>CM066050.1:128300084-130700084 GCA_033557465.1 Ichthyophis bannanicus
TCACTTTTAACGGTTTATGTGAAATATTGCTTCTGTGCACATGTATCACACTGTCTCACGTTTTGTGGGTTTCACCGGTTTTTCTGTACATTGCTGACGGCAATGGTTTTTCCTCTCTTGCCCTTTATACGATGCTTTTTAACGCTTCATTTTTTTTTCATTTGTCGCGGTTGTGGAATTGAGCTCAGTGAAAATTCAGCGCGTTTCGTATTATGAGGGGTGCCTCTCCCCGCCCAACTCTCCGCCCATTGACCCCTCCTCCTCTTCCTCCCGCCGCCCACTCTCCACCTTTCGTGCCGCTGTTTTAACGCGCGCGCGGAGCTTTACAGATCGTTAACTACGGTTACCGTCTCGTAGTATTGACGTTAAACGGTCGTTAGCGCGTCTGGGTACAACACCGTTTATAAACGGCACTCTACGGACCGGTTAATGTCCTCGACTTGACTGCGCGTGCTTAGTCACGTTTACCGCAGCCTTTAGTAAACATAGCCCCTTAAGTTGTGTGGACCGGTTGACGGCAACCATTATCCACACATTTAAAAATTGGCAATTATGGTAACAATTCCATGTTAGACCGCTGAGTGCACTGTTGGGTAGGGAATTGGGTGGGTTGGGGACAGAGAGTAGGCTTACCTGCATATGCCACTTAGCACAGCGGGCATTATTAACGTGCTAATCAGCAAATGATGCAATTAGCATCAGTGTGCACACTACGTACAGTTTTTAGCATGGTGAGTTGCTTCCCAGCCACACTAACTGCATGGGAGCTTGCTAGGAATGCCCCCATCAGTTAGTATGTGTTGTCCACATCCTTCAACCAACACTTTTGTTTGGCACTAAACACGATGCTAAAATGCTGAATCTTAGCTCGGTTTAGGTAAAAAATATCCCTAAAATGTGGAGAGGGCACAGCCCCAGGACACTTGTATGGGTAGGACAGGCCATGCAGTTAATACAGAGCAATGATTGCTACCCACACATTAACTTATACAACCAATAACCTTGAAATGCAGTTAAGGCGTACACGCTAATGACATGTTGCAAGTTGAAATACCCCTCACGCCTGCGTTTAATGTTATTAATGTAGCAGAGGAGGTGTAGTTAACGAAAACAGTCATTAGGGGATAATAAGGTCCCCTGTCTAACTGTGCCCTGCCCCAGACGTACAGGGAAGACCTCAGAATCACCATCGTGTATGTCTGGGGTCACCTCCCCACCCCTACCACCCACTCACTTGCATCCTCCCCTGTCCCACCCCTTCCTAGCTCATGAACCAGAAAGGTCTATCGTACCCATGCAGGAGCTCTGCAGCCTTAGGATGCGATCCAGCTGTTGTAGTGGGTCCTATGATGTCCAGGTATCACATGTCCAGACCGATACTAAACAAAGCTAGCACTTACCCCCCTAAGTGTTTAACTTTAGCAATTAGTTGTCATAGTGGTTAATTTTGCTGTTAACACGAGGGTCATGCTTAAACTGTCAGCACATAATTTACGGGGTCTGTTTTTCCTAAAGTCGCATTAGGTTTTTAATAGCTAATGCTAGTAAAAAAGTGTAGAAAGTGCGGAGTTGAGTTGCGAAAAGCCTGTGCTTTTATCAGTGGCGGGGCCATGCACAGCATTTTCCAACAGCAGAGCAGTGTGCCACTAAAATTTGCGCATGAGACCGGATGGTTGGCACAGCAGCCTGGATGCACTAAACCACCGAACCCATTTGAGGTGGCATTAATAGCCTATGCATGTGGTCCTGCAGATCCAACAGTTACCTCACCCACGCTATTGAGGCTCCTCGGTTGAACACTTGGACAACAAATGTGTTTCAAACAAGTTGTTGCCTTTCTGAAAAATATTTGGTGATTATGATAGTTCATCAAGCTGAACACAAATATTATTTCAGATGACTGGTATCATGTAGGAATGTGGAGAACAAAAATTAAATTCTTTGACTGAATTTTAGCATGCTTAAATCACAGTGATGTTGACATATTGCACTAATTCACCTGAGCTAAAAATGTATTTGTTTCTGATTTTCTTTTGTACTCAGCATCTGATGCTTCTCATCTCAGTGTCCAACAATAGTTGGCCAGCACTGATAGATTCCAGGTGCCCTGATACCGCTTTTCCATCGCCGCAGGGTCCTGGTAGAAGCCTTTCACCATGTTCATCACTGACTGCACCAAGATTAGCAGGGAAGAAGTCCCAAGTGGGAATGCAGAAAATGAATCTTCAGCGACATGTTGCACTTCATGGTTTTGTATGCTTGCGGCATGTTTTCAAACAAGCTGCACATAGTTTGGTTCCCTGTAATTACAAAGAAAATTCTCAACAACATCCCTTTATGCCGTCCATGTGATTTTCTCAGGCCTCACTAGCAGATCTTCCAAACAGTTTGTCACTGATGATGTGTCTGACTTGTGAACCCACTGGATGGCCAATGAATGTAGCTGATTCTGCTCCTGTGAGGGCTAGACATCTCCCTTTCAAGAGACTTCAAACTCAGCTACGGCTTTCAAACTTTACAATTGCCTGTTTTTTTTCATAAACTTTAACTGTTGAATATAGGTTTTTAGGAATCTTTAGCCTGCCTATGTTCCTTGCAAAGCCTTTAAATCAGATATCCGAGTATGCCCTCAGTTCATAGAAGGTCTACTGGCCTGGGACATTTGTGATCTATATAGCTACTTGGAATAGAAATAAACATTGCTTTTAGACTTGCAGAGACCTGGTCTTCTGCTTTGGTCTCCTACATAATTTTGCAGCAAAGGAATAATTTTAAGGTTACAGGGACCTTTGCATAGTGGGCTGATACATAGAAGTAAGATTTCAGTTTGAATATGTCAGTTTCCATTGTCTATTACAAGCCTGCTTCACAGAGTGGAACTAATTGAATCAACTCTGCAACTGACCTAATACTTGAACCAGTGTGACTCATCAGAACTTCAAGAGACTACACACTCAGCTAAGGCTTTCAAACTTTGCCTGTTGTTTGATAAACTTTAACTGTTTGAATATAGGTTTTTAGGAATCTTCAGTCTGCCTATGTTCCTTGCATAGCCTTTAAATCAGATATCTGAGCTTGCCCTCAGTTCATGGGTCTACTGGCCTGGGACACTTAATTTCCCAACCATCCTACCCCACACCCCACCCAACCCAGGGTTCCATTGCCTATATAGTCATCATATACAATGATATCTGTCCTTTAATTAGGTGTTAAATTCACTTTTTCTCCTTTTCTCCTCCTAGGACAGCTGAATCAGAATGTCATGTATTTAATGCAATAACTGTGGTGCTTTCATTCTAAGAAGAATCATTTGGAACCTAAGAGCTTGCCCTATATGCCTCAAGTTAGCTGCTATACATAAAGAATCAACTCTACTAAGGGAAGAATTAGCTGCAATTAAACACACCTCCTCTAGGGTACAAACTGAACAAAATCCACCACTGTTCCCACAAAGAATCAAACAGCCCAGGAACAAACGGATCACAGTGTGCTCTGGTAAATTGTGACCGGCAACACAGAGACACCCTATACAACAATAGATATCTCTGCACAATGCCTTCTCTGCCTTGGATAATGAGGGTGCCCAATCCGTGGGAAACTGAAGGTGCCCTTAAATGAAAGACTTAATGCCAAAATCTACTGATAATGTACCAAATAAGAAGAAAAAAAAATCACAAAACAGAAAACTACTACTACTTCGAGATTTCATCATCAGAAGCACCAACTTGGGAACACAGTTCAAAGAGAGAGGATGATCAAATGCCTCCCAGGCTCTTCAGCCAGCAGGAATACAAACCAAATTGTTGGTATAGTTAGTGCAGAAAGTGAGCACTCCAAAAACCGATATCTACTTGGATACAAATAGCCTGGCTAGAAACAGTGCCTCTGAAGTTCAAAGGGACTTCCAGACTCTGGGAGAGAAACTCAAGCCCATTGCTAACACTATAGCATTCTCAGAAGTTCTACCTGTTCATGGTAAGGGGGCAGAAAGACTGCATCACATAAACAGCTTTAATACATGGCTCCAAACCTTGTGCAAACAAGAAAGATTTAGATATATAGACGACTGGGGAAACAGATTGATCAACAGGAGACTATACTGTGCTGATGGACTACAACTCTCCATTTGCAAGGAAAAATATCCTAAGTGAAAAATTCAGTCACTATGTGGACAGGCATTTAAACTAGGGAAAGGGGGTGATGGATGGAGAAACGTTCAGTACGTCACTCCCAGCAAAAGCAAAACAACATTGGAAATGGCCATACTTTTGAACCACACATCAGTGGCGAGCAGGAAGGGGCATGTAGAACAAAATCCATGCAAAATGCAGGTAAGGTAGTAAACAAATGCTGGAAAGCAATGAGCACAAATGCTCGAAGCCTAGCCAACAAAGTTCCTGATCTGGAAGCCCTAATGGTGAAAATGGACTTGGACATTATGGCTATTAGAGAAGCATGGTTTAATGAGTTGCATGAATGGGATATAGCCATAGCTGGCTAATCTATTTAGAAGAGATAGAGAAGGTAGAAAAGGAGGAGGAGTGGCCCTATATGTCAAAAGTAATATTAAAGCTGCTGAAATAGAGGGGCATGCACTATGGATTATGTTGGAAAGAGGAGATGGCACTGTCATCCATACTGGTGTGGGCTACAGGCTTCCAACTCAAAACCAAAGAAATGGATAGCAAATTGATTGTTGTAATTGCAAAGATAGCCATGAAGGGGGAAGTGATCATATTGGGTGACTTTAATCTACCTGATGTGGATTGGAGTGTTCCTTCTGCAAATCTGGAAAGAAATAAAAAAATTGTGGATACCTTCCAAGATGCTTTACTTAAATAAATGGTGATGGAACTGACCAGGGGGAGCTCCATGCTGGATTTAGTGCTCACCAACAGAGATAGTGTGTCAAATATCCATGTGGGTGCTCATTTGAGCAGTAGTGATCATCATATGGTGTGGTTTGAGATAAAAGCCAAGGTAGAATCCAATCACAGCAAGCTCAAAGTCCTAGACTTCAAAAAACACTGACTTCAGTAAAATGGCCAAGTACCTGAAGGAGGAGTTGGCAGGGTGGGGAGGGGATAAGGGAAGTGGAACTGTAATGGGTTAACTAAAGGAGGCAATAAAAGGTGCAACTGATATACATAAGGAAAGTAAATAAAAACAAGAGGAAAAGGAAACCTATTTGGTTCTCCAAAGAAATGGCTGCACAAATAAAGGCAAAACCACAGCTTTCACAAAATTCAGAAGCCCGCAAACAGAGGAACACAGAAAAGAATACAAGATCAAACTAAAAGAGACAAAAAGAGAAATAAGGATAGCAAAATAAAAGGCAGAAGTAAAGATGGCTAAAAATGTGAAGTGTGGCACCAAAACCTTTTTTAGGCATATTCGGGAGAGGAGGAAAATCAGAGATGGAATTGCAGGATTCAAAAGTGCTGGGAACGGATTTTGTGGAAAGTGACATTGAAAAAGCGACAATGCTAAACAAATACTTCTGCTCTGTTTTTACTAGAGAAAATCCTAGAGAAGGAACACCTGTGACTGACAAATATACAAATGGGAATGGAATAGATACCATACCATTCATAAAAGATGATGTGTTAGAACAGTTTGCAAAACTGAAATTGGACAAGACTATGAGACCAGATGGGATACATCCCAGGAAACTGAAAGAGCTCAGAGAGGTTCTTGCAGGGCTGTTAAAGGATGTTTTTAATAGATCCTTGAAGACAGGAAAAGTTCCACAGGACTGGAGAAGGGCTGATGTGGTACCTTTTCACAAAAGTGGTAGTTGGGAAGAAGTGACAAACTGCAGTTCATTAAGCCTTACCTCGGTGGCAAGAAAAGTAATGGAGGCACTCCTGAAAGAGCGAATAGTGGACTGTCTGGTTGCATAATTCGAGGCAACATGGTTTTACCAAAGGATGATCTTGCCAAACAAATCTGATTGAGTTCTTTGACTGGGAGACAAAAGAACTAGATCATGGATGGATTTGATCTACCTAGATTTCAGCAAATCCTTTGAAACTGTTCCTCATAGGAGACTTATCAATAAACTCAACAGCTTGGGATGGGTTCCAAGGAGGTGAATTGGATCAGAAATGGTTGACTGACAGATATCAGAAGGTGATGGTAAACTGAACTCACTCGGATGAAAGGAAGGTGGATTAGCGGTATGCCCAGGGTTCGGTCCTGGGACCAGTATTGTTCAATGTATTTGTGAGTGATATTGCTGAAGGACTGAATGGAAAAGTCTGTCTTTTTGCATATGACACAAAAATTTGCAACTGAGTGGACTCCCCTGAGGGAGTGGATAACATGAGCAAAGATCTACAAAAGCCGGAAGAATGATCTTATGCTTAGCAGTTAATATTTAATGTGAAGAAGTGCAGTGTCCTGCACTTGGGAAGCAGAAAACCAAGGGAATTGTATGTGATGGGGGCGAGAGGTTGGTGTGCATGGCTAGGAGTAGGACCTTGTAGTAATTGTTTCTGAAGATCTCAAAGTGGCGAAACAGTGTGACAAGGCAGTGGCAAAAAGCCAGAAGGATGCTGGGTTGCATACAGAGAGGAATTATCAGCAGAAAGATAGAGATACTAATGCCACCGTACAAGTCACCAGTGTGGTCTCACTTGGAATATTGTGTTCAGTTTTGGAGACCATATCTCGCAAAGGATATAAAAAGGCTGGAAGCAGTTCAGAGGAAGGCAACCAAAATGATTTGGAGCCTGCATCAGAAGACTTATGAGAAGAGACTTGAAGACCAAATATGTACATTCTGGAGGAGAAGAGGGACAGAGGAGATATTATTCAGACCTTTAAATACTTAAAGAGTATTAAGGATAAACATACCTCTTCCAAAGACGGGGAAGCTGTAAAACTAGAGGGCATAACATGAAGCTGCAAGGGGGTAAACTGAAAGGCAATGTCAGGAAATACTTTTTCACTGAAAGGGTGGTGGATGCTTAGAATGCCTTTCCGATGGAAGTGATGGGGGCAAATACAGTGACAGAATTCCAAATGGCATGGGACAGACACAGTGGATCCCTTTATAGTAACAGGATAAAAATCAAAATAAACATAACTATCTCTTATATCTCAACAAATAGGGGTGGACTGCATGGAGCAGTAGGTACACTCCTAAAAAAAGGCATGGGGAGGGGTGACCTGCATGGAGCAGCAGGTGCATCCACTCTCGCCGACTTGCTGGGCAGACTATATGGAGCATACTGGTCTTTATCTGCTGTCATATACTTTGTTACTATGTTAATCTTGGCTTCAATTATTCTTGGAAACATCTGTCTCAAATATCAAAATCCTTCACCTTCCTTGTTCATCACTTTCACAAAGTTTTTTTATCAGTCCGAGTTTAATATGGAGAGGAGGCAAAAATATCTTGCTTGTGTCGACAAATGGTTCTTGTGCCACATTTTTCTGTCCTGGAACCAAGCACTTATAGAGCAACCAGTTCTTTTTAATGTCATGAGACTCTCTAGCATGGGAGTCCCATTCTCAAATGAAACAACAATACTTGGTATTATTTATTGCATTTATTTATTTGGAATTTTTATACCACATTTTCCAGTAGATCAAATGCAGTTTACAAATAGCAACATTTGAATTGTACAAGATACAGCACATATTCATTTACATGGAATAGTTAAACTATATTCATTTAACATCACATAACAGTCAATACAATGAAGAGTAGAATTATATACATATTTGGTCCTGATGCTGTAAAGGTTTCTCTCGGTAGGGCACATTCGTGGGAAGGCATGTATGAGCCACTTATGTGGTAGGATCGGTGGGGTCAATGCTATTGGGTTTGTTTTGTTTTCCAAAGTGTTGTACTGTATGTGTTTCAACAACAGTTCCATGTTTTCATAGGTTTCTTTAATGTGTGCTTCATAGGCAATAGGTATTGAAGGTTGGACATTGCCATTGTGTAACAAGACAGCTTTCAGGCTTAACAATGACAAATCGATAAAAGAAGCCATTGTTGTGCGTCATGCTCATAACCCAAAGCCATGAGAAACCCAAGGTCAGTGCCAATATAGAGGTTGTCAACCTGCGCAAAGAAGATTTTCATATCTTCTTGACAAACTTAAGTCCCTCACCAGGACATTCAAACAGTTCAAAATATGGATCTGTGTTGTTTTCCACATCTGGTCCATCTATTGTGGCATCTTCATCTGCCTCATCTAGGCTCCATGTCTCTGGTGGCTTTGGTACTGGCATACTGTTGTCATGCGGCACTGGTCTCATGGCTGAAGGAAGACTAGGGTATTCAAAAGATTTCTTATTTTTAGCAGAGAAGCCATATACAATAGTAAGACAGAAGTAACAGTTCATCATATGATCCATCTGTTCTCTCCATCATCGGGACTCACCATCATCGGGACTACAAATGGAATTGACTTCCAAGTACCTCTGAGCCAAGCTCTGAGATGGACAACACATGTTGCACAGAAAATGTGAGGAGCCCAGGATTTGTCTTGATCGCTAACTTTACAACTGAAGTAGAGCTCATATGCTTTCTTAGAAAGTTCAGTCATGCTGTGCCTTTGAGGCTTAAGCGTATATTCACCATAAATGTAACAGAATAATATCACAGCTGTTGTGACATTGATGAGACATTTTTGCAGTAACTAATCATCATTTAGACAATCATCGTTTAGAAGCTTACATGTATATGCTATTGTTAAGTACACAAACTGATATCAATGTCATGCATCTGTGTATGAAAGCTGCTTTTATAGATTGTACTGCCAGCATCCATCCTAAACATGCCCACCCATTCCTGAGCAGTAGCATTTCCATTGCATGTTGTGAGCCTGCACTGAGTGCATGCCAAGGCATACCTGGACTAAACAAAACAGTTTACTTTCTAGGCAATATATGAGTAGACAATATGTGAGGAAATCACAAAAATAGGTGATTGCAAAAATACTTGTGCATGATAGGAACATTTCAAGGTGATTTTCATGATCAGCAACCCAAAATCCATAAGATAAACCCCAAAGTGTTCAGGAAGCAAACTCTTCATTGTCCAGTGTAATCATGTGTTGCAGACATGCCCACTCTACAGCCTTATCCCACCCACTCATGCAGATAATGCAGGTTCTGCCGATAGCACAGAAAATTGTGTTGTTATTTGCATTCTGCATGCATTAGCTGCTAACGCGGCCAGAAAGTATGAGCTATTTGCCACATTAGCTGTTAATGTGATTTAGTAAACAGATCCCTAATGACTCCTAATTGCCCTCTTATGTGGAGGGAAATCATATAATGTTCTTAATGTAATGGCAAGATATAGAATAACAAAATAAATAAATATATAGTCAGGGACATGTATAAGTTTTACTTTCCTGTAAACATTTTAAAGTTTCTGGTGTTTTCCCATTGAATATATATATATATATATATATATATATATAATTTCAATATTAAATCTCTATTTTTTTTTAAAGGAGGAAAACTGGAATAAAATTTGATGGATGAAGTCAATGTAAATTATACTGTATCTTTAATCTCTCAAAAGAGAATGAATTAGCTCTCCATGGAAGAACATTTTTTGTGAAGGATCCAATATTATTTTTATTTTCTCATTCTGAAAGAAAAACATCTGCATAACTTATATAAAGAAGAAAACGGAAAGAGACCTGTTTCATATACATATTTAGTGTGCCTTAGGGGGATGTTTACTAAAGATCCCGGTAAAGTGCGGGCCGCGGTAGAGTGCGGGTGCCATATAAGGAGTGGGCGTTTCGCGCTGAAGAAGGAAATGCGTGATTTGCATATGCGGTAAGGTGCGGGCCGCCCATATGCGCCCTGCACATTAGCACATGAAGTGGCTGCACGGGAGGAATAAGTGGCATGCTGATGTGCAATCATGAGAGCAAAGCTACAGCACAATGTTTAGCCCACTAACCACTGGTGTAGGGTTCAGTGTTTCAATCCCCCACAGTGCACAATGAAGATAGCTGTCTGAGGCGTAATTTTTGGAGGCAGATAAATAATGGGTGCGGAAGGCGGAGCGCTGCTGGGCCTAAAGCGGCGCGCGATTGTTTTTGGAGGCCTGTGAATCCCGGAAGGTATAAGTGGCACATTGATATGAAAGCAGAAGAAATGAGCCACAGCACAATGGTAAAAACACTGACCAAAGGTGCAGGGAGCATGGGTTCAATCCCCCCCAGTGCTCAGCAAAGGAAGCTGGCTGTGGTGTTATTTTAGAAGGTACACCAAGTATGGGCGGCCTAAGGCGTTGCGCTGCTGGGCCTAAAGCGGCGCGCGAATGTGTTTGGAGGCCTGTGAATCCCGGGAGGTATAAGTGGCACAGTGATATGAAAGCAGACGAGATGAGCCACAGCACAATGGTTAGAACACTGCCCAAAGGTGCAGGGAGCATGGGTTCGATCCCCCACAGTGCTCACCGAAGGAAGCTGGCTGTGGCGTTATTTTAGAAGGTACACCAAGTATGGGCGGCCTAAGGCGTTGCGCTGCTGGGCCTAAAGCGGCGCGCGAATGTGTTTGGAGGCCTGTGAATCCCGGGAGGTATAAGTGGCACAGTGATATGAAAGCAGAAGAGATGAGCCACAGCACAATGGTTAGAACACTGCCCAAAGGTGCAGGGAGCATGGGTTCGATCCCCCACAGTGCTCACCGAAGGAAGCTGGCTGTGGCGGTATTTTAGAAGGTACACCAAGTATGGGCGGCCTAAGGCGTTGCGCTGCTGGGCCTAAAGCGGCGTGCGAATGTGTTTGGAGGCCTGTGAATCCCGGGAGGTATAAGTGGCACAGTGATATGAAAGCAGAAGAGATGAGCCACAGCACAATGGTTAGAACACTGACCAAAGGTGCAGGGAGCATGGGTTCGATAACCCACAGTGCACACTGAAGGAAACTGGCTGTGGTGTTCTTTTACAAAGTATGTGTGGCATAAGGCGTTGCGCTGCTGGGCATAAGGGTGTGTGCTAATAGTTTGGAAGCATAATAATGTTGGTAAGCCATATGGTGGTGCGCTGATGTGCAAGCCCAGAAACAGAATCACATCGCAATGGTTAGGGGTGCAATCCCCAACAATGGCAAATGAACATGGCTTGCTGAGTGCGTACCTGGTAGGGTTAATATTGCATTAGGAGGCACATCTCGTATATCTGTGCAATAACTTATTCAAGCACATGTACTGTCACAGCACTGTAACATAACATGCCCCTGAGGTTACCTCAAATGACACATTTGTAAATGGATTGTCCGCCATGGCACTGTACAATGTTGTTGAAAGCGTGGCCGATGGGGCGCCATGTAGGGTGCCCTATGAGGCAGGTAAAGGTCACAGCACTGTTTCTGATGGCAGCACTGTGCATTGTGATGTATGGAAATGGTAAGTAGGTGTGCTGACCCTGGTCTGACTTCCTTGTTTTAGTAGTGAGGGGCTGTAGCCAGCCCCTGGTGACTGATATTAACAGGGGTGCCGAGTGAATGTCATTGTAAGCAGTCGCCTGGGTCTGCCTGCAGCCCCTCCCCCCCTCCTTGCTAAATCATCAATGGCAGACCTGCATCTGCCATTACTGATTTAGCTAGGAGGTGCTGCAAACAGGCCCCGGGGACAGATATGAACAGGGGATCAGAGTCACTATTATCGGGGAAAATGCCCTATTCCCTTTGCATATTGAAATCCCAAAACTAGCATAGGCCCATTACATACAAGGTATGGTGAAAAACAACATACCCCTATGTAATGTATGCTCACAACTGTTGAAGACAGTCAATGATGTTGCAGGGGTCATGGTTTACTATTTTCTGGACAGCAGGTTAGCTGAGTTATGTTCCATGTCTGTGTGAAAGTGTACAGAAATCCGTGCGTCCATCTAAAGAGAACTACACCCTTGTGCCATATATTATTGGCCAGATTACGGTGCATCAGATGGAACATCCTCTACATATCCCGTTAGCAAAGCAAACCATTAATATCTACCTGAGGCCATGTTTAAAGTCTGCCAACTCCCAAGGCACTATCGTAGGCACCCCATAAGCTGTGTGAATCCAAGGTGTGGCAGAAGATGCCCTAAGGATGTATAGGTGAAATCAGCAATGTTAGGCAACAACAGCAACATTGCACAATTTGAATGTTAAAAGACGTATGTGCCAAACACACATGTAACATGAACACTGCACAGAGCAGAGAACATAGACAATATTAAACTAAAAGAACGACGTAGATAAGTTGATGGAATGCAGATATCAGCTTCAGTCCATGTGACAGCCATAAAAATGGACAAACATGTTGTGGCCAACGAGATCCATGCACAGAGTGATGGAAATGTGCCATGCTGTAATGACTGTGTGTGACAGAGGATGGGAAGATGTGGCCAGCAGAGGTGGCTGCAATGGCAGGATAACTGAAATATCAGGATGACTGTGGAGTACAGGTGCTAGGCTGAGCACACACAGGGGAGGCAAGCAGGGTGAGCTGCAATGCATGAATATGATGGAGTTCACGATGTGGGGAAGCAGCAGCATGCACATCTGGGTAAGATGGCGCACAGCTGGCAGACAGAGGATGGACACAAGGATGTATCACAACTCAGATGAGGGTACTATGTGGTCATACCACATATCACCACAGATATGACACACAGACAAATGAAACGCACCAATGCAGGACAAGCATATAAATCCAAGACAGCAGACAGGGAGCACACCGATTACCCCCACCACAAATGGCCATGCCTAAAACGGTAGGCCAAACCGCCAATTTGAGCACATTAGCAAAAGCTGCATACAAAAACACTGCATATCAGTACCCCAAACGCCTGCTGGGTGTCAGAACAAGCAAACCACCAAAATAAATAATGAGCAAATGCACATGCACATCTGCCATGTACATATTTATGTCCACTCTGTATGTGGCATCGGGGACAACTGCACCAACACAAGGGAATGTTTTGTAGTGAATACAGCATGTAAAATCCATAACAAAGGAAAACCATGGCATCCCATGACGCTCTGTGGATCAGGTGACTAATGATGATTGTGGCGTGATAAAGATCAACATGCAATCAGGTGCACCACACACACCACCATAATCACAGCCAAACAAAATCACTACGTGCATTGGCATGTTTAAACCATAAAGTAAGAGACCTATGTAACAACGAATATGTTAAGGGGATGAAGCACACAGGATGCACCCTGTTGTACAGTGCAAAGAGGGAAGGGTGTGTGTAGAGGTGAGGAACCTGTTGGTACCTAATGGTGCATTTAAGCCAGTGTGCCAAAGAACCAAACAAGCGGAAGATAAACCCCAAACTACAGAGTTCAAACACATTACTGTACACAATCCCACAAACTGCAAAATGAGCACACTGTAACACAAATACCCCAAAGGATGTGTGTGTATGTCAACCATTCATTCACAGTGATGTGCCATATGGCTGCCACATACACAGCTGGCACTGTGCAAGGATGTGAGCACATGTGCACCATGTACATGACCAGTAAAGGACCCCAAAAAGGGACAGTATGATCAAATAGTCTAGAAGTAACATGGGGAATAGAAAAGTGGCTTTGCCCCCAAACAACCAGTGATAAAGTCACATTAGCACTCCCTGTGTCATAGGGCAAGTCTGGGAACCCCCATTTACGTTGAAAATTGTCACAGGGTGGACCTAGGGCAGAATGAGAAAATGCACGGCAGTGTGAATGATCAAGGAAAAAGTGACAGGATGAATGGAAGAATGCTTGATGGTTGCCAGGGACAACAAAAGCACACGTGCCCAGAGCCCAGAGAGACACACCCAGGGAGTAAAGCACGGGACTCTGCTTCACCTAATGGAGCGCAGCTGAGGAAAGGTGGAGTCAGAAAACACATAGATAAAACGGACTACCAAACATTCAGAGAGGGGGAACCTTTGAGAAGGAAGCAATTTTGGAGAGAGGAGCCGAGTAGGCAATCCTGGAGAGAGGAATTGTGGAAAGAGTCCAGAGACCTGTGTGGTTCTGAGAAAAGGCAAGTGAAATATAAGAAGGCTGCAACAGCAGGTACTGGGGAAAAGAAGGGATACAAGGGCTATTTGCCATCTAAAAGGGAAGAGTCTTGGAGGCATAAAATACCCTTAAAAAGACTGGATAATCAGAGGCTGATAGTAACTTTTCTCCTGTTTATAAAAGTCTTAAAAGAAGGGAGTTTCACCTACCCAGAGAAGCAGAAGAAATCCCTTATTACGGTGAACGCCTAGCTCCAAGGGAATCACCGTTACACAGTTTGCAATCGGGCACAGCTGAGCCTGGAGAGCTGAGGCAGACCCGGCAGGGAGTGTATCACAATTACCCAGCTAGCAAGCCATACAGAGACCTGAGCTATCCACTGAGATACCAGCGTGGGCAGGGCTCTAGAAGACAGCATACAGAGTTTTGTGACATTCCCCAGAGAGGCAGTGCTACACAGAGGAAGAGGAACTTCCTAACTGACGGGGCAAATCTGCCATACTTTTATTCCACATTAGAAGGGGGTAATGCAGATTCCTCCGGACCAGAGTTGATGGAATATGACGATTCTGGTACATTAGAAGATACAGAATTAATGGAATGTTCTCTTACTATAAAAGAACCTGAGTACCCCTTAAGGTAAAGGTTTGTGTAACCTTAATTCTATGTGCAGGTAGCAAAGGCTACAAACTCTCTCTCTCTCTCTCCCTAGCCAAACAGACAAAGTAGGCTGTTTGTTCTTTTCTTTTGTTTGACGTTATATGCTGAAGAAAGCTATTTGTGTTATCCAGTTACTTTATGTTATAAGCCAAGTTAGGCTATTACTTTCTGTTGTAAAAGAAGAAAACCTCAAAGGGACGGGGAATAAAACCCTAAAAGAAGAGAAAGTCTTAGGTGTGCTTTGTATAGATACAAGCACGGCACAACTACCACCCTCATGAGCCAAAACATACCAGCAGTCAAGGCTGGGGCGGATGAGGTGTGACAGTACATATGCAAGGTGTCCTGTGCATATCGTGTCAGCACAGTCTGTGAGCTGTACTGGCACAGTGTGCACACACATCCATGTCCAAACAGGGGAACTATGTTCGACATTGCCTGTGTCGTTGCCCTATGCATCAAGGTGTCCAACCCCTCATACACGACTATTTGGTGGCATATGTGTAACCCTTGCCGTGCCTAGTTTAATGACCACATTTCCCTACACCCCACCATGTTGCTGCATGTGACAGTGGCAGAGCTTCACAACAAATATCATTCATTTGTTGACATATGTTGACATATGTGGTTCATGTATTTGCTAACGTGTGAGTTGTGTGACTCTGGGACAGGTGCTACAGTGTAACATCTGACACAAGAACCTCTTATCAGACACCTACACACATGGTCACCCCCCAAATGTACTGTGGAGACAGTGGAGTTATCGCTAGCATGTTTACCCCTCGAAAACATATATGTCTACACAAAAATCACATGCTGACATCCATAGTCCTAGGCTGCATGAGGCACACAAGCATTACATGGTGTGTTGAACATATGTTTAATAACAACAAATCCAAACAGGGGTAACTATGTACATTTGTAAGAAGGGGGATAATACCATGACCCGCCCCCCAAAACTCACCCTCCCCACCCCTTTCTCCCCCACGCCCGGACCACTGTCCCATCCACAATCCCGCAACCCCACATGCCCCCCACCCTCCCTCCACATGCCCAGTGATGGAAGACAGGGCAACACAGGGCACATATGTGGACGTCACTAGCACCATTACTGACGCCAGTGACGCCATAGAGAGGGTGGTTGGCGACATGGTAGCCGGACCACCTCGGCTACCACCCTCTCAATAACTCCCGCCAGCCACTGCTGTGAGTGGCTCAGCTGGTGGAGCCATTGCTCCATCGCATGCATGGCCCCAGACAGGTTTTCCACGCATCTGCCACCACACACACACATTGTGCCAGGTGTTTGTGTGGTGGCATCTGCGTAGACCCTGGGTGGGGCCCTGCATGGTTGAGGCAACCTTTGTGGCTGAGGGGAGACCACAGTGCCCTGTGATGCCCTGTCTTCGACATCACTCTCCCACACCCCCTCTGGCCCCCTCTCCCCCCCTGAGCCCTCCACAACGTCCCCCTCCCCCTCCACATCCCCAACACCCTGTCTCCCCCCTGGCACCCCCCCAATCAGCCGTTCCAGATGGCCATCTGGCCCCTGGTGGGGGACATCTGATGCAGGTGAATGTGTCTGCGCCTCCACCACCACCTCCTCCTCATCCTCCTCCTCCTCCTCCTCCTCCTCATCTTCCTCCTCCTCTTCCCCCTCCTCCGATGTGATGAGGACCACCACCTCGTCTGCATGTGGTGTGGGGGGACGTCTCAGGAGGGGTGCGGAGGTTGTGGGCAGATCCTCTGGGACATCACCATCTGTGGAGGTCGACAAGCATAGGAACTCTGTTAGGTCTCACATACAGCACGTCTACATATGCAGTGGCCACACAGGTTTTTCTGGCAACTGCAACATCTGTTACTGATGTGACACTTTGAGAACACTCAGATGCAACCTTTGGGGAGCTCTCACCCTGGATTCGCTGCAAGTAGCCGGCATGGTGGTGGCGCAGCTCCCTGCCCTTCTTCCGGAGATCCTCAACCTGTTGATGGTAATTGAAAGGTTGGGTGCATTAGTGACATATCAACCTTCTGCTGGGTCACCCATAAAAACACACAGCCGTGTGGGCAATGTTTTGCTGCTACAGCCACACTGTTGTGTGTGTGTCTCATGTATAGCATAGTTCATCACATGTCATTGGGGATCGCCATGGGCAACAGACATATGTCCTCACATGTGCATAATGTGGGTGGGGGTGGGATTGACCCTGTATGAGCAATGGAAGATTGCTATCTTTGTAGGCCGTAGCCCTGCTGTGCAGACCACATGTGTGTTTACAACACCATAGACATGGGCAATATCACCATAACATCTGTGAACAACAGTGGTCATGTGTAGTTTTATGTATGTGTTGGTCAACCACACCTGCTGAGTTGATCATTGGAAGAACATCACTGATGTCCATGTGTGTAATAGGTTTGGCTTTCTATTATGTGTATAAATGCTGAAACAACATTTGCATGATGGTGTGGGGACATAGATCTGTTGCAGGTGTTTGTTAGCTTCTGACATGGTTCATGGGGATGGGGTGCTGTTACACACATAAACATCGTCCCCTACCATATCATCTGCAGACATCGGAGACATGTGTGATGATATATTGACCTCCAAAACTATGGGGTACGTACAACCTCTGTGCCATGAACAAACACAATATCTTTCTAACATACCCACCATTGCATGCCGGTATTTGGCCCCCTGGGGGTGGTGTATCCGAACACACATCATCAGCTCCATACACCATAGCAAGTGGGTGACTAACAGGACACATTACCATAGTCACTGGAATCCTGGGGATATTGGGAATGCATATAACTTGTTAGTCACACACAACCATATCTCTATGGTGCCAGATGACCCAGTGTGATGGGCTGCCTGGACCCCACGGGATAGAGGGAACACAGCAAACTGTTAAAGCACACACAACCATAACTCCAGGGTGATAGATGACCCAGTGTGATGGGCTCCGTGCACTCCAGGGGATAGGGAGGGTAAAGCAAACTGTTGTAGCACACACAACCATATCTCCATGGTGCCAGATGACCCAGTGTGATGGGCTGCCTGGACCCACAGGATAGGGGGAACACAGCACACTGTTAAAGCACACACAACCATATCTCCAGGGTGATAGATGACCCAGTGTGATGGGCTCCGTGCACTCCAGGGGATAGGGAGGGTAAAGCAAACTGTTGTAGCACACACAACCATATCTCCATGGTGCCAGATGACCCAGTGTGATGGGCTGCCTGGACCCACGGGATAGGGGGAACACAGCAGACTGTTAAAGCACACACAACCATATCTCCAGGGTGATAGATGACCCAGTGTGATGGGCTCCGTGCACTCCAGGGGATAGGGAGAACAAAGGAAGCTGTGAGAACACCCACAACCATATCTCCAGGGTGATTGTTACGCCACTGTGATGACCTCACAGCACACCTGTGGATAACGAGACGTTTTGGACCTTTTACATTACACTAACCAATACCACGATGTAAACAGGGAACCCACTGTGATGGGCTCTGTATTCTCCTGGGGATAGGGTGGATGTACTATATTGTGTTGCCACACACAACCATATCCACAGGGTGACCAATAGAGCACTGTGATGACCTCTCAGCACCCCTGATGATAGGGAGAATGTTCTTCAACTTTACATTACACACAACAATATCTCCAGGATGACTGGGAACACACTGTGATTGCCTATGTAGTCTGCTAATGATGGGGTCGATGTATGAAATTGCCTAGGCACACAGATCATATAGTAAGGGTGACTGATAGCCCACTGTGATGAACTCTCCACACCCCTGGGGATACGGAGACTGGTTTGACCTGTTACATTCCACACAGCAATATCACCATGATGAATGGGAACACAGTGTGATGGCCTCTCTGTTCCCCTGGTGTTAGGGTGGATGTATGAAATTGTCTGGTCACACAGACCATATCTTACGGGTGACTGATACACCACTGTGATGAGCTCTACACACCCCTTGGGATATGGATTACGTTCTGACCTTTTAAATGACACACACTGATGTCACCAGGATGAATGGGAACACACTGTGAGGGGCTGTCTGGTCTGCTGCTGATAGGGTGGATGTATGAAATTGTCGGGGCACACAGACCATATATGACGTTTGAGTAAATGTTCACGATGATGCGATCTCTGCACCGCAGGGGATAGGGAGAATGTTTACCACCTTTACAGTAAACAGACCAAGATCACCAGGATGACTGGTAACACACAGTGGTGCCCTCGTGGGGATGGGAGGCTAATGCAAACTGTTTCAGCACACACAACCATATCCCCTGGATGACAGGCGACCCACTGTGATGGGCTCTGTCTTCTCCTGGGGATAGGGTGGCTAATGCAAAGTGTTTCAGCACACAACAACATCTAGCCAGGATGACAGGTGACCCACTGTGATGGGCTCTGTCTTCTCCTGGGGATAGGGTGGCTAATGCAAACTGTTTCAGCACACACAACCATATCCCCTGGATGACAGGCGACCCACTGTGATGGGCTCTGTCTTCTCCTGGGGATAGGGTGGCTAATGCAAAGTGTTTCAGCACACAACAACATCTAGCCAGGATGACAGGTGACCCACTGTGATGGGCTCTGTCTTCTCCTGGGGATAGGGTGGCTAATGCAAACTGTTTAAGCACACACAACCATATCCCCTGGATGACAGGCGACCCACTGTGATGGGCTCTGTCTTCTCCTGGGGATAGGGTGGCTCATGCAAACTGTTTCAGCACACACAACCATATCCCCTGGATGACAGGTGACCCACTGTGATGGGCTCTGTCTTCTCCTGGGGATAGGGTGGCTCATGCAAAGTGTTTCAGCACACAACAACATCTAGCCAGGATGACAGGTGACCCACTGTGATGGGCTCTGTCTTCTCCTGGGGATAGGGTGGCTAATGCAAACTGTTTCAGCACACACAACCATATCCCCTGGATGACAGGCGACCCACTGTGATGGGCTCTGTCTTCTCCTGGGGATAGGGTGGCTCATGCAAACTGTTTCAGCACACACAACCATATCCCCTGGATGACAGGTGACCCACTGTGATGGGCTCTGTCTTCTCCTGGGGATAGGGTGGCTAATGCAAACTGTTTCAGCACACAACAACATCTAGCCAGGATGACAGGTGACCCACTGTGATGGGCTCTGTCTTCTCCTGGGGATAGGGTGGCTAATGCAAAGTGTTTCAGCACACAACAACATCTAGCCAGGATGACAGGTGACCCACTGTGATGGGCTCTGTCTTCTCCTGGGGATAGGGTGGCTAATGCAAACTGTTTCAGCACACACAACCATATCCCCTGGATGACAGGCGACCCACTGTGATGGGCTCTGTCTTCTCCTGGGGATAGGGTGGCTCATGCAAACTGTTTCAGCACACACAACCATATCCCCTGGATGACAGGTGACCCACTGTGATGGGCTCTGTCTTCTCCTGGGGATCGGGTGGCTAATGCAAACTGTTTCAGCACACAACAACATCTAGCCAGGATGACAGGTGACCCACTGTGATGGGCTCTGTCTTCTCCTGGGGATAGGGTGGCTAATGCAAAGTGTTTCAGCACACACGACCATATCCCCTGGATGACAGGCGACTCACTGTGATGGGCTCTGTCTTCTCCTGGGGATAGGGTGGCTAATGCAAAGTGTTTCAGCACACAACAACATCTAGCCAGGATGACAGGTGACCCACTGTGATGGGCTCTGTCTTCTCCTGGGGATAGGGTGGCTAATGCAAAGTGTTTCAGCACACAACAACATCTAGCCAGGATGACAGGTGACCCACTGTGATGGGCTCTGTCTTCTCCTGGGGATAGGGTGGCTAATGCAAAGTGTTTCAGCACACAACAACATCTAGCCAGGATGACAGGTGACCCATTGTGATGGGCTCTGTCTTCTCCTGGGGATAGGGTGGCTAATGCAAACTGTTTCAGCACACACAACCATATCCCCTGGATGACAGGCGACCCACTGTGATGGGCTCTGTCTTCTCCTGGGGATAGGGTGGCTAATGCAAAGTGTTTCAGCACACAACAACATCTAGCCAGGATGACAGGTGACCCACTGTGATGGGCTCTGTCTTCTCCTGGGGATAGGGTGGCTAATGCAAAGTGTTTCAGCACACACAACCATATCCCCTGGATGACAGGCGACCCACTGTGATGGGCTCTGTCTTCTCCTGGGGATAGGGTGGCTAATGCAAAGTGTTTCAGCACACAACAACATCTAGCCAGGATGACAGGTGACCCACTGTGATGGGCTCTGTCTTCTCCTGGGGATAGGGTGGCTAATGCAAACTGTTTCAGCTCACTACCACATCTAGCCAGGTTGACAGGTGACCCACTGTGATGGGCTCTGTCTTCTCCTGGGGATAGGGTGGCTAATGCAAACTGTTTCAGCACACACAACCATATCCCCTGGATGACAGGCGACCCACTGTGATGGGCTCTGTCTTCTCCTGGGGATATGGTGGCTAATGCAAACTGTTTCAGCACACAACAACATCTAGCCAGGATGACAGGTGACCCACTGTGATGGTCTCTGTCTTCTCCTGGGGATAGGGTGGCTAATGCAAACTGTTTCAGCACACAACAACATCTAGCCAGGATGACAGGTGACCCACTGTGATGGGCTCTGTCTTCTCCTGGGGATAGGGTGGCTAATGCAAACTGTTTCAGCACACAACAACATCTAGCCAGGATGACAGGTGACCCACTGTGATGGGCTCTGTCTTCTCCTGGGGATAGGGTGGCTAATGCAAACTGTTTCAGCACACAACAACATCTAGCCAGGATGACAGGTGACCCACTGTGATGTGCTCTGTCTTCTCCTGGGGATAGGGTGGCTAATGCAAACTGTTTCAGCACACAACAACATCTAGCCAGGATGACAGGTGACCCACTGTGATGGGCTCTGTCTTCTCCTGGGGATAGGGTGGCTAATGCAAAGTGTTTCAGCACACAACAACATCTAGCCAGGATGACAGGTGACCCACTGTGATGGGCTCTGTCTTCTCCTGGGGATAGGGTGGCTAATGCAAACTGTTTCAGCACACAACAACATCTAGCCAGGATGACAGGTGACCCACTGTGATGGGCTCTGTCTTCTCCTGGGGATAGGGTGGCTCATGCAAACTGTTTCAGCACACACAACCATATCCCCTGGATGACAGGTGACCCACTGTGATGGGCTCTGTCTTCTCCTGGGGATAGGGTGGCTAATGCAAACTGTTTCAGCACACAACAACATCTAGCCAGGATGACAGGTGACTCACTGTGATGGTCTCAGTAGTCTTATGGGGATAGGATGGATATATCTTCAATTGTCTACACACACAGAACCATATCTCAAGGGTGATGGATAGGCCACTGTGATGAGCTCTCAGGACCCCTGGGGATTGGGGGGGGGCCTATTCAACAACGTTTGTTTAGTAACCCATATCACCGGGTGGACTTACATACCAGTAATGCTACATGTCACATGGCCTATTGCTGTACACAAGGTGTTTGGATCCAGATCCACATCCCACCATATCCATATGATGTGGTATTGATGGATTGAGGGTGATTTATGGGCGTACATTCCTCATGTATGTTGTTGCAGGGCCACAGCAGCAGATTCCATAGCATCAGAACCTCTGTGACCATTACCAGCAACACCAGGGTACAGGACAAAGCAGTCACATATGATACACAGACATTATGTGATTTCTGGTCATCTGCTGGATATTCCTGACTCACAAAACCTTATATTACCAGCATGGACATCTGCAATGGACACAGGCTACATATCTGATTCCAATGAGTTTCCCCCATACACTTACCTCCCTTGGGTATTCAGCGAGGCGATTAAATCTTCTCTGTAGCCGCTCCCATGCCCTGCGGACCTTGGAGCTGTCCCTTTGCCTGCTGGGCCCGGGGAACAGCTTCTCTTGCCTGTTGGCAATCAGCCGGGCCAGGGAGCGCAGCTCGCGTGGAGTAAAGGAGGGCTTCCTTTGTCTAGGCGCCATTTTCCGATACTGTCATGTGCTTGCACGCAGCGTTATTCACGCGCATGCGCGCCGCAACTGGCGCATGCGTGCCGCAACTGGCGCAGATTAGTGACGTCTTACGTACAACTGTGCCCCGCAAATGGCGCGGTTTAGCGATGTAAAACGTCCATCTGCGTCCCGAAATGCAACGTATAGCAACCTATGATGTCCATCTGCGCAACGACCATAGTTTAACAACATCATACGTGTGACTGCGCACCGCAGCTGGCCCATTTTTCAACTGGTTTACAGTAATGTACGCCACGCAACTGGCGCTGCTGCGTGACGTATTATGTACAAATGCGCACCGCAAATACGCATTTCAGCGCATAGACATATGCACATTCGCAGCACAATTTGCATATACACTGGTGAGTGACACCTATTTTAGACACATAAGATAGTTTGTGATCATATCGTGTCTACACATTTTGGACTTGAAGTAATCAACACTTCCACAATGTTTCTTAGGCTTTCGTATGACGTGATGTACTATGGCTTTGACATTGCAATGAGTGACACTACAAATGCAAACACAACAAGGTGTCATTGAGACCCATCAAAGTGGGCTATACGTCAACCGTGAAATATGTTTGTGTGTGCTTGCACCGTTTAATACAGCCTCCCTATCCCCATGCGTCATGGAGGCCAGCACAGTGGCATATCAGTCACCATGGTGATATGGTTGTGTGTGCTTAAGGTAGACCACAAACACTCCCTATCCACAGGAGACCACACAGCACAACAGAGTGGTCTAACAGTCATCCTGGTGATGTGGAGCTATGAGTCCCAATATATCATGTTCAGTAGTTCATCTCAATGTGCGGCCAGCAATGATGTTCGGGATGGCATAAGGGGGGGGAGGGGCTGGGGGCCGTTTCTATCTGGACAGTCTACATACACATTAGGTTGCGTAACACACATACTGAGCTGATGGAGTTTGCCATGAGACAGACAAGCACGTTGATTTTAAGTAGGTGTTCTGACATACAGACATTCTGGCTGACGTGTGCCACATTATTTGCCAATTCTCCTTATGGTACAGACCTACTGTTTCCCTTTACACAGTCTGCCTAATCAATATGACTTGCTGGGACATTTCTCTCTAATATCAGCAGTGGTTTGTGTGTCCTTGGGTTATGGTTTTTCTTCTGACAGCAAACACACTGTGACATTGCAATAATCTTGGATGGAACATCTGATCCTCTATGAGCCACTCCAGAGAGTGCATTATGAGTTGCAGTCTCCGCCACAGCACCTTCTCATGTTCCAGTTCTGCCACCGTATAGGGTGCGTTTGATGAAGGTTCAGGCTACAGCACTGAGGGTGTTGTTGGCAGTAGCAAATGACGTAATATATGACACAAGCCTCAGATACACATGTCACATTACTCAACTGTGGGATCAGATGCATGACTTTTGCCTCAAGACACTGTGAGATCACAGGTGACCCACATCTCCATAGCTCTGCGGTTGTGGAGCAGTCCTCCTTGAACCCCTTGGTCTGTCTGGTAATCTGGATAGGCCTAATGACTACACATGAGATCGCTATGCATCAGAGCTATCCTGCAACCTGAGTGTTTTGTGGCTCGATAGGTCTGGCTCTGAGGACACCTGCCTTACACCTCTGTCATTTAGGCGTGTGAGTGTGCAAAGCACAGATGACATAGACATGGACGGCATAGATAGACTGTGTCACATACTTTGTAATTTCTCACCACCACCATGCAGTTGTATACTGAAAAACTATGTTGTTGGTGGTGACAGGCAAAGATGCATGCTACACATTCTATCTGACCTTTTTGATGTCTTAAACATCAGCACCTTGGCCACTTACAATGGTTGATGACAGAGGTGTTGGCCAGGAGTGTTGACAAGCAGTCCTGGAGGGCCACACACCACTCAGCTTGACAAAAGATCGCGATTACTTATATATATCTTGCATCTTAATTTGTGCGATCATAAACACCCATCTTGCCTAGGCTTTCAGGGAGGACTGGGTCAGAACCACTGCCATAGCTGCTAATACACCCCTGTCTGCCTGCAGGTGGACTACAGGCCAACACATGACCTGTTGGCTTTCTTTACCAAGATGGGGTTAACCACACATACCCATGATGCACTGCACATGTAAATCATCCATCTACAAATAACAGCAAGATGATTTATGCAGCCAGAAACCCACCTCAACCTGTATATAATTACTGAACGTGTAGGTTGATGACACAGAGTTGCTATTGACTGTTACATTGTGTGGGTCACGTGCTCACCCTGAGAATGAGAGTGGACACACAGCACCATGTCCTCAGCACCTAGCTTAGGTGGGATAGGCTATGGTGTAGGTCCACATCAGTGACACTGTGTGAAGGGTAGTTGTTGTAGATGCACTGCCAAATACACTTGTGGCCATCTGATATTTCTCTGTGACGTTTACACCTTCAGCAATTTGCAGCACCCACATTGGTCTTATGCTGTGTGGTGCCAATGCCCACATATGATATGTAATGGTGGGGGGGGGAAGGTGGACGGTGGGTTGGACAGATAGACGGCTTCAGTAACAACCCATACATTAACCACTGTAACGCATAATCACCCAACAACACATCCACAATACTGCAATGGCGCTGCTGGTGGGAAATGATAAACTGGGTCCAGCTGAGAGAAAATAAACATAAAACCAAACATAAACGTGGTGCATGGATTTCTATGCACATCCATAAGGTGACAGCAGACAAATGGCAGGCCTAAAAATGATCAGCAGCACACCACCACTATCTGACATTGTCCTCCAGCAAATAGTGGAACACTGCAGCCGATGCACCCCTGAAGGTGTGGCAACCTTACACATACTAGATGCATTCGGTCTGCTAGCTAGCCCATAGTGCATACTACTGGAGGAAATGTGCGCACCCAAAACTGGGATGTCTGCACAATCACCAAGCAGTTTAGCAAGTGATTCGGCACCAAAAGGAAACCCATACATATCACTTACAAGAGATGCTGTTGGCACTATGGCTGCCCTAGCCACGCCATGGTAACTGCTTAGTCAGGGTGAGAGTGACCTTCCAGGAGGACATGCAGGGGCTACCTTGTCCATGCTGCTGATGACCACACACTACGATGTCTGCTACATTGCCCTATGTTCTGCGCTCATGCATCCAGCCCAGGCCAGCCTGTCGGGGGTATACCCACAATACCTAGCTCCTCATTATGCACATTGGCAAGCTAATACTGGACACAGTACAAACATTGTGGGCTGAGTAAGGTCTTGCAGACATCACACACTGGATGTACAGACACACAATCCCACAGCTAGGCCATCACTGTGCTACTATAGATAGCTTTTGCAGTCTAGGCCAACTCAGCAGTCCTGGACACAGTGCAGGCATAGCTATGGTATGCAATACTGTTGCTGTCACACCCCAATGTGGGACACATTGTCAAACACCAGACGTGAGACACACTCCACAAACATCAAACATATTGGTGTCATAACACTCAATCACCATATTGTGCTTTACCTAGAAATTGATATCTGCTACTAATCTGTTCAACATGTTGCTATATGTGTATTGAATTACCAGGTTTATGGTGACAGCGCTAAGGTGCACACTTACTACTTGTGTGAGATGTACGCAAGGCCCAATATCATGTATATCCAATAGGCTTTGGATCATGGAGCCTGTGGGTCTATTCATTTATTCTCCTGATGGCCAGTACTGTCCGGCAGAGGTACCCAAATACAGTCCTGTTGAGTCAGACACTGTTCATTTTTCCCAAGTGTGCCTACGGAATATGCATGGGATATATCTGCATACCATGGACCAACACATTACAATGAACAACACCATCTTTATTTGACACATCATAAGATGTGCATGATTTGAGGCACTTCAGGACTGCATTTGAGTGAAACTGCTCTATGTGATGCACATGTTTCTCATATATGTACACTTTCTCAGAAAAAATACATGTATTGGCCATCTTTGCATTACCTGCACTACAGATTATTTTATGTTTCTAAAAATTGTGCGATGTCACAATCGTGGGGGCTTTTTGGCCAGGGACGACACACAGGATTTGAACTTGTCACCTTCACCTCCTGAGGGCAATGGCTGTGTGCTTTGCACCACCGTCTTGCAACAGAGACAGTGCATTCCCAGGGATATGCATGGCTGTTTGTCACACTGACCCTGTCTGTTGCACTCCACACCACCCACTTAAAAAGGAGTATGCCATGGTGTGCTGTGGACAGCTGCCACCAATTGCTCTGCCGTCAACATGCTCACATGGCCTTATATTGGAGACTGCATAAAACTTAACTAACAATTGACACTCCATGACTGCATTTGGTTGACTCTGCTGTAGGTGATGCACATGCTTATGTGGTGGCTACTGTTGAAGGAAAACTACACATATGGGATACGATCTTAGGTTCTCATCAGCAAATAGCCACTCTTTACTGGCTTGTTTTAGAGGGGTACAATTATGTGACCTAGTTGGCCAGGAGCCACATACAGGATTTGAACCTGTGACCTTCTGTTATTGCACACACTGTCTGTATCCACTGCACCAACGTTTTGCAACATATATGCTGCATTCCCAGGGGAGTCCATGACTGTACATCCAACAGAGCATGTCTGTTGTGGTGGACGGTGCCAGACTGCACACGCCTACTGTACTGTCTGCTGTGTCTTTCAGCCAATGCCCCCTCCACCACCTGTACCCCTCAGCCAACATGCAGACATGTCCTTATCTGGAAAACCCATTTCACAGAGTTCCCCAAATCCAGTCTTGGTGTTCCACACACTGTTCTGGTTTTCATGCTATCCCTCATACATATGCATGAGCTACATCTGCATACCATGGGGGTGGTGCATAGCTATGCAGCACAGGCATCTTTGTTAGAGGCAGCATGGAACCTGAATGGTGTGGGGCCCTCCAGGACTGCATTTGGGAGACTCTGCTCCAGATAATGCGCCTGTTTATGGTGTCTGTGAGTGCTGTGGTAAAATATAGGTGTATTAATCATGCATATGTTCCTAGCTATACAGTTTTGTCCTTACTATCACGGTTTAGTTGTAGGAAAATTATGTGGACTGGATTGGCAGTTGCCCCAGCTGGGCTTTGAACCTGTGGCCCTCTGGTCCTACAGGTACTGGCTGTGTCCGCTGCACCACACTGCGGCCACAGAAACAGTGCGGTCTCTGGAGATGTGATACCTGGCTGCACGAGTCAGATCCCTGCTCTTCACAATTTTACTGTGGGCTCGTTGATCTTTTATGGTGACAAAGGTGCAAATAAACATCACAAATGCCCTCCAGAAAAGGGGGGGGTGACCCATAACCAAGCTGCGCAACAGTGATATCAATGGGCAACCTGGACAACACTCCCAGGAATGCTCCATTAAAATGCAGTGCTTTTGAATGAGTCTACGGAGCGTAGACCCTTCCATACATCATTTCTTTTTTTTGGAGCTTTCCTGGGAGTGTTTTGTATGGTTTCCCATTAATATCACTGTTGCCCTGATGGATTATAATTTTCTTAGAATGTGTTGTGGTCATTTTCATATCATATTTGCTATTTTGTTCTGTGCACATGTATCACACTGCTCACGTTTTTTAGGTTTCCCCAATTTTGCTGTACATTGCTGACGGAAATGGTTTCTCTTCCCTTTAAATGCGCTCTACCGCGAGTCTTTCACTCGCGGTATTTTATCCTTGTAAATTTGGGGACGCTCCTGTGCGGGGAGTCTCTCCCCTCCCACTTCCCACCCATTGACCCCGTCTCTCCGCCCCTCGGGGGGCCTTCCTCCGCCCTCATTTCGCCTTTCCACGCCTCTATCGCACATGAGCGCCCCGCAAACGTGCGCGTTTTCGGCGCACGTGTGCGGGGCCCGTTAATGTGACACGCACGTGTACGGGGCGTTTAAGAGCACTTAAATGCATCATTTTAGGGCGCTCAGGTGCGCCCCGCACAGGTGCGCCGTTTAGTAAACATGCCCCTTAGTTTAGATCCTTTGAAAATCACCCATGACATGTGAGTATTTGTTAAAGTAGACTATAGTATATGCCTTTTATATTATCCTTCAGCCTTTTTCTACAGAAGTCAATTGAGCATAATATAACTATGTCGTTAGTAGAGTCCTGTAATAGGTGAATAAGTTGGAAAAAGGATTCAAAGAGAGGAGAGATTACTCAAAATTTCAACTGTGAGATATTTTCATTGTTATTTTTGGCTTTTTCTTTAGATAGAAGGTGTTCTGAGACATTATTCACTATCATGAATAGCTTCCATAAATGGTTGCTTTCTATGTTTTTCACTGGCAGCCGTGAACCTTTCCTCTTATTCTCACATCATGAGATGCAAATAGGAAACAAAGGCACTGTGCCAGGCCAAATTGCTATGCACTGCAGCAATGCAGGTTAAAACTTAAAAACAAAATACTGTAGCACATTTAAATGAAAACAATGTTTCTTTAAGTCTCTTTGAATAGGAAATGGTTTAGTGTAAGAACAAATATGCAAAAATCACCGTTAAACCATGCATTCTATGTATTCTACTTTTTAGATACATATTGCATAGGCATAGAGCCTATTGCCGAGGGTATGCTAGCCACCAATTTTGCTGAAGCTCTTGAAATATAGTGTTTCACATTTCTCTCATTGTGATTAGTTATATGCATAGCTGAGTACATGGTGGAAGACATTTGGGCTATTCTCTCTGCTTTTGCAAGGCTTGAAACATCAATCAGCCTGAACTTCCTCCACGACATTGTTCAGCAGTGGGGGAATGTGAAATGCCACAATTCAGGAGCTGCAGCCAGTTGGAAGAATTGGTGAGAGAGAGAGAGCAATTGGATGAAATGGGGGGTATGAAAGAGAAAGATAGAATTAGAGGGGGGGTGCTAGGTGAAGCCTGGGGAGTAGGATATGAGGGAGAGAGAGAGAGAGAGAGAGACTGGGTGAAGTCTAGGGGAGGAGGGTCAAGAGAGAGAGAGACACTAGAAGGTCTGAGTTGGGATTTCATAAGAGAAAGAGAGAGACTGGGGGAAGCCTGAGGGGGTTATGAGAAAGAGAAACAGACTGGAAGACTGATGAGGGGGTTATGAAAGAAAGAGAGACTGTGGGAAAGCTGGGGAGGGGTGTTAAGAGAGACAGACATACAGACACACACACACACACACACACATATATGCACACTGTCACCAGCTCTCCTTAAACCCCCGTGTATAAGTGAATAGAGGTTAAGTGAGTGGGTTTTCCCCACTGAAGCAGCTACTTTACAAATCCTGAAGCTGGGCTTTTTGGGAAATGTAGTCCCTTCACCGAATCAATGAGGAGCAGTTGTGGAAAAGTGGTTTAAGCAACCAAAGGATTTTATTTCCCCTCCCGGGGTGGATTTCACCATGAACAAAGTAACACAAACCAGGTATTTACTGGCATAAGGACAAATCTAAGGTTCTTTAACAGAAAAGGCTTACTTCAGCAATAAACAGGTGGATATCTAGCATTCCAAAGTAACAATGCTGTTTCTTCACAGCTCTCTGCTTCCCAATGCTAGTAGGGCTGTACTTTCTCTTTCAAAACATGCCTTCAGCGTAATGAGATTATTTCATTAGCAAGCGATATCGTACAGTCCATGATATCTTCATCAATATTCACACACTCAGGTTCAAAGTCCATTAACTCTTCCTGGCTAGAAGGAAATGTTTGTAACGGCACTCCTGATGCCACGCCCTTTCTAACTGCTTCAGGTTTCACCTGATATTCCTGAGTTAAATACTGGCTTTCACCAACGTTATCAGCACAGGTATTCTCTTCCCAGCTTCAACCCTCTGGGTAAATACAGTCACTGTAACTATTGTTATACCAGCCTTTTGGCTTACCTTTTATCCTAGCTGGTGGAGGTTTTCTTTGTGGCTTTGGACTGGCTGTAGGTTTCCAACCCAAACCTTGCACAGAAGATTTCACTGGCCTTCTTGGCTTCCTTTCACTTCTGTGTTCCCTCGGATACTGCAGGTAATCCACTCTGCCCTTATTATATCCTTCCCTTGGGGTTTCTTTTCTTTTCCTGAAGAAAGACTCTGTCTCACCCTTCCACAGAGACTTTGGCTTTTTCCTGGCACTGCTGTCTTCACCATAGCTCTCATTAGCTTCCTTATCCAGCACACATGCCTCAGCTCCTACTCCTTCTCCTTCCCCTTCTAACTCCATAAGCTCAACTGAACTCTCTTTATCAGGGTGAATTCTAGGGCAGTGCTCAACACCACCCCCTAGCAGGTGTCCTGCATTAGCTCGTGACTCATTCCCTGAATGGTAGCACGGGCGTTTCTCTTGCCTCTGTGCTTGGTTTCTAAGGTAACCAGGAGCCATGTGCTTTTGTTTACAACTCAGCCCTACTCCTGTTCCTGGCTTTTTAGCCTCTTCTACGGGGCTGGAAGGACCCACTATGTCACAACACACACACATATATGCACACAGTCCCTGCCACTCCCATTAATAGATACTAATAGACACATAAATGCATACACAACCCAACAAACACACACACACACACACACACACACACACACATGCACACACATTCACATGCACAAATATCCCAATATACATGTATGTACCCATGAAACTCCCCAACACACACACACACACACACACACACATATGCACATAGCCCCTGACTGTCACCATGACACAAACACATACAGACATCTCCTGACACTGGTCATGACACACACATGCATCCTTGACACACATATACACACAGGCACCCATTCATACACAGACACACACCCTCGGCACGTACACACCCTCAACACACATACACAGACAGACACACACACACATATGTATGCCCCCCACCCCTGATGCATACATACATGCAGCCACCAACACACATACACACACATGCATGCATACATCCCCTGATATTTCTATGAGACATGCACATCGACCCCCCACATGCCTGATTCTCCAAATGGGGGATACGCACCGTTGTGTCACAATACATTTCAACTTGTCTGAGAGTTGTGAAAACTATACTGATGGGTCTTTTATGATGATTAACAGATCTATACATATGCTAGATCCTTCAGGGTGTTTGCTAGTCCTTTATTACTTTTCACATCTTTTACCTAATCAAGGTGATCACCTGGGTATATGTAATTCTACTTTCCTGAAGAATAGATGTAGTTATCTTGGAAATATTTCTAACCATTTTAGTTGATATCCAGACAGTTCCTTCATGTTTTCAACTATGTGCCAAAAGACATTTTAGGTTAATGGTTTTGAGAAGCCTGATAGCCAAGTGGGCTCCTTTGACTTCTCCCCCAGTCCTATTACGTCTCCAAGAGTGGTAAAGGAGCCCCCAGTCTCAAAGTTATGTGTTCATCTAAGTCCCAATATCTTACAAAACATGGTCAAATCCTCTGCTGGGTTTCCCTAGTCCCCCTTTCCTTCCTTGACCCCTAACATACTCCTGCTTTGTCAACATCATCATATAAACTTGTACCAGCTGACACCTTAACAGTAAATTGACATTTTGCTAGATTTCAGTTAGTGTCATTTTTCAAGATAGTGCCAGTGGGGCAGGAATTAGTGGATTGTTAGTCCTGACTCCTAATAGAACGGATCCATGTTTTAGGTAAGGGATTGAGGAGCACAGCAGGGACTTTGACCTTTTTTTCTACAAGAGGATGGGGTTATGAAGGGTGTGGTTTCCAGACTGCAGGGTCCCTTTATGCCATTTGGGCCACTATAGAACTGGGAGGGGAGGTTGAAATACCCACTCCCAGGACAAAGGGTTGGGATAGTTTTAGGACTGTGCCACTCCTTTAATTGCTTACTGCTACCATGCAAAAGGGGGTCATTTTTTTAAATATACATTTGTTCTCATAGCTAGAACTGCATAAAGTTCTCTTATGGGGCAACTCATGTAAATTTTCATGTGAATTTTACATGGAGATGCTTATAAGTTAGGAGTTCATAAGCTTTCATAGCAAACTTTTGTTAAACATGGCTGCTAATCTACAGTATTTACTTACCATAGATTAATATATCGGCCTTTTAGTGTTGGACTAAGAAACTTTGTGGAGAACCAGGTGCAAAATTGGTATCCCATGGAAAGAGATAAAAGAGAGCTACCCATCCAGCTGAAACAATGGAGTCAATGTCAGCATAGTGCATTGAGGTGGAGTGGTACTAAGAACTACGACTAAGCAGTGGATCCTATTTACAAATGGAAATTCTATATAGAGTGAGAAACCTTTCCAGTCACCCTAAAGCGAGCTCTACAATCAATGAGAAAACAGAAAGGTACCTGGGGAATATTTAAAGAAAGAATAGAATGTTTTACCGTATATTCTGGATATCACTAAAAAGAATGTAAGAGATGTCAAGTTATATTAAATGCCTTAGAAAAGTTCATATTGGCTTGATGACTCTTATTAGAAGGCTTTGTCAACACCTAGGATCTGTTTGTGTACTGAGTGTGGGAGAGCTCAGTCACTCCTAGTGCTACCTCCCTTGTCATAGTAAAGCGTAGAGAGAGGGGGCGACACATGCATCCCAGAAGGATGCAGCAGGGAATAGGACAGGTGCCAGATCATTCAAGAAGTTCTGAATTGAGACTAGAGATGGCATTCACATAAACCCCTTGGCATGCCCAATCCATTTATTTATTTTATTTATTTACTTAGCAACTAAAAACATTCCTTTTCATTAATCATTTCAATGAACTCACCTAACACCATTTTAGCTTGACATCCACTATATTCTGTTGTAAGCAGTTTCATTTGTATATAAGTTACGCTGCAAAGCACCCCCTGCATGACACCCCACCCTGAGTTACATATTAAGTTCTCCGTACATGTGTGAGTATAAGTTCTATGTAAAAGTGTGAGTTATAATGTAAACCTCTTTGATTCTACGATAAGGCGGTATATAAAAATTATTAAATAAATAAAAATAAATAAATATACAGTTTTTCTCCGGGTCAAAGCAGTGTGCATTGAATGAAGGATATAGTTGTTACATTAAAGAGGAGTTGGCTTATAAACATGGGAGAAATCAAACAGGGGTTATGTCAGCAGGGTACATAAAACGGGTTGGTTTATGAACAAGCTTACAATGTGTAACAGTTTAATTTATTTGATGAATAGGTGTGTTTTTCGGCATTTGCAGAAAGTGAGGAGGTCACTGGTGTTTCTGATTTGATTGGTGATGGTGCTTGTAAGGGAGAGAGCATATTGTTTGAAGGATTGTGTGCAAGCCTGTTTGTTGCTCTTTGTTTTGGCATGTGGGATAACCAGTGTGTTGCTCGTGGCCTGACTTGTAGCTCTGCTGGGGTGGAATGTTTGGAGTAATGTGTGAAGGTGTGATGTGGGGTCAGAGTGACTGGCTTTGTGTGTGAGTAATAGAGTTTTGTATTTGATGCAGCTATTCAGGGGAAGCCAGTGCAGCTGTTTTAGGATGAGTGTGATGTGGTTGTATTTCGAGGCTTCTTGTATAATGTGGGCTGTTGTGTAGAGGGCAGTGCATAGGGTGAGTAGGGTGGATTGTGGCAGGCCTTGGTAAATGGAGTTGCAGTTGATGGTGTGAGGGAGGATTAGGGCCTGGAGAGCTGAGCAGAAGTCTTGTGATTCGAGGAGGGAGCGTAGGACTTATAGTGCTTTGGCTTTATGATAGATTGCTCTGGTGGATTTTTCGATCTGTGGTTTGAATGAGGTAGCCTAGTCTAGGGTGATACCGATGTATTTTATTTGGGGTTGGACTTTTATTTGTGTGTTGTTTAGGGCAAGGTGGGCTGGGGGAGTGAAGGTGTTGTCTTTCATTATGAGTAGGGCTTGGGGTTTTTTTGTAGTCAATTGCAAGGTTGTTGTCAGAGAGCCACTGTCAAAGCAGTGCAGGAGCTGTGGGTTTGTGGGTTGGTCGGAGGTGAAAGGTCATAGAGCATTATGTCTTCAGCATATATGTGGTAGTTGACGTGTGCTTTGATGATGAAACAGAGTGGTTGAAGGTATAGGTTGAAAAGGAGAGGAGATATTTATTTATTTAAATGTATTTATATCCTGCCTTATCCTTCAATCAAGGCAGTGTAAACAGCAAACAATCAAATTTTATTGACATTTGTGTTATCATGCAATGTTATACAGTGAATGTGTGTATGTGTAAGTTGGCGTTGATTTGAGGTGGGCTATTTACAGCATGAGCTTTTATACAATGTTTTGTACAAGGCAAAAGGGTGGGGGAGGGGGCTGGTGTTCGACCATGAGCTGTTGGGCAACATTATGTGTTCTCGCCATAGTGCTCAATAAAGAGCGTTGTCTTGAGTTGTTTTCAAAGTCCTTAATGTCTTCTGTCGATCGTAGATAGGATGGATCCTTGTGGTACACCTTGGGTCTGGCAGTAAGGGGTGGATATCGTGGTTCCTATTTTTATCTGTTGATGTCGGATAGTTGGATAGGATTCAAACCATTGTAGTATGGTGTCTTGTATTCCAGTGGAATGTATTTGTTGGAGAAGTATGTTGTGGCAGACTGTGTCAAAGGCTGCAGAGATGTCCAGGAAGATCAGGATGAATCCTTGTTTGGTGTTTTGGGGTTCCCTTTATTAAGGTGTTTAGAAGGGAGACTATGAGTGTTTCTATGCCATGAAGTGCGTGTAACCGGTGATGTTGAGGGTCGGGGAGGTCATTTTTGTTTTATATGGTCCTGGAGCTGTTGCTGGATGGCTTTCTCAATGATTTTCACTGTGAAGGGGAGACTTGCAATGGGTCTTAGAATGCAGGGTCCAGTGAGTCAAAGGGGGGACTGCTTTAGAGATGGGCATATGGAGGACAGCTTTAGGCAGTTAGGCATCTGACTGAGTTGCAGGGCTGATTGGGTGAGTTTGGTGAGTGCTATGCTGAGTTCTTGCTTAGCTGACTTGACCCAGCTTACTGGGCATGGGTCAAGGGGGGAGGTGGTTGTGTTGAGTGATGAAATGATTGATTCTATGTCCTCTCTGCTAATGGGGTGGAAAGAGGACCATGTATTGGAGGGGTGTGTATGGGGGGGGGGAATTGGGCTCAGGGTGGAGTTGTTTGTAATGATTGGCTAGCTGTTGAGAGCTGATGAGTGTGTCTGTAGTGTTGTAGATGGAGGGTTTTGTGCTGTTGGATGAGGTTGAAGAGCTCCCAAGGATGGATCAGTGATCCATTGATGAGTTTGGTGTGGTAACTGCATTTGGCATTGTCAGTGGCAGATCAGTAGGTATCCAGCATTTCTATGTAGCAAGTTCGGTCTGTGCCGAGGGTACTTTTCACTATTTCCTCTCTAGTCTTCACTGTTGGATTTTGCTTTTTCTGGGCTGGGGGTGTACCATGGGGTTCTGGGATGCCTGTTAGTTGCTTATGATAGGGTGGCTGTTGAGGATGCAGCTTCTCCAATGATTTGATTCCAGTTGGTTGCAATTGCGCTGGGGTCATTTGAAAGAGTTTGCAGTTGGTGAAGGATGACATTGACAAAGTTGTCTTTGTTAAATTACTTGAATCAGTGTTTGGATTGAGCAGTATGGTCTGGTGGGGCATTGGAGGGTAGGGAAAAGGTTATGAGTCAGTGGTCAGTGTTGCATGGTTGTTGAGGTTCTGTTCCCCTTATCATACATGGTTGTGTTCCCCTTATCATACATGGGGGATGTGACGATTTGTAGTAGGCCCATGGATTCCCATGAGGCCCAAGGAATGAGATGGTGTGTTAGGACTGTAGAAAGGAAAGGTTGAAGTCACCTAGTATGAGGCGGTCTTTGAGTTGGAGATGTCTAAAGCTTTTTTTAGGATGTTGGATAGGTCAGTGGTGGATGTGATGGGGTTTCTGTAGATTAGGCAGATTGTGAGGCTTTGGTGAGGCCTGCCAGGCATGGACACACCTTTGTGCTGGGTTATCTGGTTGGAGTGTGTGGATGCCAGTGTTTGATGTCGTCAGAATGGGAGGAGCTTATCTCTACACTGCAGTAATGTCCCTGGTGTTCCAGTTGAGACTTCCGCTGCTTTCATCGGGTTTTGTTGGCTATGAGGGTCCAGTGAGTGAGTCCAGCGTGCATGTGTATGTGCATGGCTTGTGGGTGCATTGGAATGTGCGTGTTCTGCTTTGTGCTTGATTATCTGGTCGGAGCATGTGGATGCCAGTGTTTGACATCAGCAGTGTGGGAGGAGCTTACCTCCACGCTGCAGTAATGTCCCTGGTACTCCAGTTGAGTTTTTGGCTGATTTTGTTGGATTTTGTCAGCTGTGAGGGTCCAGTGAGTGGTTCCGACATGCGTGTGTGTGAGCGGCATGCTTTTATGTTTCGCCCACAAAACATCATCATCATGCTCCCAAGTGCAGAATTCTCATAATGATTTCACCAGCTCCTTGCTGTAAGGTATTTCTGCTCTCCCTCTTTTCTTGAAAAATGACTCCAAGACTGCACATATTGTTTTCCAGGGAAAGGGTTGGGTTTTTGTTGTTGTTTCTATTAACCTTGCATATAAAAACATAAAAAAAGATACAAACATTCTTTCCCGCATTCATCTGTTTCTAGAGCTGTTGCAGCTTATGCCTGCTCTGCTTGCTTCAGCTCCTGCCACGGACAGCTCTACTTCTTGGCTCCAGTGGGCTCTGTTATTCGCACATACAAAACCAGGAAAAAGAAAGGAAATCTTCCATTTCTGCTTCTGATACTTATGTCCCTGCTTACTCTGCCTGCTTCTGGCCCGCTACTGCCCAGCCTGCTCTCTAGGTTCAGTGCCACTGCCCTGCTGTATTGCTCTAGAGCCACACTGACTGCTGATACCTGGCATGATCAGTTGCCCTACCACTCTCATGTTTCTATTAACTGTTTGTCCCTAAAGAAGAACAAAAATGCACAACAAGAAAAAAAATTGTCCTCTTTGGGTATTAGTGTATTTGGCTATTCATGCACTGTTTGTATTGCTCTTTCCTACCCTGGTATCTTGACCTATTCATGACACTCTAGTTGTTGCTGCCAAGCAAGATCAGCTGCCCTGCCACTCTCTTGTTTCCCCTGAGGTATTCTGTTCATTATGGAAGGGGTACTATTGGAGTGATTATTATGACTGTTTGGTTTAATATCTCAATATGTATACTTTAGAGGAAAGGCAGGATAGAGGAGATATGATAGAGACGTTTAAAAACTTCTGTGGCATAACTGTACAGGGGCATAGGATGAAGGTGAAAGGGGAAAGACTCACAAGTAATAAGTGGAAATATTTCTTTACAGAAAACTGGTAGATCTGTGGAACAGTCTCCTAGTGGAGGTAGTAGAGACGAGGACAGTATCTGAATTCAAGAAAGCATGGAACACAGAATTCTAAAGGGGGAAAAAGGGACTATAGTAGTTAGTATGGAAGGGCAAACTAGATAGGCCATGTGGTTTTTTTTCTGCCATCATGTTTCTATGTTTCTAAATTATGGGTTGGGGGATTAGGGGCCTTGAAGATAACACAGGTACACTACCAAAAAACTGCCTCCAGTTTTGCAACTGATTCCTATAGATTTTGGGGTGCTGAATCCAGGAAAAATAGCCAAAATTTTCCATCACGTCACGTTTTCTTGCAAAATTAGATTTCTTACCCATATAAGGAATGTTCACATAATTTCTTTTTAGCCGACTGCAGTTTATTTTCTTGGCCCAAAATAGAGGTTGTAATGGTTAACTAACTAGAAACACTCCCTCATGATATTTTAGAGTGTTTTGTATTCATTTTATACATTAACAGGACAATTGGGAGGCAGGGGGCTAAATCCAGTACTCGCGCTGGCGCATGTTCTTTCCTGTTTGCCTCGCCTCGTTCGCTCGCTCAAACACGGTGGTTGCGACATGAACGTTCCTGTCAAATTTCAGTTTCTTGCAAGTTCATTATTACCTTTTGTTTGCTCAGTCGTAATCCAGCTTTATTCCGAAGTGGTTCACTACAGTTGTAGTTTGCAGTGCTGTGTATTTGTGATGGCTCACAGAGCCAGAGGTTGCGTGAACTCTCCGGACAGTTTTTGTTTTATTTGTGGGGAATATACCGTGAAAAAGCGGCAGAGGAACATTTCTGCATTTATTAAAAAAGTATATTTCGCCTATTTCGGTTTGAAGTTAGGCGATCAAGACAAACCATGGGCTCCTCCCAAAGTGTGCAAGACATGTGAGGAAGATCTACGCTTATGGATGAAAGGTAAAAAACAAGCATTTCGTTTCGGAATACCTATGATGTGGCGTGAACAAAGAGACCACAGCAGTGACTGCTATTTTTGCTCTTGCATTGTGAAGGGATACAACTTAAAAAATAAGAACGTAATAAGTTACCCCAACCTTCCCTCAGCAATTAGGCCTATGCCTCATAGCAACGAAGTACCTGTGCCTGAACCACCAAAATCTTTGGATCATATTTGTGTGGACGGTTCTGATCATGATGAGACTCATCAGATGGCTTTTCCCGATGAGTCCAGTACTTCCGAGTTTGAAACTGAACCAGATCCGAAACCTGAACTTTTCTCTCAAGCTGAATTGAATGATTTAGTCCGGGATTTAGGACTCCCAAAAGATGCTGCCCAACTGCTAGGTTCTCGGCTTAAACAGAAAAATCTATTGTCACCAGGAACAACTTTTTATTGGTACCGCAACCGCGAGACACAATTTTTTGAAGTATTTCAGCAAAGAGGAAGATTTGGTATTTTGCAACGATATATACGGAGTGATGGAAAAGTTTAAACTCAAGTATGATCTTGCTGAATGGCGGCTGTTCATTGATTCCTCAAAAGACAGCATAAAAGGTGTTCTTCTTCATAATGGCAACACATTCACTTCAGTTCCTATTGCTCACTCTGTTATTCTCCAAGAAAAATACGAGAATTTGGCCCTGATTCTTCAGAAGATTCGTTATGATGAGCATAAGTGGATGATTTGTGGAGACTTTAAAATTCTATCCATGCTATTAGGGCAGCAATCCGGTTTCACCAAATATCCCTGCTTCCTTTGCTTGTGGGATAGCCGGGCCCGCGACCTACACTGGGGGAAAAGAGACTGGCCAATTCGGGAGTATTTGAGACCCGGTGAGAAAAATGTTCTTCATGAGAGCTTGGTACCTCATGATAAAATTCTATTACCACCTCTCCACATTAAGTTGGGTCTCATTAAGCAATTCATCAAGTCCCTTCCAAAAGATGGTGAGTGCTTTCGGTACCTTTGCTCAAAGTTCCCCCGACTTTCTGAAGCAAAACTAAAGGAAGGAGTGTTTGTTGGCCCTGATATAAGGAAACTCATTTCAGATGGAGCATTTGCTGAAACGATGTCTGAGAAGGAAAAAGAAGCCTGGGATTCCTTCAAGAATGTTGTTCTCAAATTCTTGGGGAACAGGCGGGATGAGAACTATAAGGATATTGTTGCCAGGATGCTCAATGCCTTCAAAGAACAAGGCTGTAACATGAGCCTGAAAGTCCATTTCTTGCACTTCCATGTGAACTACTTTCCCGAAAACTTGGGAGCGTACAGTGAAGAACAAGGTGAAAGGTTTCACCAGGACATCAAGGACGCAGAGAGAAGGTACCAAGGAAGATGGAACACCACTATGATGGCTGATTTCTGCTGGTTGCTGCTGCGGGAAACCCCAGATGAAAAATACGCCAAGCAGCGCACCAAGAGAAGCATTCGGGGGAAGAAGAAACGGGCCCACCAGGAGATTGATTGACCCAAGAATGACTTTAAAATCTAAACTGTGTTGACAAATATCGTGTTTTTACTAAACTTTGAAATAAAAATTTGCTAGTTATTACCACAGTTTCGGATCTCATTTATTAGAATTTTATTTTCACACCATCGGGTGTTTGTCTTCATGTATTGCAATGGTGCGGTTTGCGTTTTCTATTCTTACATACATACCTGTACAACATTTTTTGCACATTTCTTTGCTTTGCTTTGTGTCTAACCTCGCTCTTATATGCTCAATGTTTGTGCACATGTATGTGGCTGTTTTAAGTGCAGACAATTTTGCTACCATCACAGTATGTTTTGTTGACATTACTCTATTCTTATGTGCTGCCTTGTTACAATTTTCTTTATTCTTATTTGAATAACTACTAAACAATTAGTATAAAGAATTCATCCAAGAAACTTTTATCTCGATCGCACTCAATCTGAAACGTTCACCTCAAACTGCTAACCCAATGTAGCAAGAAATCTGTACGTGATGGAGCAAATTGGTTACCAGATTTGGATTCAGCGCACCAAAAAACGTAAAAATCAATCGAAACATTAGAGGCAGTTAAAAAAAAAATTTTTTAGTGTACCTGTGTAATTTAAGGGCACCCAAAGCTGAAGATTCACCAAGGTCAGCTAATATACTTGCACCAGACCAACTTAAATGACTAACATAAGAAATTCTGGTTTACTGTAAGAATGTGGTGTATCCTTATTTGTACATCAGACTAGCTTGCTTTAGATAAGGATTCTTATTTAATTTCCTTACCTAAAAATCCATTGCTATTTTTGTAGCTTCTTTCAGTTTAGCCAACTATCCTTCCACATTTTCACCTCTCCTCCGATCCCATCAACTTCTCCTACCAGGTAATTCCCCATTTTACTAAAGTCAGCATTTTTAAAATCCAACCAAAAAAAGACACCCCCCCTCCCCCCAGCTCTCCAGAGAAAGCAGAAGGACAGCTCAGTAGGTGAACATTTCTAAAAGGAAAATCAACCTCTTAACAACCTCACATCAGAGTACTTAAGGGAACTTTAGGAGTTCACAAGGATGGAAAACATTTGAAATTAGGCTGATCAAACACTTTGAAACAAACACAAAAGGACTTAATAGGGGCATTGACTTTCTCACCCATTATTAGATATGGAGTCTTTCAACTGTGAAGTTTTACTGTCTCATTATCTCTGTCAGCACCCTTCTCTTTCTGTTTACTCACTTCTAATGGCATATGCAAGCAGCCCAAGACCTAGATTACCCTGTTTCTTCACTGACCTGATGAAGAGAGGAAAGCTCTATAAACAAAGCATGCCGCAGATGTTTTAAGTTAGTTCAATAAAGAAACTATCACCTGCAATCTTTTTGTAGATCCTTATGTCTATATATTTAAATCCTGGAAGGGGAACTTTCAGTATGTATGGAGAGCCAAACGTTAAGGAAAGAGAGGAGCTGAACTGCAAGACCTAGAGGAAAAGACAATATAAAGAAAAGAACATTTGATCTAAAATTTGATTAAGTGTAGCATTCTGATTCAGAAATTTCTGAGAGCAAGCCACCTTGTAAAACAATGAAGGCTGATAACAGAAAGTATTCCTAAAAGAACCGGGGAAAATTATTTTCCCCGGTTCTCCCAAGTTCAAACACTGTTCTCTGTAAACTCAATGTGTATTACGCATTGTAGTAGGTTTCTGTTCATTGTGAACCGCACTGATTTTAATAGCGCGGTATATAAGAAATGTAAATAAAATAAATAATAATAATAAATAAATAAAAGATCAAAAACATGAGTTGTTGCTTGTTTTACTTACTTATAAGTTAGGTGATAGAATCTGTAAAAAAACGGAAACAATAGTACCTTAATAGTTAAATTATAAAAAAGTTTAAAAACATAGACAAAGGTATTTTTTTTTTTGGGGGGGGGGAGCATTGGAGGTGGTGGTAGTCCCTCCAAAGGTTGCAAGCACTAATAGTGATCTGGTACTCCTGCTCCCACTATCAGTATGACTTCCTTACCCTTTGCCCCTCCCAAAAAAACAAGAAGGCAAACTACACTGATGTGTAAAATATAAGAAAAGAGAATTTTAAAAGAATATCATACCTGTCCTTTAGAGAAAACATATAAAAGAGACTGCTTTGTAGTTTCATTGATGAATGATGAAATGTACAATTATAACATTTAGGGGCCCTTCTACCAAACATGGATTTTTGATTCTTTAGGAATACATTCTGTTATCAACATAAAGCCCATTAAGGTTGTGCACTTAACGCACATTTAGCCCTAAAGCTAATGCGTGGTGAGTACAAAGCCTCTGTGACAAGTGTTTTGGATGTAGCCAGCGCATTTCCGGCAGTTACCACATGAATATGTACTCTAACAGGTGGCACAATTAACCCATTTGCACTTAGTGCCATCCATAGAGATGTGTTATGTGCTATCGTGCTAATTGCCACATTGGCAATGTACGGTAATTGCCCCTGTGTTATATAAATCCAGCTAAATAAAGAAATAAATAAATGAGCTCTCCAAATACACATTCCACCCTTAAACTACCCATTCCCCACCCCATTATGTGATGTGCAGTTACTGCATGAATTAGCACACAGCCACTCTCATGCCCTAATGGTAATAATTACCTCAGGCAAGTTACTGCATGCTAAAATGCACTTCAACTGCTTAGTGGGCTTTAGTTCTAGATTATATAAATGGTATAAATACAGAAGTATGGTGACAGATAAATACATAATGAGGTTGTGAGTATATGTGAAGCTCCAGATGGAAAATTGTTTCCATTTGAATGTATATAAGAATGGCTCGTGTTCAGTTCTTGCAGCTATCAGTTTGTTTTGAATAGGTGTTGGTAGTCCTAGAGTGGAAACTAAACACTGCTCAATATTCAAACTATAAGAGCTAATGATTTCAGATTGGGATGAAGGCAATCATTTTGAATGATTATTGCTTGAAATACTTGCAATCTGCATAAAGGCAGAACTGCCAGCCTTTTTTGAAGAGAAAACCAGTTCTGTCAAGGCTAATACGGTTCTATGAGAATCACGGAGCTTGGCCACTTTCAAAATTTGTACAACTTTTTTCTATGAGCAGAATGGGGGATATGCATAAAAAAGAGGCTAGGTTCAAGGAATTGCAGGTGTATCGGGGGCTAGGCAGTTGAAGGACAGGAGCAATGGCAGTAGAGAAGTAGCCTCACATACTCATTATTGGCAAAGAGGTCAACCAGAGGGGTTCCTCAATCTTACAACTATCACTACTAATCATTTGTATAGCTCTTGAAAGATCATCTACAATGTTTTTGCATCTAGGGACCATGAGGCTACATAACTCTGCTAACATATCCACCCACAACATGCATAACTGTCCTTGGACATCCAATAGAGGAAGCAGAGTCTGCATACTCAAAAGAAGATCTTTGAATTCAACACAATAAACCATGCCTCCACCCCTAACCTTGACATCATCACAATCTCCAACTGCTACCTCTCCATCTGTCTTTCCTACAGACCCCCTCACACCAACACTGAAGAGATTGCCACCTTACTAGAAGAAATCTGCTCCCACTCGTCTATCCATAAAAACTTCATCCTACTCGGAGATCAACATCTACCATCTGCATCGTCCATCCACTCATCTGCCTTCCTTACAGCTATGACAGATCAACAATTCATACAGATCATATCCACTCCTACCCAAGCTAAAGTGGCATGCAGGACATTTTTTTCTTCTCAAATTGACTCCTAAATGTCCACTGATATACCCTACAATCAATGCTCCCAGTCCTCTGGTCTGATCACAACCTAATCTTATTCATCATACCCAACTCCTGCCCACAAACCTCATCTCAGAGCTCCCCTCCAACTTGGAAATTTCTCTCATTTAATAAACAAGCCTTCATCCAAGAAACCGTCCCAACTTTAAACTCCTTATCAGCACAGAAACACCTTGAAACCAAAATACGCTCATGGAACTCAACCATCTCAGCTGCCGCTATAGCCCCGCCCAAAGTCTCTACTAGAACCAAACAATCACACACTCCCTAGTACTCCTCAACCTTAAAAACACAGAAACGCAGCTTGCACCATCTTGAATGTCTCTGGAGAAAGGCACAAAGCTCACAACTCAAATCTAAATATCTACAGGAACTCAAGCTATACCATGAATTCACCATCCTGGCTAAACAAAAACACTACAACGACCTCCTCATACACTCCATCAACAAACCTAGAGAACTCTTTGAAATTGTCAAATCACTCGCCAAAGACCCATCTCAATCAAATTGGGACCACACTCTCAAACCACAAGACATGGTTTCATACCTACTAGCCAAGAACAAACCTATACCATCCACCAGACTCCACATTCCAACTTCAAACAAGGAAATTACTCAAGACAACCACTAGATTACACTCTCTCACATGAGGAGCTCAACAAAATACTCAGCAACCTCAACACTACAACCTCCTCGCTCAACCCATGTCCAGTCTCCTGGCTTAAAGTCACAAAGGACCAATTCCTACCATTCATATCTGACATTGTCCACTCCTCCCTCACCCAAGGATTCCTTTCTCCCGCCCTCAAACAAGCATCAATCAGACTGTTTCAGAAGAAATCAGAAGTAACCAAACCTGGATCCACACTCTCCATCTTCCTACAGACCCATAACCAATATGCCCTTCATCTCCAAAATCATTGAAAAATCCATACAAACACAACTCCAAGATCACATAGACCACCATGCACCATTAAACACACAGAAACATGGATTCTGACCCAATCATGGCACAAACACCCTTATGACCTCCCTCTTAAACTCACTTATTGCAGGTATCGAATCACTCACCCAAGGCTTCCTCCTGCTTTTTCTGGACATCTCTGCCACCTTTGACACCATATCTCACCAGATACTCCGCAACAAGCTCTACCACATTGGAGTCCGTGGCACCACCTTCAAATGGTTCCATTCCTATCTCACCAACCAAAATCAGCATATAAGGATTCAAATACACACCTCAACTCCTTTCACCCTTAACCAGGGTGTACCGCAGGGATCATTTCTCTCCTCTCTACTGTTTAACATATACATTCAACCTCTTTGTGATATCTTCCAACAATTCCCAGTCCAATTTCTAATATACACTGACGATATAATGATTTTCACACCATTCTCCACTTCCACTCCAGTAAAGTGCACACTCTCGAGTTGCCTCACTGAAACTATCAACTGGATCCACCACCACAATCTGTCCATCAATCTCAGTAAAACAGAGCTCCTCCACATAACAAAGGACCCTAACTTCACCCTCCCTGCTTCTGTCAAACTTGGCAACACTGAGATCCGAGTCAGCTCCCACATAAAATACCTCAGAATCATTCTCGATCAACAACTGATGTTCAAGGAACAAATTCACAGCATCACCAAAGCAGTATACTACAAGGTAAAAACCATCCAAACCCTACATCCCCTCCTATCCACTGATACTTTCCATACAGTCTGCCAGGCCACTATCACTCCACTATTCAATTACTGTAATTCCATCTATCAAGGACTACTCAAGTATGCAATCCATCGATTGCAACTCGCACAAGACACCGTTGCTAGAGCCATCTTCCTAGCCTCACGGCAGACTCACATCACTCCCATCCTTAAACACATCCATTGGCTCCCCATCAACTCAAGAATACAGTGCAAGGTTCCAATCCTCATCAACAAAACTCTAGAGTAGAAATCAGCCGAACAACTACCACCTTAATTCACAACTTGAACTCTAATAGACCAAGAGAAAGGGAACCCCGAACCTCCTCAGTATCCCACTATGGACTCACAATTGCAAGCAGGCTACAAGAGCAAGAACATTCTCACTAAACACCCCATCCTCTAGAATGAATTACCCTCAGCAATTCAAACCATCAAGTCTTCCACAGACTTTTGTAAACAACTCAAGACTCATCTCTTCCAGAAGCATTTTGACAATGAACAACCGATAATGTAGAATCAGCAGAAACTCATGCCCACAAGCACATCCTCCTCCTGTCCCACCCTTTAGAAACCCCTATGACCCCACTCCTCCCACCATTATGAAACCCTTATGATCACACACCTCTACATTTGCCATCCCTTCATCCCTTTGCATATAGTTTTTTGTTTTCAGCTTTTAAAAATGTTCATTGTTATGAGTTCACTGAATTACTCTCCATATTCATTGTAAAATTTCTAATGCTGTTAATAACTTGTTCATTGTAAAACACAGTTCTTTGTAAACCACTTTGACATGAAGAAAAATGGCATATCAAATTTTGTTAAATAATAATAAATAAATAAACTTGTAAACTATATGGTTCTAAACCTCGGGGATATAAGCAGCTTGTATTTGGATGTGCTTATGTATGTATTTGTTGGCAAAAGTATAGACATTTGGTTGTTCAGTTAAATTAAAACTAATGTGCCCTGAGGCAGATGATAAAAAAAATTGGAGGACATAGTAGCTGGTATAAAGATCCAAGTAATTGATGTTGAGAAGTTTCTTGGACTTTGCCCATGTTGCTTGAGTGTATTTGGTATGTATATGAGCTCCCCATCCATCGCTGGATGCATCTGTGGTTTGGGCAAGTTGGTATTCCTACAGAGCAAAGGGAACCCTACTGCCTCATTGATGTTGGATGTCCACTTCAACATAGTTTGAAATTAAACCAAGGGACAAAGCATTGTCAAAAGAAATTGAGTACACTGGTTTCATTGTAACCTGAGGTCACATTATGTTTGTCTCATTTTCAGTCTAGCAAATGGGACTACATGGATGGTGCCATATGGTCCACCATCTATAGGCAAGTGGTGGCTATGATCATCAGTGAGGTATAAATGTTACAGACATGTGAAATCATGGACTATAATCTGTCTTTTGGCAGAAAATCTTTTGCCTGAATTGTGTCAAGAATAGTGCTTGTTTTAAGGTGCAAGGTGGATTTCTGAAAGCTGAACATGAAGTCCAGATCTGGAGTAAGTATACTGTCTCATTTCTGAGTGCTACAGCAACATTTTCTGAAGAAGTAGCTGGAAGACAATAGTTGAGGTTTGGGAACACTAGTTGACCTTGCGTATGGATGCTGGTGGCTACTGTTATGAGGCATTTTTTAAAATATTCTAGGAACTAAGAACAGGCCAAAAGAAAAGACTGTATTGATTATGATCCATCTGAAGAATGAATCAAAGGTATTCTTGTAATGAGGATGGATTGGTAATGTGTGTAAGCATTCTTGGGATCTAGGATACACAAGCTAGACCCCATTCTTTAAGAAAAGTGGAATGGAGGGAAGGATACTCATTTTCAATTTCTCCTTGTGAAGAAAATGATTCTGGTTTCTGAAATCCAGGATGGGAAATAAGCCTTCAGTCTTCTTTGAATGGGAAAATACCTTGAGTAGAAGCCCCGATTCATTTCATGAGATGGGATTGGCTCTATGATATTGTACTGAAGGAGGAGAGAAACTTCTTCTAACAGTCTAGTATGGATTTAGAGTAGGTGAGCCCAGCATAAGGGCCAACTTGATGCTGGGTGATAAACCTGAGTTGAAAATTTGTTCTGCCTAGATAGGACCCAAGAATCTATAGTGGCATTATCCCAAGATATAAGGAAAAATTGAATCTGACCCCCAATAGGAAGGTCAGACTTTATATTGAGAAGTTCTGGCTGCTAAGATGGCAGCTAGATGAATTTTAGCCTGTGGTGAAAGGCTGGATGAAAAAGCTTGTACTATTTGAATGACTGTATGCATGTACTGGACCTTATAAAATTGATGAGCAAAATCATGGCCCCTTGAAATACTTTCCTATGCAAATGTTCTAAAAGTTATGGATCTTTGCAAGAAGGAGTATTGGAAAATTTTCTTAACACTTTGACTTTCTTCATAGCTGACTTGACCACAATGGAGGAATTTGAGAAATGGACCTTTCTGAAAACGTTGGGCCATATTTTTGGTAGATCACATTCTCTTTCTCTGCCGGCTTCATTCTGTTGGTCTGCAGGATTCTGTTCTTAATTGGTTTGCTTCCTATCTCTCTGGCCTCTCCTTTCAGATTTTCTCAGATACCCATTCCTCCTTATCTCTTCCTTTTCTATCAAAGGTGCATCAGGGTTCACTTTTGGCCATAACTCTGTTCAATATCTTTCTTGCACCACTACCCTCCTTATTCAATCCCTTAGTTGTCTGTTTGAATATGCCAATGATATTCAAACCATGTTCATAGTATAAGGAGTTACCATAGACTCTGCTCTCAGTTTTAAACTACACCTAAATTCTATCTCCTAGACATCTTTCTTTGTCCTACATTGCATTCACTCAATCTATTCATCTCTCTTCATTTCTCAGCTCGCTCAACTTGTCCTTGCTCTTATTTATTACTCATTTAGATTAATGCAATTCCCTTCTGTCTGGCCTCCCTCAATATTCCTTCAGTCGCCTTCATTCTTCAGCTGCCAAACTTATCTTTAATATCCACCATTTTATCCATGTGTCTCCCTTTCTCATTTTTCTCCAGTAGCTCCCAATTCAATACGCTTCAAGATACTCTCCCTTGTCAACCATGCTTTTTACTCCGATGCCATCCTTACTTAACCACCTTAATCTTTCTTTATCTCTCTCCCTGCTCCTTCCATTCTTTAAATGCAGCTCTCCTCTCTCTCTCTCCCCTTCCCTCAACCTTCCACTTAGTCATCTCTAGAAACTCCTCATTTTCTTACCTTGGATCTTCGCTCTAGAGTTCTCTACCCCTTTCTCTCTGCCCTGAACCCTCCCTCCCTAAATTCAAGAAGAACCTGAAAATCTGGCTATTCCAGCTAGCCTTTCCTCAATTGATTTCTCCCTGATCTTTTTTTCTTTGTGTTGTTCTGTTATTTCCTTTTTACCCTCACCCCTTCCCCAATAGAATTGTAAACCCCCACCTTCCTCCATTGGCTCTTTATCTGTCTATTCTGCCTCTCTTCACTGGTCTATTTGGACTCTCCTCAAATTTCAGTTTTCAGTATTGTGTAAACTGCGTAGATAGACATTAGTTCTTGATGTGGTATATCGAGCATAGTTAAATAAATAAATTTTAAAAATAAAAGGATTTTTCATGCATAAAGCTCTACTTACATGTGTAAAATGGCTTTTATAAAATTGCCACGGGATTATGCATGTAAAAGTTCATGCGATGACAAGAAGGCATTTACTTTTAAGTGGCCTGTGTGTAGGGTCGACCCGAGGGTTTCTGCTGCTTTAGGCAGACCCACCATTATGCCCCCCCTCCTGAAGATTTCAGTGCCACGTGGCGCATCATGCCATCCCCATCCTGGCATCCATCTTCTTACCTGAGGAAGGGAGGGTGGCACAGTGATGCAACTTCCTGTTGGAGGGGGCAGGAGCGGCAGGCCGTATACATGCTAGAATGGGTGCTTTAAAGCTCGACACAGAGGAGGCATTGCCGTGCAGTCCTCTTCTCCCAGGTGAGAAAATGAATGCAGGGAGGGGGCGATATAGTGGGCTGGGTGATGATAAACTGCAACTTTTAGTTTGCCTAGTGGATGGCTGGCCCTGCCTGTGTGTAGGCATATTCTGGTGCAAAGTCTAGCAGAAGATAAATGGAGTCATGATTCATACACATATTTTATAAAAGATGTGCATATGTGCATCATTTAAGAGGTAATATGTACGCTTGCTCTTTAGGCATAAGTGTCCATGGCTTCAATCTAGCTGTGATTTCTGCCAGTTTACCCTTAGTATTTTATAAATACACATAGACACCTATGTATTTTTTATAAAATAGGCTAAAAATAAACACCTATTGGCTTTCACACAAAGACAGTTTACAAATTACTCTCTAAATGTCATGGCCAGCCCCACTCTAGGTCAGGTTGATCACATCAATACTCAGAAGCTGCTAGGACCGGTGTTCCTAGCAAAAAGAAATGTGCACCATTGTCAGGCAGATATGGAGGCAAGAGAAGAACCAGACATGGAACTAAATCCAAATGACAAGGGGCAGAATTCAGAAACAGGCAAAAATTGGTACAGAGTAACCAGCAGAAGTCAGACACCAAAGATCAACAGAGAACAAGACACTCAAAACTCCCACTAGAGACCGATCTGAGCACATAAATGATTGGGAGTGCCAGGATATAGGTCATAGGTACAGGGAACCAATAGGGGATGCTCTGTAAAGTGTTCAATGGTCCAAGGGATATTCAGAAGGACTAATCAGGCAGCACTGCCTCATAGGACTGAGACTGATTGCCTGGAGCAGGGGGGTGTGAGCTTTCTCAAAATTCCAGTCAGTGACTAAACCAAACCAAAAAGCCGATTAGATAATATGGAGGAAATGCAAGATTTGGGCCCACAAAGGGGCAAGCGTTCCCGGCATTGCCAGGGGAGATTGTATGGATTGCACATAGTCCAGCACAAACAATCTGACTTCACTACCAGAGTTGCGAAATATCAGACTCAAGTTGCATCTACGGGCGAAGTCAGGCACCTCAAGTCCTCCACTAACCCCTGGCAATACTGTCCAAGTCCATTATTCTCTCTCACCCTGTAGCATCCTTCCAGAAATGAATAGGCTCTAAGGTGCACCACAGGACCCCCTTTCAGCTCTTCACATATATTACAATACGCATCTTGTGTAAGGGTGAAAAACTCACCAGTCCCAGTACAAATTATCATCCCCTTCTCAGCATTCTTAGTCCAGCTTTCCACCATACCGCTGAAGGGTGAGCTTGATCAGGAAAAAAAAACAGCGGGAAGGCAGTGGCAGGCCAGAGGTGGCAAAATCAGAAATAAACACAGTCACTATTGGCTCCTCCAAGCAGGGGCGGCCCAAGGGTTTTGCAGGGTCATATGCGGAGACTAACTGTGGGGCATCATTTGCATAAATATTTGCATATCTACAGGGCTTCATTTATATAAATCAAATTTATTTTATTTTAAAATGTATATGCTGCCCATCTAAAATTTTAAGTGTCTTTCAAAGGAGTTCTTCACAAGCCTCTTTTTTCTCCTAACAATGACTTAGGGGCATGTTTACTAAACATTCATGTGTGCTAAGTTCCACTATACCCATAGACATAATTGGGTTTTGCTGCACTTAGCACACATTCAGATATGTGAAAGCACATTAACCTTTAGTAAACATGCCTCTTAATGAATGTCTGAAAACCATTTACATGTACTGTGAGGATAAAGAAAGGCTACCATATTTCGGCATTACTATCCTCCAGTGTCCATTTCTTTCTTTATTCATTCATCTACTCAATTTCAACCCTCTGTCCTCAATTCCTTTAGACTTTTCACCAGCTCCCCCATTCCTCATCTCACTCTTTCGCTAGCCTCTTATTCCCTTCTGTGCCTCTTGGTTCCCTTCCACCACCCAGTTACTTGTTCTTAGATATTCATTAACTCTGCCTTTCCTCTTTCTTACCCCAACATGGAGAGAGGAGTAGCCTAGTGGTTGGGGCAAGGTACTTCAGGCTGGAAGGTCAGGGGTTCAAATCCCACTAGAGGACAGCAACCTTGGGCCGGAAGGACCAGGGTTTCTAGTCCCGCAGATGCTCCTTGTGGCCTTGGGCAAGCCACTTAACCCTCCATAGCCCATGTTCCCTGTAAGTATTAGTGTATGTGTCTCATATCCCTGTGTGTTAAATGTATCCCCTAATTGTGTTGTGACCACTTTGATTGAAGGATAAGGCGGTATACAAAAACTGTCTAAAAAAATAAACATTCACTCTTATGCCCCTCTCTTTCAACTCTTCCCTCTGTATGACCATTTTTCATCCCTTCCACACAAAATATCTGTTCTCCTCTACATTCTCACTCTCACAGCTTCTTTTTTCTCCCCCCAGCCCCATCCCCACCCCTTTCTATTCCTCCCCCAGCATCAGCTCCCTTCTAGTTCTAGCCCCTCCCAGCATCCGCTCCCTTCCAGTCCCATTCTCCCCATTCTCTGCATCAATCTATTTCCAGTCCTAGCTACCCAGTATCTGTTCTCCTCCAGTCCGAATCCCTCCCAAAATCATCTCCCTTCCAATCCCAGACTCCCAATTTCCTAGTATCAGCCCATTTCCAGTCCTAGCCCCCCACTATCAGCCCCCCTCCAGTCCCAGTCCCTGCCAGCATTGTCTTACTTTCAATCACAGTCTCTCCATCCCCCAACATTAGCCCATTTCCCGTTCTAGACCCAATAGCCAGTGACTCCCTCCTCCCCTCACACACACACATACACATTATCCCACACCATGAGGGGCCCCAAGTGCCCCTGGCTGGCTTAAGACGGAGCTGGTGAAGCTTGAAGCCTAGCACCCTGGCTCACCTCTACACAGCTACAGGAGTAAAGGGCCACTGGAGCATTTTCCTTTTTCTCCCATGGCTGTACTAGGTTGTAGCTGCTGGCGTCGCTCAGTACGTGAAGGTTAAACAGTGGCACTTTCTGTCAACTAAGCTTGAAGTAGGATGGTCAGAATTTGAGAAGTCAATGGCCATCCCTTACATTTATCTATGCTGAAAAATTAAGGACATGCTAAAGGTTAAAACTGTTGATAATTTCAGTCATCTACCATCTTGGGGTCCTCAAACAATGCTTGTATGCTATGAGGTTAGGTTTTATTAAATCATTGACCTAGGCATATTTTTCAGGCATTAATCTAAAGACCCACAAAACTACTGTATGGCATGAACAGAATGTAACCCGTTGGTCAAAGTAAAGAAAGAAAACATAAAAAAATATAAGGCATCTGTTGGGTGCCTGAAGATGGCTGCTGAAGCAGGAATATTTTTGTTTTCTGTTGTTGCTCCAGTGGTCTGACATGGCCCCAGGACTGCAGGGAACAGTTAAGAAGTTTCCTTTTCCTTTTCTGTAGCTGTGGGGAAGGTAGAAAAAGCCAACATGTTTTTTAAATAATAAAATGGCATAATTGGGGGTCTGCCGGTGCTCCTGTGGCTGCGATTTGCAGCCGCGTTGTTTTTTTTTACTTTGAGGCTCTGAAACTGAGCAGCCTCATAACAAAAGAAAATAAAGAGAAAAATTGATGTAGAGAGAGTTATATTTTGGTGGCATACTCTGAGACTTAAGTGGAAGTTATCGAGAACAACAAGTGGAAGTTATCGAGAACAAGTGGGGCTGTGATCGGGAACATCGAGGCCGAACCTGATCACAGCAGGGAAAGCAGTAGAACATCGGGGAAGGCTGCAGATGCCATGACTCTTCCCGGTATGGGGAGGGGGGGCACAGGGACCTAGGTGGAGTCAGGCCTGTTAGAGACCCCGATGAGATTAAACAGGTGTGCCTCCTTTCCTGATGCTCTACTGCTTTTGCTGTTGTGATTGGTGCACCATCAGCTGTTCCCGATCACAGCCCCAGACCTTCTGATGACTCCTACTCAAGCCTCAGAGCATGCCTCTGTCACCAGTCAGGAGTGTGCGGGGCCATATGTAGGTGAAATTCCCGCACATGCCTCAGGCCAGCCCTTCCTCCAAGGAATCAGCCTTATTCTTTCCGAGCTTAAGCAGGAAAAAAAGTGAGGGGGAGGTGGCACTGCGACAGTCGTGGCTATGTTGGGGAGCATACGTTTTCGGAGCCCCTTTATTTAGGGACCAGCTGTGGGGATATGCTCCTCTGAAGTGATATTGGCATCTGCTACTCTAACTCTGAGGATTGTTTGGTCATGCTTGCTGGGTGGGCATTTTGGGGATGTTCTACCCATGGAGGCAGGCTGCTGTATGTGGATCTATGGTTGGCTGGCTACCCTCTGATCTCAGGGAAAATGTCAGGGGATCAGAATGTGGTGACCTGTGTGCTTTATTGGTAATTTCTGGGACTCAATGAGCTCTATAGGCAGCACAGTGGTGGGTGTCTTCAACCTACACCTGCAGTGAATGATGGAAGCATTTTGATGTTTCTGGGCTTTGTATGGGACAGGTACATATACTGATAATGACCAGCACATGATTTCCCCATTTGCATAGTGTCTTGTAATGTGGATGTTTTTTGGAGTCCAAGATGGAGGAGGATTTGGAGGAGGAGGCCTGGCCAATGAAGGAGGGAGAAGTTGCCAAGGAGGCAGAGCCCCAAGAGGAGGGGGAGATCACCTCTGATGTGGAGTCCCTGGAGGAGGAGGAGCTGAAGGAGGAGGTTTGGCAGGCAGATGGCAGAATGAAAGGGGAGGAAGGAGGGGATGGGAGTGGACATGTGGAGGAGGGAGGAGAAGAGAGAGGGGATGGGGAGGAGGGAAGGGATGGGAGAGGGGGAGGGAGGGGAGGGATGGAGGGGTTGCCCTATGCAACACATCAGCTCCCCAACAGTATTACTTTTGTCAGAGGTGAATGGTAGAGTACAGGGTCCAGCAGCTGCACAAAGGTGGAGGGGTGTGTTAGAGTGGCCCCATGGCAACCTATGGTATCCTGCCTTACAGAGGGTTAATGGTTAATGTGTTATTCATATTCAATATACCACCCTTCACATCCATCATAGTGGTTTACCAAAAACACAGGTTGAGCGAAGATCGTGAAATCAGGTGCACCTTGTAGGAGTAAGCAAGATACAGGTGATAGAAGGAGGGTATGACAGGGAGGATGGATGACCCCTGCTGGAGTATAGATGGTCATCAGATGGACATGTCAGTTGTAGAATGGAAATCAGGGGACAGGTGTGGGAGGATCTACAGCAAGATGCAGTACATATGTTTCATGACAGGTCCAGAATTGGTGCAAGGGAGAGTCAAGGGGATGTTCTCTTCTTGGGAGGGATGTCACCTGCCTTTGTGAGGGATAGCATGTCTTATGCACTGTCAATGTGCACAGATTGCTCTCTACAATATACTAAGCCAGGGTCAATGTGCCAACATTTCTCTGTGTCTCCACACATCACAATCCCGTGTCTGGCACCAGGGTTCCTTCACAATGCGTCTCAATAGGCAACATCACACATCTCTGACACCTATGTGTTTCCCCCATATCTACACAGGAAACAGAGAATACCTCCTGAGTGAATGGCTGATGACCTCCATTGTTCATCCCCACACACCAGCAGAACACAGGTACAATCAGGCACACAGGAACACCAGAGATATCATAAAGCAGACCTTCGGGCAACTGAAGAGCCATTTTCAATGTCTGGATCGCTCTGCCAGTGAAAGTCTTTGAGATCTTCCTTGCCTGCTGCATGCTCCACAGTTATGCGCTACAGCATAGGCAGGCCTGCCAGATGGGGCCGACATACCCCCGGAGGATGCTGTTGCCACAAGTGCCCCTTGGCCAGGCCTACAGGACGGTAGTTGAGGCCCATTTTGCACATCCATTTTGCATGACTGTAGTTGTGTTGCAGTCTTGGAAATATAGGTCAAGTTACATTCCACTGTACTGGCCTGATTCAGTACAATACACATGTTTTGGTGATTGGATACCCAGGCCACCACCACAGAATAATATGTCTAGCACACTTGATTGAGTACACTTTCTTTGATTAACAAGCAATTACAGTATTTCTCCCTGCAGAGCATATATCCATGGTCTGGTCCTCACATTCTCAGTAGACATCTTTCCTTATGTTTCATGGGATGATGTTCCAAGGGCTGCAGAGCAGAGATGGTGTCCATCTGTCTAAGAAGGGTAGAAGTGTTTTCAGCAGCAAACTCGCTAATCTACGAGTGATATGCCTTCCTGTTATAGTATGTGGCCTCATGCTGTCATAGGGGCCTGAAGGCCACATGCGTATAGTCGATGATGCCAAGGGATGAAGAGAACCCAGCCACCTTGTGGAACTGCACCATATACTGCTGCCTCTACTGTGGTGTTTGTGGTAAGGTGATGTAGTTTGCAGGACACCTCACAAAGGCACCCAGGAACTACATGATGCATCTGCGCCTACGTGCTGCCCTCCTCCATTCCCAGTAAGCCCCATGAAGCAGGGCGATCACCAACCATTTATGTCTTCCATGATCAGTTCCTATAAACAGCACCACACACACACACACACCTGCAGGAAACAGTGCAATAACATATTGAATAATGATGAGCATCACATGCAGGTCCACAGCGGCAGGTCTAAATATATACATGTGGATGCCATAAGACATGCATGGCACTAAATGATGCACCCGGGTATACAGTACACGTGGACAGCGCAAGCTGCTCAGCATGATGATCTGTCAGCATTTAAATGATCACATGGATTCCTAATTTACAGTTCTGCTCATCAAACCCCACATTGGTACTGTACCTAGGGAAAGGGCATGTGCCTATGTGTAATGCTGGGCAATGTGTCCTCAACAAGGTCAGAGGGAGCAACTGTGGGACTTGAGCCCATATTGCCTGGGTATTAGGCTGTGGATGTTAAGTGTGGCGACAAAACTTTCCTCAGGTATATTCGGGAAAGGAAGAAGATCAGAGGTGGAACTGCAGGACTCAGAAGTGCTGGGAACGGACTCGTGGAAAGTGACATTGAAAAAGCGGAATTGCTAAACAAATACTTCTGCTCTGTTTTTACTAAGAAAATCCTGGAGAAGGACCACCTGTGACTTCCAAATATAAAAATGGGAATCAAGTAGATATCACCCCATTCAAAGAAGATGATGTGTTAGAACAACTTGCAAAACTGAAAGTGGACAAGGCCATGGGACCAGATGGGATATATCCCAGGATACTGAAAGAGCTCAGAGAGGTTCTGGCAGGGCCGTTAAAGGATGTTTTCAACAGATCCTTGGAAACAGGAGAGGTTTCTCAGGACTGGAGAATGGCTGATGTCGTACCTCTACATAAAAGTGGTGACAGGGAAGAAGTGTCAAACTACAGGCCTGTGAGCCTTACCTTGGTGGTGGGAAAAGTAATGGAGGTGCTCCTGAAAGAGGAAATAGTGAACTTTCTCAAAACCAACAGGTTACAAGATCCAAGGCAACATGGTTTTACCGAAGAACAATCTTGCCAAACAAATCTGACTGAGTTCTTTGACTGGGTGACCAGAGAACTACATCAGGGGCATGCGATGGATGTCATACCTGGATTTCAGCAAAGCCTTTGATACTGTCACTCATAGGAGGCTTATCAATAAACTCAGTAGTTTGGGGATGGGTCCCAAGGTGGTGAACTGGATCAGAAATTGGTTTACTGATAGATAACAGAAGGTGATGGTAAATGGAGCTCACGGATGAAAGGAAGGTGATTAGCAGGGTGCCCCAGGGTTCGGTCCTGGGCCCGGCACTGTTCAATGTATTTGTGAGTGATAGACTGAATGGAAAGGTCTGTCTTTTTGCAGATGACACGAAAATTTGCAACAGAGTGGACTCCCCCAAGGGAGTGCTTAACATGAGAAAAGATCTACAAAAGCTGGAAGAATGGTCTAATGCTTGGCAATTAAGATTTAATGCAAAGAAGTGCAGTGTCATGCATTGGGTAGCAGAAATCCAAGGGAAATGTATGTGATAGGGGGTGAGAGGTTGGTGTGCACGGATCAGGAGAAAAACCTTGGTGTGATTATTTCTGTAGATCTCAAGGTGGCAAAACAGTGCGACAAGGCGGTGGCAAAAGCCGGAGGACGTTGGGCTGCATAAGAAGAGGAATTACCAGCAGAAAGGAAGAGGTACTAATGCCACTGTATAAGGCACTGGTGAGGCCTCACTTGGAATACTGTGTTCAGTTTTGGAGACCATATCTTCCAAAGGATGTAAAAAGAATGGAAACTGTTCAGTGGAAGGCGACCAAAATGATTTGGAGCCTGCGTCAGAAGCCTTATGAGAAGAGACTTGAAGACCTAAATATGTACACTTTGGAGGAGAGGAGGGACAGGGGAGAGATGATTCAGACCTTTAAATACTTAACGAGAAATAATGAACAAACAAACCTCTTATAAAGACGGGAAAGCTGTAAAATTAGAGGGCATAACATGAAGCTGCAAGGTGGTAAATTGAAAGGCAATGTTAGGAAATACTTTTTCACTGAAAGGGTGGTGGATGCTTGGAATACCCTCCTGATGGAAGTGGTGGGGGCAAACACAGTGACGGAATTCAAAATGGCATGGGACAGACACAGTGGATCCCTTTACCAGCAACAGAATAAAATCAAAATAAACTGAACCATCTAATTTCTCAACAAATAGGGGAGTCTTACATGGAGCGGTGGGTTCACCCCTAAACAAAGACATGGGGAGGGGTGGCCTGCACAGAGTGGCAGGAGGGGTGCACCTACTCCTGCCATCTTACTCCTGCCATCTTACTGGGTAGACTAGATGGACCATACTGGTCTTTATCTGCAGTCATTTACTATGTTACTATGTATAAACCACTACCCTACAACAACTCCCCAGAGGCAGTCCAATGCACTTGGTGGGGCTAAGGGTACAATAGATTGTGCTGTCAGTAAACTGAGTTCATGCAGTACAGGCTATATAAGTGACTGGAGGGAGGCACCAGTGACAAGTCAGGATTGTCTGGGTATGTAGAAGGGTGCCAGATGACCATGTAAGAGTAGCACAGGATACAGCACTCCTCAGGGTCCTCATATCTGAGACTATTTTGAAGCATTGTGGGCTCAGGGAAGTGCTGATAGCTGTAGTCCTAGCCTATGACTAACAGAGTTTGCTCAGTGTTCGCCACCAACGCCTGCGTTACCTACTGTACCCTTCCCAATTCAGCATCACCCAATGGCCCATGACAGGTGCATGCATGTACTGTATCTGCCCCTGCACTGTCTAGCCCTCACATTATCCTTTAGATGGCCAGTGAATGGTGTGCACTAGTGCAACAGCAGTCTGCCAAGGACATTGCAGAACGGACAGTTGCCTAACATTTGGTGTGTGAGGGTTGCCCACACCATTCACCAACAGAGGAACATACAATGCATACTGTACCTAGAGAGATGAGACATGGGCCTAATGCACAACCTCTTGGACCAGCACATTTTCTACATAACCCCATTAATGCCTACCTTGTTAGTCCCACTACTGCCAAAGCCTTCACTTCAGTTGTGTCAGATCAATATGTAATAGGCACTATGAACATGTAGAGTATGAGGCAATACTTGCCAGAGCCCCAGCCTAGAGACATGGTAAGGAAAGACAAAGCTTTTTATTGTGCAAATAACCTAAGAGAGATTACGCCGAAAAGACCCGACACAGACCATGTTTCATTTAACCTTCTTCAGGGGTAGTAGGCGTATTAGGGTCATAAATATATAAACAAAATATTAAAAATGATAATACAATCAGTGATAAATAATATAAAAACCTAACAAACAATACAAATAAAAACAATTAAAAACAAGTGTGTGTAACCATTTGAACAAATGACTGAAAACACTTATATAATCGTACAATCATAAAAAACTAATCAATAGGATAATATAAAAATCACAGTGATGAAACCATAATTGAAATATAAATACTAAAACCATATATAATCATGTAAATATGGATAAAAAACATAGATAAAAAATTAATTGAGGATCACGTGTGTACATGAGCGGGTGAGGACGTTTCCTCGTCGCGCTCCCGGGCCGCCCTAGTCTTTTGCTAATTAAATAGGCGACAGAGCTCAGAAACGCTGGGAGAGAGTGGCATCGCTACTGCAGTCGAGTGTGACTGAACATTCTGGTGGGCTGGTACACCTAAAGGAGAGGATGAAAGCGGCGGCGAAGAAGGAGAAGGCCGCTGGAGCGCGGGAGATCAAAATGGCGCCCGCGGTACGCGTAGAGGCCATGCCGGAATCTCCGGGGAAAGTGAGTGTTGACTCGGCATCGGAGGATGTGGCCCATGAGGTGGTGAAGTTGCTTTAGCTGAAGTTTGAAACGGTCATGAGAAAACTGGACGAGATGGCGGAAACCTTTGGTGAATACACGAGGAGGTTGGAGGAAATGGAGCAGCGAGTGACGGTCCTCGAGGAGGGGGACTTGCGCTGGAGAGGGGGCGAGCCACAAACAACAAAAGCAAATTGACGACTTGCTGCAGAAAGTCGATGATTTGGAGAACCGGTCACGTCGGAACAACCTCCGGTTGGTGGGAGTCCTGGAGTCTTGGACGGGGCACCAGCTATTTACACTATTTGAGGAGTGGCTTCCCAAAGAGTTGGGCCTACCTGAATTACAGGGACATGTCAGAGTGGAGAGAGCCCACAGATTGGGTCCGCAGATGGAGGGCCAGAATAGGCCGCGGCCAGTGCTGGCGCACTTGTTGGATTATTAGCTTAAGGATAAACTGTTGCAAGCCTACCAAAAGCGGCAAGACCTGAAACTAGATAATGTGACTATTCTTATGCTCCCGGATTACTCTGCTGTGTTAGCGGCGCGGCGCAAGGAATTCTCTCCAGTCTGCGCTGCCTTGGTAAAAGGGGGGATTAGATTTGCGCTGGTCTACCCCGCTACTTTGAAAATTTTCCATAATGGCAGCACGCATTGTAATGAGGAAGATCTGTCCCTTGCCTTGAAAGCACAGAGCAGCCACTATTTAAGGAAGCGGGGCAGAGCAGCCACTATTTAAGGAAGCGCCGGCAGGCGTGCCCGCGCCTGGCGGGCCCGTGCCTGAGGGCCTCGCCAGAGGGCCCTTTGGCGTGGCCCTTAGGCGTGGACCGAAGGAACAAGGCCATACGGCTGCGCCTTGGACCACATCAACCAACTCCAATCAATGCTGAAATCTAACCGGCAGTGCCACTTCAGTAATTACACCAGCGAAACCGGAACCCTCACCCGAAGAAAACGTCTCCCTCGTCAGGAAAGTACTAAACGGATAACCTGGGACTCAGACTGACCCAACATCCAACTGCCAGACCGACATCCAAACAGCAGAGAAAAGTCCAGAACATTAAACCGCGAAAACGCAAGTAAAATCTCTCCACCCTCAGCTTAGCACCTACCCTACACGGTAGCCATCATAGAATCAGATATACATGATAACCCAAGCAAAGTAGTTCATATGCGAACTTTACTATATACTCTAAGAAATATTGCTCATACATATATCCTATAATACCAGATTAATGTATTATCCACACTTGTTCTATGATGTATGTAGCATAATTGTCTAACCTACTAGATCTAGTTTGCTCAAACAAGTGATAATTGCGTAACCTGCTACTAGTGTTACTGTTGTATGATCAGATGTTATCAGCTTAACCTCCTATTTACAATTACCTCTGAGATATATTGTATAATCTACGAACCAGCTAGTCCCAGTTAGCTTTGACTCAATATACCTGTGTAATCTGCAGTTAGCCAATATCAACAGTTATCTGTTAAGCTGCAGTCTCTACTACCCGTGTAATCTGCAACTGAAGCAAAACTATCATAACCAGGCAGCTTAGCTGACCCACCACCGCCAACCAACATCCCAGCCCAAATCCACACCTCAACATAGATCACAAAATGGCCCTATCCTGCACCATCTCAATTGCCCTCTACCTCCTTGCTACAGGACTAGGCAATGTCACTGGCCTATATACTAACAACAATCACATACCAACTATCCACAGTTATAGAAAGAGGTGGCCAGATGCCCCATTCTATGAATCACTAGAAACCACTCAAACACACCACCACCACCTCCTGCATATATCAATACAGCATAGTAAAAAGAAAACACAGCGACTCCCACGTCTTTTGAAATGTGCCCTTGTAAATGCCCGATCGGTACGTAAAAAATGGCCAATCATCTCAGATACGATAACACTACACAACCTTGACCTGCTACTGATCACCGAGACATGGCTTTCCTGTGATGACAACGTGATACTCAACCAGCTCTTGCCCGCTAACTTCTCTGTCCATACATGTCACAGATCAGGCAAAAGGGGTGGCGGTGTCCTCGCCATCACCAGATCTGACCTTCATTTCAACATAAAAGATGCAACCAGCTCGCCGCTCCTAGACTCAATCTCGATAGCGAATAAGTGTTCCTCCATCAATCTACTCTCCAGAGCTCCATCATCCGATCCAGATGCACTAACAACGATAATCGACACGGCCGCAAACTCCCAGAGCCCACATACAACAAGCTGGGTACTAGGAGATTTCAACCTCCCCTCCCTGCAAGACACTCACTCAAAGGCGTTTCTCGAAGCCCTGAAGGATCTAGGATATAGCCAATTAATCAAGGATCCTACCCACACAAAAGGAGGCATGCTTGATCTAATATTCACCACAGACCCAACCAGCAGAGGAACAACCATCCCTGAACTATCTATTACCGCTGTCCCATGGTCTGATCACTCATTAATCCTATTCCAAATTCCTCAACCAAGCCAAGGCCAAAAGGTAGATAACTCAACAATTGGTCAATCCAACAATCCGCCAAGAAGATTCCAACCATTCAACAAAGAACTTATCCTGGAATCAACAATCCCACTAATAACCTCAACAGCACACAACCCAGACGAACTAGTCTCCAGCTGGAATGAGATACTCAGCTCAATAGCTGTTCGCCCAGCAATAAACAGACCTCAAGGGAAACGACACACAGCAACATGGTACTCTACTGAGCTGAAAGCCTCACTCGCGACACTAAGAAAACTTGAGAGACGATGGCGCCGCTCACGCTCAGAAGTAGACCAAAGTGCATACAACCTACAGCTCACAACGCACCGTACCGCAGTAACTGAAACCATGAAACGTTACCACGCTGACACCTTAAAGAGATCCCTCAACAAACCTCGTGACCTGTTTGCCCTTGTTAAGCGACTTACAACAGAACCTGCATCAGAACAAGCAAATTGACTCCATCCTCAAATATGCAGACTATCTACAAACCAAACTATGTCAGATAAACAACAACTCTGCGTCCAATACTATCCTTCAGCCTTACAACCAAACATCACTCACTACCTTCATGACCCCATCCAAACAATGCATCGAAAACACCATAGCAGCTATCAACACGACTACAGCACAATCTGATCCATGCCCAGCATTCTGGATCAAAGAACTACGAACAGACCTCAGTCCCATCATAGCCAGACTCATGCAACAATCGTTCACAACAGGTGATTTCCCACGCACCCTCAAACACACATCAATAAGACCTCTACTAAAAAACAACAAACTCGACCAACAGAAACCGGAATCCTACAGACCTATAGCAAGCATACCGATGCTAGCAAAAATAATGGAAAAGGAAGTTCAGAGACAAATACAAGACCACATTGACTCCAATGCACCACTGGATCCATGCCAACACGGATTCAGAGAAGCACACGGGTATGAGACCCTTCTTACCACACTCTTCAGCAGCATAATATCAGGCATCAACAATACCCGCCAAGGCTTTGTCCTTGTCTTCCTTGACATCGCGGCGGCGTTTGATTCCGTGAACCATGAACGCCTCTTAGAACGCCTCAAAGAAAAAGGAATCTCCGGTAAAGCGCTCGAGTGGTGCAGGTCCTACCTCTCTGACAGATGGCAGCAGGTTCGATCCAAAGACACATCTTCAGAACCATTCCACCAAAGCCAAGGTGTCCCACAAGGATCCTCCCTCTCTGCCTTGCTGTTCAATATATACATGCAACCTCTCTGCAACCTTATCCGGTCCTTCAACGTGAACTGCATGATATACGCAGATGACGTGCTATTATACATGCCTTTTGCAACAGAAAACCCAGACCTCTCACCAATAACATGCTGCATAAATGAAATATCCAACTGGCTACAATCTCAAAACCTCCGGATTCAACACAAAAAGACGGAGGTCATGTTCATTACAAGAAATCGTAACTTCACTGCGCCTACAGTACTAAAGGTGAAGGAAGCTGACCTCCAGATCAAATCCGCGATCAGATACCTTGGCGTCACACTAGACCAGAACCTAAATATGCAGGCGCATATAAGTAACACTGTAAGGGCAGTATACCATAAAATCAGATCCCTCAGATACCTACGATCGCTGCTGCAGCCTGACGATTTCAGGACCATCTTTCAAGCACTAATAATTCCGCATTTCGATTATGCGAATGCAATACTGCAAGGACTCCCCCAAACCACTCTGAACCCACTGCAAATGGCAATGAACACCGCAGCAAGAGTACTACACGGAGCATCCAGGAAAGACCATGTCACACCCATTATGAAACAGCTCCACTGGCTCCCGATTCAAGGTAGGATTACATTCAAGACCTTGCTACTCACCTTCAAAGCCACCAACGGTCTCTCGTTAACATCACTATCAGAGATAGTCCAGAAGACACCCCACAATAGGGACAGAAGGTCAGTAGCACAAAACACCTTGATAGTCCCAAGATCAATGACTCAATGCACCAAGTCAACATCCAGCAGGGCATTCAAACTTTATGCACCAATGATCTGGAACAGCCTCCCTCACAACATCCGAACAATCCCAGACATATTCCAATTCAGGAAGGCTGTGAAACACTACCTCTTCCTCCTACATTACCCAGAAACCAATGAAAGCTCAGCACCAATTACCGAGACCTCACAAATCTCCTCTGTCTGAAACCATAAGAACACATGACCAGCCTGTAAATTGTATATATTGTTATTGTATATAGTTACCCTGTTAGCCAAGTTGTTCTCCTGTTCATATGTAAACACAAAGTACTATTGGAAATGTGTATGTTCGTTGTTTATTGTAAACCGCACTGATGCTGAATAGCGCGGTATAAAAGAGACTTTAAATAAATAAATAAATAAACAGGAATCTGTTAGATCCAGATAAGATTCTGACAGGCAGGCAAGCCACATGATCCCTAGTTGTCAGGAGCAACGTAAACAAACCCAGACACGAGGTCTACAGCCCCGTCCAACTAGCAAACATTTCCCAGCTCTTGATTCGAATGGCTTGCACCTGAGCAAGGGAACGCCCAAGCAGCAGTATAAGAAGTACTCAGAACAGTTAGAGAGAGGAGAACTACAAGGTAAACTACAGGGAGAACTACAGGGAGTTTCCTCCAGGGAACTGCCCAGAGAATTACAGAGAGAACCCCAGGAAGACTCACAAGTTGGACATCAGAGAGCTGTTGGGAAAACACATGATAGAGTCCACAGGAGAGTCGGGGAGAGTTTCAGTTCAAGTTGGAGGAACAGGAAAGAACCAAGTGAGAGATTCAGAGGAGAAATCAGCTGTGAGAGTCAGTTACCTGTGACACAGTTTGATTCTCAGAAGCTACATGCTGTGCAGAGTGAATGGAAGGAAGAGAGAGATAAACCGTATGTATCTGAAGAGTGTGACACTTGGAAACAGTTACAAGCCCTAGAGAGGGAGAAATACTGTGTGGAGGATATCTCTATGTCTGAAGGGGAAGAGTTTGAAGAAGCCAAACCCCGAAGGAAACTTCCCAGGGAAAAATCCTTCTATAGCAGAGCAGAGCAGTTCCATTATCCACAGCAAAGTATTAAAGGTAGGACACACCGAGGCTTTAAAGGGAAAAGCTATTCTAGGAAGTGTGTCTCTCCTCTCTTATACTCTGAGCTATACGATAGCAGTTTGCCTTACCTTAAAGAGGGCTGGTCAGATAAGCCTGTTGAAGACACGGCACTGAGAAGTTTACAGACATGTTGTCATAAGGAAGATGTTTGTCCAGATAAAGCACAGCAGGAACCAGTGCTAATAGATTCTGCTAGTGAACTGTCTATTGATGAAGCGATGGATTGTACATTAACACTATTTGACAAAATTACCTCTTTGTGCTGAAGCCAGAGTTAGAGCACTGCATAAAGAAGCTGTGAAAAGCACAGAAGTGATGTCTGGAAAAAGGAACTGTATGCTGAATAATATAGTTGCCTTTGATTATAAGTTCATTAAGAAGCAAGAAGCTGTATTTGATTTCCTTTATTTACCTGCCAGAGTGTATGGCTTTTGTCCTTACTTTTGTTGTATTATACTTTTGAGAATCCAACCCCGGGAGGGGAATAAATCCTTATTTGAACACCTGACCCATTCGTGTCACAACTACTCCTTTCAACTAAGAGGGTCATCCAGCAGTCAAGCTGCTCGCCTAGGCCAGAGTCTAGTCCCTGCCGTGACAGCATACTTTTGAAAAGGCGGAGGCTGCGCACAAGTTTACTGCTGCCCTTGGGAGTGCTAAGCCCTCTAGAAAGGCTTGAAGAATATTGTTGGAAGGAAAATGTAACTGTGTCGGTGATGGATCAGTCAATGTGGTGTACAGTTTGTGACATTTTCCCAGGATCTTCTGGGGCTCCTGGCGGGGGTGGAATATGGCACAAGTGGAATTTGATGTATTGGCATGTTGCCTTTGATTCTTTCCATGGAGGGTGACCCAGAGGTGTAGAGACAGTGATCTTCTCCCGTTTGGGGGGTGTCTTGCTTCGGCAGGATTGCATAATGTTATATATGTTGGGGGTTCAAGAGGGAAGTGGTGGGAGTTTGATTGAGATTGTAAAGGGTCCATTATTCCTTTCCCAGCACTTCTTATCACTAACCCTTGGGACGTCCGTCTGGGTCGAGGAATCACCTTACCTTCTCTGTCTGGAATCCAGGGGAACAAACACACACACACACCTGCACATAAGTGGTATGCAGTTTATTCCAAAGGGTGGAGGGATTGTCTGTATTTTATACATTATCAGAGACATAGTCATACGTCATTCACCCATCTTCTGGGGGCCCACTATAGTTTATCAGTAACTAATGCAAAAACAAGTCATCCTTGAGTAGCACAATCAGTTTAGCTTACACAGCACATTCCTTTTTCATACCCACCAGAATGTACAAAGGGCACACACATAGGATTCTGATTTCTCTTGTGCAGGCCTCCTGTATATACACTTAAACTAAGCATTATTATTACAAAAGGCACATATATAGGATTCTGATTTCCCTAACAATCCCCCCTTTGGGCCTGCATAGGCCCACTATAAGAACAGCCTAACAATTTACTACAAAATAACTAAACAGACATTATTAATGGAACATCTGAATGCGGCAGCTCAGGTACATCAGCCACCGTAAAAGCAGGAGTATAAGAATACATAAAAGTGGTAGAGCTTTGTAGGGCCTTTCAACAATAGCCAAGAACAAATGAAAATATACAACAAAAAAGAACAAGAATTATAAAACCGCTCAATAGCGCAATAAGCAGTCCTTTGAGACCACCCCAAAGAAAAATACATCAGAGAGTAATCATGAGAAACTTCCCTGTAGTTAAAGAACAGTATAGAGCAGTATTAGACAGGCTAAAAGCAGAGACAATAAAACAATCCGTAACATTAAAACTAGAGACAGTTTACAATGAACAAGGGACCTAGTCATATCCCAAAGAGAGGCGAGTAACACCAATGTTATACAAAAAGGTAGAAAAAGAAACATGGGGCTGGGTGCAGTCTAAATTATAAACTTCTGCATTTCACACAGATTAGAAGGTACAGTAATAAGACATGTTGAGAGAAAAGCTTCAGTTTGTAGCGAGCTGCGCACACAAAAAGTAAGGCAGTTTGGGCAAGTAGTATTGCCGTATTAACAGTTCCCGAAATGGACTGAAGGAGGCATCACATGAGTGGTAGGAGGAGTCAACACAGTGTTGTGCGTGATGGTCAGGAGGCTGGAACCGAAGATGTCATTGGAGACGATACACGCTTGATTCTTGACGCATGGATCCACGAAGGGGAGGAGTCACACAGGATGGCTGACCATGTGATAGCGATCACTGTAGTTTGGAGGTCCGTAGAGCGGGTCTAAGGTACCGTGCTTTTGAGGTGCTCTGACCTGTCACCAACCTTGAAGGGATATATTGGTTCGGTACCTCTAGGCCGAAAGCTGCTTTTCTTCAGGAGTCTTCTCCTCTCCTCTCCAGTTGCTAGGGCCTTGGCTGCCCCGGCGTCAGCTACTTCTCATCCTGGTCCTGAAGCCTGATCTGTATATGGAGAATGTTTCCAGCGAGGGCAATGGCTTCAGGATCTTTTAGCCGCCACCTTCACTGTAATCGATGTTATCAGAAGAACTTGGAACGGTCCCATACTGGAAAAGGGGCTTGTACTATGTGCTGGTGGTATGTCTTTACCAAAATCCAGTCTCCGGATTGAAAGAAAAGAGCTGAGTCATCCAGCAGAAAGGACTGGACCTGCTGAGCATACCTGTGGAGGGAAGAGAGTTGCCTCTGCTGCTAGGAAATACAAAAGATCAAATGTGAGGCTCAGGAGTGTAAAAGGTAAGCAGTCTTCCATATAACAGTTCAGCGGGAGAAAAAGTTCAGTCTACTCCCTTAGGGCAATTTGTTTGGTTGTTTGTTTATTGAACAGAGTCAAAGGCAAGACAGTTTAGTGTCTTTACAAAGTTTTTATTTTAAGATTTCGGAGGTTCCCCCCTTCGTGGGTTGCTGTTTGCACACAACAGCCAATCCTAAGCAACTCAATTTAACTACTACATTTTTGACAAGATGCCCACACTTCCTCAAATTTTTTTCACAATTTTTAGAATTATACCAATTTGTAAAAATTTGTGTAAGTAACTTTCCTCCTTTAGCTTCATGTGTCGGGCCAGGACACATAGAGGCAAAAAGGGATAAAAGCATCTGAAAAGCACCACGTGGCCAGTGTGGGTCTCCCCAAAGCTCATTAGGATGAAAAGTGCACTCAGCCTATCTCCAAGTATCTATTTCCAATTATTGGATATATCTCTGGGCTAGATAACTTTCAAAATTGGAGTTAATGGGGATGGCATAATCAAATATTGTAAAGTATTCATTGTCAGTTTTCTTTCTAGGTGGATACATCGGATACATCATTTCACACTTCAATTTACCCTCACCATTTTATAATGTTAATCTGAGTTTTCTTTTCCAACATGGATATTCCATCACACTCCTCTCAACACCACTTTTTTTCCACTTACATCATTCCATCAAACTACATACATAGGTCCTTCTGTCTTTTTTATACCATACTAGTGTATCCTTATTTGGCAAGGCTGCTAAGAACATCAAACAATTGTTAGAAACTTAGTATTTTTGTAAACAAAAGGTATATATAAAATATAAATGTAGATCCTTTTAACAATATGAGCAAATAGTGCTCATTCTAATTAGCATCTGCCTAAACAAAATATAGATAAAGTCCTTACAATATAGACTAGTGCTTCACGGCATTTTATGACATCAATCCCAATAGGAAGGAGTATGGCTTCTAACAGAACAGCCACATAATCTCTCAGGTGTGACTAAAGTCTATCTTATACCCGGTTCCCAGTGAGAGTGCTGTGGAAACTTAAAAATATTTGAGGACTGATCCTATAATCGCAGTGCCCACAAGGATCTGTGGAGGTTACTCACTAATCATGGTGTTTAAGAGATCCTTTTGAGATGAGAGGCCTAAGAAGGTTCAAGGCATTTGTGGTTGGGCCTCAGGGCGATGTTTCCTCGGGTTCTTCTTGGCCTATTCCCCCCTGCCTTGTCATGTCTCTTCAGAGGCATAAATATGCAAGGTTCATGTTCTTCAGGCCTTGTGGGTCCTCGAGAAGTCTTAAAGCAGTCAGAATTCCGGTGGCCCAGATCATCACACTCGGAGCAGCACGTTTATTGCCTTTCCCAAGGCTGTAGCCTCACCTTCTGTCTCTCTCTCTCACTCTCTGCTTTTTTTTTTTCTTCAATGAACTCATGTTAATGTTATTATTTACAAATATTCTCATATTTCCTGGGAACTAAGCTTCATCTTTCCACTAAATGAGATCTATATGCTTGGGAACAAAGCAATTGCAGATCAGCCTCTTTCCAAAATTCTATAATTTCTATGTGTACTGAACCTCTACATAATGTACTGCTACGACAAGTATTTTGGTAACATAAAGTTCAAGTGTGTAAACTAAAGAAAAATTAATATCTCACAGTGCTGCAACATATATCTGTTTTCTCTGCAACATATATCTATTTTCTCCGGAACTGTATTGAAACTGAAATAAAACTTTCAGAACAAAGTACACTTTTTCACTGGACACTAACACGTAAAATTCAAATACAGAAAAACAGGTGAATTTATCCTAAAATCCAATATTGTAATAAATCAAATCAGAAAGATCAATATCCAGCAGCCATGGTGCTACTATCCTGTTCGTCAGCCATCCACACCGAGCTAAACAATGCAAAGTAGTTAACTTAAAATCTTACAGTTCAGGAAACAGACATTCAAATAACATGAAACTGCAAAGAGGTGAATTCAAAATCATGCTTTGTCACATTTAAATTAAAACCTTATACATAATACTTGAGACTGGTATCAAACTGATCTGAAACAATGAAATTATGTTAAAGCAATCTACTTAGAGTAACAGTTCAACCTTGATGTTATCTCAAACACAACAAAGTAAACAGCAAGTCTATCTTGAGTCCAAATTCCTTCAGGCAAATGCAGATAGCTGAACAAGAGTCCTAAATACTAAAAGTTTAAAAAGAAAAAGTTGCTTGAGAATTGTCACTAATTATGATTGCTATTAAATTCCTATAGTTTGTAACATATAAACAATAATTATGACCTCTGAGGTGCTTGCCACAAAATATAAAATTCATTGTTTCAAGTTGCAGTCTTTTAATTAGTGGCTCAGGATGCCCCATTGCCCTGACAGCGTTCCCAACCCCCACTTTGAAGGTTAAAGAAAAACAATCCAAAACCATTTGTGCCTTTTGTAGCCCACGGGAGGGGCTGCCCCCTTTCCCTCTCTCTTCTTTGTACACTGTTCATTTTTTAAGTTTCTGGTTTTGATTCTAGTGCTGTAGGGGGAAGGGATAGCCCCAACCTAAATTTTTTTTCTCTTCAGGACATCCTGAAACCTTTCTTACCCAAGAAATGCAGCAGATTGTGAATGACTTCTATCACAACTGGTTTCTCCTGCTCTGAACATAGAAGATCATCTACATAGTGCCTAGGGAGCAGGCTCAAACATATACCTCAAAGCTACAATACTAAACCATTTGCGTTCATGCAAAATTTAGCTCAATATTTTTAACCAAAAGCATAAATATACAAATCAAAGGGGTTTCTTTTGAAATAAGGTTTTCAAAGGAAAGTATCCGTTGCTAGGTCTGGACAATCTTATTCAGATTCCTTAAATCCTGCACCAACCAGCAATAAAAGAAAAACAATATTTACTGTAAACAAAACATATTTGGTTTTTTTTTCAGCTTGTTGGGAAGAACACTAAGGAGTTACTTATTTGGGAAACTTCTGTTTCAGTTCGTATTTAAACAAGAGACAAATCAAAGCTTACAAGTGCTTTCTTAAGAAAGTTCGCCCTGCATAATGAACTAGACCCTCGTGGTATTTGGAGCGCACCCCACTCCCCGAATTTTCTCCACTATTTACATTATACATCTCACTCACACACAATCAGTCTCAGTTCCCAATAGAATATAGAAACCACCAAGGTAGATACCAAAGTCCCCCTTTTCCTTACCTCGATCTGTGCACAGAATTTACTGGGGTGCTAAAGTGCCTGCTTTTTTAATTCACTGTTACAGTCCGATTCACAATACCTCTAGTCACCTAGGATCATTACCAGCTAGTAAAGAGACCTCTCTGCAGAAAAGGAGGTGAGACTGTTGAAATCAACAGGACGCGTCTTCGCACCTCCACTCAGCAGGAGTCACTCCACTGTGGGAAAATCCCAGTGAGCCCCAGCTGTTATTTACACCTTTACCTGTGGCCAATTCACCTTTAGCCAACCTGGCCAATGAGACTCTGAGAGGGATATTGTGAAGCAGATTAAGAGCTCTTTTAGTATTTCATTATTCAGTACATTGCTATAGCAATGGGTGTCTAAATACAGACACACCCTTTTACATATCTCAGTGACAGTTATACCGTTGTTGAGTACAAAAGTGGCAATAAATAGACACTCTGCAAACATATAATAATTTACGTTTTAGTATGCTGTTTAACTGTAAGTTTCTGTTCTGTCTGCCTGTCCGTAACCTTTGAACACAAAGAACAGGAAGGGAGGGGGAGGGAGGGGGAGGGAGGGGGAGGGAAAAGCAAAGCAGTGGAAGAATAAACAAACAGCACTTGTCACTTACATTCCAGAGTCATCAGTTCTAGAGAGAAGGGGGGGAGGTGTCGTATAGGCACAGAGATAAACATTCTAACAGATTCCTGTAACTTACACTGACAATTTATGTGTAAGGGCTGTTTTTTAGCTGCAGTTTTAAAACTTATCACAACATATAGCAGAACATACATTCACGCGGATTCTGGAGTGGTCCCCTCACCTTGGGACCCCCCCATCCTCTAATTAATTCACAACAAACGCACGTCTGGCCACTTGCTGTCTGCACAGTACCCGTCACTAGCGCTATATCGCTTCAGAGTACGGCAGGGGCGTTTTGCCAAACTCACACAGGCACACAAGCACACAGAGAAGGAGAAGGATATTACCACAGACCCAGCAGGACGTCCCTGTTATTCACTGCGCTACCCAAGCGCATATTCCCAGCGCTACCCGAGTGCATATTCCCAGCACTACCGAAGCGCATTTTTCCAAGACGAGCTACCAAAGCAACGTCAATTAAAAAATCTTTGTGCAGCTACCAAAGCTGCTTCAATTTAGAAAGTGCATCGGGGAAATCCAAACTTCTGACACCAAATGTAAAGGGCCCATTATTCCTTTCCCAGCACTTCTTATCACTAACCCTTGGGACGTCCGTCTGGGTCGAGGAATCACCTTACCTTCTCTGTCTGGAATACAGGGGAACAAACACACACACACACACCTGCACATAAGTGGTATGCAGTTTATTCCAAAGGGTGAAGGGATTGTCTGTATTTTATACATTATCAGAGACATAGTCATACGTCATCCACCCATCTTCTGGGGGCCCACTATAGTTTATCAGTAACTAATGCAAAAACAAGTCATCCTTGAGTAGAACAATCAGTTTAGCTTACACAGCACATTCCTTTTTCATACCCACCAGAATGTACAAAGGGCACACACATAGGATTCTGATTTCACTTCTGCAGGCCTCCTGTATATGCACTTAAACTAAGCATTATTATTACAAAAGGCACCTATATAGGATTCTGATTTCCCTAACAGAGATTAACAGTAGAGATGGATGTGTGCATAAGAGTGTGCATGTGGGATTAGGTGTAAGGAGGAGTTGGTTAAGGAGGAAGGGGAAGGTTGGGGTTGGGGATATATCTCTTGCAAGGGATGGAGGGGTTTGTAACTGTTTGGTTGGGGGGATGGGAAGGGTAGGGAGGGTAAGGGGAAATGGGACCTAGCATGGATGGACCGATGCCTTTGGAACAGTCTGCAGGGTAAGCAGTGGTGGCTCTGGCACAAAGTGGGGGGTCAGGGAATGTAGCCCTGGAGACGAGGCTGGGCGTCTCCGGGAGCGGATATTGCTTTGAGGGGCAGTGCTGGTAAATGCCTCCATATTGAGTGATGGTACCTATAAAATTAGTTTCGTGGAATGTAGGAGGCATTGGATCTCCAGTTAAGCGCACCAAGATATTGCAAATGCTAAAGAGGAAGGGAGCACACATTGCGATGCTGCAAGAAACTCACTTAAGTGCAGTGGAGCATCAGAAGTTAGCCCGTGATTGGGTTGCAGTGACTTATGGGGTGTCGTCGGGCACAAAAAGAGCGGGAGTGGTGGTGTTAGTGAAGTGGGGCCTCCCCTTTGAAGTGACCAAGGTGCAGGCAGATCCTAATGGAAGGTATATTCTGCTGACCGCCAAGCTCTATAACGAACCCATATGGTTGGTGAACGTATATGCTCCGAATGTGTATGACCACATGTTCTTTAAGATGATACTGGGGTTTATCCAGAAGGCGGGGAGTCATAAGTTGATTGTGGCAGGGGACTTTAACTGCCTGCATTCGCTGGATCTGGATAAATCTCAGGGGTGCAGCATAGGTTCTTGGGGGCGCAGAGGAGTGGGATATCTTTGTAGACTGGGAGACTTGGTTGATGTGTGGCGGGTTCTTCACCCTGGGGTTAGGGAATATACTCATTTATGCTGAGCTCACAGTACATGGTCACGAATCGACTATACTCTGGTGAGTGAAAGGGGGCTCTCTAAAGTACTGCAAGCCGGAATTGAGCCAATAGCAGTATCTGATTATGGGATGGTGTGGGTGCTATGGGACAGTCAAGGAATGGGCAGTAGAGGGTGGCGGTTCCCGGCATATTTATGTGAAGACAAGGACTTTCAGTTGTATCTTGTGCAGCAGTGGGATGACTATGTCTTTTTTAATGATCAGGTGGGCTGCTCCCTGGTGGTATTTTGGGAGGCTAGCAAGACGGTGATGCGAGGTGCAGTAATCGCATACACAGCCCAGCGGCGTAGGCATCTCGACCGCAGTATCCTTACATTAGAGAGGAGTGTTCAAGATTTGCGAAGGAAGCTTAGTCGTGGGGGGGTTGGTGGATGTCAACGGGAATTTTTGAGGGCGCAGGCAGCTCTGAATGAGTTGCTCCAGAGGAGGGTTGTGATGTCTATGCAGTATTACCAACACCGACTACACCGGTACGGTAACCGCACGGGGCGCCTTTTGGCGAAGTTAGTTCGGGATCCTGGGGGTGCTCGTTTCGTACTCGTGCTCCGGGATGAAGGAGGGAAATTGCAGAATCAGCCTCAACAATTAGCGAATGTTTTTAAGACTTTCTATGCTAAGTTGTACAGTGAGGAGGCCCGGGATTATGAGCACGGTAAGGAATTCCTGCAGAAATTAGTCTTGCCACAGTTGTCATAAGAAGAATTGTGTAAGCTCAATGCGCCGTTGACAGTGCAGGAAATTCTCCAGTGTATCAAGAAGGGTAAACCACATAAAGCTCCTGGTCCAGATGGGTTTAGTATTGAGTATTATAAGGTGCTGGCGTCTAAGGTAGCTCCTACTATGGTTTTGATGTTTGATCTCGTCCGTCAAGCTGGGGAATTCCCTAGCGACATGCGTTGCGTGGATATATCGGTCATCCCGAAGCCTGGGAAGGATACAACTGACCCGGCCTCCTATAGACCTATTTCGCTTATAAATTGTGATATGAAACTTCTTGCGTCAGTGTTGGCGGGAAGGTTAAATCCCATCCTTCCGTCTCTTATTGATCCTAGACAAGTCGGTTTTGTGCAGGGCAGGGAGGCAACAAAAATATTGCCGGCTTGCTCTTAAGTATGAGTCATTGCTTGAGGGCAGAGGAGGCTTTGCTGCTGGTGAGTTTAGAAGCCGAAAAGACATTCGATAGAGTTTCTTGGGGGTATTTGTGGGATGTGCTAGCTGGTTTTGGTTTGAGGGGGCACTTTGTGCAGTGGATACAAGCCTTGTATAAAAATCCAATGGCTAGAGTGGGAGTGAATGGGACGTCCTCTGCTCCATTTACACTTGAACGTTTGTGCTTACGTTGGAGCCTTTACTGTGAGCTATTCAGTGTGATACACAGATTGAGGGCATCACTTTGGGAGGTGAGGAGCTGAAGGTTAGTGCATTTGCCGATGATATGCTCCTTTGTATAATGAGGCCGCAAACGTCTTTAGAGCGAGTATTGCAGATGTTGCGTGATTTTGGTAGTTTTTCCGGGTTAAAAATTAATGCTGCGAAGTCAATGGTGCTGGATGTAGGAGGGAGAGTTAAGTCATGTTGGCAGGGTCCATTTCCTTTGGTATGGGCGGATGGGGTGATTAAGTATTTGGGGATACAGTTGCCGGAGCGACCGGGCAATCTTTATCGGACCAATATCCCTGGAATGCTGGAAAAATCTAAGCGGACTTTTGCTGGTTGAAAGGGTTTACCTCTGTCCCTTAAGGGGCGGATAGCACTGTTTACCATGGTGGAGATGCCTAGGTGGCTGTATCTGCTTCGCTTGTTACCTATATGGGTATTAGCCAAGGATTGGAAGCGTTTTGAGTCCGCCTTAAGTGCCTTCCTATGGAGAGGTAAGAGGGCGTGGATCCCGTTCCGAGCCTTGCTGCGGAGGAGAGATGAGGGCGGGCTGGAGTTGCCGTCGTTACGGAATTATAAACTTCGTTATCTGTTGCGACACATCGAGGCATTGGTGGAGGGAGAAAGTGGTTGTGCCCCATTGCGGCAGCTGCAGGAGGTATGGGCGCCCTATCATAGTCTATACGTGCTTCATATGGATAAATGTGCAGTGTTCAATGGGGGGGCTAGTTGGGGGTACATGGGGACCTTGCGGGCCGCTTGGAGGGCCGTGTGTTCCCGGTATGGCTGGAATTGGAGGAGGTCGGCCTTGCTTCCGTTGGTGGGGAATTCGGGGTTTGTTCCAGGGTTTTCGGAGCGTACTATATTTCACGGGTGGGCTGCGAAGGGGCTTTCCTGTGTTGGTGATCTCTTTGTGATAAGGGAGACGGTGATGGATACCTTCCAGAGTCTACAAGGGCGTTACCTTCTTCCTAGGCATGATTTTTATGGTTATCTACAGGCTAGGCATTATGTGGGAAGCCTGGGGGTCTTGGGGGGACATCCTCAGTGTGTTTTGGGTAACTTGGTGGGGCGGCAAGTGGGAGGGGTTGAGGGGAAGGAGCTGATACGCCCCAGGGTGGATAATGGTTTTCTTTCTGAGTTGGTTCATAGATGGGATAAAGAGGGGGTGGAGGGCCTCTCCGTGGCCACATTGCGGGAGGCTTTTGAGGGAATCCCAAAGGAGGCAGTGGGGATTTATCTACAAGAGCTGCAATATAAGTTTTTGTGGCGAGCTTATACCACAGATGCATGGGCGTTCCGCGCAGGACTTTGAACTTCCGCCACTTGTGGATGGTGTGGGCTGGCAGCAGGAACACTGTTGCACAAGTTCTGGAGTTGCCATCTAGTACAGGATCTTTGGAAGCAAGCTTGTGATAAGATGGCGGAGTGCCTTGGGGTTCAGGATGCGATGCAGAGAGAGGTATGCTTGTTTCATGACTGGGAAGCAGGAGGTCTGGGAGTTGCAAGGCAGCATAGAGCTTTTTTGGGGAGGGGATTCTTTCTATTGAAAAAGGTACTTCTGAGTAAATGGGTGGAGGTTTCCCCGCCTGTGATTGCTGTGTGGGAGAGAGCTATGATTGAATTGTTATATATGGAGAAGTTGACGGCGAAGCAAAACGGTGGTAAATGGTGGGATTTGTTTTTGGACCTCTGGGGGCCTCTTATCGATACTCTAGCAATGAGAGAGCGTAGCATGGTGCTGAATGTTTAGGGTGTGCCTCGCTGTGAAAGTCGATTTGGAATATGGGGTGCAAGGTGTATGTTGGATGGGGTTTGGTAGATGCGTGGGTCTGTACTGCTTATTGCTGAGGTGATGATATGGGAGTAGGTAAGGTTGCTCATCCATGCGGGGAGGGTGGGGGGGGGGGAGAGGGAGGGGGGGGAGGGGAAAGGAGGGGAAGGGAGGGGGGGAGGACTGAGTTGGTATGTTTGTTTCTTTGACCTTTGCAGCAATGCAAGTCCGAGCCTGTAGAACTTCATTAGTTATCCCATTAGTAAGCTGGACAAGATGCTATGTTTGTTGTATGCTGTTCATGGTTTTCTTGCATTGTTGACGATACCCTTGTTCCTTAAGGGAATTTAAGTGTGGAAATGAATAAAAATGATTTGAACTAAAAAATTAATTGATAAATATCACAAACAGCATAAATAAGAGCAAAAACATTGATAAAACAACAATGATAAAAACCGTTGATGTGTCAAAAATTGACATAAATGTAAAAACACGGTACTAAAACAATAATAATGAAAACATTGATAAAGATACCACAATATAAAAATGTCTATATAAGGGTGTGACATTAACTAGGAATTGACTGAATGTTTAAGTACCTCAGTAACTAGGTAATTCCAAATATGATGTTCTTGTGCTGAAGAGGAAGAAAAGAAAAGATAGGATAACCAAACTAAGAAGCAAAAACAGGAGTGAGCCAACAAAAGACTGAATCTAAGGAGAACTCTGGGCTCTAAAGTATAATCATGCCATTTTTATTTTAATATTAAAACCATAAAACCATTAAAAATAATGTTAAGAAATATAAAAAAGATATTGAAAAATTGGAGGATTCAAGGTATGCAACTATAAAAGTATTAAAATTGTTAAAAAAATCTTTTTGAACTATAAAAACAATATTCTTAATCTGATGTAAAAAAGTAAAAAAAAAAATGTTTAATTTGTACAATGATTTGAGCCAAAAATATGCTCTCAAAACTATATATGAAATAAATAATTAAAACCCATATTGTAACCTGTCCACACTGCATTGTATTCTGGTAATTTCCACGTCTCTGCGTATCCCCATCTACATGCTATATACATAGATGTCTCTGGTGGCCACACACCCGTTGTTTAAACATGCATCTGGTAGACCTCTGCTTTCATAGACATATGTCTCCAAAGGTGGCAATTTAAAAGCCAAATTTCAGTGAAGTGGAGCTGACATTGATGCTGGAGTAGATCCTTGGAGACATTAATATCCTCATGGGCACTGAGGACACTAAAGTTGACGTCTATGAAAGGCAGAGAAGGTGGCTTGGTATATGCCATAAACTGAATGCAATATATCACAACAACCGTGATATAGAGGATGTGAAGTGCAAGTGGTGGCAGGTACAACGGGATTCCTGTAAGAAGGTCAGATGCATGGGACCAGATGGTCAGGCAGAACCATGACTAAACTGGAGCAGCGAGTACTGGGTACAGTTGATGCTGCTCCTATGGAGGACATCGGTACACTGGATAAATCACGGTTCTCACAGAACTAGGGTGAGTAGCTGCTTTTATCTTTATCTTTATATTTATTGGACACTTGATATACCACTCAAGCAGCGCATCAGAGTGGTTTACAATAAAAAGCGACTACAGAAACTAGGAAATAGAAAAGAATGCCAATAATCAATAGGAAAGGGAGAAAGGGCAGATGTAGATGATAGCATCATAGGAAAAAAGGATATTAAAAGGAGGCCAGAGTCAGGAGGCAAGGTCAAGGAGAGGGCTATATAGACAGGAAAGGGCTGAATGGGAGGGACATAGCAAGGAAGAGCAGAATCAGGAGGAGGACTGTAGGGGAGAGAGAGGGTATTGAAAGCTGTATGAAACACGTGGGTCTTGAGCAAGTTTTTGAATTTTATGAAGGATGGTTCAGACCGAAGGTGATCAGGCATATATGTCTTCCCCCTGGTTGTGTTCCATACCTGTTTCCCCAGATCCCACCACACATGTTCTCACCCACACACTCTGCATAGTGCTCCATACCCTGCTCCTGCAGTATCCACTGCTTTTATACCCATGTGGACACAGTAAAGGTTCCCAGTCACGGATGTCTGACAGTATAAGAGTACAAATCTGTTGTGGCCCAGCTGACAATGAGCATGCACTGATATCAGAGTATGTGGGGTTTGAGACTTGGTGCAGGTGGGGATGTGATGTGTATTTTTGGGGCTCTGTGGTTGCTGGGCTGACATGATGTGTACTGGCTTTTCCCTTTTTCACTGTGCTGCATGTCGCACTGGCACAGCTGTCCCCACCTAACGATGTTATCCTTTTCGATTGGTGTCTGTTGTTTGGTATTCTTAGCTGATACAATGACATTTATGTGTGTGTGATGGGCATCATTCATTGTGGGTAACATCTTTGTTCTTTCTGTTCATAGGAGTTGATTCAGTTGTAGGGCCAAGCACTGTGCCAGATCCAGCCACCACCCTTGTTGCTCCTCATACATTACAGGATGATGGGCATGCTGGCACCTCTGGCAAGTCACTCCATGGGCGTAATATGTAGCCCATGGCTTTGGGTAGGGATAACCCAGCTGCTTCTGACCACAGTACAGAGCATCAGGGGTCTACGGCTATGGGTGATGATGAGGAACTGGTCACACCCTCACCAGCACACCCTGAGAGGCAGGGTATCCATCACAGCCACCATCATACCTTGCAAGTGCTGCTACAGTGTGCCAAGAGACTGCTGACCTACAATGAGGCACATGCGGAAAGCGGCAGGGCAAAAATTGAACTGGTAAGCCAGAGTGTGGGCATGCAGGAGTGGCAGCTAGCGGCAACAGAACACCTTGACGAGTCAGCGGGCCTCCTGCATTACAGCTTCAATCACTTTCTGGCACAACTGTGCCACACACAAGCTGCCCTTTTCACCATCCTGTACAAGGCTTTGGCACATACCGGCCAGTGGCCACAACCTATGCACAGAACAGTGGCGGGTATGCTGCAGCTGCTGCCTCTTCCACTACTTGTGGAGCTACACCTCTATCTGTGCTTCCCTCAGGTCGGACCAATAGATGTGCCAGCACAAAGGCTGCCTCAACGTCAGGTTCAGTCACTGTGTAGGCCTCCTATATTCTAAGCTCTGTTCTTTGGAGCATGGGCCCTCAATAGTCCTTCCCGCCTTTCCATGAGAGGGGAGTGGAGACAACGACAGTTGTAAGTCAGATGACATACCACCTTACAGACTTGCCAGTGCAATGGCAGGTGTGCATGTGCCCTCTGTGAGGAGAAGGGCTAGGGGGAGGGGCAGGAGTCATGGGTGGCAAAGTGGCAGTTGTAGAAGGGTGCCTGGTATGTGTGTTTGGCAAGGGGGTGGTGTTTACATTCTGTTAGTGTGAGTGTGGTGGTGTGTTGATTTCTGTATGTGCTGTATAGTGGGATATGTGGGGGATGGAATGTGGGGGGTAGGGGCATACTGGGAGCCTGACATAGCACATGGGTTTGGCTGTGGGGTGTGTGGGTATGAGGGGTGTGGTGGAGTAGGTAGGTGTGGGTGGGGTGGGGGAGGGGGCATGGCATCTGTGCTGGCCAGCCTCAGGTGGGTGTATGGTGATACTCGTATACCTCTGTAACTCTCACTAATAAATGATTCTGTATCTGAGCTACTTGTATCCATGACTCCTTCTGCCACATTTGTCACTGTTGTTCATTTGGGCATGTCTTTTGAGATGCTTATGGTTGCCATTGGCTTTAACGCTGCTCCCATCTATGTATGTTTCACTGACTACAGCCATGCCAATTTATGCCATTCTAGTCACATCTGCTATCTGTGCCGAGTGCAAGTCTTTCTACGTCCCTCCCTTATTCCATGTTCCAGGACTAGATATATGATCTCCCTTTATCACTGCAACATGATTTTTTTCCAGAATCACTCACATACTATTCTTACATCAATAATCCCAGTATTCAGTAAACAGGATTTGTTGGGGTCCCATGGATCTGCTGTTTTAGCACAAATAGCACATTTCAGCATAGCCTGACTATACACTATTGCTCTTCTTAACATTTGTGAGAGGGTGTTTATATAACGGTTCTTTACCTTACAACATTCTCTCACTTCTGCTTTCTGTTCTTTGTAACTGCATTTTGCATTTTTAAAGATTGCAGTCACACCATTTCAGCACATACTTGTCACAACCATTCTCTATGGGGCACAGTGGAATTCTTTCTAAGTCCTAGCCTTATACCATGTTTCATCAGGAATAATGTGGATGTTTCCAGGGAGCACATAAAATGTACACGGGCCTTTCCTGAATACACTTTATACATCTCTGTGACTGGCCATACCCACCTGCTCTGCCCCTTTGGGGCATGTTTTGACATCCCGGTGCTAACACTGTGTACATGTATGGTGGTGGTGTTTCAGAATATGGTCAGGGACATGTTCGGCATACACACATCACCACGGCATGTACAGATCCATTATTCATGTTCTGGAATGATCCCCTAAGGGTCATTTTACTAAACCTGTCTACTACCATCCAGATTAATCTCTTATCCTTTGATGGGGGGAGGGGGAGTGGATCCACAATAGCATCCATTGAGATGTGGAACTGAGGGTACAAAAGCACATGCAGAGGTTGAAGTAAAACTAATATTTAGGCGTGAGAGGACTTAGCTTTAGCACAGACTCCAAAGGAGGTAACATACTTTTTCATGTCACGGAGTATGGTTGTCCACCACACAGACTGGTTTGACAGATGCATCATATTGAAAATACCAGGTTGTCCTGCCTATTTGCTGATAACACAGTTTGTCATAGGTTATTGGGAATAAAAAGGCAGAGATAGCAACCTTGGGGTCATCTTTGACTCCACCCTTTACTTCTCCACACACATCCAAAAGATAGTTAAAACTTGTTTTTTTATAGCATCAGCAAAATGTGTCCCTTCCTTTTGGAACATACTGCTAAGACCCTTATCCATTCTCTAATCACTTCCCAACTAGATTATTGAAACCTTCTCTTTCTTGGTCTTCCTCTGAATCATCTCTCCCATCTTCAATCTGTTAAAAAAACCTCAGCTGCATGGATAATCTTGTCACTGTGCTCACATCAACACTCTTCTCAAGTCATTTTATTTGTTCTCTATCACTTTCCGTATTCCTTTGAAACTTCTATTACTGACCAACAAGTGCTTTCATTCAGTTGCCTCTCACTACCTTTCCTCTCTTATGTCTCCCTAAACCTTTCCTTGGGAACACTTCTCTTCTGGCAGATCTCTTCTATCTGTGCCCTTTTTTCCCTCTGCCATTTCCAGACTTCAATCTTCCCACCTTGCTGTTCCTTATAGCTGGAACTACCCGAGTTGATATGTCAGGCTCCATCACTGACGCTGTTGAAATCCAGGCTAAAATCTCACCTCTTTGAGACTGATTTCAGATCCTGATCCCCTCAGCTTCCTATTCACCTCTGATGTGTTTTCTTACTGTTCCCCTCAACTTATCCTAGTCACCAGTTGTTATGTTGTCTGTCTTGACTAGGCTGTAAGCTCGGGACTGTCTCTTACATGTGTCTGTACAGTGCTGCATAAATGGTATAGTGCTACACAAATGATACTGTAAGTAATAGTAGTAGTAAGGTAGTGCCTTTGCCTGGGCTTGCTGTAATTTGATGGTAAGTTCTGTGGTTAATGTAACAGTCTTTCCAGGTGAGCAAGCCATAAGTGTTACCCTTTAAGATATAAAAGCTGACGGTGATGGCAAATTGCTTGCTTCCTAGGAAAGAGTTACAGTAAAAGAAACACTATGTTCCCCCGGAATACTCCCTCTCAAAGAAGAAGAGGGGAAATACAAAAATTAAATTAGATTTGAATAAGGCCTTTGGACCAATATGGTGTTACAAGATAAGATTCATTAAGTAGTAAAGACATATAAATAAAGGTAAGTGTGAATAGTTTAAATGTAATGTATTTCAGATTTCCAGATGTTACAATAAAATAAACATGACAATAAACTTTCTATATCAGATTCTGTAATTGTCTATAATGTTTTCCCAAATCCTCTTCTTTTGCTCCCTCATGTAAAGAATTTTCTTCCTCTTATATTACCCTGGTTTACCAAAGGGTTGCCCTTAATGTAATATTCCAGAAATAAAATCCCCTTCCCTTAAATTTTCTCTGGTGTGTATATTTGAGCTCAAATATGTTTACATGGCTAGGTAAGTATTCTACTTATCCACTGCAGTTCCACGGCCTTTGAGGCCCAGCCTTCAGAACTTCTTCCGGTCGCAGGAACTTCAAACGGCTGCAGAAAGGACGAGATGATGCCATTTCTTCACCTTGTAATTGCTCAGTTGAAGTTGCTCAGTTTATTTGTCCTAAGTTCACCTTTACCTATCTTTCCCCTCTCTTTCTCTTTCCCTCCCTTCTAGGAAAACAAAATATGGGCAAGTAGTAAGCTTGCTAAAAAAAACGATAACCCCTCTCTCTCTCTCTAGCACTCACCATGTGACAAGACTCTCATACACCTCTATAGTCTCATACAACTGATACACCTCTATATTCTCATACACCTTATTCTCATTCTGGTATCTATCTCTTTATCTTCCCTCATTCACAGTTCTCCCACACTCAAATAACCCAGCTTCATTCACTCTCTCCCTCCACTCTCGACACTTCACTCTCCCTGCACTAACTCTCTCTTGCTTTACCTCTGACCTGATACTATCTTCTCTTACCTTAGAAACTTAGAGACTGAAATTTGACTTTTAAAAGAAAAGAAATTACACCTGAGGCTCCTGAAGGGACTTTACCGTGGATGCTTCTCTCAGGCTTCATCATTTCCCAGGCCTTTTGGTGCCCAATTAAACTGATGCTTGTTTTGTCTTCTGCTTACCAAAAAGGAAAAAAACAAAACAAAAATTATCTCACCTCACTCAGTCTCCTAAACTTGTATAGGAGACTTGTATATTTCTCTTCAAATGGTTTACCTATTTCAACCCTAGAGTGTAAAATCTGTCTTTGTCTCTATTTATGTCTAATTCTAAAAAACAAAATCCTAAAACCCCTATTCTGCTCTCACACCCTTAATAACTTCTTTCAATCCCACTCACTCTTCACATTTCATCCAAATAAAACCATTCTTAGAGGCCTCCACGCTCAGTAACTCCAACACACGTCTGCTCTCTTGCTCATACAACCAACTGCCATAAGAAATCAAAGGTACACACATTCCTAATGCCCAGGTATGTGTCCCTACACTTGCGGATGTCATGATATAACACCATTCTAAACTAAATAAAATCCTCATTTCTCCTTTCTTGCAAAGAAATTTCCTTATAGTAACCCAAAAGGAGTCTCCTATAAATTTTACTAGGTGTCACTTCCAATCAGCAGTCATGGAGAAACTCCCTTCACAGTCTGCCTCACACTGTTTAATTTATATATGGTTTTACTATGTACTTTGTTAGCTTCTAAGATCATTTGTTTCTATGACTATTCTGATGGTGTATTGTTGCTTGCTCCATTCTTCACTGAAGTTGTGCCTCGTTCATTCAGTATAGAACTGAATTTCGATCATGTACTGTACTAAATTAATTTGCTGCAAATGGTCTTTTCCATGAGTCTTCAGAAAACTGATGCATTTGGCCATTAAGACAAATACTTCAGAATGCAAAATAACATATTCATTGCACTTTCAAATGTGAAACAATTAGTTATCCTTTCGTATCCAATCATGGACTTGTATAGTCTCTTAAAACTGCATGGAGATTGTTTTAGCTCATTCCCCAAATAAATTTTATTAGCACAAATTAGTCTCATCTACATAAATGTCCCAACTAGGGAAATACTGCTTGCATGTCCAAAAAAACAATCTTATAACCAGGAGTTAGACCGCTTTTGTATGCTTCAACATTTGCTATCCTCACTTATGCTTCAAGGGCTCTTATGATTATAATCAGATTGTTTTTCTGGATACGACAGAGAAAATTGTAGAGGACTAATTATGTTGGATTCTTTTTAGAACCCTACTGACAGAACTAGCTTATTTCATTTTGATAACTTTCATTCACAGTTGTTAATCTCACAGTTGAGCAACTTATGCATTTGAGATGTATTAGCACTTAACACAGGCCACCCAGGAGAGGTGATTAGTCTGTTAAGTTACCAGAAATAAATCAAGTTTTAGTGGAAATGGAGGTTACTTGTTACATTTAAATGCTGGAAGGATGGCCCATACCCCCAAACATAGAATAACGAAAGCAAAGAAGACCACAATTTATTAATATTGCACAAATGTCAGTTTTAAAAAAAATATCATTAATGAAGATATTAATGTCAAAACATACAGACTGAGGTATTTTTTTATTTTTTTACTGTTTATATACTAAGCGATCTGAGTTTTGCAAGTCAGTGAATTGATGATTTCCTTAGTTGGAATTTGAATCTTATGAGGCAGATAAAACTAATGGTATAAGAGGATTTGAAAGCTGATTTTCAATTTGAGCTTCTCAAAAGCGTATATTACCACTTCTCATCCCTTCATCCTGAGATTATGGTGATGAAGATGATTTCATTCAGGATGCTTTCCTTTTACGCTATCTAATTTGTCTGCAGCACACCACAAGTATTTGATGCTCATAATAAAGTAATAGAACATGCGGTGCTCCCTGCCTCACAAGGCAATAAGGAAAGCCGTAGGTACAGTCACTTAATCTGGGAGGCAGCGTGTTCTTGTATAACAAGCTAACTGTAAGTGTTAAAGTAAAGGCATTCGGTCCACAAAAGCATTATTGATTTCATCTGGAGTGTATCTGTTCAACAGTTTATAGAGGATAATATTTCCTTGCGAGTTCTGTTTCCCCCTACATAAATCGTCCCTTTTTCATTGTGCACCTGTGCAATATGCAAGTCAAGAGAGTGGACAGAGTCAATCTGAAAAACAGGAATACTGTGCCCCTTAGGCTTATGCTCTACTTTTGACATTTAAACAGGCGTTTGCTTTAATATTTATTTTACTATTTAAAACAAATCCTTAGCAAACCCAGCATCACTTCGTACATGCCTATGGCTAGCACATGCACACGTTATAAGAGTAATCTTAGTAAATACAGCATGGGGGATCAATTTTAAAAGGAAGTTATATGTTTACCAGTTGTCAGTAAATACATAATTCCCTATCAGTATATTTTCAAAAGAGTGTTGGGCCAACAATCTAACCGGCCCAACGCTATCCATATAGGGAAAGGAGAGAAGGGACAGTTTGAATAGAAACCAGATATTCTCTATAAAATGATGAGATTCAGCTGTTAAATGGTTAAGTTATACTTTTAATTTTGTCAGCGGTGTCTGCCACACTATGGGCATAATTTTATAAGGGTGCACACACTTTAATTGGTAATGTACTTGCCTATTTTGATGGTATTTTAACCATTTATGTGTATATGTGGCCGCATATAAATGTGAATGGACTCATAAAATACCAACCAGCAGAAAGGTAGATGTATTGTCATGACGGGATGTAGTTTGTTGGCTGCATGTCCCAGAGTGATGTTTCTGTGGAGCAAGGGCAGAACATGCTAGAATGCATATAGATTATAAAATATTAAAATTTACGCACATGTTAAAGGCTGGTGTACATGGCCGTGCCTTGACGCAAGACACAGTCTCTGACACTTACACTAGTATTTTATAAAGCCTACTTATCTTTAAACTGTAGATTAAGCTTATCATAGATCCCTTAAAATGCATTTTTACTAGGCACCCCTTAAAAAATCATCTTCCACATATATATTCAGTGGCAAGAACTATTCATATTGTGACACTGAATACGTATACATATGCTCTGGCCAATTTGTAAATGAATATGCTGCTCATTGATGTCCACTATTATGGTAAGATATATAAACATGTTAGGCCCGATATTCAGTGCCAAGCCGCCACCACTGAACATTAAACCTAGATATTCAATGCTGAGGTCATATCCTGCCCCAGCATTGAATATCCGGGTTTGCCTATTAGGACAATCACTAACCAGGCAGCAGCAAAATTCATCTACTATCTGGTTAGCGATATGAGGTGAAAGGCCAGAGTGTCTTGTGCCTAGCTTTCACCGCATATCGCTAACTGGGTAGTGACTGAACATCGCCACTGCCCGGTTAGTGATTGATGCCACTTCCTCTACCCCAGAACATTCCTGGCATTCCCCGATGCTGAATGAGGCATGTAGAGCAGGCAGCCGCGGATATTCAGTGGCACTAACCGTGTTAACAGGTCTGTAAACCATGTATAAAATCTCTCTCTTTTTCTCTCTCTCTGGTTTAGGTCTTATAAGGAGACCAATATTCACCTCTGGCAGGCACATTAAGCCTATGACTGGAAGGCCACTACAATCCTAGACTTTATGACCACTAGAAGCTTCGTAGTTCACTCTGGGGATGACAGTGAGAATAAGTTGGTTGGTTACTTCACTCTACATTTCAATGTTTTTCATATTAGAAATAATCAATATATATATATTTTTTTCCTCAGATGAGGATGCTATTTCATCTAGGGCTTCATTTCTAGGATTTGGAGCTGTTTCTTGTGAGATAAACATAACTGGTAGTGGTAGTAAATTAGGGGGCGGTGAGACAGAGGAGGGCAGATAGGGAGAAGGAAGAGAAGAGAGCAGTGGTGTAAATTCCACTTAAGCAGCCCTTGCAGTGCAGGGGAGTCCAAGCAGGAAGGGGCCCATACCACCCAATGACCTTGCACTGTGGACACAAAGGCAGAGCACAGAGACAACTGGAAAAACTTACTTTACAATGCTTGCTCTGCTGTCTCCAGCTGCTGCTTCTTTCTCTTAAAAGTCTTTCTGGCAGCTGGTACCTCCAACTTGCAGGCCAAAGTCTCAAGATAATACAAGGATGTTGTTACAAGACTTCAGCCCAGCAGCAGGAGGTGTTGGATGCAAAAGCAAAAAGACTTTTAGCATAAAGCAGTAGCAAAAGGAGGCACATAGCAAACATTGTAAAGCTAGCAGAGAGGAGGGGGCCCTCAAACCTTGTGAATCCCATTTTGCTTGAGAGCTTTTATTAGTACTTACAGCACTGGAAGAGACTGATCTGAGATGTCTATCCAGCATAATCTTCAAAACCTTTTCCTTTGCATTTACATATCATCAGAGCTCTCCTTTCATCTTTTTCACATGTTTCTCATTCTGTTTGACAAGGCATTCTGCATAAGCCCTCAGCTTTAGCTTGTCTTTATAAGGACTTAAGTTGAGTGCTCTGACATAGTGGTATAGCCTCACACTCTTCCAAAGTGTCTTCCAAAACAGCAAAATAAGGCAGCATCCTGGCATGTCCTCTGGCATAAAGTCATTGTCATCCTTGACCTCAGCTTCCTCATCCTCTTCTTTTTCTCTCCTGTTTCACATGAAGAGTACCTCAAGTGGGGCCAGATTTTCTGATTCACACTCTTCATCCATGGAAGCTAGCTACCCTTGGAAAGGCACATTAGCCCTTTAATCCTCCTGCTTGATTCCATTATGACAACAGCAAAATATTTCCTGTGAATGGACTTTCTTTCACATGCAGGTAGGAAACAGGCAGGACTGGAGAGTAGTAGAAAATAACAGTTTATATTCCAGAGATCAGAGAACATGGTCCCCAGCCATGTCCCCCCAGCCTAAGCCAGTTAGTTGGTGGTTTCAAAATGTGTCACCCTAGGCAATTGCCTATGTTGGCTATGCCTAAATACTGGCCTATATGCATAAAGGCAGATTTTAGATAGTAAGTGGAAAGGGAATTTCAGACATATACGTCGAGATGTAGAAAATGCTTATAGTATTTTACAAGAGACTATACCAAATGTGTGGAGGCACATTCCGACCTGGCCATCCAGCCCCTTGTGCAGCCAACAAGAAGTGGGACACCCAAAGGTAGACCTCATTCTGATCCTGTGCAGGCTGGGCCCCAATTCTGGTCAACCTGCACACCCAGCAGATCCCTGGCTACCTCAGTCAGGCTCCTGAATGAGATTTTCTTCTTTCCCTGCCGCCAAACCCTTGATTCAGCAACACATGGCCAGGATCCGGCTGCTGGGATCTTCCTGCATCCCCCTACCTTTTTGTCCTGGTCCAGCGACATGATCCTCCAATGTCCAGGGGGACTTATTCAATATCTGTGGTTGAATAAGTCCCCCGTCTAACTTCATGGCCCTGGATGTACAGGGCCAACCTCAGAATCGGCCCTGTATGCCTGGGGTCACCACCAACCCATGCTCCACCCTCGCTCTGCCTCTGAAAATCCCCCTCCCACCCCCATCTAAGCCTCCCCATACAAATGTGCTGTTTGTATGGTGAGGCATTAGCCGAGGCCAGTAGGGGAGCGAATAGCGGGGATGGATGTCCAATCCGGACAGCCATCCCCATTATTTGCTGCACTGAATGACCCCCAGAGCCTCTTACAGATGCAGGAATGCACATTCATCTCTGACCAAGTTCCATGGGAGTAACAATTCTCCACATGTGTATGGGGAAACTTTTTAAAATGACTGTTCTCATTAATTTACCCCGATCCTGCAGCACAAGTTCCACCCCCCCCCATGATCACTCCCACTGATATCAATGCCCCTCCCATCACCCTAGCCAGCCTTCTGACCTCTGCTCCATGCCCCACAGTATCCATTATTAATGTTTATGGGCCCGATTTTTGAAGGCATGGACACAGGTAGCTGCCCTAGTTACCCATGTAAATGCCATATTCGGGATTTTCGAAGGGCACCTACATGGGTAGTGCCATTTGAAAATCCAAGATATGTCCCTAATGTGCCCAGATGCTATGTGGTTAGCATCGGGGTGTGTTAGGGGCATTCCGAGGTGGAACAGGTGCAGAAGAAAGAGCTAACCGGGTAGCACCGATTTTCAATGCTACCTGCTTAGCCCTCTGTGCCTTAAAGATAGGTGAGGTTTTTTTCTCACTTATTTTTCAGGTGCAGGGGCTAAGCAGGTAGCACTGAAAATCGGTGCTACCCAGCTAGCTCATGCAGCTTCCGGGGTGTGCGGCTAGACCCGGATTTTCAATGCCGGGGCCGCATCTGACCCGGCATTTAAAATCTGGGTTAGGTGGAAGGGGGCGGGCTATGTGCCGACGCGGCACATAGCACAGCCCAGATGAAAATTGGGCCCTATTTTTATTTCCCATTTTCTATACCACCATTCACATACATCATAGTGGTTTACAATTAAAATTCAATCTATAAAGAAAGAAAAAAGAGAGAAAGGAATTCTACACATTTCAATCAGAACATCAAAGGACAGCAAAAGGTTAGCAGGCCATCCAACACACCCTAGTTCAAGGCACACACAACCACATCTATATCCCAAAGACCTGGGCAAAAAAAAAAAAAAATCAACTCTGTCTAAAATTTAGAAAGAGATGGTTGTAATCATAGATATAGTAAAATAAAATACCATAGTAAAAACAATAGAATGATGATTGCCGTGTAGATTCTAACCTAGCCTGTGAGGCCTTATGGACTGAAAGCAATTTATCATTGTGCAAGTGGAGAACATGGGATGGCATAAGAGGCATCAACAAATCAGAGAGATAACCTGGTTGACCTGTATAAAATATTAAATGTACAAATGTCAACATCTTAAACTTGGATCTGAACACAATTGGTAACTCCACAAAAAGCAGCTAATTCAGGTACTTGTGATTTGGATTGGCCGCTATTGGAAATAGGATACTGGGCATCAGGGCCGGATTTACCTATACGCCATGTACGCCATGGCGTAGGGCCCACAGCCGGCAGGGGCCCACAAAAAAAGAACAAGTTAATTTTTTTTTAATACAATTTAAAAAAAAACCTGCTGGCTGCCGCCGCGGGGCCCCCTCTGCTGCCGCGGCAGCACCGACTGACCCGCGGGGGCCCCCTCTACAAGCTGGCCGTCGGTTCGTTCCTCCCTCCCTCCCTCCCTCCGTGCAGGCTGCAGGCTGTGAGAGATGCGAAAGGAGAGTGTCTCCTCGTGTCTCTGTTAAGCCCGCAGGGGCTGATGGGAAATTTCCCATCAGCCCCTGCGGGCTTAACAGAGACGCGAGGAGACACTCTCCCTTCTCGCCTCTCACAGCGTGCACGGAGGGAGGGAGGGATCGACGGACCGACGGAGTCAGCTTGCAGAGGGGGCCCCCGCGGGTCAGTCCGTGCTGCCGCGGCAGCAGAGGGGGCCCCGCGGCGGCAGCCAGCAGGTTTTTTTTAAAAATTAAATTTTACTTTAGGCCGATGGGGGGGGGGGGTAGGACTGGTAATGGGCTATGGGGGGGTAGGACTGGTAATGGGCGATTGGGGGGGCTGGGGCTGGAAATGGGCTGGGGGGGTTAAGGCAACAGGTGGGCTGATGGGGTCAGGACTGGTAATGGACTGTGGGCTGTTAGGGGGGCTTAGAACTGGCAATGGGCTTTGGGGGGGTTAAGACTGGTAATGGGCTGTGGGCTGATGGGGGCTGTCTGGTAATGGGCTATGGGGGGGCTAGGACTGGAAATGGGCTGGGGGGTTAAGACTGGAGGTGGGCTGATGGGGTTAGGACTGGTAATGGACTGTTGGGGGGGGTTTAGAACTTGTAATGGGCTTTGGGGGGGGTTAAGACTGGTAATGGGCTGTGGGCTGATGGGGGTTGTCTGGTAATGGGCTATGGGGGGGCTAGGACTGGAAATGGGCTGGGGGTTAAAACTGGAGGTGGGCTGATGGGGTTAGGACTGGTAATGGGCTGTGGGCTGATGGGGGGGGTAGGACTGGCAATGGGCTATGGGGGGCTGACTGGAAATGGGTTGATGGGGTTAGGACTGGAAGTGGGCTGATTGGGGGTTAGGACTGGTAATGGGTTATAGGGGGGGCTTAAACTGAAAATGGGGTGATGGGGGGTTAAGGACTGTAAGAGGGTTGATGGGGGGCTAGGACTGGTGTTGGGTTGGGGGGTTGCTAGGACTGGAAATGGGCTGATGGGTGGCTAGGACTGGAAATGGGCTGATGCAGGGACTAGAAGGGAATGGATGCTGGGTGAGGCTGAAACTAGAAGGGAGCTGATGTTGGGGGAGGATTAGAATGGGATGGGGCTGGAAGAGTAAAATGGAGAAGGGAAAAATATTTTGTGTGGGAGGGATAAAAAATCTACAATTGGCCGGGTATTGGGAGAGTAAGTGGGGATTGAGGATGGAGGGGTAAAATTTGAGTGGATGAAATAGGAATGAGGAAAGAGCAAAAGGAGAAAGATTAGTATGTTAAAGCAGATGTAGAGAGAGAATGGAAAAAAATCTAGAAGAGAGAAGAAAGGACAAATAGACAGCAGACGATGGAGAGTTAGCAGAAGACACGAAGAAACCAGAAGAAAGTGGCTGGAGCAATTGCAGCTGAAAAAAATGCACAAAAGGTAGAAAAATATCTCTTTATTTTGAATTTATTAATTGGAATATGTCAGCTCTGGTAAATGTGCATCATTAACGTCTGCGCTTTGTTTAGTACAAGAGCAAATTAATGTATAGTTTTATTTCTACAGTGTTGTACATTCCAAGTTTGGCTTTTGGGATTCCCAGTTTAATTATTGTCTTCCTGTTTCTAAATTGTGATTACTTGTTTGGTGATGGTCTATGTTCTGCATGTGTAACTGAGCTGAGGTGTTCTGTTTATATAATTCCTATTTGACATTGCCACTTGGTCTCTTTCCCCAGTAGGTCATGTATTGTTGTTCTCTGAAATGTATTGGTTTAATATTTGCAGTGTTGCCTTTTGATTGGTAGAGTATGGTGCTTTGTGAGTCCTGGTAGTGCTGTTAGGATACGGCGGGTTTACTATGGGTTCTAAATGGGCAGTGTTTGTAGTAGTTCCTAATGTGTCTGGCAGTTGGCACTGGATTATAGTAATGTAGAAATCTTTTAGTCTTTCTTTATCCATACACTCATTAAGAGGCACGTTTACTAAAAGTTAGTATATGGTAACATTATGCAAATATTTATGCAAATGAGGCCCCTTATGGAAATGAGGCCCCGCACCCCCGTTGGGCCGCCCCTGCTGGGGGCCCACAGTTTTTGTTGGCGTAGGGCCTCACTCAAGGTAAATCCGGCCCTGCTGGGCATGATTGACCATTAGTCTTACACAATATGGCACATCTTATGTTCTTATATTCTTAACGTGATCATACCTATTGGCATAACTGATAATCTTCATCGTCGCATTCTGGATAGTTTGCAGTCTCTTGAGGATTGTAAGAGCTTCCACATTGTAATAGTTCAACCTATAATGTCACTACAACTCTCCCTTTACCTCCCCTGACTCCAACCATTTCTTTTTACTCTCATTCCCTAGCATCCCCAGAAATCCAGGCCACACTATACTCAGTCACCCCTCTTTCATTCCATTCTCTCCCTGGTGCTCCCTAAACTCTCCTTTTTTTGCCTCCTGGTCCCACCAAGCCAAAAAAAATAAAGAGTTATCAACATATTTCTTGTCCCTCAGTTCTCCTCTTATCTGAGTCTTGATGCTCTGCATCTTTATCTTTAATTTTGTTCTCAACAACAGCAGAAGCACTTGAGATATCTGAAATGAGGAGGCATCACAGCAACCAAGAGAGAAGATGGCCAACCACAGTGGACTGGAGCAGGCAGGGGAGATGGTCGGCCCAGAGCTCCTGCCTTCCAGCGGCTAAGTGGATTAAATTGCCAGCACTATGGCAGTCTTTTGAAAGCTGAAAAACAGCATGGCTGAACAAAGCCTTAATTTGGTATGGAAAGCAGGCAGGCACTGCAATTCTTATAGATGCCAGATACCGTGGTGGCTGGTGGCAAAGGCATACAAATGAGGTCAGGGATATTGGAAACCAATCTGTAATTGGTAGGCACAATGACATCTGAAGAGTTTTTCTTTAAGAGAAGTTTCATTATATCTTCCTTCCAGAAGGGAGGCACCTCTCCAGAATTCAAGCTGGTATTGATCAGAGAAATCAAAAATTATTACAGATCCAGATCTTTAATAAATCTAGAGGGAAAAGGATCTAAGACAGAAGTAGTGGGATTTAACTTCTTCAAGATTTTCAATAAGGAATGAAGGATTAAAAGACCCCCATAGGCTGGGATAAATAACAACTGTAGGAGTTCTCAGATTCCAAACTCATTCACACAATCTTCCCCTGAAATAACCCCTCACAAGATTTTTGTAATCTTATCCTACAATGTAACTTTCAGTTCCTCTCTTAGTCTTGATATTTGTACTAAAGAATTTTGAAAAATCCTCAGCAGAAGGAATATTTGAGCCAGAGGATAGAATGCTGTCCAAATATGGCCCTTCACGAACTGCTATGGTAATCTAGCTGAATTCATGGTTGGCCTGGAGGGGTGAGATCTATGCCCAAAGAGGACACTGAGCCCTCCCGATCCAGCTTCCGATCAGCTAGGCTCAACACCGCTCCTACAGCAGTTGGTTATTGCGTTGCATATTACAAAAAGGCATTGAGTGGACCTTTAGTAAAACCGTGGAAGACATAGCTGTAGCCTGGGGCAGCAATTGAGCGCTCGCACACAATTTGCCTATGGGAAAGCCGAAGGCTAAAGTGGTTAACTCCACAGAAGTTCGGCCTCTTAGGATAGTAGATGTAGCTGAGCTTCTTTGGAGCTGGGATCCTTTCAGGGTGAGATTCCAGGAAGTGATGTGGGGAGCATAGAGACCCTGCTGGACCAGTTTGTCAATCGCTTCTCCTCAGAACTGGTAGAGCTCCACTGGTCCGAGAATTTGGTTGTGCAGTAATATGGAATGGCAGAGCAGCAGAGTATGGTTGGGGCTACAATTGATTCTTTCCTTCCAGGACTGGACCAGATTACCCTCAAATCCATCTGGAATGCTATTAGGTAGCTCAGTGAAGTGATTCTTCTTCAAGTTCAGTCTTTGAATACTTGACTTCAAGAATTTCCAGATTGCAAGTATCTGGTAATGAAGTTACAGTTCGGGTTGAGCAGATGGAAAAATGTGTTCAAGGTGCGATGAAAAAATCAACATATTTAAAGGTATGACTGAAGCACCTGGAGAATATTTCTAAGTAAACAAACTTACGGTTGATTAATTTTCCTCAACCTCAATTTATCTCTCCCAAGGATATGTTTAAATGTTACTTGGTAGATGTTTTAGGCATATCACCTGAAACTCACCCACCAGTTTCTCCCTGGTTGAACGGACGGATATGCAATTTGATGAACTGGATGTTTCTGCTATTTTAGAGATTTCCGTTTCTGATAATGTTGTTCCAGCTACATTTTTAGTACAATTTGCTTTGTCTTCCAACAGAGATTGTTCTTGAAAATGTTTTCTAGGAAAAGAAATGTGAGTTTTTGTGGGCTTCTGGTTAGGGCCTTTCCGGACTTGGCTTGTGAAACCCAGCGCTGCAGAAAGGGATTTCTCCTTTTCTAGCTTAGGGTATCCCATCTGGGGGCATTGTTTTTTCTAAAATTTTCCTGCAAGCGTTTGATTAAATATCTTTTGCATTCTTATATTTTCTATACTCTTCGCAGCTTCTGTCTTTTCTAAACACTCACCCAGTTCCTAGTTCCCCTGGAAGAGAACCTACACTGCCATAATGTATTAGTATAATACTGTTTTTCTGCATGGTTGATTTATTGTTATTTCCTTTGGAATTCCTCTCTGTGGTTTGTGGCATAGGGTTGGAGGTTGGAAGTTGTCTTTATTGATTTTCCTCTACATTGATTTCTTGTTATTTGTTGTATTCACCCAATACGCCTTGTTTTCTTACAAGTGATTTGGTTATACTTGATTTTTATTTTAAAATGTATAAATAAAAAAAATGGAGTTACAATGGCCACTCTCCAGTCTTCAGGTACTACAGATGATTTTAATGATAGTTCACAGATTATTAATAGTAGGTCTGCAATCTCTTATTTCATTTCTTTCAACACTCTTGGATGTATACTATCTGGTCTAGGTGATTTGTTACTCTTGATTTTGTCAATTGCAATATATCTTCCTGGTTTATTGATATTTCTTTCAATTCTTCTGCTACATCATTTTAAAATACCATTTCAGTCATGGGTAACTTCCCTACATCTTCTTCAGTAAAGACCGAAGCAAAGAATTCATTCAGTCTCTCCATTATGGCCTTGTCCTCCCTTAGTGCCCCTTTTATCCCTCTATCATCCAATGGTCCAACTGACTTTCTCACAGCTTTTTTGCTATGAATGTACTTTTATTATGTGTTTTTGCTCCCATGGCAAGCTTCTTTTCAAAGTCGCTCTTTGCCTGCCTTGGGGATCAACAATGTGGGGGTCATTTTAGAAGCCCTATTAATGCTTTGGATATCCAAAAACAGGCATAGAATCATCCAAAGCACAGAGACTGTCTTCAGAGCCATTTTAGAAGCCAGTTGTGGAGACTTTTGAATATGAATGGGGGCATGGAAGAGGCGTGGCTATGGCATTCCCAGGAACTTGGTCATGGTTAGAGTGTTACCAGGGACCAGAAGGTCCACACCAAAATGAAGAGCCACCAGAGAAGAGCCACCAAAATGGTAAAGGGGATGGAAGGCTACTCCTATGAAGAGAGGCTACAAAGGTTAGGGCTCTTCAACCTGAAAAAGAGACGGCTGAGGGGAGATATGATAGAGGTCTACAAATTAATGACTGGAGTGGAACGGGTAAACGTAGATTGATTGTTTACACTATCAGAATATAGTAAAACAAGGGGACATGTAATTAAGCTACAGGGTAAACTATTTAAGACAAATAAGAGAAAATATTTTTTCACTCAACGTGTAATCAAACTCTGGAATTTGTTACCGAAGGATGTAGTAAGAACTCTGAGGGGTATGTTTATTAAACTGCGCTCATGTGCGCGGCGCACATTAGCATGCACTAAGGTACCTTAGCGCATGCTAATTATGCGTATTTGTGCCCAGCACACGTGCGCGCTGCACTAAAGTGCCCGCTCATGTGCGCAGCGCGCTGATGTGCGATAGAGGCGTGGAAAGGCTCCCGGAGAGCGGAGGAAGGCTCCCCGGGGGCGGAGAGAAGGGGTCAATGGGTGCAGAGTGAGAGGGGAGAGGCTCCCCGCACACGAGCGGGGCTGAAATTCAAGCCAAAAAATACCGCGAGTGAAAACCTCACGGTAGAGCCGATTTAAAGGGAAAAGAAACCATTTCTGTCAACAATGTACAGCAAAACCGGGGAAACCTACAAAACAGTGATAAGTGTGATACATGTGCACGGTACAAATCTAAAAAAATTATAATCATGCTGGGCAATAGTGATAGTAATGGGAAACATCAAAAAACACTCCCAAGAAAGCCGCAAAAAATAAATATGAATTTTAGAAGGGTCTACGCTCCGTCCCCATACAAGGTGAATGATCCCACAGTGAAATAGCACTGATCAGGGTTTCCCTCTCCATTGGACAGGTTACCTATGGCATGCACATTTCCACAACAGCAGGGTGGGCAGGTTGGAATGGGCAATTGGACAGATGCTGGGAAAGGGGATACAGAGGGCTGCAGGCAGCACATGCTGTGGTGCAGCTGGGGCACAGTGCGGACTAGGCAGATGCCTAGATGGCACCTAGTAATGCTGAAACTGAACAGCAGTCAGACAGCAACTGATGCGGGCCCAACATGGGCACGAGAGTGTTTAACACAGTGTCACAGGGGATAGTTCCCAGCAGGTACCCCCAAGGGCACAGAACATTGGCAGGCAGTGATTGGGGGACGTGCGGACAAATTTTCAGGCACCCCTACCCCAGAACCTGCACCATAGGCAGCCGCCTACCTGCACACAGGAAGGCCTGAGACTGCGTACCACCAGCACCACCAGCAGAAGGGCATGTCAGCAGGGTGGCACAGGGGTACTGGAGGTGGAGGGGGGCAGTGGCAGCTGCCCAGAGCAGACCATGGCCTAGCCCTGTGTAGGTGGGTGCAATGCACTGCAATAGACAGGCCCTGCCGGACAAACAGTCATGGTATCATCAGGGAATGCACTCTCTCTGCAGCAACACAGTGGTGCAGTGCACACAACCAGCGTGTTTGGAGACAGAAGGTCATAGGTTCAAGCCCCAGCTGGGGCTCCAGCCAATCCAGTCCCCATACTTTACCCACAACTAACTAGTGATAGTAAAGACGAACCTTTATTGTAGAAAACATAAGCATGGCTCAAACACCTCTATTTTACCCTACAGAGCACAGACACCAGAAACATGCTCAGTGTTTATGCTGTCTCCAATCTAAGGATGGAGCGGTACTGGTGGTGGAGGTGGCAGCAGCTGGTGGCCACAGCAGACCATGGCCTAGCCCTGTCCAGATGGGTGCCGTGCACTGCAACAAACAGGCCCTGTCGGATGTACAGTCATGGACTCCCCAGGGAATGCAGCACATCTGTGGCAACACGGTGGTGCAGTGCACACAGACAGTGTGTGCAAGAACAGAAAGTCACAGGCAGGGCCGGATTTACCTTGAGTGAGGCCCTATGCCAACAAAAATTGTGGGCCCCCAGCAGGGGCGGCCCAAGGGGGGTGTGGGCCTCATTTGCATAAGGGGCCTCATTTGCATAAATATTTGCATAATGTTACCATATACTAACTTTTAGTAAACGTGCCTCTTAATGAGTGTATGGATAAAGAAAGACTAAAAGATTTCTACATTACTATAATCCAGTGCCAACTGCCAGACACATTAGGAACTACTACAAACACTGCCCATAGTAAACCCGCCGTATCCTAACAGCACTACCAGGACTCACAAAGCACCATACTCTACCAATCAAAAGGCAACACTGCAAATATTAAACCAATACATTTCAGAGAACAACAATACATGACCTACTGGGGAAAGAGACCAAGTGGCAATGTCAAATAGGAATTATATAAACAGAACACCTCAGCTCAGTTACACATGCAGAACATAGACCATCACCAAACAAGTAATCACATTTTAGAAACAGGAAGACAATAATTAAACTGGGAATCCCAAAAGCCAAACTTGGAATGTACAACACTGTAGAAATAAAACTATACATTAATTTGCTCTTGTACTAAACAAAGCGCAGACGTTAATGATGCACATTTACCAGAGCTGACATATTCCAATTAATAAATTCAAAATAAAGAGATATTTTTCTACCTTTTGTGCATTTTTTTCAGCTGCAATTGCTCCAGCCACTTTCTTCTGGTTTCTTCATGTCTTCTGCTAACTCTCCATCGTCTGCTGTCCATTTGTCCTTTCTTCTCTCTTCTAGTTTTTTTCCATTCTCTCTCTACATCTGCTTTAACATACTAATCTTTCTCCTTTTGCTCTTTCCTCATTCCTATTTCATCCAGTCAAATTTTACCCCTCCATCCTCAATCCCCACTTACTCTCCCAATACCCGGCCAATTGTAGATTTTTTTATCCCTCCCACACAAAATATTTTTCCCTTCTCCATTTTACTCTTCCAGCCCCATCCCATTCTAATCCTCCCCAAACATCAGCTCCCTTCTAGTTCCAGCCTCACCCAGCATCCATTCCCTTCTAGTCCCTGCATCAGCCCATTTCCAGTCCTAGCCACCCATCAGCCCATTTCCAGTCCTAGCAACCCCCCAACCCAATAACAGTCCTAACCCCCCATCACCCCATTTTCAGTTTAAGCCCCCCCTATAACCCATTACCAGTCCTAACCCCCCATCAGCCCACTTCCAGTCCTAACCCCATCAACCCATTTCCAGTCAGCCCCCCATAGCCCATTGCCAGTCCTAACCCCCCCATCAGCCCATCAGCCCACAGCCCATTACCAGTCCTAACCCCATCAGCCCACCTCCAGTCTTAACCCCCCCCAGCCCATTTCCAGTCCTAACCCCCCCCCCATAGCCCATTACCAGACAGCCCCCATCAGCCCACAGCCCATTACCAGTCTTAACCCCCCCCAAAGCCCATTACCAGTTCTAAACCCCCCCAACAGCCCATTATCAGTCCTAACCCCATCAGCCCACCTCCAGTCTTAACCCCCCAGCCCATTTCCAGTCCTAGCCCCCCCATAGCCCATTACCAGACAGCCCCCATCAGCCCACAGCCCATTACCAGTCTAAACCCCCAAAACCCATTACCAGTTCTAAACCCCCCCCCAACAGCCCATTACCAGTCCTAACCCCATCAGCCCACCTCCAGTCTTAACCCCCCCAGCCCATTTCCAGTCCTAGCCCCCCCCATAGCCCATTACCAGACAGCCCCCATCAGCCCACAGCCCATTACCAGTCTTAACCCCCCCAAAGCCCATTACCAGTTCTAACCCCCCCCCAACAGCCCACAGCCCATTACCAGTCCTCCTAATCAGCCCACCTCCAGCCTTAATCCCCCCAACCCATTTCCAGTCCCAGTCCCAACCCATTTCCAGCCCCAGTCCCAGCCCCCCCAATTACCAGTCCTACCCCCTCCCCCTCCCCTCCCCCGGCCTAAAGTAAAATTTATTTAAAAAAAAAAACCTGATGGCTGCCGCCGCGGGGCCCCCTCTGCTGCCGCGGCAGCATGGACTGACCCGCGGGGGCCCCCTCGGTAAGCGCGGTCCCTACCTCCGTGCCTCCGTGTCTACCTCCGTGCAGGCTGTGAGAGACGCGAAGGCAGACTGTCTCCTTCGCGTCTCTGTTAAGCCCGCAGGGGCTGATGGGAAATTTCCCATCAGCCCTGCGGGCTTAACAGAGACGGGAAGGCAGAAGGAGACAGTCTGCCTTCGCGTCTCTAACAGCCTGCACGGAGGGAGACACGGAGGCACGGAGGGAGGGACCGAGCTTACAGAGGGGGCCCCCGCGGGTCAGTCCATGCTGCCGCGGCAGCAGAGGGGGCCCCGCGGCGGCAGCCAGCAGGTTTTTTTTTATTTTATTAAAAAAAAAAGCCTAACTACTTCAATTTTTGTGGGCCCTTTGCAGCTGTGGGCCCTACGCCATGGCGTACATGGCGTATAGCTAAATCCGGCCCTGGTCACAGGTTCAAAGCCCAGCTGGGGCTACTGCCAATCCAGTCCACATATTTTTCCCACAACTAAACCGTGATAGTAAGGACAAACCTTTATTGCAGAGAACATACGCATGGTTAATACGCCTATATTTTACCCTACAGAGCACAGACACCATAAACAGGCGCATTACCTAGAGAAGAGTCTCCCAAAGGCAGTCCTGGAGGGCCAAACGCCATTCAGGTTCCATGCTGCCTCTAATAAAGATGCCTGTGCTGCATATCTATGCACCACCCCCATGGTATGCAGATGTATCTCATGCATATTCATGAGGGACAGCATGAAAACCCGAACAGTGTTTGGCACACCAGGACTGGAGTTGAGAACCTCTGCCGTAAAGCAGCAGCCAACAGGGGCAGACACACCCACACCCACACCCACACCCACAGGCCCCATTAGCCAATGCCTCCTGGAGAGGCAGGACATTGGGCCCTGCATGCATCTCCCAATACTAGCACTTGCATACCTTAGCAATGCCACCCTACACCTGGGTACACGGTACACAGCTATCAAACGTTTCCTATGATTACTGGCAGATAGAAATTCCTACGTTAAGCACAGTTTGCTCATTGAGCTCCATCATAACAATCTTTCTGATGTCTGTGGTGTGTGCTTCAGGTCTGGTCTCTGACAGTGTTTACCACCCTGGGGAGTGACCCCCAACAGTATTGTGTACCATATCCATGCCTGTACTGTGCCCAGGACTTATGTGGTGGCCAGGGCTGCTAAACTCCTCTATAGTAGCACAATACTGGCATAGGTGTGGGGGTGTCTGTCTGTCTATCCAGTGTGTGGTGGCTGCAAACACCCTCCACAGCCCACACTGCCAGCACTGTTGCCAGTATTGGCCTGCCAATGTGCATAATGAGGAGCAAGGTACCATGGGTATAGCCCGGACAGGGTGGCCTGGCCAGGATGCATCTGCACAGGGCATAGGGCACTGGCTGGGACATTTTAGTGCCCGGCCACCACCTACACAGACAGGGTGGCCTCAGCATGTCCTGCTGGGAGATCACTCTCACCCTGACTGTGCAGTGACCAGAGCATGGCTAGGCACCCCCATAGTGCTATATAATATTTCTTTCATGTGATATTTATGGATTTCTTTTTGGAGCCCAGTCACTGATGTATCTGCTTGTTGTGTATGCTGACATCCCAGTTCTGGGTGCATGCATTTCCACCAGGAACATGCACTATGGACTAGCTAACAGACTGTTTGCAGCTGGTATGTGTCTTGATGGAGTGCCTTGCAGGGTGCAGTGGCTGAAGGCTTGCTGCAGGAGAATATCAGATATTGGTGGGGTGCAGCTTAGCATATCCAGGCCTAATGTCTGTCTGTCTGCTATTGTGTTATGGATGTGTACAGAACTGCATTGACTGCCCTTGTCACACCCTCATCGGGCCCCTCCGGTGGAGACTGGTACTACAGGTTAATACCTCCTCCTGGCTCTGTGTACACGGCAGATAGCCTTGCCGGGCCCTTTGTGGGTGGTAGTTGTACCGTCCTTTTATAATAAATTCAAGCACACAGTTCAAACTTCAAATCAAGGGTTTTATTCCCCGTCCAATGAGAGTATTCTTTTCTTGGTAAACAAAATAACAAAGCCACTCTGGCAAACAACAGAAAACAAATGCAGAACAAAAATTGCTTTCTTCAGCTTAAACTTCATCAAAAGAAAAGTACTTAAACAGTTCTCCTTGTGAGCACTTAACCTTTTCTTTTGCTGCCTCAAAGCAACCAGGTTTTACTTTTAACCAAGGGAACTTCTGCCAATTAACATGCTTACTGCTTAAACCTCCTGTTGCATATATTTCCCTTATCTGAGTGAGAATTCTTCTTCTTCAGTTACCATTAAAGAACATTCCATTGGCTCAGGACTTTCATGCACATTAGGAATATCACATTGCATTAAATGATAATCATTTGTACATACGTTCTCTGTGTCAGTTGTTCTGCTGGCCTCAAACTGGCTGGTCACGTCAGGTATGTGATTACTTCCTGGTTCTGAGCTAAAGCTCTGCTGGGCATTACCATATATTCTTGAAAGCAGTTTATAAGAGCACTTTCCCTGAGGGAAACTATAAGGTAACTGTTCATATACACTGGCTTCAGTATTAGACAGCTTGTGTCCTGCCCTGAACCGGCTAAGGGTTAGTTCTTCTGGCTCAGCTGTAGGAGATTGCAGTGCTGGCAACGGCACTCGGGAGAAATCTGGGAGTTTAAAGTTGCTAGCAGAATTAGGTGCTTCAAAAGGTAAGAAATCTTCCTTTCTCTTGTAGCTGTTAGTACAAGGAAAGAAGTTGTTTCCTTTTCCCCTTATGTCTGCTCTTGGCTGGCTTCTCCGGTTAACCCTGAACTTAGCCCATTCAGGTGTAAAACAGCCCTGTTCAGCTTTGAATGCTTTGTTACCTGCAGTATGATTCCTCCCCCATTTCTTCTGGCTTTCACACACACACTCTGTATTCAGCAGCTGACCTCCACGTGTATTCACAAAGTCCTCAGACTCATTCACGCTGTCCTGTTGTATATTTTGCTGACTCACTCTTTCACTTCCCTCCTTCCACCAACTCTGGTCCTGGAGATGAGATTGGCTCACTAAATCTCTTTCTCTTTCCTTTCGTTCCCACGTCTGAGGCTGTTGCTTCCACCTCTGTCCTTGCTCACTCTCCCTCACTACTTGTGAGTGTGCCTTATGTATCTGTCCCCGGGTTCCACCCCCTCTCAGCTGATCCCTATCGGGTAATTCTAACTCCATTCCCATGCTGGCTGGGTGTGTCTTTTTACCCTTCTCCCACGTGTGCTGTGGTTGCTTATAGCAACTATTTGACAGCTTTTTGTTTATATCATCAGGTTCTGCCTGATCTTCTCTGCTAATCTCCATTTCTTCCGGCTCCATTGGGTCTACCTTGTGACACCCTGTAGGGTGTCTGTTCCCCAGCAGGATGTGGGTTGATGGTCCCCTCTACTGCCACCATTGCAGGGAGGTAGAATGTGCATCTGTTGATGGGAGACCATGTTTGCCACCCTCAGCCCTTGAGGAGGAGGGTGGTGGTGATGGTGGTGCATGATCCTTCTAGGGCAGGGGTCTCCAACTCCAGTCCTGGAGGGCCGCAAACCAGTCAGGTTTTCAGGGTATCCCTAATGAATATGCATGAGATATATATGCATTAGAAATAGCCTGCCATACTGACTGGTTTGTGGCCCTCCAGTGCTGGATTTGGGGACCCCCACCTTACACCTCTGTCATTTAAGATTGTGAGTGAGCAAGGTACAGATGTCCTCGACATCAAAAGAGTAGATATAATGTGTCACATACCTCCTCGCTTCTCACCACCACCAAAATATTGTCTATTAGACAACTTTTTGGTGGTGGTGAGAAACGAGGAGGGATGTGACACATTCTATCTACCCTTTTGATGTCGAGGACATCTGTACCTTGCCCACTCACAATCATACATGACAGAGGTGTGCGGCAGGGGTCCCCAAATCCAGCACTGGAGGGCCACAAACCAGTCAGTATGGCAGGCTATTTCTAATGCATATATATCTCATGCATATTCATTAGGGATACCCTGAAAACCTGACTAGTTTGCAGTCCTCCAGGACTGGAGTTGGAGACCCCTGTTCTAGGGGTTGATGGGAGTTACACCTGACTGAGACAGACAAGTATATCCAAGATGTTTCTGCAGAAAATACCTATCTCACACATTAGCACTACTGGGGACCTGCAGCATGGCCTATTTCTGCCATGGAAGTTGCTGTGGACCTAGTGCTGGGCGCCCCACCACACACTCAGGGTGAGCACATTACCCACACAATGTGACGGTGCGTAGCTACTCTGTGCCAGTAACACACACGGTCAGTACCCCCTACCAGGCCGAGGTGCTGTGGGGGTGGACATGGTCAGTTCCCCCTACCAGGCCGAGGTGCTGTGGGGGTGCATACCCCATCTTGTGTTCATCTGTGGACAGCTGATTTGCATGTGCAGTGCATCATGGGTACGGGTGGCCTAACTCTATCCTGGTGACCACAGCAGACTCTCTGTGTGGTGACGTGCAGTCCCTCTACAGCCAGCCAGGAGCTGATTAGCAGCTGTAGAGCTGTAGCCCACTGGTTGCTTCACTGCTTGTTAGAACCAGAGGTCATGGGTTCAAACCCACAGTGGGGTTATTTGATAGGACTGCCCAAAGTGTTATCTCTTTTTAATGTACATTATTGCTGCCAGCAAAAACACTCTCTGCGTACTGTACCCATAAGGTGCCTCAGAGGGCGCTCTATAGGGCACCTTATGGTTACCATCCATATAAGGTGCACTATATGTTATCCTGTGGAGCGACTTATAGGGTGCCCTATAGGGGACATTTTAGGGTGCCATGGCGGACAGTGCACTTTATAATGTGCCCTATGGAGTGCCTTATAGGGTGCCTTATGCGGCACCTTCAGTTATGGCACGTGAGGGCGTGTTTGCTGGCAGCAATTAATAAAATACAAATAAAGTGCTGCAGGAAACAATACATACATTGCAAAGCTGATGCCTCAGCCAACCTTACATATTAGGCACACTGGGGAGCAAACTCATGACCCCTGTAGCAGCAGTGAGTGCCTTAACCATTGTGCTACACTGCTGTTCCTCTGTGCATGTCAGCACACCTACTTCAGATTTCCATGCGTTTAAATGCACAGTGCTGCCATCAAACACAGTGCTATGACCTTGCTGTGCCTCATAGGGCACCCTATATGGCGCCCTATAGGCCACCTTTTCAGCAACACTGTAGGGTGCCGTGGTGGACAGTGCACTTTAAAATGTGCCCTCTGGGGTACCCTATGTGGCGCCTTATGCAGCTCCTTATGTTACAATACTTTGAGGGTGTGTTTGCTGGCAGCACTAATTAAAATAAAAATAAAACACCCCCTACAGCAATATTACCTATAACAGGTAATGCCTCAGCCAGCCCTCTTCATTAGGCACAGTGGGGGATTGAACCCATGACTCCTGCATCATTGGTCAGTGTCTTAACCATTGTGCTACACTGCTGCTTCTCTTTGCATGTCAGCGCACCTAATTATGATTTTCATTCCTTAAACTGCACAGTGCTGCCATCAAAAACAGTGCTGTGACCTTGCGGTACCTCATATGGCACCCTATAAAGCGCCCTATAAGCAACATTCTAGGGTGCCTTGGCGGACAGTGCACTTTAAAATGTGCCTTATGGGGCGCCTTATGTTAACACGCTTTGAGAGTGCGTTTGCTAGTAGAGGTAATTAAAATATAAATAAAATGCCTCCTAAAGCAATCTTCCCCATAAGAGGTAATGCCTCAGCCAGCCTTCTTCATTTGGCACAATGGGGGATTGAAGCCATGATCCCTGCACCATCGGTCAGTGTCTTAACCATTGTACTGTGGCTCTGTTCCTGTGCTTGTACATCAGCGCACCACTTATGCTTCCCGCGCAAGTTTCTCATGCGCTAATGTGCGCGGCGGCGCACATGAGCGCAGCGCATATTAGCACATGATTAATCCCGGTTTTGCTTTTTTCTGACTGAAACGCCCACTCCTTATATGGTATCCCGCACAATAGCGCGGCGCGCACCTAACAGGTTTTTAGTAAACATACCCCTTAGTGTAGCTGGGTTTAAAAAAGGTTTGGACAAGTTTCTGGAGGAAAGGTCCATAAACCATTATTAAAAAGGGACCCAGGATATCAATGTTTGACCCAATACAAGCATTGTGGAGCCTGTGTCTTTTGGGGATACTGCTAGGTACGTATGACCTAGATTGGCCACTGTTGGAAACAGGATACTGTGCTTGATGGACCTTGGTCTGACCCAGTATGGCATATCTTATGTTCTTATGTTCTTACCTGCTCACAGAAAAGTCATGGACATTCAACTTCATGTCCAACTTTAGATCTGCTCCAAAGCATACATAGCAAGAAACAAGCATCTGAAAATTTGCATGATTTACTGTAAACCATCCAGACGGTGTATAGAAGAAAGCACTCTACCATCCCCTGTACTCTATAAACCTTCAACAGTAGCAGCAGCAGCAGGATTTGAATCTTGTCTGCTCTGTTCCTAACCTATTACTCTAGCCACTATAATATCCCAGTCTGGGTTCTGTTCTACAGTTCTGGTGATTTCTAAATAGACGTTTCTGCAGACATTCCCATCGGGCACGTCCAGGTTTGTGAAATCATGTCTGCATCTGGACACGCCTGAATTTTTTTCAGACATTCTGGCTTAGATGTCCCGGATTGCACTTTGATGGATCTTCTAAACTTGTGTGCTGTGACCCTTGCAATTAGCACAGGTTCATCTAATGCCACCTCAATAGGTGGAATTAAGTGTACCTGTGCTAATTGTGTATGCCGCTAAAAGCACATTAGTTTCAAAACCCTAGCACCCTTTAGTTAAAGGGTCCCTAAATATTGCTAAAAGGTTTGAAAGACAGTGGTGGAGGATATATTATGTTTCTGGATGTTTGGGCAGTTTCTGATATGTTAGAGCATTCAATTTTGATAGGAAGCTGAAGCGGGAGGGCTCGGTGTCCTCTTTGGGCAAAGATCTCACCCCAGTGCTCACTGAAAACTGTCTCATCCGTAAGCCACTGTCCTGGGCTCCTAGGTATTGCTAAAAGGTTTGAAAGACAGTGGTGGAGGATATATTATGCTTCTGGATGTTTGGGCAGTTTTCGATATGTTAGACATTTAATTTTGTCAACAGTATTAGCCAATTCATGATTAAGAGAGATAGGTATGTCCTGTTTCATATCTTTTCTCTCTGGCCAAGTATCTTAGTTAAGAAAAGGAGAAGTAGTTTCCTTTAGAATCTCACTTCTAAGCTAGGGTAAAGGTGCACTACTTTATTGTGCCTTTCTGTCTAGAACGTTTACGCCATCAGAACCTCACAGCCAGCTATGAGGTGAATCACCATTTCCAGATCTTTCCCATATAATTGACATATGTCTGTTTTGCCAGTTTTTTCAATGTTCACAGTAAGCCGCTGTCCTTGGCTGCAACTACCAACCTCTAATCCTACAGTTTCAGTTCACCTCTCCTCAACCATTCATATATCCGCTCTTGATTGACAAAGGGTTCCTGGAGTATCACTCTGTATTTCCCACTGTATTGGTGCATTTACCACTTCTTTTTCCTTGCTTTTTAATCCATTTCTTTGTACAGTTTTTTCTCTTGCTTTGCAAATTAGGGTACTTTCTTCCCTGTGGATTCTCATGTATTCCTTCTAGTCATTGGAATACTTGTCCAGGTTTGATGATGGAGACAGATTCTGGACAGTAACTTTCATATTTTAGCACTTTTTGTGCATTTGGAACCGATGATGCAGTTAGGTAGGCCTGGAGGTCTATGATAGTAGTTCTGTACATGTAATCAATCTCTATGAGGCCTAACTTCCTTCAGCTCTAGGGATGTACATTCTTGGCATACACTGATTCTTGTAAATTACTTCATGGACATGGAGGAGCTTTCTTGTTTGCACATCCAGTTTTTCAAGATCTTTGAGAGGCCAGTTCACAATCCCAAAGCTGTATGAGAGTACCGGAATTGTCAGTTGATTAATGGTCTGTATCTTATTCCGTAATGTTAAAGCACTTTTCAATAATGATTTCAATCTCCTGTAGTATTCTTTACTGATCTTTTCTCTTAGCAATTTCTGCTTGAGTGTTGTTCCTTCCTCTTCTCCGATAGACTTATATATGACTTCCTGTTTGAGATCCTTGATCTCTCACAGCCCTCAGTCAGGGAGATGTTTTCCATTTTGCTAAATTTTACTCTAAAAAAGTTACCTTAGTACATTTGTCAAGGCCGTAGGATATTCTGATGTAATCAGAAAAGCTTTTCGCCACACGGAATTGCTTTGCTAATTTTTGCTCATTGGAACTGTAGAGCTTTAAATTGTCTGTTGTTGTTGTTAAGTGCCGTCGAGTCGGAGTTGACTCATGGCGACCCTTTGGATAGCTATCCTAAACGGTGTTCAGTCGGACGGCTCATTGTTGACAGACTGGTACCCGTAGCAGCTATTATTGTATCGATCCATCTCATTGCTGGCCTTCCTCTTTTGCATTGACCTTCTATCTTGCCAAGCATGATGTCTTTCTCTAATGATCTCTCTCTTCGCATGATGTGTGCAAAGTATGAAAGTCGAAGTCTTGTCATCTGAGCTTCTAAAGAAAGCTTAGGTTTGGTCTCCTCTAGTACCGACTAGTTTGTTCTTCGGGCAGTCCATGGTATACACAGTATTCGCCGCCAGCACCATAATTCAAAGGCATCAATTTTCTTCCTGTCTATCTTTTTCACTGTCCAGCTTTCACATCCATATGATGTTATTGAAAATACCATGGCTTGAACAAGTTGAATCTTTGTATGGAGAGAGACATCTCTGTTCTTGAGAATCTTATCTAGGTCTTTCATAGCCATTCTGCCAAGAACATAGTAACATAGTAACATAGTAAATGACGGCAGATAAAGACCAGTATGGTCCATCTAGTCTGCCCAGTAAGATGGCAGAAGTAGGTGCACAATGTGTCATCTTATTTCTTGACTGCTTGTTGTTTATTGATAGTTGATCCAAGTAGGTTAAAGCTGTTCATCATTTCAATTTCTTCAACGAAGAACCTGTTGATTATGCCAGTTGTCATGATCTTTGTTTTCTTTACATTAAGGTTCAGGCCCATTTTGAGACTATGTTCTTTGATTATGAGAAGCAAATGTTTCAGATAATCTTCACTTTCAGCCAGTAATGTGGTATCATCAGCATAGCGAAGGTTGTTGATGAGTCTTCCACCAATCTTCATACAATCCTGCTTCTCTGATGATTTGTTCTGCATATAAATTAAACAGGTAGGGGGAAAGTATGCAGCCTTGTCTTACACCTTTCCTTATTTTAAATCATTCTGTTTCTCCTTGTTCCATTCAAACTGTTGCTTCTTGATCAATGTACAGATTGTGCAAGAGAACGATCAGGTGTTCTGGTATACCCATGCTTCTTAATGTGGCCCAGAGTTTCTCATGGTTTACACAGTCAAAAGCCTTGCTATAGTCGATAAAGCACAAATAGATATCCTTTTGGTATTCTTTAGTCTTTTCAAGGATCCATCTCACATCCACAATGATGTCTCTCATTCCTCTCCCTTTCCTGAACCCTGCTTGCACTTCAGGTAGTTCTTGTTCCAGGTATGGTTGAAGTCTCTTTTGAATAATCTTCTGTAGAATCTGGCTAGCATGTGGGATCAGAGCGATAATTTCCACAGTCAGTTGGATCACCTTTCTTTAGTATTGGTATAAACACAGATCTTTTCCAGTCAGTTGGCCATGATGTTGTCTTCCATATTTCTTGGCAGAGCCTTGAAAGTATGGTAACAGCTGCATCAGATTGCTATAGTACTTCTATAGGAATGCTATCAATGCCTGGTGCTTTGTTCTTTGATAAGACTTTCAATGCTGCTTCAACTTCTTCTTTCATCACCAATGGTTCCCGATCATAAGGCACAGGTTAAAACGGCTGTTGGTCCACTTGATCTTTATCATATAAAAACTCTGTATATTCCTTCCACCTTTTCTTGATCTTCTCAGCATCATTCAACATAGAACCTTCAGCATCTTGTAACATTCCAATTCGAGGCTGGAACCTTTTCTTTAACTCTCGTAGCTTTAGGAAAGACAATCTTGTTCTTTCTCTAATAGTTTCTGCTTCTATTTCCTTGCATGCGTCATTGTAGTACTTTTCCTTTTCCTGTCTTGCTGCACAATGGAAATCTCTGTTCAGTTCTGAGATTGTCTTTCTTTCTCCTCTGGATTTAGCTTCTCTGCATTTCTGGGCAATTTTCAGAGTTTCTTCCGTCATCCATTTTGGCCGTTTTTGCTTTTTCACCTTTTGTAGAGACTTCTCGCTTTCTTCCAATACAACCTTCTTGATGTTATTCCATAACTCTTCTGGAGCTCTGTCATTTGTATCTAAAGCAGCAAATCGATTTTGCAGGCAGTCTTTAAATTACAGTGGTATATTCTCAAGGTCATATTTTGTTGCATTCATGAGTGGTTTGCTCTTTTTCAACTTTAGCTTGAGTTTGCATACTAGTAGTTGATGATCTGTACCACAGTCAGCTCCAGGTTTTGTCTTTGTTGATGTTACAGAGCTTTTCCATTGTTGACTTCCACAGATGTAGTCAATTTGATTTTTATGAAATCCATTGGGTGAAGTCCATATGTACAGTTGCCGCTTGTGTTGCTGGAAGAAGGTGTTTGAGATGAATTGGTCTTGCAGAATTCTATCAATCTTTCTCCAGCTTCATTTCTGTTGCCAAGTCCATATTTTCCAACTACTTTGCCTTCTTCTTTGTTGCCAACTTTTGCGTTCCAGTCATCCATGACTATCAGGATATCCTGTTTGCATGTTCTGTCAATTTCAGCTTGTACTTGTTCATAGAACTCTTCAATTTCATTCTCTTCTGCAGCTTTTGTTGGGGCATATACTTGAATTATAGTTGTGTTGATAGGCATTCCTCATAGACGAATAGAGATTAAGCGTTCGCTGACTGCATTGTATTTCATTACAGTTCTTGTAAGTTTCTTCTTTATTATAAATGCAACACCATTTCTTCTTTGTCTTTCATTTCCAGCATAGTAGACCATGTGATCATCTGATGCAAAGTGCCCAATGCCAGTCCATTTCAGTTCGCTGACACCAACAGATCAAGTTGTACACATTCCATTTCATTCTTGACCACCTCCAACTTCCCTTGATTCATGCATGGTATGTTCCATGTTCCAATGTGTAAGACATCTTTGCAGCTTCTGACTCTCATTTCATGCGCAGCTACATCAGCAGTCAGACGTCCCGAGGGCTTTGATCCAACCACATCATAAATGCTGGCTTTACTCTGAAAAGTCTTAAGCACTTCCCCAGTAGCTAGTTAAGTGCCTTCCGACCTGGGGGTCTCATCTTCAAGCACTATAGCACAATTTGTTTTGTTGTAACTATCCATTGGGTTTTCATGGCAAGATACAGAAGTAGATTGCCGGGCCTTTCTTCCGCGCAGTTTAAGTTTGATGTTGTTGCCGTTGTCACAGAAATGTGATCCTCCGCCGTCAACACTATCCCATTCTGCTGCTGCCCAGATGGGTAGTTTGTCTTGGTCTGGCACCTCAGCTGAGTCCTGTCCATCTTGGGAGACCCTGCCATTAGATAAACTACCGATAGTTTAGCTCTCAACATCACTGATGCACACAAGCCCTCACAACAGGACAAGCTGCAAACCAATGGTCTGTATCTTATTCCGTAATGTTAAAGCACTTTTCAATAATGATTTTAATCTCCTGTAGTATTCTTTACTGATCTTTTCTCTTAGCAATTTCTGCTTGAGTGTCGTTTCTTCCTCTTCTCCGAGATTTCCTGTTTGAGATCCTTGATCTCTCACAGCCCTCAGTCAGGGAGATGTTTTCCGTTTTGCTCAATTTTACCCTAACAAAAAGTTACCTTAGCACATTTGTCAAGGCCATAGGATATTCTGATGTAATCGGAAAAGCTTTTTGCCACACGGAATTGCTCTGCTAATTGTTGGTTATTGGAACTGTAGAGCTTTAAATTGTCTGTTGTTGTTGTTAAGTGCCGTCGAGTCGGAGTTGACTCATGGCGACCCTCTGGATAGCTATCCTAAATTGTGTTTGGTCTTCAGTCAGGCGGCTCATTGTTGACAGACCTGGACCCATAGCTGCTGTTATTGTATCAACCAATCTCATTGCTTGCCTTCCTCTTTTGTGTTGACCTTCTATCTTGCCAAGCATGATGTATTTCTCTAATGATCTCTCTCTTCACATGATGTGTGCAAAGTATGAAAGTCAAAGTCTTGTAATCTGAGCTTCTAAAGAAAGCTTAGGTTAGATCTATTCTAGTACCGACTGGTTTGTTCTTCGGGCAGTCCATGATATACACAGTATTCGCTGCCAGCACCATAATTCAAAGGCATACACTGATTCTTTTAAATTACTTCATGGACATGGAGGAGTTTTCTTGTTTGCACATCCAGTTTTTCAAGATCTTTGAGAGGCCAGTTCACAATCCCAAAGCTGTATGAGAGTACCAGAATTATCAGTTGATTAATGGTCTGTATCTTATTCCGTAATGTTAAAGCAATTTTCAATAATGATTTTAATCTCCTGTAGTATTTTTTACTGATCTTTTCTCTTAGCAATTTCTGCTTGAGTGTCGTTCCTTCCTCTTCTCCGAGACACTTATATATGACTTCCTTTTTAAGATCCTTGATCTCTCGCAGCCCTCAGTCAGGGAGATGTTTTATGTTTTGCTAAATTTTACTCTAAGAAAAGTTACCTTAGCACATTTGTCAAGGCCATAGGATATTCTGATGTAATCAGTAAAGCTTTTCACCACTCAGAATTGCTCTGCTAATTGTTGGTCATTGGAACTGTAGAGCTTTAAATTGTCTACAAATAATAAATGAGATGTTATCCCTGAGTTGTTACTTTCTTTAGGATTCAGGCTAAATCCATATCCATATCCCAAAGAGTTTATGAGGGTAGTCATTGGACTAAGCACCACACAAAACAAGAGGAGGCAGGGAATCTCCCTGACATATTCCTCTTTGGATCTTAATGTTAGGAATGATGTACTGACCATCTTCATATCTCAAAAAACTGTGGTTTGTACATTGTCACAGTAAACTTAATGTACTCTATCAAACCAGGATTTATTTTATACATTTCAAGGCAATTTATTATCTGAGAGTGTTGGATGATGTCAAAAGCTTTCTTATAATCAATCCATGCTATAATCAATCCACTGTATTTCTATGCATACTGCTTCATCAGTTGGGATTAGATTTCTGCTTTTGTGCAGATGATATAATGATTTTTGTCCCTTTTGAATATAGTAGTGGGTTGCCTACCTCTAGGGCTATAGAAAGGTTCCTACACGAGGCATGGTGGCTGACCATGAGTGGCTTAATTATTGACATGTAAAATATGGAAGTTAGGCTGATTCATTATTGGGACCATGACATTCCTCCTACAAGTGTTATATCCCCAGACACATTTTTTATCCCCCATAGAGCCAACATTGCTCAGGCCCTGACAGCCATCCCAGGAGAAATGGCCTACTGATTACAAGTGCAGGTTGAGTTGCTTGGAAGGCCATTTCTAGGGATGTGCATTTGTTAGTTTGCAATCAGTTTATTAGTGTGTCTTAAAATGTTTCCAAATGCAATGTGTGCCTTTGAGTCAGTCCTGACTCCTGGTGACCAAGAAGCTCCTGGGTTTTCTTGGCAGTGTCACTGGAAGTAGATTGCCAGGCCTTTCTTCTGAGGCAATAGAGGGTTAAGTGACTTGCCCAAGGCCACAAGGAGTGCTAGTGGGAATTGAACCCTGGTTGCTTTGTTATCAAACCAGTGTTCTAACCACTAGGCTACACCTCTACTCCTAAAGTGTTTAGTGCATATTAATTAGATTTAACATATGTTAACCTATGAATTATACGCTGACAATTCATGAATATTAAATTTATTTATTTATTTATTTTATTTATTTATATTTCTTATATACCGCACTATTTGCAATCAGCGCGGTTCGCATGGAACAGAAACATCCGACAACTTAAATATGTCTGGTCATTACATTAAACAGGAAAATAAATAAAAAATAAATAGTTTCTAACATGGGTTAAAAAATGTTTTGTTAAAATGAATGAATGGTATGAACTGAAAAAAAAAATCCCCAAATCAGGAAAAAGCCCAAACTGAAAATAAATCAAAAAATTTTGCTATCTGCACATCCCTACTGCTTTCACATTCTGTCTCTCCTGATAGTCATTGAATGTTTTCCACATTCCATCCCCACTGCTGCAGACATTTCTGGTGAGCTCTATGGGTCTGGACTAACCGAAGACATAACAATTGGTTGCAGGCCTTGAGATCATATATATCTGGGAGTTAGATGGGGCTAGATTAAATGAATTGCATAACAGCTGGCCATATATGAACAAGGAAGTTTAGAAATTCAAATCCTCAAAGGCCCTGCCTCTTGCACACAATACATGAGCCACTGGAGTCACTATGGGCCTGATTCCCAGTTGCGCCATCCTGCCCCTATTCCCCCTCAAGCTCTCCCCAGGATGGGCCAAGCCAGCAGGATGTACAGGGCTGACTCAGGTCATGACCTTGTATGTTCTGCGGGGTCAGAGGGGACATGCTGATTATTCCACTTTGAAGGAGGAATAATCAGCACCGGTGGGCCAATCTGTCCTGGGGACCCCCCAGGGCCGGGGCTGGGTGCAGGAGGAGTCCTCACTGCCTGATCCAGGCCCCAGCTGGCCAGCATGGGTTGGGTGGCAGAGAAGAGGGGGGGGGGGCCAAGCCACAGGAGCCAGGGGCACCTTCAGGGAGGATCTCCCCGCAGGCAGGCAGGGGAACACCGGGCCGTCCTTGTGCCCAGTTCTGTGTACTGAGGGAACGTTTTGTTCCTGTGGTTCAGAATCAAGTCCTAATGGGCCCATCTTGCTTGAGGCCATTATGAATCAGGCTCCGCGTTATCTTTTAATTTGTATATATATATTGTCCTTATGCTCACTTATTGCCTGCTGTTGAACCCTTATGTTGCTGCTGTGGCTGAAATCCAGTTATTGCTAACTCAGCCTGCATAAGAAAAATACCTGAAAGAAATGCCATAATGGAAAAAAAACATCATGAGAAAAGGCCTGCTGTACTGTTATTGGTTGTAACCTGTGTGGGTGGGTCCTAGCTGCAGACATCTACTTCACATTGACTCTCTATTGCACATTATTGTGAGCACACATCAAGCAGATGCAGTTAACTATACCTTTGGTCATATAACTAACTGCACTATGTAGTCTACCATATTAAATATGCTTATTGTTCATTGTAAATAATTATTTGACACAGTTTTCATGCAACGTTACCTGTAAATAGTTATAACTTGCTGTTCCATGTAAACTGTAAAAAAATTGTTAAACTGTTCCCTGTAAACCGCCCTTGATCTCTGGAAGGGGCGGTATAGAAGAAAAGAATAAATAAATAAATAAAATATTAGCAGTTAAATCACAATCCCCAATCCCCACCCATTGTCCACCCATTCTCATTCCATTCTGCATTATCTGTTAGAACAGGAATTAGTTTGAATTAACTGCTAAGACTAATACTATTGCTATTAACCATTTATAAAGTGCTACAAAGCATAAACAACACTGTACAAACATAGAGACGGCCCCTGCTCATGAGAGCTTAAAATCTAATTAAGACATACAAGACATAGGATAAGAATAAGGGGGAAAGGAGGGTAAGGAGAGATGAGGGAAAAAAGGGATCAGGGTCCAAAAGTAGTTTCAAAGAGGTGAGCCTTTAACATGGACTTGAAGGACAGAGATGATGCCTGACGTATAGACTCAGGAAGTTTGTACCAGGCATAAGAAGCAGCAAGGTGAAAGGACCGAAGTCTGCAGTTGACAGTGGAAGAAAAGGGCAAAGAGAGAAGCAAGCCAGAAGAAGAGCGGAGTTCACGAGGAGGGGTGTAGGGAGAGAGAAGAGAGGAAAGGTTGAAAGGAGCAGAAGAGTGAATGCACTTATAGGTCAGAAGGAGAAGCCTGAATTGGATACGGAAATGGAAGGTAAGCCAATGAAGTGATTTGAGAAGAGGGATTATATGAGAATATTGAGGCTGGTGAAAAATTAGTCACGCAGAAGAGTTCTGAACAGATTGAAGGGGAGAAAGGTGGCTAAGAGGGAGACCAGCAAGAAGGAAGTTGCGATAGTCAAGATGGGAAGTAATTAGAGAGTGGATAAGTGTTTTAGTTGTATGTTTAGAAAGAAAGGGGCTAAGTTTGTTAATGTTATAGAGAAAGAAATGATGCTGCATTAACTTTTAGCTTGCAGTAACTCCCATGGTAAGGCTGCTAGCACAGCTTAGTTAATGGGTTCCTAGTGTTTAATGCAGTAGTTAATATGGGCTAACAGTGTGCATTAACTGTTTTTTTAAGCTCTGAATTAACAGGTAATGTGTTAATGCCAACGTTAAATACCTCCCTTGGTTTCATAAATAGGCCTCTTAGAAAACTGGGAGAGGAGGAACAACATAACAATTAAACTTTTTCTGGAGAGTGTTAAATGAGAGTATATAAGGCAGTATGCAACTAGATGGAATCTCAAACAGGAAGAGATGAAATCCTGATGCATTGAGTCCACTAACCATTCATTAGAAAGCCTGCGGCTACTGCTATAATGTGATGCAAGGAAGGCAAACATGGGAACCAAAATGCCTTCAATTTCAAAGGCCATCTAGTGATAATCAAATATTATGTAAATATTATAACTGCTAAATGTTATCACTACCCTTAAGAGCAAGCATAGTACAAATTTAATTAATTAATTAATTAATTTGTTTATTTTATTGTTTTAATATACCACACTCTTTAAAATCAGTGTGGTTTACAGATAACATTTTTGTGTAGAATAGGCGCACTATTAAGCACTTACAATGAACTGGAGATACAACTTGGGTTTCAACTGGGGGAACTATCTACAGCTATCTACAGTTATCTATAAGATTAACATGAGTTGTCTGTAACTTACAATTTCCTAGCAGGGTGTATGGTGGGAGAAGTTAAGTTACTGGGTTGAGAGTAGTGCAGGAAAAAGAGGTGGTGCTTTAGTGCTTTTCTGAATTGGGCAAGATCTGTGATGGCCCGGACGGAGGTTGGGAGTGCATTCCAGCAGCTGGGAGCATAGAACTTGAAGGCTCGGTTCTTTGTTGCCTGGGTGCATTTTGTTATTTCATTGGGGGTCTGTAATGTATTGGCGGCGAATGTTCTCCTTGCTCTGTTCACTGGAGTGGGGTGGAGAAGGTCAGTTAGGGAGGTGGAGGATATTTTGTTGATGGCCTTGAAGGTCATCAGGACTACTTTATAGGTGAGCCGGCAGTAGATTTGTAGCCAGTGTAGGTCTTTAAGGATTGGAGTGATGTGATCTCTTCTAGCGGCTCCATGTAGAAAGAGTGCAGCTGCGTTCATTGCCAGCTGTAATGGGTTTAGCGTGTTTTTGGATAGGCCATGCAGGATCACATTGGCGTAGTCAAAGTGGGGGGTCACCAGTGCCTGAAAAACTGTTCTGAAATCAACTGGTTGCAGCAGGGGTCAGAGATGTCGCAAAGTTCATATTTTGTGGTAAATTTGTTTGATGGTGTGGCTGATGTGCATTTTGAATTCGAGCTGCTGGTCTAATGTAATGCCCAGGTAGCGGATGCTGGATCTACTTGGGAGTTCAGCATCTCTTGTCTTTAAAGTCAGCGGTGGTAAGAAAGATTAATTTCTAGTAATGAACAGTACGTCCATCTTGCTGAAGTTTATCTTGAGGCTCTGTGAGTGGAGTCAGTCGGTTATGGCCTCGAAGCATTTTCCTAGTGGGGAGAACTCTGGATGATCGATCGTGAATGGGGTGAAGAGCAGTACATCATCTGCGTAGATCAGGCATGATATGTTAAATGAGCAGATTATTTCACATATGGGTTGCATGTATATACTGTACATTCATAGCAAAAAAACTGTGAGTCAGTTGGTCCATTAGATGATAGAGGGGTTAAAGGCGATAGCGGAGAGACTGAGTAAATTCTTTGCTTTGGTCTTTACTGAGGAAGATGTAGGGATGTTACCCATGACTGAAGTGGTATTTAAAGGTGTGGAAGAATTGAAGGAAATATCGATACATCAGGAAGATGTATTACAACTATTAGATAAACTGAAGAGTAGCAAATCACCTAGGCCAGATGGTATACATCCAAGGGTGTTGAAAGAACTGAAATATGAGATTGCAGAACTGCTATCAGTAATCTGTGAATTTTCATTAAAATCATCTGTAATACCTGAAGATTAGAGGATCGCCAATGTAATGCCAATTTTCAAAAAGGGTTCCAGGGGTGATCCGGGAAACTACAGACCGGTGAGCCTGACGTCAGTACCGGGAAAAGTGGTAGAAACCATCATAAAGAACAAAATGACTCAGCATGTAGATAGTCATGGCCTAATGGGAAACAGCAACCATGGCTTTAGACAAGGAAGATCTTGTCTTACTAATCTGTTATATTTTTTGAAGGTGTGAATAAACAGGTAGACAAAGGTGAGTCGGTTGATATAGTATATGTGGACTTTCAGAAAGCCTTTGACAAGGTCCCTCATCAGAGACTTTTGGCAAAACTAAAGAGTCATGGGATAGGAGGCAGTGTACTATTGTGGACTGGTTAAAAGATAGAAAGCAGAGGGTAGGGCTAAATGACCAATTTTCCCAATGGAGAAAGGTGAATAGTGGTGTACCCCAGGGATCTGTGCTGGGTCCGCTGCTTTTTGACAAATTTATAAATGACTTGGAAAAGGGAATAACAAGTGATGATCAAATTTGCAGATGACACAAAACTATTTAAAGTTGTTAAAACCCAAGAGGACTGTGGAAAATTGCAAGAGGATCTTGATAAATTGGAAGACTGGGCATCAAAATGGCAGATGAAATTTAATGTGGACAAGTGCAAAGTTATGCACCTAGGGAAGAACAACCCAAACTATGGTTACACGATGCAAGGTTCCACATTAGGAACCACCACCCAAGAAAAAGATTTAGGCATCATTGTGGATAACATATTAAAACCCTCGGCCCAGTGTGCAGCAGCGGCCAAGAGAGCAAATAGAATGCTAAGTATCATAAGGAAAGAAATGGAAAATAAAACAAAAAATATTATAATGCCTCTATATCGTTCCATTGTGAGACCGCACCTTGAATATTGTGTGCAATTCTGGTTGCCGTATCTTAAAAAGGATATAGCATTATTAGAAAAGGTTCAGAGAAGAGCCACCAAAATGGTAAAGGGGATGGAAGGATACTCCTATGAAGAAAGGCTAAAAAGGTTAGGGCTCTTTAACCTGGAAAAGAGACGGCTGAGGGGAAATATGATAGAAGTCTATAAATTGATGAATGGAGTGGAACGGGTAAACATAGATTGATTGTTTACGTTATCAGAATATAGAAAGACTAGGGGACATGCAATGAAGCTACAGGGTAAACTATTTAAGATTAATAAAAGAAAATATTTTTTCACTCAATGTGTAATCAAACTCTGGAATTTGTTACCGGAGGATGTAGTAAAACCTGTTAGTGTAGCTGGGTTTAAAAAAGGTTTGGACAAGTTCCTGGAGGAAAGGTCCATAAACCATTATTAAGAAGGGACCCAGGATATCAGTGCTTGACCCAGTACAAGCATTGTGGAACCTGTGTCTTTTGGGGAAACTGCTAGATATGTATGACCTAGATTGGCCACTCTTGGAAGCAGGATACTATTGAGTGAAATCTAAGTAACCGATAGCTTTTTTATTTTTTTGTCGGAGGTTTTTGCCATGAGAGATTCCTCCCTCTTGGAGCTTAACTTTCCTTTTAATCACTTTTGTGGTAACCTAACCATTGTATAAAATCCTGTGAGGTAATCGCATTCAAACCTGATGCTACATCACAATCACACCATCATTTAAAGTTCCACACTGCAGATCTCAAAGGACACAGCACTGCGTTTAGAGCCACACACTTCTTTTCAGCTCTGTCTCAACGCTTAAAATCTGCTAACATTTTTACTCATCTGATTCTTGTATCCAGCCAGAGAAGTTTCAGCTTCCCGCCTTTTCTCTGAGCTCCTCTTATTCTTTCAGCTCTTTACATCAAGGCTATGATATAATTCATCCCCCTCTTGGACTGGACTTCTCCATTATTTTCAGTCACACTTACTCCATTATTTTCAGTAAGTGACTGTCAAGGTGGTCCTCTGGTTCAGCACCTCTAAGGAAGAATCTAGAAACTCTGTAAGGTTCAAACCAACAGAATCTCCTTGTTTGCCTGAGGAGCTTGACCTGCCCCCAAGTGACAAATATTGAGCCTTAACCATTGGAGGTAGCATCTCAGGAGACATACACAGAACCTCAGTCAGATATTTTTTGACTATATCTAAAGAAGATATTAGGCGAGATCTTGAAAAGTTCAAAATTCTTAAATTGTTCTCTGCACTTCGTTTACCAAGTGCTCCATTCTCCGGTGAATAACATTCTTATCTTTCACCAAGGCTTTGGGAAGCACTAACTCTGGATTCCAACAATCATACCTGGCAGCCTGTTGTTCCAGCACATGGGATTGGGCAACTACAGCCTGAGAAATTACAGTCAGGTTCACAACAAATTTACTACATAAAGCCAGCATAGAAGAGTTTAGCCTCTGGATAGCGTCCCAGAATGACTATAAACATAGAAACATAGAAACATGATGACAGAAAAAGACCACATGGCCTATCTAGTCTGTCCTTCCATATCAACAACTACAACAGTCCACTTTTTACCTTTAGAGATCCTCTGTGTTGGTCCCATGCTTTTTTGAATTCAGTTACTGTCCTCATCTCTACCACCTCCACTGGGAGACTATTCCACGGATCCACTACTCTTTCCGTAAAGAAATATTTCTGCATATCACTCCTGAATCTAACTCCCTTCACCATCATCCCATGTCCCCTCGTAGCAGAACTTGCCTTCAATTGAAAGAGGCTCTCTCCCTGAACATTTATGCCACGGAGGTATTTAATCATCTCAATCATATCACCTCTATCCCGCCTTTCCTCTGAGGTGTACATATTAAGATCCTTAAGTCTGTCCTCATATGCTTTATAATGAAGCCCACTAATCATTTTAGTAGCCACCCTCTGCACCGACTCCATCCTGTTCATATCCTTTTGAAGGTGCGGTCTCCAGAATTGCACACTATACTCCAAATGAGGTCGCACCAAAGACTTATACAGAGGCATTATCACTTCCTTTTTTCTGCTAGCCATTCCTCTCCGTATGCACCCAAGCATCCTTCTAGCTTTTGCCGTCGCCTTTTCTACCCGTTTAGCTACTTTAAGATCATCAGACACAACCACGCCTAGGTCCCGCTCTTCTTTAGTGGACAAACGTACTTCACCTCCTATACTGTATTGCTCCCTTGGATTGCTGCAGCCCAAATGCATGACCTTACATTTTTTAACATTAAATCCCAGCTGCCAAATTCTTGACCATTTTCAATCTTAGCTAGATCCCTCCTCATGTTATCTACACCTTCCTGGGTGTCTACTGTAACAGGGTAGACCCTGTACAGACAGAGGAAATGCAGGACAGCACAAGTGAAAACAGAAAAAGTGACAGGGTAAACAAGAAAGTGTCAGATAGTTACCCTGAGCAACGCAGGAACATGTGCAAAAGCTCAATCAGGACACACCCAGCTAGCACAGGAAGGGAATTCACCTCACCTGACAGGGTTCAGCTAACTAAGGGTGGAGCAAGCGAACACTGGTTTAAAACAAGCTCTCAGACATTCAGAGACAGTTTAGGATCCGGATTAGGATCAGGAGTAAGGCAAAGCCAGGAGCTGGTGCCGGAGCTGAGAGAGAGAGAGAGAGAGAGAGAAGCCGTGGCAGCCAAGGACACACTTGGAGAAAATACAGAGAGGGCAGCTAAAGCCCCGGGAAGCATGGCACAGGTATGGGAATGCAAGAGAGAGTGATAAAGAAACTCTGGAGCAATTAGAGTGCCCATATGAAGGTCAGAGGGAACCTGAGGACCTGAATAAATCAGAAAGATATCCACAGCCAAATAGTGTGTATGAACAAGAGAAAAGCTTTTACTTACCAGATAAAGCGGAAGAGTTTTGTAATTGTAAGTTCACAGCTCCGTCTGAAACTCCGTCACGAGCACTCAGATTCAGCTCAGCTGGGTTAAAAAAGGGAAACCTGGATAGGTTGGAAAGTTCTCTTAATTATCCCACGAGCAGAGCAAGTAAGGGGCTAAGCTCTACTCAAAAGTACCAGCAGGGGCAGTGCCTGGGAAATCTCTATTCCAGTATATATGGTAATACCCAGAGAGGCTCTAGTCGGGTGAAAGAGAAGAACTTCCTGGTTGACGTACTTAGGCAGCAAGTCTCACAAAGTACTCCCGAAGTACAGAATGAATATACCAGTCAACCAGAGATGATGGAATACCAGAATGCTGAGGAGAATGATACACAGGAATTAATGGATTGTTCTTTATCATTAATTGAACCTGAATTCTCCCTGAGATAAGGAAAGTAACTTGGTGTCTTAACTTCAGTAATACAGCAACAAGCCTGTAACTCTCTCTCTCGAGGCAGAACAGAGGTATGCTCTACTCATAGCTACCAGGGAGAGAACCTTACAGCAATTGTTAAGTTTTTTGTTCTTTTATTGATTTATCCTTTAAAAGCTGAAGAAAGCAAGTTATGTTTACATTTGTTATTGTACATGAGATGTCCAAGCAAAGCATATAATTTATGTTCCTTGAAGATAAAATACCCTCAATGGGACGGGGAATAAAAACCCTTTGATTTGAAGAAAGAAGTGTTTGCGTTTATATTCATAAAGGCACAACTACCACCCTCCAGGGGCCTTGCAATACAGGAGGCTACCGCTTGGCAGAGGAGGTGTGACATAATTGGTGTAGAGAAGAGGATAAAATTTTCGGGGGGCATAATAAAAAGGATTTGCCTGAAAGGACATTGCTGAAAAGCAAAAGAAGTGTTTAAAGCACTGCTCAAAGAGGATTCGGCTGGCAGAGCGGCCAGCGGTGGAAAAGACCCTTCTCACATGCTGATATCACCAGGAGACTAAGGTATTGGTAGCCTGGGTAAACCGGTATAAGGATACCGTGAGAAAGGGGGAGCTAAAAGAAAGAAAAAAAACAACTTTTGTGTGTGTGCCGCACTTGGTGGGTCTCTTCTCTGTTTTTTTCAGGTGCAGAAAAAAAGAAGATGGATCCCCAAGATGTTCTCGCGTGGATGAATGAGCAGCAGGAGAAGCAGGCCAAGGTGCTCCAACACCTGCAAGGACAGTATATGGCTACGCTGCAGGAACAACAGAAGCCATTGCTGGAAGCCATGACAGCGCTACTGGAAAAGGCTCGAGATGACAAAGCTACAATACCGCAAGTAGAAATGAATACGGGACTTGTATGCGAACATTTAGGGCGGGCAGATAACCCCAACGATTTCATTGAGACCTTTGAACGCATTGCTGAGAACTCAAAATGGCCTGTGGAACAATGGGCCATGCGTTTCGCAATGACTTTGAGTGGCGAGGCCTTGTCTGCGTTCAAAACTATGCCTGCTAGTTTAGCCAATAATTATTTAGAAATTAAAAAGGCCGTGAAAGACCGCCTTGGTCTCACGCCGAGACATTACAGGCGATTATTTAGAGAGGCTGTGATAGGTGAAAGTGAGACTCCAAAAGCCTTATGCCAGAGGCTCAAGAACCTAGCCTATAAATGGTTGGATCCTGATGGCAAAACGCTTGAGTCAATTCTTGATGAAATTGTTTTGGAACAGTTTTTAATGTCAATACCAAGTGAAATGAAAACGTTTTTGACCCTGCAGAATTGTGCGAACACTGGTGAAGCAGCCCGGATGGCTGAAGTGTTCAGGGAGGCAGCACATGCCAGTACTTTTAAGTTGAACCTTTTAAAGGGTGCAAGTGTGACTGAAAGGTATGAATGTGGAAAGTACGCACGGGATGGAATGGCTGCATATGACCCTAGCAGGGAGGGCAGAGATAGGAACACTAGAAAGTGTTATAGGTGTAACAAACCTGGTCACATGAAAAAGGATTGCCGAGTTAAAACAGTCCTTATGGTAGGGGCAGGGAAGTCAGTTCCAAAAGGAATATTCGTACAGCTACAAGTTGAGGGGGCAGATGCTCTAGCAATGATTGATTCAGGGGCGGAGCAAAGTTTAATAGCCCGAGAATTTTGGGAGACTCTGAGACAGTCTCGTCCAGTAGTCCAAAAACAGATAGATATAAAATGCATACATGGCGCACAGCTTCCTTACCCTTTATGTCAAGTGCAGGTAAAAGCACTAGGAGTGGAAAGGAAGGTGCAAGTAGCAGTGGTCCCTGGGCTGCCCCAAAAATTAGTTTTAGGCAGGGACTGGCCTTCTTTTACAGGTGGGTTGAGTCAGGGGATAACCATAAAAACAGGTTTGGTTTCAACACGATCCCAGACCACCATAGATACACCCCAAGAAACTCCCGTAGAGGAAGTGGCAATGCCCACAGAAGAAGGGGAAAAAGAAGTTCCTGAGGAACAGGCAGAAGAGGCAGAGGAAGTGAATCCACTGCCTAATCATGATAATTTGGTGCAGAACCCTGAGGGAGGAGATAAGGAAACCAGGGCTAAAAGACAGCAGGGAAGAAACAAAAGAGCCCATGAAAGAAGGGAGTTAGAAATGGGAGAAGGACTACCCTGGGTCCCAGCTGCTCTTGTACAAAAATTTCCATCGTTCCCAATGGAGCAAAGAGCAGACCTGGCTCTTAAAAGAGCTTTCGAATGGGCCCAAGAGGAGCGGGAGGTGTTACCCCGATTCTTACTGGATAACAATATCCTATATAGAGAAGGTTTAGATCCATATACTGGAGCAATAAGGAAGCAATTGGTCGTGCCGGTAGCCTTTAAGGCAGTAGTTCTCCGCCTAGCCCATGACCATCCGATTGGGGGGCATAAAGGTGTTCAAGGAACCCTTGATCAAATTTTAGCACGTTTTTACTGGCCCGGAGTATATCAGGAGACAAAAAGATACTGTGATGCATGCCCCGCATGTCAGAGGGTTTCTGTAACCAGACCCAAAGCAGCCCCCATGATACCATTACCCACCATTGCTGCCCCTATCAGAAGAATAGGGATGGATATCGTAGGCCCGTTAACAAAAACACCAAGGGGTTTTCAGTATCTCTTAGTCATCGTGGACCATGCGACCCGGTTCCCATGGGCCATACCCCTGAGAAACATCTCTGCTAAAGTTATAGCACAGGAGCTAATAAAGCTATTCTGTGAGGTGGGGTTCCCCCAAGAAATCCTAACTGATCAAGGCACTAACTTTGTCTCGAGATACCTTGCGAGAGTTTGGGAGGCATTTGGGATACGCCACGTTAAGACATCGGCGTATCATCCCCAAACCAATGGATTGGTAGAACGCACTAACCAATCGATAAAACACCTATTGCGAAGGGGATTAAGAAAGGATGAAATGAGAGAATGGGATACATTACTCCCTTTCGTAATGTATACTTGCCGAGAGCGGGTACAAACCTCGTTGGGAGTATCCCCATTTGAGTTATTGTTTGGAAGAACGCCAAGGGGAGTGTTAGACATCTTAAAGGATGAATGGGTAGAGCCGAAAGTGCCAGAAGAAGGGATTCCTCAATTCCTGAAAGAATTAAGGACACGCCTAAGAAAGACATCCCAAGCTTCGGGGGAGAATCTAACCCATAGCAAACAGCGCCAGAAGCGTTATTATGACAGGGATACACAAAATAGAGAACTGGTGGCAGGCGATAAGGTTTTGATACAAGTAGCGGACCCAGGTCCGAAGTTCGAGTCCCGCTGGAAAGGGCCAGCTGTAGTAATAAAAAAGATAGGTTTCGTATCATACTTAGTGGAGAATGACCGCGGACGTAAGCAAGTATACCACATAAACGTATTAAAACCGTGGAAAGAAAGAGTAGCTACGGCCAATTTGGCCTATCATGAGCAGCACTGTTGAACCCCGCAGAGAATTACTTGCTGTCCGTTAAAAAATACGGCAACAAGTAATATTTTAAGGAGGGTAATATGTAACAGGGTAGACCCTGTACAGACAGAGGAAATGCAGGCCAGCACAAGTGAAAACAGAAAAAGTGACAGGGTAAACAAGAAAGTGTCAGATAGTTACCCTGAGCAACGCAGGAACACGTGCAAAAGCTCAATCAGGACACACCCAGCTAGCACAGGAAGGGAATTCACCTCACCTGACAGGGTTCAGCTAACTAAGGATGGAGCAAGCGAACGCTGGTTTAAAACAAGCTCTCAGACATTCAGAGACAGTTTAGGATCCGGATTAGGATCAGGAGTAAGGCAAAGCCAGGAGCTGGTGCCGGAGCTGAGAGAGAGAGAGAGAGAGAGAGAGAAGTCGTGGCAGCCAAGGACACACTTGGAGAAAATACAGAGAGGGCAGCTAAAGCCCCGGGAAGCATGGCACAGGTATGGGAATGCAAGAGAGAGTGATAAAGAAACTCTGGAGCAATTAGAGTGCCCATATGAAGGTCAGAGGGAACCCGAGGACCTGAATAAATCAGAAAGATATCCACAGCCAAATAGTGTGTTTGAACAAGAGAAAAGCTTTTACTTACCAGATAAAGCGGAAGAGTTTTGTAATTGTAAGTTCACAGCTCCGTCTGAAACTCCGTCACGAGCACTCAGATTCAGCTCAGCTGGGTTAAAAAAGGGAAACCTGGATAGGTTGGAAAGTTCCCTTAATTATCCCACGAGCAGAGCAAGTAAGGGGCTAAGCTCTACTCAAAAGTACCAGCAGGGGCAGCGCCTGGGAAATCTCTATTCCAGTATATATGGTAATACCCAGAGAGGCTCTAGCCGGGTGAAAGAGAAGAACTTCCTGGTTGACGTACTTAGGCAGCAAGTCTCACAAAGTACTCCCGAAGTACAGAATGAATATACCAGTCAACCAGAGATGATGGAATACCAGAATGCTGAGGAGAATGATACACAGGAATTAATGGATTGTTCTTTATCATTAATTGAACCTGAATTCTCCCTGAGATAAGGAAAGTAACTTGGTGTCTTAACTTCAGTAATACAGCAACAAGCCTGTAACTCTCTCTCTCGAGGCAGAACAGAGGTATGCTCTACTCATAGCTACCAGGGAGAGAACCTTACAGCAATAGTTAAGTTTTTTGTTCTTTTATTGATTTATCCTTTAAAAGCTGAAGAAAGCAAGTTATGTTTACATTTGTTATTGTACATGAGATGTCCAAGCAAAGCATATAATTTATGTTCCTTGAAGATAAAATACCCTCAATGGGACGGGGAATAAAAACCCTTTGATTTGAAGAAAGAAGTGTTTGCGTTTATATTCATAAAGGCACAACTACCACCCTCCAGGGGCCTTGCAATACAGGAGGCTACCGCTTGGCAGAGGAGGTGTGACACTACACTATTGCAGATTTTGGTATCATCAGCAAAGAGGCAAACCTTACCCGACAGCCCTTCTGCTATATCACTAACAAAGATGTTAAAAAGAATCGGACCAAGGACAGATCCCTGGGGCACACCACTGGTAACATCCTTCTCCTCAGAGTGAGCTCCATTTACTTGTACACTTTGTCCCCTCCCACCCAACCAATTTCTAACCCAAGCAGTAACTTTAGGGTCCATCCCTAGGGTGCTCAGTTTGTTTATAAGTCGCCTGTGAGGAACAGTGTCAAAGGCTTTACTGAAATCTAAATACACCACATCTAGGGTTCTCCCTCGGTCCAACTCCCTGGTCACCCAGTCAAAGAAATCAATCAGATTTGTCTGACAAGACCTGCCTCTGGTGAATCCATGCTGCCTCGGATCCTGTAATCCGCTGGACTCCAGAAACCTCACTATTTTCTCTTTCAGCAGCGTTTCCAATAATTTACTCACCACCAAAGTTAAACTAACCGGCCTGTAGTTTTCAACCACATCCTTACTTCTGCTTTTGTGTAAAGGCAACACATGAGCCTCTCTCCAGTCCTTTGGCACCACTCCCAACTCCAACGAGGCATTGAAAAGGTCAGTCAGTGGAGTTGCTAGAACGTCCCCAAGTTCCCTCTGTATTCTAGGGTGTATCCCATCCGGTCCCATCGCTTTGTCTACTTTAAGTTGAGCTAGTTTCTCACGAACACAGTCTTCTGAAAATTGTTCAAGATGTCCCTCGCTTCTGTTCCTATTTGTGGGTGTTTTCTGAGGTCCTGCTCCTGGTTCTTCATCTGTGAACACAGAACAAAATATTTGTTAAACAATTCTGCTTTATCCTTATCAGCTTCTACATATCCCCCCCCCCCTACACCCTTGAGTCTGACAATACCACTTTTGTCCTTCCTCTTCTCACTAATATATCTGAAAAATGTCTTATCCCCCCATTTTATTGCATTGGCTATTTCCTCCTCCTTTTGAATCTTTGCCTTCTTGACTACTTTGCTAGTTTCTCTAGTATGTGATCTCTTGTATTTCTCTTGTATTTCTCTAGTATGTGATCTCTTGTATTTCATGAAGGCCTCCCTCTTTTTCTTCACTTTTTCAGCTACTTCCTTAGAAAACAATAGCGGTCTCCTTTTCCTTTTGCCTTTATTTACCATTTTAACCTCTCACTTGGTTTGCAGCTTGTCGTGCTGTGAGGGCTTGCGTGCATTAGTGATGCTGAGAGCTAAACTATCGGTAGTTTAACTACTGGCAGGGTCTCCCAAGATGGACAGGTCTCAGCTGAGATGCCAGACCAAGACAAACCACCCATCTGGGCAGCAGCAGAATGGGACAGTGTTGACGGCGGAGGATCACATTTTTGTGACAACAGCAACAACACCAAACTTAAACTGCGCGGAAGAAAGGCCCGGCAATCTACTTCTGTATCTTGCCATGAAAACTCAATGGATAGTTACAACAAAACAAATTGTGCTATGGTGCTGGAAGATGAGACCCCCAGGTCAGAAGGCACTCTACTAGCTACTGGGGAAGAGCTGAAGACTTTTCAGAGTAAAGCCAGCATTTATGATGTGGTTGGATCAAAGCCCTCGGGAAGTCTGACTGCTGATGTAGCTGCGCATGAAATGAGAGTCAAAAGCTGTAAAGATGTCTTACGCATTGGAACATGGAACGTACGAAGCATGAACCAAGGGAAGTTGGAGGTGGTCAAAAATGAAATGGAACGTGTATAACTTGATCTGTTGGGTGTCAGCGAACTGAAATGGACTGGCATGGGGCACTTTGCATCAGATGATCACATGGTCTACTATGCTGGAAATGAAAGACAAAGAAGAAATGGTGTTGCATTTATAATAAAGAAGAAACTTGCAAGAACTGTAATGAAATACAATGCAGTCAGCGAACGCTTAATCTCTATTCGTCTACGAGGATTGCCTATCAACACAACTATAATTCAAGTATATGCCCCAACAACAGCTGCAGAAGAGAATGAAATTGAAGAGTTCTATGAACAAGTACAAGCTGAAATTGACAGAACATGCAAACAGATATCCTGATAGTCATGGGTGACTGGAACGCAAAAGTTGGCGAAAAAAAAGAAGAAGGCAAAGTAGTTGGAAAATATGGACTGGCAACAGAAATGAAGCTGGAGAAAGACTGATAGAATTCTGCAAGACCAATGATCTATTCAACTCAAACACCTTCTTCCAGCAACACAAGCGGCGACTGTACACATGGACTTCACCCAATGGATTATATAAAAATCAAATTGACTACATCTGTGGAAGTCAACGATGGAAAAGCTCTGTAACGTCAACAAAGACAAAACCTGGAGCTGACTGTGGTACAGATCATCAACTACTAGTATGCAAACTCAAGCTAAAGTTGAAAAAGAGCAAACCACTCATGAATGCAGCAAAATATGACCTTGAGAATATACCACTGGAATTTAAAGACTGCCTGCAAAATTGATTTGCTGCTTTAGATACAAATGACAGAGTTCCGGAAGAGTTATGGAATGACATCAAGAAAGTTGTGTTGGAAGAAAGCGAGAAGTCTCTACAAAAGGTGAAAAAGCAAAAACGGCCAAAATGGATGACGGAAGAAACTCTGAAAATTGCCCAGAAACGCAGAGAAGCTAAAGCCAGAGGAGAAAGAAAGACAATCGCAGAACTCAACAGAGATTTCCAACGTGCAGCAAGACAGGACAAGGAAAAGTACTACAATGACACTTGCAAGGAAATAGAAGCAGAAACTATTAGAGGGAGAACAAGATCGCCTTTCCTAAAGCTAAGAGAGTTAAAGAAAAAGTTCCAGCCTCGAATTGGAATGTTACAAGATGCTCAAGGTTCTATGTTGAATGATGCTGAGAAGATCAAGAAAAGGTGGAAGTAATATACAAAGTTTTTATATGATAAAGATCAAGTGGACCAACAGCCGTTTCAACCTGTACCTTATGATTGGGAACCATTGGTGATGAAAGAAGAAGTTGAAGCAGCATTGAAAGCCTTATCAAAGAACAAAGCACCAGGCATTGATAGCATTCCTATAGAAGTACTATAGCAATCTGATGCAGCTGTTACCATACTTTCAAGGCTCTGCCAAGAAATATGGAAGACAACATCATGGCCAACTGACTGGAAAAGATCTGTGTTTATACCAATACTAAAGAAAGGTGATCCAACTGACTGTGGAAATTATCGCACAATCGCTCTGATCCCACATGCCAGCAAGATTCTACTGAAGATTATTCAAAAGAGACTACAACCATACCTGGAACAAGAACTACCTGAAGTGCAAGCAGGGTTCAGGAAAGGGCGAGGAACGAGAGACATCATTGCAGATGTGAGATGGATCCTTGAAAAGACTAAAGAATACCAAAAGGATATCTATTTGTGCTTTATCGACTATAGCAAGGCTTTTGACTGTGTAAACCATGAGAAACTCTGGACCACATTAAGAAGCATGGGTATACCAGAACACCTGATCGTTCTCTTGCGAAATCTGTACATTGATCAAGAAGCAGCAGTACGAACGGAACAAGGAGAAACAGAATGGTTTAAAATAAGTAAAGGTGTAAGACAAGGCTGCATACTTTCCCCCTACCTGTTTAATTTATATGCAGAACAAATCATCAGAGAAGCAGGATTGTATGAAGACAACAGAGGTGTGAAGATTGGTGGAAGAATCATCAACAACCTTCGCTATGCTGATGATACCACATTACTGGCTGAAAGTGAAGATGATCTGAAACATTTGCTTCTCACAATTAAAGAACATAGTCTCATAATGGGCCTGCACCTTAATGTAAAGAAAACAAAGATCATGACAACTGGTATAATCAACAGATTCATTGTTGAAGGAGAAGAAATTGAAATTGTGAACAACTTTAACCTACTTGGATCAACTATCAATAAAGAAGCAACAAGCAGTCAAGAAATCAGACGACGCATTGCTCTTGGCAGAATGGCTATGAAAGACCTAGATAAGATTCTCAAGAGCAGAGATGTCTCTCTCCATACAAAGATTCGACTTGTTCAAGCCATGGTATTTTCAATAACATCATATGGATGTGAAAGCTGGACAGTGAAAAAGACAGATAGGAAGAAAATTGATGCCTTTGAATTATGGTGTTGGCTGCGAATACTGTGTATACCATGGACTGCCCTAAGAACAAACCAGTTGGTACTAGAGGAGATCAAACCTAAGCTTTCTTTAGAAGCTCAGATGACAAGACTTCGACTTTCGTACTTTGGACACATCATGCAAAGAGAGAAATCATTAGAGAAAGACATTATACTTGGCAAGATAGAAGGTCAACGCAAAAGAGGAAGGCCAGCAATGAGATGGATCGATACAATAACAGCAGCTACGGGTACCAGTCTGTCAACAATCAGCCACCTGACTGAAGACCGAACACAATTTAGGATAGCTATCCAGAGGGTCGCCATGAGTCGACTCCGACTCGATGGCACTTAACAACAACAACAACACAACCATTTTAACAGAAAGGATGGTTGCCCTTAAAATATCCCCTTTCAGTTTTGCCCACTGTTTTTCTACATCCCCCAGCTGTTCCCATCCCACTAACGACTCCCTGAGGTATTGGCCCATCTTCACAAAGTTAGTCTTCCTAAAGTCTAAGATCCTCACCTTGGAATGGATTCTAACAGCCCTAGTCCTAATACTGAACCACACCATCTGGTGATCACTGGCTGTAAAATGATCTCCCACTACAACATCAGAAACACTTTCACCATTGGTAAGCACCAAGTCCAGTATGGTCCCTTCACGTGCGGGGTCTGTTAACAATTGCCTGAATAGTTCTCCCTGTAGAGAATCCAGGATCTCCTTACTTCTAGATGATACTGCAGCAGGAATGTGCCAATCAACATCTGGCTTATTGAAATCTCCTATCAGTAGCACTTCCCCTTTCCTAGCAATGCTGCGTATGTCTTCAATTAACTCTCTGTCCACCTCTTCCTCTTGTGAGGGAGGTCTGTATATCACACCAATGCAAATAGATTTCTCTGTCCCTCTTTCTAGTTTAACCCACAATGCCTCCTCTCTCCCTTTTAAGCTCTGTAATTCCAAAGCTTTAATATTAGTTTTTACATATAGTGCCACTCCTCCTCCCCTTCTTCCTACCCTGTCCTTTCTGAATAAAGTATAGCCAGGAATAGTTACATCCCAGTCATGGTTTTCTGTGAACCATGTTTCTGTAACTGCCACTAAATCCAAGTCAGCCACTCCCACCAAAGCTTCAACATCAGGGATCTTATTTCCCATGCTACGGGCATTTATACACACTGCTTTCCATATGTTACCCCTGTTACCCATTTCCATAAAGGTATTTAATGTATCACCTACCTGGGGGCTTTCACTTACCTGGGGGCTTTCTTCACCTATCCCCAACGAATCTAGTTTAAAGCCCTCTTCAGTAGATTAGCCAGTCTACTACCGAAGATGTGTTGACCTTTCTTGGATAGATGGATGCCATCTTTGCTCTGCAACCCTTGGAACAGCATCCCATGGTCTAGGAAATCAAAACGCTCTCGATGATACCATCCACACAGCCATGCATTCATCTCCAGGATGCGAGCCTCTCTGCCTTGGCCTTTACCCTCAACAAGGAGGATTGAAGAGAACATCACCTGTGCACCTAACTGCTTCACCCTCTGTCCCAGAGCCATAAAGTCACTTTTGATACGTTCCGAGGTATACCTGGCAGTATCATTTGTTCCAACATGGATTAGCAACATTGGGTAATAGTCAATGGGCTTGATGAGTCTCGGCAAACTCTCCGTAACATCTTGGATTTTGGCACCAGGCAGACAGCATACCTCTCTGGACATCAAGTCTGGTCGGCAGATGGACGCCTCAGTACCCCTCAGAAGAGAGTCTCCAACCACCACTACCCTTCCTTTCCTTCTGGTCACTGATTCTGCAACTTTGGGGTACTTGAACTCTGGTTCTTCCCTTTCCAGGGATGCTTTCACCTCCTCCACTTCCAGGGCTGCATAATGGTTCTTCAATTCAAGTGCTGGAGAAGTTGGATTGGTGATTTTGCAGGCCCTGGTGACTTGTGTCCAACCATCGACATTCTGTTGGCACCCATCTTCTCCTGTTCTGGAGAGCTTGGTTGCTGCAAGAAGCATCTCATCAATGTGCTTCTCACTGTCTTGAATGCTCCTCAGCCTCGCCACCTCCTCTCTGAGTTCCTCCACTTGTTTCGTCAGAGCTTCAGCATGCAGGCACCCTGCACATGGAACTGGTCCTTCAACTGGCATTAGGACTTCTGTCTGGACCGAGGCAGAAGCTGAAATGGGGGCAACAGCTTTAGCAATACGATTTATCCCAGCCATTGTTCTCTTCGTGGAGCTTAGGTATCTGTTAAAGCAAAAGAGAGAGATCTATCAAGTACCAGCCGGTTTCGCAGCTGTCCTTTCAGAGAAAAAGCAGTTAAATCTCTTTAATTATATTCAAAATGTGCTGGTCCAATTCTCTGTGATTTGTTAAAGGGGGAGGTGCCCTATAAAGCAAGACTGCTCACTAGGGGTGGGTGGGAGTCACAATGCCTGGTTTCTGCACTTCCTGGGAAAACAAACTTGAATCAGTTTCCCCCCTCCCCTTTGCGATGTCACTCACAGTTTGTGCCATCTGCTGGTGCTGTTACGAAGAATTTTCCTATATCCTGGCTGTAAGAGGGTAGAAAATCACTGCTGGAGAGCCTCCTGTCAGGGGAGAGCTGAAAAACCCCATTGACATGGCTTTCCGCAAGCAACCCTGCAGCACTACTGCTTCTGGGTCTCAGAGGGCAGTGTTCTTGTGATGGGGTTAGTGAAACCCCCTCCTCACTGCTGTCCACCACATGCCCAAAAGTCTGGTCCAGGGAAGACACCAAATGGAGCCATCAGGAGTCTGGAAAGCATCAAGAGTAGTCTGGCAAAATGACTGAGGAGTGGTGCCTTCTTAGAGATAGGGTTTTCCTTTTTCTTTTCTTTTGCCATGGGCAAAAGCAGCAAACATCAGAAAAACACTAAGACAGCACCGGAGCGTCCTACCAGTATGTCAGTTCAGATCACCATCTTGGATGAGAGTACTTTCATCTCTATGCTCTCCAGGTGTCTGTATGGCAGAACTAGAGGCCCTCTTACTAAAGGCATTATGATGTTTCATTTAATACGGCAAAAGCTCTGAAACGATGATGCATTAGGTACAAGACCATTATGTTAACTGTCAGGGGCATGGAAAGCACTTCCCCAGCAGTTAATATGGAGTCCTGTCCTTTAGCACACACCACTTTAGTGTGGGTGCACCTAACTCCACTTATTGAGGTGGCTTTAGGTGATCCCATGCTAATGCAGTTAGCGTGTGGTGGTGAACACAGCGTTAACAGTGCTGAGCTCACCACACTCACTCTCTGTCTCTAACCCATCCACTCATGACCCTACTATGGGTTATACAGCATGGAAATCATCTTACGCTGTCATAGCCCTGCACAAGCTGGTAACGCATGTCCCAATACACATTCAGCACAATTGAGAACAAGCACTGCTATCTAGCGCCCTTTAGTAAAAGACCCCCATAGTTTTGAACATGCAACATATGAACATTATTTTCCAATCCTGCTAAAGATATAGCCCTATCAAAATATATAAAGTCCCTCTATTATAACAACGGATTCTGCAGACATATATAGCTCAGTAAATATATGTCTCAGACTTACAGCTGCCACGTCGGGAATTTTTATTCTCCGAACTGTGCGCCAGATCGCATCAATGACCTTAATAACATTCACTGTTTTTTATAGTTATTATGCTTATCCTATATGTCTGACTCTTCCAACATTTAATCAAACTGTCATTTTGTAACGTTTTACAATTGAGAAACTGTGCTTAACTTAGCTGTGTTTTCGTTGAAAAGCGGTCCCCGACGCCACCTGATAGGCACCTCATTGCGTTTCTGTAATTTCATCAGGGGGAGTTCGCATACAACAGCACGTTCTGCAAAAAGATATATCCCTGGCAATGCCTGCCTTCAGTTCTGCTTAAAGTAAGTGTGCCAAGGAACGATGTGAGTAACTTTTAGTTTCTCCAAGAAAAACACATTTCAAACAGCCAATATACCAAGATAAATTACTGTGCACCCAGAAGAATGAATCAGCATATTGCTTTCCCAAATCATAGAGCACAGGATAATCACTTGCTGAGTCAAATATCTGTATATCAAGCTCTAACAAATATTCTTCAGCCTCAGCGGGACTGAAGCTAAAAATTTGTCTTAGCCTATCTGGCCAAAAATTAACTGTCCAGATCAGGTCTTCAGCCCAGGTCCAAAATTCACCCCTACATGACTGCAATACATTTTTTCCAGTAAATAACACTCTGATCCCTTGCTGTAACATTTGCAGTGTTTCTTAAATTGAAGTTTCATATAGGAAATTATAACTTACATTTGTATGTGTGGAACAATCTCCCGGTGGAGGTAGTGGAGACTAGGAAGTATGGGGGTTATTCTGTAACACAAATAAGCTACTTGGACATGCAGGATAGACGTTTCACTAGTAAAAAGGTCTAGAACCATATTCCAAACCTCCGCAGCCCTGCACCTACATAATACATAAATGCTTTCAGATCTTGACTCACCTGATCTCCTGTGTTTCCCTTCGGTTGTCTGTCTTGACTAGACTGTAAACTCTGATGAGCAGGGACTGTCTCTTACATGTCTGTGCAGCGCTGTAGCGCTATACAAATGCTCAGTAGTAATAGTAGTATAGTAGTAGTATCTCAGAATGTGGGTGGGAGGGGGCAGAATGGGGGCATGGCCAGGCACAGAGACATATAAAAAGTATTCTGGAGAGACCCATGTATGTCCGCAGTCGTCCGACACAGACATCCACATTATGTAGAAATGTGGAATAAGGGTAGGACTGAAATATTTCTGCTCTGCACCACAATGTAGCCCATATTGGTGAATGGATGTGAAATCTATTCTGTGCACTGGTGTGTCTGCAGTCTGGAAAACCACAGCATGCAGTGTTACTGAAAAGAAAGCATAGGAGAGGGAGGATGTAAGTCAAAGTAACATAAAGAAACACCCCCAAAAATGTATGTGGAAGAGCACTGATACACATTCCAGCTATGCTGGCATTTGCTGTATGTGCTAAAAGGGTGAAACTAGGATTCCCTATCAATGCCTCAGTCCTGGAAATGATACAGATGGTGGAGTCCTAGGACTCCATGCAAAACTGTAAACCCAGCTATTGGTGCTATATGCAGCACCCAGCCAGCTGGAGTATTGCGCTCCACAGTGGATCTATGCAATGTGTGCATTCCCCTGATGTAGATAAGGTTATGTGATTCCTGTCAGAATACAATAGTGGAGATCTATTTCACCAGTAGCTATACGACAAATACTGTGTGCACAAGTCACTGTAGCATTTGGTTAAATATGTGTCCCTATGATGTGCAGTGTGCATACGAGGTTTGGCCCTTGAGGCCAATATACTGGAAGGGCTGTTTGAGCCTAATGCAGCTCTGTATCTGTTTGAAGTCCACTTTCATATGTATCCTGTATATATGTGATGCTTGGTTGGAAGTACTGATTTCTTTGGCATCCTCTCCCTCTTCTAAGTTATCCGGTGCAGGGCATCCTTTTGGCAGACATTTGTTTCTGAGGTACTTAAGTGAGAGAGAGAGAGAGAGAGAGAGTGTGTGTGTGTGTGTGTGCACGCATGTGTGTGGTTGGGAAGCAGCATGGTGGGAACCAGATTGCTCGTCCACATATCTAGGGGGGACAGGAATGGCTGGCAGATACCTGGACCATGGGGATGACTGCAGTATCACCAAGTGGACCACTTCCGCATAGTGTGTCAAGCACTCATTACACCTCTGCTTGGTTATGGAAACTCGTTATATCAAGGCCTCCCTCAGCAGACCTTACACCCACTCCAAATGGTACAAAACACTGCAGCACGCATCATTACAGACACTCCAAGAGCAGAGCACATCACCCCCATCTTACAGCAACTACACTGGCTCCCAATGGTGGCCAGAGCAAAATATAAAACAATCCTAATCATCTTCAAAATCATTCACCATCTCTCGGCAGATGCACTCCAAGACATCATAAAAAGAGATATCAGTAATAGACCAAGAAGGACCAATAATGATAACATGATCGGCACACCGGCAGGATACCACAAGACTAAACAAAATACTTCAAGAAGAGTGCCTTCACTATTAGCATCCACACTATGGAACTCCCTCCCACTGAGCCTGAGGGCACTGCAAGACATCACAGACTTCCACAAGGCCCTTAAAACACTGCTCTTTACAGAAACCTATGAGCAGGCAGATAAAGTTCCCCACCCGAACGGCATTCCAACTATCCCCGCCAACTCAATACCCAATCATCCCAACTAGTCTTAGGAAACACAGAAACATAGAAATATGACAGAAAAAGACCACATGGCCTATCTAGTCTGTCTTTCCATATCAACAACTACAACAGTCCCCCTTTTACCTTTAGAGATCTGTGTTTGTCCCATGCTTTTTTGAATTCAGTTACTGTCCTCATCTCTACCACCTCCACTGGGACACTATTCCATAGATCCACTACTCTTTCCATGAAGAAATATTTCCGCATATCACTAATGAATCTATCTCCCATCACCCTCATCCCATGTCTCCTCATAGCAGAATTTGCTTTCAATTGAAAGAGGTTCTCTCCCTGAACATTTATGCCACGGAGGTATTTAAAAATCTCAATAATATCACCTCTATCCTGCCTTTCCTCTAAGGTGTACATATTAAGATCCTTCAGTCTGTCCTCATATGCTTTATAATGAAGACCACTAATCATTTTAGTAGCCACCCTCTGCACCGACTCCATCCTGTTCACATCCTTTTGAAGGTGCGGTCTACAGAATTGCACACTATACTCCAAATGAGGTCGCACCAAAGACTTATACAGAGGCATTATCACCTCCTTTTTTCTGCTAGCCATTCCTCTCCGTATGCACCCAAGCATCCTTCTAGCTTTTGCCGTCACCTTTTCTACCTGTTTAGCTACTTTAAGATCATCAGACACAACCACGCCTAGGTCCCGCTCTTCTTTAGTGGACAAAAGTACTTCACCCCCTATACTATATTGCTTCCTTGGATTGCTGCAGCCCAAATGCATGACCTTACATTTTTTAACATTAAATCCCAGCTGCCAAATTCTAGACCATTCTTCAAGCTTAGCTAGATCCCTCCTCATGTTATCTACACCTTCCTGGGTGTCTACTCTATTGCAGATTTTGGTATCATCTGCAAAGAGGCAAACCTTAACCGACAGCCCTTCTGCTATATCACTAACAAAGATGTTAAAAAGAATCGGACCAAGGACAGATCCCTGGGGCACACCACTGGTAACATCCTTCTCCTCAGAGTGAGCTCCATTTATTTGTACTCTTTGTCGCCTCCCATCCAACCAATTTCTAACCCAAGCAGTAACTTTAGGTTTCATCCCTAGGGTGCTCAGTTTGTTTATAAGTCGCCTGTGAGGAACAGTGTCAAAGGCTTTACTGAAATCTAAATACACCACATCTAGGGCTCTCTCTCGGCCCAAATCCCTGGTCACCCAGTCAAAGAAATCAATCAGATTTGTCTGACAAGACCTTCCTCTGGTGAATCCATGCTGCCTTGGATCCTGTAATCTGCTGGACTCCAGAAACCTCACTATTTTCTCTTTCAGCAACGTTTCCAATAATTTACTCACCACCAAAGTTAAACTAACTGGCCTGTAGTTTTCAATCACATCCTTACTTCTGCTTTTGAGTAAAGGCACCACATGAGCCTCTCTCCAGTCCTTTGCCACCACTCCCGACTCCAACGAGGCATTGAAAAGGTCAGTCAGTGGAGCTGTTGAACGTCCCCAAGTTCCCTTAGTATTCTAGGGTGTATCCCATCCGGTCTCATCGCTTTATCTACTTTAAGTTGAGCTAGTTTCTCACGAACACAGTCTTCTGAAAATTGTTCAAGATGTCCCTCGCTTCTGTTCCTGTTTGTGGGTGTTTTCTGAGGTCCTGCTCCTGGTTCTTCATCTGTGAACTCAGAACAGAAATATTTGTTAAGCAATTCCGCTTTATCCTTATCAGCTTCTACATATTCCTTCCTTTGAACCCTTGAGTCTGACAATACCAATTTTGCCCTTCCTCTTCTCCCTAATATATCTGAAAAATGTCTTATCCCCCATTTTATTGCATTGGCTATTTCCTCCTCCTTTTGAATCTTTGCCTTCCTGATTACTTTGCTAGCTTCTCTAAGTTTTTCCAAATACAGATGCCTGTCTTCCTCTCTCTGTGATCTCTTGTATTTCATGAAGGCCTCCCTCTTTTTCTTCACTTTTTTAACTGCTTCTTTCGAAAACCATAGTGGTCTCCTTTTCCTTTTACCTTTGTTTACCATTTTAACAAAAAGGTTGGTTGCCCTTAAAATATCCCCTTTCAGTTTTGCCCACTGTTTTTCTACATCCCCCAGCTGTTCCCATCCCACTAATGACTCCCTGAGTATTGGCCCATCTTGGCAAAGTTAGTCTTCCTAAATTCTAAGATCCTCACCTTTGAATGGATTCTAACAGCCCTATTCCTAATAATGAACCACACCATCTGGTGATCACTGGATGCAAAATGATCTCCGACTACAACATCAGAAACACTTTCACCATTGGTAAGCACCAAGTCCAGTATGGCCCCCTTCACATGTGGTGTCTGTTACCAATAGCCTGAATAATTCTCCCTGTAGAGAATCCAGGATCTCCTTACTTCTAGATGATGCTGCAGCAGGAATGTGCCAATCAACATCTGGCATATTGAAATCTCCTATCATTAGCACTTCCCCTTTCCTAGCAATTCTGTGTATGTTTCAGTTAACTCTCTGTCCACCTCTTCCTCTTGTGAGGGAGGTCTGTATATCACACCAATGCAAATAGATTTCTCTTTCTCTCTTTCTAGTTTAACCCACAATGCCTCCTCTCTCCCTTTTAAGCTCTGTAATTCCAAAGCTTTAATAGTAGTTTTACATATAGTGCCACTCCTCCTCCCCTTCTTCCTACCCTGTCCTTTCTGAATAAAGTATAGCCAGGTATAGTTACATCCCAATCATGGATTTCTGTGAACCATGTTTCTGTAACTGCCACTAAATCCAAGTCAGCCACTCCCACCAAAGCTTCAACATCAGGGATCTTATTTCCCATTCTAGGGGCATTTATACACACTGCTTTCCATATGTTACCCCTGCTACCCATTTCCATAAAGGTATTTAATGTATCACCTACCTGGGGGCTTTCACCTACCTGGGGGCTTTCTTCACCCATCCTCAATGAATCTAGTTTAAAGACCTCTTCAGTGGATTAGCCAGTCTACTACCGAAGATGCGTTGACCTTTCTTGGATAGATGGATGCCATCTCTGCTCTGCAACCCTTGGAACAGCATCCCATCATCTAGGAAACCAAAACGCTCTCAGTGACACCATCCACGCAGCCATGCATTCATTTCCAGGATGTGAGCCTCTCTCCAGGATGTGAGCCTTTCTCCAGGATGTGGCCTTTACCCTCAACAGGGAGGATTGAAGAGAACACCACCTGTGCACCTTACTGCTTCACCCTCTGTCCCAGAGCCATGAAGTCACTTTTGATATGTTCCGAGCTATATCTGGCAGTATCATTTGTTCCAACATGTATTAGCAACATTGGGTAATAGTCAGTAGGCTTGTTGAGTTTTGGCAAACTCTCCGTAACATCTTGGATTTTGGCACCAGCTTCTACATATTCCTTCCTTGCACCATAACATTTTGGATTTTGGCATCAGCTTCTACATATTCCTCCCCTGCACCGTAACATAATGTAGGAGTTCATTGTATAATGTTGTTAAGTCCATAATGATGTTAAGTACCCTCATGCTAATTGTGACCCACCAATTGTGATGTCTAAATGTTGTTAAATACCCTCATGTTAAATGTTGTTTAGTACCCACAGTTAAATGTAACCCTCCTATGTGATGTAACCACTTGGATTGTAGGATAAGGTGGTATACAAATCTGTCTAAATAAATAAAATAAATAAGTGCCAATGGGAACAGGTAGGTGTGAACAGAACCCTGCTTACCTGTCCAAACATTTCCCTGTCACTAATAAGGGGACCTCAGAGGGAGGGCATGAATCAGTGCATAACGCAGTAGGACCTGCCCAGACATACCATCATTGGTCTCTACAAACGTGCACTGTTTTAGAGAGTAACAATGGTGCCTCTGGGCATATTTGTGTGGTGCTTCCATTGCTGACTGTTGTTATTCTGATGTCCCTTTATTAGTGAAAGGGAAATGTTTGGACAGTTCGCTATGGGAGACCTGTTCTGCTGTGTTCATGTCCTTACATAGCATTGTACGGACAGGTTCCAGAGATACCCACAACATGCATACCTAGGTATGTCTTCTACTGCTATGTATGTAGTACTGCACTGCATCCTGTGCCAGACAGATCACTTTGTACCTGTTGTTCTACTACACTGCAGTGCACTGAGATTGCTTTGTAGTGTTCTGGGCATGCCAAAGACAGGTTTCTATTATCCCACTTGCATTCACTTATATGTATTTTGAGCTTTCATTGTACTTCTGCCTCAAAACAGCACTGTCTGCGGGCACAGCAGCTTCAGAGCTGCACGTTTTAGAGGGGAGGCGTGGCCATTCGTGGCTATGTCGCAGAGATGGGCAGGATCGTGTACGTACATCTTTTCGGAATACAGTGAGTGCGAGGACATACACAGCCATTGCTGGTGTACACCTGTCTCTGTACATCGTCATGCTATGTGCGGACCAAGCCGAGTGTATCTATGTACATGATCCTCTACCCGTGGCTGCATCTATCCCTGCATCTGCGGAATCAGGGTCCATTCATGCATGTTTTCATTTTGGATGTGCGCACGGGCTGGACGTGCACGTTATAAAATTGGCCTCCACCTGAATTCAAAAAGGTATAGGACCAACACAGAAGGTCTCTAAAGGGAAAAAAAGGGACTATAATAGTTGATATGGAAGCACAGACTGGATAAGCCATTTGGGCTTTTTCTGCCGTCATGTTTCTATGTTTCTATGATGATTTCTTTGGGTTTTTTCAACATCTTACTCTCCAGAGACCATAAAGCCCATCAGATGAACCTAATTCATTCAGTTTTGAATAATAAACTAAAATATTTTGTTAACGCAGTAAAAAATGTTGTTAACATTTGGTGGGCAATTTCAAAAAGTCATTTTTGTGCAAATAGCCTCTTTTAAAATACCAACAACTATAAAAGTGCATGTGCTGGCAAGACCACAAGTACTTTGCCAATCTTGGTGGAGTGCATGCAGAGCTCACAAGTATATACCTTGATTATAGTGTATGGACTATAAAATATCTAAATCTTCATGCATACTTGCGAACTTTACACGTGTTCATTTTTATCTGCTATAGAGCAAGTGTAAATGTCTGTGCATGAATTTAGGACATGATCTCTGCCACTTAAGCTAGTATTATATAAAGACAAATAATGGCTACTTATCTTTATAAAATAAGCTTAAAATAGGTGTGTTATGGCTGCCTTAACCTAAGCACCCTGTTATAAAATTACCCTCTTGATGGTAGACATTTTTGGTGTTCCTGGTTCAAGAAAGTATAAATGAATGTGAAGCAAACTCATACAGCAGATTAACTGAATATGCTTTACTCAGACCCTCTCCTTACTGAAGCTAGAGAGTTTTCCCCTAAATCTTGCTTGCTTTGATTATTTATTTGCAGGTTCCTTTCTGATATTTTTGAAAAGAAAATGTAGCCGTGAGATGGCAGGAGAGATGGAAGCCTGCCCCTTTACTGAATTCTCCAAGGAAATCAGATGAAGAAATAATCAAAAGATCTCATCAGATGGAAATCTCCCACACTGTTGCCTCCTCATTCACTGTAAGTGTCCTGTTGATACTTGAAATTTCTTAAGCATTCATGACAGAATCTCTCTATTCAACCAGTATGCAATGGCAATTGACTTAGACTATACAATAGATGTGACAGCAATCAGGAGATTTTCCAAATCTGAAAAGTAGCAGGACACACAAAATTGAAACCTACTAAAATGTCTTTTGAGTGAGAAATAATCTGTAAAGGGTCGGCTTCAAACTGCATTGGCAAAATAATGCCTGGAGTAGCATGTGGGAGAAGAGAAACATGCATTAAGCAGTCACATTGAAGAAATTAATTTGAACTTAGTTTTTCAGCAAGCCAAGTTCTATTTTTACTTTGGTATAGAATGAGTTTGAAATAAACTACATAGGGCAACGAAGCAGAATGGCAGATGAAAGAAGCAATTTCCCATATTTCCAGTAATGTTGTGAGACTTTCTAGGAAAGCTGTAATAAGCACAGTTACTCCTTCTAAACAGTCATAGAATGAGGAGATTGATTTACTCCTATCATTATTGGCCTCAATTTGTTTAGTAACAATCAAATATTCAGTATTGCCGACTATGAACTTCTTGATATTAATGATAATGTTGCTGATTATCAGCATACAAGGATTTTTGTGGACTATTCACTGGAAGTAAATAATTGTTCAGTTCACCCCCTCAAAAAAAAGATATTTGGGAAGAGCAGTAAATAGAGCTACCCTAGATGATCCACTAACATCTTCCATTTCACTCCCAATTGATTTAGCAGAGACTAATTATCCATACATTTATTCTTTATTTAACTACTCCCAGAGGCTTCCAAATCAAAAATGCATGTTTCTCTTGAAAGCAGGAGTAACTTTTTGCTTCTCTGTTTTTGCCACATAGTTCATATTATTTTCAATGGGAGTTAAAAATAAGAGGGTCAGCATTCATCAAGCTGGTCTATGGCAACTTATGCAGATAAAGAAAACTGCACAAAAGAGAGCTAGAATTTTCAAACAGGTAACTCTTATCTGGAGAGTAGCTAAATATACACAGATAGCCATACTTAGATATATGAGCATAATGGGACTTACGTGGAACCATTTAAAATAGTGTTGATCACCACAGGAATCATATATACCTATGAATATCAGCAATTATCTATATATGGTATTGGCTGCACATATTCAACTATCATTGTATTCAACAACTGCATAACTTTATATCCATGGAGAATGGAATATATCCATCATACTCAGATAATGGCAGTATAGACCCCCAATAGCATCCAGATCATAGTGATGTATACCCTGATAGCACTTGGGTCATGGCAGCATATCCCCTGTTAATGACATAAAATCAAGATATTACAGAGTGTCCCTGATTAGTTTGTTCTAGGGACCAGCATCCTTTGTGGCTGGTGTTCACACTTTTTTTTTGTGCCATTAAGTCCGTGTTGACTCATAGCGACACAGCTACCTCTGGGTTTTCTTGGCAATGTATCACCGGAAGTAGATTACCAGCCTTTTCTTCCGAGGCAACACAGTGACTCCAAAATGCAAGGAGCTCCTAGTGAAAATGCTGATGTAGTAGGAGGATATGCTGAACCTGATATCAAAAGCAAGGCCAATCTTGATGAATTCTCAGCCATCAAGAGAAAAAATAAGAGGAGGCTACACAGATAAGATCTGTTCTCCTAAGGAAAATATAGTAAGGGTGTGCAGGGCCTAAAAAAATGTGTGATGCTCTTTTTTTTTTTTTTTTGCTGTTTATTATAGCCAGCACCCGCTCCCTAATCTTGAGGGTTTGAGGAGGGGTGTGCCTTGAGGTTAAGTTGTAGTTGTGAAGGTCGAATGACAAGGCAGGTATAAAGAATATTTTTTTTTATAAGGATTTATTTTCTCCCGCTCCGTGGTGGAATGGAACAGGCGTAAAGGAATATACTTTTGTAGCCAAAACAAGAACAAAAGGAAAACAGGCTTTTTCCAACACTGTGTTCAAAACTGTCCTTTAACACAGGAGTTCACATTCCTGTCATGTGAGCTTTACTTGAAATCACTTAAACAAAAGAGCAAATAATAAAGTTCATGCACTGTAACTAAGTTGTGCTTCAGCTTACTCTTTATCTCCTCATAAGCTCTTCAGGTAAGGAACTTAAAACAGCATGCATTTCAGCATATTATAATGAATGACCACACAAGCTTTGCTTGACTATTCTTTGTCTATGAGACACGTTGAGCAGTCCATTGGCTGATTCAAATCCACCATTGGTAAGGGATAAACCAATGGCCCTTGTGCTTCTGGGCTCTGTACTGACTCAATTACTTTCTGTCCAGGAACAGTTCGTTTCTCTAAGAAATCTCTAGAGTCTTTCAGGAGTTCTTCAGCCTGCTTGCTATATGGGCTAGGCGGGGAATTAACTCCTTCCTGGGGTGAGTGATAGCTTGTGGGTTTCTCTTCATGTAAGCAAACAATGCCGTCTCTCTTACTATGCTCATTCACTGCACTGGAATTACCCCTCCCCCACTTGTCTCTGTCAGCAAGTGCTGGGTAAGTCAGTTCATTTGCAGGTGAAGGATTTTTAGACAGCAATTCAAACTTATGTCCTTCTAAAGCCTTCTGGCATATATCTCTAGCAAATATATCTGCTACGTCCTTGTAGCTAGCTTGCTTGCTAATTCTGTCAGCAGTTTGAGGAGGAAAGCAGGGTTTATCTGAATGAGCTTCTGGTTGCAGCCAACTGCCCTCATAAAACCTGGGTTTGCCCTGGGTTTTAAAATAAGCATTCACACAGTCTGGCTTCTCATAAAAGCTGTTATCAGAATTAAAGACACCCTGTACCTTGTGTTGAGGAATGCCTGAATGTTCTTTAGCAGTCTGCCATTCTTTCCACGGGTCAGCTCTCTGTTCCAAAAGCATAGGCTTTACCCCTGGATCTCTCAGTGCCTCGCCCTTCTCTTGCTCCCAGAAGGTTCTTCTATGCACTGAGTCTCCCTGGTACCTGCTTCTTGACTTGGCAAGCGTTCTCCTGGAATTGCAGCTGGGGAGCATTTCTCCTTCAAAGTCAAAGGCTCTGGCATCCAAGGCTACTCCGTCTCTAAAGCACACATCTGCTTCTTCTGTTTCCTGTATTTCCTTTCTCCTCCTCGGTTTCTCGTTCCCTTTCTCATTCTCGCTTCCTTCTTCCTGTTTAACAAGCTGCTTCTGCTCTGGGGAACCCGCCTCCTGCTAGGGCGTGCCCAATCAGCAACTCTGCTTCTCCCCTCCCCCGAGGTGAGCTGTGTTAGCTGATTATCCATGTGCATCTTGTGCTGAGAAGGGAAAATCTTGCCTTTAGCTGCAGTACCCGGACCTTCCACCGGGTCACCATCTGTTTCTATGGCTTCTAGCACTGCTACAGCGTCACATTATGCATTGTATTATAAATGTGTTCAAGTCATATGCTATAGGAAGAATATTTAGTCAATACCGAACAGTACAGAGCCATAGTTAAGAACATAAGAGCATAAGATATGCCATTCTGGGTCAGAATCTAAGATATGCCTTTCTGGTTCAGAATCTCTCTCATGCCTATTCATGGTGATTATCCTGAAAACCTAACTGGTTAGATGTATCCAAAGGATTGAGCTGGGAATCTCTAGTATAGGTAAAGATGAGAAATCCTAGATGATAGAGTAAATTCCCATTCACAGCTATGTCTTACCTTGCAGCAGCATCAATAATGGTGCCAACACACTGAGAGAGCCATTATATGGGAAGTTTAAGTGTCCTTCTGTTGACATTGGAATTTTGACAAAGAAGTGTTGCCGTCTCTTTATTCCCGTGATGCTGTTGATATAGATATACAAAACTCAAGTTGGAAGCATTTGTATTTTCATTGAGCCATGTGAATGCATCTGATTGAAGTGGCTAACTCTGTTGTGAAACTGTCAATGCTGCACGCTGCCGTTCACATCGGGCAGTTCTTTGTCATCACACCAGCTGACTGTGGGCCTTTAAAGACTGGCCCATTGAGGAGATCGGTGGATCTGGATTCTTCTGTCAGTGCTGGATGCTGCTGGCATTCATGTCGGGCAGCTCTTTGTTATCACAGCAACTGACTGCAGGCCTTTAAAGACTGGGCCTTACCATGGCATGCAGTCACAGGTGCATTTTTGTGGGAACGTATCTGAAGGTTCTGCCCCTTTGGAGCCTCTTCAGAGCACATTGGAGCTACTGGAGGTGGGAGTATTACAGTTCAGTAAGAGGAAGAAGAAGCAGTTGTTGTTGCCAGAAAAAAAAGGTTGTGATGGTTGTTGATCGTATGGACCGGCATGTTATTGCTATGTCCTCTATGCCCGTGGTTAGCCCTGGATGTACTATGGACTCCTTGGACCTTCTGGGTGATCTTCCCCATCCAGTCAATCCAGTGTTGTAGCACGTCAGGATGCTAGCATCTACCAGGTAGAGAGTATGCCATCTGCCTCCATTGCTGTTGCCCCAAAAGTGAGAGTTTCTGTGGGGAATTTGGACCTTGGTGCAAAAGCAGAGCTTCTGCCATTGCCTAAAGAGGTATGTTTTTCTTCTGTATCTCTTAAGTCTGACTCTACTTCTCTGGACAATGTTACCTTGAAAGATATCCTAATTGCTATTACACATTTGGGTTCCTCCGTAAAAGATCTTTCAGAATTTACTGTTGTTGCAGTGGCAACGTTTTCTGAGCAAGATAAGAGATTATCAGTTGCAGATAAGTGATTATCTAAGGTTGATTCTCAGATTTCCCTGTTACATACAACCAGTTCTTCCTATATGAAAGATAGTCTAGCTATTCACCGGCACTTAGAAGCACAGGAGAATGCTCAGTGGTGGCCTATTTTGAGATTCTTAAATTTTCCATGTACTCATTTTCTTACTCCCTCTCTTCTTCAGAAATATCTGAAGGAGAGCTTAGGTTTGGCAGATGTGGAGACTAAAAAAAAATCTCAAATATTTATTATTTACCTAAGGGGAAGATAACTCCAGATGTGGAGGGTTCAGGTGTGGATTAACATTAAGGGCTATGTTTACTAAATCGCGTTAGTGCAGTTCGCGGTAGGAGCCGCGGTAGTGAAAGAAACCCCAAATAAGGACATGGGCGGTACATCGTTACCACTACCGCGCGTTAGCAAAATTAACGAGCGCTACCGGGCGCCGTGCCACGTTACTGCGCGTTAATCATAAGAAGACGTACAGACACAAAGCACTGAAACAGAGCTGTAGCACAATGGTTACGGTACTGACCGCTGTTACAGGCAGCATGGGTTCGAGCCCCCAGTGTGCCTAACACAGAAGGCTATCTCAGGCATCACCCTGTACATTACAGAAGGAAAGAGGAGGCATGCTTTTCGTTACGCTGAGTATTGGTGTCAGAAAAACACCCTCGGAATGTGCCTAGCCACGTACGTTGGTACGTGCGTAGCGACGCGCGTACATTCGTGCGTGGGTACGTGTTTGCTTACGTGCGTGGGTACGTGTGTTTTTACCAGTGTGGGCATCTTATATTACAGACTTTGTAGGGTGTCCTGCACCTATGCATTATGCTAACAGATGTACGTGTGATGGCCTATGGCTTATCAGAGCCTGTGAGCAGGTGCTGGTGTTTCACAGGGTTGGATTGGGCCAGTCACACCCATGATGCACTGCACATGCAAAGCAGCTGTCCACAGATACACACCATGGGGAATGCACCCCCACAGCACCTCGGCCTGGTAGGGGGTACCGACTGTGTGTTGTACTGGCACAGAGCAGCTACACACCGTCACATTGTGCGGGTACTGTGCTCACCCTGAGGGTGCAGTGAGGCGCCCAGCACTAGGTCCACAGCACCGGCCATGGCGCAGGTCCAAAGCAGTGTTACTGTGTGAGATAGGTAGTTTCTGCAGGAACACCTTGGACATCTCTGTCTGTTTCAGTCAGGTACAGCCCCCATGCACCACCACCACACCCCTCCCCCAGGGCTGAGGGAGGCAAACAGGGTCTCCTATCAAAAGATCCACAGTCTACCGTGCTGCAACGGTGGCAGTAGAGGGGAACATGAACCCCAGTCCTGCTGGGGAACAGACACCCCACAGGGCAGTCAATGCAGCTCTGTACACAGCCATGACACAATAGCAGACAGACATTAGGCCTGGATATGGTATGCTGCACCCCACCACTATCTGATATTCCCCTGGTGCAAGCCATCAGCCACTGCACCCTGCAAGCCACTCCGTCACAACACCTACCAGCTGCAAACAGTCTGCTAGTGCCCAGTGGAGATGCCTGCACCCAGAACTGGGATGTCAGCATACACAGCAGGCAGATACATCAGTGACTGGGCCCCAGAGGAAAACCCATATGTATCACATGAGAGAAATACTAGATAGCACTATGGGAGTGCCTAGCCATGCTGTGGTCACTGCACAGTCAGGGTGAGAGTGATCTCTCAGCAGGATATACTGAGGTCACCCTGTCTGTGTAGTTGGTGGCCGGGCACTACAATGTGCCTGTCACTGCCCTATGCCCTGTGCAGATGCACCCTGGCCAGGCCACCCTGTCCGGCCTATACCCATGGTACCTTGCTCCTCATTATGCACATTGGCAGCCCAATACTGGCAACAGTGCTGGCAGTGTGGGCTGTTGAAGGTGTTTGCAGCCACCACACACTGGATAGACAGACAGCCACCCCCACACCTATGCCAGCATTGTGCTACTATAGAGGTGGTCAGCAGCCATACCACCACACCAGTCCTGGGCATAGTACAGGCATGGATATGGTACACAAGACTGTTGGGGGGTCACTCCCCAGTGTTGTGAACACTGTCAGAGACCAGACCTGCAGCACACACCGCAGACATCAGAATGATTGTTATGGTGGAGCTCAATGAGCAAAATGTGCTTAACGTAGGAATTGATATCTGCCAGTTATCAGAGGAAACGTTTGATAGCTGTGTACCATATACCCAGGTGTAGGGTGGCATTGCTAAGGTATGCAACTGCTAGTATTGGGAGATACAGGCAGGGCCCAATGTCTTGCCTCTCCAGCTGGCATTGGCCAATGGGGCCTGTGGGTGGGTGTGTGGCCCTGTTGGCTGCTGCTTTACGGCAGAGTTCCCCAACTCCAGTCCTGGTGTTCCACACACTGTTCGGGTTTTCATGCTGTCTCTCATAAATATGCATGAGCTACATCTGCATACCATGGGGGTGGTGCATAGCTATGCAGCACAGGCATCTTTATTAGAGGCAGCATGACACCGGAATGTTGTGGGGCCCTCCAGGACTGCATTTGCGGGACTCTGCTATAGGTAATGTGCCTGTTTCTGGTGTCTGTGTTTGGTGTGGTAAAATATAGGCCATGCGTATGTTCTCTGCACTACAGGAGTGTCTTTACTATCACTGTTTAGTGGTGGGTAGAACTATGGGGACTGGGTTGGCAGGAGCCCCAACTGGGATTTGAACCTGTGACCCTCTGGTCTTACAGGCACTGGCTGTGTCTGTTGCACCACACTGTGGCCACAGAGACTGTGCAGTCCCTGGAGTTAGTTAAACCGGCCTGACGAGTCAGAAACCCTGCTCTGCAACAGGTTTACTGTGGCCTCATTTACCTTGTATGCAGACAAAGGTGCACATAAACCGCAGAAATGACCTCACAAAAGGGGCACACACCCATAACCAAGCTGGGCAACAATGATATCATTGGGAAACATTACACCACACACCCAGGACAGCTCCTTTACAATGTAATGCTCTTTGCAAGGGTCTGCGGAGCGTAGACCCTTCCACACATCATTTCCTTTTATTTTGGTGCTTTCCAGGGAGTGTTGTTCCTTGTTGCCCATTGCTATCACTGTTGCCCAGCTGAATTCTGCTTTTTAAAATGTTTCTTGTGGTCATTTTTAACGTTTTATGTGATATTTTGTTCTGTGCACATGTATCACACTGCTCACGTTTTGTGGGTTTCCCCGGTTTTCTGTACATTGCTGACGTAAATGGTTTCTCTTCCCTTTAAATGCCTTTAACGACAGGTTTTCATTTGCGTTGGAGGTGAGCTCTGACACTCCGCGCGTTAGTATGAGGGGAGCCTCTCTCCGCCCACTCTCCGCCCATTGACCCCTTCTCTCCGCCCACTCTCCACCTTCTGCGCTGTTTTAACGCGCCGCGGAGCTTTACGATCCCTTAACTACGGTTACCGCGCGTAGTATGACGTTAACGGTCGTTAGCGCATCGGTACGCGCGTTATACGGCACTTACGGTCGTTAACGTCATACTACGCGCGTTATTCACGTTTAGTAAACATAGCCCTAAGAGTTTAGATCTGTCTGTATTACTAGAGAGTTCTGTTGATTTTATTTATTTATTTATTTGAGTGCTTTTCTATACCGCCCCTTCCAGAGATCAGGGGCGGTTTACAAGGAACTTAAACAACAATATAGCAGAACAGTGCAATATTGAATTACATTAAACATTAGTTGAGCAAAAAACAGGGAACTTAAACAACAATATAGCAGAACAGTGCAATATTGAATTACATGTTGATAATATTCCTGCTTGTGCCACATTGATTGTCTCCTTTTGTTCTTTTGTAGAACATAATAATATATTGAATTCGTTTTTTCAGAAGAAAACCTTTTTATTTTGTGGCCAGAAATTAAATATTTTCCTGGATGTTTCTAGAGTTATGCAGTTGAGGAGAAGGTTGTTCCTGGTGTTGAAACCTGCAGTCTTGGCGCTGGGGTCTACCCTCTACCTCAAATTTCCTTGCAAATGTATAGTGATTCATCAGAATGTACAATATATATTTTTTTAACCTCTCCAGTTGTAAACCTTCTTTCAAGGCAAATGGTGGAATGGTACACTTTTCTTTATGGTTTGTTTACTTTGTGGTCGATTCTGCACACTGAATAGCAGGGGTTGGAGGTCCAACCCCCATTTAGGCCTGGCACACTATTCTGGCTTCAGCGCTCCACATACGTACAGAGGGTTTGTGTACAGAGCACTAGACAGGGCGGGAGGGAGTGGTACAGAGGCAGAGCGGGGGCGAGGGTTAGTCTGCTGGGACATATAGAGGCAAGTCAGCTCCTGCCTCTGTATGTCTGCTAGCACCCATCCCGGCCTATTCCATCCAGAAGGTGGAATAAGTGCTGGTTGCGGTGGAGAGCACATGCTGCTGACCCCCCAACCACTCATCATGCTCATAGTACCCCTCTTCTCAAGTCACTTCATTGGCTCCCTATCATTTCCACAACCAGTTCAAACGTCTTCTGCTGACCTATAAGTGCATTCACTCTGCAGCTTCTCACTACCCTTCCTCTCTTATCTCTTCCTACACCCCTCCTCAGGTACTCTGCTCTTCTGGCAAATTGATTCTATCTGTGTCCTTCTCTTCTATTGCTAACTCCAGGCTTTGCTTCTTTCACCTTGCTGCTCCTTATGCTTGGAACAAACTACATGAGTCTGTACATCAGGTGCCTTCCCTGACCCTTTTCAAATCCAGACTGAAAACTCACCTCTTTGCTACCACTTTTGGAACTTGACTCACCTGATCTCCTTTGTGTTTCCTTACCATTCCCTCTAGATGTATCCCCTTGTCTACAGTTACTGTGTTGTCTGTCTTGACTAGATTGTAAACTCTGATGAGCAGGGACTGTCTTTTAAATGTGTCTGTACAGCACTGCGAACATCTTGTATTGGTAGACAAATGTTCAGTAGTATTCATAGTAGTAGCAGTAATAATTAGATTTATTTGAAAAGATCTGCCTCTAGTAAAATCATGCTGCCTCAGATCGTACAATCCACTGAACTCCAGAAAACCTCACTATCCTCTATTTAGCAGCATTTCCATTAATTTACTCACCACAGAAGTCAAACTAACTGGCCTGTAGTTCACAAACTCATCCTTACTTATGATTTTGTGTAAAGGGACCACATGGGCCCTTGTCCAATCCTCTGGGACACCTCTCGACTCTAAAGAAGCATTGAAAAGGTCAGACAATAGTGCCACTATAACTTCCCCAAGTTCCTCCATTACTCTTCCATGTATCCTATCCTGCCCCATTGCTTTGTCAACTTTTAGTTTAACTAGCTCCTCACGAACAGTCTTCTGAATATCATTCAAAACCCCCCTCACTTCTGTTCATATTTGTGGGTGTTATCTGAGGTCCTTCTATTGGCCCTTCATCTGTGAGCACAGAAGACAAAACTATTTGTTAAGTAATTCCACTTTATCCTCATCAGCGTCTACATATTTCTCCCCTTCAGCCTTCATTCTGACAATACCACTTTTGCATTTCCTCCTCTCACTAACATATCAGAAAATGTTTTGTCCCCCCATTTTACTGCATTGGCTGTTTTTCCTTCCATTTGTATCTTTGCTCTCCTGTCTCTTTTCTTAACTTCTTTTAGTTTTTTCAAATATTGATGTTTGACTTCCTCTTTCAGTGATCTCATGTAGTTTATAAAGGTCACTCTCTTTTTGTTCATCTTTTCAGCTACTTTCTTGAGAATCATAATGGCATCCTTTTCCTTTTATATTTATTTACTTTCCTAACCAAAGGTTTGTTGTCCTTAAAATAACCCCTTCCAGTTTTGCCCACTGCTTTTTTACATCCCCTTGATGTTCCCATCAAAAACACTCTCCTCATTGGTAAACACCAGGACCAGTATGGCCCCTTCACGTGTCGGTTCTTTTACCAATTGCTGAAATAGTTAACCCTGTAGAGTATCCAGGATGTCCTTACTTTTAGATAACAGAGCAGCAGGGATGTGCCCAATCAACATACAGCATATTGAAATCACCCAGCAATACTTTTCATAGCAATACTGCAAACATACTCAATTAAATCTCTGTCCAGTTGTTCTGCCTGTGAAGGAAGTCTGTATGTCATATCGATGGAAATGAATACTTCATTCCTTCTTTCCAGTTTAAACCACAGTGCCTCGTCCTTCTGGTACATAGTGCCCACAGATGTTTATCTCGCTAACACCATGATCTCAGACTGTGTCCAGGAGGGGCGGAACGAAGGCATGGTTATTTATTTATTTTATTTTATTTTATTTTTTTATTTAACATTTCTTCTATACCGCGCTATTATAATCAGCGCGGTGTACATCGAACAAAAACATACTACAATGCATACAAGCAACATTGAGTTTACAATGAACAGGAAATTAAACATGGGATAAACCGGGAAAACTATGTACAAGTTAACTCGATACTATGTACAATACTCTAACTCATTTGGATGTTGCATGTGCTTTTGTGGGTGGATGGTACACGTATGATGATTAGCGGTTGGGCTTATGTGTAGGCTAACCATTTTCTGTTTGTATTAAGGTGTTAGGGCGACTGGGGCATGTGGGAAGCTTGCCGGGTGTGTGTTTGCCTTGGATGGTTTCTGGGTTTGCCATGGAGATGTATGACGTGTATTCAGAAAAGGCCCATGGACCACAAGATGCATCTATAAAGAACAGAAATCTTGAAAGCTAAAGAGGCATTATTAACTGCCCTGAAAAAACATATTAAGTGATCAATAGTGATTATTCTGGCCATGCTGTCATTTGATGTTTGTGCTAAAGGAGCTAATCTAGGGGACCCTAACAATTCCTGTGTCCTGAAAAATTGGACTGTTGATGTAGGAATAGTATGTGAGTGAGTATGATTTGATTCTTGTTTGGGTGTGAAATGGAGATCATATTTTTAGTCCTGCGACTCCAAGCAATTCTGTTATCCATGGAGTCAGTGCATCTTTTTGGCAGATTTATATTTTTTTATGACTGAAAGTAAGAGTGTGTGTGTGTGGTTTGAGGGTTGCACGGGAAGATCTGGTGTGCTCATCTGCAATTCAGTGGGGACATGAAAGTCTGGCCAGTACCTGGACTGTACAGATGACTGCAGTGTCACCAGGTGCCAATGTGTTAAGGCAGAAAAAATCACAAAAGGTTTTCCATAACTAAATATCAAAACATATCCCTTTTAATACCAAGAGAACTTCATAGCATTAAGAGCATTCAACAGTGTAAACAGCACTGAAACATGCCCCAAAGCACAATATTGTGTGCGATTGGTAAGGGTCCATATTTAGCATTGTAAAGACTGTTTTTAGAGATGATCAATGGAAGAATAGCTATGGATTTCTTCTACTGCCATCCATGTTTTGATGCAAGGTATTTTGTCAATTCTGGTTAATCGATCATTCTGATATCAATCATAGAAGTGTGTTGTATCTGATGTCACACACATCTTATTTCTTATCTCAACTCACTCTTCATTTTAAGTTTGTTTTATGTCTATCTGGTCTAAGCAACTGATAGGTCTCAGACTTATTGGGCGTTATAAATATTCAGACTTTGATGTATTTTCTGAAAAACGCCCTAATTCGCATCAATGACCTTTTGTCTTATACAACAGTTGCTTAAGATCAATTGTTTAAATAAGTGAAGATTTAGGGCTGTGCTTAACTTTCAGTGTCTTCCCCCTTTCATTGAAAGCACCGACTTTCAGTTGTATCACTTTCTAACTCCAAACGCCACCTTCTGCGCTGTATCCGCGTTTCACCGAATTCCAGTTTCTTCAGGGGGTTGCATTGAAAGCACTACAATACAGATAATAATTGTGCTCACAACATATACACACTTCCAATATAATATACCAAATTCATAAACTCTACATGTTTCCCATACAAGGAGAGACCACATACCCGGCTTTCAGTTGAATCACTTTCTAACTCCAAAATGTTAATTTCTCACTACTCTCTCACTCCTGCCGGCGGTCATAATTTCCAAAGTTGCTTTTTCTCTGTCCTGTCTTCGAGCCTGCCGGCTTACAAAAACGTCGCGTGTGCGTGTTAAGCTTTAAGCCTATTGTTGGTTCCTCCCCCAATACGTCATTGAAGCCTGTTATTAGTTCCTCTTCCACTACGTCATTAGTTAACAAGAATTCCATTCACTTACATACAAGGTATGTCATGACAAATATATCACTTTCTACTTGCTGTTATTACAGTATATCTTTGAGTTCACTGAGATCACCTTGCATTGTACTGGGCATACAACAGACTAGTATAGTCTAGTTTGCACCAACATTTATTCAGTATTTATGTGTAGTTTGCATCAGCACAACACTGTCAGTGAGAGAGCAGCTTAGGAGATGCAACCTAGGCAAAATTTCAGCCTTGCGCCCCCTCCCAATTCGCTTTTAGACCCCTAGCGTGTCCCCCCTTATGATTTTGAGCTTGCTTGCAAATGAACTATACACTATAAAAGCCTACTAAAAAGAAAATAAACACAAGCTTACTGAAGTGTCAACTGACAATTTATTACAAACACCTCATTGCTCGAATTTTCATTAATTTATGCAGTTCCATCCACATAAAAATGTTTAATTATTTAATGAGCACGGAATTTTCCTTGTCAGCAGTGGCTTGCAAGCCCTGCTACATTAAGCAAATTTATAAACGGTCTATCTCAGGTATTTCAGCAGGTTTCAATAATGATGATACATCAGCATTAATGTACTAAGCACAAAACACACTCAGAGCTAACTGCAAAATGCTACCATATTTAAATAGAAAGCAAGATAGAAGTTCAAGGTCTTTCATGCTAGTTTGTGTATCTTTCAGGATTGCTACATGGTGTATATCTAGGGATGTTTTTAATAAAGAGCAGTACAAATTTGCAGTGGCCATGCATTCATTGCCAAAATTACTGCACTATGGGGCATGTTTACTAAAGTGCTGAAGGTAGTATGAGACTAATGTGTGGTTAGTGTGTGTTGCTACAGCAGCTGGGAAGGAACAGCTGTGGTAAATGCAGGGGGCAAGGCCACAGTAGAGAAGTAAGGCTGCGCTAGGTGCAGCACCAATGCATTAGTAGTAACCGCCTGCAGCAAACAACCTGAGTTGGTTCATCAGGCTCCATCTCTGACTCATTTCAAATCCAGGCTAAAAACTCACCTCTTCGAGGCTGCTTTTGGATCCTGATCCATACAGCTTCCTGCTCTCCAACTATTTTTTTCCCTACTATTCCCCTAGACATACCCTAGTTCCCAAGTGTTATGTTGTCTATCTGGACTAGTATGATGGGGTCTAAAGAGTATTGCCCATCCCTCTCCAGAGAGATTATCAACAGGCCCCTTTAAGAGAGCCTGCAGCCCAGAGTTCAGGGATAGGAGGGTGTGGCTCCCAGGGAAAGGTCAAAAACCCAGCAGGCTTCAGGAGGGAGAGAGGCCCCTGGAGACAGAAGTCCTTTCCAGGCAAGCCATGTGAAGGTGGGAGTTTTAACTGGGATGGAAGGAAGGGCCAGGAAAACCAGACTGTGAATATTTAAGAGCTGGGATAGAATAAAGTTGACAGTTTTCTCGAAGTTTCATTACTTGTCCTCTAACCTTTCTACTTTTTGAAGGAGTAAACAACCGATCTACATTTACCCATTCTACTCCATTCAGTGCTTTATAGATCTCTATCATATCTCCCCTCAACCGTTTCTTTTCCAAGTTGAAGAGCCCTAGCCTTTTAGACCTTTTCTTGTAGGGATATCTTTCCATTCCTTTTACCATTTTTGTCAATCCTCTCTGTACCTTTTACAATTCTGCTATATATTTTTGAAGATATGGCAAAAAGAATTGCACACAATATTCTCTAATCCTTTCCTTATGATTCCAAGCATTTTATTTGCTTTCTTGATCATAGCTGCACACTGGGCAGAGGGTTTCAACATATTATCCATGATGATGCCCAGATCCTTTTCCTGGGTGGTGATTCCTAATGTGGAACCTTGCATCATGTAACCATAGTTTGGATTCTGTTCCCTAAGAGGCTGATTCCACAATGGGGGTTATTCTGTCCCCCGAATAGTGGGGATGGATGCCCCAACAGGACGTCCATTCCCACTATTCGTGGGCCTCCCTGACGGTTGTACGGGGAAGTTAGATGGGGGTGAAGAGGGGGCGGATCGGGGGTGGATTTTGTATGTATGGGGCCGATTCTAATGTCGACCCTGTACGTCCAGGGCCGGCAACTTGTACGGGGAAGTTATTCCACCTATGAGGTGGAATAACTTCCCTGGATGCAGTGGATCGGCAGGCCCTAGGTGCGGATAGGGCGGGGGGGGGGGGCGAGGACATTCCCTGCAGGGTGGCCAGATCGGGGGTTGGGCTGCAGGGAATCAGCTGCAGAAGCTGGCAGCCGGGATCACAGATTTTAAATGGAGTCGTGGTGCCATGGCAACTGGATGCCATGATGCCACGGCTCCATTTAAAAGCCCTGACTAAGTTAGTTGGGTATGTCCTGTCCGTGCAGGCCAGGCTGAATTGCAGTCCTGGCCTACATGTACAGGACTGTTTGCAATTCTTATCCCACAGGGCTAGACGTGCCCTGCAGGATCAGAATCGCAATGCCCTCTGTACAACTGGTTCAGACTGGATATAGAGAGGGCTTCAATGTCCGGGACAGAATTGGGCTAAATGTGCACAGCCGGGCCATCTGGACACTCAAAAAATGGATGAGGCCAATTTGTACCAGATTCCACATCTGCGGGAGCTATACATTCCTGTGGTAGCAGAGTCAGGGCACTTAGATGGCCCGCCATGCACCCGATTCCATGGTGGGATCCACACAATGCTCCGGCTGGTTTGCCAGTGTTGTGGTGTCCCATTGCCATGACACTGGCAAATCCAGCCAGAGTCACCGATGGCCAGAGATGGTGCAGCCCCATTTCCCCACCATCTGATCCTCAGTGGGTGCCCACAAAGCTAGGATCTGGCAGCAGGTGCCAAGCTGCTGCAGCACGATGGGGCTGGGGTGGCCTGTAGCATGCAATCTTTGCCAGAGCTGGCACTTATTCCACCCTCTGGTTGGAATGAGCTGGGCATCTGAGTAGGTTGCAGGGGATGTATAGAAGCAGGAGCTGAATTGCCTCTCTAAGTCCCAGCAAATTACCCCTCCCCTGCACTGCCCATTCCTACCCCCGTCCAGCACTCCCCACACAAATGCAGTGCATGTGCGGAGAGCGCTGACACCAGTATTGCAATGGAGGCTAAACATGAGTTGGATGTCAAACCCGGACATCCAACCCCACTATTTCTGGATCGGAATGACCACATAAGTGATAACTTTGCACCTGCCCACATTAAATTTCATCTGCCATTTGAATGATTAGTCTCCTAATTTGTCACTGTCCTCTTAAAACTTTTCATGATCCCCTTGTCTTTTAACATCTTTGAATAATTTTGTGTCATCTGCAAATTTGATTACCTCACTTGTTATTTCCATTTCCAGGTCATTTATAAATATGTTAAAAAGCAGTTGGCCTAGCACAGATCCCTGGGGTACTCCACTTTGCACCTTTCTCCATTGAGAAAGTTGGTCATTTAGCCTTATTTTCTGTTTTTTATCTATTAACCAGTTCCTAATCCTTAGTAGTACATTGCTTTCTGTCCCATGACTTTTTAATTTCCCCCAAGAGCCACTCATGAGGGACTTTCTCAAAGGCTTTCTGAAAATCCAGATGCATACACTATGAGTGCAATTCCAGAACATACACATCTGGGCTGTGGACAGGTCTAGAGAGAAGATGGCCCGCACACACATCTCCGGAATCAGAGTGGAGACGTCAATAGAGCTGCACATGCTACTCACGACTTTGCTGGATGGCTGGCGTGTGTGCATTCGTGGGACATCCAAATCATGACCACATATACCCCTGGCCCTCCATCCACATGTATCTCCAAAAATGGCTCCACTCCCATGAAGCTCAGTCCATGTGTAACCAAATCTGCCAGGTACATCTGACCTAGAATGGCCAAATTTGGCAACATGAAGCTGCACCAGCAGGTCCCTGGTTTGACTCTGTATCATTTGGAACATGTACTGAAGAATAATAAGGCTCTCTCTCCACCACAGATGTTTCTGCATCCTGCGTGACATGGAGGTATGGGGTGCGATTATGCAACATACGAAGGACCAAGCCACAACTCATACACTGCATCTGGCAGCAGCTGCAACAGGAGCAAGGTGAGTGTTTAAGCAGAGACCCAAGCCAGGTGAGAGGCAGACATGCACCCTCCACAGAGGCAGACTACCACACGCAACATAGGGACAACCGAATCTACCTGATCCTTGCTGTGATGTCACACAGAATCATTGGGCAGGTTGGGTGAAAAATATAATCCATATGAACAACACTGACACACATGGGGTTAGAGTGTATGAACACACACAGACATAGTGCATATGAGACAGAGCTGCATGAGCACAAGAGAGCTGTTGGAATGACATGCATTTGTAGGTCAGAGTCACTCACAATGGTATACTATCCTGGGAACACAAAGCATGAAGTAAGGATGTGCGCAGGTGCCACCTGTAGAGAAGGACATGCAGAAACTGGGTCTAGCACAAGCATGCAGCCCTCAAGGAGGGATACACACACAGATGCTGAATAGCTAAGGGTGCTATGTAACATAGTAACATACATAGTAACATAGTAAATGATGGCAGATAAAGACCAGCATGGTCCATCTAGTCTGCCCAGCAATATGGCAGGAGTAGGTGCACCCCTTCCCATGTCTTTTAGAGAGTAGGCGCACCCCTACCCATGTTTTTGCTTAGTGGTGCGCCCACCAGGAGCAGGTGCACCCCTCCCCATATTGTTGTTTCTTTGTTTGTTTAGGGGTGAACCCACCACTCCTCCCCCCATTGCTCCATGTAGGACACCCCCTATTTGTTGAGAAATGAGATGGTTCAGTTTATTTAGATTTAATCTTGTTGCTGTAAAGTGATCCACTGTGTCTGTCCCAGACCACTTTGAATTCCGTCACTGTGTTTGCCCCCACCACCTTGTGTTGCTGAATATTTGCAAATGTTGCTCATAAAGATCACTGTGCACCTCAGCCAGGGAACCATATAGAGCCACTGTGTTGACATGAGAAGGAAAGATGCAAGAACAGGGCTGGGAATGGCACAAGATCAACATGGAGTTGTCCCAGGCAACTTACTAGTGACCATAATTGGGTCGCCAGCCTGAGTAGTCTGTCTAAGGCAATCCCCACAGCCAACCCCACAACATAGCTGCCCACATAGCACATGTAGGCCATGTGACCTCTGCCAATGTGTGCTACAACCCCATCAGTAACATGGCCATGTGGGCCAAGGAGGGCAGGGAGCATGAGACAGATTACACAACAACACATGACACCAGTCACTGCAGTCACCAGATACAATGTGCAATAGTTACACGTCCTGATTCGACTGGCCACAGGTACCCAGTGTACACTCTCTAGAACTGAGGTAAAGCACATGAAAGCAATGTTCTGTATAATTTGCCAGCACAAGTATCACAGACAAGTGAGTTGTAGAGATCTATGACATAGTTGACAGAGTCAGAATTGATGTCAGAGCCACACATGCACATCTATGCCACTTAAGGATCAGTAGGTGGCAGTAGTGGCCAATCAGTTCCAACATTGCAATGGCAATACTGCTCTCACATAGTGAGGTACAACAGATGCTGAAGGTACTGTCCATGAAAGTCCAAAAAGGAAAGTCATATACACAGTAGTGCACATGTAAAATTGAATGTTTTGAATTCAGTCTAGAAGGAGTAGCTCCGAGGTCCAAAAATAGCATCCCAGTCCGGGAATCAGCAGGTGACCTGTACCAGCATATCAATATAGTCTAAGCCAGGAAAAGTGCAATGTGGCTCATTCAGTCACATATATTGCTGGGATCCACAGTGGGCAATGTGCAGATAAGGGACCTGGCCAACTCCACCAATACCCTAAGTGGGAATCAAACCTATGACATTATGATGCCACATCTGGGCTCACATCAATAAACCCCACCACCAGCAGCAGTCCAACATAGTGCTGACATACAGCTACCACACATACCATGGTGTGCAGCTAACCACAACCTCTTTGCCTCCCATTTACAGCTGTTCCTGATGAGGACTGCCTGCCACCTTCCCCTGAGAGGTCTGAAGCTGACACCTTAGAGGACGCATGGGAATCCCCCCCCCCCCCAGCCCTAGGAGGAGCAGCAGCAGAAGTGCCTCCAGGCATACCTGCCACATTATGGGCAACCCCATCATACTGTCAAGTCCCTCCCCCTTGGAGGAGGAGATGACGAAGAGGAGGGAGTGTCAGATGTGGCTGTGGTGTCTACCTCCTCCGAAGGGGAGGGGATACATATCAGTAGATATGAGAGACCAAGTTCCCTGGCATAAGATGGGGGAGTGGGAGATGGAGGGCATGAGCCAGGGGCATGATGAGGGGGATGTGCAGGAGGGATGGGCCCTCATCCTGGAGACCCTATAGGAGGGGGAATGCCACTGAGATGGCAGCGAGGAGGGAAGGATACATCGGTGGTACAGGGGGATGAGAGTGGGGACAGGGAGGAGGCAGTGGTGAGGCTGGGGGATGAGAGTTGTGACTGGGAGGAACCAGTGGAGGTGTGTGGGGATGAGATTGGGGATGGGGAGGAAGAAGTGGTGTTGCAGGGGGATGAAAGTGAGGATGGGGAGGAGGCAGTGGTGGGGCAGGGTCATGGGAGCTAGGGAAGCCAGGAGGCTGTGGTGGTGCAGGGGTTGGGAACAGGGAGGGGGAGGAGGCACAGATGGTGCTGGGGGATGGAAGTGGGGAGGTGGGGGATGCAAGCACCAGAATGCTGCTGTCCACCTCCTCTCCAGCTGGGGTGCATGGCGGGGAAGCAACAATGTCCAATGGAGGTAGAGAGCAGTGTTGGGGATGATAGGGTGTAAAGGGCAAACAAATTCTGATGAAAAAAAAAGTGAGTAAATTAAAACTTTTACGATGTTGGAAAATTTCAGTAATTTAAATGCTGGGGTCAGTGTTTTAATCCTCCCGGGTGAATGTAACCAGTAGGTTAAAATGTTGTTTAACTGGTGAGTGCCCGTGATCCTCCCTGATGTGAGGGGTAAGGGCCCAGTATTGGTAAAAAAGAAAGGGGGCCTTGGAATGACACCTTGGGACTAGTGGAAAGCCCCAGAGATAAAGAAGGTTGCCCCCAGAGTGCCAGAGTTGGGATTAAAAAAATAATTAAAAAATTAAAAGTTCAAGGGAAAGGATGGGAAAGAGACCCCAGAGGAAAAAAATGATATAAATAATTGTAAAAGGCATAAAGAGCCCAAGTTTAATGATGGGATAGGAGCTCTGAAATAAAGGAAATGAATTTAGTTGTAGCCTGTTAGAGATCAGACAAATGGCAAGCCTGTTTCAAAGGTGGCTGGGCTGCCCTTAAAGAGGCAGTAACCTTAGCTAAATGAGGAAAAAATGGCCCAAAAATAAAACTGGCTATTTTTAACTTTTAAAGTGTTTTGAAGATATGAGGAAAGTCAGGGGATGGTGCTGAGCCCACTGGAGATGTTTTTGAGTATTTTGGAGTTGATTTAAAGTTGCAATTTGACTTGTAAAGAGTGTATTTTCAAGTCATGTAAAGTTCCAAGAAGTGCCTAAAAATGGTCCTACAGTTAAATAAAAGTAAATTGTAAAGAAAAGTTCTGAAAGAATATTGATTTAGGCAGTTTTGTATACTGCCTTATCCTTCAATCAAAGTGGTCACAACACAATTGGGGGATACGAGACACATACACTAATACTTACAGGGAACATGGGCAATGGAGTGTTAAGTGGCTTGCCCAAGACCACAAGGAGCATCTGTGGGACTAGAAACCCCAGTCCTTCCGGCCCAAGGTTGCTGTCCTCTAGTGGGATTTGAACCCCTGACTTTCTGGCTTGAAGTACCTTGCCCCAACCACTAGGCTACTCCTCCCTCTGGGTGGTAGGTTTTAAATTTAAATGTACCAGAATGTACTGGCAAGAGGAGGGATCTGTTGGGTTACAATGTAACATGTTAGTCAGCTGTAATTGCCTGTCTCTGCTGATGTGCTTTTGCTGAACTCAGCTCACAGACACTGATTGAGAGAAAGAGCTGATTTAAAAACTGTAATAGGGCTCCACATAGACAATTAAATAGGAGATTTGAATGAAGAAGGAGAAAAAGACATTTTATTCAGATTAGAATGGAACTAGTTGATGAGGTCATTGGCTGTAGCAGCGCTGTTCCAGAGAAGATGGGATTTTTGTGAGACTGGCTTTTTGGGGCAATTAGTGTGTGGTCTTGAATGTTTATGGATGCACACTGCTTGGTGTGACTGAAGAGGCCTCTGTTTGGATGAATTTTGGAGAGTTTGATAGGTTTTGTTTAAGATTGAGTGAATTTGAGCAAGGGATGAATAAAGCAGTGATTTAAAGATTTCAATTGGAGAATCTAAGGTAGGTTCAGGTGAGTTTAAAGAGAAAAGATTGAAGATTTAAGGAGAGTTTTCAAAGAAGAAAACTGGTAAGATTATTTGGTTTAGAAAATTAAAAATGTGTTTTTCCTAATTAGAAGTGTATAACGCGTTTGGGTGAAAATAACAGCAGAAGCAGGTGAAGGTAGGTCAGAGAAGAACATAGAAGCTTATGGATAGAAACTAAAAAGGGGACATAAAGAAGATTGAAGGGGTTGGGGTTTTTTTTGTTTTGTTTTGGGTTTTTTTAATATAAAATTTTCCCTTTACACATCCTAATAAGTGAGTGCACAAGGACATTTAATTATATACTGCCCAAGTGCTATCGCATTCAAGATGGTTTACATTCAGGTTCTGTATATATTCCCCTTGTCCCTGAAGGGCTCACAATCGTTTTTGTACCTGAGGCAATGGAGGGATAAGTGGCTTGCCCAAGGTCACAAGGAGCACCTGTGGGACTAGAAAATCCCACTCCTTCCAGCCCAAGGTTGCTGTCCTCCAGCGGGAAGTAAAATGAAAAAATTGTTTTTATATATTCTATAATGCGGGACTATAAGTGAAGTTTTAAGGGGGTTAAGATAGGAAAGGCTAATGAATGAAGGGAGTGAATGTTGGTGTGTGGTATCATAACAGCGAAGGAGTGAGAGAGTGGTACTTGGGTGATGTTGTGGTGCAGAATCAGGGCACTTGGATGGCAGATAAAGACCATCATAGCCCATCTAGTCTGCCCAGCAAGGTGGCAAGAGTAGGTGCTCCCACTGCTCCGTGCAGGTCACCCCTCCCCATGCCTTTGTTTAGGAGTGTCCCCACCACTCCGTGCAGGTCACCTCTACTTGTTGAGATATAAGAGATAGTTATGTTTATTTTGATTTTATCCTGTTTCTATAAAGGGATCCACTGTGTCTGTCCCATGCCATTTTGAATTCTGTCACTGTGTTTGCCCGCACACTTCCATCGGGAGGACATTCCAAGCATCCACCTCCCTTTCAGTGAAAAAGTATTTCCTGACATTGCTTTTCAGTTTATCCTCTTGCAGCTTCATGTTATGCTCTCTAGTATTACAGCTTCCTCATCTTTGAAAGAGGTTTGTTTGTTCATTAATATTTCTTAAGTATTTAAAGGTCTGCATCATATCTCCTCTGTCCCTCCTCTTCTCTAGAGTATATATAGTTAGGTCTTGGAGTCTCTTTTCATATGTCTTGTGGCACAGACTCCAAATCATTTTGGTTGCCTTCCTTTGAACCGTTTCCATTCTTTTTATATCCTTTGTGAGATATGGTCTCCAAAACTGAACATAATATTCCAAGTGAGTCCTCACTAGTGACTTGTCCAGTGGCATTAGTACCTTCTCCTTTCTGTATGCAACCCAGCACCCTTCTGGCTTTGGCCACTGCCTTGTCACACTGTTTCACCGCTTTGAGATCCTCAGAAACAATCACTCTGAGGTCCTTCTCCTGGTCCATATTGCAGCAGTTTTTGAGAGAACTGGTATTCCAAGTGAGCTGTTAGCCTTTTGTTGTTCTGGTTGTGGTTATCCGCTGCTGATGAGGAGACTAAGTGGAGCGGTGGTCCTTTTCTGTGGTGGTTTGGTGGCCTGCGCCTAAGGGCCATGCCAAAGGGCCCTTTGGTAAGGCTCATAGATTCAGGCCCACCAGGCACAGGAGCACCTTTCACAACTTTAATTTAAAGATCTTGAGCTGGAAGGATATCAATGAAACTGTCCGTCAGCAGAGAAGGTGCTTACCTCTGAGGTGATGGGCTACTATTGAAACTCCAGTTCTGCTGCGGTTGTTAATGGCGGCATTGGAGATGAGGTGGAGGCAGGATGGATGGGTCCTTGTGTGTGAGTGTGTGCAGAGTCCATGTACACCTTCGAGCATGTATGTGGATGTACATTACCTGTCAGCTGCAATAGCATAGTGATGTTGATTTAATATGTGAATCATACAATAGTCTCATGTATTTAAGAGTGGAGTTTTTTTCTGACTCATGATGGTGTTGTCACGTAGCGTATGATACATACTGCTTTTAGCTATGCTGACATAGAGCTGTTGCATCGGCTTGGTGACATTACTCACTGAGGTCTTTTATCTCCACCTGTGAACTTTTGTTGACAAGTTTCAGTTCCTAGTGTGATGGTATGTTGTTACATTTTTTTTTTTTGCACTGGTTCACCTTTTCTTGTAGCTTTTGCTATACCAGGTGCCTTGAGGTTTGTATTTGGATTGGGATCAATTCCCACATTGCCAAAATTACCATGTTCTTCCTGGTCAACAGTGATCTGCACAACATCCCTGGGCTGTGAGAATCTACATGTTTTTTGAGAGACAACATGTCACAAGGCATCACCTATAATCTGGAATGGGTACGTGTTTTGAGTGCTAATGTATGGGTCATCTTTTCTTGGCCAGTTGTTCTTTTATTGGCCCGATCATTTCTTAGCCCACATAGGTGCCAGTCTCAGCCCCCTGCTATGGAATGGGGAACCATGGGATAGTACAGTGAGTCAATGCATAGCTCAATCAGTCATGCAAAGGGTTTGGATGAGGTTATCCCAGGCTGACACTCTCCTCCTGAATGCCGCACCATGGGGCACATGTGGGGCAACATCAGGGTCATCTCCATTCACCTGGGATAGGTCAGGCTCTGCCGGAAGGTACTGCCTGCACTGTTGTACATAGTTGTGGAGCATGCAGCAGGTAACACATATTTGGCAGAATTTAGCTGGCAGTACAGTATCTCACCTCCTGACCTATCCAGGCATCAAAACCGGTTCTTAGTTGGCCAAAGGTTTGCTCGGTGATGTCCTGGGTGCTCCTATGGATCCAATTGTATCTCAGCTGGGCCACGATGATGAGGTTGACTGCGGAAGTCAGCAGCCATTCCCTCAAGGGGTGTCCTCTGTCACCTGCAAAGAGAAAGGCTATATCAGACAGATGCTAGGGTGTGGTAATGGTGGCATGGGAGAGCAATATGCATAATACATGTTGCAGGCACTGGATCATTATATATGTGGCTGTGTTCAGCTGTGGCAGTCAGTGACATAGACCCATAGCTCTTGGGTGAGATATGTGTGCCCCTTGAATGTGCATATGCTTGGGCACACCAACCTGCAGCAGGAGAACCTTCTGGAGGGGAGGAAGGGTTAGATAGTTGTTTGTGGGGCCTGTGAGACACTCCCCCATCCCCTTGAGGAGACTGTTTAACCTGTGCTCAACATTCCCTTTGTGTCACAGGGTTTGGGTATGTGAGTCAGCGGTATCCCTATGTCAGTGCATTGCCTGTATACCAGCAGGATACACAAAAAGAGCAAGAGACGAAGTCATCAATGGATGGTCAACAGGCGTTTATTCATAAAAAAACCCAGCGCGTTTCGGCGCCACCGCCTTCTTCAGGGGGTATACAGGTTAAAAACATAAACAAATTTGAATAAATATACATGTAAATAATTAAATAAATAAATACCATATTTCTGTATGTGAGTCAGCAGTATCCCTATGTCAGTGCATTGCCTGTATACCAGCAGTGCATCTCTGGACCATTCCTAAGTGGACCATCACAAATGTGCATAGTGGGAGGTATTGGCTTGGTATCTGGTGTCAACCCTCTGGCATCAGGGGTCACCGTAGTAGTGAGTAAGATGGGAGAGTTAGAATATATAGCACTAAATGAAAGGTTAGATATGATTGGAATATCAGAGACATGGTGGAAGGAGGACAACCAGTGGGACACTGTGATACCTGGGTACAAACTATATCATAATGACAGAGCTGATCAAATTGGTGGAGGGGATGTGCTCTATGTTATAGAGGGCATTGAATAAGAAAGGATTATAGTTTTGCAGGAAACACAATTTTCTGTAGAATCTCTATGGATTGAAAGTCCATGTAAAAAGAGGAGGGTGATGGTAGTGGGAGTGTACTATCGACCGCCTGCCCAGAATGAACAAATGGATGATGAAATGCTCGAAGAAATCAAGGAAGCTAACAACAGTTACAGTACAGTAATAATAATGGGTGATTTCAATTATCCCAGTATCAACTGGGTCAGTGTCACGGAAGGACATGCTAGGCAGATGAAGTTCCTAGATGAAATAAATGACTGCTTCTTGGAGCAGCTGGTTCATGAACCGATCAGACAGGAAGCCATATTGGACCTAGTCCTTAGTGGAACATCAGATCTGGTACAAGAGATAAGGGTGTGGGGGACACTTGGGAATAGTGATCATAGCATGATAGCGTTTGATTTCATTAGTGGAGGAGGGATGGTAAGGAAATCCACAGTCCTACCTTTTAACTTTCGAAAGGGAGACTATGATAAAATGAGGAAAATAGTTAAGAAATAACTAAAAGGAGCAGTTGCAAAGGTTAAAGACTTACATCAAGCTTGGGTGTTACTGAAAAATACTATCTTGGAAGCCCAGAACGGCTATATTCCACGCTTTAAGACAAGTGGAAGGAAGTCCAAAAAATTGCCAGCATGGTTTAAAGGTGAGGTCAGAGAGGCTGTTGCTGCCAAAAAAAGCATTTTTCAGGAAATGGAAAAAAGAGCCAAGTGACAAAAACTGGAATCAGCACGATTACTGGCAAGTTAAATGCAAGACATTGATAAGGCAGGCAAAGGGAAAATTTGATAACAAGCTTCCTGTGGAAGCAAAAACGCGTAATAAAGACTTTTTCAAGTACATTCGTAGCAAAAAACCTGTGAGAGAGTCAATTGGACCATTAGATGATAGAGGGGTTAAAGGGGCACTAAGAGGCGACAAGGCAATAGCGGAGACACTGAATGCATTATTTGCTTCGGTCTTTACTGAGGAAGATGAAGGGATGTTACCCATGACTGAAGTGGTATATAAAGTGCGGAAGAATTGAAGGAAATATTGATACATCGGGCAGATGTATCAATATATTGAGAAGATGTATTACAACTATTTGATAACCTGAAGAGTAGCAAATCACCTGGACCAGATGGTATACATCCAAGTGTGTTGAAAGAAATGAAATATGAGATTGCAGACCTGCTATTAGTAATCTGTGAACAATCATTAAAATCATCTGTAATACCTGAAGATTAGAGGATGGCCAACATAACGCCAATTTTTAAAAAGGGTTCCAGGGGTGATTCGGGCAACTACAGGCTGGTGAGCCTGATGTCAGTACCGGGAAAAATGGTAGAAACCATCATAAAGAACAAAATTGCTGAACATGTAGATAGTCATGGCTTAATGGGAGATAGCCAACATGGCTTTAGAGAAGGAAGATCTTGTCTTACTAATCTGTTATGTTTTTTTGAAGGTGTGAATATACAGGTAGACAAAGGTGAGTCAGTTGATATAGTGTATTTGGACTTTCAGAAAGCCTTTGACAAGGTCCCTCATCAGAGACTTTTGGCAAAACTAAAGAGTCATGGGATAGCAGTGTACTATTGTGGATCAGGAACTGGTTAAAAGATAGAAAGCAGAGGGTAGGGTTAAATGGCCAATTTTCCCAATGGAGAAAGGTGAATAGTGATGTACACCAGGGATCTGTGATCGGTCCGCTGCTTTTTGACATATTCATAAATGACCTGGAAAAGGGAATAACGAGTGAGGTTATCAAATTTGCAGATGACACAAAACTATTTAAAGTTGTTAAAACCCAAGAGGATTGTGCAAAATTGCAAGAGGATCTTGATAAATTGGAAGACTGGGCATCAAAATGGCAGATGAAATTTAATGTGGACAAGTGCAAAGTTATGTACCTAGTGAAGAACAACCCAAGCTATGGTTACACGATGCAAGGTTCCACATTAGGAACCACCACCCAGGAATAGGATTTAGGCGTCATTGTGGCTAACATGTCAAAACCCTCCGCCCAGTGTGCAACAGCAGCCAAGAGAGCAAATAGAATGCTAGGCATCATAAGGAAAGGAATAGAAAATAAAACAAAGGATATTATAATGCCTCTATATCATTCCATGGTGCGACCGCACCTTGAATATTTTGTGCAATTCTGGTCGTCGCATCTTAAAAAGGATATAGCATTATTAGAAAAGGTTCAAAGAAGAGCCACCAAAATGATAAAGGGGATGGAAGGATACCCCTATGAAGAAAGGCTAAAATGGTTATGGCTCTTTAACCTGGAAAAGAGATGGCTGAGGGGAGATATGATAGAAGTCTATAAATTAATGAACGGAGTGGAACGGGTAAACGTAGATCGTTTGTTTATGTTATCAGAATATAGAAAAACTAGGGCACATGCAATGAAGCTACAGGGTAAACTATTTAAGACAAATAAAAGAAAATATTTTTTCACTCAATGTGTAATTAAACTCTGGAATTTGTTACTGGAGGATGTAGTAAAGGCTGTTAGTGTAGCTGGGTTTAAAAAAGGTTTAGACAAGTTCCTGGAGGAAAGGTCCATAAACTATTATTAAAAAGGGACCCAGGATATCAATGCTTGACCCAATACAAGCAATGTGGAACCTGTGTCTTTTGGGAAACTGCTAGGTACGTATGACCTAGATTAGTCACTGTTGGCAACAGGATACTGGGCTTCACAGACCTTGGTCTGACCCAGTATGGCATATCTTATTTTCTTAAGTTCTTAACGTCCGTTACATCAGAAAAGAACGTCACTCATATTATTGTGCACACTGTGCATCTTTGGCACTGCAACATGAATTGTGGCAAACGTGTGTTCTCCACAACACATGTACGCTGCAATACTGCGTCATAACGTAACACGTATAATACAGCAGACAAGATGGCCACTTGGTGGAACACATTTGCATTGCGCTTGCTCTGGTTGTTTGGGATAGTGGTTACAGACATGCGTTGAGCCGTACTAGGTTGTGGGTTGGATTCCCACATGTTCCTTCCCTTTTCTTTTATTGTGTTCTGCTAACCTTACCATACAATGGCTGCAGCTTCGTCACTTCTCCACACACCCATCCTTCTCTTCACTGTGCACTACAGTGTGCCCTACATGCAGCCTATCCTTCACATATTAGCTGTTACATATGCTTCCTTTGTTTGGGCAGTCTTGGTGGGCAGTTGTCTCAGTGGTTTGGTATTGCTGTTGTTGAGTGTGTTTGGGTTTTTCAGTGTACAGGTTAAATTCTCACATACTCCTTTTTGGATCACCTCCCCATTAAACCCTTGTACATACACCATCCACACATCTGGCCATTCAGACTGGCCCCTGATGCCCTTTCAGATTAATTTGTTTACCCATCTGCATGCTGTTTTCACTGCACACCATTTCATGGGGTGTGTGCATGTATTTATATATGGCTCACGTCCCAATTACAGACTGTGATATCAGCTGCCTGTGGTCTATGGCCTTACACCTACGGCTCCGTTTTTCATATGACACCATGTCTGCACATCTCTCAGAGCATCTTCTACTGTCTGCGCGCCTTTGATTGCAACCCCTTTGGACGCACTGCTGCTTCCCATCGGCTGTGACATTAACAAATGGTAATTGTCCAGGGTGCCCTATACCGCACACTAAATGGCCAGGGCGCCCTGTACCGCATGTTACCGGTCCATGCTTACCTTAACGTTGCACCGCCCACTTCCTTATAAGGCATCCATAACATTAGCGCTGCACTTACTGCCGGGGTAACATTACCGCGCCTTAGTAAACATTTATCAAAAGGTATATAAAATACATATATGTTGTGATGAAGCTGAAGCCATTGAATCAATAGGCTTAGAAAAAAACACTGTTTATTATAAAGCAACTGACTCACAGAAGGTGCAGTTACCTAAAAGTGCAGCTAGAGGGAGCAGGCATGAGGATGCAGAAGCTAAGCTGACACACCCAGGTTTTGAGAATGCAGGAGCTAATCAGGTACACCTGAGTAGAGAGCCAGGAAGCTCAGTGGAGAAACGGCTTTATAAACAGTGCTCAGAAGGAAGAAAGCAGAGAGGACCTCGATCTGAGAGAGGAACTGAGAGAGGACCTCGAGCTGAGAGAGGAACTGAGAGAGGACCTCGAGTTCAGAAAGGAACTGAGAGAGGACTACGAGCTGAGAGAGGAGCTGAGAGAAGACCTCAAGCTCAGAGAGGACCACAAGTTTGGAGAGGAACACAAGTTCAGAGAGGAACTGAGAGGGGACCTGAGAGAGGAACCTCACATACTGAAAGGCAGAGAAGCTTGGAGTACTTACAAGGAAGAGCTAAGTTCCAGGGAGGACAAGCCCATTCCAGAAAGCTCCAGGAGCCAGTCTTCAGGGAAGACGGTGAAAGAAGGAGACTGCCGGGTAGAGCATATACCAGCAGAGCACGTCTCAAAGATCCAAGGTACAGTTATATTTCCTTTCCAAGATGTGAGCCAGCTCCTAGAAAAGCTTATAACCCAGAGAACCGTACTGATAGGAAACAAAGCTGGGAAGGGCTTGTGAAACCTTTACAGAGAGGCATAATAAAAAGTCATAACAGTTATTTGCCAAACCAAGACCAGCAAGGCTGGGGAATATTGGAGAGATCTATTGAACTACAACCTGCCTTATCCAGGGAAAGCTCAGGACCAGCTGACAACACGGCTGAACAGGAACCTATGCAAATAGAGGTGATAGAGCCAGAGCCGTTGCAGTTAGAGCACCCGATGGACTGCTCACTCTGTGTTTCCAAAAGTCTAGAGTCTCTCACAGAATTGTAACCGGCAGGACATGCTTTAACATATCTTTTTGCTTTTGCTAAGCTGAAAGAAGAAGTTTTGTATTTGTTTTTCCTCTTGGTGTTGAAAACCTGTTTGAACCCAAAGAACTGTGAAGCACCTGTAACAGTTACTGACTTTGTAAATATTTTGGCATAAACCCTGAAGTAAGGTACATTCTGTTTTTGTCTTCCTGGAGAACCTTTGCGCAACAAAGGGAATAAAAACCATTTAAGTTTAACCCTGCGCAAGGCTCACAACTATTTCTTTATGAAGTGGGACTACAAAGACCATGATGCACCTGGTCTAGAAAGGTTTCTCCTTCTTCAACCAACGATAAGTGTCTGCCCTCTCCTTTCTGCACACTGCCACTAGGATGGGCTGTGACATAATGGCGTAGTTTTTAGGATTTTTATTGGGAAGCAAAAGAACAAATTGCCAAGTTCCAAAGGAAAAGAAGCACTGAGTGGAAGATAGAAGTGTTGTCACCTGTACTGCTGGAGGACGTTGGACACATCGTTTGCTCAAGGCATGAGTCAACACCTGAAGCAGGTAACATATAATTGGGCATAACCTGTGGTGGATTCAGGTGTGGGTATTGAGAAAAATAAAAAGGGAGGGACTGACAAAAGAGTGCCAGTGCAACACTTGGGTTTTTGTCTCTCTCTCTACATTTTTCTCTAGGAAGTGTCGCCATGGACCCAAAGGAGATCCTACAGTGGATGGCAGTACAATTTGACAAGCAACGAGAGATGGCTTGCCAAGCGCAGCAACAAGCGGTGTCGCCAATGCAGGCGCAACAAAAGCCCATGTTGGAGATGATGGAGGCTTGGTTAGCTTAACAGAAGACAGCACAAGCAGCAGCTCCTTCTCTTCAAGGACTAAATGCTATAGCCAGCAACAGTGGGGTAGGACCGTGGTCTTATGAGACACTGACTTTGGGAAAGTTGTCACCTAGTGATGACATTGACGACTTTTTGGAATCCTTTGATAGGATAGAGCATACCATAGGATGGCCAAAAGAGCAATGGGCTATACACCTGGCAACCTCACTCACAGGAGAGGCGTTGTAGGCATATAAATCTATAACCACAGCCCTAGCGAATGATTACGCAGAAGTAATGAAGGCTGTAAGGGACCGCCTTGGCTTAACTCCTTTGGTGTACAACCGGATGCTAAGAGCTACCCAACTTAAAGCGGGAGAAACTCCAAAAGCTTTAGGTCAAAGGCTTAAGAGCCTGGCGATAAAGTGGTTGAGGCCCGAGAGTAAGAGCATTGACACCATAATTGATGTGATTGTATTGGAGCAATTCATGACTGCTGTGCCCCAGGAGGTGCAGACCTTCCTGATACTGCAGAACTGCCGTACCATTGAAGAAGCAACCCTATTAACAGAAAGGTATTTTGAAGCACAATTGGCTACTCGAAAAAGGGGTGAAGCTTCAAAGACGGCAGTAGAGGCTATGATGCAGTCATCAGAAAGGATCTCAAGGTATAAACCAGGAGGTTTGGAAACTGGTAGGCCTATGCCAGGAAATCACTCTGAGGAAAAGAAATGTTTTCTTTGTGGAAAAATAGGGCATCTAAAGAGTGAATGTAAATCGCGTACTGCACTGATAAGTTAAAATACAAAAATGTTGCGAGAAGGATTTTTGTTAGAGGTCACAGTGCAAGGTATATCTGCGAATGCTCTTCTCGATTCTGGTGCAGACCAGAGCATGATCTCTAAAAAGCTCTAACGCACAATTGAAGATCAAGCTGAGTTCGCACCGAATCGAGCAGAAGGAAAAGTAAAAATTAAATGCGTTCACGGTGCTCTTTCTTTCTATCCTGTATACAACTTGGTAGTAAAAGGTTTAGGGATAGAAAAGGATATGCTACTAGCTGTAGTTTCAAAATTGCCTCATGATTTGGTGCTAGGTAGGGATTGGCCCCAATTTAGAAAGGGGTTGGAAAAGGGACTATCTTCCCAGGAAGCCCTCGTATCCACATGCACCCAATCTAAAGCTCCAGGCAAGATCTCCGAACCCCAGGATGAAACTCTAGCTGAGATGCCCTCACATGAAGACCTAATATCTGCCCCAGTTGAAGGGAATATGAAGACTAAGGCAGAAAAATGCAGGGAGAGGTGATACCACTCTCAAGGGAGAGCTGAGTTAGAGGCAGGACAGGGATTGCCCTGGGTTCCGTCGGAGTTGGTAGAGAGGTTTCCATCTTTCTCCAAAGAGCAGAAAGCTGACCCTGCACTTACTGCATTCGAGTATGCCCAGGTGGGAAAGGATACCTTCCCCATGTTCATTTTGGATAAAGAGGTGCTATACAGAGAAAGTGTAGATCCTCAGACTGGATCTGTCCGTAAGCAACTAGTTCTGCCCGCGGCTTTTAAGTCCCTGGTTTTGAGGTTAGCTCATGATCACCCCGTAGGAGGTCACAAAGGGATACAGGGGACCCTAGACCAAATTCTAGCACGGTTTTACTGGCCAGGAGTCTTCAAAGAGACCTCGCGATTTTGCGAGTCATGTTCCTCCTGGAGAGAGTAAGCTCTGTCCGACCACCCGAAGTGCCCTTGTTTCCGATGCTGGTTATATCAGAACCCATTAGAAGAATAGCTATGGACATAGTGGGACCCTTATTGAAGACGCCTAGAGGTTTTCAATATATACTGGTCATGGTGGACCAAGCCACAAGATTTCCGTGGGCTATTCCCTTAAGGAATATATCGGCCAAGACTATAGCCTCGGAAATAGTAAAACTATTCTGTGAAATAGGGTTTCCACAGGAGGTACTAACCGATAGGGGCAGTAACTTTATGTCAAAGTATTTGGCCCAGGTGTGGGATGCCTTTGGCATATGACACGTTAAGACAGCCGCCTATCATCCTCAATGCAATGGCTTAGTGGAGAGACTAAACCAAACTATAAAGGAAATGTTAAGGTGTGCTTTAGATGGTGAGATGGCCAAATGGGATACCATGCTCCCGTTTATACTATATGTTTGCCGAGAACGGACACAAGTTTCCTTGGGGACTTCACCCTACAAGCTAATGTATGGACGTACCCCACGGGGGATTTTGGATATACTCCGCGAACAATGGGTAGAACCTGTTGAAAAAGAGATAGGAGTACCCCAGTTTTTGCAAGACTTGAGGAGTCGTCTACAGAGAACCTCCCATTTTGCAGAGGAGACATTAAAGATTAGTCAAGGGAGACAGAAAAGATATTATGATAGGGATACAAAACCCCGCCAGCTATCAGTAGGTGAGAAGGTGATAGTAATGGTAACAGGGGCTACCACAAAATTCGAAGCACGATGGAGGGGACCATATACAGTGGCTAAACAGATTGGTCCAGTGTCATATATGGTAGAGAATAAAAATGGTCATCAGCGAGTCTACCACATTAATGTCCTCAGACCATGGCATGAGTGAACGGCCCTAGTTACCTTAGCTGGAGTAGTGCCGAGGAAACAGAGATTGTATAGGGTCGAGCCCAGAGCAAGGAAGATGTATCACAATGCAGAGGCCAGGTCACAAATTACGTGCTGTGCAGGCGATGCAAGGCCAGCCCGTAATATCTTAAGAGGGGGGATATGTGATGAAGCTGAAGCCATTGAAGCTATAGACTTAGAAAAAAACACTGTTTATTATAAAGCAACTGACTCACAGAAGGTGCAGTTACCTAAAAGTGCAGCTAGAGGAAGCAAGCACGAAGCTGCAGAAGCTAAGCTGACACACCCAGGTTTTGAGAATGCAGGAGCTAATCAGGTACACCTGAGTAGAGAGCCAGGAAGCTCAGTGGAGAAATGGCTTTAGAAACAGTGCTCAGAAGGAAGAAAGCAGAGAGGACCTCGAGCTGAGAGAGGAACTGAGAGAGGATCTCGAGTTCAGAAAGGAACTGAGAGAGGACTACGAGCTAAGAGAGGAGCTGAGAGAAGACCTCAAGCTCAGAGAGGACCACAAGTTTGGAGAGGAACACTAGTTTAGAGAGGAACTGAGAGGGGACCTGAAAGAGGAACCTCACATACTGAAAGGCAGAGAAGCTTGGAGTACTTACAAGGAAGAGCTAAGTTCCAGGGAGGACACGCTTGTTCCAGAAAGCTCCAGGAGCCAGTCTTCAGGGAAGACGGTGAAAGAAGGAGACTGCCGGGTAGAGCAAATACCAGCAGAGCACGTCTCAAAGATCCAAGGTACAGTTATATTTCCTTTCCAAGATGTGAGCCAGCTCCTAGAAAAGCTTATAACCCAGAGAACCGTACTGATAGGAAACAAAGCTGGGAAGGGCTTGTGAAACCTTTACAGAGAGGCATAGTAAAAAGCCATAACAGTTATTTGCCAAACCAAGACCAGCAAGGCTGGGGAATATTGGAGAGATCTATTGAACTACAACCTGCCTTATCCAGGGAAAGCTCAGGACTAGCTGACAACATGGCTGAACAGGAACCTATGCAAATAGAGGTGCTAGAGCCAGAGCCGTTGCAGTTAGAGCACCCGATGGACTGCTCACTCTGTGTTTCCAAGAGTCTAGAGTCTCTCACATGCTTTAACATATCTTTTTGCTTTTGCTAAGCTGAAAGAAGTTTTGTATTTGTTTTTCCTCTTGGTGTTGAAAACCTGTTTGAACGCAAACAACTGTGAAGCGCCTGTAACAGTTACTGACTTTGTAAATATTTTGGCATAAACCCTGAAGTAAGGTACATTCTGTTTTTGTCTTCCTGGAGAACCTTTGCACAACAAAGGGAATAAAAACCATTTAAGTTTAACCCTGCACAAGGCTCACAACTATTTCTTTATGAAGTGGGACTACAAAGACCATGATGCACCTGGTCTAGAAAAGTTTTTCCTTCTTCAACCAACAATAAGTGTCTGCCCTCTCCTTTCTGCATGCTGCCACTAGAAGGGGCTGTGACAATGTCAAAAAATGTAACAATGAAATGATCATGTACCATTACAAATAAAAATTAAAAACAGGAGGTGAATGGCAAAACTCACATAGACATCCAGTGACAAGGTGTTAATACCAGGAATATTAAAATCATGAATTTTAAAGTATATTTAAAAAATCTAAAAAGGGAACGAGTGGAGGGATAGTAGGACCCTTAATGTAAAAATAATATCAATAACATGTCTGTTTTCCATAAATGAAAATATTAAACTTCAGTAAACTTTAAAAACAAATTGCTATAACAGTGAAAAATGCCATAAAACCTCATGAATAATGAATTAGAATTTGGAATATATTTTTATAATCGAACCCTGATCTATATTTCTTCACAACTTTGTCTCTGACCTGTTTGGAGTGCTCCTTGTTGTCATGATGCTTGCTTATTGGTGTTGCAGAGTCAGGGACCTTTCAGAATAGGTATATTTATACAGGCATCATTTGAAAGATCATGTGACTCTTATTTGTCACAGGTGGACCCTAATCAACTAATTATGTTACTTCTAAGTTTAATTGGTTGGACCAGATCTTATTTAGGGGTTTCATAGCAAAAGGGATGAATACATATACATTCACAACTTTTCAGTTTTTACTTGTTTTTTTATTGTCATTTCACTTCACCAATTTGGACTATATTGTTAGGCCCATTACCTAACATCCAAATGAACCTCCATTTTCATTCCAGGTTGTAATGCAACAAAGCAGGACAGAAGCCGAGGGGATGGATACTTTCAAAAAGCACTGTACAAGACTGTCATTTCACTGATGACATGGGTGACATTGATGACTATTATGATAGAGTATGTCACTGCTGATCCTGTAATTCTTATGAACGAGAACAGTATTTTTGCCAAGACCCTTATCGAGGGAGATGTCCGCAATGAGGTTTTCAATACAACCACTGGAACCGCCCCACTATGAGCTCTAAAACCAAACAACAGCTGTCATTAACCTTTCCAGAAAAGTCTTTCTTTTGTGTCAACGTTTAGATATGATCCTTTTAAGGTGAAGGTGACCTTGCACAAATTCTTTTGGAACTCATTTGTCACTTGCTTTTTTACCGATAAACCTTCGGTGGTAGATACTTCAGTGGTATGCAGTCCTTCTCACTGGATCCTACAATTTTGACATTTCAGAGATTGGTGCTTTCAGATATGGAAGCTTTTGAAGACAGAGCTAGACGTAATTTTTCAAACATCTTGTTACCCTGCACCCACTCCCTAACCTTGAGGGTTAAGGAGGGATGGGCCTTTTGTAGTTGTGGGGGCCAAATGATAGTTGGGAACAAGAATATTTATTTAGTAAGGATTTATTTACCCCGCTCTGTGGTGGAATGGAACAGGTGTGAGGATAACCAAAACAGGAACAAAAGGAAAATTCCAGGCTTTGCAATACTGTGCTTAAATTATTCTTCACACTGGAGTGCACATTACATCATGTGTCCTTTTACTTTGTATTCACAAACAATCAAGTGAGAAACAATAATGTTCATGTGTTGTAACCAGATTATATTTTAGCTTATTTTCCTAGTGCTTCATAAGCTCTTCATCCAGGTACTTAAACACTACTCATTTTCATAAGCTTTGCATCCAGGTATTTGAACAGCATACCATTCAGGATAAGGTAGAAAAATGACCATTCAAGCTTTGCTTTAGTCAGCTTTGTCAATCAGCCCAATTGAGCAGTCCATTGGCTGATTAATTTCAATCATGGGCAACGGAGCAGGTAATGGTATTCCTGTCTCAGGACTATGTCCTGCTTGGACTGAGTTTTGTTCACCAACAGCTCTTTTATCTAAGAACTGTTTAAACTCACTGAGAAGAAGTTCAGCCTGCCTTCTAGCTGGGCTAGACTGAGGATATTCTCCTTGATTGGGTAAGTGATTATTTACTTCTGGAAAGCAAGTAATGCCGTCTTTGTTTAAACAATCAATGCCTGCAGTGGAGTTAGCCCTCCCCCAATTATCTCTGTTTGCAAGTGTTGGGTTAACAAGTTCCTCTGCACGAGATCGACTTTTAAAGAGTGATTCAAAGGTAGGACCTCCTGAATTATCTTGGCTTAATTCTCTTCTGAACAGTTCAGCTGAATTCTTTATGTCAGCCTGCTTGCTAAAAGCTTGAGCTGTTTGGTGAGAAAAGCTGGGTTTGTTTAAAGAGACTTCAGGCTGTAGCCAACGGCTCTCACACTGCCTGAAACTGTCCTGAGCTTTAAAGTCAGCATTCACTCTTTCTGGCTTCTCATAAAACTTGTCATATGAATTAAATACAGCAGGTACCTTAAAATGAGGCTTGTCTGAGAATGCCTTGCCACGGTGCCTTTCTCTCCAAGGGTCAACTGTGTCTTCCAGAAACCTAGGCTTTAATCCTGGGTCTCTCAGTGCTTCTAACCTCTGTTGCTCCCAGAAGGTTCATTCAGGCACTGAGTATCCCTGGTACCTACTTCCTGGTTCTGAATCCCTTTTCCTTGTATTACGGCTGGGCAGTGTTTCTCTTGCTAGGTCAAAGGATTCTGCATCCAAGAGAGCTTCTTGCTTTTCCAACGTCCTTTGCCTTCTCACTCGTGGGCTCAATCCACTTTCATTCCTCATTCCATTCGTCCTACTCCTCATCATCCTACTACTGTCTTCCTTCTCTCTGCTTAACAAGGTGCCCCTGCTCTGGGGAGCCCGCCTCCTACTAGGGCATGCCCAATCAGCAGCTCTGCTTCTCTCCTCCCCTGAGGTGAACTGTGTTAGCTGATTAGCTCCCTGCAGCTTGTGCTGAGAAGGGAAAACCTTGCATTTTCCTGCAATACCTGAACCTACCAGCGGGTCAGTATCAGTTTCCATGGCTTCCAGTCCTGCCACTGTGTCACAATCTCTAGAGGAGAATCTCTAATATTGACTTAATTTTCTGCTTCAGAGGATGTGATTATCTACAATGCTGATAAAGGAGGCGCCATAGTTATTCAATCACAGGCTTCCTATCATGCTGAACTCATGTCCCAATTCAGTGACTCTCGGTATTATACAGTTTTAACAACAGACCCTACGGAGTCTTTACAAAATCAATTCAAGGATTTGGTTTCCTCAATTTTTTCAGCAGGATGGATTACGGGAAAGGAGAGTTCATTTTTATGTAGATCTTTTCCTAAGGTGCCCATCATTTACACAGTGCCTAAGATACACAAATCTATGACATGTCCCCTGGTCAGCCTATAGTGTCATGTAGGGGGTCTGTATTAGAACCTCTTTTGAAATTTTGTGATCATTTTTTACAACCAGAGGCTGCCCGTGTCATGTCTTACATAAGGGATACTTCTCACTTCCTGAATCAACTAGTGATTTGTCCTGATTTACCTATGAACACTTTTCTAGTTACACTAGATGTCAATGCTCTATGCACTAATATTAATCAGGAAGAAGCGTTACAACTTTTGATTTGTTATCCTTTAGATCTGTTGACTCATTTACCAAAAGCATTTTTGCTTGATCTTTTGAGATTGTTATTAACAAACAATTACTTTTTGTACAATGGTCACTTTTACTTGCAGGTTTTTGGGATAGCAATGGGGGCAACAGTGGCCCCATCCATCACCACTATTTATATGGCTGATTTTGAGGAAACTAATATCTATCCTTCAGAATGATATACATTTATACCATTCTGAATAAGGTTTTTGGACGACATCTTTTGTTTGTGGGCAGGCCCTTGGATTGTTTTGAATGAATTTTTGGCATCGTTAAATTCAGTCAAACCGAATATTTTATTTATTTATTTATTTAACAAGTTTTATATACCACTTCTTCCTGTGATCAGAAGCAGTTTACATCAAACATCATTACAGCTTTACATTAAACAATGGAACTATATACATTTAACATATTCAAACTATATACAGGTAACTATGTACAATTTCATTGCAATGTTGGTATTTTGTAACTACATATTTAGTTTATTGAATTAGCTGATGGAATTATTTGATAGCTCATTAGCTTTCTTGGGAATTAGTGAGATTGTCTGATTCACCAAAATGTTCTAGGAAAAGATATGTTTTTAGGTTCCTATGGAATTGCAGGAGGTCTTTTGTTGCTCTTAGTTGGTCGGGGAGTGAGTTCCACAATACTGGTGCCACATATTCAATTTGCAGCTCATATTGAGTCTCAGTCTATTGAGTTTTTGGATATTTGCATTTACCATTCTCCAGAGGGTTTACAAACAATATTATTTAGGCAACCTGTTCAATGAAATACTTTATTATGCTATCAGTCATCATCCTGCTCCTCTTCAGAATGGTTTCCCATTTGGGCAATTTTTATGATTGAGACACATCTACTCAACACTTCAAGACTTTCAAAATCAGGCAAATGACTTAAAACTTAAGCTTTTTGCCCATGGGTATCCTGGTTTGATCATTTCACATGCTTATAAATGAGCCCATTATCCCATCGTAAGTGACTACTGATGGACCAATCCTTTATCACTCTCAAGAGGATGAAAGAGTGGTCGGTGTACTTCCTTTTATGTAGGATGCTTTGGAAGTTACCTGTCTGTTGCATAAACACTGGCTGATTCTCCATCTACATCCTTGTTTTTGCAAGCTTTAAATGATTGCTTATTCTTGGGGTGGCAAGAGTTGTTCATTCTACTATGCCAATGGACCACCCCCTTCTGTGCATGTCCCTCTGGGTCACTTTGCTTGTGGCAATTGTATATATTCCATATCCACCTTAAAGGTACATGTTTGTTCTGACCCTAGGTTTGGGTTTTGTGATCCCATTGGTGCATGACATGCTTATCAAATTTTGTAGTGTATTTAATTGTATGCCCTTGCAGGCTACTTTAGGTTGGCTGCACTACCAGATCATTTAAATTGCACCTTAATGAGTATGCCTCCCACCTAAATACATCTACAACTAATGCCCTGATTGTAGCACACTATTTCAACATAATCATTTGTTTCAACAATTACGATGGTGAATAATTGATCATGTAGCTGCTGATCCTCGAAGGGGTGATCAGATTGCTAAACTCCAGTGGGCTGAACATCATTGGATTTTTAATTTATGGAGAGTATCCCACTTGGCTTAAATTTAGAATTGGATTGGCCCAATCTTTTCTGAAAGAAGCAATCATGCAGGTGGTGAGTGGTTGATAGCACTTAGCCTGACGCGATTGGTTCTTGTTGTTTAGCTTATATCAGACACTAGATATTTAAATGGAGCAGGCTTAAGTGATTTTTATAAGTGCTTTCATTGTTTTGGAGCAAGAGTCCCTAACACACCTGAAGCAGGGCAGTTGCAGGCTTGAAACATGTCACACGTCATGGCTGGATTCTTGGATGGCTCCTGGCACTTATTCAGATAAAAAGGAGGTTCTGTTTTGAGGGAGTGGAGCATTCCTTCCCCTTGACAGTTCATCCAACACAAGGATATGTTTCTATGGTGATACTTGCTTGATTTAATTGGTTCCCCTACTTTTTGTTGATGATTATTTTGGGATGACCAGTTTTGGGTTTGGGTTCTAGGACATGATTATTGGAACCCTTATAAACAATTCAAATCAGTTTGAACAGAAGAACCAGATTCTCATTGCAGTAAAATTAGATGTACCTGTGATCAATTATCACTGCTCACATGACTTGAATCAACCAATGAATAATGACTCTAATGTTTAAAATGGCCACATTCATGCCCTGTTCCATTTTCACAATGGTGAAGCCAAGATCTGCCTGAGACCATCTGAAAAGCCATTATCACCAAACATCAAACTTCAAAGGTGTACAAGGCCATTTCCAAAGTCCTTGGAATTCCTGTGCCTACAGTTCACAATGTTATTAAGCTACTCTCAGCTCATGGACCTGTCAAGGATCTCCCAGGACATAGTGGGAAGAGGAAAATTAATCCAAGAAGTATTTGAAGGTTAGTGCGAACTATTGGAAAACCACTAAGTACAACATCCAATGAGCTAGATTGGGGATTTCAACCAGAACCATACACCACACACAAAACAAAAAAGAACTTCATAGGCAAAAGTCAAGGAAGACACCACTGCTCAAAGACAGACACAAAAAAGCACACCTGATTTTTGCCTGAACCTACCTTGAGAAACCACAATCATTCTGGGAAAACTTTCTGTGGACAGATGAAACTGAACTTGAGCTCTTTGGCATTGCAGACCAATGATACATTTACAGGTGAAAAAATAAAGCTTATAAGGAAAAAACAGTTTTCCTACAATTAAATATGGTAGAAGCCCTATAATGTTGTAGGGATCTTTTGTTGTCACAGGAACTGGAGGCCTGTAATGTATTAAAGGAATCATGAAGTCAGAGGTCTACCAAAGTATTTTGGAGTGAAATGTGCTACCTGGTGTCTGAAAGCTAGGTCTGGGTTGAAGATCATGGGTCCTCCAGCAAGACAATGACCCAAAACATACATCCAAAAGTACAAAAGAATGGTTAAAAGGAAAACATGGACTGTTTTAAACTAACCAGCAATGCGTCCTGATCTCAATCCAATCAAGAGCCTTTGGAAAGAGCTGAAATCTACCATTGGTAAAAGGAATCCTGGAAACATTCATGAGCTGGAACAAATTTCAGTTGAAGAGTGGGAGAAGCTACCAGCAGATCAATATATGAAACATTTTTTTTTGTGCCATCAAGTCAGTGTTGACTCATACTATTAAAATATTATGATGATATACAGTTAGAATAATTCTAATTATTTCTCAAGATATTGTACACAACAGACCTAAAATGCAAGGGTGCCAATAATGTTGGCACACATGTAAGCAGGCAGAAATCTGTCTGGATTCCTGGAGAAATTTCAGTTGTAGAGAGGTAGATCTGAGAGTTGTCAGCATAAAGATGGTACTGAAAACCATGGGAGGAAATAAGTGCATCAAAAGACTGAATGTTGAGAAAGACAAAAGTAGAGGTCCCAAGACAGAGGCTTGAGGTACACCAACTGAAAGTGGAATGGCGGTAGAGGAGGATCCACCAGAACCTACTCTAAAAGTGTTATAGGAGAGAAAACCAGGACAGAGCTGAGCCTCTAAATCCAAGCAAGGACAGGGTATTGAGGAGAAGGTGATGATCAACAATGTCAAAAGCAGCAGAAAGGTCAAGAAGAAAGAGGATCAAGTAAAGGCCCTTGGATTTGGTGAGGAACAAATCACTGGAGTCATTTCTGTGGAATGTAGAGGATGTAAGCCAGATTGCAGTGAATCCAGAAGGGCTTGAGAGGAAAGTCAGAAAAGAGACAGTGAACTGCTTGTTCAAGTAGTTTGAAGCCAAGGGAAGAGAGAGATAGGCCAATAAATTGAAGGACAGGTAGAGTTTAGTGAAGGCTTTTTGAAAAGAGGTGTCACTGCAACATGTTTGAAGGAACAATTGCAATGCAAAGTGATAGGTTAAGGATATGACAGATGGAAAGGATAATAGTGGAAGAGACAGAGCTTAGTAAATGAGTGGTATGGGATCAGCGGAGCTGTTAGTGAGTTTGGAGGAGGAGAGAAGATTTTCAGTTTCCTCCTCAGTGATTTAAAAAAAGGAAGAACATGTGAAAGAAGTTGAGGGAAAGATTTGGGATTCAAAATGGGAGAAGAGAGGGTAGAGGTCACCCTATGGAGAATTCAAGACTAATATTGTGGATTTTGTCATAAAAATAGTCATCCAAAGTATGGGCAGAAAGAAAAGGAGGAGTTAGGGGAGGAGGCACCCTGAGGAAAGAGTTGAGCAAAGCAAAGAGATGGTGAGGGTCAGAGGCAAGAGAGTTAATCAAATTGACATAGTATTCATGCCTGGAGAGTGAAATAGCTGACAGGAAAGAGGTTAGTCTAAATTTCAAATGTAGGAAGTTAGAAGGGTAAGGGATTTAATCAAAGGTGCTCAGCTAACCTGTATCTATTACAATCTGGCTTTTATCCTTTACACTCTACTGAAATGGCTCTTGCCAAAGTTTCCAGTGACTTGTTCCTGGCAAACTCCAAGGGCCTTTATTCTGTCCTCATCCTTCTTGACCTCTCTGCTGCTTTTGACATTGTTGATTACAGCCTTCTCTTTGATACCGCGTCCTCACTTGGTTTTAAGAGCTCTGTACTATCCTGGTTCTCCTCTTATTTCTCCCATCACTCTTTCAGTGTTTGTTCTGGTGGATCCTCCTCTGCTGCTATCCCACTCTTAGTTGGTGCATCCCAAGGATCTGTCTTAGGGCCACTCCTTTTCTCTCTCTATACCCGGTACCTTGGTGTGCTCATCTCTTCACAATGGCTTTCAGTATATCTTTATGCCGGTGTCTCCCAGATCTACCTCTCTACATCTGAAATCTCTCCAGCAATCCAGACTCAGATCTCTGCCTGTCTTTCTGACATTGCTGTTGGATGTCTCACCGCCACATGAAATTGAACATGGCCAAAACTGAGATTCATATTTTTCCCCCTAAAACCTCCTCTCCTCTCCTCTTCCTCCTTTCTCAGTCTCTGTGGATAACTCTCTACTCCTTCCTGTTTCCTCAGCTCACAACCTTGGGTTTGTCTTTGACTCCTCTCTCTCCTCCACACACATCCATCTGATAGCTAACACCTGCATCTCTATAACATCAACAAAATCTGCCCATTCCTTTCTGAACACACTACTAAGACACTTTTCCACTCCTTAATCATATCCCATCTTGACTATTGTAACCTATTCCTTGCTGGTCTCCCTTTGAATCATCTCTCTCCACTTCACTCTCTTCACCACTCTGCTGTGCGGCTAATCTTCCACAAGCCTCATCATGCTCATATTACCCCGATTCTCAAGTCACTTCATTGGCGTCCTATCTGTTTCCACATCCAGTTCAAACTTCTTCTGCTGCCCTATAAGTGCATTCACTCTGCAGCTCCCCACTACCTTTGCTCTCTTATCTCTCCCTACACCCCCCTCCTCCTCGGGAACTCCATTCTACTGGCAAATTGCTTCTATCTATGCCCTTCTCTTCTATTGCTAACTCCAGCTTTGCTCCTTTCATCTTGCTGTACCTTACACCTGGAACAAACTGTCTGAGTCTGTACATCAGGTGCCTTCTCTGACCCTTTTCAAATCCAGACTGAAAACCCACCTCTTCGCTGCCACTTTTGGATCTTGACTCAACTGATCTCCTTGTGTTTCCCTTGTATTTATTTATTTAACATTTCTTATATGAGGGAGGGAGTAGCCTAGTGGTTGGGACAAGGTACTTCAGGCCGGAAGGTCAGGGGTTCAAATCCCACTAGAGGACAGCAACCTTGGGCCAGAAGGACTGGGGTTTCTAGTCCCACAGATGCTCCTTGTGGTCTTGGGCAAGCCACTTAACCCTCCATTGCCCATGTTCCCTGTAAGTATTAGTGTATGTGTCTCAAATCCCCATGTGTTAAATGTATCCCCCACTTGTGTTGTGACCGCTTTGATTGAAGGATAAGGTGGTACATAAATACCATTAAATAAATATATACCGCCTTTCATGATATTGTCTGTCTTGACTAGATTGTAAGCTCTGATGAGCAGGGACTGTCTCTTACATGTCTGTGCAGTGCTGTGTATGTCTTGTAGCGCTATACAAATTCTCAGTAGTAGTAGTAAAATGTAGGTAGCTGGTTGTTGAGGACAACCAGGGTTAATATAAGTGTGCCTCACAAGATATGGAATGGGAGTATCCAATGCACCCAGAGCAGAGGAGAGTACAGCATTACAGGAAGACTCTGCTTTATCAATAGCCTCAGACAAAAGTGGAGAAAAGAGGTGATAAGACAGAAGTAGAGAGAGATGAAGAGTTGATTGTGTGAAGATTCCTAAACATGTTGGTGGAGATCAGGAAAGACTGAGGTGGAGGGTGTTTAAGGGTGAAGGTTAGCAGGTGATGGTTGGATAAGGGAAATCTGAGGAAGGCATAATGGTCAGAAGGGTATCAACATGAATGTTAAGAGCCCCAAGAATAAGGGAAGGGGAAGATGCATCCATAAAGGAAAGTCAGGAATCAAAGTCAATGAGAAAGGTAGAGGTGGACTTGTCTGGGGTCAATAAATGACAGCTATCCGGAGAGATAACAGAGTACATACACAGATGGAGTGAACTTCAAAGGAAGAAAAGGAATGAAACTGAGGCAGAAGGAGGAACTGAAATTGGCAGGAATGAGAGAGTAGAAACCCAACACCACCACCGATGTCAATCATCTGAGGTGTATGGGAGACTAGGTAACCTCTGTGACAAAGTGCAGTGACAGAAGCAGAGTCTTCCAGAAGAAGCCACATAGGCAGCCTCCAAATGGAAGCTTGGGACCTCATGTGCTCATGGAGGTAAGCTTCTGAACAATGACCCAGAAGGGGGGAAGAGCTGATCAAGTACAGAAGGCAGATAAATTGAAAACAGGCAGTTTCCACAGAAAGTGCCCTAGTAAACCAAGGCAAGGTAAAACCTCTAAATATTTACATTAATAGCAGATATAATCAAAAGAATGTATAATCAACTATATAGATAGGGTTTGTTACAAATACAGCCTCATAATATTAAAATGCTTATCTGAATTGTCCCCAATACAGTGCTGCATTTTGAATTAATAGATTCTGCTTCAAATGGTGTCCAAAATAATTTCCACATGTATTAGTAATGGTATCCAAAATAATTTCCTAGTATGTCCCCACTAAAACAGTTTTGTATCATTTTGCCATGCCTTTATTCAGTATGCCAACACAGAACTGCCATATTTAAAATTCTGTTCACAAGATCTCTTGTTGTTGTTTTTGTTGTTGTTGTTAAGTGCCGTCGAGTCGGAGTCGACTCATGGCGACCCTCTGGATAGCTATCCTAAATTGTGTTCGGTCTTTAGTCAGGCGGCTCATTGTTGACAGACTGGTACCCGTAGCTGCTGTTATTGTATCGATCCATCTCATTGCTGGCCTTCCTCTTTTGCATTGACCTTCTATCTTGCCAAGCATGATGTCTTTCTCTAATGATCTCTCTCTTCGCATGATGTGTCCAAAGTATGAAAGTCGAAGTCTTGTTATTTGAGCTTCTAAAGAAAGCTTAGGTTTGATCTCCTCTAGTACCGACTGGTTTGTTCTTCGGGCAGTCCATGGTATACACAGTATTCGCCGCCAGCACCATAATTCAAAGGCATCAATTTTCTTCCTGTCTGTCTTTTTCACTGTCCAGCTTTCACATCCATATGATGTTATTGAAAATACCATGGCTTGAACAAGTCAAATCTTTGTATGGAGAGAGACATCTCTGCTCTTGAGAATCTTATCTAGGTCTTTCATAGCCATTCTGCCAAGAGCAATGCGTCGTCTGATTTCTTGACTGCTTGTTGCTTCTTTATTGATAGTTGATCCAAGTAGGTTAAAGTTGTTCACAATTTCAATTTCTTCTCCTTCAACGATGAACCTGTTGATTATGCCAGTTGTCATGATCTTTGTCTTCTTTACATTAAGGTGCAGGCCCATTTTGAGACTATGTTCTTTGATTGTGAGAAGCAAATGTTTCAGATCATCTTCACTTTCAGCCAGTAATGTAGTATCATCAGCATAGCAAAGGTTGTTGATGAGTCTTCCACCAATCTTCACACCTCTGTTGTCTTCATACAATCCTGCTTCTCTGATGATTTGTTCTGCATATAAATTAAACAGGTAGGGGAAAGTATGCAGCCTTGTCTTACACCTTTGCTTATTTTAAACCATTCTGTTTCTCCTTGTTCCGTTCGAACTGTTGCTTCTTGATCAATGTACAAATTGCGCAAGAGAACGATCAGGTGTTCTGGTATACCCATGCTTCTTAATGTGGCCCAGAGTTTCTCATGGTTTACACAGTCAAAAGCCTTGCTATAGTCGATAAAGCACAAATAGATATCCTTTTGGTATTCTTTAGTCTTTTCAAGGATCCATCTCACATCCGCAATGATGTCTCTGGTTCCTCACCCTTTCCTGAACCCTGCTTGCACTTCAGGTAGTTCTTGTTCCAGGTATGGTTGTAGTCTCTTTTGAATAATCTTCAGTAGAATCTTGCTGGCATGTGGGATCAGAGCGATTGTTCGATAATTTCCACAGTCAGTTGGATCACCTTTCTTTAGTATTGCTATAAACACAGATCTTTTCCAGTCCGTTGGTCATGATGTTGTCTTCCATTTTTCTGTCGTCATGTTTCTATGTTTCTATGGTAAAAAGTGGACTGTTGTAGTTGTTGTTATAGAAGGACAGACTAGATAGGCCTTGTGGTCTTTTTCTGTCGTCATGTTTCTATGTTTCTATGTTTCTTGGCAGAGCCTTGTAAGTATGGTAACAGCTGCATCAGATTGCTGCAATACTTCTATAGGAATGCCATCAATGCCTGGTGCTTTGTTCTTTGATAAGGCTTTCAATGCTGCTTCAACTTCTTCTTTCATCTCCAATGGTTCCCGATCATAAGGTACAGGTTGAAACGGCTGTTGGTCCACTTGATCTTTATCATATAAAAACTCTGTATATTCCTTCTACCTTTTCTTGATCTTCTCAGCATCATTCAACATAGAACTTTGAACATCTTGTAACATTCCAATTCGAGGCTGGAACTTTTTCTTTAACTCTCGTAGCTTTAGGAAGGCGATCTTCTTCTTCCTCTAATAGTTTCTGCTTCTATTTCCTTGCATGCGTCGTTGTAGTACTTTTCCTTGTCCTGTTTTGCTGCACATTGGAAATCTCTGTTGAGTTCTGTGATTGTCTTTCTTTCTCCTCTGGCTTTAGCTTTTCTGCGTTTCTGGGCAATTTATAGAGTTTCTTCCGTCATCCATTTTGGCCGTTGTTGCTTTTTCACCTTTTGTAGAGACTTCTCACTTTCTTCCAACACAACCTTCTTGATGTCATTCCATAACTCTTCCGGAGCTCTGTCATTTGTATCTAAAGCAGCAAATCGATTTTGCAGGCAGTCTTTAAATTCCAGTGGTATATTCTCAAGGTCATATTTTGCTGCATTCATGAGTGGTTTGCTCTTTTTCAACTTTAGCTTGAGTTTGCATACTAGTAGTTGATGATCTGTACCACAGTCAGCTCCAGGTTTTGTCTTGGTTGATGTTATAGAGCTTTTCCATCGTTGACTTCCACAGATGTAGTCAATTTGATTTTTATACAATCCATTGGGTGAAGTCCATGTGTACAGTCGCCGCTTGTGTTGCTGGAAGAAGGTGTTTGAGATGAATAGATCGTTGGTCTTGCAGAATTCTATCAGTCTTTCTCCAGCTTCATTTCTGTTGCCAAGTCCGTATTTTCCAACTACTTTGCCTTCTTCTTTGTTGCCAACTTTTGCATTCCAGTCACCCATGACTATCAGGATATCCTGTTTGCATGTCCTGTCAATTTCATTCTCTTCTGCAGCTGTTGTTGGGGCATATACTTGAATTATAGTTGTGTTGATAGTCAATCCTCGTAGACGAATAGAGATTAAGCGTTCGCTGACTGCATTGTATTTCATTACAGTTCTTACAAATTTCTTCTTTATTATAAATGCAACACCATTTCTTCTTTGTCTTTCATTTCCAGCATAGTAGACCATGTGATCATCTGATGCAAAGTGCCCGATGCCAGTCCATTTCAGTTCGCTGACACCCAACAGATCAAGTTGTACACGTTCCATTTCATTCTTGACCACCTCCATCTTCTCTTGGTTCATGCTTCGTACGTTCCATGTTCAAATGTGTAAGACATCTTTACAGCTTCTGACTCTCATTTCATGCGCAGCTACATCAGCAGTCAGACTTCCCGAGGGCTTTGATCCAACCACATCATAAATGCTGGCTTTACTCTGAAAAGTCTTCAGCTCTTCCCCAGTAGCTAGTTGAGTGCCTTCCGACCTGGGGGTCTCATCTTCCAGCACCATAGCACAATTTGTTTTGTTGTAACTATCCATTGGGTTTTCATGGCAAGATACAGAAGTAGATTGCCGGGCCTTTCTTCCGCACAGTTTAAGTTTGGTGTTGATGCCGTTGTCACAAAAATGTGATCCTCTGCCATCAACACTATCCCATTCTGCTGCTGCCCAGATGGGTGGTTTGTCTTGGTTTGGCACCTCAACTGAGACCTGTCCATCTTGGGAGACCCTGCCAGTAGTTAAACTACCGATAGTTTAGCTCTCAGCATCACTGATGCACGTAAACCCTCACAGCACGACAAGCTGCAAACAAAGTGAGGGACAAGATCTCTTACATTTATCAAATTAACATCATCCAATCAACTTTATTATTCGTACCTTAAGGAGTCCAGTGTGTTTCTTCTGAAAATCCCCATCTCACAATGTATTAATCTTTTGAATGGCATGACAATGCAATTCAGCAGATGCATTGTCATATTTAATACAATAGTCTACCATTGCAGCAGAGGGAATACTAGCAGGCATTCTTCTCTGATGCTCAGCCAGTCTCTTCTTGAATGATCGCTTTGCTTTACCCACATATAATTGGGGACATGGATATTTAATCACATAAATTACACATTCTGATTGGCAAGGATTATGCTCAGTTGTTTGAAATTTCGTTCTACGAGGGTAATATCCTAGCAATTTACCTTGTAATGCTGGTTCTAATACTCATAGTGGTTTAGAGATGATTTCTGCAGTATATACACTATGATGGGGGCTGCAACAGTGGAAGACTTAGAGAGAAGGAAAATAAAGTTAGGAGCTTTCAGCACTAGACTCACAAATTAGGTTCATGTGTTGTTAAGTGCTGTCAACTCAGGGCAACCTCTGGATAGCTGTCCTAAACTATGTTTCGGTATTCAGTTAGGCAGCTCATTGTTGACAGTGGCACCCATAGCTCCTGTTATTGTATCATTCCATCTCATTGCTATACTTCCTCTTTTGCATTGACCTTCAACTTTGCCAAGTTTGATATCTTTCTCTAATGATCTCTCTCTTTGCATGATGTGTCCAAAGTTTTGTCATCTGAGCATCTAAAGAAAGCTTTGGTTTCTTCTACTACTATTACTACTTGCTATTTGTATAGTGCTACAAGGCATACGCATCACTGTACAGATACATGTAAAAGACGGTCCCTGCTCTTCAGAGCTTACAATCTAGTCAAGACAGACAACACAACAACTGAGGACAAGGACACATCTAGGGGAGTGGCAAGGAAACATGTAGGAGATCAAGTGGATCAGGGTCCAAAAGCAAACTCGAAGGGCTGAGTTTTCAGCATGGATTTGAAAAGGGCCAGAGATGAAGCCTGACGCACAGACTCAGGTAGTTTGTTCCAGGCATAAGGAGCAGCAAGGTGGAAGGATCAAAGTCTGGAGTTGGCAGTAGAAGAGAAGAGCATAGATCGAAGGGATCTGCTGGAAGAGAGAAGTAGCTAAAGGAGGGGTGTAGGGAGAGACAAGAAAGAAAAGGTAATGAGAAGCAGCTGACTGGTTTATTCTTCAGATTAGGTTCATAAATCTAGGCAAATAAAAGATAGGCCTACATTTAGAAGTGTAGTGCTCAATATTCAAAGGGATCAAGCATGATAATCCCCCTAACTGGTTAGTGCCAGTTAGTACCACTGAATATCCATGGGTGCCACCGCTGCATGGCCTATGCTAACCGGTTTGCACTGAGGCATTTCACGGCAGCACCCGGCGAAAACTTTGTGGTTGCAATATTGAACTGCTGCCTGGCTATGGCTAAGCAGCGAAAGCCAGGCGCAGGAAAAGCTGGCCTGACCTTCACTTCTGAAGCTAACTGGGCAGAAACTGAATATCGCTGGTTCCCACTTAGCTTCCCAGCAAGCCAGGCAACCCAGATATTCAAATCCAGTGCCTGGATATAGCCCCAGCATTGAATACCCAGTTTAAAGCTCAGCCGCAGAGGCTAGCAGCTTTAGCAGTGCTAGCCGTTGTGCTGAATATCGAGCCATAACTTCTAAGCTCCTAAATTAAGATGAACTTTTATATATAAAATTCAAATCCTAAATTTCTCTGAAAACAGGACATACATTTAGAAACCTAATTTAGGGACCTAAATTTAGTAGTTCATCTTTTTTGGATTTCGGACCCATATTTCTCTCTACATATAGAGAGCTAAATATTAAGAGGACTATCTTTATTTATCAGTCTATATCCATCTCTCTCTCTCTCTCTCTGTTTCTTTGTATTGCTAGATATGGGTATTTCTAGGAATATTCTTGTGGGCAACATATTTTAACAAGGAAGTAAGCCCTTGAAGAATCTTTTTAAAATAATTTTCTTTGGCACTTTCTTTCAATGACAGATTTTGAAAATTGTCTCTGAACCCTTTACCTATTGTGCTGGCTATTTGGCCATAGGATATGACCCACATGACATACTGTCTAGTAGATTAATTGTGAAACTACTGCTGCCATAACAGATCACTCTAGGAAATCTCACTTTTGGGACCAACTTGAAAAGGTAAATGTGAAGTATTTTATGTCTTTTGAAATGTGTTTCCTGAGCTTGCTCCAGTTATGAGACACTGGATAACATTTAGCAGACTGATACAAAACTGTAACTTATTGGTCTTGCAGGCAAAATTACATAATAGTTTACCAGTGTATTTCTCACACCGAGGCTAATCCCCAAGTAGTATCACTTTTCCTATACTTCATTACATCATTCATCATTTTCTGAGGTCAGTATCATAAAGTCCAGATTACTCACTACTGCATTAATCTATAAATGCCAATTTACCTTAAAGTCAAGTTTGGGAAAATAATAATTGAGGAAGATAGCAGTCTGTTGTCATTTTCTTCTCGTCTACAAGATAGATGATAGCATTGACGTTTACTTACCATTATGCTGCTCATTAGGTAAAGATTTTAGTGATTTGAGCAACTGACACACACTAGAAAGATTAATGTGTTTTCAAATTTAAGTAAGCAATAGTAGAAGTATTCACAGGCAAATACATTATAAAATTAAGACATAGATAAAATAACCTCTGTTAGAGAGCAGTCCCAAACAACATAATGATAGGGTGGAGTGATGAAACAGTCTAATGGTTACTGCAGAAGACTAAAATCAAGGTGGCTTGGTTTGTCTCTAGTACAAACTCTAGGTTATAAACCTGACAAGGCAATGCCTACTGCACCTGAATGTAACTCACCATAAAATACTACTGGAGCAACGTGTATCAAATCAATTTTCATCTTGCTCTAATTCTAATTTTTTACTTGTGGCTTGAATAGGTCTCCTTGTGGCCTTGGGAAAGTCACTTAATCCTCCATTGCCTCGAAAGAAAGGCCTGGCAATCTACTTCCGGTGAAAACCCAGGAGCTTCTGGGTCGCCAGGAGTCAGGACTGACTCAAAGGTACACATTGCATATTGAATAGGGCTAGTGTTATTTATCGATCCCCTGAAAAGTCTACCTCTACCTTTCTCTCTGATTCATGGCTTTCCTTCTCTCTGGATTCAACATCCCCCTCCCTTATTCTCAGGAATTTTAGCATTCATGTTGATAACTCCTCTGACCCTTATGCTTTAAAACTCCTCTCCTTTAGCTCATCATTCAGTTTCCAGCTTTGCTCTACAGCCCCTACTCATCAGCAAGACCTCTGCTTCAACCTTATATTCTTATCTAATTGTTTATCCTCAAACCTCTGTACTGCACTTCTTCCCTTATCGGACCATCATCTGCTAAGCTTCACTCTTCATCACTCACTGCCTCAAACTCATTCTCCTTTTAGAAATCTTCATGCTATTGACCCTTTCGCTCTCTCCTCCACTGTCTCATCACCTCTTTCCTCCACTATGTCATCTGAGTCTGTTGATGAGGCAGTAGCTAACTATAATACTGCACTCTCCTCTGCTCTGGATGCTCTTGCTCTATCCATACCACGTCCTGTAAGGCGCACTGTACCTGAGCCCTGGTTGTCTTTCAATACCCGCTATCTACATTTCTGTGCCCGCTCAGCTGAGTGTGCTTGGCTCAAATCCCGCACCCTTATGGACTGTCTACACTTCAAATTCATGCTTGTCTCTTTCCAGTCAGTCATAGCACTCTCTAAGAATGACTATTATATCCATCTGACTAATTATTTTGCCTCTGAACCTCGCTGTCTCTTTACAACTCTCAACTCTCTCCTCAATGCACCTTCACCTCAGACCCCTCCCTCCCTTTCTGCCCAAACCCTGGCTGACAACTTCCATGACAAAATCCACAAGATCATACTTCAATTCCCGATGAGGTATGCTACTTCCCCTCCTGCCCCTCTTCACTTCCAACTTTCCTCCCCTACCTCTGCTACCCTTTCTTCCTTTTCTATGATCTCTAAAGAGGAAACTACTTACCTTATTTCCTTACCTGCTCCTTTGATCCTATTCCCCTCCATCTCCATCTCTTCCACTGTAGACCTTTCCATCTCTCATATTTTCAACCTATCGCTCTCCACTGCACCTTTCCCTGCAGGCTTCAAGCATGCTATGGTCACGCCTCTCCTCAAGAAACCCTCACTAGACCCTACCTATCCTTCTCACTATCAATCCATCTCCCTCCTCCCCTTTGTTTCTAAACTACTTGATTGTGCAGTTCACCACCATTGCCTCAACGTTTTCTCCTCTCAAGCCCTTCTGGATCCTCTACAATTCGGCTTTCATCCTTTACATTTTACTGAAACAGCTCTTGCCAAAGTCTCCAGTGATCTGTTCCTGGCAAAATCCAAGGGCCTTTATTCAATCCTCATCCTTTTTTATCTTTCTGCTGCTTTTGACTCTGTTGACTACACACTTCTCCTTGATACCTTGTCCTCACTTGGTTTTAAGGGCTCTGTGCTATCCTGGTTCTCTTCTTATCTCTACCATAACTCTTTCAGTCTTTGTTCTGGTGGATCCTCCTCTACTGTTATCCCAATCTCAGTTGGTGTACCCCAAGGATCTATCTTGGGTCCACTATTTTTTCTCTCTGTACCCAGTCCCTTGGTGCACTCATCTCTTCCCATGGCTTTCAGTACCATCTTTATGATGATAACTCCCAGATGTACCTCTCTACATCTGAAATCTCTCTGGCAATCCAGATCTGGATCTCTGCCTGCCTTTCTGACATTGCTGCTTGGATGTCTCACTTCCACTTGAAATTGAACATGGCTAAAACTGAACTTCTTATTTTTCCACCTAAATCCTCTTCTCCCCTTTCTCCTTTCTCAGTCTCTGTGGATAACTCCCTACTCTTCCCTGACTCCTCATCTTGCAACCTTGGGTTGTTTTTGATTCCTCTTTCCCCTCCAAACACATCCAACTGATAGCTAAAATTTGCCATTTCTTTCTCTATAACATCACCAAAATGTGCCTATTCCTTTCTGAACACACTACTAAGACACTCATCCATGTCTTAGTCACTTCCCACCTAGACTATTATAATCTACTACTTGTTGTTTTCCCTCTGAATCATCTATCTTACTACTACTACTACTATTCACTTCCCATCTAGACTATTATAACCTACTCCTTGCTGGTTTTTCTCTGAATCATCTCTCTTACTACTACTACTCTGAATCATATGTCTTACTACTACTAGTAGTAGTAGTAATTACTAGTTATTGCAGGGGTCATTAGCACATGCTCACCGTTAAAAAGGAAAATAGTATGGGTGCATCTAATGATATATTTATGGGTATCATTCATTAGATGCACCTACAATAATTACACCACATGTTAGCATATGTTTTTGTGTGTTAATTGCCAGGAACATGCTAGTCACACTCCAGACATTTGGTAGAGGTTTTATATTTTAGCATGGGGTAGCTGGTAGTGGCATGCTAGCTACTAATACTAGTAGACTTAGTAAGAGAGGTGTGAGAAAAGAAGGACTGACCAAGGCCCCAGAACAAGGTTAGAGACTATAGCAGAGACTGATGAGCTTTTGTGTGAAAAGGTAGCTTACAATAATATAGATCATCCAGTTTATGGCAATCTAGACCTGGCTAAGGATAGTGATGGATTTATTTATGGTACTCTGGATATAGGTACAGACAGTGATGCAAGCAAAGATAATGATGGAGAAACAGGACTGTGAATGTGCTATAGCCATATACCTTTACTCAGGTAAAAGAGAAATATATGCTTATTATAATGCCAGGCTTAACTGAATCATACATTTTTAGATAGAAGCTTCTGTCTCTCTCTGTGAAAAATTGCTGACTGTTAATTGCAACAGAGATTAGCTAACAAAGTTGTGTACATAGTTACTGGTGCAAAGGCTAGCTTCTGCAAAATCTTTGGGATAAGACAGTTCTACCTCTCTTTTCTGGTAGATGATAGGTCGAAAATTAGATAACAACTAACATCAGCATTATTGCATAAACTTTCCAAGAATCAGAGACCTTAGGTCAACATATAACTGGAAATCAAATAAAGCTTTGGGAAGTAACAGAATTTAGACAGAACTTATAGTGTAACTAATCAGCTTTTGTATAATGAAAGAATTACAGTGACACCTACTGTCACTTGGTAATTATAATCATGGCCTTGTAACTTCTGTTTTTTAATGCATTTTTGTAAAGCATCAGCAGAAAAATAACCCTGTAAGATGATTTTATTCCAGACCTGTAATTTTGTAACATGAATAATATCATTTATTTATTTATTTATTTATTTAACATTTCTTATATATATATGATCATCTGATGTTCATCTGATGTTAATCAAAAATTAACTATGTCAGCTGATACTTCTTAATAAAATGCACATCTCTGGCAGAAGATTTTTGAAGATAGTTAGGGAGGAGCCATGATTTGCTCCCTCTGACGGTCTTCCTTCTAGAGCTCTGGAATTAATATAATTGATTTTCTGTGTATGTGTCTTGTTTCTTTCCTTCCTGTTACAAGAGCTAGGTAAAGCCTAAGAATCCAGGTTGGAATCCAGGTAGGAGGGCCTGGCCCAAAAGGGCTACAACAAGAGGTGGGGAATATATTAATCCATTAATAGGTATAGCTCAGAGGGTCATGAGGGACAGCACCCACCACTGTTCCAGTTGCTGATGTTGAATTGGTTCCCCTTCCCCCACTGCTAATGTGAGCTCCCTATTCCTTGCCCCTTCCTCAAACTAAAAATTAACAAAATAGCTAACACTCTATACAATAATTCCCATAAACAAACATATAGTGAAAAATCTAAACATGTGAGCTAGCGTGTATGTGAATGAATTTATGTCGGAAGATCAGCCATGAGGTTAAATCAGGCAGTGAATGGCATGTGCCTAATTCAGATTTTGTTCATAAGGCCAGATGGTACACCACTTGTTTAACGTCATTCGTGGTATACGTTCTGCCCGTGGGATCTTTTATACATTGGCAGGACAATTTGTCCTGTACGAATTAGTTTAAGTGAACATGCATCCAGAATTAGGAATGCAACAATGTCAGCTCTGGTTGTTCAACATTGTTTGGACTTTCATCATGCATTTGAGGATTTAGCCTGGAGGGTACTTGATTGTGTGCCTGAAAACCCACGGGGTGGAGATTGTGAGCAACTCCTCCAAGCACTTGAACAAAGGTGGATATTTAGATGTTCCACTGTTGAACCATTGGGACTTAACAAACTATTAGATTGAACAAGTATCCTTTGATTCATTTGCTTCAATTGGGACTGTTGCAGTCAATATAATATTGTATATATGGCAATGGGATTTGGCGAGCTGTCATTGGCTGCTTGTGTCATTTAATACAAGAACCTTTTTGTTGGGTTCATACCGTTAATGAACATGCACTGGCGTCTCGAAGAGGTGGAGAAGCTGGAAGACCGATTTCAGTTTTTGCAGTTGAATTAATCGTTGAAACAGGGCATGGAGTTTGCATTTGCCCGAAGCGCAGTACTGTGTACTTTTTTATAACTGCTGTTTGTTTCATGTGAAGTCTGAGAAGATTTATGGGAAAAGCAGTTGAGATAAGTAATGTTTTTTTTATCCTTCTGTTTGGACCTTTACATACACATTCATAATTAATGTTTTGATGTAGGTAGCACTAATTTATGGTGATTTTTACCTATGATTTATGGCTCCGATGTGAGCTCATTAAAATTGAGCAAAATGGAAGTATAGCTTCGAGAGGTCAATTTAACCTCATGGCTGACCTTCCTCACACTAAGCAGTGAAACTATCCCTAATCCCTAAGTCTGTGAAATTCAGGCAAGATTTGGGTTATGAATACAGGGTGGGGAAAAGTTAAAACAAAACTATCTTGCTACCATTCTTTGTGTCAATTATTGACTTGGGAGGTCTTTTACCAAACCCTATTAAGGTTTTGCATATAACTTGTTTAGTGCACAGTAAGTGCAAAACCTCCACCAAATATCTGGGGTGTGACCAGTATGTTCCTGGCAGTTAATGCACAAAAGCATATGTTAACATGTGGTGTAATTAATAGAAACATAGAAAAATGACTACAGAAAAAGACTACATGGCCTATCTAGTCTGTCCTTCCATATTAACAACTACAACAGTCCCCTTTTTTCCTTTAGAGATCCTCTGTGTTTGTCCCATGCTTTTTTTAATTCAGATACTGTCCTCATCTCTACCACCTCCACTGGGAGACTATTCCATGGATCCACCACTCTTTCCATAAAGAAATATTTCCGCATATCACTCCTGAATCTATCCCCTTCACCCTTATCCCATGCCCCCTTGCAGCAGAACTTGCTTTCAATTGAAAGAGGCTCACCCCTGTGCATTTATGCCATGGAGGTATTTAAACATCTCAAACATATTACCTCTATCCCGCCTTTCTTCTAAGGTGTACATATTAAGATCCGTAAGTCTGTCCTCATATGCTTTATAATGAAGATCACTAACCATTTTAGCAGCCACCCTCTGTACTGATTCCATCCTGTTTATATCCTTTTGAAGGTGTGGTCTCCAGAATTGCACACTATACTCCAAATGAGGTTGCACCAAAGACTTATACAGAGGCACTATCACCCCCTTTTTTAAATTATTATTATTATTATTATTTATTGTTCTTATATACCGCACTCTTTAAAATCAGCGCGGTTTACATAAAATGGTGTGGTGCAATAAGAGCACTTACAATGAACAAGGGGAATAAAACTAGGAGTAACTAGTGGTAACTATATACAACAATTTACATTTGTTCACAGTCCATATTTATAGTGAATAAGACATTGGTAAGGTTTTTTCTGCTTACAATTCCTCTCTGTATGCACCCAAGCATTCTTCTAGCTTTTGCCATTGACTTTTCTACCTGTTTAGCTACTTTAAGATAATTAGATACCACCACGCCTAGGTCCCGCTCTTCTTTAGTGGACAAAAGTACTTCATCCCCTATGCTATATTGCTCCCTTGGATTGCTGCAGCCCAAATGCATGACCTTACATTTTTTAACATTAAATCCTAGTTGCCAAATTCTAGACCATTCTTCAAGCTTAGCTAGATCCCTCCTCATGTTATCTACACCTTCCTGGTTGTCTACTCTATTGCAGATTTTGGTATCATCCACAAAGAGGCAAACCTTACCCGACAGTCCTTCCGCTGTATCACTAAGAAAGATGTTAAAAAGAATCGGACCAAGGACAGATCCCTGGGGCACGCCACTGGTAACTTCCTTCTCCTCAGAGTGAGCTCCATTACCTGTACTCTTTGTTGCCTCCTGCACAACCAATTTCTAACACAAGCAGTAACTTTAGGGTCCATCCCAAGGGTTCTCAGTTTGTTTATAAGTCACCTGTGAGGAAGGGTGTCAAAGGCTTTACTAAAATCTAAATACACCACATCTAGGGCTTTCCCTCAGTCCAACTCCCTGGTCACCCAGTCAAAGAAATCAATAAGATTTGTCTGACAAGACCTGCCTCTGGTGAATCCATGCTGCCTAGGATCCTGTAATCTGCTGGACTCCAGAAACCTCACTATTTTCTCTTTCAGCAGCGTTTCCAAGAATTTACTCACTACCAAAGTTAAACTAACCGGCATGTAATTTTTAACCACATCCTTACTTCCGCTTTTGTTTAGAGGCACCACATGAGCCTCTCTCCAGTCCTTTGGCACCACTCCCGACTCCAACGAGGCATTGAAAAGGTCAGTCAGTGGAGCTGCTAGAACATCCCCACGTTCCCTCAGTATTCTAGGGTTATCCCATCCGGTCCCATCACTTTAACTACTTTGAGATGAGCTAGTTTCTCACAAACACAATCTTCTGAAAATTGTTCAAGATGCCCCTCACTTCTGTTCCTGTTTGTGGGTGTTTTCTGAGGTCCTGTTCCTGGTTCTTCATCTTTGAACACAGAATAGAAATATTTGTTAAGCAATTCAGCTCTATCCTCCTCAGCTTCTAAATATTCCTCCCCTTCACCCTTGAGTCTGACAATACCACTTTTGTCCTTCCTCTTCTCACTAACGTATCTGGAAAATGTCTTATCCCCCATTTTATTGCATTGGCTATTTCCTCCTCTTTTTGAATATTTGCTTTCCTGACTACTTTGCTAGCTTCTCTAAGTTTTTCCAAATATAGATGACTGTCTTCCTCTCTCTGTATAGAAACATAGAAAAATAATGACAGAAAAAGACCACATGGCCTATCTGTAGGTGTATCTAATCATACCCATAAATATATCGTTAGATGCACCCATATTATTTTCCTTATTGATGGTGAGCATGTGCTAATGACCCCTGCACTAACCACAATATGCTCTCCATGCACACACTCTTTCCCTAGTAGTAGCACATGATTGCCAGTTAAAGTGTATATTGGCAGCCGGTAGCTAGCACGCCCATGCATTAGTGTTCACACTGCCAGCTACTGCATGCTAAAATGTGAGTTCATTTTTATGTTTATGTTTATTGAGCTTAATATACCGCCCTTCAGTAAACATCAGAGCGGTTCACATGATACAATAACATAAAGAAATCATATTTGTGAAAAGGGAAAGGAAGTTACAATAAAAACAGGAAAGCAAATCAGCAGAATCGGTCAACGAGACAGGAAGGGGGAGAGGAGAAGAGGGAAGAGAGGGGGAATGGGCTACACAGAAGGGTCAGGGAAGTCAAAGGCAAGGGCAAAGAGATGGGTTTTGAGTTTGATTCTGAAGGTGGTAAATGTCTGTTCAAGCCGGATGAAGGTGGGGAGAGAGTTCCATAGTGCAGGGCCAAGGAAAAAGAAAGCAGAGGAACGGGTGGACTGGAGGTGGGCGTGAGCAGGAGAAGGAAGATGAAGGCAATTGAGGTGCATAGGTGCTGAGGAATGAAAATGAACGAGGTCAGCAAGGTACTGAGGGGAGTGGGAATAAAGAACACGGTGAAGAGTGGTCAGGACCTTGAAATGGATACGGGACTTGACAGGAAGCCAGTGGAGGTGAATGAGCAGGGGTGTAACGTGATCACGGGGAGAGGAGTGGAAAATGAGATGGGCGGCAGTGTTTTGGATGCGCTGGAGGCGGTGAAGCTGAGTGACAGGGAGACCGGCTAAAATAGAATTACAAAAATCAACACGGGACATAACCAGGGACAGGAGGAGTGGTGTTTAGTAATAGAATCCCTTACTGTTTATTTATTGCAGATGTAGAATCTGTAGCCCAAAAACCTAATTTCATATTCTGCTTCAGCAATATTGTTTAGTATTTATTGAATTTACTATACTGACTTTTCCAGAAATGTCCAAGCAGTTTGCAATATAATAAAAATTAGGTAGGAGAAAGATAAAAGGGAATACTTGTACAATAAGGTGGTAATAACATCTGCAACTCTTGGTTTGCCTGTTACTACCAGAGATGAGCAATTCAGAAATACATATGGTAGTTTTGCCGCATAGTCAATGACACAGAATGACCTCTTCCCTGTTCAACTCTCATAATTCCTCAATGTCTCAGTGGTATGATCGCTAGTAGTAGAAATATTACATTAGCATATAAACACCATAGATATCAGAATTTCATCAGTATTTTGAGATGTTACAATCAAGGCTACTGGAGTAATCAATCTATACATTAAGGCCTCTTTCTTGCTGATACTGAGTTTGCTTCTTTGCCCTGCCACACTTCACCTTTTTATTTTTTAAGTCCGATTGTCAACAAGGCGCCAAGGCATGCCATACCCATAGAAAGATACCCGCTCAGGAAAAGTTCTTGAATCATGAGTCATATGCCTCCAAAAGCTTTGAAACTGAAGCAGAAACCAAGCACAGTGGCAAGTGTCCAGCATGGCATAGACAGTTACACACAGGGGTCAGAACCCAGGCTAGGTTCCTAAGAAGATGTTGGCTCGCAGTACCTGTGTAGGTGTCCATACCAGCAGCCAGAGAAGTGGGGTGGCAAGTGTGCATGGACCCGTGTATCATCTGTCCAGTGTACCCATGCATTGATGACACTGTCAAACAGGCCTTGTGGACTGCCTGTGCATGAGTTTACTGTGGCTGGATGGTTAGAAACTAGCAGCATGATGGTGAGAATGACAGTGAACTTCTGCCTCGATGAGTCTGAGGCCCTTGCCCATTCCGTGCTGCAGTACAAGGGGGTGTTATACCCTAGGAGGGGCTGGGAGCCGAACCTGCGGCTGTCCATGGCCATATGGAAGGCCATCCAACTCCGCCTTTGCAGATAAGGAGACCTGAATGGGCATGGGGGGATGAGCACCATATTAGGTCATACAACCCTGAAAAGCACAGCTGTGCATCTGCACAGGGAGACTTGTCCGTGGGGCAAAGCCATATGCTGGTGGCAGCACCAATGCTTGCAGACCAGATGACAGTGGGAGGGAGGGAGGCCCATGCATGGTGCAGGTACCATCCCTGGTTGCCCACAGCAGTAGGCATATCCAGACACAGCAGGCGGGGAGGCCTCTGCACCCCCTGGTGGCAGATGGCAGCAACAGCACAGGGCTTGCACAGCCATGGCATTGCCCAGTGCATGGGGAGCTGTGGTTGGGCTGCCCATCCCAAGGGAATCCGCTGGCCCATGCAGATGCCCTGAACACATTCCACACCCCACAGCCCCTGTGACCCCGGCCCAAAGATCAGAAGGGGCTAGTGGCAGTATCCACATATGTACTATCAGTCTGTCCCTGCTAGCAGATCAGCTACCACTGCCCACCACCGCCTGTCCAGCTGTGGTAGCATGCAATAATGTGATGCCACAGGACTTGGCAGATGTATAATGGTGGGCATGCACAAACCCTGCAGCAAACCTTGCTGCATGCCTAACGAACCATGCAGCAAGTAGCCACTGAAGTAGTGGATGCCCCCTACCATGACACTTGCCCACAGCCAAGGCCACTCATGGTCCAAGACCATGTACCATGCTGACAAGGCAAGACTATGTGTAACAGATGGGAGCAAGGGAAGGGGGAGGACTACAGAGGTGTCTTAAGGGACCAGAGGAGTAACGCAGGTGAATCTGTGGCCAAGATGGCACTGCTTAGTGGAGGCACGGGGCACATGTCAAAGGTCCAGAGGAATAGTAAGTAGGAATCTGGTGCCAGATGCCAGATGTGAACCATCAAATGCACCCCACACCTGCTACCTTTGGGTATGCCCCTGTCCCCAGCATGGGCAGGGGACCAGACTGAGGCAGGATACAGGTATGCACAATAAGCAATGAGGAAGCACACAACTGAGCCTATTTGTGTCCCCTCCCCCTCTCTCCCACAGTGACTATGGCGTGTGATGCAACTTGGAGGCCACTAGCACACACTGCACCATAAGTGACCAAACCAACTGCAGCACATCAGGGAGTGGCTGAAAGCTGAGGAAGATCAGTGGGGTACACAGTGGATCCCAGCACATGCATGGAGTGGCAGCCATGGTTGCTGGACAGGTGTAGGCAGACCATCTGGTGGTGGATCCCCTATATGCAATGATGTGAATGTGCTTGGGTGGTCGTGTCATCTTCCAGTGCCACTACCCAATGTGTGCACTAGCTGGCACCCAATATTTGCAGGTGCATACAAACATGGCTGGGGCACGCCATGGAAGGTGGTACAGGGGCATATACCACCAGCAGTGGGCCCAGTTGTATATTACACACCTGCCTACATTGCCCCCTGTGGGTGTCCATGGCCCGCAGGGGCTGACAAGCCACAGCTGGACATGTGAGGGGGAGAACAGAGTTGGCTGGGGGTGAGAAAAAGGGATGGCATGCAGTGTGCACTATGGGATGGCACACCCCCATGGCCCAAAGGTGGGTTGCACAATGTATGTGTGGGCCCCATGGAGATGAACCAGTCCCACCCCATGGCCATGCCTATGTGGACCTTTAACCCCCCTCCCTCTTTCCTCACAGTGCACCTTTGAGCAGTTTTAATTTATAGATCTTGAACCAGAAGGACGTCAATGAAACTGTGTAGGGGATATAATGGATTCCCATCATTCATGGTTAGCATCAGAGTTGGTGGAAAGTTAGTGTTTCTGAAGACAAGTCTCCCTTTGTCTGGTTTCCCATAATATTAATGCATCTGGGAAAAGGAATGAGTATAGATTTCTATAAGAGGTAGTTGCCCGCATTCTACCTTTAGAGGATAATTTCATACATTCAGGCACGGCAAAGAGTGTTGCTATGTGCGTATTTGAGGTGTTTGTTGCTGTTTCATGGGGAGTGTCAGATGCTGAGTGTGAATGTGTGTCAAGGGGTGCATGTGTGTGCCTGTATGTGTGTGTCACTGGGAGTGTCAGGGAATTTGTGCATTTGTGCATGTGTGTGTCATAGGGAGCATCAAGAGATTTGTGTATGTGTGCATGTGTATGCGTGTCATAAGGAATGTCGAGGGCTGTGTGTGTGTGTATCACTCTCTGTCTCTCTCTTGATCATGACCTTCCCAAATTTCATCCAGTCTCTCTCTCAAATAATCCTTCAGCCTTTCCCCAGGCCTTGTTTTTCATATCACCCCCCCACCACCACCACCACCACCACCACCAGACTTCCCCCTGTCTCTCTCTCTCTTTTTCTTAAGCACCTTCCCCAGAACCCCTCCCCAAGCTTCACCTAATCTGTCTCTCTCTCACATACCCTCCCATCCAGTCCCTCTTTCATTGTTTTCCTTAGCTATAGCTCTTCAAAAGCATGACAGTTCATGCTCTCCCCCCCCCCCCCCCCCACTGTGATCAGCTCTTTGTATAGTGGAGCAGTACAGTACACTAAGTTTGGACTGATCTCCCAGTTTCCATTCTCATGAGATTTTAAACCCTGAGATCAGGCAGCACTTCATGACTCTATCATGTAGAGAGCCAATCTCGGTGGGGAAAGCGTGAACCATGGTGTTTGCTCATATTTAAACATGTGCAAACATGAGTAGAGACAGACAAGTTCCTTGACACTGAATTGGTATTGTCAGATTCAAGAGTAAATGGGAGGAATATATAGAAGCTGATGAAGATAAAATGGGATTGCTTACTCAAATATTTTTGTTTTGTATTCACAGATGAAAGACCAGCAGCAGGACCTCAGAAAATACCCACACATAGGAACAGAAGCTAAGGGGATCTTGAACAATTTTGATTGTTCGTGAGGAACTAGCTAAATTAAAATTAGATAAAGCAATGGGGCTGGATGGGATACAACCAGAATATGGAAGGAACTTGGGGAGGTTTTAGTGGCCCCACTGTCTGACCTTCTCAATGCTTTTTTTAGAGTCAGGAGTTATGTTTATGTTTATTTAGAATTTGATATACCGCTCAGGCCAAAGGCATTAGAGCGGTTTACAATGCTATATCATTCAAGGAAATAAAAAGGAAAGGAACACCATTTATATGATAGGACAGAATAGAGGACAGAGACAGTCAAAGAGAATAAGAGAAGGAGAGGAACATGGAACAGCAAGTTACCACATAATAGAAGCAAGTCAGCCCAGTCCAAGTCTTCAGATCAACCCACAGCAACAAACACCACGGCCCAGAGGACTGAAGAAAGGTGCATGTGGTCCCTTTACACAAAAGCAGAAGTAAGGATGAGGTTGAGAATTACAAGCTGGTTAGTCTGACCTCTGTGGTGAGTAAATTAATGGAAACACTGCTAAAACAGAGGTAATAAGGTTTATAGAGTCCAATGGATTGCAGGATCCAAGGCAGCATGCTTTTACTAGAGGCAGGTCTTGTCAGACAAATCTCATTCCTTTCTTTGACTGGGCAACCAGAGAATTAGACTGAAGAAGATCCCTAGAAGTGGTGTACTTAGATTTCAGTAAAGCTTTTGACAACTTTCCATGCAGGTGACTTATAAACAAATTGAGCACCCTAGAAATGGGCCCTAAAGTGACTGATTGGGTTAGAAATTGGTTGAGTGGGAATCAACAAAGAATACAGGAAAATGGAGCTCACTCTAAGAAGGATGTTACCAATAGTGTGCCACAGGGATCTGTCCTTGGTCCAATTATTTTAACATTTTTGTTAGTGATATTGTGGAAGGGCCGTCGGGTAAGGTTTGCCTCATTGTGGATGATACCAAAATATGCAATAGAATAGACACCCAGGAAGAAGTACATAAGACGAGAAAGGATCTAGCTAAACTTGAAGTATGGTTAAGAATTTGGGAGCTGTGATTTAAAACTAAGAAATGCAGGGTCATGCATTTGGGCTGCAAAAATCCAAGAGAGTGGTACAGTATAAGGGGTAAAGTATTTCTGTCCATGAAATAAGAGCAGAATCTGAATGTGATTGTTTCTGAAGAGATTAAGTTGGCTAACCAGGTAGAAAAGGTGACAGCAAAAGCTAGAAGAATGGTTGGGTGCATAGGGAGAGGAATGGGCAGCAGGAAGAAGGAGGTGATAGTGCTTCTTTAGTGAGACCTCATTTGGAGTATTGTGTGCAATTCTGGACACCACACCTTCAAAAGAATACAAACAGGATGGAGTCGGCATAGAGAGTGGTTATCAAAATGGTCAGTGGGCTTTATCATAAGGCATATGGGGACAGACTTACAGATCACAATATATATACTTTGGAGGGAAGGAGGGATAGAGGAGATATGATAGAGATGTTTAAATACCTCTCTGGCATAAATGCACAGGAGGAGAACCTCTTTCAATTGAAAACAATATCTGCAATGAGGGGACATAGGATGAAAATGAAAGGGGATAGACTCAGGAGTAATATGCGGAAAAATGTCTTTATAGAAAGAGTTTCCCAGTGGAAGTCTCCCAATGGAATAGTCTCCCAGTGGAAGTAGTAGAGAACAGAACAGAATTTGAATTAAGGACAAACACAAAAGAACACTTCATGACTCTATCATCGATCGCAGTGGGGGAAGCGTGAACCATGGTGTATCTAATTTTAGATTAGCTAGTTCCTCATGAACAATCAAAATTGTTCAAGATCCCCTTAGCTTCTGTTACTATGTGTGGGTATTTTCTGAGGTCCTGCTGCTGGTCTTTCATCTGTGAATACAAAACAAAAATATTTGAGTAAGCAATCCCATTTTATCCTCATCAGCTTCTATTTATTCCTCCCATTTACTCTTGAATCTGACAATACCAATTCAGTGTCAAGGAACTTGTCTGTCTCTACTCATGTTTGCACATGTTTAAGTATGAGCAAACACACATATGGAAAGCAGAGATGACATGAAAAAGGAGTAAACCAAACCTGCTCGATACTGAATGAATGTTAACTGGATAATATAGATCAGTGTGATTCCCCTGAAGCAGAGAGGATTAATTGAGATTCCATCTGAGACATAGCACTGTGTCAAGAAGTTTACTATATGCATCTGGAAGAGTGTGTAATGGACATAGATATTTTATGTTATTTTCAAATAAAGTAAAAAGAACTTAACTAGTAGCTGTAAGAACAAATTCTGCCAATTTTCTTTTTTTTTTTTTTACGATACACGCTAGTTAGAGATCTTTTATGATGCTATTTGATAAAATGCCTAGATCCTGAGAGGTGGTGACCCTTATTAGATATACTTTGTGGTGAACTTCAAACAAGCACAGCAAGATGGACATGGAGTAAAGCACACTTCTTCATGTCTGTGGGGGTTACCCATACTAAATGATACTGCAGAACCACAATGGCAATCAAGAGGCTGGGGGCTCTAGCTGACTGCAAGGCTGGGTAACCCGATGAGTCCCCATGAAGGTGGTAGTCAGTAGCATGGAAAGCAGTTTAGTGGACATACCAGATATGTGGCAGTGGACACGGAAGAACAGCCTAGCTTGGCAGAGCAAGACAACCTGATACCATGACCCCAGTGAGCGGCCAGCATAGAAGTGGGCAACACTGACTTGGCTTGGCAGAAGCAACCATTGGAAATTTGGCTCAGGTTACAGGCAAATTCTCCACCCCCATCATTGTAATATTTTCCTCAATGTTAATAAAGTTGTGGCCATGTTTATTCCAATCACCTTGTATCACAAGTGTTACGTTATTATGGGAGTGAGAGGTTAAAGGGTTGTCCCATCTGCTAACCTTAGGCAACTTCTTTTCCACAAACCTGCTTTGAGTTTTGAAAGCATCAGTTCTTTAAGTTTGGTTGCATTATTTACTGCTCCAAGCGTAACTGAAACACATCATCTGGTGTATTACAATAATTTCAAGTGTGTATCAGATGATTCACTATCTACTGTAATGCACATTGACTCTATTTGTTATATTAAACTTCCTTGATACAACATTAACTCTTCCCAAAAGTGTTTAGCAGAGTTTGAAATTTATTTTTCAAAACCTTACTCTTAACAGAATCTCTGCTTTCTGCTCTTTTATAATATCATCTTGGATAGAACAAACAGCTGATAAAGATGCTCGCTTATTAATTTTCAAAGATATGTATATGTTTTCCTCTGAGACAGTAAAAAAAAAAGGAAACTGCATGCTTACTGTAAACGTTTAACATTATCAACAACTAAAGAATATCTCAGATACTGTTTGGAGAGATGAGGTAAAGACAGACGTGTCTATTAAGTCTGCCTGGAGAACATTACATAAACCTCTAATCCTGAAACTCTGGCAGTCAACAGTGGAGGGTCCTGCATGGAATCATTGTAACCAATGTGTTTTTGAAACATTTTAACCTTCAGATGTTAGAGACTGCTCCTTTTTGATTAAAAGGAAGTCATCATTCATATGTTCCTATGATGTCCTAGGGTAAAACCTCTTTTTGATTTTATAAAGGGGTTTTTTTTATTGCTTTGTTCACTGTCTTTATATTTGGGATTAAGTATCAGTCTCAAAAGAGAGATGTGTGTCTCGCAAAGTACCCACTAGTTCAATAAAAAGGCAGAAAAGGCAATACTTTGAGCTCAGGGCTGAAGACTGCTCTTGCGATTTTTCATTGTTTCTTAGACTAATCAATTCTGCCCCACTGGCACAATTCCATCATTTCCTCTCTCCCTGTGCCCTCCTTCCAAAATTACATTATTTCTTCTCTCCCTATCCTCTCCTTGCATAAACTTCTTTTTTTACCATTTCTCTGCCTCTTTCCTGGCACAATTTCACTATTTCCCATCTGCCTGCACACTTGTTCTATTTCCTTTCTCCCTGCCTCCTTCCTTGGCACAATTTTGTCATTCCCCCTGTCCTTGCCCCCTCCTAACACAATTATATTCTCTTTATTTCCTCCTATCCTCCAGCACAATCATTTTATTTCCACTTCCTCCTCCCCACCCCATACCCCTGCGTAATCATCATCCCTCCTGCCCTTATCTCTGTCCTGACACAGGCCCAAGAAGGGACTTGAATAAGGCTGGAATTGGAGTGGAGGAGTAGCCTAATGGTTAGAACATTAGCTTCAGAGCCAAAAGACTAGGGTATGATTCCCAACAGCACTCCTTGTGGCCTTGGGCAATTCACTTAACCCTCCACTGCCTCAGAAAATTCCAAGGTATCAATGTCCATGTTTAATGTATGTTACAATGTAAACTGCTTTGATTGAAATGATAAAGCTATATAAAAGACCTGATAAATAAGGATTAACTGCGCTGTTTCTGAATCCCAGCACAGGCTGCAGGCAAGACTTCAGGCACTGCATCAGGACACAGCTCTCTACCAAGTCATGGCAAACACAGCAGACATTTCTGGTAGCTGCATCTGGTTGTGGTTGAGGAGAGCTCTGGAAGCCCCTTGGGCTGAAGTATATTAAATAAAAGGTTGTATCACACTCATCTACAGCTGGTGGTTGTTCAATGTGAGTGTGCAGTGCTGCTCTTGGTTGGATGTTCATAATAAAAGCACATACACCATAGGTGTCAAGGAAACACAGAAGAGGGTGGGGTACCATGCAAACCCATTGTTGGGTACTTGAACCTCTTAAATTAAAACATTGCATCAAATGATCAAATCAGCACATTCATCTGTTAAAAACAATATGATAAATAAAATAAAATAAAAAACAAGCACTCCATTACAATAGATGTTACAAATATTGTATCATATCAACAAGTTAATCTATAAAGAGCAATACAAAGAAAGTTAAAACCAACATTATCATATGATATCAAAAATAAACAAAATGGGGGGGCGGAGCCCGATGTCCAGCGGGATGGTCGCATAACGCTGAGGCTCCCGAGAGGCCTACTCAGAATCCTGAATTAACACCGGACATACTTGAATTTCTGCTCTGATCTTGCCGGGGCACATTGGTGAGATGGCGGGGACCAAACCCACGCGCCTGGAATTTGGATCTCCAGCGGCTTCTCACGGCAAACGCTCCAAAACTGAACCCCCGTCCCCGCAGAAGGGGCTGGCTTTGCGCGAGGGCCCCGAAATGCAGCAGGAAATCCTTGCAGAGATTAGAGGGGTTAAGGACCTCGTGCAGTCAAACGGGGAAGCACTCCGAGCGCTGCGGGAAGATCTTGGTGTACTGCAGGGCAGGCTAGAGGGGCTCTCCTCGCGTCAGGACAAAATGGAGAGCATATTGGACTCCCATGCGGCCCGGTTGTCCAAACTCGACAAAGTTGAACGTCAGGTACGGGCCTTGCAGAAAGAAGTGGAAGATGGCAATAATAGAGCGCGCCGCAACAACCTACGACTCGTGGGCATACCGGAGGGAGCGGAATCGGGAGACATGAAAGAGTTTTTATATAAAATCCTCCCTTCCCTGCTCCAAATCACCTTTACCAAAGAATTGGAGATCGATCGCGCTCATCGTGTACCCACCACCATAACGCTCAACAGGAAGACCCCGCGGCCTATCATCTTTCGACTTTTGAGATATCAACATGTGGAGCAAATTCTCAGTGCCTCTCGGGCAAAGGGCCATATGGAGTTTGAGAGCCACAAGATCTCCTTCTATCCTGACTTGGCTAAACCCACGGTCGACCGCCGAAAGCGCTTTCTGGAATTCCGACCGAGGCTTCAACAACTACAAGCACGCTATGGCCTGATGTATCCGGCCAAGCTCCGAGTCACGCTTCACAATCAGACAAGAACATTTGAGGACCCTGATCTACTAGCGGAGTTTTTGGATTCTAAAGAAGCCGACTTGATGCGCTGACTTCCAGAATATTCCTGCAAATATTCTCATATCCGCTGTACCTGCCATATTGGATTTGCCGCGGCTCAACAAAGAGTCTGGCGAGGGTGGTTTGTTGCCTTATTTTGATGATATCTGTGACCCGACTCCATCTACCCACAGTAGCCTCGATGAGTATCAGAGACAGTGTTAATTATGGACTCTGGTGTTTCTTTTCTTTTTCATGTCTCTATTTTCCTCTCTAGGGCCTCCTCCCGCAGACATATGGTCGCCATATTCATGGGGGGTTTTGCTTCTTCTCTAAGTTACTTTGGTACATACTTGTCAATATGGGGTGTATTAGCCAGCCTACTCGGTGATTATGTCATTGTTGCACAGATTCTGATTATGTTGTATGTTTTCAAGCGCCCTTACCTAAAATGTCTATTACCGATTGATGGCACCATGTAAGATTTTCTCATTGAACGTAAAAGGAATCAATAATCCAATAAAACGGAAGAAAATCCTAAGCTATCTAAGTCATGAAGCTGCGGACCTGATTTTCCTCCAAGAAACGCATTTAAATTCGAAGGAAACTCTTAAACTCAATATTAAACCTTACATGGTGGCCGCCTATTCCCCAGCCGTTTCTAAGAAATGTGGGGTTGCCATACTGGTTAGGAAATCTCTGCATGCTACTATTATTGCGACTAGCTCAGATACAGCAGGTAGATGGTCCAGAGTTCACCTCAAGATAGGTAGCCTTGAAGTTACATGTATATGCCTTTATGCTCCTAATGTGGATGACCCTGCCTTTTTTGCTACCATTGCTCAGGTTGCGCAGGCCTCTGCTAATACTTCATTGATAATAGGGGGGGATTTCAATTTAGTTCTTGATCCCCTGATTGACAAACAGCCACCTAGGACAAGTGGTCCCCCCAAGAGTCACACCACGCTTACCTCTTTGATCAAAGATCTTGCTTTAGTTGATCTATGGAGGTTACTACACCCCAATGAGCTTGACTTTACCTTCTTTTCTTCCCCTCACAAATCCCAGTCTCGCATAGATTTCTTTCTAATATCAAAACTGTTAGTTCCTCAGGTGGACACTGCAAAGATTCACTCCCAACATATTTCAGATCATGCTGCTATTTCTTTTCAATTACACACTACTGCACCCCAAGGGAATTCGGGGGCCTGGTTCTTTGATAGAGCCCTGTTAACTCAGCCAGAATTCCAGTTAGAAATTCGAGCAGCCATACAGGATTACTTTCATTTTAATTTACCCCAGGATACTGCGAATTGGGCTTGGTGGGAGGGTTTCAAAGCGGCCATTCGAGCAACGATCACTAGCTATCAAATCCGCCTGCGGAAACAACGTAAACAGCAGCTACTCATACTAGACCAACAAATCAAAGCAGGCGAACGAGTTCTAACTTCACGTACTGATCCATGTGTCTTAATTCGCTTACAGCGTCTCCGTTTTCAATATAATGCAATCCTCTCAACTGCAGCTTCTAAGAGTATAGAGCTTCAACGAGGGACATACTATCGTGAAAACAACCGAGCCGGTCGACTTTTAGCCAACGCCTTGAAAGGTCAAAAAGAAGCCAAACGCGTAGCGGCCCTTCGAGCCCCACAGGGAGGGGGCATATTGACCACAGACTCCGATATTGTAGAACTCTTTCGGGATTTCTATACCCGCCTATATCAATCTGAATGTGAGTTCTCATCAGAGACCTTCGAGCGATTGCTTTCTGGTATTCAGCAGCCGACCCTCTCTGAAGCTGATAGGGATGTGCTGGATGAACCCTTCTCTACTTCAGAGATCCAATCTGCCCTAAAACGAACAGCTTCGGGTCGAGCCGCAGGGCCTGATGGTCTCCCGACCGAATTCTACAGAACGTTCAGTGCAGATTTAGTTCCCTACTTAAAACTCTATTTTACTGCCCTTGCGGTAGATACATCCTCTTTGGGATCCTTTTCTGCAGCTAATGTGGTAGTATTTGAGAAAGAAGGCAGAGACCCGCTGCTAACCGCCAACTACCGTCCAATCTCCCTACTTAATGCCGACTATAAGATCTTCGCAACGATCTTAGCCTCCCGGCTATCTGACAGGATGGCCACCTTAATCCATCCCGACCAATGCGGTTTTATACCCGGCCGATCCACCGCTGACAATGCTCGGACCTTGTGCCATGTGCTAACCAGTGCTGCCAATCTAGATCACCCATGGGTGGGTCTTTCCCTAGATGCTGAAAAAGCCTTTGATCGTCTAGAATGGCCCTTCTTATTTGCAGTTCTCCGATGGTATGGCTTTGGGGAGGGCTTCCTCCGATACCTCCAAGTCATGTATACTCAACCCGTCGCCAGTATTTGTGTAAATGCCATTAAGTCTCAGCCTTTTACTCTCCAAAGAGGCACGCGTCAGGGTTGCCCCCTATCCCCAATGCTCTTTGATCTAGCTCTTGAACCCCTCGCCCTCCTTATTAGACAGTCCGCTCGTATTCGAGGTGTCCCCTTCAGTCACAGAGAGATTAAACTCTCTGCATATGCAGATGACCTTATGCTTTTCGTATCCCTTGATTCGGTTCCAGCTGTTTTGGATCTGATTGATGGATACTCGCAATTATCGGGCTATAAAATTAACTGGACCAAATCTGTCGCATTCCCACTGAACCGCTGGGTACATGAGGCTGACATGCAGGCCTTTCCTTTCCTTTGGCAATCCCGCATGGTGAAATATCTTGGGGTCCATTACTGTTCTCCTTTAGAAGACACTATCAGTTTTAATGCCAAAGAGGTAGTCTCCAAAGTCCGTGAGCTCACAAATCGTTGGTCTCCCTTATCCCTTACATGGTGGGGCCGCCTAGAAACTGTGAAAATGATGATAGTCCCCAAAGTGAACTACATTTAGAAATGCTACCATGCTTCCTCCCGCTACACACTTACAAAGATATTGAGGGCCTTCTCGTCCGCTATCTCTGGCAGGGCAAACCACCAAGGATAGCTAAACAAAAACTACAGTCTGCGAAGGAACTAGGGGGTACCAGATTTCCTGATTTTCTCAGATATCATCAAGCCTTCCTACTTAAACAAGGTGCCCGATGGCTAGATGCCTCAACAGACAGCAGACCAGTTTGGCTTGACATCGAAGAGGAGCTTAGTAGCCCAATTCCGTTGACCCATCTCCCCGGTATGTCCTATCAAGTAGACACCCGCCATCCACCAATGATTGTCGATACTCTTGCGGCCTTTAACACTCTCATTCTATCACTGGGCCCAAACGTATGTCCTCAGGACGGACTCCCGCTGTGGAATAACCCCCGAATTCAAGTCCTAAATAGAACGATAGCATGGAAACCCTGGTACTCTAGGGGGATCTGGACACCCCAACAGCTCTTCTCTGCAGCTCGTTGGAAAACCTTTTCTGATTTACAAAAGGAATTTGCGTTACCAGCGAAACATTACTTTCAATTGATGCAGCTTCAACACTGCCTCAAAAGTGCTCAAATCATGCCGCCCTCTGTCCCTACTGAGGACGGGCTACTAGAACTAGTTCACTCTATTAGTAGTACACATGGGGTGGCCTCTAACTTTTATAAAATATTATGTCAGGGTACAGATACTGCCACTTTTAGAGCCCAACAAGCCTGGGAGCGCGAACTGCAAACCACTTTAACCCCTGTGCAATGTAGCGTTTTCTGGAGCAAAGTAGTGCGGGTTTCCCGGTCTGCCTCAGTTACCCAAACTCTCTTCTTTTTTGCACATAGATGCTTTTATACTCCAGAAAAAATAGCCAAATGGAACACAACTGCTAGGGACCAGTGTTGGTCTTGCCATACTGCTGTGGGAACCCTCGCTCATGTTATCTATGAATGTCCTCAACTTCAGGTTTACTGGGGGCGGGTCTGGGGTCGTATTCAATTTATCTTACACCTTCACGAGCCTCTCTCTTGGAAGATTGTGGGACTCCGTTCAGTGGCGGAGGTCCCCTCTCTTCCTAAGACGGGTCGCTTTCTCCTTGATTTCATGCTGGGTATAGCCATATGTTTAATCACGAGGAATTGGAAGGATAGCTCTCGACTTACTGTCAATGAATGGTGGAACCTCGTCTGCTTATATAGTAAATATGAGCAGATATCTCGGAGAGCTATTCCCCATACCCAAACTCACTCTCGCTTGTCTAAATGGCAGATGCTCAATGATTATGTACAATCTGCTCATTGTTCCGATATGTCTGTTTAATGTGCACTCATCATGTTTCAGATCACCGTTAGGTTTTGTAACACAATAATGTCAATACACGCCCGCTTCGGGAATGATTAGTTTTCTAGAGAAGAAGCAGGGGGGAGGGGGGTGGCAGGGGTTTACTTTGGTGTATGTATCACATTCTATGTATCTGTCTTTTAGCTGTATGTCTTCCTTTCCTTTGTTGTTATAAAACGAAAATAAAGAATTAAAAAAAAAAAAATAAACAAAATGAAAAGGATAAAAGGGTAGTAAAGAAGACAGGAACTAAAAAATCACCACTGACATGTAACAACACAAAAATGTCAATGTATGCAGGGGTCTTATCATAAGAACTATACATAATACTAAAAATGAAACTCTTATCAATAATGAAAATAAATCAATTTGTAAAAAGTCAATATGGAAAAAAAGCACAGTAAATGACTTGGAACATGGACTAATGCAATGGGGCACTCAAGCTAGGGCTTTATATATTTATATATGTGTTTGAAGTCAAAACTGAATGACGTGCACACTGTACAAGGCACCACAAACAGAAGGGAGAGAAAAATGAGTGTGTCCTAGAAAGATCAAATGCTGGAAGTGAAAATGAGCATGTTTGAACAAGGAATATTCTAATGTTAAGACAGAACTACCAAGGAAAATCACAAAAGAACAGTTTTGTGCTGTTTAAAAAACAACTCCATGGGGCATGTTTACTAAAAACCGCTAATTTGCACGCAGCAAAATAGCGCACTAAAAGCGGTACTTAAGAGTGCTTAAATGCCCCGCAATCGTGCGTGTCACCACCGCACAGGTGCGCGGCACAATAACGGGCCCCGCACAAGTACGGGCCCGCAAATGTCCGATAGAGGCCTGGAACGGCTAACGGAGGGCGGAGGAAGGTTCCTGAGGGGCGGAGAGACGGGTCTAATGGGCGGGGAAGGGGAGGGGAGAGGCTCCCCGCACATTATCGGGGCCGGATCCCAAAGCAAAACTACCGCGAGTGAAACACTCGCGGTAGAGGGCATTTAAAGGGAAGAGAAACCATTTCCGTCAGCAATGTACAGCAAAACCGGGGAAACCTGAAAAACGTGAGCAGTGTGATACATGTGCACAGCACAAAAGTGAAAATAAAAATAGAAAGTGACCACAACAAAAATATCACAAATAGTAATGCAGCTGGGGAACAGTTATAGTAATGGGCAAATATAGAAAGCACACCCAGGAAAGCTCCAGAAAGAACAAATGAATATTGGAAGGGTCTACGGAGCGGAGACTCATCCAAAACAAATTTCCTTTTTGGAGCTTTCCTGGGAGTGTTTGCTATGGTTGACCAATAATATCACTGTTGCCCAGCGTGGTGATATATTGTCCCCCAGTTTCTGTGGTCATTTCCGGGGTTTATGTGCACGTTTGTCACCAGACAGGGTGCATGTGCCCACAGTAAAAATGCGTAGAGCAGGGTTTGTGACTCCATCCTGCCAGGTTTACTACCTCCAGGGGCTGCACTGTCTTTGTGGGCATAGTGTGGTGCAGCAGACAGAGCCATTACCTCTAGGACCAGAGAATCAGAGGTTCAAATCCCAGCTGGGGCACTTGCCAGCCCAGTCCCTATATTTTACCCACCACTAAACAAAGATAGCGCAGACACCCCTGTATTGCAGGGAACATAACCATGGGGAGAACACCCATATTTTACCCAACACTGCACACACACCACAACAATGGGCATTACCTACAGCCAAGTCCCCCAAATGCAGTCCCGTACTGCCACATTGCAATCAGGTCATCTGCTTTTACTGAGAGAAGCTCATGCCAGCATGTTGGCGGACGAGTACATGTGGTGCAGGGGGCAGTGGCTGCTAGCCACAGAAGACAGAGGCCCAGCCATGTGCAGGCTGGCACAGTCCACTGCAACAGACAGGCCCTGCCGGATCCACAGTCATGGACGTTCCAGGGAATCCAGCCAATCTGTGGCTACACGGTGGTACAGTGCACACAGACAGTGCATGCAAGAACAGAAGGTCACAGGTTCAAAGCCCAGCTGGGGCTACCACCAATCCTGCCCACATGTTTTTCCCACAACTAAACAGTGATAGTAAGGACACACCTTTCGTGGCGAGGACATATGCAATGGTACTACGTCTATCTTTTATCCCAATGAGCACAGACACCATGAACAGGGGCAGTACCTAGAGCAGAATCCCCCAGGACCGGTTTGGTGGGCAAGGCTAATTACCTCCTCAATAGTAGCACCATGATGGCATAGGTGTGGAAGTGTGTGTCTGTCTATACAGTGGGTGTTGGCTGCAAGCCCCTTCCACAGCCCACACTGCCAGCACTGTTGCCAGTATTGGCCTGCCAATGTGCATAATGAGTAGCAAGGGACCATGGGTATATCTCAGACAGGGTGGGCTGCCCAGGATGCAGCTGCACAGGGCATAGGGCACTGGCATGGACATGGTAGTGCCCGGCCACCACCTACACAGACAGGGTGACCTCTGTATGTGCTGCTGGGGGTTCACTCTCACCCTGAGTGTGCAGTGATGGCAACATGGCTAGGCAACCCCATAGTGCTGTATTGTGTTTCTTTCATGTGATATATATGGGTTTCTTGTTGGAGCCTCTTCACTGACTTATCTGCTTGTGTGTGCTACCACCCTGGTTTTGGGTGCATGCATTTCCATCAGGACCAACCAGCAGACTGTGCACAGCTGGCATGTGTCTTGATGGAGTGCCTTGCAGGATGCAGTGGCTGATGGCTTGCTGCAGGGGAATATCAGATAGTGGTGGGGTGCATCTGTGAATATCCAGGCCTAATGTCTGTTTGATATTGTGTTATGGATGGGTGGGGAGCTGCTTGGACTGCGCTGTAGTGTGTCTGTTCCACAGCAGGACTGGGGTTGATGGTCCACTCTACTGCCATCAGTGTGTGTGTGGTGGGGATCTGTTGGTGGGAAGCCCTGTTTTATCCAGAGGGGGGGGGGGGGGGGGTTTCCACTAACTGAGACAGACAGAACTTTCCAAGATGTTTATGCAGCACCTGCCTATCTCACAGGTTAGTGCTGCTTTGGTGCTCGGGCATGGCCGCAATCAGCCATGGAAGGTGTTGTGGACCTGGTCCTGGGCGCAACATCACACACTCAGGGTGAGCACAGTAACCGCACAATGTGATGGTGTTTAGCTACTCTTTGCCGTTTGTCCACCCACTCAGGACACCCTACCAGGCCGAGGTGCTGTGTGGGTGCACACGGACATGTCCCCCTACCAGGCTGGGGAGCTTTAGGGGTGCATTTCCCATCTTGTGTGCATCTGTGGACAGCTGATTTGCATGTGCAGTGCATCATGGGTACGGGTGGCCTAACCCTATCCTGTTTACAACAGCAGACTGTCTGTGAGGTGACATGCAGGCTATCTGCAGCCAGCCAGAGTCTTGCTTACAGCTATAGAGCTGTAGTGCAATAGTTACATCACTGCCTGTGTAACCAGAGGTCATGGGTTCAAACCCACAGTGGGGTTCTGTGATAGGGGTGTCCATAGCATTTTTTAATTTACTGTACATATGTTGATGCCAGCAATAACACCCTCAGCATACTGTACCCATAAGGTGCCTCTGAGGGTGCTTTATGGGGCGCCCTATAGGGCACTTTATGGTTGCCATCCATATAGGGTGCACTATACATTATCCTGTGTCGCATCATACATGCTGCCCTATAGGGGACATTCTAGGGTGCCTTGGCGGACGGTGCACTGTAACATGTGCCTTATGGGCCGCCTTATGTTAACATGCTGTGAGAGTGCGTTTGCTAGTAGTTGTCACAAAATAAAATTAAAAGGCCTCCTACAGCACTCCACAACATAAAACATACTGCCTCAGCTAGCCTTTTTCACTGGGCATTGTGAGGGATTGAACCCCTGGTCCCTGCACCATTGGTCAGTGTCTTAACCATTGTGCGTTAACAAAAACCTCGCAAGATCATGACTGCAATGGCAAAATAGAGGCCCAAGACTTGGCTGATCATTATGCAAACAAACTTAACCCCCCTATCCCGACACTCCATCCTCAGGACTGGAACGCAACATGCCCCAGTCAGCAAAACAGCAAGAACACAAGCTCTAAACTGAAAGAAGAATGGAGTACATTCCAAACAATAGATGATAAACTAATCATAAATATCATCTCAAACCTAAATACAACAACCTCACTTTTAGATCCAAGTCCAGCTGATTGGATCAAATCTGCTAAACAAGAAATTGCTCATCATATAGCGCACATAGTAAACCAATCTCTGCAACAAGGTATCATGCCAGCACAACTCAAAAGATCCCTCATTAGACCTATATTAAAAAATAAAACTCTCTTTTATTTTTTAATATAGGTCTAATGAGGGATCTTTTGAGTTGTGCTGGCATGATACCTTGTTGCAGAGATTGGTTTACTATGTGCGCTATATGATGAGCAATTTCTTGTTTAGCAGATTTGATCCAATCGGCTGGACTTGGATCTAAAAGTGAGGTTGTTGTATTTAGGTTTGAGATGATATTTATGATTAGTTTATCATCTATTGTTTGGAATGTACTCCATTCTTCTTTCAGTTTAGAGCTTGTGTTCTTGCTGTTTTGCTGACTGGGGCATGTTGCGTTCCAGTCCTGAGGATGGAGTGTCGGGATAGGGGGGTTAAGTTTGTTTGCATAATGATCAGCCAAGTCTTGGGCCTCTATTTTGCCATTGCAGTCATGATCTTGCGAGGTTTTTGTGAGCGACTTGATTAATTCGAACAGCTCTCTGGGTGTATTAATGGCCTTGTTGAGTATGTTGGTGTGGTGCACTTTTTTGGCGTGGTTGACCTCATTTTTGTATTTAGCTAGGAGCGCCAGGTATTCCATCTTGCGTGCATCATTCTTGGTTCGTCTCCATTTTCTCTCCAATTTTCTTTCAATTTCTTTCAATTCTTCTGCTGCATCAGCTTTAAATACCATTTCAGTCATGGGTAACTTCCCTACATCTTCCTCAGTGAAGACCAAAGCAAAGAATTCATTCAGTCTCTCCGCTATCGCCTCTTAGTGCCCCATTAACCACTCTATCATCTAATGGACCAACTGACTCTCACAGGTTTTTTGCTAAGAATGTACTTGAAAAAATCTTTATTACTTGTTTTTGCTTCCGCAGCAAGCTTCTTCTCAAATTCTCCCTTTGCCTGCCTTATCAATGCCTTGGATTTAACTTGCCAGTGCTTGTGCTGTTTCCAGGTATCGTCGTTTGGCTCTTTTTTCCATTTCCTGAAAGATGCTTTTTTGGTAACAACAGCCTCTCTGACCTCACCTTTAAACCATGCTGGTAGTTTATTGGACTTCTTTCCACTTTTCTCAAGGCATGGATATACAGCTGGTCTGGGCTTCCAAGATAGTATTTTTCAACAACACTTGTCATTTTGGCTAACAATATGTTGTTACATTTTGATATGATTTTATCAGATTGGGCTTGAGATTTCTTGGTGTGCCCGTCCCATTTTATTCCATCCTATTATGTCACACTAGTTGGGCTTTATATTAAATCATCTCTGAGTTGTTATTTCAACTTTAATTGATTGATGGCATGCCTTGGTGGTTAATATACATATAAAAGATCTTTATTCTGGTCAGCCCCATTTGATTGGACCACAGTTTTGATCTTCTTTGTTGACCCAACCTCCTACCGTCCGATATCAAGCATATCCTTCCTTGCAAAGATTATCGAAAAACTAACCCAACACCTAGACAAAAAAAAAATCCTTGATGTTCATCAATACAGTTTCCGACAGCACCATGGAGTAGAAACCCTACTCATAGCACTTCTAGACAACCTCATCAAGGGCCTGGAAAACAAAAACAAGATGTTCATACTTCTATTCATAGATATATCAGCAGCGTTTGACACAGTACATCATGAAACACTCTTGAGCAGACTTGCGTCCATAGGAATATCAGGAACCCCATTAAAGTGGTTCGAGTCCTACTTAACAAATAGAATGCAGCAGGTACGCTTCAATAACGAACAAGCAAAGCCTTTCCCCCAAACCCAAGGAATACCCCAAGGTTCAGCTATCTCCTCCCTGCTATTCAACATGTACATTCAGCCAGTATGTATGATATTCCAGAAACACAATATCAGCTACCACATATATGCAGATGATATTATGATGTATACGCAACTCGATGTAAACGACCCTAATTACAACCAATTAGAAGAATGCCTAAACGAAATGCAAACCTGGCTCCAACGAAACAACATGTCTATAAACCACAAAAAAACAGAAGTAATGTTCATCTCTGGAAAACAGGGCTTCAATCCTCCTGCAACTATCACCCTGAACAACAACACCTATCACTCTAAAAATGAGATCAAATATCTAGTTGTATTAATTGATGATAACTTAAAAATGGACAAACACCTCTGGATAACCAACCGAGCAATATTTCACAAGCTGAGAGTTCTACAACCACTACGCAACATCATTGACCACTCGGACTTCAGAACAGTAGCTCAGGCTCTCATCACTCCCCACCTTGACTACTGTAACGCCATCTTACAAGGTCTACTGAAGAAAACCTTAAACATCCTACAAATGGCACAAAATGTATCAGCCAGGATTATCATGAACAAGAAGCTGGTGGACCACATCACACCAGTCCTGATTGAGCTCCACTGGCTCCCCATCACTGCACGCATAAAATACAAAGTGCTAGTAACAACATTTAAAATTATTCACAACGTATCCCCTTCTTTCCTCACTAACCTAATCACCACACAACCCCACAACAGAAGCAGACGGACTACTAACCTTAACACCCTCTGCGTACAAGTCGCATAAGAGCAGTCAAAGAACTGACGAGCAACAGAGCTTACACGTACTCAGCACCCATGCTCTGGAACCAGCTGCCTCACGAGATACGTCTAATCAAAGACCTAAAGGACTTCAGGAAAAAGCTCAAAACCCACCTTTTCCAGACTCATTACGGCATCACCTAGGCTGAATTACCACTTCTCTAAACCCCTCTCGCCTACCTTTCCTCTGAACATTGAATAATGGAATTTCCATATGAGATATAGAAGACTATATTTATGTAAATATTCAGGCGCCTATGTCTCATTAAAAGGCTTGCCTGTGATCTTGTAAAATGTACATATGTATATATCTACCCCCCCCCATGCTCATCTGCAAATCTACTATACTACCCCATTGATCAAATGTATAACCTGTACCATATTTTGTTGATGTGTGCTACTCCCTGAAATCAGATTTGTATACTTAAATTGTACTGTACAGCCACCCTTGCTACACAAGTAAACTGCTGCTGATCTCTGGAAGTAGCGGTATACAAATCTATGCCAAATAAATAAATAAATAAATATTGAAAACTGGGAAGATAAATTACAACTATTAGATAAACCTAAGAGTAGCAAATCACCTGGGTTGAATGGTATACATCCAAGGGTGTTGAATGAAATGAAATATGAGATTGCAGACCTGCTATTAGTAATCTGTGAACTATCATTAAAATTATCTGTAATACCTGAAAATTGGAGGATGGCGAACGTAACACCAATTTTTAAAAGGGGTTCCAGGGGTGATTCAGGAAACTACAGACCAGTGATCCTGACGTCAGTACTAGGAAAAATGGTAGAAACCATCATAAAGAACAAAATTGCTGAACATGTAGATAGTAATGGCTTAATGGGAGACAGCCAACATGGCTTTAGACAAGGAAAATCTTGGCTTACTAATCTGATATGTTTTTTTGAAGGTATGAATAAACAGGTAGACAAAGGTGAGTCGGTTAATATATAATATGTATTTGGACTTTCAGAAAGACTTTGACAAGGTCCCTCATCAGAGACTTTTGGCAAAACTAAAGAGTCATGGGATAGGAGGCAGTGTACTATTGTGGATCAGGAACTGGTTAAATGATAGAAAGCAGAGGATAGGGCTAAATGGCCAATTTTCCCAAAGGAGAAAGGTGAATAGTGGTGTACCCCAAGGATCTGTGCTCGGTCCGCTGCTTTTTGACATATTCATAAATGGCCTGGAAAAGAGAATAATGAATGAGGTTATCAAATTTGCAGATGACACAAAACTATTTAACGTTGTTAAAACCCAAGAGGATTGTGGAAAATTGCAAGAGGATCTTGATGAATTGGAAGACTGGGCATCAAAATGGCAGATGAAATTTAATGTGGACAAGGCCAAAGTTATACACCTAGGGAAGAACAACCCAAACTATGGTTACACGATGCAAGGTTCCACATTAGGAACCACCACCCAGGAATAGGATTTAGGCGTCATTGTGGCTAACATGTTAAAACCCTTGGCCCAGTGTGCAGCGGCGGCCAAGATAGCAAATAAAATGCTAGGAATCATAAGGAAAGGAATGGAAAATAAAACAAAGGATATTAAATTGTGTCTATATCATTTCATGGTGAGACCGCACCTTGAATTCTGGTCGCCGTATCTTAAAAAAGATATAGCATTATTAGAAAAGGTTCAGAGAAGAGACACTAAAATGGTAAAGGGTATGGAAGGATACCCCTATAAAGAAAGGCAAAAAAGGTTAGGGCTCTTTAACCTGGAAAAGAGACGGCTGAGGGGAGATATGATAGAGGTCTATAAATTAATGAACGGAGTGGAACGGGTAAACGTAGATCAATTGTTTACATTATCAGAATATAGAAAGACTAAGGGACATGCAATGAAGCTACTGGGTAAACTATTTAAGACGAATAAAAGAAAATATTTTTCACTCAACGTGTAATCAAACTCTGGAATTTGTTACCGGAGGATGTAGTAAAGGCTGTTAGTGTAGCTGGGTTTAAAAAAGGTTTGGACATGTTCCTGGAGGAAAGGTCCATAAACCATTATTAAGAAGGGACCCAGGATATCAATGCTTGACCCAGTACAAGCATTGCGGAACCTGTGTCTTTTGGGCAAACTGCTAGGTACGTATGACCTAGATTGGCCACTGTTGGAAACAGGATACTGGGCTTGATGGACCTTGGTCTGACCCAGTATGGCATATCTTATGTTCTTATGTTCTTATGTTAATCGCAGGTTATCACGCGATAAAGTGCGCCATGCACATTATCGCGCGATAGAGGGAGCTGCACACGTTACTGCGCATTAACCCTAACATCGTATGCTGATCTGCAGTCACAATAATAGAGGTGTAGCACACTGGTTACATAGAAACATAGAAATATGATGACAGAAAAAGACCACATGGCCTATCTAGTCTGTCCTTCCAAACAACAACTATAGCAGTCCCCTTTTTACCTTTAGAGTTCCTCTGTGTTTGTCCTATGCTTTTTTGAATTCAGTTACTGTCCTCATCTCTACCACCTCCACTGGGAGACTATTCCACGGATCCACTACTCTTTCCGTAAAGAAATATTTACGCATATCACCCCTGAATCTATCTCCCTTCACCCTCATCCCATGTCCCCTCGTAGCAGAACTTGCTTTCAATTGAAAGAGGCTCTCTCCCTGAACATTTATGCCACGGAGGTATTTAAACATCTCAATCATATCACCTCTATCCCGCCTTTCCTCTAAGGTGTACATATTAAGATCCTTCAGTCTGTCCTCATATGCTTTATAATGAAGACCACTAATCATTTTAGTAGCCTCCCTGTGCACCGACTCCATCCTGTTCACATCCTTTTGAAGGTGCGGTCTCCAGAATTGCACACTATACTCCAAATGAGGTCGCACCAAAGACTTATAGAGAGGCATTATCACCTCCTTTTTTCTGCTAGCCATTCCTCTCTGTATGCACCCAAGCATCCTTCTAGCTTTTGCCATCACCTTTTCTACCTGTTTAGCTACTTTAAGATCATCAGATACAACCACGCCTAGGTCCCGCTCTTCTTTAGTGGACAAAAGTACTTCACCCCCTATACTATATTGCTCCCTTGGATTGCTGCAGCCCAAATGCATGACCTTACATTTTTTAACATTAAATCCCAGCTGCCAAATTCTGGACCATTCTTCAAGCTTAGCTAAATCCCTCCTCATGTTATCTACCCCTTCCTGGGTGTCTACTCTATTGCAGATTTTGGTATCATCCGCAAAGAGGCAAACCTTACCTGAAAGCCCTTCTGCTATATCACTAACAAAGATGTTAAAAAGAATCGGACCAAGGACAGATCCCTGGGGCACACCACTGATAACATTCTTCTCCTCAGAGTGAGCTCCATTTACTTGTACTCTTTGTCGCCTCCCACCCAACCAATTTCTAATCCAAGCAGTAACTTTAGGGTCCATCCCTAGGGTGCTCAGTTTTTTTATAAGTCGCCTGTGAGGAACAGTGTCAAAGGCTTTACTGAAATCTAAATACACCACATCTAGGGCTCTCCCTCGGTCCAACTCCCTGGTCACCCAGTCAAAGAAATCAATCAGATTTGTCTGACAAGACCTGCCTCTGGTGAATCCATGGTGCCTCGGATCCTGTAATCCACTGGACTCCAGAAACCTCACTATTTTCTCTTTCAGCAGCGTTTCCAATAATTTACTCACCACCGAAGTTAAACTAACCGGCCTGTAGTTTTCAACCACATCCTTACTTCTGCTTTTGTGTAAAGGCACCACATGAGCCTTTCTCCAGTCCTTTGGCACCACTCCCGACTCCAACGAGGCATTGAAAAGGTCAGTCAGTGGAGCTGCTAGAACGTCCCCAAGTTCCCTCAGTATTCTAGGGTGTATCCCATCCAGTCCCATCTCTTTGTCTACTTTAAGTAGAGATAGTTTCTCACGAACACAGTCTTTTGAAAATTGTTCAAGATGTCCTTTGCTTCTGTTCCTATTTGTGGGTGTTTTCTGAGTTCCTGCTCCTGGTGCTTCATCTGTGAACACAGAACAAAAATATTTGTTAAGCAATTCCGCTTTATCCTTATCAGTATTCCTCCCCTGCACCCTTGAGTCTGACAATACCACTCTTTGCCTTCCTCTTCTCACTAATATATCTGAAAAATGTCTTATCCCCCCATTTTATTGCACTGGCTATTTCCTCCTCCTTTTGAATCTTTGCCTTCTTGACTACTTTGCTAGTTTCTCTAAGTTTTTCCAAATACAGATGCATGGTGTGCAGTATGTATGAGGCCCCCATGCCCCACATGCTGCTGCATGCCCCAAATGTGTTAGTTACATATGTGTGCATGTAGACAGTAGGTGGTGCATGATGAGGGCCCAACACACATCAATCATGATCTGTTCCTTAAAACATATCTTTCTGCCAACACAGGAGGCACACAAATGAAAAAGCATATGTTGTTAAAAGTTTGAAAGTTTAAACACACATATTGAAATTTATGTTACAGCTTTCACATAATGCCTGATATAGGAATCAAAGCTGCAACAATGTAACCCTAAACAATTGTCAAATGCACAATGAGGATATGCTAACAGGTAGCAGAGGCACATGAACACAGAGAATTCAAAAGAAACCATCTGCAGAAACATGCCGAGATAACACTATGCAGAAGGCCCCCCTGCACTGGTTGGTGTGGATACAGTGTCCTTACACATATATCATGGTACATGGAATGCACAAATGAAGGAAGAAAATGGACACTCACACTGCCACACTCCAAATATAATGGGGCAATGTGAATGTCGTTACCTCAGGGGATAAATAGGACTGTACAGACATGCAATGCTAGGTTAGTAAATCAATGCAGAGCGTCACGTCTGTACAGTAAACAGACACAATAACCTGTATATAGAGATGGAAAGAAAGTTCAAACATGTTACAGTAACCCACACAGAAGCCATATTGCAACCTGCTGTGTTGCACCAACATAGTCAGTCACATGCACATGCACCGTGTACGTTGAAACATGATAAAGTGATGCCACACATGCACTGTAACACCCTTGGTGATTGCAAACATCAATCCAAGATGCTGGTGTGCAGTAAAGTGGTGTCATGGCAAATACTGTGTCATGTCCAAGTGGAGGCTAGGTGGACATGGACAAGAGGACCTCTCCAGTGTTCCCCCTGTGCCACACGCATGGCTGTATGCTCGTGTTAAACCAAACAGATGAGCGTATCCTGCGTTCCATGTCACACACATGGGCAAAACACAACAACACAATGTCAGAAGGATGTACAACATACAGTGACAATGTCAGTCCCTGCTGCAAATGTGGGGACCAGTACACAGTGTCCAAAGTGCAAAGGGTGTCTGCACTCCAACAAGTCATGTTACGACTGTCCTTGAAACCCTGGGCATGCAAAGTCAAGTGTGACATTCCAATATGCCACAGTACTAGAAAGGTCATGTGTGTCTCCTGCAATGAACACAACACCCAGCCAGAGCACAGCAGCAATGGTGTTTTGGACAGGACTGTCATGCCCAAAGTAGCAGTCCAACAATAATACTATCCATCCTAGGCATGTGTCCCACTCACAGAGGTCAAACATCCTATGGCACCATTTCCCAGGGATAGTTCCTTGGTGTTGTTGTGTCCTCCAACAGATGGTTGATGGTGACGCCGGATGCACTGTAGTAGATGTGCTTTGTGTGTTCACTGCTCTGTGTCAGAAGAGGATAAACAATGTAGTGGTATGCTACTTGCAACATCATCCCAAATTGCAGAGAGTAAAACATCAATATGTACGTAAGGAAACATCACACAGGCAAACATAACATGATCACAACACAGAACACACTGCATGTTGGGGACATTTTGAATTGGAACCGCAGACGAGGGTGTCACATGGATATGGTCATGTCCATGCCCATGTTACACAGGCGTTTCACAGCTCCACCCCATGTGCATCAGCGTTCGTGTACAGAGACCCAACAGGAAATGTCTATGAGACAAACAGAAAATCATTAACATGTAAAGGCTGATGTCATTCACAAAAGACCAAAGGTGCAACCTACCGTGTGTTCTCAGCAAGTGTATGTTTGGGATCCCTGAGGCACTCAAAGGCAATAACACATCACAGAGAAGGGAGAAGATGTCATTGAAATGTTTAGAGTCACCATGTCCCCATGTCCAGCCACTGTTGATGCATGTCCACATTATGGCGATATCTGTGATACACAAATACTGTTGCACAGTAGTCTGTCAGCACACAAGAGATAGGTCAGCTCACAACACACAACACATGTCCACAATGTCCACAAGGTAAACAGCATTAAGGTAGAGATAGCACAGTCCCCACCGCTCCCCAGGTGTACAGACCCCTCACACCACATGCTAATGCAAAATGTCTGTATGCCGTATCATCACACACCCAACCCAAAAACACACACCCACACAGTATGCTAAGATAAGCGTGCCAGCAGTAGCATACAGCCTGCATGTGCACAATTGGAGATTAGTGGAGATAAAGGCCTGTTAAATGAAATAATACCCTGCTGTTGGCTGATAATACAATGTTAGGGAAGGGTGTACGTGCATTCCACCACCCAAACACCTAGGGCCTGCACACAAATGCAGCTCTGTTGGACGTGTCCCAGAGACAGTGTTGGAGAAGACAAACTGGCCAGGAACACATGTGGATATGTGTGCCAACAGCAACATATGGGGTGTAGGGGTGCAGGGAAAAGAGGTGAACAACAGCATATGTAGATTATGACAGATCACAGCAGACATGTGCTCCCCCTGACTTTCGTCACAGACAAAGTATCTGTAGGTCCACCTACCCCAGACTACTACATGTTGGATGACATACAGTCACCTGCCAATGCACCACAGCACCAGGAGGGTCACCAAGTATGTCCTATGGATTGAGAAACACAAGAGAAACATACATATGTCATGTTGGAGTTGTGCAACACACACTGCACCTTCACGTCCTCAGCTCCCAGACCCCCCAAGATCCTTAACAGACTGACTGTTCCACATCACACTGTACAGATTTGTTTTATGTTAAAGTTATCACTGAAGTGTGTGTGGCAAGCAACAGGGGTCCGTACTGTGGTGAGGAAAGCACTGCTGAACATAGAGATACACAGGGAAATGAGTCCTATCACTTTAATTCAGAAAGTATCAAGGGTTTCCCTAGTAACCCAGAGTCTCTGACTCAGAACCTAGTCATCCCTAAGCCCCGCCCACAGCAGCACGTCAGGGAGAAGCTTGACCCTAAACACATGTGCTGGGAGCAAGGTGTGGCTCAGGAAGAAGGAAAGTTTAAAAAGCTGACTTTCAGAAACACAGATAGAGAGGGAGACGGAGAAGGAGAGAGAGAAAGTGGAGCTGGAACAAGGAACGCAAAGAGGGGAGCGAGAGCAAGTGAGAGAGTGCTTGCAGATCATGAAAGACAGTGTGAAGGAAACACTTGAAGCCGAAGAGAGAGAACTGATGAGAGATTGCCAAGCACAGCTGAGAGAGCAAGGAAAGAGAGGCTGGTGCAAGCTAACGAAGCTGCTACAAACGGAAGACAGTATGACTGGCTTGCAGGGCAGAGAGAGATTCTGAATACCTCTGAAACCAGACAAGTGTGTCCTTCTCAGTTCTTAACCAGTAAAAAGTTGAGAGAATTAGCTTTAGAGTTAAAAGCTGATTCCAGCAATAAGCCAAACCCCAGGATAAAGAGAGACTGTTTATCTAAGTATCAAGTAGCTCATATAGCAGACGAGCTAGTGCAGAAACAAGCCCTGCTTAAGAAATTGAGTGAACTGATTAGGAAAGAGAATAGCAAGCTCTCCCCTCAGATGTCTTTGGATGTGTGTGAGAATGATAGCATTGAAGATATGGAGATAACAGATATGGAAGACAGTTCCTTTGAAATGCAATGTGCTGTATGTCAAGCCTCTGACGTAGAAGAGAGCTGAGCCAGAAAGCCATTGAATGTATGCCTGCTTAGGAAGCAGCCTGAATTGTGAAGATGTCACAACCGAAGAAAACAGCTGAGTGCTAAGCTCAACTTATAAGGTTGAAAGCTGATACTAATGTTCAAGGGACATTTAAAAAGTTGTTTTGCTGCAAGAGTTTTGTTCCTTTAAAGAAGAGAAACATTTAAGAATTTAAAAGTTTTGGAATAAGTGGCCTTTTGATTTTACAAGCAGAGTTGTGCCTGTTTCTTTGCATTTTTGAAATACAAGCAAAGTTGTTCCTATTTCTTTTGAAGCTGTAGCGTGGGATTAAAAATCCTATATTTGATTTTTCCACTTGTGTCCTGTGTATGAAGGAACCCCTGATTACATTAAATAAATTTTCTCTGTCTTATGCCTAACCCTCGGATCACAACTCCTTTGCTTTAAAATAGGACTACAATTCCCAGCAGCCCTCCTGGCAGCCATTTTGAGGGAAACTTATTTTTAAAGCCAAAAAGGCGACCTCACCTGGTATCAGTTATCTACCTGGCCAGGCGGGGGCGACAGTACTCTGTCTGTCCCCTTCCTCACCTCTCTTTTGCTGTAAAAAATGTGGAACAGAATTATCTCCTTGCTACCGTGTCCCTGCTTGGCTCTAAGCATGCAGTACTATCCTGTGCCCCCCATATCGCTCTCAATGCCCCTTCAGTGTGCGACCTGTTGTCTCAATGTCATCTGCTACACCGCTGTCAGTTCCTGTAACACAGGGAAATATGCAGGGGCTCCATCCTTATCCTCTGTCCATATACATTTTCCTGGTCTGTATATCTCATACTTTGACTTACATTAACAGCTGTGTGCTGATGTGTTGCAAATATATCTCTCCACGCCTGAGTTATTACTGCCAAACCACACCCCGATGTTCAGTTGCCACCTGACATTGATGGCTGCATGTCATCCCACTATGTGTAAGTGTTAATTACAAAGCATGGATATCCTATATGTGCACCTAAACCCTTCCCTCCCATTAGAGCGTCTTTGTGTGTGTGTCCAAAACTTCCTCTCTCTAGGGTCCGCAATGTAGGTGTTGTTTTGGACTGCACTCTCCTCCTCTACACACATACCCAGCTTGTATTTGAGGCTTGTGGTTTATGTCTAGTTGTCATCAGCTATATCTCCCAAGTCCTCCCTGAAAACACAACTAAAACCCAAATCCCTCTCCCCTCTCCATCAGCTCCTGGCTTGCCTACTGTAACCTACACCTTGCTGATCTGGCCTTTAATCATCTCTGTTTGCCTGCAAATATGCAATACTGCACTGCATGGCTATTCTACAGCCACATACATAATGACACTAATACTCCCCCTGTCAGGACACCTCACAGATTCCCTATCTGTTTCCGCATCCATGTCAAGGCTATGTGCTGACCTATACATACAGGCACACTGTGGTGTTGCAGTAACCTCCCCTACTGATCTCAAATACCAGTAATCAAACTACTACTCATCATGTATATAGTGTTATGTATCACATGTAGCACTATACAAAAACACTAACACACAGTCCCTGCTCTTCAGAGCATACCAACCATACAATCAGCTCAAATTACGAAATGTTAAACACACACATTTGGTCTGCTCTCGTACTGTTTACTCCATACTACACGCCTTTCACCGTGCTGCACCCAAAGCATCAAACTAACTACCTGTGGCTGTACAGCAACCCCTTTCCCAATCAGCCACACATCAGGTATGTCAGCGTAACACCTCCTACAAGCCTAAAAATACAGACACACATAATCCACCTCCACCAGCTGTTGTGGGCTGCTCACATCTTCTGTGTTTCAGTCATGACTAGACTGTAAGCTGGGATGGCCAGGCAGTGTTTGTTACATGTCAGTGCAGTGTTGCATCTTACTGATATTGGTATACAGATGTTAACTAGTGGTAGCAGTACACACATATTGAAACAAATGTAGGTGGCAACATATGCAGGACTTACATGAGAAGACCTCCTCAATCAGTTGCCGCCTGACTGCTGTGCCCTCACGTGTATCACCACGGGCATGTACAGGAGGGCACGTAGGATCATCCTCGAGGTCCTCATTAATTTGGACAGGGATATAGTGCCTGAGAGCAATGTTGTGCAGGATGCAACAGGCTATAATGATCTCTGCCACAGTCTGTGGTCTGTATTGTAAGGCCCCGCCTGTCCTATCCAGACACCTGAAGCGACTCTTTAAAACGCCGAAGGTGCGCTCTATGATGGAGCGGCTGGAGGCATGGCCTCATTGTAACTCCTCTCTGCACGTGTCCGTGGCTGACGCACGGGGGTCAGCAACCAGGGGCGACACCCATATCCTGCATCACCTGCAGAAAGAAATGTAGAACGTTAAAGCAGGAGCCCATGCCCACATAAATGGACACAGGTATGTACGTGCAAACCAAATGCATGACACATCCTGACATATACATATAACAGCACATGATGGGACACCACAACTATGCATCAGCGTGTGAAGTTATGACACACAAAGCAAGGGGTAGGTGTATGGATTGCCATCAACATAATCTGTAACCACAACACAAATGCTACCGTCCATTCTACCATCATCACACACCACCATAGCAAGGTAGAGCTGGAGGGCACCACCACTTCCCCTAACGTTAGATCACACACAGACAGATGAGACACACACACATGTCAGAGATGAGAAATACACACCCAGCAATATACAGTCCTCATACTGTCCAGCCTCAAATTGTCTGAATAGTGCCGAGTGATGCAGGATATAGGAGTCATGGGTGGACCCTGCAAACCTTGGGACCACATTCAGAATATGCATATTTGCATCACATACAACCTGAACATTCAGGGAATGATAGTGTTTGCAGTTGCAGAACACTACCTCCCTGTCTCTAGGCGGGACCAGGGCAACATGTGTGCAATCAACAGCTCCCATCACGTGTGGTATCCCGGCTAACGCCTCAAAGGCTTGGTTCAGGGTCCCCCACTGTTGCCTAGTGTTGGGAATGGCAATGTAATTCCCCACCCGGCTGATCATGGCACGCAGTACCTGGTGGAGACAGCATGAGAAGGTGGGGCAGCTCATGTCACCCACTGCGGCCACAGATGACTGGAAACAGCCAGAGGCAAAGAAATGTAGGGCACCAAGGAGCTTGATCAAACTCGGTATGGCATGTGACCGACCATTTATGGGCTCGAGGTCAGGTCTTAGATCCTCATAGAGCTTCCTAACAGCCCCCATGCTCAGTCGGTAGAGGGATATGACCTGGTCCTCATGCATGCCCTGGAGCTGGGCCCTGGGCCTGTAGAGGCAAGGCTGGCGAGCATGCACCTCTGCATGTCTCCTGCGCTGTGCCCGCACAGCCCCTGCCTTGCTTGCCTCACAGCTGCAGGTCTGTGTTGCAGCAGGACTACACCCATGCCCTGTGCCTCAGCCCCATGGACACCATCTCCCCCGTCAGGCAACCGCTGCCCCTGCTCACCTCCCACAGCAAATGCAGCAAACACAAAGGCCGCCATGACTTCCACCCGACCAACTCCTCTAACTCACTCAAACACAGACACTCACCTCACTAACCAAGCCACACACCTTTCCCATCACACACAAACCCAGCCACACAATACAACCACCAATCACAAACCCAGTCACACTCCACGATACACTGCTTCTGACTCTCTCCTTTCTTCACCGACAACACACGCCTTCTCTCCCTCGCCTACACAAACCCCTCAATGTGATCCAGGTATGCAGGTGTATTTATAGGGTTTTCTTACATTGCGTGCATTGCGCATGCACAGCAGCTGTGTGCGTTGTGCATGCCCCGTGGAGATGCAGTAAATGCACTGTGCATGGAGTGCGCTGTGCGTGAGCGTGAGACATGCACATGTGCTGCATCCTGTTATGCGCATGCACCATGCCTCACGCGCACACACAGCACGTGTGTAACGGTGTCCCATGCATGCACCTTCTGCGCCTCCGTGGTGCATGCACAACACACACAGCCACCGTGCTAGTGCCGCTGTGCAAGCGCAATGCACGCAACATAAAAACACTCTATAAATACACCTGCACACCTGGATTACATTGAGGGGTTTGTGTAGGCAAGGGAGAGAAGGTGTGCGTTGTTGGTGAAGCAAGGAGAGAGTCAGAAGTAGGTGTGTCGTGGAGAGTGTCTGGGTTCATGAGTGGTGGTGGAGAGTGTCAGAGGCAGATTTGTTGTGGAGAGGTGTGTGACAAAGCAGGGGAGAGAGTGAGGGGGGGAGGCGAGGAGCAGGTGAGAGAGACACGAGCTGAGCTGAGGAGCAGACAGCATGGAGAGGTGGGGAGACCAGAAGCAGGTGTGAGGTAGAGTTGAGGAGCAAAGGAGCAGGTATGTGTGACAGGGAGGGAGAGGGCACAAAGGGCAGGGATATGGAGAGACAGGGCATGGCAGGAGTAGAGGAGGGGGGGCACCTGTTCAAGAGGATTCAGAGCCGGCAGGGAGTGTTGGGCCTGTGGTGGTGGCTGCAGGCCCATTGGGTCTGTCTCAGCCCACACAGGGGCCACCAAGCCAAGTGAAGGCGGATACCTGTGCCATCTGAGGAAAGGAGGAGGGCTGTTAGGTTCAGCCAGCAGGAGAACCACATCCTGCTGGCCAATATTCTGGAGAGGTATGATGTGCTGTATGGCCGCCTGAGCACAAGCACCACTGTGGGCACACGGATACAAGTGTGGGAGGAGATCCAGGAGGCTGTAGCCCAGGCAGGGGGGACGTCCAGGGACCTCGATAGCCTTAGAAAAAGGTTCAATGATATCAAGCGGGGTGTCCATGCCCACATGGTGGCAGAGAGGCAACATGCCATGGGCACCGGAGGAGGTGGTCCCTTTTCCCCAACTGTGACACCCCTGGAGCAGGAACTGGCAGACCGTCTGGGCCCCATCTACCTGTGAGGGCTGCCGGAAGCGCTGGACACCGCCCATCCACAGGAAGGTAGATCAGAGATATGCTACACATGTAAACCACACGGCCCAGTACATGCCTGCCATGGATGGGAAGGTGGGGGGGGCCTATGTCCTGAGAAAACATGTGCCCTAACACAGGCAACTGGGGTCCACATATCGAGCAAAAACATGGCTGTGTAGGTACAGGGTGGGTGTGACAGGTACCTGGGACTGCTTGCACGACAGCCACAGTCCTGGACATTTTACAGCACTGCACAGGTGTAGATATGTGACCTGCGCTAACTCATCCTTGCTGTGTACCTTGTTCTACCCCCCAGATGACACCCAGGCCATGGAGGCATATGAGGAGGGGGATGTGCCAATGCCAGGGGATGCTGAGGGGCCAGAGGCCGCTGAGTCCGGGGACACAGACTGTACTGGCAGGGAGACCCCAGGTAACATCATGCTGGCCGAGGCAGAGGACTGAGTGGTGGATGCTAACACACAGGTGGGGGCCAGTAACAGCAGCACACGGGCTGTGGAGGATGCAGAGTCAGAGGGGAGTCCCCACGGGATGCAGGCACCAGGAACATCATACACGCAACACATCAGCATGGATATCATCCTTGCAGAGCTGCGGGTTCATACTGCCTCTGCAAAGCACGATGCGGAAGGTGGGTAACAGAATACACAACAAGCCCCCTGGGGGATGACAGAACATCCACAATGAGATTCCATGTGCCCCCTAATCTTAGGACACTATATAGCACATAGTTCTATATGTGTTGTGGGGGTGGGTGCCATGTGCACTCCCCCCCCCTTGTATCATGTGTCATCTGGTGTCGTCATCATAATGGGCCCATACATCCGCCTACTATTCATCACAAAATACCCCATGGAGATGTACAGTGGTACACATCTACCCCATATCACCTATACAGTTTACCCGTCGAACACCTCTCCCTGGGTAGTGGTACGTAGCAGAGATAGTCAGGGTACTCAGTACTGTGCGTCAGGTTTAGAGTGAACAGTGCCCCACAGATATCTGTGTGCCATGAATTCCCACATTATCCAACCTATCCCATACGACCAGTGCACAGATACAGCAGTGACACAATGAAGTGAGACACAGTACCATGTGTCATATCTGGGATCACCACGACCCCCAGTGGGATCATTTGCTGGGCTGTAGATGGGTCATGGGACACACAGATGTAAACATGGTACTGCGCTGCTAGCCGTCACATACATGGTTGGTCTGCGGACTGGTGTGTTTGGATTTATTATTTATTTATTTATTACAAATTCTTATATACCGCGCTATTTGGCATCAGCGCGGTTTACATTATAACACAACAACCATAACAACATGCTGTTTGGTTTTACATCGAACAGGGGTCCAAACTTGGATAACAGGGGTAACTATATACATGAGATTTTTACATAGTAAAGAGTAGCTTGGATAACAGGGTTGATTATATGCATGAGATATTTACATGGCAATGAGTGGGTGAAATAACATAATGAACGTGAGGGTTGTTTCTTAGAGTGGGTCATACACTGGACATTTGCATGAGTCACGGTGGGGGGGTGCAACACATGTCTCACACATCACCTTGTGTTTCACCCACAGCCACTTTTCAGGTTCTGATGGGCATTCAGGAGAGGATGTACCGGATGCATGCCACAGCTGAGGTGATGGCAGCGGCACTACTGTGGATTACAGATGCTCACTAGACCACGGCTGGGCGTTCGCAGTAGCCAGCCACAGCCCCAGAGGCAGCACCAGCAGAACCATAACAATGGGGTTGCATGGGCCATCGTTGCCGTGGAAGTGGGCGCCCACGCAAGTCCTGATTGGGGGGATTGGGTCACTGTGTGCCAATAAAGAAGACAAAACCTGATTATACCTATGTGCCCATTTCTGGTGTTTGACACTGTACTCCCCTGAGTACCCTGTCCCCCATATTGTCAACATGGTCACATGTGCCTCCCCAGCTCCCTTAGGGGTGTGGCATATGCACTACCACCAATCAACGCACAGACCTTATACCATGCCCTGTGTGCCAGGAACCATGCCATGTGTGCACCCTTCTACCTATGCGTGGGGGTATATCCTACCTCTCCAGTTAGGCAGTAATGTGTGTATGGTGGTACATGTATGTTTTACGGATAAGTCAGTCTCTCACACTCCATATCCTCTCCAGTGCCCCATTCCCTCTGACCCACACCAGGGCCTATGTGGCTGTTTAGCTGTAGATGTTTGTGTAAGACACAGGCAGACATAGGTAACTAGCTACAGTCAGTTGTTTACTCTCCCCCTGCGCCTGTAGTGAGCCTCTGCTCCCCCTCCAGACCAACATCCACCTGTCTTGACCTCACCAGCTATCCCCCTGGGCAGATCCTGGGTACAGCAGTCCATCTCATCCTTCCTGCCACATACCTGCTGCTGACCCTCCCCACTATTCCCTTACGAGCATGGTGCATCATATTTGGTGCCCACACATCACAGGCAGCATGCATGTGACCATAGCTGTCAGGACACACTGCACATTGGCACATCACAGGGGCACCATGAGACACAGATGCCTACGCACATGGGCAGCCCCCACAACTGTGTGTGGAGACAGTCCATGTATGTTACCCATGTCTACCATGCATACACATAGTGATCTACACACATGTCCCATGCTTACGTCAACAGTCTGTCTGTAAGGGAGACACATGACCATTGTGATGTAGTAACACAACTGTATTTAAAAACATATTTACAACAGGTATTATATACCAAAGCCCACATGTTGGGTCCCAGGAGACAGGACAGCACAGGGCACGTGTGTGGGCGCCACAGGGGCCATCACATGCTCCTGGGACGCCCATCAGGGGGTGGCCGTCGAGATGCAGCACCTCTACACACCACACACTGCATCTCGGCAGCCATCCACTGAATGGAGCCTATCAGCAACCGGATGGTGCGGTCCTGGGCCCGCAGGCATTGCACCACACCTTCCATTGCCAAATACAGGTCCTGGATGCACCTGCCACCACATACACACAAGATGCCAGGTGTCTGTGTGGTTGCATGTGTGTGGGCCCTATCTGTGGCAATGGGTGTCTTAGCTACACCCAGACGGGCACCATCGCTACACACATGCGGCAGCTGGCAGGGACCCACAGTGCCCTGTGCTGTCCTGTGTTCCCTTCCACCCTCCCCCCTCCACACCCCCCACCTCCCCCCTCCTCCCCCCGGCACCACCCACCCACCCTCGCCACCCTCCACGCTCTCCTCCTCCTCACCCCCCAAAACATCACACACACTCTCACCCTCCCCTCCCACCCCACCCTCCACCCCCTCCATGTCCCCATCATCCTCTTCTGCCTCTGCCGCCTCCTCCTCTGCCACCTCCTCCTCCTCCTCCGCCCCTCCTCCTCCTCTGCCTCCTCCTCCTCCTCTGTCCGGTGTTGTGCTGTGTGGCATGTTCTTGTGTGCCCTGCTGTTGAGAGGCCCTCGCCAGCAGGAGCATCCTCTGTGGGGGATGACAGTCATTAGCACACTATCATGTGAGTCACATACCACATGTACATAGTTTGGCCGCGCACAGGCTGGTGGGCCACTGTGACATTCTGTACTGAGTTGCAGAGGCCACAACACTCACCTCCACTTCATGCCATCGCCCCCCTGTGGAGGCGGACAAGGACCTCCGGGCAGTGCAGCCACAACTCTCAACCCTTTTTCCATAGGTCCTATACCTGGGAGGGAAAGCAATGTGTGGGAGCATTAATGACCATATATCTCTGGTGGGTGCCCAACACATATCACACATCTCTGTGAGCAGTTCGTGCTGCTCCTGCTCCTCTGGCCAGTGTGTCCTCTACTAACTGTTGCCAGTGACACCTGCATATGTGGCTGTGGGTCTGGCCATGTGTGCAGTGCCACCTATGTTTACTGTGCGTAACACTCTGGACACCCCATACCCTGTTCCTACACTCTCCTTGCATGACATGGCAGCACCATGCCATGTGTGGTTTGGCCATGCTGGTGTCCAGGGAAGCACTTCCCTAACTCCCTGTGTGGTCTGGCAAACACATGTGTGTTTGCCTGACCTACACACATCATCCGACACACCCGCCATGGCACCATGTTATCCTACCACACATGGGTGATGTGTTCTGACATAGAGCGGAAGGTGGGTGGCCCAGTGCACCTTGCCAGGCACCAATACCATGACACTTGGCTTTCTACTATACCTCTATGGTCATGACTAGGGCCTCCTGTGATTAGGGCATTTGTGGCTGACTACAACAGGAGCATGGCCCACCACACCTAGCTGGACTATTAACATCTGTGCTCCTGTCTGTCTTATACCAGTATCTACAATGCTCGTCTGCTATCAGGTATGGAACTCCTGGGGAGTGGGCAGATGTGTGACCTGAAACTGCATACACTTCAATGATATCTGGATTTGTTACAGACCTTTGTAATCAGGTATCAGGGCTCCTGGGGGTGAGGTGGTTTAGAGCACATCCACAGCTGCACCTACCATACCATTAGGATCCATAACAGACGTGTGTAATGAGGTCTGGGCCTCCGGGGAATAGGGCAAATGTGTGACCTAACCCGGAATAACCTACCACAATATCTAGATGCCATACCCACCTTTGCAATCAGGTCTCAGGACTCCTGGGGGTAGGGTGTCTTAGCAAACTTCATCAGCAACATAAACCATATCACCAGGGTGACTGACAGACCATTTTGAGCAGGTCTCAGGCCTCCTGGGGGTAGGGTGGATTATAACACATCAACAGTAACATAAACCATGCCACCAGGGTGACTGACAGACCACTTTGATGGGGTCTCAGGCATCCTGGGGGTAGAGTGGATTATAACACATCAACAGAAACATAAACCATACCACCAGGATGACTGACAGACCACTTTGAGCAAATCTCAGGCCTCCTGGGGGTAGGGCAGATGTTTAAACCTGCAAATGAACACACAACCATATCACTAGGGTGATTGACAGACCATTTTGAACAGGTCTCAGGACCCCTAGGGGTAGGGCAGATATGTGACCCTGCAACTGCAGAACCTACCATATCAGAATACTGTTTATCAGACCTGTTTAGGCAGATCTAGGGGCTTCTTGTGTTAGGGTGTATTTTAACACATCAACAGCAGCAGCTGCCATAACACCAGGCTGACAACTGGACCTCTGTGATCAGGTCCTTAGCCTCCTGGGGATAGGGCAAACCATTTTGATGTGGTAAATAGGCGGTATATCATGTGAGTTTAACTAAAAAACATAAATGAGATAGAATGCCTACACACAGCAGCATACACAGCTACAATCAACACTGGATATACATATGGACATACTGACCTGTCCCCATACACTTACCTCATGTGGGTAGTCAGCAAGATAATTATAACGCCTGGTGATGCGGTCCCAGGCCCTCCTTATGCGCCTGAGGTCCTGCCGCTTGGAGGAGCCAGGGAATAGTTTTCTCTGCCTAGTGCAGATCAGCCCTGCAAGGTGGCGCAGCTCCCTGCAGGTAAAAGCAGGCTTTCTAGAACGAGTCGCCATTTTCAGCAACGCCTTGCTCAAGCACGTCGCATATGCATGCCTTAACGCCGCTGCACATCATTAAGGTAGGCTAGCAACGTGCCCGTGCCTGTGCCATGGCCAGTACATAGCAAACGGTGGCACCGTCAATATATATAAAGATCTATGCTGCAGGCACACATTGCAGTGATGTGTCTGACATTTCTTAGTACAATTTGTTTATTATGCATTTATCTCAGTGTTGGCACACTGGGGTCTCAAACGCATCACCACTGGCTGTGAGGGCATTGTATTAAACAGTGTGCTATGCCTTTTCAGTGTGCTATGCCTTTTGGGAGCTACCGTAGCCCCGTCGGTGGCCTCTTTATATGTAGCCGATTTTGAGGAGAAATTCATCTATGGGTCGGAGGGGTTTCGCCATATTTTAGCCTGGAGATGATTTTTGGATGATATCTTTTTTGTCTGGACTGGATCGGTGGCATCTCTTCAGCAATTTTTTGGCTGGATAAATTCTCTGGATAGTAATCTCCAGTTTACTCCTAAATATGATAGTCATCAAATTGAGTATTTAGATTTGCTGCTATATATACAGGGGTTTTCCCTACAGAGTACTCTATATAGGAAGCCAGTTCAGCGGAATGTGCTCTTAAAATATACCAGTTTTCATCCTCCAGCCCTCCGACGGGGGCTCCCTTTTGGGCAGTTCCTCCGGATTCGCCGGCTATGCTCTTCAACAGCACAATATCGGCTACATGCGAAGGATCTGACCCAACGTTTATTAGCTAGGGGATATCCTGAATTTCTGTTGCGAAAAGCTTTTAAACGGGCTTTATATAATCATCCGGATTGGTGGGAGGCGGATTCTTTATCTGTTTGCAGCCATGAACAAAGGGTTATTGGAGTGGTTCCATTTGTTCCCAGAGCAGCTCAGGTGGTGCGCCTACTTAAAAACCATTGGGGGATGTTATCATGGCACCCTTGTTTTCACAAACCTTTGATGATTGCTTATCGTAGGACTCGAACTGTAGCCGATTGGATAATACACACTGAGGTCTCTGATTCGGATGTTCAAGTTTCACGGACAGGACATTTTGCTTGTGGTAAATGTGATTTTTGTGTCACAACGTTGGAGGGCGCTAGCTGGGATGATTCGACTACTGGCACTCAATATACTTCTAAGCATTTTTCGGACTGCCAGACTTCCTTTGTTGTTTACCTTTTGATTTGCCCGTGTTCCCAAAAATATGTTGGACGAACAATCCGTCCTGTGAGGAAGCGATTATTGGAACATCGGTCAAGGATAAATGCCCGACAGGATTTTGCCCCCTTAGTACCTCATTGTCAGCAAGCGGGTCATCACTTTGAAGATTTGCGGTGGCGGATTTTGGAAGGATCCCACCGGTGCTTCGGGGGGGAGATCGCCAGGCAAGATTACAACGTGCGGAACAGTATTGGATTTATCGCTTGGGGTCTGTGGCACCTGCAGGAATGAATGTGGACATTGATTGGTGGAGCCTGCGCTTGTGGCTTTAATGGGAGGAGTCAGAGTTTTGACCTATTGCTGGTGCTTTTGACGTCATTTCTGGTATTACTTAAATTGAACTACGTTGCTGGGGTATTCATTCGCCTGAGGAAGAGCTGTAAGAGCTGTGAAGCGGCTTGAAAAACTGTCAGTGTTGCGAGAATCCTGCCGGGGATGTTTTCTATGAGCTGGCCCCTTGAAGCATGGACTGTGAATGAAAGTTGCTCTATGGGGAGAATCAGCTAAGTGATTTGTTTCCTTGTTGCTGTTTGAGGTTGGGCATTCAATGACGTTGTGGAGTATTTCGTCAGATTTTAGCCTACACAGAATCAGCCCAGGGATTTGTTTTCTCCTGTTGCTATGAGTGGAGTAATAATTGACGGCAACTGGTGTTGTTCTGTCTAATTATGACCGAGGTATCCGGTCTTTTAAATTGATTAAAAAGGAGGGCTCACTTCGAGACATGAAATGTTTCTTGTCATGGTGAGCGATCCGACAAAAAAATACTTTTCTTTTGGGGTATGGGTGTAGTTCTTTAGTAGGTAGATAGGGGAATCAAATATTTATTGAGTTTATGGGGTTGGTTCCCAGGGGTGTTTATTTATTAATGCCTTTTCACATAGCAATGGCTGGCTACACAGTTACATCAGGTCATCTACATACACTTTCTACTCTGCTTACCAGGCTAGTGTACAGACACAGCTAGGGCACTTTACAGGGCACCTTGGTTTGGCCAACTGAGCTGCAGGTGTTTTGGGATGTGCACACGGATTTCAGATCTATGTCAGACTGCTATATGCATAGACAGCCATATCCTCTGACAGTTATACTGACGGATACACTTTGTATACAGCTCACCAGCTAATCTAGCAACCTGCAGCCCACGCCACTCTTCCAACATAACCACTGCATGCAACTGGCCACACCTTTGGACATGTTCCGCCTCCCGGACATGACATGTCTACACCCAGGTACAGGATTACATTTAAAGCCTCCAGCGACATTTTGGTGGTGGTGAGAAGCGAGGAGGAATGTGACAAAGTCTATCTACCCTTTTGATGTCTAGGCCATCTGTACCTTGCCCATTCACAATCTTAAATGACAGAGGTGTAAGGCAGGGGTCTCCAAATCCAGTCCTGGAGTGCCACAAACCAGTCAGGTTGGCAGGCTATCTCTAATGCATATATATCTCATGCATATTCATTAGGGCTATCCCAAAAACCTGCCAGGATTGCGGCCTCCAGGACAGGGTTGGACACCCCTGGGATAGACAGACACACACTCCCACACCTATGCCAGCATTGTGCAAATATGGAGGCTTTTAGCAGCCCTGGCAACCACACCAGTCCTGGGCACAGTGCAGGCATGGCTATGGTACGCAATACTGTTGGGGTCACTCCCCGGGGTGGTAAATACTGTCAGAAACCAAAACTGAAACATACTCCACAGATATCAGAAAGGTTGCTATGATGCAGCTCTATCAGCAAATTGTGATAACTTAGGAATTGTTATCTGCCATTAATCATAGCAACCTTTTGATATATGTGTAACGTATCCCCATGTTGTTGGTTTTTTTTTATCTTGATATATGCATTTTAAAGTACAACATACCAACAAACAAACAAAACAATCGACACACCAAAACAACTAAGCAAATCAAATTAAAAAGAACCCCTCCCCCCTCCCCGGCTCTCTGAGGTCATAGTTTTAGAAGCCCACAGCCTAGACTTGCATTTTTATTGAGAATCAATACATAACTTTGCACCACCAGCGAAACTGTCCAGCAACCTCCATTTACTCAAATCAGCTTCCACTTTATCGGGACATTGGATTTTGCTATACAGTTTCTCATAACTGGCATATCGACAAACAAGATTCCACCATAGATCCAGGTTCAATCTCTGAAAGTCTTTCCAGTTTGCGAAAATGACTTTTAGAGCAACAGCAGTCATGAAATTCAACAAAAAACCCTTATCTTTGGTTATGCCAGGGACACATATTGCCAACCTTAAACATATAACGTTCCAGGATAATACAAGTGATACATTTAATACATTCTGAATTCTGTCCCATATGAGCCTCCAGAATCTCTGAACGTGAGGGCACTCAAAGACCATATGCATAAAAGTACCGGCTTCTGTCTGACAAGACCAGCACTTACCTGTTGCCGATCTGTCCCACTTAGCCAGCTTAACAGGAGTTATAAAAGCCCGTTGCATAAAAAGTAAAAGAGATTGCGTGATCGCTGCCGACTTAGAAACCCTTGTGACTGGACCCCATAAGTTTTTCCATGCTCTAGGAGGGATGGAACAAAGCACCTCCACTTCCCAGCTTCTTTCCAAACCCTTCAAACAGGGCAAATCCCCATCTCTTAAACACGCATAAATTTTTGACGCTACTCTCGCCGACCCTGCTAGCTCCACCAACTGCTGAAATATCATGTCTTCTGGGGACAAATCAGCAACATTAATTTTGGCCGCTGTGACACTATGTTTAAGCTGCAGCCAATAAAAAAAGGCGGAGTCGGGAAGAGAAAACTCCTGCTGTAGGGAGGAAAGGTCCTTCCAGTACTTAGGTCCTAACACGACCCAAGAACCATATGCCACACGCTTGCCATCTTTTCCAAGCAAACATCTTACCACTAATTCTAAACCTGGGATTCCACCAAAGTGGCAACCTCCTAGCAGGTGGGCCCTCTATCCCGACCCAGCTCACCAGAAACAAGTAGGCCTCCTGTGTTGCAGATATCACCTTTCCTACCAAGGACTTTTCTGGATGTTTCGTGCCTAAGGGCAGCCATATTGGGCAGGGGCGCACAATCCATTTCTCCACTTCTAACCAAACTGGCTTGCAAACCAGTCCTTCCTCACTTGCCCACAGTGTGCTTTGCTTTAAAAGGAAAGCCTGGTGGTAATTACGAAAATCAGGAAATTGAACCCCCCCCCCCTTGTCCTTTGCAACTTTCAGCTTTTTAAGTGCAATCCTAGGCTGCCGGCCTCCCCACAAAAATCTACATAAGCATCTTTCCATTTCGTTGTAAACCCGGGGGGCCAGCGAAAATGGGAGCATGCCTAGCATGTAATTAATTTTAGGCATTAAAGTCATCTTTATTGTTTCTAGTCTTCCCCACCAAGAAAGGTGAAGGGGAGACCATGCTAGTGTTAGGTGCTTTATACTTTGCAACAAATCCTCTACATTCTCTTGGATAGCTTGTTCTATGGGAATGCCATATTTGACACCTAAATATTTAATATTCCCTGACTCCCAGCAAAACAGAAAAGCAGCCATGGACTCTGCACTGACTTTATTATTCATGGGAAAAGCAACTGATTTAGTCCAGTTTATTTTATAGCCAGATAACCCCGAATAAAACTCAATTAGCCTTAAAATCTCAGGAATTGCAGAAGGTTGTGTAAAAAGAAAAAGGTCGTCTGCATATGCAGAAATTTTTACCTGCCAATCATCAATGACAATACCTCCGATGTCCTTATTTTGCCTTATAGCGATGGGTAACGGCTCAAGGGCCAGATTAAAAAGTAGGGGAGAGAGAGGACAGCCCTGAAGGGTACCTCTATGCAATGAGAAGGAGCGCGAGAGAGCGCCATTTGCACATATTCTTGCCTTGGGGTTCGAATAAAGGATTTGTATCATATTGATGAACTGAGAACCAATGCCAAACCACTCTAAAGTTCTAAACAGGAAAGGCCATTCTAGCCTGTCAAAGGCCTTTTCGGCATCTAAAGAGATATCAATATAGGCCTCATCGACAGATTCGCTCTATCCAACAAACTACACAAAAGTCTGGCGTTATCTGAAGTCGCCTTCCCTGGGATGAATCCACACTGATCCGGATGTACCAGCCCCCCTATATTTTTAACAAGCCTATTCGCAAGAACCGTAGCATAAATTTTTTAATCAGCATTTAATAAGGAGATAGGTCTATAGTTTGCAACCTGAGTGGAATCTCTCCCAGGCTTTTCTAGTACTACTATTGTGGCCTCCGCAAAGTTACCCGTATATGACTGGGGTTCACCAAGATCCGCATAGTAGATCAGTAAATAAGGTATAAGATCATGTCTGAAGACTTTATAAAATTCCAAGGGGATTCCATCTGGGCCTACCGCCTTCCCCGAGAGCATGCTATTAAATGCATTAGAAATTTCATCTCCCGTCAAAGGTTTGTCCAGCTCTGTAGCTTGATGCACACTTAACTTGGGATGGGCTAACTTCTGTAGAAATTCCCCAGAGGCCTCCAGATCATTCATACATTCGGAAGAGTACAGATTACAGTAGTACTCCGAAAACGCATCAAGGATCTGGTCAATACTGGACAAGATCTCGCGACTCTGGTCATCAATAACCGCTATTCGGGCTTTCTCTTGCTTCCTTTTTAAGGTATTAGCCAACAGTTTGCCTCCTTTATTATTCTCTACATAAAACTGAGATTGTTGCTTCAGCATCGCATATTGGACCTCCGAGCTTAACATTTCATTATACTGATAACGGAGCTTCTGCAGCCGCAGGGTGATGGCTGCATCAGCCTACTTGATTAATAACCTCTCCCTGGCTTTGATTTGTTCTTCTAAGAAATGCAGTCTAGCTCTCTTCCATCTGAATTACTTAATAGAGAAACTAGTGATCGTTGCCCGCAGAAAAGCCTTAAAAGCTTCCCACCAGGCCCAATTTGGAGTATCCCCTGGATTATTTGCACCAAAATAGCCCTTTATGGCTGCTTTAATTTCCTCTTGAAATGAGGGGTCAGCTAAATAGGACCTATTAAAGGAACAAGCTCGCTGCTGTGCACTCTCTCCCACCCAATCAGTGTGTAAAGAGATGGCAGCATGATCGGAGATATGCATACCCAATATTTCCACTCCACGCAACCCTGGCACCAAGCTTTTGGAGATTAAAAAAAAGTCAATTCGAGACCAGGACATGTGGGGTAAAGAATAAAAGGTAAATTCCTTGCCCGTGGGATGCCCAAGCCTCCATGCATCGATCAACCCTAGGGAGTCTATAAGAGCCTTGAGTACTACTCTTGCCCTGGAGGATCTTTCAATTCTTCCCGGATTCCTGTCCAATAAGGGATCCAAGACCAAGTTAAAATCCCCACCCACAATCACTGGGGACATGGAGTTCTCTTGTAGCACTCTAGTTATATCCGAAAAGAACTTGGAGTCGTCACAATTTGGTCCATAAGCATTAACTATCGTGAGTGTAGACTCCCCAAGCTCAATAGAGACCAATACCCATCGCCCATCTGCATCATTGCGCATAGAGATAACTTTGCACCCCAGCAATTTCCGGCCTAAAATGGCCACCCCATTTTTCTTCTGAAGGGCTGGCGATGCTCCCAACAACGAGTATTGCTTTCCCTCCAATTTTTTAGTCTCTATCAAGGGATCCTAAATATGTTCATAACAGTGAGGTTATCCACGACAGATAAGTAATACCTAAAGTGAGTAAAAGAGGTTTATTTATTTATTTATTTAGTATACATTTGTATACCGCTACTTCCAGCGATTTGATTACAGATTGGAAATTGTCAAATCATGACAGGAAATTTTTGAGGTATAAACACATTGATTAGACAGGAAAGCACAGCACACAGAGAACTATTTTACAGGGAACATGGGCTATGGAGGGTTAAGTGGCTTGCCCAAGACCACAAGGAACACCTGTGGGACTAGAAACCCCAGTCCTTCTGGCCCAAGGTTGCTGTCCTCTATTGGGATTTGAACCCCCGACCTTCCGGCCCAAAGTACCTTGCCCCAACCACTAGGCCACTAGGCCACTATAACCTCACTGAGTCTTTGGAGGTCATTGATGCAAAAGGGCAATCTGCTTTGAAAAAGACAAAAGTCTGTGTAGCAGAGCCGTATTAATCTGAGACCTCTTTAGTTTAATATGTACCTTAATTTTTATGGACTGTATTAAAAGATGGGAGAAATTCTCATTCACATTAATTAGTACATGAATGACATTTTTGACTAATTGATTTACTAATCGTTCGAGAATAGACCGTTACACAGTGTAACCACCTAGGCATCTGCCTATCATGCACTGTTCCCCAGCTGGACCACAGCATGTGCCACCTGCAGCCCTCTATATTTCATGTACAGCATCAGTACAGTTGCCCTTTCCTACGTGCCCACTCTGCTGTTACTGCATGTGTGCACACCATAACAAACCTTCCCAATATAGACGTGAAAAAACCCTGATCAGCACTATTTCAACACTTTGGGGTTTTTTGTAATTGATATAAAGGCCACAATTCTTAAGCCATGTTGCAATTTTCTTGAAGCAAGATGTTATAGGTTCAAAGTTGGGCACAGTTATTTTTTTAATTGAATTTTAAGCAAAACAGCAAGAACAATATTACAATCTTGCGAAAGAAAATAGAGTAAATAGGTGAAAAAACCCATGGGAAATATCAATAAACATCAAATCCTAGCAACTCCATGTAGTCCACATGCTGTAGGGAGGAGAAAAGAAATACAAACCAGAGCAGGAGTACTCTGGAAAGTATGATTAAATCAAACAACTATATATCAAACACAAGAAGCACCAATTGGCCCCAAAGTGCCCTGGACATATTCAAAACCCATGTTCATGTTCCCTGTAATATAGTTATCTCCAAGTTATAAGTTCTTAACCAGGGCTCCACACATCAAACAGTAAGTGAGGTTTTGAGGGTTTCTTTGTTTGGTGTTTTTTGTTACATTGCTAGCTCTCTGACTGGGAGCTCTTAAAAGGGTTTTGTGTATATTTTTTTAAAGCAAGGTTAAATTCATTTTTGCTGTTTTAGGGGAATCTGTACTTGAGCACCGTAGTATTGCTGAACTCTGTAACCCCCTCAGGTTCAGGAACTGCTAACACCTAATCAGGTGTTAGTTCCCTCCCTACCCACCCCGACTCCCACCCACCCCTAGTGAGCAGTCTTGCTTTATAGGGCACCTCCCCCTTTATCAAATCACAGTGAATTGGACCAGCACATTTTGAATATAATTAAAGAGATTTAACTGCTTTTTCTCTGAAAGGACAGCTGCGAAACCAGCTGGTACTTCGTTGATCTCTCTCTTTTGCTTTAACAGATACCTAAGCTCCACAAACAGAACAATGGCTGGGAAAAATAGTATTGCTAAAGCTGTTGCCCCCATTACAGCTTCTGCCTCGGTCCAGACAGAGGCCCTATTGCCAGTTGAAGAACCAGTTCCATGTGCAGGGTGCCTGCATGCTGAAGCTCTGAGGAAACAAGTGGAGGAACTCAGAGAGGAGGTGGCGAGGCTGAGGAGCATTCAAGACAGTGAGAAGTACATTGATGAGATGCTGCTTGCAGCAACCAGGCTCTCCAGCACAGGAGAAGATGGGTGTCAACAGAATGTCGATGGTTGGACAAAAGTCACCAGAGCCTGCAAAATCACCAATCCAACTTCTCCAGCCCTTGAATTGAAGAACCATTATGCAGCCCTGGAAGTGGAGGAGGTGAAAGCATCCCTGGAAAGGGAAGAACCAGAGTTCAAGTACCCCATAGTTGCAGAATCAGTGACCAGAAGGAAACGAAGGGTAGTGGTGGTTGGAGACTCTCTTCTGAGGGGTACTGAGGCGTCCATCTGCCGACCAGACTTGATGTCCAGAGAGGTATGCTGTCTGCCTGGTGCCAAGATCCAAAATGTTACGGAGAATTTGCCGAGACTCATCAAGCCCACTGACTATTACCCAATATTGCTAATCCATGTTGGAACAAATGATACTGCCAGGTATACCTCGGAACGTATCAAAAGTGACTTCATGGCTCTGGGACAGAGGGTGAAGCAGGTAGGTGCACAGGTGGTGTTCTCTTCAATCCTCCCTGTTGAGGGTAAAGGCCAAGGCAGAGATTCTCGCATCCTGGAGATTAATGCATGGCTGCGTGGATGGTGTCTTCGAGAGCGTTTTGGTTTCCTAGACCATGGGATGCTGTTCCAAGGGTTGCAGAGCAGAGATGGCATCCATCTGTCCAAGAAAGGTCAAAACATCTTTGGTAGTAGACTGGATAATCTACTGAAGAGGGCTTTAAACTAGATTCATTGGGGATGGGTGAAGAAAGCCCCCAGGTAAGTGAAAGCCCCCAGGTAAGTGATACATTAAATACCTTTATGGAAATGGGTAACAGGGGTAACATATGGAAAGCAGTGTGTATTAATGCCCGTAGCATGGGAAATAAGATCTCTGAAGTTGAAGCTTTGGTGGGAGTGGCTGACTTAGATTTAGTGGCAGTTACAGAAACATGGTTCACAGAAAACCATGACTGGGATGTAACTATACCTGGCTATACTTTATTCAGAAAGGACAGGGTAGGAAGAAGGGGAGGAGGAGTAGCACTATATGTAAAAACTACTATTAAAGCTTTGGAATTACAAAGCTTAAAAGGGAGAGAGGAGGCATTGTGGGTTAAACTAGAAAGAGGGAAAGAGAAATCTATTTGCATTGGTGTGATATACAGACCTCCCTCACAAGAGGAAGAGGTGGACAGAGAGTTAATTGAAGACATACGCAGCATTGCTAGGAAAGGGGAAGTGCAACTGCTAGGAGATTTCAATATGCCAGATGTTGATTGGCACTTTCCTGCTGCAGTATCATCTAGGAGTAAGGAGATCCTGGATTCTCTACAGGGAGAACTATTCAGGCAATTGGTAAAAGACCCCACACGTGAAGGGGCCATACTGGACTTGGTGCTTACCAATGGTGAAAGTGTTTCTGATGTTGTAGTGGGAGATCATTTTGCATCCAGTGATCACCAGATGGTGTGGTTCAGTATTAGGACTAGGGCTGTTAGAATCCATTCCAAGGTGAAGATCTTAGACTTTAGGAAGACTAACTTTGCGAAGATGGGCCAATACCTCAGGGAATCATTAGTGGGATGGGAACAGCTGGGGGATGTAGAACAACAGTGGGCAAAACTGAAAGGGGGTATTTTAAAGGCAACCAACCTTTTTGTTAAAATGGTAAATAAATAAAGGCAAAAGGAACAGGAGACCGCTATGGTTTTCGAAGGAAGTAGCTGAAAAAGTGAAGAAAAAGAGGGAGGCCTTCATGAAATACAAGAGATCACAGAGAAAGGAAGACAGGCATCTGTATTTGGAAAAACTTAGAGAAGCTAGCAAAGTAGTCAAGAAGGCAAAGATTCAAAAGGAGGAGGAAATAGCCAATGCAATAAAATGGGGAGATAAGACATTTTTCAGATATATTAGTGAGAAGAGGAAGGGCAAAAGTGGTATTGTCAGACTCAAGGGTACAGGGGGGGAATATGTAGAAGCTGATAAGGATAAAGCGGAATTGCTTAACAAATATTTTTGTTCTGTGTTCACAGATGAAGAACCAGGAGCAGGACCTCAGAAAACACCCACAAATAAGAACAGAAGCGAGGGACATCTTGAACAATTTTCAGAAGACTGTGTTCGTGAGAAACTAGCTCAACTTAAAGTAGACAAAGCGATGGGACCGGATGGGATACACCCTAGAATACTGAGGGAACTTGGGGACGTTCTAGCAACTCCACTGACTGACCTTTTCAATGCCTCGTTGGAGTCGGGAGTGGTGCCAAAGGACTGGAGAGAGGCTCATGTGGTGCCTTTACACAAAAGCGGAAGTAAGGATGTGGTTGAAAACTACAGGCCGGTTAGTTTAACTTCAGTGGTGAGTAAATGAATGGAAACGCTGTTGAAAGAGAAAATAGTGAGGTTTCTGGAGTCCAGCGGAATACAGGATCCGAGGCAGCATGGATTCACCAGAGGCAGGTCTTGTCAGACAAATCTGATTGATTTCTTTGACTGGGTGACCAGGGAGTTGGACCGAGGGAGAGCTCTAGATGTGGTGTATTTAGATTTCAGTAAAGCCTTTGACACTGTTCCTCACAGGCGACTTATAAACAAACTGAGCACCCTAGGGATGGACCCTAAAGTTACTGCTTGGGTTAGAAATTGGTTGGGTGGGAGGCGACAAAGAGTACAAGTAAATGGAGCTCACTCTGAGGAGAAGGATGTTACCAGTGGTGTGCCCCAGGGATCTGTCCTTGGTCCGATTCTTTTTAACATCTTTGTTAGTGATATAGCGGAAGGGCTGTCGGGTAAGGTTTGCCTCTTTGCGGATGATACCAAAATCTGCAATAAAGTAGACACCCAGGAAGGTGTAGATAACATGAGGAGGGATCTAGCTAAGCTTGAAGAATGGTCTAGAATTTGGCAGCTGGGATTTAATGTTAAAAAATGTAAGGTCATGCATTTGGGCTGCAGCAATCCAAGGGAGCAATACAGCATAGGAGGTGAAGTACTTTTGTCCACTAAAGAAGAGCGGGACCTAGGCGTAGTTGTGTCCGATGATCTTAAAGTAGCTAAACAGGTAGAAAAGGCGACGGCAAAAGCTAGAAGGATGCTTGGGTGCATACGGAGAGGAATGGCAAGCAGAAAAAAGGAGGTGATAATGCCTCTGTATAAGTCTTTGGTGCGACCTCATTTGGAGTATGGTGTGCAATTCTGGAGACCGCACCTTCAAAAGGATGTGAACAGGATGGAGTCGGTGCAGAGGGTTGCTACTAAGATGATTAGTAGTCTTCATTATAAAGCATATGAGGACAGACTTAAGGATCTTAATATGTACACCTTAGAGGAAAGGCGGGATAGAGGTGATATGATTGAGATGTTTAAATACCTCCGTGGCATAAATGTTCAGGGAGAGAGCCTCTTTCAATTGAAAGCAAGTTCTGCGACGAGGGGACATGGGATGAGGGTGAAGGGAGATAGATTCAGGAGTGATATGCGGAAATATTTCTTTACGGAAAGAGTAGTGGATCCGTGGAATAGTCTCCCAGTGGAGGTGGTAGAGATGAGGACAGTAACTGAATTCAAAAAAGCATGGGACCAACACAGAGGATCTCTAAAGGTAAAAAGTGGACTGTTGTAGTTGTTGTTATGGAAGGACAGACTAGATGGGCCTTGTGGTCTTTTTTCTGTCATCATGTTTCTATGTTTCTATGTTTCTATAATGCCCTGTTCAATGTAATTTCAGTTTGTTCAATATAAACCTCCTTGATATCATGAAAGGCGGTATATAAGAAATGTTACATAAATAAATAAATAAATAAATAAAACGAGAGGAAGAAAATACAATTATTCTGGGGCTTCTGTAGGAGAAAGTCTGGTATTAATACAGGTACACAAATCATTTTGATTGGAAAAAACATATCTCACAGAATTAATAAGAACCAGACATCTGCATGGAAATCTCAAAAAGACCCCCCCCCCCCCCCCAATTTGCAGCAACCCAGCTTTATAATGAAGAAATTGTTTCCGTCACTTCTGGGTCTCCCTGGTTAAATCAGGAAACATAGATATGGTGAGGCCAAAGAAAGTATCCAAACGCTTCTTAAAGACCATCTTTAAGAGCCAATCTTTATCTGAGACTAACGCACATTGTACCAATAATGTTGAAGGAACACAAGAATTTCCTCTGGTGTCTTCGAGCAAGCCAGAAACATTCAGAACATCAAAGTCCACATTAGACACAGCTGCAAGGGCCTCAGTGCTCTTCTTCCCATGAGGGAGATAATAAACCTTATTTAAAGGTGGTATCAGTTCTGAAGAGACTTTTAGAATCTCCTGCAAGTACCTTTTAAACATATCAAGAGCTGTAATACCGGACAGTTTTGGAAAATTTAAGACACGCAGATTAGCAGCCCTAGAAACATTTTCCAATACTTCTAGCTTATCTTTAATTGCCCCATTGTCTTTAGATAAAGCCAAAGACATGTCAGAAACAGTTTCCAACTGAGAGCCAAGATCCTTTATCTGGGTTTTCATCTGATCACAGACAGACACAGCCACATTAATATTACCAATGTTGTTCTGAATGTTAGCCACATTCTCTTGGACCCGAGAGGATAAAGCGGAAGTATGAGAGTGAATCACCATGGAGAGAGTCGCAATGGCCTCCCAAATAGACTCTAAATTGAAAAATTTAGGGCGAGCCAAGAGGGGTAAGTCTATTGATGAAGGAGTGGATACAAACTGAGGAGGTAACCTTCCATCCAGAAATGGAGTCACCAGAGCCTCTGCCGTCAAAATTGCGCCTGAAGCCTCCCTGGAGTCATCAGTGGTCAATGGAGCCAAGCCACCAGCAAGCTCCCCATCTGCGGCGCTAACAGTCCCCTCTCCAGGAGACAGTGGCATCGCAGCAGCCAGGGGTAGATCCAAAGCAGCTGGGCATGGCGGCAGCATCCTCTGCACAGGAGAGAGAGAAGTTTCACCATACGACGGAAGCGCAAGAGCCTCCACACTCGGCGCAACCAAGCCAGCTCAAATCTCCTGCCGATGGTCCAGGGATAGTTGAACGAAATGGTCCATTGGACCAAGAATTGGTAGTTGGGGCTCAGAGGGGAAAGCCCTCAACTTTCCTTTGCGCTTAGGCATCAGATTGTGAGAAACGCTTCACGACCATCTTGGAAAGTCTCCGCCCTCCCTGAGTTGGGTGCAGTTATGTTGAAGGGCATGGATAACATTATATCATCTGCATAGATGGCATCATCAATCTTAAATTGTTTTATTACTTGACAAACTGGTTGTAGATAGAAATTAACTAGCAGGGCTGAAAGTGCAGATCCTTGTGGAAGGCCAGTGGTTTGAGGGTAGAGATTGGAAGATATGTGTCCAACTGAATGCTTTCAGAGAGATAGGATGTGAACCATTTGAGCATGGTGTTGCATAGACCTATTTGTGTATGGTGTAGTAGGAGAGAATGGATGACAGAATCAGATGCAGCACCTATTTCAAGGAGAATTAAAATATAGGCTTGGTTATTATTGTCTATTCCCTTAACAATCTTGTTATATAAAGCTAGCATCAATGTCTCCACACTGTGGAATGGTCTGAACCCAAATTGATTGTCATTGAATGGAGCATGGAGGTAAATGCTGTCTTGCAATTGAATGTAGACATTTTTCTCTATTATCTTGGCAAGGAAAGGGAGACTGGAAATAGGTCGGTAGGAAGATGGACATGATTTGTCAAGAGCATTGTTCTTTAAGATTGGACGTATGTTGGCTTTTTAAAGCTTCCTAGGCATGTAGCCTTGGGACAGTGATTTGTTAACAATTGCTAATATAATAGGGACTGTTTCGGTAATTGCATCCTTGATCCATTTAACTGGGCATTGATCTGCTATGGATGTTGTGGTATTCATATTTGCTATTATCCTTTTGAGAGATTCAGGGTAAATTGTGTGGAATCTATCCCAGGGTTGGGCAGGCGGAGATGGGCTAGTAACAGTTCCACTGGTGGAGTATGCAGGGGTGTTTATTTTAGACATATACAAGTCTGCAAGTGTTTGAGGTGATATGACTGGAGATGTGGACAAGGAGTTGGGCTGAGATGCAAGGGATTTTACTATAGCAAATAGGTCTTTAGGTTTATTAATTGATTTCATGAGGAGTTTTGTGTGAAAATCCTTTTTAGCTAAGTTAATGTGGTGATGATATTTGGAGAGTATGACCATGTATTTGTTTCTGTTTTCAATAGTTTTAGTGGTGCACCATGAGCATTCTAGCTTTCTGAGTTCTTTTTTCAAAAGTTTCAACTCATGGGAGCACCATTGTTTGGAGTGTTTTTTTGACATGTTTTTTGAATTGCACGGTTTGGTAGCTAAATCAGTAATAGAGGTGTTCCAGTTAGTTACAATTGCATCAAGGTCATTTGTACTGAGATCAATGGGCTTTAGGAGTGCTTCAGTGAAGGTATCTTTATCAAATTGTCTGAATTTAGAGTAGAATTTAGGGTGAATTTGTTGGGTATTGTCACCGCCTCGTCCTCCCTAGGCGGTTGCCTAGGTGTATAAAGCAGTGAGAGTCTATTTATAAGAGTGCCTATGGTTGTAGTTGTGTAAATGGCAAATAATTCCAGCCGAGCAGTGATATAGGCACACAGGATTTTTATTCTTCTCAAAGTCAAAAGGGGTTCTTTGCACACAGTCCCCAAATATCAAACACAAAAGGTGGGTATTCCAGAATAAGCAACAAAAATAAGTAGCTTTCAAAATGCAGCTTATCAGTGAACTCAGAACAAAGTATTTCTTCATACAAATGAAAACAAGGTTGGAAAAACAAAAAATCTTCTTCCCAAAATGGCTTTTAAAACATATGCAGTTTCTTCAGCAGTTTAGCAATGCAAACCTCCCCCTGCATAATGTCCTTCTTCTTCTCCCAAACCAGGTTTCTCAGCTTGCTCTTCTAGCAGGCTCTGTATACTTTGTAAACAATCTTTCACAGAAAGAGTTAAACTTTTCAGGATTTCTAGCAAACCTCATTTGCATACCCTCTTCAGCTCAGCGTTCTGAACACAGCTGCTAGCTTCATGTTTCCCAAACTCTTTAACACTTAGCTACAATGGAGCATTCCATCTCATTATCAGAACTAAGCTCTTGGGCTATGGAAGTTTCAAAGTCCATGCTTTCAGCTTCAGATTCTGTTACAGAAACATTAGGTTTGAATCCAGCTCTCCCTGGCTGCCAGCCTTCTAAAATTCTTAGAACCTTCTTTAAGGCAGACTCTCCCTTTCTCTGAGAAATGCCTTTCCTCTCAGACAACTCCTTGTCTTTCAAACGGTTATTAAAAGTCCTTGACAAGCTCACCTGACCTTGGGGAAATAAGCCTCTAGCCGACTTTACAGCTGTCTGCTCAGTCTCCATGAAATCCTCTGGGGAACGCTGTCTGTTACTCCCATGGCTTGTGAACTCTCTCTGGCAAGCTTTAACACCTCAGGCTGGTTTGGCCTCTCTGCCTGGGGTTTCTAGAAAGATTTCTTTCCTTCTGCAAGTGCCTTTCTTTGGTAGTCCCACTGAACTCCTAGGGCCTCTTCCCCTCTTGGAATTCTCTGACCCAATTACCTCAAGACTGGGCTCAGTGCTGGAACTCCTGTTTCTCCTTTCACTTTCAATGGAGGATTCATGGTCCCTGGAAGCTGGTCTCTCAAAGCACCTTTCCTTCAGGCTGCTCTTCCCTGCAGTGTACCTCCTTCCTGCTCCCTGAGCACCTCCCTCACGGGCACTTCTCGGCTGGGCAGTTTGAGGACTTTTCTGCTGGGCTCTCCAGACACTTCCACGAGCTCCTTCCTTCCTGCTGAGGACTCCTCCCTCGGCTCTGCACTCCTCCCTTGCACTCTTATTGCTGCTCTTGCTGCTACCACTGTGACTGCTACTACTTCCTTCCTGTTCAAAGTTCCTGTGTTTATATCTGCAGTTCCTCTTACTGCCTGCTAAGTCCACCCCAACTCTCTCCTATGCACGGGGTTGGTAACTAGGGAACCTGGGCGTGTCCCTTGACTACCAGCTTTATGTGTGGAGTTTTTTTCAGAATCAGAGGTTTTAACCTCTGATTTTCTGGTTTTTCTCCCCTTCTCTGGGAAAATCACTGTATTTCTCTCCTCTTTCTTATGCTCTTTCTGGCCTTCGCCGTCACATATCCCCCCCTTAAAATATTCCGGGCTGGCAGACAATAGTCGGTCCAGCACGGAATCCCTACACTTGGGCGCTGATATGCTGGGCAGCCACTCCGGGTAGGCCTGGCGACGGCCGATTGGGCCAACGCTACCCGCTCCTGTCCTGTGTACAATGCTTCAATATGGAAGGTTTGCTGCCTTCCCTTCCTAGACTCTACCATATAGGAGCCCGGTCCCACCTGTTTGATAACCCTAAATGGGCCTTGCCACTTGGCCTCAAATTTTGGTCTGGACCCCTCCATCATTATGACGACCTTGTCCCCCCTTTCCAATTGATGAGGTCGGGTCTTCTGGTCATAATATTTTACCTGATGGATTTGACTTGTAGTAATACTCTCTACTGCCCCCTGGCTAGTACGCTGTAAGCGACTGTTCAGGTTCCTTGAAAAGTCTAGAACCCCTACTCTTCTAGGGACCAGCTTATCTCCCTGTTTTCATTCTTGTCCCCTTACAGACGACCGAGGATACCTTACCACCTCATGCCAAGGCTGCAGTGAATTTATGTGAAAAACCCGCCGTTTTCCTTTCCTATTCTTTATCAAATATAACCAGGGAGCTACTTGCTTTATGACTCTACAATGTCCTTTCCAAGTACTCCTGCACTCAGGTTTCCCTCCAACCTCCGTTACTGAAACCTTTTGGCCTGTTTCTAACTGAGGTCGGGTGCGCCAATCACAACCGTACCTCCAACAGGTTTGACTAGGATTTCTATCCCTCTTGGTTCCTTGAAATCTTTGCCTTACCTTTCCTAAGGCCTGCTGTTGGTGCTCCGATAACTCATCTCCCTTCTTAGGACTAGGCTTTGTTCTGCCTCCTGCGAGCTGAGGGACTAGGTCCACACTTGCACTATCCTCGCATGTGGCTGCTAGCCCTGTAAATTTGGCCCAGCCAGAGGAACTGAATCCCTGCAGCCCTCTTAGAGTGGTGCCCACTACCTCCACTTCTTCTATGGATGGGAACCCTACTCTTTTGCAGATCAACTGCGCTATCCTATCTCCTACATTTACTACAAAATCAGTATGGGATGAGTTAATCAGCAAAACCTTTATTGCCCCTCTAAAATCGGGGTCTATTACGCCCGCCCCTATGTCTATGGAGTTTTTCACGGCTAAGCCAGATCGTGGAGCAATCCTCCCATAACACCCATGGGGTATCTCCACCTGAATACCAGTTTCCACTAATGCCCTGCCCTATTTGAGAATGACCCTGTCCTCCGCGCTGTAGAGGTCATACCCTGCAGCCTGTGCAGTTACCCGTTTTGGTATTTTAGCGCTCGGGGTAGTTCTACAGACCTTCAGCAGAAACCTAAGTTTATTTCCTGGGGACTCTTTCTTGGGTACTTTCCCTTTTGGTTCCTTCCCAAACAAAGGAGCTAATAGTGGGTTAAGTGTTGTCCAGGTTTTACTAGGCGTAGGGGATACCTTACCCTGTTCCTCACTAGGTGTATGGCTCTCCTCTGACTCCTTATTCTCTCCTAATAGACCTTTCTCCAGGCCATGCCTGAATTGTGGCCAGTCTTTCCCTAACACCAAGGGATGGGGAAGCTTAGGGACAATGGCCACTACCATCTCTCTCTCCAAGCCTAAGTCTCTCGCCCTGACCTCTGCTAAGGGGTAAGCAGATGTGGCACCGTGCACACACTTTATCTTTATAGAATGGCCAGATGGGGTTGGGGCCTTCTCACTCTGAGCCTGGATATCAGTCCACAGCTTGGCTGACACCATTGACTGCTCTGACCTGAGTCTAAAAGTGTCTCTGTAGGAATGCCCTCAACCTCTACCTTCAGCAAGAATCCTTCCCCCTCTTTTTCCTGGGTGGATATCAACGCTGCCCTGGCCTGGCAATTCCTTGAAAAATGTCCCACCTCCCCACAAGTAAAACATTTACTTTGGTCCGGGGACCATTTTCTCCTGGGATTCACTTCTAGGCTCTTCTCTAACAGAGTGTTCCTGATCTTTTCTGATCCTCCTCTCTCAGGGCTAAATGTAAGACCCATCTTTGTCTGGCCGACCAACCTGGCCTCTAAAAATCTCTCTGCCAGCGAGGTAGCTTCCTGGGTGGTCCTACAAACCTGGAGGATCAAAAAAGATTTCAAATCATCAGGAACTGCTTCCACAAACTGTTCCATTATTATACAATCTAGAAGAGTATCAACCGACTTTCCCTGTGGTTCTAACCACTTCCAGACTAGATTCTTGACTCTCTCACATAAGGCACGTGGTGTCTCCCCTGACTTTAACTTACACACCCTCAACTGGCGTCGGTATACCATCGGGGTGAGACCCATCCTGTCCCTTATGGCTCTCTTAACATTGGGATATGAGGAGGCTAGATCATTGGGCATTGCGCGGTATGCAGTCAAAGCTTCTCCCGTGAGGGAAGCTGCAAAGCGGACTGCCCACTGATCTTCTGGTCAGCCGCTGAGCTGTGCGACTCTCTCAAAGACCTCCATGTAATCGTCAATGTTATCATCTTTCCCCAAAGGGCCAAAGGAAAAGATACCCTTCCCTGGTAGTCCTGGTGCTACACCCAAGGATCCAGTCACTCTCTTCAGGGCATCCGATGCTTTCCTTTGCTCTGTCAACGATTCGGCCATCACCGATAGGAGCGGTTGCTGCTGGTCCATGTGGGATACTCGCTCCTGAGCCTTAGAGGCTTCCTCCTGCTGTTCCCTGAAGCGGTCCGCGATCCAGCTCCACAGCTTCGTTTGCTCCATCTCTCCAGGTGATGCTGAAACAAAACAGAAAACAGAAACACCAAGTGTGGCTCTTTCACACACAAAGGCTATTTCCGACTGGTTATGAAGACTACAGCACCTCCCCCTGGCAGGCAATCCTCACATAACCCAGTTTATCTACGGGTTACCTGCCAGACTGGTAGACTCAGACTCAGCAAGGGAGGCACCCTCTGGATGCTCTGCTCCGGTCCTTCCTTCTCCGGCTGACGGTCTGGTCCACGGCTACTGCGGCTCTTCCGGTGTTCACTGGACTTCCTTCCCATGCTATCCTTGCGCTGATATAGGCCTTGAGAAAAAAATCCAAGAACTATGCCAATCCTGTCACCGCCTCGTCCTCCCTAGGTGGTTGCCTAGGTGTATGAAGCAGTGAGAGTCTTTATTTATAAGAGTGCCTATGGTTGTAGTTGTGTAAATGGCAAATAATTCCAGCCGAGCAGTGATATAGGCACACAGGATTTTTATTCTTCTCAAAGTCAAAAGGGGTTCTTTGCACACAATCCCCAAATATCAAACACAAAAGGTGGGTATTCCAGAATAAGCAACAAAAATAAGTAGCTTTCAAAATGCAGCTTATCAGTGAACTCAGAACAAAGTATTTCTTCATACAAATGAAAACAAGGTTGGAGAAACAAAAAATCTTCTTCCCAAAATGGCTTTTAAAACATATGCAGTTTCTTCAGCAGTTTAGCAATGCAAAACTCTCCCTGCATAATGTCCTTCTTCTTCTCCCAAACCAGGTTTCTCAGCTTGCTCTTCTAGCAGGTTCTGTATACTTTGTAAACAATCTTTCACAGCAAGAGTTAAGCTTTTCAGGATTTCTAGCAAACCTCATTTGCATACCCTCTTCAGCTCAGCGTTCTGAACACAGCTGCTACCTTCACGTTTCCCAAATTCTTTAACACTTAGCTACAATGGAGCATTCCATCTCATTATCAGAACTAAGCTCTTGGGCTATGGAAGTTTCAAAGTCCATGCTTTCAGCTTCAGATTCTGTTACAGAAACATTAGGTTTGAATCCAGCTCTCCCTGGCTGCAAACCTTCTAAAATTCTTAGAACCTTCTTTAAGGCAGACTCTCCCTTTCTCTGAGAAATGCCTTTCCTCTCAGACTGGGCTCAGTGCTGGAACTCCTGTTTCTCCTTTCACTTTCAATGGAGGATTCACGGTCCCTGGAAGCTGGTCTCTCAAAGCACCTTTCCTTCAGGCTGCTTTTCCCTGCAGTGTACCTCCTTCCTGCTCCCTGAGCACCTCCCTCACGGGCACTTCTCGGCTGGGCAGTTTGAGGACTTTTCTGCTGGGCTCTCCAGACACTTCCACGAGCTCCTTCCTTCCTGCTGAGGACTCCTCCCTCGGCTCTGCACTCCTCCCTTGCACTCTTGTTGCTGCTCTTGCTGCTACCACTGTGACTGCTACTACTTCCTTCCTGTTCAAAGTTCCTGCGTTTATATCTGCAGTTCCTCTTACTGCCTGCTAACTCCACCCCCAACTCTCTCCTATGTACGGGGTTGGTAACTAGGGAACCTGTTCGTGTCCCTTGACTACCAGCTTTCTGTGTGGAGTTTTTTTCAGAATCAGAGGTTTTAACCCCTGATTTTCTGGTTTTTCTCCCCTTCTCTGGGAAAATCACTGTATTTCTCTCCTCTTTCTTATGCTCTTTCTGGCCTTCACCGTCACAGTATGGACTTGAAATTGTTTGGTCTCAAGGGTGAATTCAATGAGGTGGTGATCAGACCATGAAACTGAGGTTATTAGTGGTGGGGAATTATTTAGAATTTGTATTTCCTGTGGGAGAAATACAAGATCAAGGATGTTACCTTTCTTGTGTGTGGGATTGGTAATAATTTGTTTATAGCTTAGTTATTCCAATCCATTGATGAAAGAGGAGGAGCACACGTTTTGTAGTGAAGGGAGATTAAAGTCCCCTAGGAGCACAGGGTTTGTATTTTGGGTGATGTTAACAATGTCCTCAATAATGTTTGTAAGGCTATTTGTGTCGGAAGTAGGTGGTTGATATACAAGACAGAATGCTGTTACCTTGCTATTGATTATTAGAAGGTCAGCATCTGATATAGAGGCAGTGCAGTGTAGTTGTGTCACTAAAGAGTCTTTTGTTATAATTAAAACACCTCCACCACATCTACTTGTTCTAGGGATCTGAAATATTTTATACTTGGGTGGACATATTTTGTTTAATATAACATTGTCTAAATCACTGAGCCAAGTTTCTGTTATAAATATTATATTCAGGTTAATTGCATTTGCATAGTCAATAATGATTGGGAGCTTCTTTTTAATTGACCTTGCATTTATGTATGCACATTTAAGCAGGGATGTTTTTTGGGGGGGCGTTCATATTGGTTAATATGAATAAGTCTGCAGGTGTTAGTGATCCAGAGTTTGATTGCATGTTGATTGAAAAAATAGTTTCTCTTATTAGTCCCAAATAGGCTATACTGCAGCCTCATGGCATGTACCCTAGTCTTTCTATTTTTTTATGTTCTAAGCAATCGATCTACATTTACCAATTCCATGCCATTCATTAATTTATAGACCTCTATCATATCTCCCCTCAGCCATTTCTTTCCCAAGTTGAAGAGCCCTAACCTTTACAGTTTAGCCTATCCTCATAGGAGTATACTTCCATTCCCTTTACCATTTTGGTGGCTCTTCTCTGTACCTTCTCTAATAATGCTATATCTGTTTTAAGATACAGTGACCAGAACTGCACACAATATTCAAGGTGCGGTCGCACCATGGAATGATACAGAGGCATTATAATATCCTTTGTTTTATTCTCCATTTCTTTCCTTATGATTCTTATCATTCTATTTAGTTTCTTGGCCACCACTGCTATCCATGATGATGCCTAAATCTTTTTCCTGGGTAGTGGATCCTAATATAGAACCTTGCATCGTGTAACCATAGTTTGGGTTGTTCTTTTCTAGGTGCACAACTTTGCACTTGTTTACATTAAATTTCATCTGCCATTTGAACATCTAGTCTTCTAATTTATCAAAGTCTTCTTGCAATTTTTCACAATCCTCTTCAGTTTTAACAACTTTGAATAATTTTGTGTCATCTGCAAACTTGATTACCTCACTCATTATTCCCATTTCCAGGTCATTTACAAATTTGTTAAAAACAGTGGACCCAGCACAGATCCCTGGCATACTCCACTATCCACCTTTCTCCATTGGGAAAATTGACCCTTTAGCCCTACGTACTGCTTTCCATCTTTTAACCAGTTCCTGATCCACAATAGTACACTGCATCCTATCCTTTTTAATTTCACCAAGGGGGTATGTTTACTAAACCGTCTTAATGTTACCGGCATTAGTTGCAGTCTTACTGTGACGAATGCCATATAAGGTAGTGGGCGTTCTGGTCTTAAGGTAGCATTTCGGGTTATCACGCGATAAAGTCCGTTATCGCGCCATAGAGGAAGCCGTGGCACGTTAACATGCATTAGCCTTAATTAGGCACGCTGACCTGCAAACACAGCAACAGAGGTGTAAAGCAATGGTTAATGCATTGACTGCTGATGCATTGAGTGGTCATGAGTTTGATCCCCCAGTGGGCTCAGTTAAAAGACTGTCTGAGGCAATCCCTTTTCCTGCTTGTAACAGTCAGACACATCCTAACAATTTGCACTGCCAGCCAAAAAAGCCTCACCCCAGTGCCGCAACCTAATGCATCTTTTAGGGCGCACCATAAGGCACATCATAAAGCACCACGTCATCCAAGGCAGGTCATAATGTGCCCCAGAGGGTGGCAGGAAAGGTTGTAACATTCCAAGGCAGCATATAGGGCGCTCCATAAGCTGGCCAAACTTAAGGTGCCGTGAAAGATGCCCCAGGGATGCCAAGGTGACACAGGAGATGGTGCCCAGGGGCACAAAGGTGTCCCAAAGTCTCAAGCATGAAATGTATGGCTCAAACACAGATGTAACCATAACACTGCACAGAGCACCAAGGAAGACAATGAACAAGTGATGGAAGGAAGTAGATGACGGAGCTCATGGACCAGCCAAATCTGCATGCAGCCCATGTGGCAGCAGGTAAAGTGTACAAACATATTGGGGGCAGCTGTACCAATGTACAGGGTGATGGTAATGTACAGTGCAACAATGACAGTGTGTGGCAGAGGATGGGGATACGTGTCCGCCAGAGGAGGTAGAGGTGTCAGGATAATTGCAATGACAGGAGGAAAGAGGAGAGCAGTGCCATGCAGAGCAGACACAGGAGAGGCAAGCATGAAGAGCCACAATGCAGAAAAGTGCACCAGTGCAGGACATGGGGTAGCAGCCTGAACATTAGGGCAGAATGCCACACAGCTGGCACACACACATAGATGGACAGAAGGATGGATGGCAGCAGTGGCGGCAGCACAGATCTGCACAGATATGACTGTTACACGAATGAAACGCAGTTGTGTAGGACAGCCATTAAAAAAAGGGAACAGAGAGGAATCAAACCCATGACCTCTGCTACTGAATTTATTGCATTAACCATTGTGCTACATCACTATGGGAGTTATACTAATGGCTGGCTACAGAAAGAGTGCACATCACCATAAAACTGTCTGTTGTGGCTACCAGGAAAGGATAGAACCAGCAGTACCCATAATTCAATTCACATGCAGAACAGCAGTCTACATCTGCTCACCAGATAGGGTATGCACCTCTACAGCATGTCAGCTTGGTAGGGGGAATGACTGTGCATGTTACTGGCACAGAGTACCCACAGGCCATGCCAATGTGTGTGCTCTGTGCTCACCTGAGGGCGAGGTGGAATGGCCAGCACCAGGTCTGCAGTACCCATGCTGGTTGAGGTGGGCTGTGCTACAGGTCTCCATCAGTGCCAGTGTGTGACAGGTATTTGTAACAGACACCTTTAGGAGGTCTCTGTGTCCATTTGTAATTGCCAGTCATGTCTGGCCCTTGTGGACCATGATGCACACAACATAGTGCATATCCACTGTGCTTGCTATGGTCACATGTTTAGGGAGCAGGGGTGTGTCAGGGCTCACATGGCAACAATGTACTTAGCAAACCACCCTCTCTGGGTCAGGGTGGAGGACATGATCCTTTGCAAGGGAGGCAGTGGAAGTACATGAGGACAGGCTGTGGGACCAGCAACACCAGTCCTGGTGGCAAACAGACAGCTTCTGAAGATCTGAACTTGGGACAGGGCCACTGGCAGATAGGTAGTGGGTCCAGTCAGCTCAGCTGCCCCCCACTACAATCTGACATTCACCAGAAGAGGGCAGTCAGTGTGCACCTGCTGCACCCTGCAATGGGTGCAGCCATACAGATGCTAACTGCAGACAGTCTGCTATCTAGTACATAGTGCATGTTCCTGGAGGAACTATGTGCACCCAAAACTGGGATGTCAGCACACACACCACGCAGGTATGTCAGTGATTGGGCCCCAAAAAAGAGAACCCATAAATATCACTTGAGAAAAACACTGTATAGCACTATGGGGGAACCTAGCCATGCCGTGGCCACTGCTCAGTCAGGATGAAAGCGACCTCCCAGCATGACATGCTGTGGCCACCCTGTCCATGCAGGTGGTGGTCAGGCACTACAATGTCCCAGCCATTGCCCTATACCCTGTGCAAATGCATTCTGCCCATGCCACCCTGTCCGGGAGATACCCACAGTGCCTTGCTCCTCATTATGCACATTGGCAGGCTAACACTGGAAACAGTGCAAGCAATGTGGGCTCAGTAAGGTGTAGGCAGCCACAACACACTGGATAGACAGACACACACTCCCACACCTATGCCAGCATTGTGCAAATAAAAAGGTTTGTGACTGTGGGCATTGCTATGGTACTCAATACTGTTAGGGTCACTCCCCGGGGTGGTAAACACTGTCAGAATCAATAACCAAAACACATTCCACAGATATCAGAAAGGTTGCTATGATGAATCTCTATCAAAAAATTGTATTTAACTTAGGATTTGTTAGCTGACATTAATCATAGCAACGTTTTGATATATGTGGAACGTGTTCCCAAGTTTAGGATGGCATTGCCAAGGTATGCAGGTGCCAGTATTTGGAGATGCTGCTCCGCGCAGGGCCCATCAGCCTGACTCTCCATGAGGCTTTGGATAGTGAAGCCTGTGGGTGTGGGTGTTTATGCCTCTGTTGGCCGCTGCTCTAGGGCAGAGGTTCCCAACTCTGGTCCTGGTGGGCCAAACGCTGTTCAGGTTTTCATGATGTTCCTAATGAATATGCATGAGATACATTTGCATACAATGGGGGGCGGTGCATACAAATGCAGCACAGGCATATTTATTAGGTTCAGCATGAAACCTGAATGGTGTTTGGCCCTCCTGGACTGCAGTTGGGAAACTCTGCTCTAGGGCTTGCACATGTTTATGATGTCTGTGCTCTGTAGGGTAAAATATAGGCATTTCAGGCATGTTTATTTTGTCTGCAATAAAGGTTCCATCTTTATTACCAGGGTTTAGTACTGGATAAAATATGGGGACAGGGTTGGCAGGAGCCACAGCTGGGACTTGAACTTGTGACCTTCTGCTCCTGAACACACTGGCTGTGTGTACTGCACCACACTGTTGCCACAGGGACAGATCATACCCTGGGGATACCATGACTGTTCATGAGACAGACCCTGTCTGTTGCAGTTCACGGCACCCACCTAAATGGGGCTAGGCTATAGTCTGCTGTGGGAATATGCCACTGCCCCCTCCGCCACCAGCACCCCTCCGCCACCATGCTGCCATGCCATTATGCCAGTGGTTCTGGTGGTGCGCAGTCCCAGGCTATCCAGTGTGCTGTAGGCAGTTGCCTATGGTGTGGGTTCTCGGGTAGAGGTGCCTACATGGACATGCGCGCTTTCCCCTGGCACCGCCTGGCAATGTTATGTGCCCTTGGGGGTACCTCCTGGGTAATATCCCCTGTGACACTGTGGGACACACACTCATGCCCATGTTGGACCCTCATGAGTTGCTGTCTTGCTGCTTTACAGTTTTGGCATTCCTATGTGCCACCTAGGCATCTGCCTAGTCCGCACTGTGCCCCAGCTGGACCACAGCATGTGCCGCCTGCAGCCCCCTGATCCCATTTACAGCATCAGTACAGTTGCCGTTTCCTACTTGCCCACTCTGATGTTGCTGCACATGTGCACGCCATAACAAACCTGCCCAATATAAATGACAACAACCCTGATCACCGCTATTTCAATGTGGGATCATTCACTTTGTAGGAGGACAGAGCATAGACCTTCCAAACATGATATCTTAAGTTTTACGCTTTGTCAGTAGTGTTGCTTTATGTTTATCATTAATATCACTATTGGCCAGCTTGGTTATTGGGATTTTAAATGTGGTTCTGGTCATTTTATATGTTTATTTGCCTTTTTGGTTCCTGCACATGTATTACAACTATCACTTTTCTAGGTTTCCCTGCCTTTGCTGCACATTGCAGACATAAATGGTTTCTCTTTCCTGCAAATGTGCCTAATGCGAGGGTTTCAGTGATGCTAGTGTTTAGACCCAGATTTCACAGTGTTAGTGTGCCTGGAGCCTCTCCCCGCCCACTCTCCGCCCATTGACCCCTTCTCTCATCCTTCTTGGAAGCCTTACTCCCTTCCAACTCGGATTTCACAGTGTTAGTGTGCCTTAACGCCGCCGCCACGTTATCGCATGTGGTATCGCGCGATAATGTTACATTCTCACGTGATAACATCACTTATTGCGCGATACCACCGTTGCGACATTAAGATGGTTTAGTAAACATGCCACCAAGAGTCTCTCATGAGGGATCTTGTCAAAGGCTTTCTGAAAATCCAGAATCACTATATCAATCAACTCATCTTTGTCTACCTGTTTATTCACACCTTCAAAAAAACAATAGATTAGTAAGACAAGACCTTCCTTGGCTAAAACCATGTTGGCTGTCTCCCATTAAGCAATGACTATCCTCATGGTCAATAATTTTGTTCTTTATAATGATTTCTACCATTTTTACTGGTACTGACATCAGGCTCACCGGTCTGTAGTTTCCCGAATCACCCCTGGAACCCTTTTTAAAAATTGGCGTTACATTGGCCATCCTCCAGTCTTCAAGTATTACATATGATTTTCATGATAGTTCACAGATTACTAATAGTAGGTCTGCAATCTCATATTCCAGTTCTTTCAACACCTTTAGATGTATACCATCCAGTCCAGGTGATTTGCTACTCTTCGGTTATCAAATACTTGTAAAACATCTTCCCGGTATATCAATATTTCTTTCAATTCTTTTGCGGCATCACCTTTAAATACCATTTCAGTCATGTGTAACATCCCTAAAGCAAAGAATTCATTCATTCTCTCCACTATGGCCTTGTCCCCTCTTAGTGCCCCTTTTACTCCTCTATCATTTCATGGTCCAACTGACTCTCTCACAGGTATTTTGCTATGAATGTACTTGAAAAATTCTTTATTATTGCGTTTTTGCTTCCACAGCAAGCTTCTTCTTAAATTCTCTGTTTGCCTGCCTTATCAAAGCCTTGTATCTAGCTTGCAAGTGTTTATGTTGTTTTCAGTTTTTGACATTTGGCTCCTTTTTCCATTTCCTGAAAGATGCTTTTTTGGGAACAATAGCTTTTCTGACCTCACCTTTAAACCATGCTGGCAGTTTTTTGGACGTCTTTCCACTTTTCTTAAAACATAGACTACAGCTGATCTGGGCTTCCAAGATAGTATTTTTAAACAACACCCATGCTTTATGTAACTCTTTAGCCTTATTTCTATCTACATTTTATTAAGAAACCCCACATTGTGTAATATGAGATGTAAATTTGAAAGGACAATATTCAAAAGGACTTAGCCAGTTAGCAAATTTCTATGAAATGATGGATGAGCTGGTCAGCTGCAGGCATGTCCATAGTGATAGGGGTCTCCTAAGTTCTATCCAGAAAGTGGCCGAACATTGCTGCTCCACAGATAGTACCAAAACCTCACCCCTCTCTCTGGATATTCAGCGAATCTCCAGATAATGCCACATAATACTGGCAACTGTTTTTAAAAAACTCTGTAGGGTCAGTATTACCCACATAGTTTCTTTCAAAATCTTTATGCAAGCTGGTAATGTTTGCAGATTTTCTTTCTTTAGGACCACCCAGCAACAGAGATCTTTTGTGGAAATTTAAATTACTTTTCTCAATTCCATACAATAAAAGATAATTACTAGTTTTCTTATTTATTAACCATGCAACTTATTGTTAAAAGTTATCTCTAAGGTTTTATTGTATTTTAGTTTGTTTTTTTTTTTAAGATAAGAGAAGGCTGACATTTTGGCAAGGCACTGCAGGTTTTAAAGGCCTTTTTTCTCTAATCAGACAGATAGGAAGCACTGAGAAACAGATCTGGATTCTCATTTTACTGCTAGCATCATCAATTCTCCTTAAACTCAGGAGCCAATATGCCTCACTCAATAATTAGTTCTTCATTGCCTCAGGTTTTCTAATTGGAAACATAATCAGTGGAACCTGACTGGAATTATGTCTTTTCTTTCCTGTCAAAATTGTATTTGAAACCCACTGGCAATTGATAAAATTGTTCCCCCAGTGTGTAACTTGCTTTGCTATTTCCCAAATTTACAGCTTGCTCGTAACCCAACTCCCCCCCCCACCAAAAAAAAAAATCTTAAAATCGTTTACTCAGCCTTTCACTTCATAAAAGCAAATAATCTCTGCAGTTGCTCATAAATTAATTTTTACTTCTCTCTCATGCCTCTTACTCCTGTATCAGTTTAGCAGAAAATGTTAAGCATAATTACTCCTTTTTTTTATCCTTTTCCCCTGAAAGAAAATGGCATTTTCAGTGCTGGAACATAGTGCATTACACAGTCCAAAACTGATGCTTAAAACAGTTTTTCCCTCTTTTAAAATTCCTTAGAGCAGCAGTCACTTTATAGAGTTACCAGCACCTATAGTGACAAACCTCCTGTTGAATTCAGTTGTCAACTGATAACTTCAAGCTCAAACTTTTCTTCCCTTGTGCCCTGACATTCTTACTAGCTACTTGAGCATCCTCAGTTGGTTTATGATATCAGAAATTGTCTGGGACATATTTCAGGGTGGAACCAGGGTATCCTGTTTATCTATGCCCCCTTAACTACTATGCAACTTAGGTCAAATACCAGAGGGTTATAGACTGACTAACAAACAGAGTACCCTCTAAAGATATTGAGAAAATTGCTGATGAAAATTACACTTCGTTTCTGCACACTGAATAAGTTTGAAGTATTAAGGTACCTGTTGGATTGGAGTGCTTTGTTTCGCTGCATAATGAGAGATCGTGCTGATTAAACAATTTCCCCCTGAAGAAGTATCCGAAACGCATTAGCGGTACCCACGTGGTGGCGTCGGGGAGCTGTATCAACAGCATTAAGATAAGCACATTCTTTATCATACAAAACATGGTTTATGGATATCGCTGGACTCCCGGTGAGAGGGGCCAGACCATCTGCCTGCCTCCGGCCCAATCCGGGCTGTGGGAGGGGAGCAGCAGCTCCATTAAATTCGTGCCGCCGACGGCGGGAAGGACTCCATCGCTGGACTCCCGGTGAGAGGGGCCAGACCATCTGCCTGCCTCCGGCCCAATCCGGGCTGTGGGAGGGGAGCAGCAGCTCCATTAAATTCGTGCCGCCGACGGCGGGAAGGACTCCATCGCTGGACTCCCGGTGAGAGGGGCCAGACCATCTGCCTGCCTCCGGCCCAATCCGGGCTGTGGGAGGGGAGCAGCAGCTCCATTAAATTTGTGCCGCCGACGGCGGGAAGGACTCCATCGCTGGACTCCCGGTGAGAGGGGCCAGACCATCTGCCTGCCTCCGGCCCAATCCGGGCTGTGGGAGGGGAGCAGCAGCTCCATTAAATTCGTGCCGCCGACGGCGGGAAGGACTCCATCGCTGGACTCCCGGTGAGAGGGGCCAGACCATCTGCCTGCCTCCGGCCCAATCCGGGCTGTGGGAGGGGAGCAGCAGCTCCATTAAATTCGTGCCGCCGACAGGCGGGCCCGCGCCTGTCGGGCCCGCGCCTGAGGGCCTCGCCAGAGGGCCCTTTGGCGTGGCCCTTAGGCAGGGCACCATATAGAATAGAAACGGAGCCCACATATAATGCCAGACCCGGTTTATTGTTGTATTGCATACCGTATACCTATGTAGGTCTCTCACTAGAGTATAGGCTAGAGTCTGTCAGTCACCTTGCAACATTGTATACTATTCTTAGTTACTCTGTCTCCGAATGCTATGCATCCTGTTCAATAGTGTTTACCAAATAGATACTATTCCAGTATTGCTCTAGCTATTCAATTAAATGATCACTTATTCTGCCTTTTTGTGTAGATATATATTTCAAACACTTCCTATTGCACACAGATTATCTAGTACCATTACACTAGCTCACGCCTTACCTTCACCATGCTACCAAAGTTTGCAACCTCATACCCCTTTACCCTTCCCCTCTGTTATATGTTAATAGCTTTAACTTATGATACCCTAGCCTTTACTTCACTCCACAACACTATTCCAATCCTTCACAGACCAGGGAATAGACCTTTTGGCATCCCCAACCATCAAACTGAACCACCATGGCACCCACCTGGCCCACATGTGATCTATGTTGCCCTACAGCAGCACAACCCTCCTCAGAGCACACAGCCTCTCCATCCCTCTAACCTCAAATGCGCACTAATAAATGCTCGATCAATACGGAAAAAATGGCCAGCCCTAATAGATATTCTCTCAGCTCATAACCTCGATATCTTATGTGTCACTGAGACCTGGCTATCTGCCTCTGATTCTGTGCTCCTCCATCAGATTGTTCCCCCAACTTCATAGTTCACTCATGTCACAGAACTGACCGCCGTGGCGGAGGGGTACTCATCTTATCCAAATCGGACCTTAGGTTCCAGCTTGTAGCCTCAAACAGCACACCGACTCTTGACTTTGTGACCATCACAAATAAGCAGGTCACTATCAATTTACTTTATAGAGCACCATCCTCCTCACCAGATGATTTAGCCACAATCATTGATCTAGCCTGTAACTCTACAAACCCACACTCCACAAATTGGGTTCTAGGCGATCTTAACCTCCCAACCATTCAAGACAGCCACACTAATGCCTTTATTGATGCTCTCAACGAACTAGGCTATGTTCAGTTGGTCGACTCTCCTACTCATACAAAAGGTAACACACTGGACCTTATCTTTGCACCACAATCAGCTCTTACCCATTGGCACAATTCCTACCTAAATTCAATCACAGTACCATGGTCTGATCATGTCCTAATCCTGTTTCAGATGCCTATTCTCTCTAGATCTTCCAAGACATTACCAGCAGATGCACCCTCCCCAGAACACTTTAGACGCTTTCACCCTTTTAACAGAGAAGACATCCTAAAGAAGACCCAGAACCTACTGTGCCCTCCTGAAAAAAGCCTTGATGACATGGTCGATTCTTGGAACTCCTGCCTAGATGCTGTGATCCACTCTACTACCTCAATCAAAGCACCCCATAAGAAAAAGAATGCACCATGGTACTCCCCAGAGCTAAGAAAATCACTCCTCCTCCTCAGACAACTAGAAAGATGATGGCGACGATCAAGATCAAACGAAAATCACGATGCATTCAAAACACAATTAGCAAGACATCGCTCATCCGTATCTTCCAGTATGAAAAAATATTACGCAGGCAGACTACAGCGCTCCCTCAACAAACCTCACGAGCTCTTCCACATTGTGAAAACCTTAGCAAAGGAACCTTCCCAGGGTGCTCCACCCCACCTAGATCCTCAGGAATATGCCAACTACTTACGAAGCAAAAGTAATCAGCCTGATCCAACCTCTATCCCCCCACTTCAGCCAACACTCCCTACACTGTCCCTCTACCCTCACCTAGCCAACTCTCATGTGGGACTCAACACACTCTTTCATCCTTCACCACCCCAAATTACAGAGTCATTCAAGACACCATCTTAAAAATAAACCCCACAACATCACCTTCCGACCCTTGTCCAGCTTCCTGGATAAAGTCACTTCGGGCTGATCTCAGCCCATTTCTAGCTAAAATGATAGATGTATCGTTCTCTACAGGGACATTCCCTCACACTCTGAAGCAGACCTCCATCAGACCTCTCCTAAAAAACAGCAGGTTGGACCCCTCCTTGATGGAATCCTATAGACCCATCTCCAGCATTCCTCTCCTTTCGAAAATCATCGAAAAGATTACTCAACGTCAATTACAAGATTATCTTGACTCCAATGCACCCTTGCACCCATGTCAGCATGGATTTCGTGAATCACACGGTGTGGAAACTCTACTGACTTCCCTGTTCAATACTCTAACCATAGGCCTAAACAACATCAGACAAGGTTTTGCTTTAATCTTCATGGACATTGCCACGGCGTTTGATACTGTTGATCATGATGTTCTCCTATCACGTCTTAGAGAGAAGGGAGTTCATGGATCAGCCCTCTCTTGGTGTTCTTCATACCTCAGAGACCGTTGGCAACATGTTCGTTCTGGATCTTCAACCTCTGACCCCTTCCAGCAAACCAAAGGTGTGCCACAAAGTTCCTCCCTCTCCGCCTTACTTTTCAACGTTTATATGTAGCCTATCTGTGACCTCATCCACTCTTTTAACATCAACTGCCTAGTCTATGCCGATGATGTCCTTATGTATATGCCATTCTCAACGGAACTCCTTGACCTCTCCCCTCTAATCAAGTGCTTTGACGCGGTCACAGACTGGTTAAAATCACAAATGCTTAAGATAAATTTTAAAGACAGAAGTCCTCTTCGTGACCAGAAACCCTGCATTCACCTCACCAGGGTCCATCAAGGTGCGTGACGCCGAGCTCCTCTGCAAGACTACAGTTAGATACCTAGGGGTTACGCTCGACCAACATCTCAATATGAAGGCTCATATCAGCAACTTAGCGAAATCTGTCTATCATAAAATCCGGACCCTTCGTCATCTGCGTCAGCTGCTAGAACCAGATGACTTTCGATCAGTCTTTCAGGCCCTAATAATGCCCCACCTGGACTACGCCAATGCTATCCTACATGGCCTACCAATGAGCACAATCAACCCCTTACAATTGGCCATGAACTCAGCTGCAAGAATCCTTTATGGAGCCTCCAAGAGAACCCACATCACTCCTATACTGAAACAGCTACATTGGCTCCCTATGCAGTCCAGGATCTCTTTTAAGATCCTAACTATGACTCACAAAGCAATCAATAACAACTCTGCATCTTCTATCACCGACCTGATTTCAATTACACCCCCTAATCGAGCAAGGAGATCAACTGCCTCCAACTCCCTTGTACTACCTAAGGCAATCACGAAGTGCTCTCAAGTCACCAGATCCAGAGCCTTCTCTTACTTTGCACCATCATGTTGGAATGCCCTACCAACAGGCATCAGAACCATCAGTGACCTCTCCCAATTCAGGAAGGCACTGAAGCATCACCTGTTCCTGCAGCACTACAATGTTTCAGACACCTTCTCATACCAACCTACCTCTACACCCCAGGCCAACACATTAAACTCATGCACTCCATAGTTTTAACGCGCAGAGCTGCAATCTCACTTTGCTTCTCCTCTCATCAAGAAACATTAGCTTCATTTAGCTGCTTTGTACATAGTTGCTTTTTGTACATAGTTTTATTATGTTATGTTCTCTGTTTATGAAACCTGTTTAATGTATACCCAGTTCATTGTCCTGTTCATTGTAAGCACTGATCAATTTTTGTGACGTGTAGTTTCTGTTCATTGTAAACCGCACTGATGTCAAATAGCGCGGTATAAAAGAAACTGTAAATAAATTAGTTAAAAATTGGAGAAAGGTCTGATGAAAAGGAAAAAAACACGATATTTTTGAGTCAAACAGTGAATATTTATGGTCGTTGATGCGATAAGGCATATTGCTTTTGAAAATTCTAAGCATTGCCAATGTGAGTCTGAGACCTTTATTCACTTTTTTTATATATATAAGAAGAAAATAAAATAATAAAAAAAGAAAAAAAAGAGAAAAAAAGAAACATAGTGTAATTTTCATTAGCAATTTTCTCAATATCTTTAGAGGGTACTCTGTTTGTTAGTCAGCCCTTAACTACTATAACAATCTCCATAGAATTACTGAGCCTCCTTGTTGTGGTCCTCTTCACTTGGGACCACCACATACATCCCAACACTTGCTACAATCTGCTTCACTGTTGACAGGGATAATTTGGAAATTTTCAACTCTGTTTCCTCTTTGCCTAAAGGCACTTGGGCTACTTTTGCCTTTATTGCAGCCTCTTTATCAGGATACCCTAACTTCACTATTTTGTTTCTATCCCTGGAAGATGCCCCACTCTGAACTGCAGGCCATTGCCTATGCCACCATTTAGAACCTATGAGATCTGAATCAAATTAACATGGTTTTCTGAAGCAAAGAATTCTGGACTTGCTACAATACAGATAACTGACAAGCTGCCTGTATAACAAAATTGAAAGAGATATCACTCTTTGTTTTAACTGCTGACTCTCTGACAATGCATGTGTCTGAAGCTTTTCAGCTCCAAAGATCTGGAAAAAGCAATGTCGCTGCAACCAACATGGAATTTGCCATTACCACTTTAAATTGATCCTGGATAGTCAAAGGAGGGGCTGATAAGTCTCTGGCCTTGTAAATTCTGGTGATTTGAATGATCTCTCTGCAGTTTCATTTTATTTTAAAACAAAATTGCAGAGAGATCATTCGGACCACTAGAACTGAAGTGCACCTATAGCTTTCTGTTTCATTACAAGGCCAGAGACTTATCAGCCTCCCCCTTGCATTGGGGTCATATACAGCCAGAGGCAATGAATATCTGGATTACTCAGTTGGAGGCCAATTCTGTTGTGTGTCTACCCTGCCTGTCCATCTGGTCAGAATCAGGATGTGCTCCGGTGCACCTGATTCTGATCCCATGGGGACTAGATGTGCAGGTCGTGCCCTGATTCTGGCTGCCCAGATATCCAGTCAACTCCCCGGCCAGTCCAGCCTGGCTCCTGCATGGAGTGGTGGTGGCATGGCATCCTGTTGCCATGCCACCACGGCTCCATGCTGGAGCTGCGATCACCAGCAGACCCAGCAAAGCTCCTTTTCCTGCTGCCCAACCCTCGATTGGGCCTGCAGTGGGAACCTCCTGCACCTCCTCACCTCTTCGTTAACCCGTATCCTCCATCATCCACCATCCAGGAGGACATATTTGACCTCCGAGGTGGAATAAGTCTCCCATTCAAATGGCTGACCCCAGAAGTACAAGGCCGACCTCGGAATATGCCCTGTATGTCTGGGGTCATGGCGTCTTTCACTGTACACCCTCTCTCCTCCCTCAGCCCATGAACAGAGTGCCCCGCACAACTCACATCTACATCCGGGGAGCTCTCTTCCTGCCAGCGTGATCCAGACATTTATCAAGTCTGGATGTCCAGATTGGACGTCCAGACCTGCTAAACATGGGTCAGAATGAGGGCCATAATAATTTAGCTATCCAATCAGTTACGATATTCTGCTACTGGCCAGATAGCTAAACTGGCTAAAATTTTATGGATCTTAGTCTATCTGGCAGAGCATTCCATAGTATTGGGACAATGTAGGTGAATGCCCTATTACTTGTGAAGTGATTAGTGTTGCGAATATGATGGGGTATTTCAATAGTGTTTTGAGAACAACTCCTTTGGACTCTTGTATTGATGGGTATAATAATGAAGAAGGAATATCCCACCAATTGCGGTTTAACTGCTTAGCAGGTCTGCTAAACAGTTAAAGCGCTTTGAATATATTCCCATTTTGAGTTGGAGTTTCCCTAAGGTTCCTGCTGCTATCAGCTCTGGTCCCATTTGTTGCTGTTCTCCAGTGTTACAGCTGACAGATGTGCATAACTCTGCTACACAAATGCACATGCATACTGTAAGTAGTGGGCAGGTCTTTCACTCTCTCCCATCTTCATAACAACTTGTGGCATGAAACACATCATAGCAGCAGAGAGCTTTGGCCAACTCCCTTCCATTGCTTGACAATGCCACTTTCAACACTGTTTATAAATATTTCTGTACCTGTATCATATCTACACTAGAGTTGGCACCAGATACATAGTAACATAGTAGCATAATATATGACTGCAGATAAAGACCAGTATGGTCCATCTTGTCTGCCCAGCAAGGCAACAAGAATAGGTGCACCTGCCACTCTGTGCAGGTCACCTCTCCCCATGCCTTTGTTTAGGGGTGTACCCACCGCTCCATGTAGGTCACCCCTATTTGTTCAGATATAAGAGATAGTTATGCTTATTTTGATTTTATTCTGTTGCTATAAAGGGATCCACTCTGTCCCATGCCATTTTGAATTCTGTCATGTGTTTGCCCCCACCACTTCCATCGGGAGGGCATTCCAGCATCCACCATCCTTTCAGTGAAAACGTATTTCCTGACATTGCCTTTCAGCTTATCCCCTTGCAGCTTCATGTTATGCCCTTTAGTTTTACAGCTTCCCCATCTTTGGAAGAGGTTTGTGTGTCCATTAATACTCTTTAAGTATTTAAAAATCTGAATCATATCTCCCCTGTCCCTCCTCTCCTCCAGAGTGTACATATTTAGGTCTTGAAGTCTCTTCTCATAAGTCTTCTGATGCATGCTCCAAATCACTTTGGTTGCCTTCCTCTGAACCGTTTCCAGACCTTTTTATATCCTTTGCGAGATACGGGCTCCAAAACTGAACACAATATTCCAAGTGAGGCCTCACCAACAACTTGTACAGTGGCAATAGTACCTCTTTCTTTCTGCTGCTAATTCCTCCCTGTGTGCAACCCAGCATCCTTTTGGCTTTTGCCACTGCCTTGTCACACTGTTTCGCCACCTTGAGATCATCAGAAACAATCACACTGAGGTTTTTCTCCTGATCCATGCAAATCAATCTTTCACCTCCTATCGCATACAATTCCCGGATTTCTCCTTCCCAAGTACATTACACTGCACTTCTTCACATTAAATCTTAACTGCCAAGCATTAGACCATTCTTCCAGCTTTTATAGATCTTTTCTCATGTTCCCAACTCCCTGAGGGGAGTCCACTCTGTTGCAAATTTTTGTGTCATCTGCAAAAAGTCAGATGTTTCCATTCAGCCCTTCGGCAATATCACTCACGAATATATTGAACAGTACCGGTCCCAAGACCAAACCCTGAGGCACACTGCTAATCACATTCATTTCATCTGAGTGAGTTCCATTTACCATCACCCTCTGTTGTACATCAGTCAACCAATTTCTGATCCAGTTCACCATCTTGGGATGCATCTCCAAGCTGTTGAGTTTATTGATAAGCCTCCTATGAGGAACAGTATCAAAAACTTTACTGAAATCTAGGTAAAACACATACAACAAATGACCTTGATCTAGTTCTCTGGTCACCCAGTCAAAGAACTCAATCAGATTTCTTTGGCAAGATCGTCCTTTGGTAAAACCGTGTTGCCTCAGATCATGCAACCTGTTGGTTTTGAGGAAGTCCATGATTCACTCTTTCAAGAGTGCCTCCATTACTTTTCCCATCACCGAAGTAAGGCTTACTGGTCTGTAGTTTGTCACTTCTTCCCTATTACCACTTTTGTGGAGAGGTACCACATCAGCCCTTCTCCAGTCCTGTGGAAATTCTCCTGTCTCCAAGGATCTATTAAAAACATCCTTTAATGGCCTTGCAAAAACTTCTCTGAGCTCTTTCAGTATCCTGGGATGTATGCCATGGGTCCCATAGACTTGTCCATTTTCAGTTTTGCAAGGTGTTCTAACACATCATCTTTTGTGAATGGTGTGATATCTACTCCATTCCAATTTGTATATTTGTCAATCACAGGTGATCCTTCTCCAGGATTTTTTCTAGTGAAAACAGAGCAGAAGTATTTGTTTAGCATTGTCACTTTTTCAATGTCGCTTTCCACGAATCCGTTCCCATCACTTTTGAGTCCTGCAATTCCACCTGTGATTTTCCTCCTCTCCCAAATATACCTAAAAAAGTCTTGTTGCACACTTCACATCTTTAGCCATCTTTTCTTCTGCCTTTGATTTTGCTATCCTTATTTCTCTTTTTGTCTCTTTTAGTTTGATCTTGTATTCTTTTCTGTGTTTCTCTGTTTGTGAGCTTCTGAATTTTATGAAATCTGAGTTTTTTCCCTTTATTTGTGCAGCCACTTCTTTGGAGAACCAAATAGGTTTTCTTTTCCTCTTGTTTTTATTTACTTTCCTTACTTATGTATCTGTTGCATCTTTTTTGCTTTCTTTAGTTTAGCCCATTGCAATTCCACTTCGCTTAACCCCTCACACCCTACCAACTCCTCCTTCAGGTACTTGGCCATTTTACTGAAGTCAGCATTTTTGAAGTGTAAGACTGAGTTTGCTGTGATTGGATTCCATCTTGGCTTTTATCTCAAACCACACCATGTGATAATCACTGTTGCTTACATAGGCACCCACCTGGATATTCAATACACTATCTCCGTTGGTGAGCACTAAATCCAGCAAGGAACTCTCCCTGGTTGATTACATCACCATTTGTTTAAGTAACACATCTTGAAAGGCATCCACAATTTTTTTACTTCTTTCTAGATTTGCAGAAGGAACACTCCAATCCACATCGGGTAGATTAAAGTCACCCAATATGATCACTTCCACCTTTATGACTATCTTTGCAATATGTGATAAGGAAGCTTATCATAGCTCAGGAAGGAGCTATAGAAAAGGTGAAGTGACTCTGAACAAGCAACCTGTCAGTTCTGGTAGAAATAAGAAAACAGAATTTTGCCATAAAAGACTACCAGTCCCAGAATGCACCAGGTTTCCAACAGCCATGAGAGGAGCTGAAGTGAGAAAAACGTGTGTTTAATCAAAAGGGCTATGAGGTAATCCCCAAGCACTCATTGCAAAGGGCAGGGCTTGATTCAGCACAGCTGCGCTGTGCTAGGATGGAACACTCATCTCAAAGGGCAAAGCCTGATTCAGCACAGCTGCGCTGTATTAGGGAGGATCGCTCATCTAAGCAGAATAAGAGTAGAGTTTATTCTACAGATGACCATCTTCATGATCACTTTGGATATCCAGAGAATTGTCCTCAGTATCCTGAGAATCAGTTTGAGTTTGATCATCAGTTTCATCTGAAGGATCATCAGAAGCAGAAGCCAAACCGGACGGACAGAGAGGGAAAGAGACCCTTTGGAAGAAGGAAGAGAAAAGCCTTTGAGAGGTCTAGAAGAGTCCAAAGCAGTACGTATACTGGGAGGTATTCCAAGGGCCAGCATACACCATTGGACTGGGGAAAGCCAGAGGAATGGTGCTGCAGAGCTAGGAATCACCAGAGGCTACCTGTGAGGGAGACGGCTGCACGTGGAAGGGACCCTAAGACCTGTGCCAGAAGGTATGTGAAGAGAGATCCAGTGACAAGGGATCTGGATTGGAAGGCTGGACATAAGAACTGGACTACATACTGGCCAGGCTATATAGAGAGGAACTCTAGCAGCAATGGAAGCTCAGGTATGAACACTGATCTATGCCCTAGCTATAACCTTGAAAGACAGCAGGGAAACAAGTATTCTCCTGAAAATGCTCCATTGAGAGATTCATCTGTGCCAATCCATGACATTGAACCCATGCTTGTTGAACAAGGGGGAATAATAGCAGATGAGGATCCTGTTTATATGGACTGCTCTCTATCTAAACTCCGTTGGTAACTTTCTGTTATAAAGTACAGCAACCATCACAAAGAAATACAAATTTGTTCTTTAATCTACTCAGAAAAGCTCCTGAAGCAGGATTTGACCCACACAGTGGAAGGCAAGCCAGCTAAGGGGTTTCAGCTGGTAACTGCTAGCAATTAAGCCTTACCTAATTGCTTGTGAGCTAGGAGAGAATCACTTCTGTATCTATGTGGGAAGTAATCAGAAGTTAACCTGAAAAGAACAGTTTGTTTCTTGCTTTGTGGCTTTTCATTTGTTGTTTTCCTGATTTTAACTTTGTTTTTCCAAGTTAACACTGAAAGCAAGTAACCTAATTTATGTGCTACCAAGCATATCTGTGTTGGGAGAAAGAGCACAACTAAATTAATGTCAGCAGCTGTGTCTGGTGTGAATGAACTACATTGCCCACAATACCTTGCAAATCATATAGAGATATGCACTTGCCAAGATTGTGAAGATTCTCACCCAGGCAACCGTCTGACAAATATCAACAATCAATTCACTATCCATTTCTTCGGTTTGAGTTGGAGGCCTGTAGGCCACACCAGTATGGATGACAGTGCCATCTCTTCTTTCCAACACAATCCAGAGTGCTTCTTCTTTTCCCCATGTGCCCTGCATTTCAGCAGCTTTAATATTGCTTTTGACATACAGGGTTACTCTTCCTCCTTTGCTTACCTCTTTATTTCTTCTAAATAGATTATAACCAGCTATGGCTGTATCCCATTCATGTGACTCATTAAACCATGTTTCTGTAATGGCCACAATGTCCAAGTCCATTTCCACCATTAGGCTTCCAGATCAGGAACTTTGTTGGCTAGGCTTCGTGCATTTGTCCTCATTGCTTGCCTGGCTTGCCTACCTTTTGCATGAGTTTTGTTCTACATGCCCTTTCCCGCTTGCCATTGATGTGTGGTTCAAGTGTGTGGCTGTTTCCATTGTTGTCCTTCTCCATCCATCACCCCCTTTCCCTAGTTTAAATGCCTGTCCACATAATGCCTGAATTTTTCACTTAGGATCCTTTTCCCTGCAGCAGAGAGATATAGTCCATCAGTACAGTATAGTGTCTTGTTTATGTTTATGTTTATTGGATTTGATATACCGCTGAGGAAAATACATCACAGCGGTTGATCCATATGTTGATCCATATGTTTCCCCACTCTCCTATATATCTAAATCCTTCTTGTTTGCACCAGGTCTGGAGCCATGTATTAAAGCTGTTTATGCGATGTAGCCTTTCTGTCCCCTTACCAAGAACAGGTAGAACTTCTGAGAATGCTATAGTGTTAACAATGGGTTTGAGTTTCTCTCCCAGAGTCTGGAAGTCCCTTTGAACTGCAGAGGTGCTGTTTCTCGCCAGGTCATTTGTACCCAAGTGGATGACAATATCAGTTTTGGAGTGCTCATTTTCTGCACTAATTATACCAACAAATTGATTTGTATTCCTGCTGGCTGAAGAGCCTGGGAGGTATTTGACCATCCTCTCTCCTTTGAGCTGTATTCCCAAGTTGGTGCCTCTGATGATTGAATCTCCAATGAGTAGTAGTTCTCTGTTTTGTAATTTTTTCTTCCTTTTTGGTACATTATCAGTAGATCTGGCATTAAGTCTTTAATTTAAGGGCACTTCAGTTTCCATCGATTGGGCACCCTCATTATCCAAGGCAGAGAAGGCATCATGCAGGGATATCACTTGATGTGTAGGGTGTCTCTGCGTTACAGGTCACAACCTACCAGAGCCCACTGTGATCCATTTGTTCCTGGGCTGTTTGATTCTTTGTAGAAGCAGTGGTGGATTTTGTTCAGTTTGTACCTAGAGGAAGTGTGCTTAATTGCAGCTAATTCTTCCCTTAGTAGAGTCAATTCTTTATGCATAGTAGCTAATTTGAGGCATATAGGGCAAGCTTTTAGGATCCAAATGATTCTTCTTGGAATGAAAGCACCACTGTTATTGCATTGAATACACGACATTCTGACTCAGCTATCCTAGAAGGAGAAAAGAAGAAAAAGTGGGTGTAACACCTAATTAAAGGACAGAAGTCAATGTATATGGTTACTATATAGGCAATGCAACCCAGGGGTGATTGGGGTGAGGGGTAGGATGGGTGGGAACGTATGGGTCCCTGGCCAGTAGGCCTTCTATGAACTGAGGGCACATTCAGATATCTGATTTAAAGGCTATGCATGGGACGTACGCAGGCTGAAGATCCCTAAAGACCTATATGCAACAGGTAAAGTTTATCAAAAGACAGGCATTGATAACTTTTGAAAGCCTTAGCTGAGTGTACAGTCTCTTGAAGTTCTGATAAGCAGACTGGTTCGGGTAGTTGGTCAGTGGTAGAGCAGCTTTAATTTAATTAGCCCCTCCCTGTAAGGCAGGCTTGCAATAGACAAAGGAAACTAAGAAATTCAAACTGAAATCTTACTGCTGTGTATCAGCCTACTAAACAAAGGTCCCTGTAACCTTAAAATGATACCTTTTCTTGCAAAATTAAGTAGGAGATCTCAGTAGAAGACCAGGTGTAGCTGCAAGTCTAAAAGCAATGTATATTTCTGTTCCAAGTAGCTATATATCACAAGTGTTCCTGGCTAGTAGGTGTTCTATGAACTGAGGACACACTCAGATATCTGATTTAAAGGCTATGCAAAGAACGTAGGCAGGCTGAAGATCCCTAAAAACATATATGCATCAGGTAAAGTTTATCAAAAGACAGGCAATGATAAAGTTTGAAAGCTGAGTGTGTAGTCTCTTGAAGTTCTGATAAATAAAATATGCTATATTCTGAAGAAGGACAAGAATAAGAAAGTAGTTATTCATCATACAGGGCATGGTTCAAGGCAGACTTATAATCACTGGGTACTAAGCAGCTGCCACAAATATTTTCAGTACATAGAAGAGGTCCATAGTCTTCAAGAACATAAGAAGTTCTAAATAAGATGCTTACCCTGTACTTGAGAGACTAAAGAAAGCAAACAGCAGATCTGTGACATTAGCAGGGATTTTTTTTTATTTTTCAAAATAAAAGTCAATTAGGATTTTCACATCTGCAAGTGAATAATCCTGTCCTTTAAAATAGATTAATTGCAGTTCTTTTGGCAATCAGCTATAAAATATACCAGATATACTAAAAATACTTTGCATTTGTTTTAATATCTCAATATTCCTGCTCCCTTAACAATTTTAAAAAGCTAATAGCTCAACAAAATTAAGATGCACACATTAATGCAGCAGAGAGATGGGGGCTGAATGTTATATCTTTCTCTGGGCACATCCAACAGATGGCTAAAACTTGCCACTTTTTTCTCTATAACATAAGTAATATTTGTCCCTTCCTTTCTATGCACACTACTAAGACCTTTATCCACTCACTAGCCACCTCCTGGCCTTGGCCTCGCTGGTCTCCCTCTGAATCATCTTTCTCCCTTCAATCTGTTCAAAACTCAGCTAGACGTATAAAGCGTATACAGGAAAGGCCCATTAAGTATTAAGTGTTTCCCGGAACTGTCCAAGTTATTTCTGAGGAAACAAGGAATAAGGCCAGGACTTAGAAAATATTCTTAGAAAATATCTTCCACCAGTGTCGCTATGCTCATGTAACCCCTCTTCACAAGTCACATCACTGGCTCCCTTTCAGTTTCCACATCCAGTTCAAACTTTTACTGCTGACCTACAAGTGCATTCATTCTGTGGCTCCTCATTACTTTGCCTCTCTTATCTCTCTCTATACACCTCCTTGGGAACTTTGCTTCTCTGCAGATCCCTTTTATCTGTGCCTTTCTCTGCCACTGCCATCTCCAGACCGTCCATTCCATCTTGCTGCTCCATATGCCTGGAACAAACTACCCGAGTCTGAGCGTTGAGCCCTTTCTCTAGCCCTATTCAAATCCAGGCTAAAAACCATCTCTTTGAAGACACTTTTGGATCCTGATGCTCCTCGCTCTCTTGTCCACTACTTATGTGTATCTTACTATAATCTAGTCCCCAGTTTCACTATGCGGGTCATTACAGAACATGAATAAGGGGTCTGTATGTGCAGCGGGAATATTTATGTGCCAAAACCATCCCTGACCATATTCTGAAACAATGCTATCATGCATGTACATGAAGCCAGCATGGGGATCTAAGAACATGCCTAGAGGGGCGGAACTGGGGCTTGGTCAGCCGAGAAGACGTATAAAGTATATTCAGGAAAGACCCATGTATGTATTAAGTGTTTACCAGAACCATCCACGTTATTCCTGCTGAAACGTGGTATAAGGCTATTGCTCTGACCCGGTGAAAAGCGGGATATAAATGCAGCTAAATAAATAAAAATAAATAAATAAATAAATAAGGCTATGACTTAGAAAATATTCTGCTGTGTTCTGAAATTCATCCCATATAGAAGAATGGTTGTGACATGTATATGCTGAACTAGTGGGACTGCAGTCTGGAAAAATACAAGATGCAGTTTTAAGGAACAGAAAGCTGAGGTGAGGGAATGGTGTAAGGTAAAGCAACATCAATAAACATCCATTCAGAAATATTAAGAAGAGCTATAGTGTGTTTTATGAACAAAAACAGTTGCAGGTCTCACTCCCAAGTGAACTACAGTCAATACTATCACTTATTCATTCACTCATTTGAATTATCAACTCCAAACTCAATATACCAATTGGCCACTGGTCTCAGATAAACGGTATACGTTCAACACTTACTTTTGGGTAATGTAACTCCCCTTGTTAGTGTCTTTTTACATCAATGACCTCAGGCCAGTATGGTTTATAATTTTTAAACTTTTTGTGTTGCTTCTTTTTTATATAATTAGCTTTTTTAATTATCATAAAAACTTTAAATTAGAACTCCATCCAACTTATCTTATGCTGGATGGCTGGTGCCCCGTCATTCTTGTTGTAAAAAAACCCCGACGCCTCAATCTTCGAAGCGCTCTGGCGTTTCTCCTACTGGGTTTTTCAAGGGAATGAATGCATTACGTCCTTCAGGGACCATTGAGACAAACTTTTTCTTCAGTGCTCTTCAAATTTCGCTAGAACAACACAACAATAGCCACAGCGTTACATGGTTCAAGCTTTTTCAATTTACAATCTTAGAATATCACATCCTTTCTTTGTCATTTACCTTAAGCATGTTAACAGATCCGTATCGCGTTGTCAATGCAGACTCTCATGATGTTTCGTGAACTCAAGCTTAAAGGACGCCACGCATGTGTAAAGGGACTGAAGTTAAATACCCATTTAAAACACTCCGATTGGGGCTCTCAGCTACATGCCAGCCAATCAACGCTGACATTTAACCCATCCGGTTGAACTGTTTTTAGCCGATGAATCCACCATTGTTCACGATAGGATAACATTTGGTCCTGTGATCTACCAGCTGACCCATGCAGAACCAACTCAATACACCAACATTGCAGCGTGTCAAAACTATGTCCCCAATCCAGACAATGCTGTACTATGGGAGCTTCTGTTCGTCTGCATTTTAACCTACTCTCATGTTCTTTTAACCGGGTTTTTAAAGCCCAAATTGTTTTTTCCGATGTACAGGAAAGAGCAGGGACATCTAATCGCGTAAACTACCGATTTAGAATCACAGTCAGTTAAGTGTCGTAAATGATATGTCTCTCCTCGATGTATAAACTCTGAAATTTCTAGCATAACATGGCAGATACTGCAGTGACCACATTTCACATGTTTCCCAATTCTTCCACTTCCCGGAACCCAATCCAGTGGCCTCAATGCGGTAGGAGATAAATATTCCTTCAAGCTTTTATTCCTCCTCCATACACATCATAATTCCTTCTCTTGTAGCCCCGGTACCACTTCCAAAACCCCTTTATGTTTTTTCAAATTTTTTGAATCATGGTACTTAATGGTGAATAAGCAGTTACCAAATGTATTTTATGATCATCTTTTCTCACATCCAATTTTTCTAATATGAGATAAAATGGATGATGGAGGAGGAGATGGACTTGAGGAGATGGGTGGGGATAGGATCAGAAGAACAGGTAGTGAGTTTAGAGGAGGAAAGAATAGAGGTTTCCTCAACAGAGATTTTATAAAATGATGAAAGGGTGATAGAGGTTGAGGGGAAAAGTTGGTAATAGAGAATGGGAAGAGGACATGAAGAAGATTTAGTGTGGAACTGAAGAGTAATCTTATGCACTTTGTCATGGAAATAGTTGTAAGTGTGGGTTATTCCTTTCCCAGCACTATATACCACTTACCCTGGGGACGTCTGCTAATCCCCTGGGTCGAGGAACCACCTTACCTTCTCTGTCTGGAATTCCAGGGGAACAAACACACACACTCGCATATAAGTAGTATGTAAGTTTATTCCACAGGTTAGAGGGGCTGTCTGTCTTTATACATTAACAGAGACATATACATACATCATCAACTCATCCCCTGAGGCCCACCACAGCTTATCAGTAACTTCACAGATGTTAGTTGTTTCCTTGCAGGACAATCAATTTGTCTTAGCACACACAGCACATTCCTTTCCATATATAGATATGTACAGGATTCCCATTTTCCCCTGCGGGCCTCCTAGTCCTCCTGTACACACACTTTAAATCTTATTTTCCCCTATCGTTCCCCCCTTTGGGCCTGCATAGGCCCACTATAAGAACAGCCAAACATTCTTCTGAAGGACAGTTAAGCAAACATTATTAACTGGAGGTTGGTGGTAGCGTGCTCAGGTACATCAGCCACCACGGAAACAGGTGTATAAGAGTACATAAAAGTGGTGGAGCTCTGCAGGGCCTTCCGATAATAGCCAAGGACAAATAAAAATATACAACAAAAAAAACAAGGATTATAAAACCCCTCAATAGGTCAATCATCAGCCCTTTGAGACCACTCCCCAAACCGCCTAACCATTTTACAACATCACCCCATATGTTACCGAAATCAATACCGCCCTTGAAATCGGCCATATTCAAATCAGATAAGGTCTTAATCTTTTTCATGGCATCTAAAACAAAAATCATGTGGTTCGCTATAACAGTACAACAATTAGTTTCATTTAAAAAGGTACAAGCCCCGCCCTCAGCTGCTAGTAAGAGATCTAAATTTATTATTATTTATTTATTTAAAAACTTTTATATACCGCCCCTTCCCAAGATCAGTGGCGGTTTACATAGAACATTGGTGAACAAATACATAGAACATTATGTAACATTGCAACTATGTACAAGGAACGTTATAAACAAAAGCAATCATGTATAGCTCATAACAAGAACCTTTGATTATTTAGGCAGTTAATTATTTACAGCGGATTACAACAAAAAATCTTGATTATTTGGAGAACTGTGGTATTTACAGCCTGTAACATAGTATCGCCTTTGATTATTTAGACAGCAGAATGTGCTATAGGGGGTGGGAGGCTAGATCTGAGAATTGACAGTAATGTTGGGTGAATAAGTGTGTTTTTAGTTCCTTTCTAAACTTTTGGAGATCTTTTGTCTCTCTTAGTTGATCAGGGAGGTTGTTCCATAGTGTAGTTGCTACGTAAGTGAAAGCGCTGTTGCTTGTTATTTGCTTTGTCTTTCTTATTGTATCTGGCACTTGCACTGTATTGAGATTCCTCCTTCTTCTTACTCTACTATCTGAGGGGCTATGGATGAGGGTAGATAGGTAAGATGGGGCAATGTTGTTAATTAACTTGAATGTAGTCAGTATAATTTTGTAATGTATCCTGCATGCAACGGGAAGCCAATGTAATGAGTATAAGATGGGAGAAATGTGGTCAGATAATTTAGCCTTGGAAATTATTCTTGCGACAACATTCTGAGCCATTTGAAGAATATTTTGATTTTTCTTTGTTATGCCTTTAAGGATACCATTGCAATAGTCAAGGTGAGGTGTTATTAAAATTTGAGTAATGGTCCGGAAGTCGTCACTTTCTATAAGTGGTCTAAGCTGTTGGATAGTTCTAAGTTTGTAGAATATTGTTCTGGTTATTTTCTTAATGTGTGAAGTGAAGCTGAGAGTTTTATCAAGTATGACTCCCAAATATTTGATTTCGTGCTTCACTGGGAGGGAGAAGTTATGTAGTTTGATTTCTGATGGAGGTGCGAAATTGGGGTTTCTTGATGTAAACAGTATTTCAGTTTTCTTAAAATTAATGTTCATATTCTTTGAGCGAAGCCACTGATCGGCTTCGGCGAGACAGGTTGAGAGGTTATCATAGTTAGGGTCATTTGTATTAATTGGGGTGTACAACATAATATCATCCGCATAAATGTGGTAATTTATATTATGTCTTTTAAAGATGGTGCATATCGGTTGCAGATATAAGTTGAATAATAGGGCAGAAAGTGATGATCCTTGAGGGATTCCCTGTTCTTGTGGAAATGGTGGAGAGGGATCTTGATCTATTTGTACAAATTGAGAACGGTCGGATATATAAGATTTAAACCATTTGAGAGCTACTTCTTTTATACCTAATTGGCCAAGTCTTGAGATTAGAATGTTATGGTTTACACTGTCAAAAGCAGCGGAAATGTCAATAAATACTAGTATGAAAGCTTGTTTGATATTGTCCATACCTCTGACAAGGGAGTCAAGAAGGACAAGTAATAATGTTTCTACGCCGTGTGATCTAAAGCTCTACGATTTTGTAATGTCATTTGAGTATTCTGTTCCAGGGATTCGGAAAGCTTAGAAATGGATTTTGTTACTGACCTCATTTGTATATGTAACAAGCATTGTAATCTTCGAATTGCCATACCCAATTCAGCGGTGATAGCGGGGGTTTGGAAAACTGGGATCCAGGAAGTATAGCTAAGGGCATCCAAGCGAACTTTGGTCAAAGGATAAGTAGTATTAATATATGGAATAGCCTCATCTTCAGGATTATCAGGTGACCAAGGATTTGCATTCCTTTTCTTTCTTTTACCATGGGTCACATTCAAAGGTATTAGAGCCGAATAGGGAGTTATTTTAACTAAGGCACAAGGTAGCAAAGACGCGTTAATTTGTTGATAAATCATCTCCCCACACAACCAATAATGACCCACCACAGCGAAGAGGTCTGTGCCAGTGGTCCATATGCGACTCATATTATGCCCATCAAACCACTTCACAAAAGGACTTCCCACAGTGGAGGAGATGAGGTTCTTTCTTAAACTGGACATTGGTAGATAGCATGAAGTGTATGGGGATTCATTTTGGGACCCCTGCATCACTACAGCTGAACCATTGTGGTAAATGGAACCAACTGCCACATACCAGCAGAAGTCAGATCCATTAAACACTACCAGGCTCTTTGTAATATTTCTCCAATCATTTTTCATATTGGAGGGGTCCATATTACTGGATTGATTATACCAGTTTATCATGACTGAATTATTAATAAAATGAAAAGACCCATTAAACACATTATACGACAGGTTACACCTGTGTGAAAAAGCAATGGATGCATTTGTTATCAAACATAGATCAAATATCATATTTGGGTCAGCATATACATGCAAAGGATCATGTATCATATTCATCATATACCACATCTTGGAACAATTGAAAGATTCATAACAACTGGCAGAAAAATTATTATTATCTACACAAGCAAGTTGTCCCGCATACTCATTTAAGGGAACCTTTGAAACGTGTACCGGAGCATATGCTACACCCTTTGGTAAAGGAGTACAGATAATGCAGTCAGTTAAGTTCATCAGACTAACAATCTCCAAAACAGAGGATTTCCACAAATTCGGAGAGAGGAGTTCTCGCTTAGTCCGGCGAGAACTATTGAGAGATACCTGAATCCAAGTTGCATTGTTCTCTGTCCGATGTGCCTGCGTCCAAGGTCCTTCGTTTGTAAAATAATGTATAGTCAGCACAATGACAACTGAGATCAATAACAAGCAGAACAGAGCCAGCCAGGCAGACCTCATGGCTGGGGCGAGTCAGGCGTCTTCCAGGAATCCTCCGGTGCACTCTTGACATGTGAGGCGTGTACCCAGGTTGGATGCCTATCAGTTAGCACGGCTGTGCAAGTAACTGCAATAATCTCCTCCGGATCTCCAAACGGTGGGTCCCACTGGCCCTTCTTATGAAACAGCTTTACCAGCACACGGTCTCCCGGGCGGAACGGGTGCGTCGGTTCTGCAGAAGGAAAAGGAAACGCATTATACACTTGTTCAGACACCGTGCACAAATATTTAGTTAGCTATGTAGCATATTCTTCCTGTAACACAACAGGAGCAACTGCTCGCAAAGTCAACTGGAAAAACACAAAAAGCGAGCAGGTATGGAAGTCACATTCACTTTAATAAAGTTGAAAAACCCCAACGCGTTTCGGCGATGCCAAAAAAGCATCTTTCAGGAAATGGAAAAAAGAGCCAAACGACGAAACCTGGAAACAGCACAAGCACTGGCAAGTCAAATGCAAGGCATTGATAAGGCAGGCAAAGGGAGAATTTGAGAAGAAGCTTGCTGCAGAAGCAAAAACGTGAAGTAAAGACCTTTTCAAGTACATTCGTAGCAAAAAACCTGTGAGAGAGTCAGTTGGTCCATTAGATGATAAAGGGGTTAAAGGAGCACTAAGAGGAGACAAGGCGATAGCAGAGAGACTGAATGAATTCTTTGCTTCAGTCTTTACTGAGGAAGATGTAGGGATGTTACCCATGACTGAAGTGGTATTTAAAGGTGCAGAAGAATTGAAGGAAATATCGATACATCGAGAAGATGTATTACAACTATTAGATAAGCTGAAGAGTAGCAAATCACTTGGGCCGGATGGTACACATCCAAGGGTATTGAAAGAACTGAAATATGAGATTGCAGACCTGCTATTAGTAATCTGTGAACTATCATTAAAATCATCTCTAATACCTGAAGATTGGAGGATCGCCAATGTAACACCAATTTTTAAAAAGGGTTCCAGGGGTGATCCGGGAAACTACAGACCGGTGAGCCTGACGTCAATACCGGGAAAAATGATAGAAACCATCATAAAGAATAAAATTACTCAGCATGTTGATAGTCATGAACTAATGAGAGACAGCCAACATGGCTTTAGACAAGGAAGATCTTGTTTTACTAATCTGTTATGTTTTTTTTGAAGGAGTGAATAATCAGGTGGACAAAGGTGAGTCGGTTGATATTGTGTATCTGGACTTTCAGAAAGCCTTTGACAAGGTCCCTCATGAGAGACTGTTGACAAAACTAAAGAGTCATGGGATAGGAGGCAGTGTACTATTGTGGATCAGGAACTGGTTAAAAGATAGAAAGCAGAGGGTAGGGCTAAATGGCCAATTTTCCCAATGGAGAAAGGTGAATAGTGGTGTACCCCAGGGATCTGTGCTGGGTCCGCTGCTTTTTGACATATTCATAAATGACCTGGAAAGTGGAATAACGAGTGAGGTTATCAAATTTGCAGATGACACAAAACTATTTAAAGTTGTTAAAACCCAATTGGATTGTGGAAAATTGCAAGAGGATCTTGATAAATTGGAAGACTGGGCATCAAAATGGCAGATGAAATTTAATGTGGACAAGTGCAAGGTTATGCACCTAGGGAAGAACAACCCAAACTATGGTTACACGATGCAAGGTTCCACATTAGGAACCACCACCCAGGAAAAAGATTTAGGCGTCATTGTGGATACCATGTTAAAACCCTCGGCCCAGTGTGCAGCAGCGGCCAAGAGAGCAAATAGAATGCTAGGTATGATAAGGAAAGGAATGGAAAATAAAACAAAGGATATTATAATGCCTCTATATCGTTCCATGGTGAGACCGCACCTTGAATATTGTGTGCAATTCTGGTCGCCGTATCTTAAAAAGGATATAGAGTTATTAGAAAAGGTTCAGAGAAGAGCCACCAAAATGGTAAAGGGGATGGAAGGATACTCCTATGAAGAAAGGCTAAAAAGGTTAGGGCTCTTTAACCTGGAAAAGAGACGGCTGAGGGGAGATATGATAGAAGTCTATAAATTAATGAGCGGAGTGGAACGGGTAAACGTAGATCGATTGTTTACCTTATCAGAATATAGAAAGACTAGGGGACATGCAATGAAGCTACAGGGTAAACTATTTAAGACTAATAAGAGAAAATATTTTTTCACTCAACGTGTAATCAAACTCTGGAATTTGTTACCGGAGGATGTAGTAAAGGCTGTTAGTGTAGCTGGGTTTAAAAAAGGTTTGGACAAGTTCCTGGAGGAAAGGTCCATAAGCCATTATTAAGAAGGGACCCAGGATATCAATGCTTGAACCAATACAAGCATTGTGGAACCTGTGTCCCTTGGGGAAACTGCTAGGTACATATGACCTAGATTGGCCACTGTTGGAAACAGAATACTGGGCTTGATGGACCTTGGTCTGAACCAGTATGGCATATCTTATGTTCTTATGTTCTTATGATTGCCTTCATCAGGGGGCACTGGAGGACAACAAAACAATATAACAAAATAAATGTCTTATAGAATATTTTTTATTTATTTAGCTGTATTTATATCCCGCTTTTTACTGGGTCAAAGCGGTCAATTGGGAGATACATTTAACACGAGGGGATATGACACACATACGCTAATACTTACAGGGAACATGGGCAATGGAGGGTTAAGTGGCTTGCCCAAGACCCTAAGGAGTACCTATAGGACTAGAAATCCCAGTCCCTCCGGCCTGAGATTGCTGTCCCCAGGTGGGACTTGAACCCTCGGCCCTCCGGCCTGAAGTACCTTGTCCTAACCACTAGGCCACTCCTCCCACTCCTCCTTTTATAAAAACATAAAATTAAAAACATTAAAAGAGATATGTTATAAGAATAATAATTAATACAAGCATAAACACATATAAATGACCATACTTCATATGAAAAAGGACAAACCATCCTAATATAGCAAAAACATAATGTACTTACAAGGAGTCCTAATCAATACACTAGATAGAGCGCATACAGTAGCACAGATATGGCACAAGACCAATCGTGTGGTTGACAATGCTAAAAAATAATAATGATGCCATTAATAACATAAATAAATGGATAGATAGTAAAAAAGGTAGTAAAATACTGAACATAAATAGCAACAACAGGAGAACCCAGACCCAGAACGGAGTCATTCAAAAACTCTAAAAAGAACTTTTCTTTTTGTAAGAATTCTTATGTGATGATATTTCCTCAAAAATAAACGCCCAATTAATGACTAATAAAATGCTAAAGTAGAGCATTCTTAAAAATATACGTGTGTTACAATCGGGAGAAAACCCACCACGTAGCTCAAACATTAAAGCGGCTCTATGTAACCATACAAACGGGCACCAACAATACTGCAAAACAATTTAATACAGAATGTTAGAGGCTCCAAAATTGGATTGAGCATCAAACTATTAGTATTTCAGCTAAAAACTTAAGTTCTTAGTAAAAGCAATTACCTTCAGCACTGACAGCAAGCTTGTAACAGCAATTCCCGAGAACGCTGAAACTGGCGCGCTTTTAAGGTGAAAGGGTGCAGCGTGATAAAATGCATATGTATGAAGTGTTGTTATTTATGTTCAGTATTTTACTACCTTTTTTTACTATCTATCCATTTATTTATGTTATTAATGGCATCCTTATTATTATTTTTTAGCATTGTCAACCACACGATTGGTCTTGTGCCATATCTGTGCTACTGTATGCGCTCTGTCTAGTGTATTGATTAAGATTCCAGCATTTGTGTCACTGTTTTTGGAGGAGATAATTTTATAATTGCCTATACTCAGGCAGGAGAGAGCGCCCGGTTTCCAGGGGACAGCACAAACCCCAAGTAGGTAACACGCTCGCAGCACCACTGGAGCTTTTTTAGAGAAGCCTTATGTCCATGGGAGGCTAAATAGCAGAGCAAGGATACAGAATTGTTTTCACATTCTGTGATTGTTTTCGAACATAACAAAAAATCGTCCATATACTGGAGAAGGGTGGAGGAACAAGGCGGATGCCACATTTCAATTGATGCCTTAAGAACAAGAGAATACACTGCCGGGGAATCAATGTATCCCTGCGGCAGGCAAGTCCAGGTATATTGTTTGCCTGCATGTGTGAAAGCCATAAGAGGCTGCGTGATGGGGTCTAGGAGTACACTAAAAAAGGCATTAGCTAAATCAATAACCGTAAAGCATTTGGCTTCCATAGGAATAAGAGTAAGTAGCCCGGCGATATCAGGCATCACCGGTGCCAGCGGGACAACAAGCTGATTTACGGCCCGTAAATCCTGGGTAAAACGGAACCCATCCCCCTTAGGGACGGGATTCACGGGAGCATTATAAGGAGAAACAGTAGGAACTACAATACCTGCTGCGACAAAATCCTGGATCATGGACTGCAAAGCAGTTTCCTTAGGGCCAGACAAAGGGTACTGTCAGATACAAACAACAGCTTAAGGATCCTTTAAACATGCCACGTATGGCATACAGGGGACCAATCCGGTGTCAGTTGGGGAGGTGGCACAGAGTTTAGGAGGAACCTTAGACAACCCATGCGCCTCTGTAGAAATCATATTCAATAAAAAGGGAGAGTTCAGGGCAAAAGAACCATCCAAATTACTAATAGTTACTGTTTCTAGGTGACACAACAGGTCCCGCCCCAGGAGACTCACTGGACAGGAGTGAATAATCGTAAATGAATGTGTAAACAGAACAGTATTATTACCAAGCACAGAGACAGACAATGGGGGTGTAATCCACGTGGGGGTAGAGGCTCCATTTATCCCAACTGAGGCAGGACCTGGCGTTAAGGATTCCCTACAAACAGAGGCATGTAACTTAGAGCAAGTCGCTCCCATATCGATTACAAAAGAGACTTGCTGGCCATTAATGCCCAACATACAACGAGGGGGCTCCTTCCATCCACCCGTCAACTGAACCCAGATCGGAACCGTTGCCTCAGGGCAGCCCTATGGGCGTTGCAGGGGCTGTTGCCATGTAATAGGGATAACAGGGGTTGTGGGGCTACTAGATGGGGGAGGGAGTGGTGCCGATGGCGTTGCGGGAGGGGGCAAAGCCCACCCCTCCTGAGTCGGCCCAGGGCCGCTACCTACCACGTAAGGGCAGTCATTTTTCCAATGTCCTTGTTGCTTACAATGAAAACAAATATGATTCCTAGATATTCCCTGCCCTATTCCTCTTCCACCACCCTGCTCGCCTCAAAACTGGCCGCGCTGTCCCCTCCACCCCCGAGATTGTGACCACTGAGGCCCCGGGGGTTGATATCCCCCGGAGTAGGATTTCTGGCAACCAATATCCTGCTGCCAAGCATGAGAAATTTTACCTTTCTTGACATCCATATCTGCAAAACATCCTGCTGCTTCCTTCGTTAGTATTACCTTCTCCAATTCTGCCGGAGTCATGCTAAACCAAGCATCTATCATTCGCTTACATGCTACAGTCACTTTGGGGCGCATAGCCCCAAACAGCGTCTGAATATACATCGAAGCCATCAGGCCTTCCTGTGATAAACCTTTCTCCTCCTTCCAACACTTATGAAACCTTTGCACCAACTGTGAAACTCCTTCCCCTGGTTCCTGCACGCATGGAATAGACGCAGCAAGATTCTGTTTCGCCCCAAATAAACGCTCAAACTCCCCTAACACTTCGTCCCACATCTTTTTTATCACCTCGGGATATCGGAGGGGGTAATTAGAATCATCCGGCATCTCATAAGGGTTCGTCAGGGACTTAACTCTAGAAAAATCAAATGGGGTTTCTTCATCATTCCCCAGGACACCCTCAATAATGAGGCGGTAGTCCTGCGCCATACACTGCAACCAGTGAGTCATATGTTGCAAGTAGTGCACAGTAGCAGCTGGTGTTATCATGGGGTTCGGAGCATGCTGTAAAATAGAAGAGAGGATAGCGGGATCCAGGGGCTTACAACAAGCTGATTACCAATAGTTAGAAAAGGGTACTGGGTGTATATATGGCCCTTAGAGGTAGGGTCTCCTGTCACTCTATCACTGTTAGAAGTTCTCATGTCATTTGAATCCAGCTTATGAAAGGGGTTATGAGGGCTAATCCCATCCCTATGAGCCCTAGCCCTACTCTCTTCCTGTTCCCCCACCCGATCTTCGGTTGAAGGCATCGTAAGGGGGGTAATGAGGAACTCCAGTGGGGCAACAGGGACCAGGGAAGCAGCGGACCCTCCAACCCCCGCTCTCTCCGGCCCCAGCTGCCTCCTGAGATGTCTTACACAATTGGCGATACATGTTTTCCCTGGGAGCATCCCAACCAGCAGGGGCTGGCCCAGATGCAGTCAAGCATGGGCTTGAGTGAGAAGGTAGGGCAGGAGAAGGTATCCAGGCAGCGGACGGCGGCGGCAGAGGCAAACCGGCAGGCTCCTCCACCTTGCCATGCACAGCCTCATAAGTAGCACATATCTGATGACTCGTATCTATAGGTAATTCCCGGTGGGTGGGGGCACGCCCCACCATTACTACTGGGGGGTGTGCAGTAGAAGCAACCGCCGCCAGAACAATGTCTTCTAATGAATCAGAATCTCTGGCTGGCTTTACAATGGCAGCCGATCCAACCAGGGAGGAGTAAATGGGCTGATACGGTGGAGGGGCCGTGGGCACCCAGGAGGAGGACACCTGGGGTTGGGGCAATTTCGGAGGCAGTTCCCGGGGTGAGTCAAGCACTGGTAGGTGCTGACCATTATAATAAGGAGCCAGCTGTATCCATACAGTACCACATTCCTTCATATAAGGTTTTGGCCATTTTGAGTCTCCGGAATAAAAGGGAAAAGCTTTCTTATCCCCCAGACACAATCCCCGAATCATATCTAAATGCCAGGCAGAGAATCTACCCTCCCTGGGAAAGGTATTTGAGCTATGTAAACCTTCTGTCCACCCCGCCATATTATCCACCCAGGGATTAGTATAATAACCCCCTGCCACTCTGTCTACGTATTCCTTTGGCGTCTCCCCATCTACCGGGGGTGCGCCGGGAGGGACCGGGGTACGACGAGAATACTTCTTAGCTGCAGTTTTAAACCTTATCACAACATTTGACTGCGAACACATTCCCGCGGATTCTGGAGCGGTCCCCTAACCTTGGGACCCCCCCATCCTCTAATTAATATTCAACAATCACACGCTTGGCCACTTGCTTTCTGCCAACAGCCGTCACTAGCGCTATCGCTTCAGGCTGAGGCAGGGGCATCTTGCCAAGCTCACACAATCACACAAGCCACAGAGAAGGAAAAGGGTATTACCACGGACCCAGCAGGACGTCCCCGTTATGCATAGCTCTACCAAAGCGCATTCCCGAGACTAGCTACCAAAGCTACGTCAATTTAGGAAGTTGGGAAATCCCAGTGCAGCTACCAAAGCTACGTCAATTTAGGAAGTCTGGAAATCCCAGTGCAATGGGGAAATCCTCACTTCTGACACCAGATTGTAAGTGTGGGTTATTCCTTTCCCAGCACTATATACCACTTACCCTCGGGACGTCTGCTAATCCCCTTGGCTGAGGAACCACCTTACCTTCTCTGTCTGGAATTCCAGGGGAACAAATACACACACTCGCATATAAGTAGTATGTAAGTTTATTCCAGAGGTTAGAGGGTGTGTCTGTCTTTTATACATTAACAGAAACATATACATATGCCATCAACTCATCCCCTGAGGCCCACCACAGCTTATCAGTAACTTCACAGATTTCCTTGCAGGGCAATCAATTTGTCTTAGCACAGCACATTCCTTTCCGTATATAGACATGCACAGGATTCCCATTTTCCCCTGCGGGCCTCCTAGTCCTCCTGTACACACACACACTTATTTTCCCCTATCAATAGTCTGCTAGGGTTTGGGCAGAGAGAGAAGGAGGGATTGGAGGTGGAGTTGCCTGAAGAAGAGAACTGAGAGTAGAAAAGTAACATTGAGGGTTAGAAGCAAGATGGTTAATCTGATGGAGAAAATAGTTTTGCTTAACGAGTGCAATGATGGACTGGAAAGAAGAAAGCATGAAGTGAAGAAAGTCAGAGAGAGAGTGGGATTTGAGCCAGGTGTGCTCAGCTGAGTGGGCATAGGAACATATGTAGTGAATAGCTGAAGACTACCAGGGATGAGGTGAGGTGCACCTCACAGTCCGTGGAATGGACAGAGCAGGGGTACCCAGAGTAGAGGAGAGAGCAGTATTATAGGCAGCTTTGGTTTCATCAGCAGACTTAGAGGACAAAGTGGAAGAGAGAAAAGATGAGACAGTAGTGGATAGAGTCAGTGGATAAATAGCATAAAGATTTGTAAAAAGATAGGAGAAGATTGGGCACGATTGAGGGAGGGAGTAATGGAGTGAAACTTAACAGGTGATGGTCATATAAAGGAAGAATGGAGAAATGGAAATTAGAAGGTAAACAATCACAGCAGAAAATGAGGTCAAGCCAGTGACCACGCTGATGAGTGGGGGCAGAAGAGCAAAGCTGGAGGTTGAAAGAGGAGGTAAGGGAAAGGGGCTTGGATACATAAGGGTCAGAGGGGTTATCAATATGAAAATTAAAGTCACCAAGAATAAGGGCGGGGGAAGAAATATCCAGAAATAAAGAGAGCCAAGAGTCAAAATCAGTGAGGAAAGTAGAAAAGGTCTTGTCAGGGGGTCTGTAGCTGACATCAATCTAGAGAGGTAGACAGACAGATGGAATGGACTTCAAAGGAGAGAAAGGAATGAGACTGAGGGAAAAGGAGGGGCTGAACTGAGCAAAAAGGAGAAAATAGAAACTCAGCACCACTGCCGTTGCCATTGGGATGAGAAGAGTGGGAAAATTGATAGCCGCCATGGCAGAGGGAAGCAATTGAAGCAGTGTCATCAGAACGGAGCCAGGTTTAAGTAAGAATGAGAAGATGAAAAGCACGAGAGATAAAGAGATTGTAAGTAAAGGAAAGTTTATTAGAAATACAATGAACATTCCATAAAACACATGAAAAGGGGAGAGAGGAGGGGGAAAGGAGAGGGATGTGGATGAGATTAGGGTGGTGGAGAGAGGAACTAATATGGAAGTGATAGAGAAGTGAAGGGGCACCAGGATTGGAATTAATGTCACCAGAGGACAGAAGGAGAAGAAGAGTGCAAGGAACAGGGGAGACAGCACAGTTCTTAGTAATATCTGGCAATGAGACAGCTAAGAAAGAATCTCATGTTCATAATGATTTATTATTCAAATAATAGTGATAGCAGCAAATACAAGAATAAGGTAAAAACTAGTTATAGTTTTGTTTCCTAGCAAAGCACTTATCTTTAACAAAGCTAATGCTGTCAAGTCAGTGCTGACTCCTAGCCACCCAGCAGCCCCTGAGTTTTCTTGGCAAGGTGTGACTAAATGTAGATTGCCAGACCCTTTTTCCTAAGGCAATGGAGAGTAAAGTGACTTGCCCAAGGCGTGCCAGTGGGAATTAAACCCAGATTGCTTGGGTGGTAGGTTGCTGCAGCAACCACTAGGATACTATTCCATGCCAAAACATTTTTAGAAAACCTAAATACCATTATGTCACCAGTTCCAACTTGGACTTCACAATATTACAAAAATATCTCTCCAGCTAGTCACAAGATGTCAAAGAAATAAATCCGAGCCTTATAACCTGTCATTAGCAGAAGAGGTTCAGAGAATGGTAGCAGCTCTGTGACGAGGCAGGAATTATTTATTATGCCCATCTCCAGCTGTCTAAAATCAGTCCTTGGGACAGAGAGTGGCAGAAGAGTCTAGACAGGATGAAGGGGATAGTAGAGCACAACGAAAAATCTAAAAAAGCAATGATGGAGCAAGAATCTGTGGCAAAAAGCCAAGTGATAAAAATGGGGCAAATTTAAAGTGGCTGGCCATTGCAGCTTCAAATTATTTATTTATTTATTTATTTATTTATTTATTTAATTGGATTTTTATACCGCCTTATCATACAATCAAAGCGGTTTAACAAAAGAGAAAATTAGTAATAGTGAAAAAATCTGTGATAATATATACATAGTTTGTAAATATATGATTAAATGTCTTGGGAAAAGGTGTACTATATATATAGTCCTGGATAGTCAATGTTGGGGCCATATCCAGCCGCCAGCATTGAAAATCTGGATTGCACAGATAGCGATTTAGCTATCCAGTCAGTGACAATATTCAACCATTGAATGGATAGCTAAACCAACTAATGTTAGGCCTACTTTTATTTCCTCTAACTTTAGCTGGGTTAAGTTAACAGACCAGTGGCAGAATATTGTTGCTGCCTCCCCCCCCCCTCCCCTCCCCTGCAAAGCCCCAACACTAAGCAGGTAGCTTCAAGGCACACAAATCAGGTAGCAGGGGATATTTGTAGTACTAAATGGTTTAGTGCCACCGAATAGCAAGTCTGTTTACCTGTTAAACCACTTAGCAGATCTGCTAACTGGTTAAACCACTTTAAATATGCCCTGCCAATGTCTTTTTTAATTCAGTCTTTTTAAGATTTTCTCTTTGTGCTTATTGGTTCTGCATGCAGATGACATGATTCTAGAAGCAGTCTCTTTAACTGACTATAGCAGAACAAACAGAAGTCATCTATCAACATCCGATCCTGTACACAATGAGGTCAATTCTATTAATGTATGTCCAGCCCCCTGTACAGCCGGGCGTGCAAAATTAGACCTGATTCTGATTCTGCAGCCCCCACGGGATCAGAATCAGGTCTAGTGTCTGGACTTGCAGGCCTGGACCCGATTCTGTCCAGCCATATGTCCCAGCAACTACCCGACTAACTCAGACGGTCCCATGAATGGAGTCGTGGTGTTATGGTGTCCTGTTGCTATGGCAATGCAGCTCCATTCACAAGCTGCAATCCTGGCCCGATGAACCTGGATGCCTGTTCCCTGCAGCCTGACCCCCAATCTGACCTTCCAAGGCCTGGGTTGGGCTGTGGGGAACCCCCTGTGCTCCCTCAACTGTGTTCCAGGATCCTGTACCATGATCCCCCTCTGCCCAGGGGGACTTATTCCACCTTCAAGGTGGAATAAGTCCCCTGTCTAGATTTGAGGCCCCAGACATACAGGGTTTATTTATTTATTTTCATTCTCTTATATACCGCGCTATTCTGCATCAGTGCAGTTTATATTGAACAAACTGAAATTACATTGAACAGGGCATTATAACTTGGAGATAACTATTTTACAGGGAACATGGGCTATGGAGGGTTAAGTGGCTTGCCCAAGACCACAAGGAGCACCTGTGGGACTAGAAACCCCAGTCCTTCCGGCCCAAGGTTGCTGTCCTCTAGTGGGATTTGAACCTCCAACTTTCCGGCCTGAAGTACCTTGCCCCAACCACTAGGCCACTCCTCCACTCCACCACTAACTACACCACAGAGGGTTGACCTCTGAATTGGCCCTGTACATCCAGGGTCACGGCCCGCCCATGCCCTGCCCTCGCTCTGCCTCCGGAATGCCCCTCCCGCCCCATCTAGACTTCCCCATACAAACCCGTTGTACATACAGGGAGGGTATTGACAGGGCCGGCAGGGGGACAAATAGTGGGGATGGACATACCCCGGTCTTCGTGGGACAGAATGACCCCCGGTGTCATCAGTTTATGAGAGATGAAGGTAAGTGATAACAACTTATTTACCATGTTAGTTGCAATAAAATTTATTTTTCCAGATCCAACACTGAATATTTGTGACCAATTTAAAGTGGCAATGGCAAACTCCATGTTGGTTGCTGTGACATTGCTTTTTCCAGATCTTTGGAGCCGAAACGCTTTGGACACCTACATTGTAATAAAGAATAATATATCTATCAAATTTTTTATACAGGCAGCTTGTCAGTTGTCTGAATTGTAGCAAGTTCAGAATTCTTCACTTCAGAGAATCATGTTAATTTCTTTCAGATCTCATAGGTTTTAAAAAATGGCGTAGGCTATAACCTGCAATTCAGAGTTGGGTATCTTCCAGGGATACAACCTAAATAGGGAAGTTAGGGTATCCTGATAAAGAGGTCACAATAAATGTAAAGTAGTCCAAGTGTTTTTAGGAAAAAATCAGAAAGAGCTGAAAGATTCCAAATGATCTTTGTCAATTGACAATCAGCTTATCAATATAAGCAAAAAACATACTTTGAATTGCCAGAATGCATATGCTAGAAGAGTGAAAAATATAATGAGAGAGTTAGCATGAAGAGGTAGATATAATACATCCTTCAGAGACCTGGTAGAAGGAGGATAAACAACGGGATGCTGTGACAGCAGGGTACAAAGTATGTTGAAATCATGAGTTGGATCAAATAGGTGGAGGGATGGCACTATATGTTGAAGAGGGCATTGAGTCAAATAAAATAAAATAAAATAAAAGTTCTGCACGATAGAATTTTTATGTAGAGATATTCCATATGTGAAATAGGAAAGATTAGTAGTTGGACTATTCTATCGTTTGCCTGGCCAGAATGAACAGAAAATGAAATACAAACAGAAATAAGGGAAGTTAACCAACTTTGCAATGCAGTAAGAATGAGTCATTTCACTTATGTCTGTATTGAAAGGGTAGATGTCACATTTGGAAATGCTGAGGAGTTAAGTTTCTAGATGAAATAACTGACTGTTTCATGGAACAGCTGGTTTAAGAACCAACAAAAGAGGATCTATTTTAGACCTACGATGATCTATTATAGATTTTAAAATGGCTATGACCAATGTATTGTAAAAAAATAAAGAAACAAACCTTTATGGAACATGGAATTTCATGCAAAAGGAAATGGTGTTGAGGCCACTTGACAATAATGTCATAACTTGAACAAATCTGACAATAGCTAGAAGTTAAAAGTGGAAGGAAGTCCAAAAAACTGCCAGCATGTTTTAAAGGTGAGGTCAGAGAGGCTGTTGTTGCCAAAAAAACATCATTCAGGAAATGGAAAAAAGAGCCAAATGACGAAAACTGGAAACAGCATAAACACTGGCAAGTTAAATGCAAGGCATTGATAAAACAGGCAAAGACAGAATTAGGGAAGAAACTTGCTGTGGAAGTAAAAACACATAATAAAGACTTTTTCAAGTACATTCATAGCAAAAAACATGTGAGAGAGTCAGTTGGACAATTAGATGATAGAGGGGTAAAAGGGGCACTAAGAAGGGACAAGGCTATAGCGGAGAGACTGAATGAATTCTTTGCTTTGGTCTTTACTGAGGAAGATGTAGGGATGTTACCCATGACTGAAGTGGTATTTAAAGGTGATACCGCAGAAGAATTGAAAGAAATATTGCTACACCGGGAAGATGTATTACAACTATTTGATAAACTGAAGAGTAGCAAATCACCTGGACCGGATAGCATACATCCAAGGGTGTTGAAAGAACTGAAATATGAGATTGCAGACCTGCTATTAGTAATCTGTGAACTATCATTAAAATCATCTGTAATACCTGAAGACTGGAGGATTGACAATGTAACGCCAATTTTTAAAAAGAGTTCCAGGGGTAATCTGGGAAACTACAGACCGGTGAGCCTGACATCAGTACCGGGAAAAATGGTAGAAACCATCATAAAGAACAAAATTACTCAGAATGTAGATTGTCATGGCTTAATGGGAGACAGCCAACATGGTTTTAGACAAGGAAGATCTTATCTTACTAATCTGTTATATTTTTTGAAGGTGTGCATAAACAGGTAGACAAAGGTGAGTCAGTTGATATAATGTATTTGGACTTTCAGAAAGCCTTTGACAAGGTTCCTCATGAGAGACTTTTGGCAAAACTAAAAGTCATGGGATAGGAGGCAGTGTACTATTGTGGATCAGGAACTGGTTACAAGACAGAAAGCAGAGGGTAGGGCTAAATGGCCAATTTTCCCAATGGAAAAATATAAATAGTGGAGTACCCCAGGGATCTGTGCTGGGTCCCCTGCTTTTTGACATATTAATAGATGACCTGGAAAAGGGAATAACAAGTGAGGCTATCAAATTTGCAGATGACACAAAGCTAAGCAAATAGAATGCTAGGTATCATAAGGAAAGGGATGGAGAATAAAACAAAGGATATTATAATGCCTCTGTATCGCTCCATGGTACGACCGCACCATGAATATTGTGTGCAATTCTGGTCACCGTATCTTAAAAAGGACATAGGGGCATGTTTACTAACAGGCCGGTAAAGTGCGGGTCGCGGTAGAGTGAGTGTGCCGTATAAGGAGTGGGCGTTCCGTCCTGAAGAAGAAAAGCCGTGATTGACAGATGCGCTAAGGTGCGCGGCGCCCGTGTGCGCTCCGCACCTTACCGCAAATGAGAGCCGAACGGGAGGCATATGTGTCGCGCTGATCAAACAGAAGGACAGAGCCACAGCACAATGGTTGAAGCACTGACCAATGGTGCAGGGAGCAGGGGTTCGAAAGCACACAATGCGCAATGGCTTGCTGAGGTGTTAGTTTATGAGGCAGAGGAATACTGGGCCAAATAAAGCAGCCCGCTGAGTTTTGTTTTGGCTCACATCAAAACTGGACGGGATAAGGAGGCGCGCTGATGTTTTTATGCCACATTTGAATACTGGGCGGCATAAAGCGTCGCGCTGATGTTATCTGGCGGCATATTACTACTGGGCGGCATAAGGCAGTGCGCCGGTTACGGCGGCAATCGCATAATGGAAGGTATAAGTGGGGCGCTGATGTGCAAACAGAAACACAGAGCCACAGCACAATGGTTAAGGCAGTTACCAATGGTGCAGGGATCAGGGGTTCAATCCCCACAGTGACTAATGCAGACTGCTGTTTGCTGTGTAATGTTAGGAGGCTGATTATATAATGGGTGGCATAAGGCGGTGGTATGCTGGGCAGAGAGCGTTGCGCTACTGTTTTCTGAGTCATGTCAATACTGAAAGGCATAAGCGACGTGCTGATGTGCAAATCAGAGAGCAAAGCTGCAGCACAATGGTTACCACACCAACCAATGCTGCAGGGATCAGGGGTACAATACCCAACAGTGCAAAATGAAGATAGCTGGCTGAGGCAGTAGCTGTTAGGGGTAATATTGTTTTAGGAGTACCTTATTGTATATTTGTAGAATCATAACTGATAGCAAATACACTCTCAAAGCAGTGTAACAGAACGTCGCCCATAGGTTAATGCAGAGGGCACATGTGAAAATGCAATGTCCGCCATGGCACCCTACAATGTTGGTGAAAGTGTAGCCAAGTGTGCTATATGAGGCAGGGTAAGGTGAGAGCACTGTCCCAGATGGCAGCAGTGTGCATTGTAACGTATGGGAAATGTAAGTCGGTGTGTTGACCAAGGTCTGCCATACCTGATTTGGCAGGGAGGGGCTGCAGACAGGGGCAGGCGACTGATATGAACAGGGGATTAGAGTGTATCTTATCTTGTAAACTGCCCTATTCCCGTTGGAGTACTACAGCTCCATTAAACTCATGCTCTGGGGAAGAAGCCAATACTCCTCTGTTCTGAATGCTGACAACTTGTGCAGATAGTGAATGATGGAGGGGTGTTCATGGTTTGAATGTTCCAGTGAATAAGGTTGGCAGAGGTATGTCAACTGTCTGTGTGCAACTGTACAGCAATCTCAAAAGAACTACCCCCTTGTGCCAGATATTAATGCACCTTTTATGGTGCTTCAGAAGGCACAATATAAACACACATTGCTAGGAAATGAAAACCTCATTCTCCACAAAGGCCATGTGGAAAGGCTGTCAACTCCCAAGACACTATTGTATGTAACCCATAAGCTGTGTCAATCAAAGGCATGGCAAAAGATGCCCCAAGGATGTAGAGATGAACCCAGAAACGTAACCCACTAGCACTAACATCCCTCAGTTGGAATGGCAAAGGAGGTATGTGGCAAACCCATACGTAACACAAGCACTGCACAGAGCTAAAACACAAAAACAATACAAAATTAAAAGAGGGATGAAGATCAGTTGCTGAACTGCAGAAATCATCCCCATCCCATGTGGCACCCATTAAAATGGACAAACATATTCTGGCTAAGTACAGTCATGCACAGAGTGATGTTAATGTACCGTGCTATAATGACTGTGTGTGAAAGAGGATGGTAAGATGTGGCCAGCAGAGGAGGCTCAAATGGCAGAATAGGTGACATATCAGGATGACTGTGGAGTAAAAGTGCTATGCAGAGCACACACAGGAGAGGCAATCAGGGACAGCTGCAATGCTGGAATGTGTAGGAGGCCAGGATGTGGGTTATCAGCATGCACATCAGGGTAGGATGCCACACAGTTGCCATTACAGAACATTGTATGGAAGGATGGGTAACAACTCAGTTGAGGGTACAATATGCTCACAGCACACATCAGTACATATATGACCCTCAAACAAATGTTAAACACCTTTTATGGAAAAGCATACAAATATAAGACACCACAGAGGAAGCACACTAATGACCACTACCACAAATCACAATGGCTAAACCGGCATGCCACACCAACAATGTGAGCTCCTTACCAAAGACTGCAGAAAGAAAGAGTGCAGTCCATTAAACAAACCGCCTGCTGACTGTCAGGACAAGCAAACACCAAAAAGTAAGCATGATGAAATGCACATGCAGATCTGCTAATTACTCATACAATTGCAGTCTGTATTTGTGATGTGGTGCACATGTGCACACACAATGAAATGTTCTGCAGTGGATACAGCATGCAAAAGAGGGGAAAAATATACCACAAGGGCAACAGAGGACAGTATGTGGATCATGTTAATAATTTGGATCAGGACATGAGAAAGTTCCACATGTAATCAGGTGTAACACACAACACCTGAATCACAGAAAACCAAAACCCCCTGCTGTGTTGCCATGTAAACACCCTAAAGTGGGACACCTCTGGAAAAAAAAGAATATGTGATGGCTAAGCAGCACACAGGATGCACCTTGACGTACAGTGAGGAGAGAGAAGGGTGTATGTAGAGGTGAGGAACCTGCTGTTACCTCATGGTACAGTCAGCAGATTAGAAAACAAAGGATATAGCACATGTGCTAATCAAAACAAAAAACTACAGAGTATAAACACATGACTGTAGCCACTCCCAGAAACAGTACACTGAGTACACAGTAACACACTGAGCACACTGAGCCAAGCATACTAAGCACACTGTATGGCAACCTTTAATACCCAGTGAGGTTACATGTGTCTGCCAGATACACAGCTGTCACTGTACAAGGATGCGAGCACAGGTGGCACATGTACATGTGTGGCAAATGGCCCCAGACAAGTGTTAATGTGATCAAAGAGAGAAGGACTAACCTACTGTTAACAAAATGGCCTTGGACCCAAGCAAACACTGATCAATTCCCACTAGCACCCCATGTGGCCTAGGTCAAGTCATGTAACCCCTCATTACCGTGGAACAAAGACCAGTTAATCCTCATCCAATGATATAGACAAAATAAACAATGCAGTCCCTGGGTCACAAGACGCAGGACTGATAAACAGGCAATGCAATGTGTGCCTTTGTATCACCCTGCTCAATCACCAAAAGAGCCACATGTATGTGGAATAAATATCTTTATTTGGTTTACACATCACAAATAGTGTAGTCAGTGCCATCATAATATGAAGGTGAGTGCATCTCTGATGGAATATTGAAACCCCTCTAATAGGGCATAAATCTAACTCACACAGAAAAGTTAATTCATCCACCACAAATGAAGAGCACGAGATATAATGTGCAGCCACTGCATACAATGCACTGGGCAGCAGACCCCCAGCCCCTACCTGATTCTGCATGCTGCAAAGGTGTAATGCACATATGAGTGCATGTAGAGAGTTGGCGCTGCATATTGAGGACACAACACACATCATGTGTCCCTCAAACCATATCCATCTTGCAACACAGGAGACAACCAAACCAAACAAGCCTATGTTGAGAAAATGTTTTATTGTGAAAATCACACTGGGAAAGTAATGTGTGAGGTCTCACATAATGTCTGAGCTAGGAAGCAAAGCTGCAACAATGTAGACACAAACTCTCCTCAAAATCACAATGAGTATATGCAACAGGTAGGACAGGCACATGAACACAAACAAAATACAAACTCAACTACCTTCCCATACCTATACATATACCACCATGAAGGAGGTGGCCCTGCAACCTTTTCAGAGTAGACAGTGTTTGGCCACATATAACATAATACATGGAATGCACAATTGACGAAGTGCAACGGTGACCCACATTGCCACACTGCAAACATCATGTCGCAATGTGAGTGTCCCTACCACAGGGCAGAGCCTGGACTGTGCACATGGGAAATGCAAGGTGTTGACATACATGCAGACTGTCACATCTGCACATCCAACAAACACAATAAGCAGCATCTGAACAAGGAAATGAGGGCCAAACATCTTATACGGAGCCACAAAGAAGTCTGAGGTCCACATGTTTTGTCTCACAAACATAGTCCGTCATATGCAAAAGCACCATCCACAGTGCAACATGAGACAGTGATGCCACACATGCACATAAACACCCTTGTCACATTGACCACATTAATTAAAGATGGTCGTGTGTCCAAAATCATTGTTGAGGTAACACTTGTAGCATGTGCATGTGGAAAGCAGGTGGACATACACAATAGGAGTGCTCCATCGTTGGCCGTATGGCGCAAACATGGGTGTATGCTTGATTAGGAAGAAAAAGATGAGGGTATCCTGGGTGGCATGTCACACCCAGGGCCAAAACTTAACAATACTAAAACTGTGTTCGAATGCATCAGCTGCACTGTCCATGTCATTTGCTGCTGCACACGGGGGGAACACTGCCAAAAGTAACAATACTATGTGCAATCCAACAGGTGAGGTTAATAGTGTTCCACCAAATATGGCTAGGAATAGTCAAGCGTGACATGTCAACATTCCACTGTCTTTGAAAGTTCATGTGTGTTCTCAACAATGAGCAGGACGCCCTGCAGAAACATCACACAAACAGTGCAGAGAACACCTCTGTAATGGAGAATTAAGTAGCTTAATAGTAATACTGTCCATCGCAGTCATATGTCTCACTCGCAGAGGTAAAACATCCAATGGGCCACTTTCTGGTGTAAAATGTCTATGGTGTTGTTTCTTCAAAAGGTGGGTGATGGTGACACCAGATGCACTGTAATAGATGTGTCCGGTATGTACTCAGCCCTGTGTCATGAGAGGATACGTATGTTCCTGTTAGCCACCTATGAGAAACACCACACAATGCACACCGTTACACCTTTGCAAATGCACAAGAAAGGTATGTGAAACCACACAGTACATTACTCAACAAAACATTGGTGATGACATCATTAATCCTAAACACACACATGGGTAAAACATGGGTATGGTCATGTCCATGCTCGTGTCACACAGGTGTGTCACAGCTACACACGACATGCATCTGTTTATGTGCACATAGAGGAAACATTATATGCATATAAGACAATTATGAATCATCAACAGGTAAACATAGATACAAATCTGCAATTAACAAATGTGCAACTTACCTTGTGTGTGCATCAGGTGTATGTCAGCAATCCCATGAACCACTACACAGCAATAAGAGGTGACAGTGAAGGCAGAGAATCTCAGCAGTCCGTGTACAAACAAAAGGTCAAGCCGCTGCTGATGCATGTCCACATTATGGTCATATCTGAAAATAAATAAAGGTGAACATCAGTGGTGACTCAGAACACAAGACACATTTTGTCGCACACCACACAACACATGTTGATAATACGCATAAGGTAAACAGCACTACGGAACACATACCACAGTCACAACTGCCCCCCAGGTGCACAGTCCCCTCACAGTACATGATAATGTACTATGCCTGAAGAGTGTCTCATCACACAGGCAACCTGTAATCACCCACACACAAAGTATGCATATTTCTGCATTCCAGCTGCAACACATGGCCCTGTATGTGTTCAAGTGGACCTTTAGACATATAAAGGCCCCGTGAACCGGCAATAATACCCTGTTGTTGGCTTATGGTACAATGTTGGGGTAGGGAGCAAGTGCAGGCAAACCAAATACAAACCTTAAATACACACACATGCAGATATGCTGTAACTGTCACATATACAGTGTGGCACAGGACATGCTGAACACAAACACATGGGGATATGTGTGACAACAGCAAGGGATGGGTGATGGAGCCTGAAGTGAAACACAAAACAACACACCATCTGCCCAATATGATGGAGCAATGAAGATATGTTTTCCACATGACCCCAGGCACACACAATCTCCCTGTACATCCACCTACCCCAACGCAAAGCATATTGGGTGATGTTCAGTCACATGCCAATCCCACACATCAACAGCATCTGAATAAACTATGTCCTGTGCATTGGGAAACACAACAGTAACAAACATATGTCATGTTCTACAAGAGTATCACACACTGCACCTTCCTGTCCACAACTCTCATACCCCACACCATCACCTAATGTCTGACTGCTCCCTATCACAATGTATAGATCACTCACATGTGAGAGGCAGCACAGAGTTGTAGGAGGCTATCCTCAGGTGTCCATAATGTATGTATGTATCTATGTATCTTCTATGTATCTTCTGTGTATATGATTCCATGTAGTATGTTTTGTAAATAGTTTCCCCGGTTATCCAAGTTATTTATACCCTGTTACCTGTAAACTCATACGTGTTATATGTACTGAGCATTTTGTTCCATGTGAACCGCACTGATGATGAATAGTGCGGTATATAAGAGACTGTAAATAAATAAATAAATAAATAATAAATCCTGTCCCCATCGTACCTCTGTGTTGTTGTACAGAAAGATCAACAGACATGTCAGAAACCACCATGTTTGCACCTCATCACAAAGTACAGACGAGTCACACAGATCCACTATATTGGCAACAATGCCCCCTATCCTTGTGTAGGGGTGTGTCAATGTTGAATGCTAAGTCGCTTACAATTCTGGAAACACATATGGAATATGCACGAGTGCCTCATGTATGCAGGGACCAAATACATATCCTGGTGTGTAGATGTCATACCTTGAATCATAGTGACAGCTATTTGCTGATGATCTCCACAGATAGCTGTCAATGTGTGCGTCATGTCATTAAAACACCAATGGCATGTATATGTTTTACGCAAACCATGATGGCTGCATGCCATCACACTGTGTGTCATTGAGAATGTCAACGCATGGATAGCCAATATGTGTACCTCAGAGAAACAACTCTCACATATGTCTGGTTTTCCTTGCCAACATAATCCTCCCCTTCCCTGTCCGACTATCTATGCAATCTATGTAATGTGGACTGTACTATCCTACACTACTCACATACCCAGCCTGTAGCTGAGGCATGATGGCATATGTTGAGAATTTATCAGCAAGATATGCCATGTACTCCCTGAGAATCCTGCACAACCATAAGCCACCAACACATTCTGTGCTCATCCTGCCCACTGTAACGCACCCCTTGCTGATATGGGGTAGGTTATCCTCTGTATCTGTGTACATATGTAGCACTGTACTTAAGGTCAATTCGCCTACATGTAAATGTGGCAATACTACCTCTCTGGCTGGACAATGCTCAGATCCCCATCCTATAACATGTCCATGTCATGGCTTTCTGGTGCAGTATACATTCCGACACACTGTAGGGTGACATTAACACCCTACACATAGATACCCTAATATCCGCAGAAACTACTACTAAGCATCTGTCCTGTGATATGTATGTCCTGATACGGCCATAATAACAAAGCAACACATAGCCAGCTGACAGGAGTGTAAGAACCAAATGTACACCCCAAAGGTGAAACATATAAATTCAACCCACTGGACTAATGTCCCCAAACGTGGACTGGTCACACACTGTGAACATCTCACCATATGGCTAACACTGTTCTCCACCCATATCATCACAAAACATCATTTGTGCTCAACAACAACAGGTCCTAACACAGGCAGCCACTAACTGTAAATTTAACCTTACAAATCACACACAGCCGTATGAGCAACCACCCACATCATCTGGCACCAAATGCTGTTGTGTACTGGCCACATTGTTTGTGCCTCACACATGCCTATATGTGAGTTGTGAATTAGCACTAAAATACTAATGTGTTGTCGCATACAAATCATATCCTGACATAAACTGTAACTGCTGTAAGCATAACACACATAGGATTAAAAAGCTATGTGGGTAGGTAATACGCACATGAGAAGATCTCTCCAATCATCCTCCGTCTGACTGCTGTGCCATCCTGTGTGTCACCACTGGCACGTACAGGGGGGCACATTGGATCTTGCTCCAGATCCTCATTAATCTCTGCAGGGATATTGTGCCTGAGAGCAATGTTGTGCAGGATGCAACAGGCTATGATTATCTCTGCAACAGTCCTTGGCTTATATTGTAAGGCCCCGCCTGACCTATCCAGACACCTGAAGCGACTTTTCAACACGCCAAAGGTACGCTCGATGACTGAGCGGCTGGAGGCATGGGCCTCATTGTACCTCCGCTCTGCACGTGTCCGTGGCTGACGTACAGGGGTCAGCAGCCAGGGGCGACACCCATATCCTGCATCACCTTGGAAATAAAAAGAAATGTGCGTGTCAATATTCAACATAACTGACATATGTTAAGATGTAGTAACCCTACACAAAACAAATCCTGACATCAACATATAACTGAACAATTAATGAGCTTTAAAAAACACATATGCTGTTAGAAAAGGAACACATAGCCTAGAAAGTAAGTACACTCATGGGAAATACCCCAACAGTTCCATCTATACTGTAACATATTGTGTGTGTGTGTGCGCGACATGGGTATTGTAATGCATTTACTGTCCACATTGGCACCTCTGCCAATGAGAGACGATAGTAACGATTCACTTGTCACATGTTCATATTGTATGTCTGAACAGTAACCTAGGTAAAATATGCTGCCATGAGAAGGTGGGAAAAAAACAGAACATGTATGCCATGGAGGCTGGTGATAATGTGAACCATATGACCTAGATGCATCCTGTCCTGTACGGGCAACATATCTAGATCTCATACTCTGTGTCCTTATGCTGTATATTGCTAAACAGAAATTGTTTAAATACCAATCCTGTGCACTGTGTCTATCCTGGGAACATCCCACTGAAGGTGGGGTCTGCAAACCTGCACACTGTACTACTCATGTCTTAACCTCATAGAGATACACATCGGTACATTACCGTCATGTGTAGCTGAAAACAATACAACTCTGTATGCACACACATAGCCCACAGCTTTAGCCATCCCCTTTCCAATATGTTAAACTACATGAGGATCACTGGCCAATATGTGGCTAAATCATGATCATCTACAGTAGGCCAAGGTACTAGCACCAAATATACTTCGTTACACCCCTGCTGTGACATAGGCCAAATGCGTGACCATACATATCCACACGAGTGCTGCTAGCTGGAAAGGGCAAAAGCATACATCAGATATTCCCAAACACCCCCTCATATTATATACTGGCTCCTGGGTAGCAACAACAGTCCAGAGTGAGTGTGTGACCCAACACACACATGAGAAGGGTTACCTGTATGGATGAGCAATTATCACAAGGTTAAATGACATACAAGCATTATTTGGCAATGACCCATCATGATACGTGCATATGAGGGCCAAACCCCCCCCCCTCAGAATGTGTGCAGTTGATATTACCACACACTATGAGGGATTGTGCAACAGCCTAGCCACATGCACAGCGGTGTTGTCACCTGCACACCCTGTGAATGTCAGGATCATATAATGCTAGGAGTCTGATGGTCTATGTTTGTTTGTAGCTGCTGTATGTGTACGTCTATACCCCTGTAATAATCTAAACATACAACAGTCCCCAAACAAACATTGCTCATATGTTGATCTACGTTTATGGTTTTAAACGAGTTTGCTAGCTATGTGAGTAGACATAAAGAAAGTTACAAAGACATACATACATTACGACACATGACATACTCACCCAGCAAAATACAGTCCCCATAACGTCCGCCCTCAAATTGTGTGAAGATTACCGAGTGATGCAGGATATAGGAGTCATGGGTGGACCCTGGAAACCTAGGGACCACATTCAGAATATGCAGATTAGCATCACATACAACCTGAACATTCAGGGAATGGTAGTGTTTGCGGTTGCGAAACGCCACCTCCCTGTCTCTAGGCGGGACCAGGGCAACATGTGTGCAATCAATAGCTCCCATCACGTGTGGTATCCCTGCTAATGTCTCAAAGGCCTGGTTCAGGGTCCCCCATTGTTGCCTAGTGTGGGGAATGGCTATGTAATTCCCCACCCGGCTGACCATGGCACGCAGTACTTGGTGGAGACAACGTGAGAAGGATGGGCGGCTCATGCCACCCACTGCAGCCACAGATGACTGGAAACAGCCAGAGGCAAAAAAATGTAAAGCAGCAAGGAGCTTGACTAAACCTGGTATTGCATGGGACCGATCAGTCAGGGGCTCGAGGTCAGGTCTTACATCCTCATAAAGCTCCCTAATAGCCCTTGTGCTCAGTCGGTACAGGGAGATGACCTGGTCCTCACGCATGCCCTGGAGCTGTGCCCTGGGCCTGTAGAGGCGTGGCTGCCGAGCCTGCACCTCGGCACGCCTTCTGTGCCGTGAACGCACAGCACATGGCTGGACCACCTCCACAGCTGCAGGTCTGAGTTGCTGCGGGACTACACCCATGCCCTGTGCTGCAGCCCCGTGGACACCATCTCCCCTGTCCGGCAACCGCAGCATCTGCCCACCACTCAGGACACATGCATAAGCATATATTGCTGCCATAAACTCCTCCCGTCCCACTACCGAAACACACTCTAACAACCACACAAACTCTAACAAACACACAAAACACACTATACAGTATCCAAAAGTAAAAACAACAACTGACAATACACACACAACACAATATAATAAGCAATACAAACACCAATACAATCCGCTAGTACAACTGCTTAGACTTTCGTTCTTCTCCACACCAACCACACTCCTCCTGCTCTTCCTCTACAACCCTCAACGTGGGTAATGTTGTGATGGTAATATATGTTATTCTGGGGTGTGTGGTTTGCGCACACTGCGCATGCGCAGTTGATCGCATGCGATGCCCGTTGGTGGCGCGCGTGCGCCTCTCTACGCATGGGCGTCGGTCAGTGCGTGCCCACACGTATGTGCGCCGGCGTGAACATGCGCACAAAACACAGACACCCATGCGGTAGTCGTTGTAGTGCGCATGCGTACTGCGACACATGCGCAGTACAGTGTCTCAGGGCGCATGTGCGTTTGTCCGCGTACGGCCACCCATGCGTTGGCGAGCACGCGCCCAACGCACGAGCGTCACGCCCGCCCAATTGCGCATGTGCAATGGAAGACACATGGCAATACACTATAAATAGGCCTGCACACGTGCATCACGTTGAGGGTTGATAAAGGAGTCACAGTTAGAGAGAGAGGGTGTCATAGATAAAGTCTGAAACAGAGACAGTGGTGGGACCACTGCACAGGAAAGAAGCACAGTGAGGGATAACAAAATCTATAGGTAGAGAGGCTGTGGTGGGAGTAGTCCAGAGGAAGGAGGGAGAGAGTCAGTCCAGGGAGTACGGCAGCGGAGAGAGGCAGAGAAAGATAGTCAGGAGCAGAGTAGATTCCTCACCTTGTGCTAAGATAATATTTCTGTTCCCTTTGTTATTGTGTCCTTTACTGTGTCCTGTACTGTAACATTTTGTAAGTCTGTATTGCATGCTGTGTATTGTTCTGTTTTGTTTAAGTGAGTGCTGTTCTGTTGAAAGGAGCATTTAAAACATACAGAGATGGAGAGAGAGAGAGGGAGAGAGACGGTGAGGGTGAGGGTGAGGGTGTGGAGGATGTGTCCCAACCTGTGGTGGGTGATACACCGACGCTACAGACTGCACATCCTAGGGAGGGACATGCAGGACCATCTTTTGGGCCACAGCCTGCACAATATGTCCAAACTGGGAAGAGAAAAAGGGTACCTGTGCCTGGTCCACAGCGAAAAAGAGCTCTACGCTTCAGTGATAGAGAGAACTATATCCTACTCTCGCATGTAATTGAAAACTATGACCTCTTATTTGGCAGACTCAGCAGTCGCACAACAGTGGCCACCCGAATGGCAGTATGGGAGGAGGTGCGTGCTGCAATGTCAGAGGCAGGGGGCCCCACAAGGGATGTTGAAAGCCTCAAAAAGAGGTACTCGGATATAAAAAGAGGGGTGCGCCAGCACATGGTGGCTGAAAGACAACATGCGCATGGCACAGGTGGTGGGGGCCCTTTTATCCCATCACTCACACCATTGGAACAAGAGCTGGCAACACGTTTGGGCCACATCTATCTCCGTGGACTGCCGGAGGCCCTTGACACGGCACATCCTGACGCAGGTATGTATAGTAATTGCCAGGTATACAGTCATGTTCACAATGTCCCTTCAGTACACATCATTCAGCTGCACAGACACTCCCATACCTGTGACCCAATCCACACCATGTTTAAAAAGTGGTGTCACATGTGTGTGTTATGGCCATGCACAAACTGTGTTGTTGCCATGCCCTGTCACAATATTACATATGTGTCCCTCGAAAACAGCAACCTCCCCATCTGTTTCCAAAACTACACACAACAATTCCTATCCAACCTGCACATCTGTGATTGCAAAGCACCATATGATTTTGTGGCACACTAATCAGGTAACGTGTGTGTGACATACTATTTGCACAGTACTACATGTGCTTCTCAGTGGGCCACAGTTGCTGGCTACTTGGGATCCACGGCACAATGGGTCACAGCCAAACATATCCAACAATGAGCATATAGTATGTCTAGAGACAATATTTCAATGTCATAATTAAACATAAACAGGCAATGTATGGTCAAAACAAGTGTAAGGGTGATGTATTCTCACACATGTGTGGACATATGTTGTACAGATAGGGGAAGGGATGTGATGGGGGACACATGTGGCATGGCACTCCAAATATACACATGGAAAATATGCAACATGTGCATGGCCACACGACACACATGTGCCCCAGAAACAGCTGAATGACGTCGACAAACATGTATGGGAGGGTGTCATGGGTCGGGTATGCAGCACACACGCACATACCCACCCCATCATCTCTGTGGTGTCTGTGCCACACATATATAGATATGATTATGTTGAAACATATGTGTTTTCTTTGTTATTGTTCAATATGCAGGTGACTACAGTAAAATGGGAGAGGAAGAGGAGGAGGAGGAGGAGGAGGAGGAGGCGGAGGAAGAGGGTGACTTTGACATCACAGTGCCAATGAGTGTGTTGGAGGATGAACCTGCTGTCTCAGGGGGCAGCACAAGTGCTGTTGATGAGCCCATAGAGCCACCTGTACCCAGTATATCACCACTAGGGGCAGCATCAAGGGAGAACATCCAAGGACCCAGGCCGCAAGTATACACCGAGAGCCCTGACCCTCAGGTGATGATGGCGGAGTTAAGGTCCCATGGCGTATCTGCACGTCGCGATGCTGAAGGTGGGTGACATACGACAGTCATAATTCCAAAATAAACACCAATAGTCACTAGTTGGTGTTTGTGTGGTGAATGTTGCAACATAACCACCACATATATCACATGTATGGCTCATGTTGTTGGGATATTGTTTCGTGAAAGAATGGTGTGGGGTATAATATATGGTGTTACTATGACGCAAAACAGAATCACCGAAGGTCAGTTGACACCCACAGATGCAGGCCTAAAAGGAATGTTGTATAAGGGCCACCATGTTGTTGTCATGAGAAAGATCAACACTTGCCCTTGCAACAGTCTACCTCATTGCAGACACCCAGATGTCTGGTAAACCACAGCATGACATCTAAATGATAGTTAAAGAAACAAACATACCATATATAAAGCAATGCAACCCTCCTCTGTGATGTAACAGCACAAAGACCGCATTCCCCACAGTCTGCATCTGCAGGTGTCAAATTACATAGCATATGGAGAGAGGTGCGAAAATATGTCAGGTCAACCATAGATACGGATCTACAGAGGGGTCTCAAACGTACAGTATGAACCTGATGGCTTGTTTGGAGAGAACATTCCTCAATTTCCTCTGTACATAAAGACATAACATAGACTGTAATCCAGACAGAAAAGGAAAACACCATGTCCCCTTACTGTAAGGCCAACAATCCCTCAACAGATTGCATAGGCTGTGAGCATGTGTGTCCCAGTTAAATTGTGGGCCTATGTCCCCATACCGTGTGATGGTCCCCAGTATCATAAGTGTCATACCTGCAATATGTGTTGTATGCAGCCATACAGTAATGAGTATGACGCATGTCTATTTCTCAACAAATGGTTAAACAAGGACCAAAACCGTGAACAATTACTGTGCTGCAAAACAAACCTAAACACATATGACTAACTACAACAAAAGCTTGCCATGTTGAGACCATATCATACACCACGTATCCACACAACATTACCAGAATTGGCACATCACCCTACCCCTCCTTTCCGAATGCAAACATTAGAGCATTACACAAAGACCTCACATAACATACTGGTGGATGATAGCAATTGTCAAGCCCAATGAGAAATAACATAAACTGAAGACCTCATCTCCTTCACAAAATAACCAGATACATCATCATAGAGCAAGCAACCAAAGAAAAACATTACCTAGTCGAAAAGTGTTATTGGAGCCACAAAAGGCAACTAGGGAATTTGACACAACACTGTATAGGTACTGGCCAGTGGGTAGATAGAGATATCTGACCAATCTGTACAGTGATACATACATTATCCCTTACAGCAAGGTAAAAATAAACATACTGAAGCTCAGCCTGTAAGGATCCATATGCTATGTCAAATGAGAAAGCGGAAAACATATGTTGTCTAGTTGTTATGACTGTTTTCCATGTCCTAATTGCTGCATCCACGTTCACAATGCCTGTGCAAGAGTTCTGCTCACTCACCATAGTCTGATGTTTATGTGTCCAGACAGCTCTATTGTACTGTGTTATCCACTCTACATTGTCACATTTGCTTTAACATAACCATTTTTTCCGTGTAGTAGGTCTCTGACATCCCACACTATCAATGACGTATTCAGAATGCCAATGTCTATCCTCAACTACACTCACATAAGCAGCTATGTTCATAAGGTATCACCCACTCCCACAAAACACGTAAATGCTTCACGGGATTAACGTCTGTCAGCACCATCACATTCTAGTCATTCCCCAACATCAGCTCACGTACATTTTGTACACCACCAAGCATACATATCAGTTTAGTCCTTGCACCAGGCAATTCCAAGGACCAGCACATACGGATAATGTGTACATCCCCACATCCAGCCCTTATACTGACAATGTAACCCATCAGACCATACATTGTCATGTCATAAAACAATCATTAGGGCAGGCCAAACCTGATTTGCCGTCACACAGTCTGACACAAATATATGGCATCCCATGAGGCTACATCCAGTACAAACATCTCATGGAGAATAGCAAATTCCATACACACATAACACACAGTTCCTGTCATAACATGCCCCAACAGCTCATGTGCATCTCTATGCCACATATAGCAAAACCCTGGACCCATACATGACCTGTGCAGACATTCCCAAACACACCTCGGTACAACAATGCTTCTGGCCATCTGAGGTGTTTATGGCTGCTGCATGCTGCACCTGACCTGAATAATGGATATGAGATGACTGTCCTTGCCCAATTCTGTTGCCACGTCAGTAGTATGTGGGTGTGTATGCAGAAGCTATTGTATGACTGTTGTGTTGTCCTCCCACATCTTCTTCCTGTATAGTGTTCTCTGTGTTTCTATTAGTTGTAGTACACTGCGATATATGTGTTATACCCCTAACCATGTTCCCATATGACTCAGCACTATCACATTAGCATTAGTGTGGTATGTGTATGACATGTTGCTTTATGAAGGTGTTTTCGTGGAGAGGTAGTTCATTGACCACCCTGTGTCCCATTCACAGCCAATCGACGTGTTCTGGAGCGGATTCGCTGTGCTGTGGAGCAGAACACCAGGGATGTTTGTGCTGAGCTCCGGACATTACATGAGGGGGTCGTAGCCATGCCACTAACTCGCATGTGTGAGGCCCTTGAGGGCATACGTGATGTTCTGATCCGAGCTGCACCTGCACCACCAATGTATCCGGAGGAGGATATAGCCTTGCCAGGGAGAGGGGCCCGACGTGGCAGGCGTGGCCGACCACGCCGTCAGTAACCTATGATAATATAGAAATGTACAGCACGAAACCAAAGGTTTCTCTTTGTTGCACTGTTCATTTTAGCAACTATGTACATAGTATTTTCTGTTATTGCGGCTTGGTTTGGGTTATATGTGAAAGTAGACATATGTGATTAGTATGTTGTGTTTGTGTTATGTAATTGGCTTGGGGGGATCTTTGATATGTCTTACACACATGTTTGTAACAATAGTTTTATATGAGAGAATTGCTGTGATAATAAACAGCTGTCCAAAAATAGATACATTGTCTCTTTCCAAAGAGTGTCCATTTGGTCCCATGTGTATCTCTGAGAGGGGGGTGGGAGGACCATAGGATCTGCAACCATGTCCACTGCATAAGCTACTTTGCCACACACATATACTATTTCCATGATCCACACATATGTAATGTTTCACTAGCACAATGTGTCACCACAGCCTCTGAGCTGCAGCGGCACAGTGTGCACAGACATCCATGTACGACATGGGTGTGGAACCGTGATACTGTGGAGCCGCAGACCAGTCAGGTTCTGAGCATATCCCTAATGTATATGCTGGCGATATATATCTCACCATTACAATTATCATGACCACCTTACTGGTTTGTGTCCCTCCAAGACTGGATTTTGAGAGCGCTGCCTTACACCTCTGTCATGTACGAGTTATTTTGTGCTGGGTGCAGATGTCACAGACATCGGATGGTTATTTGGAATGCGTAACATTGCTCCCTGTTTCTCCCAAGCAGTAACGGGTGGTGGCAATGGCAATATGTTGGTGGTGGGGAGAGGTGAGGAGGAATATGACCCACTCAAGGTAACATGTTTGATGTCGGGGACATCTGCGCCTTGCCCACTCACATTCCAAAATGGCAGAGGTGTAATCCAGGTCTCTCAAAAGCGAGCCCTGGAGGGCCGAAAAATCAGTCACGCTGACAGGATATCTCCAATTCATATATATCTCTGCCACACTCATTAGGAATATTTCCAACACCTGACTGCCCTGCGGCTCTACAGAACCACGGTTCACCACCCTTGATGTGGACACAGGGGTACTGTGTTATAAATGGCCTGTTTATGTTCCATACACATCACCATCTGCAACCCGTCATACACGACACATTGGTGCCATATGTGTGACCTGTGCCCTCACCTATATTAGTGGTCACATGCACCCCAACCCACCATAGGGATGCATGTTACAGGGGCAGACATTTGTGTGCCGCATATTGTGCCGGCTCATATATGTGAGAACATGTGGGTCATGTATATACATCCCTGTGGCAAGTACGTCTGTGGGGCAGCCACTACATGGTAACATGTAATGCAGCACCCTGCTATCACACACCTACACACATGAGTTTCCCGACACACTGCATGTGGTGCCAATTGAGGTATCACACGCATGTTTACCCGTCAGGAATGTATGTGGCTGCACACATATGACATGCTGGCATCTATAGTCATATGCTACGTGAGACACGTGACCATTACAGGGTTCAGAAAAAATACTTTAATATGTACACACAAAAATAAAACTATATACATATCTAGGGTAGGGGGAAAATGCCATCACCCACCCACCAAAACAAACCCTCCCCACCCCCGCACACACACACCCGCAATAAACACACTCCCACACACTAACCCCGAACCCCCACATGACCCCACCCTCCCTCAGCCTGCCCCGTGATGGCGGACAGGGCAGCACAGGGCACATGTGTGGACGTCACAGGCACCATCAATGATGCCTGTGACGCCCTTCAGGGGGTGGCTGCCGACATGGCAGATGCTCAATGTCAGCAACCACCCTCTCCATGGCTCCCGCCATCCATTCCTGCAGGTGCACCAACCGGTGCACCCGCTGCTCCAGTGCATCCAGAGCCTCACACAGATGTACAACACATCTGCCACCACACACACACATTGTTCCTGGTGTTTGTGTGGTGGCATCTGCATGCACTGTGTGTGGGGCCCTGGATGTTGGAGCCACCTGCCCTTGATGGCGGGAGCCAACAGTGCCCTGTGCTGCACTGTCCTCTATGTCACTCTCCCAGACACCCTGCGGCCACTCTTCCCCCCTGACTCCTCCCCAACACCCCCACCCCCTCCCCCCCACCCACATCACCTGCGCCCTCACCCCCCCTTGTGACCCTGGCACCCACACCTTCCGTCCCAGCATCCCCCATGACCCCCTCCGCTGTGTCTTCCGCAGGACCCTCTGCCTCCTCCCCACTGGTGTCCAGGACTACCACCTCCACGGCAGCGCGGGAGGTGGGCCTTCGGAGGGCATAGGCAGAGGTACGGGGGTCTTCGTCACTGTCATCATGATCTGTGGAAGATGACAGTCATCAGCACACGTAGATGTGTGTGACACATCACATGTACCCATGCAGGTACCATGCACACTGATGGGCCACTGTGACCTCTGATGGTGGGCAGCCATGTCATCAATACGCACCATCACCATGTGATGATTCAGCATTCCTCACGCGCTCAAGGTATGCGCCATGGTGCAGGCGCAGCTCCCTCCCTTTCTTTCTCAGATCCTCGACCTGTGTGTGTGAGAAAATATGGGTGGGAGCATGAGTGAGCACTTACGTCTGGTGGGTGGGCAACAGAAACATAGAACAGTGTGTCCTGGGTCTGGACACTTCAGCTACACTGATGTGTGTTTCATGTATAGCATAGTTCAACACCTGTCACAGGGGATCATCATGGGCACATGGAATGTGTTATCACATGTGGACAACACCATTACCAACTGAGCCTACTCACCAATGTTGGTCATCGTCACATATGTCAGTCTCTGGAGCCATGCCATGGTGCTTGCGTGATGCTACTTGCTGTCCAATATTTGCATCTCTTGTTGTGTATGTTTTGCACACCAGGAGCGGGTGAAGGGATACATTGGAGCAGTTGTTGAATGCGACAGAACCCAAGGGGGACAGGGATGTTTGTTAATTTGTGCATCCTGCTGTGTCTGGCGACCACCTGTTACAGGCAATGAACTATGCTATCAGCAGCTAACAACATGGCTAAGTCACACATGTGGGAAACAGTGGGATGAGGAGGGCAGGAAAGGGTTACAAAACTGATCATGTGCTGTGGAGGGTCTGTACCTCCACCCATGTTGGCTGGCCATCCTGTGTGAGAGTCAGGTTGGGGTGTAGTATGTATGGGGTATGTTTGGTAGAGCAGCCTAAACAAACATACAACAACTGCAGGTGCCCTTATCTGAGCTTACCGTGCCCATGTAGGCTGGCCTATATCTTGTAGAAATGGCACTATGACCTATGACCTGTATGATGACAGCAGGTGTATTTTGATAAACCATGGACAGACACCAAACAAACACACTACGCAATTGCCACCTGTGCTCATGTGGCTGCTTGTGTCTGTGGTGTCCAACCACAAGAGGTGACTGTAGCTTTCCTACAACATCAGTTCTGTTCACCTGCTACAAGGTAATGGATTTGTAGGAGGTGTGAGGATGGGTAACCTAACTATGCATAAAGTGAGGGGAATATGGCTCTGTTACAGCCTTTGGGAATATCTTTGCCTAGGTCATGGAGATGTTGTACCTATACACACATCAACATGTGCACATAGCTTTTCATCGTGATACATCACAGACATGTGTGATGAGATAGTGACCTCACAGACTATGTGAGAGGTGCAACTTACCTGTCATAAACTACCACAACATGTGACTGCTATACCCACCAATTCAATGTGGCGTACGGCCCCATGGGGGTTGCGTGTTGTGCCACACATCATCAGCTGCATATCCCATTGCAGTGGGATCATAGACAAGTGACCTTACACAGGTCATAGGACTCCTGGAGATAGGGAGAATGTATTGAACTGGTTAGGCACACACAACCATATCACCAGGGTGCGTGATAGACCACTGTGATGGCCTCACTTAACTCCTGGGGAAAGGGATGCTCTATTAAACTCTTTATTCACACACAACCATATCAACAGGGTACGTGATTGCCAAGTGTGGTGGCTTCACTTAACTCCTGGGGAACGGGAGGATCTATTTAACTCTTTATTCACACACAACCATATCACCAGGGTACGTGATAGCCGACTGTGATGGCCTCACTTAACTCCTGGGGAAAGGGAGGATCTATTACACTCTTTATGCACACACAACCATATCTCCAGGATGAGTGAAAGGCCACTGGGATGGCCTTTGAGGGCTCCTGGAAATAGGGTAGATGTAATGAACTGTTTGAGCACACAGAACCATAGCTCCAGGATACATGAAAGGCCACTGGGATGGCCTTTCAGGACTCCTGGAACTAGGGGAGATGTTTTAAACTGTTTAAGCACACATAACCATAGCTCCAGGATACATGAAAGGCCACTGGGATGGCCTTTCAGGACTCCTGGAAATAGGGGAGATGTTTTAAACTGTTTCAGCACACAGAACCATATCTCCAGGATACATGAAAGCCCACTGGGATGGCCGTTCAGCAATCCTGGACATAGTGGAGATGTAATAAACTGTTTCAGCACACAGAACCATAGCTCCAGGATACATGAAAGGCCACTGGGATGGCCTTTCAGGACTCCTGGAACTAGGGGAGATCGTTAAATCTGGTTGAGCACACAGAACCATAGCTCCAGGATACATGAAAGGCCACTGGGATGGCCTTTCAGGACTCCTGGAAATAGGGAAGATGTAATGAACTGTTTGAGCACACAGAACCATAGCTCCAGGATACATGAAAGGCCACTGGGATGGCCTTTCAGGACTCCTGGAACTAGGGGAGATGTTTAAAACTGTTTCAGCACACAGAACCATATCTCCAGGATACATGAAAGGCCACTGGGATGGCCTTTCAGGACTCCTGGAACTAGGGGAGATGTTATGAACTGTTTCAGCACACAGAACCATAGCTCCAGGATACATGAAAGGCCACTGGGATGGCCTTTCAGGACTCCTGGAACTAGGGGAGATGTTTTAAACTGTTTCAGCACACAGAACCATATCTCCAGGATACATGAAAGGCCACTGGGATGGCCTTTCAGGACTCCTGGAAATAGGGAAGATGTAATGAACTGTTTCAGCACACAGAACCATAGCTCCAGGATACATGAAAGGCCACTGGGATGGCCTTTCAGGACTCCTGGAACTAGGGGAGATGTTTTAAACTGTTTCAGCACACAGAACCATATCTCCAGGATACATGAAAGGCCACTGGGATGGCCTTTCAGGACTCCTGGAAATAGGGAAGATGTAATGAACTGTTTCAGCACACAGAACCATATCTCCAGGATACATGAAAGGCCACTGGGATGGCCTTTCAGGACTCCTGGAAATAGGGGAGATGTTTTAAACTGTTTCAGCACACAGAACCATAGCTCCAGGATACATGAAAGGCCACTGGGATGGCCTTTCAGGACTCCTGGAAATAGGGTAGATGTATTTAACTGTTTCAGCACACAGAACCATATCTCCAGGATACATGAAAGGCCACTGGGATGGCCTTTCAGGACTCCTGGAACTAGGGGAGATGTTTTAAACTGTTTCAGCACACAGAACCATATCTCCAGGATACATGAAAGGCCACTGGGATGGCCTTTCAGGACTCCTGGAAATAGGGAAGATGTAATGAACTGTTTCAGCACACAGAACCATAGCTCCAGGATACATGAAAGGCCACTGGGATGGCCTTTCAGGACTCCTGGAACTAGGGGAGATGTTTTAAACTGTTTCAGCACACAGAACCATAGCTCCAGGATACATGAAAGGCCACTGGGATGGCCTTTCAGGACTCCTGGAAATAGGGGAGATGTTTTAAACTGTTTCAGCACACAGAACCATATCTCCAGGATACATGAAAGGCCACTGGGATGGCCTTTCAGGACTCCTGGAAATAGGGGAGATGTAATGAACTGTTTCAGCACACAGAACCATATCTCCAGGATACATGAAAGGCCACTGGGATGGCCTTTCAGGACTCCTGGAAATAGGGGAGATGTAATGAACTGTTTCAGCACACAGAACCATATCTCCAGGATACATGAAAGGCCACTGGGATGGCCTTTCAGGACTCCTGGAAATAGGGGAGATGTAATGAACTGTTTCAGCACACAGAACCATATCTCCAGGATACATGAAAGGCCACTGGGATGGCCTTTCAGGACTCCTGGAACTAGGGGAGATGTTTTAAACTGTTTCAGCACACAGAACCATATCTCCAGGATACATGAAAGGCCACTGGGATGGCCTTTCAGGACTCCTGGAAATAGGGGAGATGTTTTAAACTGTTTCAGCACACAGAACCATATCTCCAGGATACATGAAAGGCCACTGGGATGGCCTTTCAGGACTCCTGGAAATAGGGAAGATGTAATGAACTGTTTCAGCACACAGAACCATAGCTCCAGGATACATGAAAGGCCACTGGGATGGCCTTTCAGGACTCCTGGAACTAGGGGAGATGTGTTAAACTGTTTCAGCACACAGAACCATATCTCCAGGATACATGAAAGGCCACTGGGATGGCCTTTCAGGACTCCTGGAAATAGGGGAGATGTAATGAACTGTTTCAGCACACAGAACCATAGCTCCAGGATACATGAAAGGCCACTGGGATGGCCTTTCAGGACTCCTGGAACTAGGGTAGATGTATTTAACTGTTTCAGCACACAGAACCATATCTCCAGGATACATGAAAGGCCACTGGGATGGCCTTTCAGGACTCCTGGAAATAGGGAAGATGTAATGAACTGTTTCAGCACACAGAACCATAGCTCCAGGATACATGAAAGGCCACTGGGATGGCCTTTCAGGACTCCTGGAAATAGGGAGGATGTAATGAACTGTTTCAGCACACTAAACCATATCGCCAGGATACATGACAGGCCACTGTGATGATCTTACAGCACCCCTGGGGATAGGGATATTGTTTTGTACTTTGACAGCACACAGACCAATATCACCATGATGACAGGTGAGCCAGTGTGATGGCCTCTCTAGTCCCCTGGTGATAGGGTGTATGTATTACAGTGCTTGAGCACACACAACCGTATCTCCAGGGTGACTGATAGACCACTGTGGTGAGCTCTCAGGACCACTGGGGATAGGGGGGCATATTGCACAACATTGGCAAAAACAACCAGATCACCTGGGTGATTGACATACCATTAATGCTTTGCTTCACATACCCTTTCTGTGGACGGAAAGGTTATTTGCTGCAGCTACACATTTCACCATATTCATATGATGTGATTTGGATATAATTAAGCTGATCTATTGGTTTGCTTTCTTACAGTATGTGTTGGCACGTCCACAGCAGCAAATGCCAGGTAATAGGGCTAGCATCATGACCTGTGTGACCATATCCATCACCACCTGGGTAGAGGTCAAACCTGTCACATATTATACAAAGACAATATGGGATGTATGTTCAGCTGCAGCACATTACTGACACACAATACCTGACCCCAACAGCATGAGGATCTGCAATGCACACAGCCTCTAGATATATATGTCTATTTCTAATGACCTGTCCCCATCCACTTACCTCCCTTGGGAAGTCAGCTTCTCTATTGAATCGTCTCTGTAGCCGTTCCCAGGCCCTGCGGACCTTTCTGCTGTCCCTGTACCTGTTTTGCCCGGGGAACAGCTTCTCCTGCCTTGTGGCAATCAGGCGAGACAGGATGCGGAGCTCCCGAGGAGTGAATGCAGGCTTTCTTGTTCTGGACGCCATTTTGAGATATTATCACCTGATTGCACGCAGCGTCATTGACGCGCATGCGCCCCGCAAATGCCACACATTTCCAATGTTTTACGTGCAACTGTGCCCCGCAAATGGCGCAGTTTAGCGACGTATGACGTCCAACTGCGCCCCAGAAATTGGCGCACTTTGGCGACGTAACACGTCTCATTGCGCTCCGCATCTGCTGCATGTTTTATAAATATTTTGTCCCACAGCGTCCCGCAACTGGCGCAATTTATACACATATGACGTTCAACTGCGCCCCGCACATTGTTTTGCGGAACGAGTTGCGCACATGCGCACAACAACTGCAATATACAGTGCTGTGTGTCTCTTATATAAAACACATAACTATTTCATGACCTCATGGTGTTGACACATTTGGGACTTGAACTTATCATCACTTGCACACTGGTTCTTAGGCATTTGTTTGATGTGATGTGCTACGCCTTTCACATTGCACTGACTGCCACTACAACTGCTACTTCAACAAGGTGTTTTGAGGGACCATCAGATTGGCCTATCAGGCACCCTGGTGATATGGGGATATGTGTCGCAATAGATGATATTCACTACTCCATCTCAATGTCAACCCATACATTATGTATGTGATGGCATGGGGGGGGGGGGGGTTTGCATCTGCACATGCTACATCCACATTAGGTTGCATAGCACACATATTGAGCTTATTGAGATTGCCATGCGATGGACATGGATGTAGATGTTAGGTGGATGTGCTGACATACAGAGTGAGTGGCTGGGGTGTGCGACACATTCACTGTCATACCTACCTATGTTACAGACGTCGTGTTTGCCTTCACACCATCAGCCTAATCTATATAACTTGCTGGCACATTACTATCTACTATCAACAGTGGTTTTTGTGGCCTTTGCGTGTGGGATTTGTTTTTTGAACAAACACACTGTGACATTGCAATAACCTAGTGTGGCACATCAGGTACCCTATGAGTCACTTCAGAGAGGACAATATGAGGTGCAGTGTCCACAACAGCACCTTCTAATGTTCAAATAAACGAACCTTGTAAGGTACTTTTGAGGGACCTTCATGCTACAGCATTGAGGGTGTTGTTGGTGGCACCACCAAATGACATTACAAAGGGAAGAGGCCTCAGAGAGCCATATTAGATTAGACCACTGTAGAATCAGGGGCATTACCTATGTCTGTACACGTTGTGACGTCACAGGGGGCGAAATCTCCATAGCTCTGTGTATGAGAGACACTCCTCCTTGAACCCCTAGGCCAGTCTGCTGATCAGTATAGCCCTAATTAATATGCATGAGATCTATAGGCATCAGAGCTACCCTGGCAACCTCACAGATTTGTGGCCCTACAGGTCTGTATTTTTAGACCCCTGTCTTACACCTCTGTCATTTAGGTGTGTGACTGTACAAAGTGCAGATGTCAGTGACATGAAAAGCATATATACTCACTGTGACATACTTCCTCAATTCTCATGCCCACCATGCAGTTCTATAATCTATAAGATGTTGGTGGTGGTGAGAGGCAGAGAAGCATGTTACACAGTTTATGTGAACATTTTGATGTCTTGCACATCAGCACCTTGCCCACTTACAAACGTTAATGACAGAGATGTTTGTCAGGGTTGTTGATGGCCAGCCCTGGAGGGCCACACTCCACTCCGTTTGGCAAGACATCTGTAATGCATATATATCTCATGCATCTTCATTTGTACTAACATAAACACATGTCATGGCTAGACTTTCACGGAGGACTGCTTCAGAACCACTGCCATAGCTGCTAACACACCCCTGGCTGGCTACAGTTTGAGTATGGGCCAACACATGACCTGTTTGCTTTCTTTACCACGATAGACTTCAATCACACATACCCATGATGCACTGCACATGTAAATAAGCAGTCTACAAATATAAGCACTATGGTTTATGCAGCCACTGAAACACCTACGTATGTACATGATTAATGAGCGTGTAGGTTAATGACACAGAGTTAGTCTTGGACATCACATTGTGCGGCTCCTGTGCTCACCCTGAATGTGAGAGGGGAGACCCAGAACCATGACCACAGCACCTGGCTCAGCTAAGATAGCCTATGGTGTGAGTCCACATCAGTCACAGTGTCTGATGAGTAGCACTTGTTGATGCACATGCACATACACTTCTGTGCATCTGTTATTTCCCTGTGATGTGTAGCCCTTTAAGCAATTTGCTGCAACCACATCAGTCATATCCTGTGTGGTGGCCATTGTCATCGCCACATTAGTTATGGGAGGGGGAGAAGTGTGTTAGACAGACGGATTATGTGACAACACCCAAACGTAACATTCAGACTCATCACTGCAATGGTGCTGCTGGTGGGAAGTGATAACCTCTGTCCAGCAGAGGAAAATACAACTTACAGCATGGGGCATGCATTTATGTGACCATCAATAAGGTGACAGCAGACAGATGGCATGCCTGGACATGCTCAGCAGCCCACCACCACTATCTGACATTGTCCAGCAGCAAACACAGATAAGCTGCAGCTGCTACACCCTTCAAAGTGTGGCACCCTTACACATACTAGGTGCAAGCAGTCTGATAGCTAATCCATACTGCATACTACTGGTGACAATGTGTGCAACCCAAACTGGGACGTCTGCACACTCACCGAGCAGTTACGTTCGTGATTGGGCTCCAAAAGGCAACCCATAGATATCACTTGCAAAAGATGTTGTTGCCACTACAGCTGACCTAGCCATGCTATGGTAACTACTCAGTCAGGGTGAGACTGACCTTCCAGGAGGACATGCTTGGGCTACCTTGTCCATGCTACTGATGACCACACACTGCAATTTCACTTACATTGCCCTACGTTCTGTCCTCATGCATCCTGCCGAGACCAGCCTGTCGGGGGTATGACCACAATACCTAGCACCTCATTATGCACAATGGCAAGCTAACACTGCACACAGTACAAACATTGTGCGCTGAGTAAGGTGTTGCATACATCACACACTGGATGTACAGCCACACAATCCCACAGCTATGCCATCACTGTGCTACTATAGATAGTTTTTCCAGTCTATGCCAAATCAGCAGTCGTGGACACAGTGCATGCATGGCTAGGCTATGAAATAGTGCTACTGTCACACCCCATGGTGGGGAACATCGTCAAACAACAGACCTGAGACACACTCCACATACATCAGACATATTGGTGTGATACCACTCAATAACCATATTGTGGTGTACGTAGACATTGATATCTGCCACTGATCAGATCAACATGTTGCTATATGTGTGGTGTATTTCAAGGTTTATGGTGACAGTGCTACAGTGCGCACATACTAGTTTTATGATATGGACGCAACGCACACTATCATGACTGTCCAATTGGCTTTGGGTCCTGAAGCCTGTGTGTCTGGTCATTTCGCCTCCTGTTGATCGGTAATCTCTGGCACAGGTCCCCAACTCCAGTCCTGTTGTAACAGACACTGCTACATTTTCACAAATGTGCGTCAGATATATGCATGAGATATATCTGCATACCATGGACCGGCACATGCAGATGAACAGAGACATCTTTATTTAAGACATCATAACATGTGAATAAATTGTGGCCCTCCAGGACTGCATTTGAGGAAATCTGATCTATGTGATGCACATTTCTCTCTTATATGTCCACCTTGAGAGACAATATACATGTACTGTCCCTGTTTTCACTTTTCCCACTACAGGTGGTTTGTTTTTTGAGAAAAATTAGGGGATGTGACAATTGCGGGGATTGGTTCGGCAGACCTGACACACGTGATTTGAACTTGTGACCTTCACCTCCTGCAGGCAGTGCCTGTGTGCTTTGCACCACCTTCTTGACACAGAGACAGTGCATTTCCAGGTACATCCATGTCTGTTTGTCAGACTAACCCTGTCTGTTGCACTACACAGCACCCACCTAAAAACAGATAGGCCATGGTGTGATGTGGACAGGTGTCACCAGTTCCCCTGCCGTCAACATGTTCACATGGCCTTATATTGGAGTCTGCATTACCCTTTAATGATGTGGGGCACTCCAGGACTGCTTTTGTTTGACTCTGCTGTAGGTGCTGCACATGTTTATGTGGTGGGTACTGTTGATGATAACATAAACATATGCCAAAATATCTTGGGTTCTCAGCAGAAAAGTATCAGTCTTTAATGCCTGGTTTTTTCAGGGTACACTTATGTGCACTAGTTGCAAGGAGCCACAGACAGGATTTGAACCTGTGACCTTCTGTTGTTGCACACACTGTCTGTGTACACTGCACCACTGTTTCTAAACATATATTCTGCATTCCGAGGGAAGTCCATGACTTTACATCTGACAGTGCCTGTCTGTTGTTGTGTACGGTGCCAGGCTACACACGCCTACGGCACTGTCTGCTGTGGCTTGCAGTCCTTATCTGGCAAACCCATATAACCTGATTGCGTTGTGGCACTCCAGGACGGAATTTGAGGGACTCGCCTGTACATAATGGCCATTGCTCTGGTTTGTGTGCGGTGTGGGGTAAAATGTAGGTGTTGAGCCCATGCTTATGTTCTCTGCAGTACAGCAGTGTGTGAACTCTCACTGTTTAGTGGTGGTTAAAAATATGGGTACTGGGTTGCCAGAACCTCAGCTGTGATTTGAACCTGTGAACCTCTCGTCATACAGTCACTGGCTGTGTCCGCTGCACCACACTGTGCCCACAGAGACTGTGCAGTATCTGGAGATAGGAAACCTGGCTGCACAAGCCTGACACCCTGCTCTGCATAGGTTTACTGTGGCCACGTTTTCTTTGTATGGGGACAGGGGTGCAGGACACACACAAATATGCCTTCCAAATAGGTGCAGTCACAGAAATAAACCGAACAGTGCATCAGTGATATCACTGGATGACCTGATATGCACTCCCAGGACAGTTCCATTACATTGCAGTGCTTTTGAATGTGTCCACGGACCATGGACCCTTCCAATATTCATTTCAATTCTTTGGAGCTTTCCTGGGAGTGTTTATTATTGTTGCCCATTAATAGCAGTGTTTCCCAGCAGACTTATGATTTTCGCATACTTGGTTGTGGTTATTTTCATGTTACATTTGCGAGTTTGTTCTGTGCACATGTTTCACACTGCTCACGTTTTTTGGGTTTCCACGATGTTGCTGTACATTGCTGACGGAAATGGTTTCTCTTCCCTTTAAATCACCTCTAACGCGTGTGTTTCACTGGCGGTATTTTTTCTTGTAAATTCGGGCACGCTCCTGTGCGGAGGGTCTCTCCCCTCCCACATTCCACCCATTGACCCCATCTCTCCGCCCTCGGGGGCCTTCCTCCGCCCTCATTTCGCCTTTCCACGCCTCTATCGCACATGAGCGCCCCGCAAACGTGCGTGTTTGCGGCGCACGCGTGCGGGACCCGTTAATGTGCCGCGCACGCGTACGGGGTGCTTAAGAGCACTTAACTGCATCATTTTAGGGCGCTCAGGTGCGCCCCGCAAAAGTGCCCCGTTTAGTAAACATGCCCCTAAGACTAATAATAATAAGCGAAAATATTTTTTCACTCAACGTGTAATCAAACTCTGGAATTTGTTACCGGAGGATTAGTAAAGGCTGTTAGTGTAGCTGGTTTTAAAAAAGGTTTGGACAAGTTCCTGGAGGAAAGGTCCATAAACCATTATTAAGAAGAGACCCAGGATATCAATGCTTGACCCAATACAAGCATTGTAGAACCTATGTCTTTTGGGGAAACTGCTAGGTACGTATGATTGGCCACTGTTGGAAACAGGATACTGGGCTTGATGGACCTTGGTCTTACCCAGTATGGCATATCTTATGTTCTTATATCATGCCTGGCAAGATATAAGGTCAACGCAAAAGAGGAAGGCCAGCATTGAGATGGATCGATACAATAACACCAGTTCATCAACAGTGAGCCATTTGACTGAAGATCGAACACAATTTAGGACAACTATACAGAGGGTCGCCATGCGTCGACACCGACTCGACGGGACTTAACAACATGTAGTTGATATGGAAGGGCAGACTTGATAGGCCATGTGGTCTTTTTCTGCTGTCATGTTTCTATGTTTACTTGTGACCTGTATTGTCCACTATTGGATACAGGATTATGGGCTTGATGGGCCCTTGGTCTGACTCAGTATGGGATATTTTATATTCTTATGTTCAGATGTCCAAAGCAGAGGCCATTAGCATTTCAGCTACCTGGTCAGCAGACGTATTCAACTGCTGGATGGATGATTAAACTGGTTATGGTTAGTACAGCCAATCTAAGTGCTGTGCTCTTTTTCCTGACATAATTTAGAGCCTTGCAGCCCAACTGTGTGCTGTGCTGTTCTGCTCCCTTTAGCATGTTTAAAGCATTGCAGTTGACTAGGTGCTGTGCTCATCTCCTTGCTATTTACTCTTCTCAAAGTGCCTGGGTGGACTTCTACCAACTGTGGTGGTGCTACTTTTTCCTCTGCATTATCTTGAGGTTTTCATTATGTTCTTTGTATCACTTTGCCCAGTGACTCCTGGTATTCATCTTCTGACTGTACATACTCTTTGCCCCTCTTCTGGTGCCCCTGAGGGGTATTGACTCTCTGGATGGTTTGTAGTGCTCTTAGAGATGCCAGCCATCAAGTCTGAAGCAGTCTTGATTGAAAATAGTTGGCTAACCTGACTGTTCCATAGACGTTAATATGGACGAACAGGATGAATATACGAATGCTTATGTTTCCGAAGACTAACCAGTCAGCATATTCTGATGAACTAAAATGAGCCTGAAGATCTTTGGTGCACACATCCCTAAATACATTCTTTTTTATAATTCTCACATAAGCATCCATAGTGTCTGCATTTACTCAATATGATTTAGGCATTTCCATTGATAGAACATGGATGAAGTTGGGATGGCGCTGACACTTTCATGTCCACTTTATAGATTGCTTGCACATGCACGTATTCTTTCTGGCCCATACCTGCTTTGGAGTCTTATTTTCTCTGGGGTAATTGTACAAAGGTCCATAGGCTCATAGAGTGCCTTTGTGAAATATGTGCATGCTATGCACCTGTAAAACTTTTGGAAGTGTGGGTGGGCACCCTGTTATAAAATTATTCTCAAATGCTATTTTTTTGTTCTTTTTATCCTTGTTTGTACTCCATCTTTGGGTAATAAATATTTAATTTGACAGCTTACACAAGTAGCTAGTCACTTCAGCTTTCTTTACAGCCAAAAAATTGGAAAATCATTACGCGAGCTCAGAGACTAAAATACATTCCATGTACTGAATGCACAGTTTCATGCTTTTACTAAGAAAACCTTAGAAGACAGTGGAAATTACAGGAGAAGCAGAATGATTTCGTTGAAGCAGAGGATGACTAAAGATTTTCTCTTTTTTTTTATTTCCACATTAATTACGTGACCTGAACAAGGCACCATACAAGATATTGAGTTCTATACAGATATAAACACAAGTGGTTCATTCCACCCAAGCTTGAAAAGACAAGGTTTAGTGAGAAAGAAGAGGAAGAGAGCAGCGTAATACTGGATAACTTAGCAAGCGAAAATAAGCATCTTAAATTGGCAATATAAATTAATTCAGAGGCAGAGCTGGACAGATTGGAAAACTGCAAATAGCAAGGTCATTTGTAATTCACAACAAGAAAAGAAATTAATTTAACAAATTTAGGGATAGATTTACTAATGTTCATTAATGTGTTAGCACAAGTATTAAGGGGTATTAAAGCACGCTAATACAGTTTAATGCATGTTATTTAATGCTAAATTACCCCTGAAGGGTAAATCCTGTTTTATGCATGAAATAGGACTTTTCTAGAATTATGCGACTGCATACATGCTTAAAAATATGCATAGAGGCCAATTCTACTCGGGGCACATGAGGGCTGTCTGGCCATCCAAAAAATGTACAGACCCCAATTATATCTGATTCTGCAACTGCAGTTGCTAGACGTTCCCACAGCAGCAGAATCGGGCACTTAGATGGCCCGTGCGTACCCCAGTTCTGAAGCGTGGGACGTCCATTGCCCTGCATGTCCAGGCAGTCCTGTACTCCTGCTGGACTCCCAATGCCATGGCATCCCATCACCTTTTCCCCTCTGCCCAACACTCAGAGTGGTCTGCCAGGGCTGGGATCCCGCCCCAACTACTTGCTGCTGCTCACCTTGATGTGGGGGTCTGCCAGGTCTGATTGCTGTCTTTGGGGGACTTAGCGTTTTTTTTTTAAATTTAATTTTGAAAAAAGCAGAATGTTCTTTGCGCGGGGCCCCCTGAAACGCGGGGCCCTGTGCAAAAAACATTCTTGCTCAATGGACGGGCCGGCCCTGCCTGTATGCACTCCAGCTGTGGAACAATCTTCCCACCTCAACATGTGCAATCAAAGGCCTAGTGGACTTTAGGAAAGCAATAAAAACCCAACTTTTCCTAGAATACTTTGGAGCTACACCAGATGACTATGATACCTGACAAAATGGATCACAAAACATTGCAACAGTTTCCTTGTATATAGTTAGCAATTGTTAATTGCTTGTTATACCCCAACTACCTCCAAGTTGTAAACCCTTGTTCTATGTAAAGCTCATTGCTGCAACTGTTCCATGTGAACCGCTTTGAATGTATGATAAGGCGGTATAGAAGACCTGTTAAATAAAAATAAATAAAATACATTTTAACAACAGCAGCAGCAGCGGGATTTGAAACCTGGCTACCCTGCTCTTAACCCATTACGCTACCCTAGATGTTCAGGTTCTGGGGATGTCTAAGTAGATGCACCCTGCAGATATCCCTATCGAGCACATCCAGGTTTGTGAAATCACATTGGCACTTGGAAGTATTGCCTTTTTTTCAGACGCTCTGGCTTAGACATCCCAGATTGCATTTAGACATCCCTTATAAAATCCCCCTCTGTATGATAAAGTCAATTGATGAGTGTCTCCAAAATTCCATAGTATTTAAAATAATGCTATAAAATGTGAAGATCAAATTATACCATCTAACTCAAATCACTCATCTTACAAGAAAGGTTTAATAGAAAAGATTTGTTGTCCTTATACTATCCCTTTTCTGTTTTATCCACTGTTCTCCTCCTACCCCTAGATTTTCCCGTCCAGCTATTGACTTCTTGATGTACTCTCTAATCTTATTAATGTGCTTTAATGAGTTAACACTTACCACAAATCACCACAAAATTGCAAATAATCAAAACATAAATATTACTACAATGCAATTTAAGACTTCATGAGTCCTGACCAAAATTAACATTTATTTATTTATCTGTATAATCACATAGATGTATAAAACTCATCAATGTGCCAATTTATGAAAACATTTTTTAATAATACTATTAAATTATTTTTATATAATTAATATGTTTACCAAACTACAAAAACATATTAATTCTTATACAGTTCTTCATACATTCTATAAATACTCCATAATTGTAAATAATTGTAAATAATATTATATATTTACTTCATATATCTTAATCCATAAATATAAATAATATAACACAATACTCTCCACCTTCTCAAAAAGACTCCCTTTAAACTTCCCAACTGTCAGACCATAGAACGCCGTGCACCAGCTACCTCAAAGAAAATTTAAATGTTTTTTCCTCTTCAAATTTCTATTTATTTATTTTTTTTCGTTTTTTCACACCATTATGGACCACAATTGCACTGATCTCCAACTACTTTAGGGAAACCATTGAACCACAACACTGTGCACCGGCTACCTCAAAGAAACTTAAAATCTTCTTTTCACTCTTCAAATTTCCATTTTTTCACACCATCATGGACCACAATAGCGCTGATCTCCAGCTACCTCAGGGAAACTTTAAATATATTTGCTTCACTCTACAAAAAATATTAATGCATGCGATAAATAATATGCTTTACAACCCTAAAAGAAACACATATAAATGCCACATCTCTATGTTACAAATCCTACTGACCTTCATTTCTCCATTACTTAGCATGAATTCAATGCCGTGTAAAACAAAAATGAAGAACAATACAGGGGAAAAAAACTAAACCAAGGACCTCAGTTTCCACTGAGTACCAGCTGTTTCAAAACATTTTTCCATTTATCGTCACTTTACCTAACCATGGACCACAGTTTCGCCAATCACCGGCTTCTTCAGGGAAACTTCAAACACCTTGTCTTCACTCTACAAAACCAACAACACCACACAATCTTAACAAGTTTAAAATTCCTAAAAAAAGAAATATAAGCACTTTATCAGTATATTAAACCTCGCTGACCTTTAATTCTTCTCTTCCTCACATAGGTTTAACCCCTTAAAGCACCAAAATGAAAAACAATGCCAAAAAATGTTAGTGCATGCGTATTTATATATAAAAGTAAAGTTATCCACAATTAATAGAGCCAATGCCATTCAATTTGAGAGTTTAACCCATTAGTTTGTGCACTCTTCCAACAAAAAATAAACTGTTATTCTTTCCGACAGAATAGTTGATGAAATTCACCACCCTCTCCACCCCTCACTTGTTCCAAAACTCTCAAATCGAATGGCATTGGTTCTATTAATTGTGGGTAATTTGATTTTTGTATATAAGTATGCATGTGCTAGAGCTTTTTGCCTCCTCTCTCCCTTTTAAGCTCTGTAGTTCCAAAGCTTTAGTATTACTTTTTACATATAGTACCACTCCTCCCCTTTTTCCTACCCTGTCCTTGCTGAATAGAGTATAGCCTGGTATAGTTACATCCCAGTCATGGTTTTCTGTGAACCATGTTTCTGTAACTACCACTAAATCCAAGTCAGCCTCTCCCATTAAAGCTTCAACATCTGGGATCTTATTTCCCATACTACAGGCATTTATACACACTGCTTTCCATATGTTGTCCCTTTTACCCATTTCCATAAAGGTATTTAATGTTTAACTTACCTGGGGGCTTTTTTCACCCATCCCCAACAAATCTAGTTTAATGCCCTCTTCAGTAGATTAGCCAGTTTGCTACTGAAGACATGTTAACCTTTCTTGGACAGATGGATGCCATCTCTGCTCTGCAACCCTTGGAACAGCATCCCATGGTCCATGAAACCAAAACGCTCTTGATGACCATCCATACAGCCATGCATTCATCTCCAGGATTCCAGCTGCTCTGCCTTGGCCTTTACCCTCAACAGGGAGGACTGAAAAGAACACCACCTGTGCACCTATCTGTTTCACCCTCTGTCCCAGAGCCATGAAGTCACTTTTGATATGCTCAGATGGATACCTGGTAGTATCATTTGTGACGACATGGATTAGCAACATTGAGTAATAGTCAGTGGGCTTGATGAGTCTCGGCAAACTCTCCGTAACATCTCGGATTTTGGCACCTGGCAGACAGCATAACACTCTGAACATCAACTCTGTTCGGCAGATGGATGCCTCAGTACCCTTCAGAAAATAGTCACCAATCACCACTACCCTTTGCTTCCTTGTGGTCATTGATTCTGCAATTTTGGGGTGCTCTAGCTCTGGTTCTTCCCTTCCCAGGGATGCTTTCACCTCCTCCACTTCCAGAGTTGCATAATGGTTCTTCAGTTCAAGGGCTGGAGAAGCTGATTGGTGATTCTGCATGCCCTGGTGACTTGTGTCCAACCTTCATCATTCTGTAGGCTCCCATCTTCTCCTGCTCTGGAGAGCTTGGATGTTGCAAGAAGCATCTCATCAATGTACTTCTCACTGTCATGAATACTCCTCAGCCTCACTACCTCCTCTCTGAGTTTCTCCACTTGTTTCCTGAGAGCTTCTGCATGCAGGCATCCTACACATGGAACCGGTCCTTCAACTGGCATTGGGACCTCTGTCTGGACAGAGGCAGAAGCTGTAATGGGGGCAACAGCTTTGGCCATGCGATTTTTTACAGCCATTGTTCAGTCGGTGGAGCTTAGGTATCTGTTAAAGCAAAAGAGAGAGACCTACCAAAGTATCAACTGGTTTCCCAGCTGTCCTTTCAGAGAAAAAAAGCAGTTAAATCTCTTTAAGTGTTTTCAAAATGTGCTGTTCCAAGTTCCTGTGTGTAGTTAATTGGGGAAGTGCCTTATAAAGCAAGACTGCTCACTAGGGGTGAGTGGGAGTTGGGGGTAGGGAGGGAACTAACACCTGATGAGGTATCAGTAGCTTCAAAGAGCTGAGAAAGGTACTAAAGCAGAGTTTTAAACCTACCCCCACTAAAGAAAATATTTCCCCTTTTAAACTAAAGCACCAAAAATAATGTAACTTTGCTTTAAAAATGTACTAAAAGCCTTTTAAGAGCTCCCAGGCAGAGAGCTAGTAATTTAAAGAGCCACAAACTCTTACCTTTGCTTTAAATGTATAGCCCCTGTTAGGGCAAGATGGATAAGATGGACAAGAGCGCACAACCAGTCTTTGATTACATAATAGCAAAATATTTTAAACATTCATAATTCAAGGCACATTACTTGAAGAGGATTCTCTAGCCAACACAAAACTCTTCAAATGACTAGGTTCAAGAAAAACAAAACTTTTCTAGAAAATTTATCTAGATCTCCATGAAAACTGATGAAAAAACATTGCTCCCAGTGCCAGGACATGAGAACAGAGAATAAGAGAAGCTTTCTGTTTGGTCTGAGAGGCCCTGTTAAAATCAGGAAATACGATCATTTTTTGACTCAGAAATTGTACATCTCTATAACAAAAAATAATTTTAACCCAACTATCTGACTCAAGAGTGAAAGTCACAATAAGGACAGTAATTTCAGATACAGCACTGTTCTTCTATGACAATACAAACAATTGGTCTTTAGTGCAGAAGCAGTGCAGTACAGCACAGCTCTTTAAAACTGGTCTCAATGGTGGGCTTTTCAGCATCTGTGCATAGGCATGCATGAGCTCAAGGCCGTCCATAGCACACTCCAATGTCTGAGTGGGTGGAAGGTGGCAGGCCATGAGCACATGGGTGCATGCGCTCAGACCCCGGAATACCTGCCACATACAGCAGCTTTAAAGGGCTATGACATGTTGTGCTGACATCCTCCAAAGCCCAATGTTTTGTATTCCCATGGAAATAGGGGGGGGGGAGTGGCAGCAGCAGTGATAGGGAGAGGAGATGCTGGACACTCTGGGGAGGGTAAGGAAAAAAGGGAAACATGCTGGATATCTTGGAGGGGAAGGATACCTTTTTTTGGGGGGGGCAGATTGGAAGGAGAAAGAGATGCTGGAGACCTAATAAGGGAGGGAGTAGGGAAGGGGAGATACTATAGACCTGGGTGGGGTTAGGAAGGGGGGATACTGGACTATATATAAGATGGGGCAGGGGCATATGGCTAATGGTTCACCTAGGGCATCAGATACCCTGTTGCCAGGTCTGTTTCAAAGGTACCACTGGGGCATTCACTGATAATAGGACATGTTGCATCCCTGATGTTAGAAATATCATTGAGCCCCAAAGCATCTCCCCCAGAACCCACTCATAGTGCTACAGGTAAGATGTCAGACAGCACCTGTGTTCCCATGATAGATAGGACACTGGAGCTCTTAGTGTTAGAATTGTCTATTCCCTCCATGATGTCTGGAGGCAGTGGTGAGATCGCAGATACAGGAGAGTTAGCACAAGTAGAGGGAACAGCCACCCAGTGATCAGAGACAGTGGGAATGTGAGATTTCTAATCCATCCAGCTAGCAAAAGCCCTCTCAGAATTCTGGCTTCAGAAACCAACAGTTATTTCTTTGGGGCTATGGTAGAAAGCTTGGGAAGTCCCTCATAGTGTGTTTCAATATTCTTTCACTACAAATATCTAATCTTTCTACTTCAGTTACTGTTAAAGCAACACATCGACATATCAGCCCCCCTCGATCCCTGCCAGCACGGGTTTCGAGAATCCCATGGAGTAGAGACACTACTCACCACATTAACCAACACCTTAAGCAGGGGAATAGACAAAACTGAAAATGGGTTCGCACTTGTCTTCCTTAACATTGCTGTCAACCACGATCAACTCCTTACCCGACTCCAGGAGAAGGGAATCCAGGGCATGGCTTGGGAATGATGTAAGTCCTATCTAGCCGACTGATGGCAACATGTACAGATGGGGGCCACAACATCTGATCCTTTCCAACAACACCAGGGCGTACCCCAAGACTCCTCCCTGTCAGCGTTACTCTTTAACATATACATGCAACCTATATGAGAAATCATCCGCGCATTCAATATCCACAGCCTGATATACGCAGATGATGTCTTGCTGTTTGCACCACTCAAAATCATGCATCCTGATTTTACTCCTTTAATCGATTGCTTCAATGCAATCACTGACTGGCTTCAAGCTCAGAACCTACGCATTAACTTCAAGAAGACTGAGGTCCTATTTATCACAAGGAACAAAGTGTTCTCACCTCCAACTACCTTAAAGGTGAGAGATGCAGAGCTCCCATGGAAATCCACGATACGCTACTTGGGAATTACGCTTGACCAACAGCTTGACTTCAAAGAACACATAAAGAACACCACCAGGGCTATACACAATAAAATCAAAACTCTAAGGCACCTAAGACCCTTGCTAGCTCCCGACGACTTCAGGACAATATTCCAGGTGCTTGTAACACCACACTTCGACTATGCGAACATCATTCTGCATGGCCTCTCCAAGAGCACGCTCAATCCTTTACAACTTGTGATGAACGTGGCAGCCCAAATTCTCTGTGGCTTATCCAGAAGGACCCACATCACGCCCATCCTTAAGGACCTCCATTGGCTACAGATAAACTGCAGGCTCACATACAAGGCACTACTCCTAACCTTCAAAGCAATCAACTTGATTACCCCATCGTCCCTCACAGATCTCCTTAGATCCACCCCCAACAACAGGTCGAGAAGGACAGTAGCTGCCAACACGCTAATTATCCCTAAGGAATCTACAAAATGTCCACAAACAACCAGGAATAGAACGTTTGCTTTCTACGCCCCAAGGTGCTGGAACAACCTCCCCCCACACATCAGATCAATCAAGGACCTGAGTCAATTTAGGAAAGCCCTTAAGCATCATCTGTTCATTTTACACTTTGCACAGCCAAACTCAACACTACCACATCCCACGCCCCAACTCATTCAAGCCGCACCTAACTCATCTACAACCTGACTTATACAAACCAAACAACTGATCCATCCATCAGGCACTTTAATCATATGCTGATAATTCATAATTGTTACTGTAATAATGGTCAAGACCCAGTCCCAACCATTCAGTTCAGGTCTAATGTTTGACCTGTAAATAGTTACCTACCACAGTTTGAGTAGCTAGATTTGTAAATAGTTCACCCAGTTACAGTTCCAAGTTATTGATCCTGTTTCAATGTATGCACAAGGCTGTTCCCTTTGTCTTTGCAAGAATTTGTTATTTGTAAAACGCACTGATATTGAAGAGCGCGGTATAGAAAAGCTGCTAAATAAATAAATAAAGCTAGTTGGATGGACTTTAGTTATGGTGGACAAAGTGGGTCAAGAAGAAGCTGTTTTAGTTAAAGATAATTTGATCCTTCAAAGAAAAATTGAGAATTTAGAAAATATGTCTCAGAAGAAAAATGTGTGTCTGATTAATTTTCCTAAGATGGATAGAATCTCTGCTAAGGAGATATTTTATGGACATTTGAAGCTCTGTCTACTCTTTCATGGGCCTTCTTTCTATCTCTATCAAGGGAAGAGTATGACTGCTTCATGGAGCAACCAGCTAAGGAAATAACAGGATCGGAAGCTATTTTAGACCTAGTCCTTAGTGAAACACAGGATTTTATGCGAGAGATAATGGTGTTGGGGTCACTTGGCAATACTGATCAAAACATGATTACATTTGATTTAATAAATGGAGGTAGGACAGCAAGGAAATCCATGGCACTAGCATGTTAACTTGCAAAAGGGAGACTATGATAAAATTAGGAAAGGTTTTAAGAAAAACTGAAAGGAGCAGCTGCAAAGGTTAAAGATTTACATCAAGTGTAGGAGTTGTTTAAAAACACTATCATGTTAGTACAGACCAGATATATTCCACACTTTAAGACAGGTGGAAGGAAGGCTGAATGTTTTCTATTGAATCTCTATTTCAACTTGAAAAGGAAGTCTGTGTATCATATCAGTATACTGTAAAAAGATGTCCCATTCCATCGGTCCAGATGAACTCAGAGGGCCACATCCTTGCCCCAGAAGTTTTGAAGTCCTGTTGCTTTTATATTATTTTACATATAGCACCATCCTTCCCCATTTTCTTTCAGTTCTATTCTTCCTGAAAAGATTGTAGCCTGGTCTAACTATATTCCATTCATAGTTCTCTGTGTACCATGTCTCCGTGGCCAGCACTAAATCTAAATCAATCTCTTTCAATGTGGCCTCCAGAGCCAGTGCCTTTTTTTCCAATACGATGAGCATTAATATACCTAGCTTTCAAGACATTGCATCTTTTTTTTCAATTTCTATGCAAGTGTTTAATGTTGCACTTACTTGAGGTCTTGTACTTACAATTCTACATTGGCCAAAGATACAACAACTATTAAAGTTAGCATCTCCAGTATTTACTGTTGAGCTCCTGTATCTTTGTAGTTTATTAAGTCCTGATCAGGTACAACAATTGCACAATTGTGTTTGTCTAGGCATTTTTGTGCAAAGGTATTTTCTTTATTTCAAGTTCCAATTTTTAACAATTTTGCAATAGTCTGGTGTCGTGGGTTCTGCATTGCATGTATCATTTAAATGTATGGTAAAATATTCAAATTAAATCAGTTGCATAAATCTGAGGTAGACAGATGTGCATTTCTGCTTTGATATACTGTAATGACATTTACAGCTCACTAGCAACAGATTTTATGCACATATTTTACACCTAGTCAAAATAGGTGCAATTAAGAAGAACCAATGAGAAAAGAAAGAAAAGGAAGAAACAACTAGATATATTTGATATAAGATTGTTATTTTCAGCAGAATAAGTTATCATTGGCAAAAAAGTAATTACCTAGAGCCGAGTAAATCAAATATAGTACACCATGCTAAACAAACAAAAGAAAATCAAAGAAATAAAATACTACAAATTAAGGGCTTGATTTACTAAAGTGTTTTAGCATGTTAGTGTTCATGAATGAGAGTTATGCACTTAGGTTATTTTATAGCAGGTTGCCCAGGTTGAAAGGAAAAGTAAATGCCTAATTGAGGCTATTCTATAAATACAACATGGGAGCCTAAGTGTTTTCTTGTACAATTGTCTTACAAATGCAATATAAATTGTGGCTAAAATGCACCTATGCGCAATGGGATGTCATAACTGAAATTGCTATTGCGCAACAATTATTTTTGCTATCAGAGAGAATTTTACCATAAAAAATATGGCTTAGCCATGGGAGCAAAAGTGGTGCCTTTGAAAGCCAAATTATGGGGCATGTTTACTAAACTGAGTAGGCTGTCAATGTAGCAGATAGCCTGGGCTATCGTGTCACATTGAAAGCCATCGCAGGAAAAATGTAGATAGCATGATAAATCACCATGCTATCTGCATTTCATTTGGTAGATGAGGGGGGAGGCAGAATTGGGGCAGGGAGATGGCATGGCAATAGGAGGCAGACAGAGCTAGCTGCCCAAATCACCGATAGCATGGCTGTAGATATACCACCTCAAGAGGTGGTTTTATCTGCAGCCGAGCCATCAGTGATGCTGCTGGGACAGTGGTGGCAGTGGCAGCCTGATGACTCTCCCTGGCCCCCCTTGGCCCACCTTACCAAGGGGTGCCAGTGGCATGGATTAGATGATCTGCAATGCCGACATATTGTGAGGCAACGCATCTTCAGAACCTACCCCCTGGATAGCACCCAACACCTATGGGATGTTGTCCAGGTGTACCTCAGGGCCCCTCTGGCATCAAAGATTCCAGATAGCCAGCTGGGCTCCCTCCCCCCCCCCCCACACTCCCCCACTCGCCAGTCCTTACCTTTAGTCCAGCAGCAAAGGGGGCAGGAATGGTCCCCCTTGCTCTTGGCCCCATCTCTGGCACTAATCAACATGGTACCAGTCTTAAGGTGCTTCCCCCTAGCAATAAGACATTAATGCAAAACCCATTAATGCATTTTAGTAAACATGCCCCTATATGTGGCTCAGACTTTGGATATTAAATATCAGACATAAAATTCCCTGTCAAATTCACATTCTCTGTCTCACTTAAGTCAAAGGTATCCTCTTGAGAAGGAAAAAGACTCAGTACAAAAGGCTGATCTAAGTCAGCTGTTATAGCACAACATCATAGCTCTTAAAAAAAACCTTCCTAATCATTTAAGTCTAGAAACGGGTATTTTTACAAGTTTTTTTGTACTACTACTGTATATATGGTTAAATTGTTCATACTGAATCTTCTAATGACACTTCTTACTTATCTTCTATGTACAGTATCTTTTGGATCAAAATTTCAAAATTCCACTTGCTTTATCCCATTGTAGATGATGCTCATTGTAGATGTTACTAAACCCTATGGGGGTTATTCTGTGCTATGAATAGTGGAGATGGATGGCCCAACAGGACGGCCATCCCCGCTATTCGTGCCAGCTCCTGCCCCCCGACTAACTTCCCACCGGTTGTGCGGGGAAGTTAGATGGCGACAGGGAATGAGTGGTCCAGGGGCAGAGTCTGGGCGGGCAGTGGGCGGTTGCTGGCCCTGGATGTATAGGGCTGATTCTAATGTTGGCCCTTTACATCCAGGGCCAGCGACATGTGCTGGGAAGTTATTCCACCTCCAAGGTGGAATAACTTCCCTGGACATGTCTTAATTTCAATGTCGGGGCATGATGGGGCAGGGGGGACCAGGGGACATTCCCCGCAGCCTAACCCTGGTCTTAGGAGGCCAGATCAGAGGATGGGCTGCGAGGAATAAACCCCTTTTTCAGGCGGCCGGCATCACAACTCTTCAATGGAGCCGCGGTGCCATGGCAACATGACGTCATGGCTCTGTGGCTCCATTGAGGAGCCTTGACTGAGTTTGAGTTAGTTGGGGACAGTCCTGCAGGTGCAGGCCAGACTGAATCACAGACCCAGCCTGCACGTGCAGGACTGTTTGCAATTCTAATCCCATGGTGCTAGATGTGCCCCGTGAGATCAGAATCGCGATCCCCTCTGTGTGTCCAGTTCAGACCGGATGCATAGAGGGGATCTATGTGTGGGATGGAATCAGGCCCTATGGGGGTCAGTCCAGTTCACAAATAAGCTGCTTAGACAAGCAGGAGAGATGTTTTTCTTGCTAAAACATCTAGAACTGTATTCCAAAACCACATGGCCCTGCATGTACATGGTGCTAGGATGGGGATCCCAGAACATGAGTGGGAGGGGGCAGAATGGGGACATGGCAAACTGCCGAGACATAGAATGCATATTCAGGGAAGGCTCATGTATGTCCTGAGTGTTTCCGGTAGACGCCTATGTTATACCAGCAGCAATGTGGAATAAGGCCAGAACTTTGAAAAATTTCTGCTCTGATCTTCAACATGTCCCATAGAGATGAATGGCTGTGACACATCTGTATTGAACTGGTGTGTCTGGGAGGGCACAAGATGCAGTTGTAAAGAACAGAATGCAGGGAAGAAATGGAGGAGGGACCCTCCACAATTATCCAATGGTCCACAAAAGGTATAAAGAAACACAGCCACACCAGCAGTTGTTGTAAAAACACAATTTTATTCGAAAAACCTTTAAATTCAAAACACCCGACTTGGTCATGTTTCAGTTATAAAGCCTGCATCAGGGGTCTGAAAGGCACAGAAACAACAACTGTAACTTTAAAAGTAATAGTTAATGAAATAAAATCATAACACATGTAAAATTAAAATACAGTGTGCAAGCAGCTCTTACAAACATAAATGTTCTTGGACATCTGCAAATAAGCTAACATAATAATGAAGTGCTTCCTTAATTGTACATAAAAGAATCTTCCTCAAAAGACACACTAAACACACATAAAAACACAATATAAGACGTAAATGATATAAGAATGTATATCTCCTACAAATGGTGGGAACTCTGCTCAATGCACAAAGTAACCTATAATAGATAAAGGACTGATGTAAAAACAGAATTAAAAAGGGAGTTAAACTCCCCAAGTATGGCTATAAAAGCAATAAAATCATAAGACAGTAATGCTTAGATGGAGAAAAGAAGCAACAGGATACTACAAATTAATCTTAATTACCACATTTATTTATATTCAATGGATATCGAACATTATGCTAAAATAAGAAGCCAGAAAAGTGCAAATTTGATATTATCCAATATCAAAATACATAAAAAATTTCCTGCATCATTATTTCCAACAGGTAAAAGTAAAAGAATGCTGAAGTGTTTATTTAGCATAGCTGATGTATCTAAAAGGCAGAAGAAAAAAAACATGTTAACAATCAAGTCCCTATATCTGATGTTATTATCACAAGTAGACTTTGGATACGGTTAGTCCATGTTTAAAAAGTGAGAAGAGAAATAAATAAAAAGATAAACAAGACGTATCCAGTTTTAAACTTGTGAAGAAATAAAAATCATGAAAAAGAAGACAACTTGAGTTCTATTAGTAAACAAACAAAGAGCTGAGAGGTGTTAGGACAAAGATGCCAGCACTATAACATAAAAGCATTTGAATCTATAAACGGGGTGTAGTGCCAAGTCATGCTATCGCTAAGACTTATTCCAATATACAATTGCAAAACATAAGAATCACATGTATAGAAGGTTAAGCATACTGGCCAACTTTCTTTCAATTTAAAAAAATTAATAAATAAATATATATATATATATATATATATATATATATATATACACACACATCATACATAGATAACTGATAACAAAGGAATTTAGGAACTGCAAGAAGCAGCAATAGCATGATATGGTTTATGGTACTTGATATATGGCCCTTTACTGTGTGTATCAGAACGGTTTACAGATATATTCTAACAGGCACTTTTTATTCTCTCATCCCAGATGGGCTCACAATCTAAGCATATCTGAGGTAATGGAGAGTTAAGTGGCTTGCCCAAGGCCACAAGGAGTGGCCATGGGACTAGAGACCCCCACTCCCTCCAGCCTGAGGTTACTTGCGCCTACATGGGAACTGAGCTCCTGGCCCTCTGGCCTGAGGTAACCTGTCCCAACCACTGAGCCACTCTTCCCTTTAGGATAAGGTAAAAGTAGACAGGATTGTAATCTATATTTTAAAGGGAAATACTTGGGCATGTAGTTGCTTACCAATTGCATTAACTTAGCGCGGATCAAAGAAAGAAAAAACGCACATGTGCCCTTTAAATAGCTCTGTCATGTCATGCCAGTAACTGAAATTAAAAGTGGCATGTGGAAAAAGAAAACCACTACGGTACCTCTGCTTATAACAAACCGGAACTGAAATGTTTAGTACAATTGGAAAACTCTGCATGAATAAAGAATAGGTTCCATGGCTTAATGCAAAAAAACCTGTTGCTAGCATAACAATATCTATTGGTGCTAAAGGTTTGGGAACATAATCCTATAAAATCCGAGAAGCTTCTTTGCTGGAAAGAACCAAGAAACTAACATAAAGTTGGAAGCACATGGGGAGCTTACAAACGTCAACTTTCAAACTTAGCTGTGATTGTTCCACTTTCAAAAAAATCAATAACCGGGGAGCTGCACCAAGCGCTTCCCCTGCCCAGCACCACTAACCTTATTCCCAACCTTTTCCCACTCTAACAAACTTCAGACCACACATGAATTGGTATAACAACAAGTCGCAGCTTTATTGCCCCTTAACATCTTAACATTTTAAACATGAATAACAACCCAACAACCAATCCCCAAGCGGAGCGTTACTTCACCAGCCATATAATTAGCAAGGTGACCACACTACCGCACCTGCGCCAGTCAAACCACCGATCAAGTTACTACCACCCCTGCCCGACTTCGCCATATCACTAGCAAAAGTCTGCTAGGGGTTCTCCGGGCCGCGGGCACCCTGCCCTGCCCCAAGTAGCTATGTCTCCGGACCCCGGAAACCTCCGGGATCCCGCCGCCTAGCTCCCCCCTCCAACTGCAACACCCCAATCCCCCCTATCTGTCATCATTACAGGGTGGGAGGGCGGGACACCAGCCAGTCGCCCTCCTTCACACCATGTGCTCAGCGGGCATCCTCCCTACCGCTGCACATGGCCTGACTTGCTCCGGATTGGTTCCCGCATCCCCGCAGTGGAACCAATCCATTCAAATGACGCGCCCTGCATCAACGCGCACCCGCGCTTCCCCCTTCCTCCGCTTCTCCCTCCAACCGCCTACTTGCTACCCTGGGCCGGGGCAGGGGCCCACGCCGAGGCTCGCCCCCAGTTATTTTCGGGCACCGGGACCCTGCCCGTGCCCTTCTTTTTAACCGGGGAGCTGCACCGAGCGCTTCCCCTGCCCAGCACCACTAACCTTATCCCCAACCTTTTCCCACTCTAACAAACTTCAGCCCACACATGAATTGGTATAACAACAGGTTGCAGCTTTATTGCCCCTTAACATCTTAACATTTTAAACATGAATAACAGCCCAACAACCAATCCCCAAGTGGAGCGTTACCTCACCAGCCATATAATTAGCAAGGTGACCACACTACCGCACCTGCGCCGGTCAAACCACCGGTCAGGTTACTACCACCCCTGCCCGACTTCGTCATATCATTAGCAAAAGTCTGCTAGGGGTTCTCCGGGCCGTGGGCATCCTGCCCCGCCCCAAGTAGCTATGTCTCCGGACCCCGGAAACCTCTGGGATCCCGCCACCGGCACAGGTACACCTTGTGCCTTTGCCGCCCCCTCCCTTTAGAGGAGCACAAGCTGCGACCTGCCTATCATATCCCGCACCACCTGCTCCAATACCTCCTGCCAATCATTCAGGAGCAAGTCAACCCCCACTGGAGACAGATGCACTCCATCGCTTCTATACAAACCCCTACAAGCAACATCCACCCACTCGTGCTGCACCTGATAACCCCCCTTTTCACAAACCCATTTGCCGATCTGCCTATTGATCTTCGTCAGTCCCCTAGACCACCGCCGCTGTCCCCAGCACGCTGGCCTCGGGATGACATCCGACCAAATCAGCACCACACCTGGAAACATTCTCAATATCTGATCCATATCTTTTTTAGCAGCATTAATGAGTTGTTTACAGGTCCATGTTGTGAGATCATTTCCTCCTAGGTGCAGCAGAATAATCCCTGGAGGAGTCCTCAATCGCGCGTGGTGACGCAGCAAAGGCATCAGCTGCGTCCAACGCAGCCCCCGCTCGCCCAGCCATAACACCGACACTACGTCAGGCTCCAGTCCAAGGTTAAGCCCGATAGGCCGTACCTCCACTCGTCGACCAGCCCAAAATACAAACGAATGCCCCAGCATCCAAGAGCCCTGCACACTTCTTCCCCCACCTGAAACAAAAAACATTAGTTAACATAAAGCTGGTGCCATTTTTTTTTTTTTTTTTTATAATCGGACATAACCCCGAAACGCCATTGACCTCCACCGGCCTATCATGCGTATTTGCCATCCTGACAGACCAGCGCCCACTGCGCTAGATGCCGCCCCTATGCGAAAAGAATGCGCTGCATATTGTGTAGGGTCCTCACCCATGCGCTGCAACCCCATCCGCAAGACTGCAGTTACCTGGTAATGCGTGACTATCCCAACATCCCGATGCAGAAATAGCCCGCCATCAACCATAGGGCGGCATCCTAAATATGCCCTCATGGCCGTCACCGGGCACGTGGGTCCCCTTATCGCTTGTAGCACTACCCACATGCCTCTTCCTTGCTGATCTGTCTTCGACCTTCACAAGAGGACCTTTAAGTGCTCCCCCACTACCCGCACATGCTGATGCTGTAGACTATGCCCCCCACTCCCCTTTTTCGAATCAGCCACCAATTCCCCAACCCTAAATGCCCCAAAAAAAGGCCAAACAGAAGACAGCCTTGAATAGCATGGCCTCGTATTCAGACTTCACAACTACCGGTAACACCTCACAAAGTCCTCTTAGTACATCATGCGTCACCGGCCGCTGCTGATCCACCGGAGAAGGGTTTTCACGCCCCCATCCTTGCATCAATTTTCGCACCAAAACCCCCCCCTCCGGATGGGCCCCAACCCACTGCTTTGGCAAAAAACGCAAAACCCGCCAATTGCCCCTTCACCACAGCCCTAGTCACACCCTGCCTTTTCGTCGCTAGGATGTACCCTGCCAGCAAATGATCGGACACTGCCCCCCTTCTCCATCCGTGTGCACACAAGAATTCCACCACACTACAACAACCCCGACAGTACGCCTCCCATGTCTTCTTCGTCACCGAGCTCTTCAACATCTCTCTCATAGCAGCAGGTCACTGTTCCATAACCTTCAAGGGACCGGCAGCCCCATCTCGTCTGCCTCCGGTGCCAGGCGCCGGAACCGATCCAACTGCAAACGGGAAAGAGCATCAGCTATGCCATTATTCAGCCCTGGAATGTGCCACGCCTTCAATCCCACGTTCAGCCGCAAACAGGATAAGACCACCTTTCTCATCAGATCTGCTACTAGGCGACACCGCGGCATGTAACGGTTAACAACACTCACTACCGCTTCATTGTCACACCACCAGACCACACTCTTGTTACGCAATCTGTCCGGCCACAACTCCAGCGTCACCAAAATAGGAAACAGCTCCAAGAACGTGATATTCCGGAGAAGCCCCTCCTCGCGCCACGACGTTGGCCACCGATCAGCACACCATGCCCCACCAAAGTAAATTCCTAAGCCTACGCCCCCCGCCGCATCCGTGTACAGCTGAAGTTCTTGACTAGAACACTCCACCTCCATGAGCACGGGCGACCCATTGAACTCTTTCAGGAAAACATCCCACACCCGCAAATCCTTCCGGATGATCCTGGAAATTCGAATTCTGTGATGAGGCTTACGGATACAAGCCGTGGCCGCCGCCAAACGTCTAATGAATATCCGCCCCATCGGTATCACTCGAGATGCAAAATTTAATGACCCTATCAAGGACTGGAACTCTTTCAACGTGAACTTCGCAGCCGCCATCGCATTCGACACCAAGGCTCGTAACATCCCCACTTTAGCTGCCGGCAAACGAGCCACCATCTCTTCCGAATCCAATTCAATGCCCAAGAATGTGAGCCTGGTCGACGGTCCCTCCGTTTTCCCTTCCGCTAAGGGCACCCCCAATTCCTTTGCAACACCCCTAAAAGCTGCCAACAATGCCCTGCACAGGGACGTCTGCGCTGGCCCCACGAACAAAAAATCATCGAGGTAGTGCACGACACTATTAGAACCTGCCCGCCTCACAACCATCCATTGCAGAAAGGTACTAAATTTTTCAAAACATGCCCATGATACTGAACAACCCATGGGCATGCATTTGTCAAAATAAAATTCCCCTGCAAATTGGAAACCCAGCAGATGAAAAGAGGCCGGATGCACAGGCAACAACCGAAAGGCAGATTCAATGTCCACCTTCGCCATCAGTGCCCCCGTCCCCACCAATCTCACTAACCGAACTCCTTGTCAAAAGAGGCATAACGCACTGTGCAGCACTCTCTCGGAATGTGGTCATTAACTGACAATCCTGTCGGGAAAGACATATTATGAATAAGCCTAAATTTACCTGGCTCCTTCTTTGGGATAATTCCCAACGGAGAAACCACCAAATTCCTGAACGGGGGCTTTTAAAATGGACCTGCTATCCGCCCCAGGCGCAACTCCTCTAACAACTTCTGCCGGACAATCGCTTCGAACCGCCCTACAGCTGGGGAATTCTTTGCCGCATGCGCCATTACCCCACCCTGAACTGGAATAACAAACCCCAGTTTGAACCCAATCCCCAAAAACTCCCTATCCCCTTTTTTTGGGTAATGGCTAAGCCACTCCCGTAATACCCCACCCTGATGGGCGATGGGGCTCTGCCAAGGCTAGCACCCTTACTTAGAGGTCAATAGGGGAGCGCCACTGACCCCTTTTTTACTACACTTCGCTGCCGAGTGCCCTCCACCACACGCAGAACAGGCGTGCCGAAACTTGCAATCCGGAAATGGGCAAGAGGACTTATTAAACCTCCAACATACGTCACTTCCTCCGCCTGCCCCTGGCTTACTTGGCAACCCAACCCCCCCAACTCGAAAGGACCGGCCCCCCAATGCATTAGCCCCCCCCTCCGAACTTTGCTCCACTGCCCGCCCCCCCCCCCCCCCCCCCGCATTTGATCTTACCGACATCTGGGTGAGCCACAAGTTGATATCTTGAGTACCCCAAGTTAAAAATCTGTTTTCCTCCATTTTATCTCGGAACTTCTCATCATAATTGAGCCAAGACCACCCAAGATCGAGTCAGCATAGGACAATAACATCCCATACTGCTCCGGGTATCTCTGACCCCAGACACTAGCCAAACGCAGAAAAGCCCTGACCCAATTCACCACTGACCTCGTCACCTTACAAACCCTCCCAGCCTTCTCATCCTCCTAGCATTTTTTCTTACTTTCGCCCGACCTCTTCCGACCTTCCAATAAATGGAAGATGTCGATATAGCGTCTCCTCCTAATTTTTCTCCTCAGCTTCTTAGGTACCCCCTCCCACAATTCAGATAAAGCTGTCACTGCCGTCGTGCCCCCAGCTGCAGTGTTTCCCACTGAAACTGCACCTCCCCCAGCTACGCTCCGTCCGCCCCTACTCGACGCACTAGAAGAAGAACTAGAGGACGAGGAGGTGGATGACCCCGAATAACGGCGCCTCCGAGAAGCATGCTTCCTTTTCCTGCTCGCTTTCTCCGACCGGCCCGCTCGACCCCCATCCCCGCCACCCCTCCCCCTTGTTGCCCCTCAGGTAACTCACCATCCACAGCTGCCACAGTCGTCCGATTGCTTGCAGGCTGCATCCCGTCTGGAGACTGCTGAGCTCCCGAATACAGCGTCGCACTTCCTTGGGTGTCCATCGTTCGCCTTTCACCACACGGCAGCCTGCCTTGCTGTGCCCCCCCAAGCATCAATCCAGGCGACGCCATCACCGGAATCTGTGTAGAAACAAAAGGCAAAAACGGAGAGGGGGAAACACCGGACCATGCCGGTTGCCAAGCCCCAACCCAGTTAGCCCTCGATGGGCCTTGCCCCTCCCCCTCTGCCATTGGTCCCACGCCTGATGGTCCATAGCTCCAAACCTTTCCGGACTACATATGCCTCCCCCAGCGAAAACCCCCATCCTCGCCTCCCCACCTGGCATCCCAAACCAGGACGCTTCACTAATAACACCACTCTCTCCACCTCTTGCACTTAACCCCATCCCTACAGGTGATGCACTGCTCCCCTCCCCCACACCTTGCAACTCTTCACCCACCTCCGCAGTCTGGCACTCTTCAGTATCCCTTGCCTCTCCCCTCCCTCTGCACGTGGAGGCCACCCGTCCCACAAGCCTGCGCCTCGGCCCAGCCCGTGGCCTAGTCAGAGGAAGCCCCACGAGCCCTCTGTCCCTGGCCCTCCGGCTCCCTGCCTCCCTACCACCAATCCTGCCCCTCCCTGGACCCGTAGACCTCCCCCTCCTCCCCCTACATCTTCCTCAGTAAAGACCGAAGCAAAGAATTCATTCAGTCTCTTCGCTATCGCCTTGTCGCCTCTTAGTGCTCCTTTAACCCCTTTATCATCTAATGGACCAACTGACTCTCTCACAGGTTTTTTGCTACGAATGTACTTGAAAAGGTCTTTATTTCACGTTTTTGCTTCCGCAGCAAGCTTCTTCTCAAATTCTCTCTTTGCCTGCCTTATCAGTGTTTGTGCTGTTTCCAGGTTTCGTCGTTTGGCTCTTTTTTCTATTTCCTGAAAGATGCTTTTTTGGCAACAACAGCCTCTCTGACCTCACCTTTAAACCATGCTGGCAGTTTTTTGGACTTCCTTCCACTTTTCTTAAAGCGTGGAATACAGCTGGTTTGGGCTTCCGAGATAGTATTTTTCAACAACACCCAAGCTTGATGTACGTCTTTAACCTTTGCAACTGCTCCTTTTAGTTTCTTCTTAACTGTTTTCCTCATTTTATCATAGTCTCCCTTTCGAAAGTTAAAAGGTAGTACTGTGGATTTCTTTACTATCCCTCCTCCACTAATTAAATCAAAGGCAATCACGCTATGATCACTATTGCCAAGTGGCCCCAACACCCTTATCTCTTGCACTAGATCTGGTGCTCCACTAAGGACTAGGTCTAATATGGCTTCCCCTCTGGTCGGTTCATGAACCAGCTGCTCCAAGAAGCAGTCATTTATTTCATCTAGGAACTTTATCTCCCTAGCATGTCCTGACGTGACACTGACCCAGTAGATACCGGGGTAATTGAAATCACCCATTATTATTACTGCGCTGTAACTTTTGTTAGCTTCCTTGATTTCTTTGAGCATTTCATCATCCATTTGGTCATTCTGGCCAGGTGCTCGACAGTACACCCCCACTGCCATTGCCTTCCTCCTTTTATATGGAATTTCAATCCATATAGATTATACAGCAGATTTTGATTCCTGCAAAACTTTAATCCTTTCTGAGTCAATGCCCTCTCTAACATAGAGCGCAACCCCTCCACCAATTTGATCAGCTCTATCATTACGATATAGTTTGTACCCAGGTATCACAGTGTCCCACTGGTTGTCCTCGTTCCACCATGTCTCTGATATTCCAATCATATCTAGCCTTTCATTTAGTGCTATATATTCTAACTCTCCCATCTTATTCTTTAGACTTCTAGCATTTGCATACAAGCATTTTAGAGAATGTATTTTATTCATATTAATTTGGCTATTGTTAGACATGGGTAAATTGGGATCTTTAAGCTCTGTCTGCTCCATACTTGAGGGCATTTGGGCTACTTTACTCTTTTGTGGAACCTCTCTGCTTTTGGTAGTATCCTTCAAGTATACATTCTTCCGAACCATCCGCTCTTGGGCGACTGTCGGCTTTCCCCTAATATCTAGTTTAAAAGCTGCTCTATCTCCTTTTTAAAGGTTAATGCCAGCAGCCTGGTTCCATCCCGGTTAAGGTGAAGCCCATCCCTTCGGAAGATCCCCTCCTTTCCCCAGAATGTTCCCCAGTTCCTAGCAAATCCAAAACCCTCATCTCTGCACCATTGTCTCATCCACGCATTGAGACTCCGGAGCTTTGCCTGCCTTTTGGGTCCTGTGCGTGGAACAGGAAGCATTTCGGAGAATGCTACCATGGAAGTTCTGGATTTCAACTTCCTACCTAAAAGCCTAAATTTTGCCTCCAGAACCTCCCTACCACATTTTCCTATGTCATTGGTACCAACATGTACCAAGACAGCAGACTCCTCCCCAGCAATATCTAAGACCTTATCTAGGTGGCGCGTGAGGTTCGCTACCTTCGCACCAGGCAGGCATGTTACCAGGCGATCCTCATGTCCAACAGCCACCCAGCTATCTACATGCCTAATGATCGAATCACCAACTATAGCAGCTGTCCTAACCCTTCCCTCATGGGCACATGGCCCTGGAGAAACTTCCTCGGTGCGAGAGGGTTTTACATCACCTGGAGGACAGGTCCTAGTTACAGGATCACTTCCTGCCACACCAGGGTGATGCTCTCCTGTCACGTGACCTCTCTCCTCCATGGCAACAGGGGTGCTGCCAGACTGGAGGTGGGACTTCAGGACTATATCCCTGTAGGTCTCGTCTATGTACCTCTCTGTCTGTCTTATGTTTTCCAAGTCTGCTACTTTAGCCTCTAGAGAACGTACTTGTTCCCTGAGAGCAAAGAGCTCCTTGCACCTAGTGCACACGTAAGATCTCTCACCAACTGGGAGAAAATCATACATGTGACACTCAATGCAAATGACTGGAAAGCCCCCATCCCGCTGCTGGACTGCTGTCTGCATCTTAGTTTTAAGTTTGTGTCAAGCTCTCTGCTGGGTATGAAATGTAACCAGAAAGTTCTCCTCTGTGTTTTAAATTCAAACTTTAATTGCTGCTACTAGGCCCTAACTGATCCAACAAAAAACAGTGGGTTCACAGATTAAGTGGCTTTAATACAAAGAAGTTTTTTTAGAAAATTACCAGAAGTATATACTCACAGTTGGAGATTTCTCTCCAGAAGTAACAGTCCCCCTTTTTAGTCCTTCAAGACTTATATGACTTCTTTAACACCGGAGCCGGATAGCCCCACTCTTGAAACTTGTCAATCATAACTCTGGCCTGTAATTCGAACTCCTGATTTGTGGCGCAGATGCGGCGGCATTATAACAGCTGTGAGTAAGGTAAACTGCTCCTTAAATGTATCAGATGGAAGCTCGAAAAATGCAACAAAGTATTCCTGTCAGTCGGTTTGCTATAAATAGTAGTCAAAACGTTTCCCATTCCTTTTGTAACTTTAACATCCAAAAAATGGAGTGTAAGCTCCTGGATATTGATCTTAAACTGAATATTCAAATTACACCCATTCAAATAAACAAAAAACTCATTCAAAAGAGCTTTCGAACCTCCCCAAAGTAGAAAAATATCATCAATATAACAATATCTTTTTAAGATATACGGTGCAAACTGCGAAGGATACACCCAACTCTTTTCAAAAGAGTGCATATAAAGATTAGCCAAAGATGGTGCAAAAGTGGCTCCCATGGCTGTGCCCAAAATCCGCTGGAAATTTTCCTGCTTGTACACAAAATAGTTTTTCTTTAACACTAGCTCAGCCAGTTGTACCAAAAAATCTGTTGGAACCAGTTGAGGACTTGGTCGATTACCCCAAACTTCTGCTAGAACTTGAAGTGCCTCATCCTGCGGAATTGATGTATAAAGAGCTGTGACATCTAAAGACGCCAACCAAGTTACTCGTTCTATTTCATCAAAGTCTTTTAAGATCTGTAAGAAATGAGTAGTGTCTTTAATATACGCAGGGATCGTCAATACTTCAGACTTTAAATGTTTATCCAAATATATCCCAATCCTCTCCAGCAAAGAATCATTGCTGGAAAGGATCGGCCGCCCAGGGGGTCTTGATAAACTTTTATGCACTTTTGGAATATAAAAAGCCGGTATTTTCGGGTGTGGAGGATTTTAAAAAAAATTTTCTTTCTCTGTTACATAACCCATTTGTAATGCATTAGTCGTTACTGTTAAAATTTCCTTCTGCAAAGCTTCAGTAGGATCTTCAAGTAACCGCTTATAATGACCATCAATATTTAATTGTCTAAGTACTTCATTATCATAGTCAGTGGTATCCATCACTACTACTGCGCCTCCTTTATCAGCGCGTTTGATGGTAATCGTATCCATGTTAGAAAGCTCTTGTAATACTTTGGGGAGGTTTGAAAGCACTTTTGAATGAGTTTTTTGTTTATTTGAATGGGTGTAATTTGAATATTCAGTTTGATATCAATATCCAGGAGCTTACACTCTATTATTTGGAGGTTAAAGTTACAAAAGGAATGGGAAACGTTTTGACTACTATTTATAGCAAACCGACTGACAGGAATACTTTGTTGCATTTTTCGAGCTTCCATCCAATACATTTAAAGAGCAATTTACCTTACTCACAGCTGTTACGATGCCACCGCATCTGCTCCACAAATCAGGAGTTTGAATTACAGGCCAGTGTTATGATTGACAAGTTTCAAGAGCGGGGCTATCCGGCTCCGATGTTAAAGAAGGCATATAAAAGGGCTAAATTCAATCACCATGAGTGGCTTCTACGATCTGGATCAGCTGCTGTAGATGTTAATTTGTAGAGCCCTTCACCCTCTGTCACCTGTGTTATTCCATTTTCAAGTTTATCTAGCCGTATTGTAGCTGCTATACGTAAGAGATGGGGCTTATTGATGACACATCCAAAACTTGCTGGGAGTTCACTCCGTGTGGCATATCAGAAGGGGAGAAATCTGAGTGACCGCCTGTGTTCGGCGGTCCCTCGCCGGCCTGTTCAAAGAGAAACCTTTCAACATGCACAATGTGGACATTGTTCTTTTTGTAAACTTATGTCCAGTACAGTTTGTACGGCCTTTTCATCCAAACCATGCAGATTATATCAGAACACTGATTGTAATACCATGTTTGTAGTGTATGCTCTCTGGTGCCCATGCTTGAAGTTATATGTAGGAAAAACTACACATCCTTTACGGACGCGCTTAGCGGAGCATAAGTATAGTATTTCTAAGGCGAAGATTGAAACCCCATTAGTACAACATTGTCTAAGACTTAGTCATAAATTTGAAGATTTTCAATGTACAGTTTTGGAAGTAGTACCTCCGAATATTCGTAGAGGTGATAGGGGGCTCCTGCTATTACAGAAGGAGCAGAAATGGATCTATGCATTGGATACTTTGGACCCTCATGGGTTAAATGACAAAATTGATTGGACCCTTTTTATGTAGGATTGATTGAGATTGTGTGCAGCTCCTTCTTGCCTTTTCTTCTTTTATTAATTTTTTATGAATGTAGGTGTTAGTGTTGTGTTGTGTAATAAAGTTGTTGAAAGTGTGAGGTCAGAGTGGCAGCTGACGAGCTGATTGGTGGTAAGGTGGTTTAAATTCTATGACATCAGACGCTGTGGTAGTGTATTTGTTGGAGGCATCGTGTATGTCTGGATAAAGTCTTCAGCGTGTCGTGGATCAGTGGATCGAATGTAGTCTTGTTCCTGGATGAAGCCTGAAGGCGAAACAAAAGCTTTTGTTGGCCGATGACTATTGGATGCTGACTATTGTGTTAGTGTAATAGTAGGCTGCTGTTAGCTGCTTGGATGTGTCGAAGTCTGACTACCTACAGATAAGTGCCGGGTTGCTTTCTTTGAATATTATGCGGCGTTGCCTGTCCTTGAGAGTATAACTTTTTTTTTTACAGGGAATCGAAAATTGAGGTATTTGAAAAGTTGCGTTGTGATGCTTAGCAGTTCCATCTGCATGTGTTCTTGGAGTGTGGAAATCAGTCCATCTGTGCTGATTTATTTATTATTTATTTATTTACATTTTCTTTTATACCGCATGTTCAGCTGTGTAGAAGCGGTTCGGGCACTATTGAAATGTAAAATGAAGTAAAGCAGACACTTCTCTTCCATAGCGGTTATCGTGTTGTACTGTGGTGTATTGTTTTTATGTGTTTATATGTGGTATGAATCTCATCAAGTATCCTTTTGAATTGATAATAGTTGCAGTTAATTGAATCGTATTTGTTAATACCATATAAAGTGAGTTATAAAGCTATGGGACCCATGATGTGAGTGTCTGCCATTTCCCTATGGTGATGAATTTCGCCAAATGTAGGGGTGAGCAAAACCTGAGGTCCTTTTGAGCTATATTGAGTGATTGTGAGTAGGTTATGTGTGAATGTGATTGACATTATAAATTGTAGTGATTTGGGTGATTACTAAGGGCAAATTGTCCTGGGCAAAACCCCAACTGGACCACTCTTATGTATTTTATTAAAAAGGTAAAACTAAGCAGAGCAACAAAGTACCTGCAAACTACAAACCTCACATAGGTTTTGCCCTGGGCACCCAGAATGCAGAACATGCTTTCATTGCTGACAGAACTTTCTCTCAGTCAGCCTTGTTCCATTTTGAGTACTTGGATGCCCACTCAATGTGTCTCTTCCTCTGTACCACCATTAGTAACGGCTTCCTCTGTGCCTTACAGTCCCACACTCCATGCATTGTCTCCTCACAGTGGAAGTGCAAACTGCAACGGAACACTTCTTCTATTCCTGCAGAAGTTCAGGGAAGGTTAGCTTGCGGTTGTCAAGAGATGTCCTTATCAAGGCCCTGTTATCCTTCTTGGTTGACTTTCTAGGCTGACCACTATGATGTTGGTCCTGCTTATTTCCTGTCTCCTTATCTTTCTGCAGAATGTGGACAACTGTGCTCTGATTACAGCCAGGCTCTGCTGCAGTCTGTGGGCTGGAATGCCCCTCCTTGTGCAAAACCACCACCCCGACCCGGTCCTCCATTGATAGAAAATGTGACCTCTTCACCATGCCAGGAAGTCGAGCATCAGATGCAATACACACCAGTTGATACTCATTCAATTCAAACACTGTGTGCCGCCAAAATATCATGCACTGATTGGCTAGCAAATATGACTTCCTATTGGCTGAGGAAGCGCAATATTCTATTGGTTCATTTTGATCCCGCTTTGACTCAGAATCTGGTTGATTGTACTAGGACATTCTTTCCTCATGACAGCCATACAAAAGTTCACAGACAAGTAATTTTGCATGCAGAAGCAGCTAACAAATTAAATTTTGTTGCATAGTATAAGATATATAATATACAAGGATTCTGCCACAGAATTTGGGAAGATTGTCAAAAAAAAGCTGAGAATAGCTTGATTATGCAGTCTATGCAAGACTTTTGCACACCACTGTACTTAGCTGTTTGAAACTAGAAGGTATGTTTGGATTAGAGAAGGATTAGCTTTTGCCTCTGGAATGTCAGTGCTAGCTAACTTAGCCAAATTTGCCGGAGCAAATTTGCAGTAGCAACATCCTGAAAGAGTGAAATAGAACCTAAGGCTTTTGTCACTTAAAAGAATGATTTTCTCCTCCCTCAATGACTAGGAAAATGCCAGGATCTCTCTGCTTCCTGGATGTTTCTGCTGTGCCCCCTGGACAGTTTTATCTGGCATCCTTCTGGAAACTGCAATTTTGGCAACAGAAACAGTATTTTGTATCCCTTCTCCATGAGGAAATATTGAAACATAGAAACATGATGGCAGAAAAAGACCATATGGCCTATCTAGTCTGCCCTTACATATCAACTACAATAGTCCCCTTTTTACCTTTAAAGATCCTCTGTGTTTGTCCCATACTTTTTTGAATTCAGATACTGTCCTCGTGACTACCACCTCCACTGGGAAACTATTCCACGGATCCACCACTCTTTCCATAAAGAAATATTTCTGCATATTACTCCTGAGTCTATCCTCTTTCACTCTCATCCTATGTCCCCTCATAACAGAGCTTGCCTTCAATTGAAAAGGTCCATCCTGTGCATTTACGCCACTGAGGTATTTAAATGTCTCTATCATATTGTCCCTATCCCACCTTTCCTCCAAAGTACACATATTAAGATCTTTAAGTTTGTCCTCTTATGCTTCATAACAAAGACTACTAACCATTTTAGTAGCAACACCAACTCCAACCTGCCTATATCTTTTTGAAGGTGCGGTCTCCATAATTGCAAACAATACTCCAAATGAGGTTGCAACCCAATATTCATGCAAAAATACTCTGAAACAGTGACCTCCCTTAGGCCCCACTCTCCCTGACTTTGATTGGCTATTCTGCCAGGCCATCATGTATGACCACACCCACCCTGCCACACCTCATTGGTCAGCTCCTGGATATGCTGCTGTGCAACTGGTAGCTTCAAAACTCCCTGGACCAACCAATAACAATGCAGCATGTCCAAGAGCTGACCAATGAGATGTGACATGGTGGAAGAGAAGGCTTTGCAGTAACACAGAAGGTTCTGCTTTCGTTTCCTCACCCAGCTGTAATTAGCCAACACTTTGGGACACTCTGCTCTGCTATTGGCAGCTTCACAGTTTCATGACCTATCAATAGCAGAGCTGCATATCTGGGAGCTGACTAATCAGATGCAGCCATGGCCTGACATCATTATGCTATGACTCTGAGCAGGACTGGGGTGGTATGAAAAACACAGGGCAATGGCCATTTTCTGCCTTTCCATGGCTTTCTTGCTCAAAATGTTGTAGGCAATAGCTCAAAAAATGTAATCTGCAACCAATTCCTGCAACAAGGGCAAAAAAGTTTCCCAGTTGGGTGGGAAGACTGCAGATATCCTTATCTTTATTGCATATTTGTTATACCTCTCTTTGTTACATCAGGGCGGTTTGCTTTTTCACAAAAATATAGAAAAATGGTCAGTGCCAAAGAAAAAGAAAGGAACTACATATTTGTATAGGACAGAGGTAATACTTAGTAGTATTTAATCTATGCCTTTTCAGTAGTAGTTCTGTGTTGCAAAGGGCATGTCTCTGTCCCCAGAGGGCTTACAACCTAAATTTCCACCTAAGGCAATGGAGGGTTAAGTGACTTGTCTAAAAACACAAGGAGTGTTCTAGCTTCTAGGCTACAACTCCACTCCTTTCTGTTATACAGAGAGGGGTGCACCCAATATACAAATCCTATGCTTCATCCCTTGGAAATAAAGTCATCACTGGAATTTCCCAAATCAGAAGGCTCTGACCCTCTGTCATCCTGGAGGGCTTGCTTTATGGTATTTATTTATTTAATACCATGCTCTTTAGAATCAGTGTGGTTTACATGTATACTAACAGGTACTTTTTATTCTCTTGTCCCCGAAGGGCTCATGATCTAAATGTACCTGAGGCAATGGAGGGTTAAGTAGCTTGCCCAAGGCCACAAGGAGTGGCCATGGGACTAGAGACCCCAGTCCCTCTGGCCTGAAGTTCCTTGTCCCCATGTGGGAATTGAACCCCTGGCCTTCTGGCCTGAGGTAACCTGTCCCAACCACTGAGCCACTCCTCCCTTAATGGTGCTAGCAAATCACAATTACCATTATCCAGATACAACTAGAAGAATCCTCCTTTCCAGCAGGCAAACCATTGTAACCTACAGTCCCAAAACTCTTCTTTCCAAAGATAGATTTTCCAAGCATTCCTGTGGTTTTAAAAGGCCCAACCACTAATGTCAAGAAATCACTTGGCAGTAGGGTCTTGCATTACTTCTATCATTGGGAAGCTCTTTACATGAAGAACATAATTTTTTTTCTCTCAGTGCATAAGAGAGCTGTAGAATTTGTTCTTAGAAGATATGGTCAAGGCATCTAGTATGGCTGGATTTAAAATAGGTTTATACAAATTCCTGGAAGCAAAATCCATAAACAATTACAACTCCTTGTGGTCTTGGGCAAGCAACTTAACCCTCCATAGCCCATGTTCCCTGTAAAATAGTTATCTCCAAGTTATAATGCCCTGTTCAATGTAAGTTCAGTTTGTTCAATGTAAACCGCCTTGATATCATGAAGAACCGCCTTGGTATATAAGAAATAAATAAAATAAATAAATTATTATTCAGGTAGAGTTGAGAAAGCCAGTCTTTATTCCTAGATGTGAAAAACAAGAAATGGGATCTGACTCAGTGAGGTACATCCAAGGCTAGCCCAACCATTAGGCAAACTAGGTGGTTGCCTATGATAGCAACTTCTGGAGAGTGGCAGAGTGAAGAATTCAAAGCTAAACAATATGTTTTGACAGCTGGGGTATGTTAAGCTTAAGATCTGCCTAGGGCACCAATACCTTCAAACAACTCTGGAGCCAGCCCTGGGCCCATCGTACTTTCTTATAGAAGCATGATGGCAGAAAAAGACCACATGTCCTATCTAGTCTGCCGTTCCATATCAAATACTTCAATAGTCTCCATTTTTCCTTCAGAGATCCTTTGTGTTTGTGCCATGCTTTTTTGAATTCAGATACTGTTCTCATCTCTACCACCTCCACGATTCCACGCATCTACCACTTTTTCCATAAAGAAATAGTTCCACATATTACTCCTAAGTCTATCCTCTTTTACCTTCATCCTATGTCCCCTTGTAGCAGAGATTGCTTTCAATCGATAGAGGCTCTTCTCCTGTGCATTTATGCCATGGAGGTATTTAAATGTATCTCGCCTTTCCTCTAAAGTATACATATTAAGATCCTTAAGTCCATCCTCATATGCTTCATAATGAAGACCACTATCCATTTTAGTAGCCACCCTCTGCACCGACTCCAACCTTTTTATATGCTTTTGAAGGTGCAGTCTCCAGAATTGCACACAATACTCCAAATGAGGTCACACCAAAAACTTATACAGAGGCACTATCACCTCCTTTCTTCTGCTGGACTTTCCTCTCCCTATGCACCCAAGTATCCTTCTAGCTTTCACATCACCTTTTCTACCTGTTTAACTACTTTGAGATCATCAGACACAATCATGCCCAGGTCCCGCTCTTCTTTTGTGGACTGAAGTACTTCACCCCCTACACTGTACCGCTCCCTTGGATTTTTGCAGCCCAAATGCATAACCCTGCATTTTTTAGCATTAAATCTCAGCTGCCAAATTCTCAACCACCTTAACTAGATCCCTCCTCATGTCATCTACCCCGTCCTGAGTGTCTATTGCAAATTTTGGTACCATCTGCAAAGAGGCAAACCTTACCCGACAGCCCTTCCGCTATATCACTAACAAAGATGTTAAAAAGAATCAGAGTAAGGACAGATCCCTGTGGCACACCACTGGTAACCTCCTTCTTCTCAGAGTGAACTCCATTTACCTGTACCATTTAATTTCTAATCTAATATGTGTGCAGTCATTACTAAGTAAAAGATTATGGGGCTTGTTTACAAAGCCGCAGTAGCGGTTTCCGATTGTTATCAGAGCCGCGGCCCCATTGATTTCAATGGGGCCACGGGTCCGATAACGATCGTAAACTGCTACTGTGGCTTTGTAAACAAGCCCCTATATCTCATTTTTGCCATCCTCACATAATTGTGATTCTGCTATCCATTTCCATGATCTATGAATCACAATTTATAGTGTGTAAACCACTGTTCATCAGGAGACACATTGCTCATAATCAAAATATTAGATATTCTAAGAAGGTTCTTTTTATGTTTATGTTTATGTTTATTACATTTGATAAAAACCGCCTTTCTACAACAAGCAAAGCGGTGTACAATTAAAACCATGCTTAAAAGAAGGCCAAAACCAGCGAAATGGAAAAGGAATATACAATTTCTTGATAGGAAAGCAGTAGAGACAAGAAAGACATGACCAAACATAAATAGGGAGAGAACACAAAGGTAAGTAGAGGGGGGGGGGGTGGAGTTTACACGAAAGGGGAGGGGACATCAAAAGCCAGGGAAAAAAGGTGAGTCTTCAGATTTTGTTTGAATGTGGTGTGATGAGGTTCCAGACGAAGGGAAGAGGGGAGGGAGTTCCAAAGAGCGGGGCCGGCAAAGAAAAAGGCAGAGGAGCGAGTGGATTGTAAGTGAGCGCGGGAGGGGGCGGGAAGGGTGAGGTGGTTGAGGTGGAAGGAGCGAGGAGTGTACCTGGGAGAGTGAAAAGAAAGGAGGTCTGTTAGGTATTGAGGGGTGCCAGTGTGGAGATCTTTGTGAACCAAGGTAAGCAGCTTGAACTGGGAGCGATAGGTAAAGGGTAGCCAATGAAGGCGGAATAGCAGAGGTGTTATGTGGTCCCGAGGGGAGGAATGGGTGACAAGGCGAGCGGCAGTGTTTTGGATCCGTTGCAACTGGGACAATTGAGATTTAGGAAGACCAGTGAAAACTGAATTAGCAAAATCCACACGTGACATGACTAGGGACAACAGCAAAGTGGTGAGGGCTGATGGAGATAGAAAAGGATGGACTGCGCGAATTTGACGGAGGAAGAAGAAGGATGTTTTAGTGACGTGAGAAATATGGGCATGAAATGATGTCAGAATCAAAGTGAACACCAAGATAACGGAAGGTGGAGACTAGAGGGACAGGGGAACCGGAGAAAGAAGGGGCCAGAAGGGGAGGTGGACTGCCATGAGAAAACCAGATACCGATAGTCTTAGCAAGATTAAGGTGAAGACAATTAAGTGTCAACCAATTAGCCACATCAGAGAGACAGGAATTTAGTGCAGATAGGTCTGGACAAGAGGGGGAAGTGTGATGAAGCAGAACAATGTCATCTGCGTAGAGAAAGGCAGATATTCCAGACTGTTGAATTAAGAGGGCTAGGGGGGCCAGAAAGAGGTTGAAAAGAAGGGGAGCCAAGACAGAACCCTGAGGAACCCCGCAAGGAAGAGGGAAGGAATCCGAAGGGGGGGGGGGGCAGAAGAGGAAGAGGAGAGGACTGCACAAGATCAAGATGAGAGGAAAGAGTGAAACCAGTGGTGAACAGTACTACATAGACCCGCCTCCCGTAAGCAAAGAAGGAGGGAGTGGTCAACTAAGTCGAATGCAGCTGAAAGATCAAGGGCAACCGCCACCGAGATGTCACCACGATCTTGAGCTACATGCAGTGCATTAGTAAAGGCAAGAAGGATAGTTTTGACACTGTGACCCTGACGGAACCCCGATTGGCGAGGCTGGAGAAAGTTAGTGGAGTCAAGGTGATGTGAAAGTTGAGCAAAGACAAATTTCTCTAAGAGTTTAGAGAGAAAAGGGAGATTAGAGACAGGGCGATAGTGAGCGGGAACCGAGGGATCAAGTGAGGAGTTTTTGAGGACGGGGCGAATTAAAGCATGTTTCCAAGAGCGGGGAAAGATCCCTGTGGAAAGGCTAGAATTGAACATGGTAAGGATGTGGGGAAGGAATGCTAGCGAGGGTTCCAGGATCCAAGAAGAAGGAATGGGGTCTAGGGGACAGGAGGTCTTCTTTGAGGAAGAGATGAGATGGTGAAGTTCTGGGGGAGTGATCAGGGAGAAGGACGCCCAGAAGTGGGAGGTTTGAGAGATGGGCGGGGGGGAGGCGACAGGGGGAGGAGAATGAATTGGAGCAGGACAGGAAGGCAAAGACGCTCTCAAGGAAGAAATCTTATTGCTAAAGCAAGGAGCTAGAAGAGAAGGCTGAGGAGAGGGATGGACCGGATTCGCTGATGCTGAGGAGTGAAGGGAAGTGAGAGACTGGAGGGTGGAGTAAAGGTGTCAGGTCTGATTTGGGGCATTCAAGATAGCATTAGAGAAATAAGTGCGCTTAGCAAGATGGACACTAGAGCGATAGTGGGAATAGCTTGATTTGACAAATGCTAATGTGGTTGGTGAGGGACCCTTACGCCACAACCGCTCCGCTCTGCGAAGCTGGGTACGCAAGAGCGCCCCTACTGACTTTGCAGGCCTCTCAGGACTTGATACTCACAAAATTTGATGGGTAGCTAAGCTCCATACTTTGCAGATACAATCCATGGTGAAACATGTGACAAGATTTCAAAATTAGAACAGGAACCATCAAGAGCTGGCCAAATTCACTCCTCCTGTGCCTCCATTCCCCTTCCCTCCTGAGAAGGGGATGACATTTCAAAAGATTTTTCTGTGGGTAAACTTTTGTTTGCCTATTGAAATCCCTTTCACAATTCCTTAAAAGCACCATATGGATATTAGATAGCGTTGCTGCAAGTGTTCAAATGTTCAAAAGTATGACAGACTACTACCGAATCTTTACTTTAAAATGTCAGAGTACCACATCTAATGATTTCTAGTGGTTTTGTTAGAGGCCAAAATTGATCTTTGTACTGAGGTTTTCTTGCCCTCAACCCAGAAATCCAGATTTATTTGTAAGTGTAATTCATAGATCAGCTTAGCAATATGAAGAACAAAGGATATATTGTAACAATATTTATTTCTTTATCATTGTAACACAAATAGGTTGTTATTTAGTGGGAGGCTTATAAATGTCTAATGTTTTAAATGAAAACTGAAATACATATAGCAAAATAACTCTATCGTAAAATGTTATTTAGTCTCTGTCGAAGTGCTTATACCACGGTGGAACTGACAGTGGCAACTAAAGTCATATCTCATCCACCCTATGGATACGATTTCAAATTGATTCTGTGTCAGATAAAACACAGAATTCTGACAGAATATATGCAGATAATTTGATACCACTGCAACGAGTCTCCTGAGTTTCTGCACAGGAGGGCTAGAAATTATTCATTGGCAATTCTGTGCTCAGCAGAGGTTTTCAGCTGGTAAATCTCAGGCTCATAGCCTCAGCTCCAATATAGTTGCCTGTTGTTTTGCTCTTCAATCTTTATAATTTGATATTTTCTATCTTTTCCTTTAAAAAAAATCAAATATTTTAATGTTTTTGTTTGACACATCATTTAAAAAAAAAGTATTTAGAGAAAGTGGGGCAGATTTGCAAAGAGATCCAGCCACTTAACAATGGACACCTTGATTCATATCTGAGCCCCCATCATTAAAGAATCTTGTCACCACTTCTGACCCCTCGCCTTCCCCTTCCCTGACCCATCTCGACCTTGGAAGGTCTCTGTCAAATTCAAAATATTGCCAGCTGAGCTGAAGCTGCCTTATCAGCTACACATTGCACATCTGCAGAAAAGCGGGGCGGGCTATAGCGCAGAGTAAGGTCAGCCAGTAGTATTTTGAATACGGTGTGTCAGCGCAGAAAAGACAGAGGACCCAATATTTAAAGGGAGCAACATGGTCAGCAGACCTGCTAACTGCATTACTCCCTTTAAAAGAGATTTTCAGCGGCACCCATATGGTTAGTGCCTCTGAATATCCGCAGATGCTATCCGGTTAGCATCACAGTGTTCCAGCGGTGGTGAATGGCCATAACCGGGCAGTGGCAAAATTGAGCCACTGCCCGGTTATGGCTACATGGCAAAATAAGGCTCAGCAAAGGCTGGCGTTACTTTCATAGTGGGACCTAACCAGGCAACAGCTGAATATTGCTACTGTCTGCGTAGCTTCCTATAGATGCAGGCAACCCAGGTATTCAGTGCTGAATATCGGGTCTAATTACCAGTCATTGGTCAGAGACCTTAGCATCATGGCTACCTTCCTCCAAATACTGACCACACCCCAAAACATTAACGCAAGTTTTTACAATCAATGCATGCTCAGAATAGCTGTTGATGCCTGCTAAATGCAAATTCTTATCTTGTTTCAATAATTAAGCATCTACATTAAGTCAAAGCCATGGCCATTTACACCTGCATGTACATGCATATTTTATAAAATATACCGATAAATCAAGTCTATGCCTGTGCTCCACCCAAACTCCTCTCCTGAACATGCCTACTCTGAGATCACAAACAAGTACATGCCTAAGTGCATTGTATGCACTATCATGCGTGCAGTAATTTTAGAGGCGGTCTTTTATGCATGTATACTGGCATATACACATGAAAACTCTTTATAGAATTCCCTGCTTTAAGTGAAGTGCTGATATTTAATAGATGATTTAAATATTGAGCAAGATAATTTTCTAAAATTATAACAAATTTTGCTCATCCCATAACAGAGTATGTTGCGGATGACCGTAGCCTCTCAAATTTACTGCTAGTGCTTGCCTTAAGATTTGCATGGTGCCTTCTGGAGTTTTTTTTCTGAAACTGGTGAATGCATCTTTAGGACATGGTACTTTACTGGCATCCCTGAAAAGAGCAATCATGAAAACTTTGTTGAAGAATGTGAAACTAAGTCCAGCTGAATAGCTATCACCCTCTTTCCAACTTGTCTTCCTTGCTAAGATGATTGAAAAATGCTTTAATACATTTAAAAGATTTTTTTGAAGAACATGGATTTTTAGACTCTAGGCAGTGTGGCCTTCAAAAGAGCTACAGTACAGAAATGGCTCTTGCTTCAGTACTCGATATCTTGCATTGGAGCGTGGATAGGCGTGAATCTTTTTTCTTACTAATGTTTGATATTTCATCAGCTTTTGTTATTTTTAGATGGGATAGCTGCAAAATTCCCTTGGTAGTAGCAAAAGGCCCACAGTATCTGCAGGAGGCCTTCCCAGTCTTATCTCTGTAGATACCACAGAGTGTTTGCACTTATCAAGGATCCCATGATCCCTGTATTGGCAAGTAGCATGGGAAGTCCTGCGAAGCCTGCTGATGCAGGGATTGCAGTATCCATGTTAAGTACATGGTCATTGGAAGCAATCAAGAGGACAACTCTTCTTAGCTCTGTCCCCCCAATTGCTACCAATCCCACCCGAGGTCACCATGGGGCTTCCCTTACTTAACACTAGAAGCCCCAAAAGGCATTTTACCTAGAAACCCTAAAGTGCGTCAACTGATGCATTATCACGACGACTGCGTTTAGCATGAAATGCAGATGTGAATTAATGTGAAGTTACTTATTTGTTAAATACGTGCAGTATGTGATGTCATTACATGTCATCGTGTATTTATTGTTACAATGTTGGAGTAAAACTGTAAACAGTAATTGAGATGCGCCACCTTTTGGGAATATGAATTTATACCTAGAAGCCCCAAAGTGCATCAATTGATGCATCCAAGATAATTGAGTGCGTCAATTGACACACTTTGGGGCTTCTAGGTATAAATTCATTTTCCCGCTAGGTAGTGCATCTGTCATTAATTTTCGATGCACATATTTGAACATCTTGACCTTGCTAACAAAGTCATGAAACATGACTGACATGGTAATAGCAGTGGCGCTGGTATACAACTTCGAAGATGCAATTGATGCACTTTGGGGCTTCTAGTGTTAATAATATTTCAACATTGTTAGTGCCACAGATATACAGGTCTGTGGCACCAACAAGGTTAAACAAACAACCTTCCCCCTCTTCAGCACCAATTTTCACCCCCCCCCCCCTCCTGACAGCTCCCAAGCCCCTTAGGGAATTGTTCGGGGGCATAGGGGCACCGCCAACACAAGAAGAATTCCCAACTAGCCAGTTGGGCCCCTCACTCCGCATAACACATACTGGCTAGCCAGTCGGGCTCCCTAATCCCCTCCAACCTCCCAATGAAAAAGAAAAATCCTGGCTAATCTGTTAGGCCCCTTACCCCTCTACCCCCTTCAAAACTTAAAAGCCTGAACAGCAATTGGCCAAAAGGGGTCCCCGAGCCTGATCCCCATTCCAACCACCCCCCATGCCCTGACTTCTAAATCCCCAATAGTCTAGTGGTCAATGGGAGCATGAGCAGTACTTCCCACTCCTGCCCCCATCTTCGCCATTCTTCAAAATGGTTGCGATCATGAGGTGCTGCCTGACACTAGGGATGGCACTGTGAGATTGGCCCCATGTTTATTATTACAAATGAAGAGGCCAATAGCTCAGAGGTTTGCTCTTGGCTGCCTCGTTTGTACTAACAAAAATGCCACTATTCTTTCAGTGCTGCCTCCTAGCTGTTGAGAGGGACTTGAAATGGGGTACCAGAGACCTTTGAAAGAGTTAATATGGAGAATGGCTTAGAATTCACTTGCAGCCTGGAGAGATATGTGTACTGTGGTAAGGAGAGTGCAGTCCAGCATGAAGAAATAAAGGGAAAAGGAACTTTTTCTTCTTTGCGGGGATGGGTGCACCAGAACACATACACCCTAGTAAAAGCAGTGAGAGAAACCACGAGGGTAGAGCTAGGCTAAAGCCACACCCAGACTCCATGGCAACCCTAAGTAAGAGTAGGAGGTACATGGGGGTGGAGTCAGAAGGGGAGGTGCCCTGCTCCACGTTTAAGTTTGAGCAAACAAACAGAGAGAGGGACGGAAGGAGAAACAGGAACAGGAACAAGGACAAGTGCAAGGAGAGCAAGAGCAGCCAGGACTGTAGCCAAGAGAGCTACAGAGAAGGTTCCAGGGAGAGGACCAAGTATACTGGCAAGAGAGAGAGAGAGAGAAGGCTGGCATTGGAAAAGCTAAGGCAAGAGAGCCTAGACTCCTCGGGTGAAGGGTGTGTCTTCAGGCAGAAGAAGCCCCAGGAAGTGGAGAGGAAATCTTACCCTGATTCCCTAACTGGCTCTGAGGCAGAGATAGCTATGGCCAACAGAAGCCCCAGATATGGAAGTCCTTCAGTAAAACTCCAAGGTAGGAGAAAGAAAGCAGTGAAGCCTAAGGCTTGTATCTCTTGCTCTGATTCTGAAGAGGGATTTGTACCTGGGAAAACCCAGATTAGAAAGAAGGGGTTTTCAAGAAAAGTTGAACAGGAGAAGCCTGTTGAAGTTCTGCCAAGAGAAGGAAGGGCAGTGCAGTGGAATAGGCTATTTGAGCTTTTTAATGACTTAAAGGAAAAAGTGCCGGAACGTTTCCAAGCTTTACCAATATGCAGCTCAGAAGAAAGTATGGAGGTGGATGGTAGAGGAACTGACATGGGTTCTTCTTGTTCTGAGATGGACTGTGCAGTTTGTATTGATGCTAATTAATGGAAGCCAAATAGCAGAAAGAAATTAAGAAAGCTGTTACAACTTTTGTTATAGCTGAAAGCCTGAAGTAAAGGAGAGAATGAGTCTTATATTGAAGCACTAAGGTTCTTTCCTAAAGAAGTAGTTAATGCAACCAAGGCAGGGCTAGGCAGCTGAGAACTGTTTAACTCAAAACAGCAAAGAAGGAGCTAGCAGCCCTACTGGCTTTGATTGTAGGTTGCAAATACATGTGCCTTTAGTATTGCTGAAGTAAGAAGCATCTTAAAGGGAAAGAAAAGGAAAGCCATTGTAAATAATTCCACGGAAACACTGTTTTGATATTTGCTTTAATTGGAGAAGATTATCCTTTGTTTCTTTGTCCTGAGTGTAAAGTTGCTTTGAAGATTGTTACAATCTTACCTAAAGGAAGCTAATAAAAATTCCTGTGCGCTTTGAAAATCCACTTGGTTCATTTCTGACTACACAACTACAACCCTTTGGAAAAGGAATACAAGATGGCCTCGCGTCCCTACCAGGCGGCCGCCTGGTAGGGGTGTGAGCGTGACAGTACCCAAAACCAAGGTCATAAGAACATAAGAACATAAGATATGCCATACTGGGTCAGACCAATGTCCATCAAGCCGAGTATCCTGTTTCCAACAGTGGCCAATCTAGGTCATACGTACCTAGCAGTTTCCCCAAAGGACACAGGTTCCACAATGCTTGTACTGGGTCAAGCATTGATATCCTGGGTCCCTTTTAATAATGGTTTATGGACCTTTCCTCCAGGAACTTGTCCAAACCTTTTTTAAACCCAGCTACACTAACAGTCTTTACTACATCCTCCGGTAACAAATTCCAGAGTTTGATTACACGTTGAGTGAAAAAATATTTTCTCTTATTAGTCTTAAATAGCTTAATACTACTACTACTACCACTACTTAGAACTTATAAAGTGCCACACACGCAGCGCTGCACAGCTAACCTACCAGAGGTGGCTAACAAACAAGAGAGAGAGTCCCTGCCCGTCAGAGTCCTGCTCATCAGAGCTTACAATCTATTTAGAACAGTGCAGAGCATTAGTCAGTTCTGGGGAAGATACGGTGTTTACCCTGTAGTTTCATTGCATGTCCCCTAGTCTTTCTATATTCTGATGATGAAAAAAAAAATCGATCTACATTTACCCGTTCCACTCCGTTCATTAATTTATAGACTCCTATCATATCTCCCCTCAGCCGTCTCTTTTCCAGGTTAAAGAGCCCTAACCTTATTAGCCTCTCTTCATAGAAGTATCCTTCCATCCTCTTTACCATTTTGGTGGCTCTTCTCTGAACCCTTTCTAATAACGCTATATCCTTTTTAAGATACGGTGACCAGAATTGCACACAATATTCAAGGTGCGGTCTCACCATGGAACGATATAGAGGCATTATAATATATTTTGTTTTATTTTCCATCCCTTTCCTTATGATACCTAGCATTCTATTTGCTCTCTTGGCGGCTGCTGCACACTGGGCTTATGGATTTAACATGTTATCCACAATGACGCCTAAATCTTTTTCCTGGGTGGTGGTTCCTAATGTGGAACCTTGCATCATGTAACCATAGTTTGGGTTGTTCTTCCCTAGGTGCATAACTTTGCACTTGTTCACATTAAATTTCATCTGTCATTTTGATGCCCAGTCTTCCAATTTATCAAGATCCTCGTGCAAATTTCCACAATCCTCTTGGGTTTTAACAACTTTAAATAGTTTTGTGTCATCTACAAATTTGATAACCTCACTCGTTATTCCCCTTTCCAGGTCATTTATGAATATGTCAAAAAACAGCGGACCCAGCACAGATCCCTGGGGTACACCACTATTCAGCTTTCTCCATTGGGAAAATTAGCCATTTAGCCCTACCCTCTGCTTTCTATCTTTTAACCAGTTCCTGATCCACAATAGTACACTGCCTCCTATCCCATGACTCTTTAGTTTTGCCAAAGGTCTCTGATGAAGTACCTTGTCAAAGGCTTTCTGAAAGTCCAGATGCACTATATCAACCAACTCACCTTTGTCCACCTTTTTATTCACACCTTCAAAAAAACATAACAGATTAGTACGACAAGATCTTTCTTGTCTAAAGCCACGTAGGCTGTCTCCCATTAGGCCATGACTATCTACATGCTGAGTAATTTTGTTCTTTATGATGGTTTCTACCATTCTTCCCGGTACTGATGTCTGTAGCTTCCCGGATCACCCCTGGAACCCTTTTTAAAAATTGGTGTTACATTGGCGATCCTCCAATCTTCAGGTATTACAGATGATTGTAATGAAAATTCACAGATTACTAATAGCAGGTCTGCAATCTCATATTTCAGTTCTTTCAACACCCTTGGATGTATACCATCTGGCCCAGGTGATCTGCTACTCTTCAGTTTATCTAATAGTTGTAATACATCTTCCCGATGTATCAATATTTCCTTCAATTCTTCCACACCTTTAAATACCACTTCAGTCATGGGTAACATCCCTACATTTTCCTCAGTAAAGACCGAAGCAAAGAATTCATTCAGTCTCTCCGCTATCGCCTTGTCGCCTCTTAGTTCCCCTTTAACCACTCTATCATCTAATGGCCCAACGGAATCTCTCACAGGTTTTTTGCTACAAATGTACTTGAAAAAGACTTTATTTGACGTTTTTGCTTCTGCAGCAAGTGTCTTCTCAAATTCTCCCTTTGCCTGCCTTATCAATGCCTTGCATTTGACTTGCCAGTGCTTGTGCTGTTTCCAGGTTTCGTCATTTGGCTCTATTTTCCATTTTCTGAAAGATGCTTTTTTGGCAACAACAGCCTCTCTGACCTCACCTTTAAACCATGCTGCCAGTTTTTTGGACTTCCTTCCACTTTTCTTAAAGCGTGGAATACAGCTGGTCTGAGCTTCCAAGATAGTAGTTTTCAACAACACCCAAGCTTGATGTAAGTCTTTAACCTTTGCAACTGCTCCTTTTAGTTTTTTCTTAACTATTTTCCTCATTTTATCATAGTCTCCCTTTCAAAAGTTAAAAGGTAATACTGTGGATTTCCTTACTATCCCTCCTCCACTAATTAAATCAAATGCAATCATGCTATGATCACTATTGCCAAGTGGCCCCAACACGCTTATCTCTTGCACTAGATCTGGTGTTCCACTAAGGACTAGATCCAATATGACTTCCCAGCTGCTCCAAGAAGCAGTCATTTATTTCATCTAGGAACTTTATCTCCCTAGCATGTCCTGCCATGACACTGACCCAGTCAATACCAGGGTAATTAAAATCACCCATTATTATTACTGCACTGTAACTTTTGTTAGCTTCCTTGATTTTTTTGAGCATTTCATCATCCATTTGTTCATTTTGGCCAGGCGGTCGATTATACACCCCCACTGCCATCGCCTTCCCATTTTTACATGGAATTTCAATCCATAGAGATTCTACAGCAAATTTTGTTTCCTGGAAAACTTTAATCCTTTCTGACTCAATGCCCTCTCTAACATAGAGCGCAACCCCTCCACCAATTTGATCATCTCTTTCATTATGATATAGTTTGTACCCAGGTATCACAGTGTTCCACTGGTTGTCCTCCTTCCACCATGTCTCTGATATTCCAATCATATCTAACCTCTCATTTAGTGCTATATATTCTAACTCTCCCATCTTATTTTTTAGACTTCTAGCATTTGCATGCAAGCATTTTAGTGACTGTATTTTATTCATATTAATCTGGCTATTGGTAGACATGGGTAATTTGGGATCTTTAAGCTCTGTCTGCTCCATACTCGAGGACATTTGGGCTATTTACTCTTTTTTGGAACCTCTCTGCTTTTGGCAGTATCCTTCAAGGATACATTCTTCCAAACCATGCTGTCATGGGCGACTGTTGGCTTTCCCTATTATCTAGTTTAAAAGTTGCTCTATCTCCTTTTTAAAGGTTAATGCCAGCAGCCTGGTTCCATCCCGGTTAAGGTGAAGTCCATCCCTTCGGAAGAGCCCCTCCTTTCCCCAGAACATTCTCCAGTTCCTAACAAAACCAAACCCCTCATCTCTGCACCATTGTCTCATCCACACATTGAGACTCCAGAGCTCTGCCTGCCTTTTGGGTCCTGCGCATGGAACGAGAAGCATTTTGGAGAACACTACCCTGGAAGTTCTGGATTTCAACTTACTACCTAAAAGCCAGAACCTCCCTACCACATTTTTCTATGTCACTGGTACCGACATGTACCAAGACAGCAGACTCCTCCCCAGCACTATCTAAGACCTTATTTAGGTGGCACATGAGGTCCACTACCTTCGCACCAGGCAGGCATGTTACCAGGCGATCCTCGCATCCACCAGCCACCCAGCTATCTACATGCCTAATGATCGAATCACCAACTATAACGGCTGTCCTAACTCTTCCCTCATGGGCACATGGCCCTGGAGAAACTTCCTCGGTACGAGAGGGTTTTACATCACCTGCAGGACAGGTCCTAGTTACAGGATCACTTCCTGCCACACCAGGGTGATGCTCTCCTGTCACGTGACCTCTCTCCTCCATGGCAACAGGGATGCTGCCAGACTGGAGGTGGGACTTCAGGACTATATCCCTGTAGGTCTCGTCTATGTACTTCTCTGTCTTTCTTATGTTTTCCAAGTCTGCTACTCTAGCTTCTAGAGAATGTGCTCATTCCCTGAGAGCAAAGAGCTCCTTGCACCTAGTGCACACATAAGACCTCTCACCAACTGGGAGAAAATCATACATGTGACAATCAATGCAAAAGACTGGAAAGCCCCCATCTCGCTGCTGGACTGCTGTCTGCATCTTAGTTTTAAGCTTGTGTTTAGATCTTTAAGTTCTTTACTTACTAAGGGTTGATATGGATATTTATACTAATAAAACTGTAGCTAATATGTTTAATATACCTTGTGAAAGAGTATTCTGCACCCCCCCCCCCTTACCTACAACAGGTAGGGCTCTTGGGTCACAGAAATCCACACACAAAGCAAGGAGAAGGTTAATTGATCACAATCTTTAAATAATACACAAATCTGTAAATTATACACAACACACTTGTATTATAAAATCAACCAAAGCTTTGGGAGAGCAAGCTAGGCCTTTGCCTATTTTTTTCTCTGATATCATAGCTTTAGACCACTTTATTTATAGGTAAAGATGCCATTACATAGCATAATTTCACTTTATTATTCTATGTCTCGCATCACGTATATTCATAATATACATATTCTATTCTACGTCTAGTGTCACGTATATTCATAGCATACTTTTCTATAGGCATGCACATCATAGACAATCATGAAAAGACATACATATATTCTCAGACATGACTATGTAGGCCTTAATTCTAATTAATTCTAACACTGACAGTTTGATATCTCTGACCAGAGACTGAGCGACTGAGAAGCTGGGTAAACAACTTGCCTTTTACTTATCTTTCTAATAACAAGACTAATGTTTATGTTATCTAAAACCTTGCACCCAGTTTCTTCTACAGAGTTTTCAAGGATGATATTAAGTAAGGAGCTACAAATGATATTAACTCTTTCTTAGGGCTTATTGTAATATAATGTTATACATAGGGCCTGACTGTGTATCCAGCCTGGTACAATCAAGCTTTCTTTCACCTTGTTCACCTGAAGCTTAATTAATCTCAGGTCCTTAGTGTATGACTGATAATGAGCTTCACCTGACAGCACCTCCTTTCCTTTAAGATGTGTAAGCACCTATAAAGCTACGATTATCCCAGGGGTGGGTGGGTGTTGGGGAGGGAGGGAGGAAAATAACACTTATTAAAAGAGGGCTGTTAAACAGTACCCTGTCCTGTGCTTCTGAGGTAAGCTGTGACCAACTTCCTGGGTGATTAACAGTCCTTGCTTGTATAGAAGGAGACTTTCAAAATGGCCTTTTGACCTGCCACCTGGTGTTAACACCTATTGAAAACGTTTCACAGGTCTCTTTCCCCCTAGATAGAAGGCCTCTTTGTAAAGGTCTCTAGAAGACTTTATTTGATGCTCACAGAGTACTGACCCTGCTTTGCCTTTTATGCTAAGTTATATTCTGATTTGATTCAAATTACAGCTCTTTGCTGCTGCTGCTAGGCTCTGACTTATTATGAAATTTAAACTACAAGCTCTCTGCTGGTTCCAAAGTTAACCAGAAAGCTCTCTTCTGTGTTTTAAATTTAAACTAAAAGTACTTTGCTGATAGTAGGCCCTGAGTGACTATTTAATTTAAACTACAAGCTCTCTGCTGGATATGGATTGTAACCAGAAAGTTATCTTCTGTGTTTTAAATTTAAGCTTAAACTGCTGCTACTAGGTCCTGACTGATTTAACAAAAAACACTGGGTTCACAGATTAATTAACTTTAATACAAAGGCATCCTTTCAGAAAATTCCCAGAAGTATATACTCACAATTGCAGATCTCTCTCCAGAAGTAGCAGTCCCCTTTTCTAGTCCTTCAGGACAAGGAGTTCATGTTTAACAGAATGGGACAGAATATTTTTGCTTCTTCTAATTCAGCTGAGCAATATGTCTCTGCTTACTTTATCCTATAACAAGACTTGTAACAAAAGTGGTGCTGACAACGCAGTTTTTCTATCAATAAATGAGGTGCTCTAGTCTAGCCAGGTTGAAGGGGATTTACAGGAACTGCTCAAGTTTGCAGGATTGTGGACTCTCATCCCTTAAGGCCTTAAGATGATGGTCTTTTTAGCATAATTCTGTGTGTGTGAATTGTTTTATTACTTATTATTACTCTCCCATTGCTTTGAGTGGAGGGATGAAGCCCAAGAGCCCAGGTTCCGTTGCTGGTGAGGGGTGAAGCAGGGCACGTTCACCAGCATAAGACACTAGGAGGCAGCGCCATTTGCTTGCTGCCACTTTGAAGAGTGGCAACGATGGGGCAGAAGCGAGAAGGACTGTTCTTGCCCCCTGTGGCCACTAGGCTATGAGGGATTTAGAGATAAGGGCATGGGGATCTTGAGGGGAAAGGAAGGTCCTCTTTTGCTGACTGGCAAAATGGGCTTTTAAGTTTTTAAGGGTGAAGAGGATGGTGGCCTGACTGGCTAGCTAGGATTTTCTTTTGATTTGGAAGGAGGGATATAATCCTTTAATCCTATCTGACTTAATGCCCTCTCTAACATAGAGCATCCCTCACTTGGTTTGCAGCTTGTCGTGCTGTGAGCATCAGTGATGCTGAGTGCTAAGCTATCAGTACCTTAACTATTGACAGGGTCTCCCAAGATGGACAGGTCTCAGCTGAGATTCTAGACTAAGACAAACTACCCATCCAGACAGCAGAAGAATGTGATGATGTCGGTGGCGGAGGATCACATTTCTGTGACAAACGACAACACTAAAATTAAACTATGCAGAAGAAAGGCTTGGCAATCTACTTCCATATCTTGCCACAAAACCTCAATGGATAGTCACAACAAAACAAATTGCACTATAGTGCTGGAAGATGAGACCCCCAGGTCGGAAGGCACTCAACTGACTACTGGGGAGGAGCTGAAGACTTGCAGTGTAAAGCCAGCATTTATGATGTGGTTGGATCAAAGCAATTGGGACATTTGACTGCTGATGTAACTGCCCATGAAATGAGATTCAGAAGCTGCAAAGATGTCTTACATATTGGTACATGGGACATACGTACGAAGCATGAAGCAAGGGAAGTTGAAGGTGGTCAAGAATGAAATGGAACATGTACAACACGATCTGTTGGATGTCAGCAAACTGAAATGGACTGCCATTGGGCACTTTGCATCTGATGGTCACATGGTCTACTATGCTGGAAATGACAGACAAAAAAAACTGGTGTAGCATTTATGATTAAGAAAAAACTTGCAAGCACTATAATGAAATACAATGCAATCAATGAATGCTTAATTTCTATTCATCTATGAGGAATGCCCATCAACACAGCTATAATTCAAGTATATGCCCCAACAACAGCTGCAGAAGAGGATGAAGTTGATGAGTTCTGTGAACAAGTACAAGCTAAAATTGACAGAACATGCAAACAGTCATGAGTGATTGGAATGCATCCACGATAGTCATGGGTGACTGGAATGCCTTTACACAAAAGCGGAAGTAAGGATGTGGTTGAAAACTACAGGCCGGTTAGTTTAACTTCGGTGGTGAGTAAATTATTGGAAACGCTGCTGAAAGAGAAAATAGTGAGGTTTCTGGAGTCCAGCGGATTACAGGATCCGAGGCAGCATGAATTCACCAGAGGCAGGACTTGTCAGACAAATCTGATTGATTTCTTTGACTGGGTGACCAGGAGGTTGGACTGAGGGAGAACCCTAGATGTGTTGTATTTAGATTTCAGTAAAGCCTTTGACACTGTTCCTCACAGGTGACTTATAAACAAACTGAGGACCCTAGCGATGGACCCTAAAGTTACTGCTTGGGTTAGAAATTGATTGGGTGGGAGGCGACAAAGAGTACAGGTAAATGTGCCCCAGGGATCTGTCCTTGGTATGATTCTTTTTAACATCTTTGTTAGTGATATAGCGGAAGGGCTGTCGGGTAAGGTTTGCCTTTTTGCAGATGATACCAAAATCTGCAATAGAGTAGACACCCAGGAAGGTGTAGATAATGAGGAGGAATCTAGCTAAGCTTGAAGAATAGTCTAGAATCTGGCAGCTGGGATTTAAGGTTAAAAAATGTAAGGTCATGCATTTGGGCTGCAGCAATCCAAGAGAGCAATATAGTATAGGGGGTGAAATGCTTTTGTCCACTAAAGAAGAGCGGGACCTGGGCGTGGTTGTGTCTGATGATCTTAAAGTAGCTAAACAGGTAGAAAAGGCAACGGCAAAAGCTAGAAGGATGCTTGGGTGCATACGGAGAGGAATGGCTAGCAGAAAAAAGGAGGTGATAGTGCCTCTGTATGAGTCTTTGGTGCGACCTCATTTGGAGTATAGTGTGCAATTCTGGAGACCGCACCTTCAAAAGGATATAAATAGGATGGAGTCGGTGTAGAGGGTGGCTACTAAAATGGTTAGTGGTCTTCATTATAAAGCATATGAGGACAGAATTAAGGATCTTAATATGTACACCTTAGAGGAAAGGCGGGATAGAGGTGATATGATTGAGATGTTTAAATACCTCCATGGCATAAATGTCCATGGGGAGAGCCTCTTTCGATTGAAAGCAAGTTCTCCTACCAGGGGACATGGGATGAGGGTGAAGGGGGATAGATTCAGGAGTGATTTGTGGAAATGTTTTTTACGGAAAGAGTGGTGGATCCGTGGGATAGTCTCCCAGTGGAGGTGGTAGAGATGAGGACAGTAACTGAATTCAAAAAAGCATGGGACAAACACAGAGGATCTCTAAAGGTAAAAAGGGGACTGTTGTAGTTGTTATGGAAGGACAGACTAGATAGGCCATGTGGTCTTTTTATGTCATCATATTTCTATGTTTCTATCTGTCCCTTGGCTTTAACACTTATTTACAACAATTTCAGAGGTCTTTTGCCCCCTCACTGGAAGGCCTCTTTGTAAAGGTCTCTAGAAAAAAATGTATTTCTACTCAAAGAATATTTATCCTATTCTTCCTTCTATGCTAAGCTATACTCTAATTTGATTTAAATTAAAAGCTCCCTGCTGCTACTAAGGTTTAAAAGCTCCCTGCTCGTACTGACTGAGTTTAAAAGCTCCCTGCTGTTACTGACTGAGATTTAAATTAAAATTAAAAGCTCCCTGTTGCTATTGACGAAGGTTTATATTTAAATTAAAAGCTTTCTGCTGCTACTGAGCCCTGACCGAGTTAGCAAATACACTGGACTCTAAAGTACACCGATTTATCAGCTTTAACCCAAAGAATTCTCTTTTCCCCAAGATCTAGAGAATTTCCCAGAAATAAATACAAGTGCAGAATTCTTTCCAGCAGTAGAAGTCCCTTTTGGTAGTCCTTCAAGTTGCAGCTTATCCAGAACACCATGACATGCCTTTTATCAAATGCTACCAGGTTCAATCACACTTCTCCTCTTTTGATCAGATACTAGTGACGTTCTCTCTAATATCGTTTTTGCTCTAAAGTTCTTGTGCTTGCATACAAGGCTTTTTATATCAGTTTTCCCATTTACTTGTTTCCATATTGATTCCTTATTGCCCTGCTCAGATGCTCCAACTCTAATTTTATGGTCATACCTTTGGTCTCACATGCCGATCTTGAAGCATTACATCATGCAGCCCTTTATTTTTTAGCACCAACATTGTGGAATGCACTGCACGCTTTCTTTAGAGCAGAACCTTCTCTTTAGAAATGTAAGTCTTCCTTAAAGACACATGTTTTCAGCATTGTGTTCCAGGAGATGTCGTGATGGGTTAAGGAAGGCATTGAGCAGTTTTTGTTTCTCTCATTACCCTTTCCTCCTTCTATTTATTTTCCTATCATTTTATTGTATTTCCTTTCCTTTTCTTGTTTGGTTCTGTTTTGGCCTGTAAAACACTCTGGTGTCCCTTGACATTGAGCGGTATAGCAAGTTTTAAGTAAACCTAAACAAAGGGTACGATCACGTCACCTCATTGCTCTGTGAACAACATTGGCTTCCCGTTGCCTCTCACATAAAGTTCAAACTTTTAACACTGACACACCATGCTTACTATTCTGGCCTTCCCGCATACCTATACTTACATCTCATCCCTTATTGCCCTCTCGTGCCCTTTGCTTGTAAAATATAAGCCTCCTAGTTGTCCCCACTAAGTTTTGGAAGTTACCATTCTATGGCTTTCAGTTTTCCAGCTCCTCAGTTGTGGAGCTCCATGCTTATTGACCTTCATAAAGAATACTCCTTCAAAAAGGTCAAAATTGGTCTGAAGATGTGGTTTTTTTCTCAGGCCTACAATGGCACCTAGTTATGTCACTTTCCTGATTTAATTTTTCTTAAAGGCTTCCTCTCTTCCTCCCCCCACCCCCCACCCCCAATGTTTCTCCCTATGCTATGAGACTCCTGCTTCTCCTTGTTTTTCACTTGACTCAATCTATTTTAGATGTTTCTGAAATAATAGCCTTTTATTGTAAACCACCATGAAGTTCTTTAATGAATGAGCAATATGCTCTTTGCAAAATAAATGAATTTTGACATATGTCAGCTGCTACTGCCAGGTGATATTTTCATGTTAACCTTGCAGTAGCAGCTAACACCGTTTAGTGAACATGCCCCTTAATCATGACATTCTATTAGCTTGGATGGAGGCTGTGGGGTTACAGGAACATATTTTATCTTGCAGTTGCAGAAAGTCATTTTTCATGGGGAAGAGTCTAAGTGGTTTCCTCAGTGTTCTGGGGTGCCACAACGCTCTGTTCTTTCGGCCACCTTTTTCAAAATATATTTCCAGCCACAGGCAAATGTTGTTGGGCTTGTATGCTTTTCAGTTTTGGATTCATGCAGACAACATTCAGATAGTATTACCTTATGATTCAACTTTGCGGGAAGCTTTCACTTTTGAATATTTGTATGTCTGACGTTAAGGCTTGGTTATTAGCAAATAAATTTAAATCGGATGTGTCAATAACTAAAATCCTTTGGGTAGAGAGAAAGGCAGCTTGTTCAGATTGGCAATATTGTGTTATTTCAAATTCAATATATTTGGTTGATACCCCACTTATCATACACCAATATAAAGTGACTTATAACCCTAAAACAAATTCCATACATTATACAGTACACATACTAAAGACATAGCAAAAAGGAAAGTAAGAGAGAAAAACTAACAAGCTCCTAATATCTGTGCAAGGCTTATAGTTACTATGGGTGCAATTAACTCCACCTGTGTAGGTGGAAGAACATGTGGCCATACTAATATTGGCCCACGTTACGGTACGGTGCAGCTTGCTAACGGATGGGAATATGCTGTCTATGGCACTGACGGTTAATATGATGGTATTGCACCTAACATGGCATGGGCTTGTGGGCTATTGGTGCAATAGGGTACAAGAATCATTAAATGGCCAATGTGTGTTCACCTGTGCAAAAATGTAGTTTAACTATTACCGTCCCCCAGTGTTTCCTTCATATTTTGATTATTGTACTGCCCATTTATGATAATATGAATTGGCTTCAACAAAGTTATTATAACTGCAATCTAAAATGTCATAACTGGCTGATGGCCTATTGTACTATTGTGAACAAAAATATATTGTGCATACTACAATGTCTGTAGTATTTTTCACATTCTTATTTTACAGCAATAAATGCACATATATGTTCCATACAGTCAAAAAAGCTTTTCCCACATTACTTCTGCAATAAACTATGTTACTGAAGAGATCACCTTTAAGAAAATATGTGCAGTAGGGTCTCTAAACACATTTAGGGGCCCTTTTACTAAAGCCCATTAAGGTATTTCACTTAATGTGTGTTTAGTGTGAAAGCTAATGTGTATTAAGTGCAAAGCCTCCACAGTAACTCTTAGGGGCATCATCAGCATGTTCCTATAGAGATGTTGTTATGCCCATCTGCACTAATGGCCACATAGACAGTGAGTGATATGTATTCCTGTGAAATGCAATGTGCTCTCCAAGTCCACACTACACCCATACTCTGCCCATCCCCCATCCTTTCGCACAAGGTACAATTAACCCTCATTATAGTGGCCTGTGACGGTCATGCCCATGAATTAACTGTTACTGCAGTCCCTTATCATCCAATAAAATGTGCATTAACCGCCTAACAGGCTTCAATCACAAGGTCCTTTATTTGTCATATCTATAGAAAAAAACAATACTTCGATTTCAATTGCTGATATTTATGCTTAGAATAATGCTAAATCAATATAACATATAGCGCAACGGACTCATTATTTATTGTACAGTTCAACCCTATTATAAGAATTTTAATTCATGTATATAGCCTATCTCATGTATATAGTGCATGTATATAGTTCAACCCTGTTATCCAAGTTTGTACCCCTGTTCGATGTAAAACCAAACAGACTGTGTGTTTTGGTCACTTTGTTATACTGTAAACCGCGCTGATGCCGAATAGTGCGGTATATAAGCAACTGTAATAAATAAATAAATAAAAAACATGCATCAAGCTACAAATTAAGGTGTGTAAAGTCAATTAATGCGTGTAAAAAAAGTTCTGATGGTCATTAATATTTTCTATTAACAGGAATATGTGAAATGAACTGAAAAAGAATACCAGTAAAAAGTTTAAAAATAAACTAAACATGTGACAGAAATTTAATGAGCTTACACGTCAAAGGGAAGGTCATTCTTGGGACAGTTTGATAGATGGGAACAAGAATCTAGAGACCTATCTCTACATTATTTTAATGTATATGAAGCCCAGTTCAGCTTATTAGCAACAATGCGATCAAAGGAATCTGATGGTTTTTGTGTTGTGCAATAAGTTACTGAGAACCTTGATTAGACAAGCAAGTTATTATTCAACACAAAGACCATCAGATTCCCCATTGTTGCTAATAAGCTGAATAGATTTCATATACAGTCAAACCTCGGTTTTCGTTGGCCCCGGTTTTCGTACGTTTCGGTTTTCGACGTCTTTTCTGACTGAGATGTTGTCTCGGTTATCGGATATCGCCTCGGTTTTCGTTGTGTTACTGAACAGCTGATGGTCCCAATAGTGGCTGGTGCTGCTCCTCCTATGGGCAAGGGCAGGAATGTGGACAAATTGCCAGCCTCCATGTGCCTCCCCAGTCCCGGCAGCACTACCCCCCGGACTCACCGATCGCGTGTTGAAGCGAAAGTCAGCTGAGCAAGAGTCAGAGTCAAGAGCCAAGGATTGCACAGAGAGGAAGGCCCCGATCTCTCCACCGCCTGCCTGTTCTCTGGAGCGCCCCCTCAGGCTCGGAGGTAGCAGGGTAGCTGTCAATGTAAGCAGGAGATGTTGCAGTGCCGTACAGTACAATATCTGTGTGTTTGCTGTCCTGTGGACGATCGGGCAGGTGAGAGAAGTGACAGGAGCTGGGTGTCTGGAACGGATTAATTGAATTTACATTATTTCCTATGGGAAATATTGCTTCGGTTTTCGTACGTTTCGGTTTTAGTCAGTCTTCTTAGAACGGATTAATAATGAAAACCGAGGTTTGACTGTATGTTCAGATAATGTAGAGATGGGTCTCTAGATTCTTGTTCCAGCCTATCAAACTGTCCCCAGAATGGCCTTCTCTTTGATGTGTATGCTAATTAAATAATCAAATAATAACTTTACCTACTCCATGAAACCATATATAGACATCAAAAAAGTTGTGAATTCCTGGGATAGTACATTTGCGATCTCCACTAGAATAATATAAATAGCAGGAAACCAAAGAAATAGGGATATGCCTGAAAAAGAACTGGGCTCATGCTTAGGTCATTTTTAATTTTTTTCTGGATTTTCTGACTTGCTTTCAGTTTATTTCACATATTCATATGAACAAAAAATATTAATGACTAACTTTTCAACAAACATTAATTGACTTTCACACCTTAATCTGTAGCTTAATGCATGCTATATTGATTTAGCATGCTCTTGATTTTTGAAGGCATGACAATAAACCAAATATATGCTACAAACGCATATCCCTACAAAACATAGAACCATTGAAGACAGTGGCACTGCAAGCAGAGGCTGTATCGTTCCCAGCATATTTTCTCATTTATGCGGCCTTTTTTTTTCTAGTATATCAGCACTTTGTCTATTTATTAAGTTAATTCAGACTGATCTGATCTTCTTCCTGCCATGAATTTAAAATGATTCCTTGTCTGGAATGGATATAGAGAGATTGAGCCCTATAAAGAAGTCCAATTTACTTTTATTATTTTCACAAACTTTCAACATTTTTAAGTTCATTATTAAGTAATGAAATTTTCATTAGACTTTAAGCACTATATCCCTTAGAAACGCCATACAAACTGGGAAGGGTTGCCAGTACCTTTTTCTGTAGAAACATTCATCCTCAGTGCAAATAAAAATTCAACTTTTACACTGTCTAGTTTTTGAACTGTTCCCACTTTTTTTTGGCAATTATTATCCTTGATGCAATCCCTGATAATAAAATCTCCATATGCTATTAAGAATTCCAACATAGGGCTATGTTTCAGAGGACACAACTATTACAAGGGGCCCTGCATCAGGAAGACCTAAAATTCAAACACTCATCTACTTGTGATTCTCCAGTTGAATCCCAATAGAGGTTGCTACTTTCGTCTCCGCTTTTCTTTCTTTTTAACATTAAGCGTGATATTAAGTAGTATTCTTCAGAAATTAACCAAATAATTTTTTTCTTTGAAATTCCCTGCCCCAGTGACTTGTAATTTTTTGTTCATACAGCTCATTGTCTGGGCATAAGATAATCGCTTAAAGGGAAAAGGGACCAGAGGCATACTTGGGGGGGGGGGGAGGGGAAGGGGGTGGAATTGTCTTTTAACTGGATATTGCTGACATCCTACCTTATCCAGTTGACCTCCCCTCTTGCTCCAAGCTGGCAGGCAGCACTGCTATTTACTCTACCTGCCAATCTGACTCACAGTTGGAGCTGAAATTGCCCAGGTCAGAACAGCCTTTTGCTTTCTCTGCTGACAGAAACCTGTGACATCATCAGCAAAGAACAGAAAGCCAGGTGCAGAGTCATTTCCTCCATGCTACCGCTGATGGCTCTGCCAACCCTGCTACTTAGAAACAGGAAGGCTATGTCAAAGAGGCAGGATTGGTAGAGCAGTCAGTGGCATCAAGGAGGACATGGCCCTGCGTGTGCTTACAGCAGCAGCATCAGAGATATCATTTGAGGGGGGGCAGCATCAGAGATAGCATCAGGAGAATGTGAGCAGCAGTGTCGAAGGGAGGATGAGGGATTGAGTGTGATGGGCAGCATTGGGGGTAACATGGGTGTTCGTGTGTGTATGTGTGTGAGTGTAGCATTGGAAATTGCAGCTGGGGAGAGTGTAAGCAGTGGTGGAGGATGTTCATTTCAAATAGTTGTTCTTTAGGTATATAATATATGCACACTAGAGTTTTCTAAGCTTGCAAATTGTTCACAGGTTACTATGTAGATATTCATACATAGAAGTGATCTGCATATATATATACAAAGCAGCCACACCTGAATACAAGAGGTCACCAAATACTGGGTATAAATATTAGCAGATAACCATCTGCTTATCTTTTTACTGCTTCCTTGAGTCTGATAAGAAAGGCATATTGGTGATTGTATGAGTTTTAAAAATATTGTTCTATATAAAATCTTTCTTCTTTGAACTCAACCTAGGTCTTTAAAATTCTTAAGACAAAACAGGGGCATGAGAAAAGCAAATACTAGATTTTTCTCAAAATTTAATTTTTTTTAAACTGCAAAATACATCAAAGTGAGAGACTGAAAGATAGATTAGTTATGGAAAAAAATCTTACTTTATATAGAAGCATGTTTACTAAAGTGTGGTAAGTATTTGCACCTACCATGCACTAAGAACAAAAATGAGCCTACAGTAAGCACAAGGGCTGTGTTAGGAGTCCTTAACACGCAGAAAAGTTCCTTACTGCATGGCAACATCATTCACAATTAGTGCAGGTGCATATAGACTGAGCTATTTGGTGGCGTTGACTGCACCTATGCTAATCGCAACATTGACCAATAGCACATGGTAATTCCCCCCATGCTAATAAGTACAATGTACACTTTACATACACTCTCTGCCTCTAACCAGCCCAGTCCCTGCATGTCAGGTGCTAAGCAGTTAGTGTGGGATTTTTATTGTGATGACTGTTTCTAGGGCACAGTAGCCGTTACCGTGGTCCCATGTTCATCGCTTACTGCATTCATTAGCGCACTTTAGTAAACATATCTCAGAGAATATGTGAGTTACTCAATCTGCAGTTCTGATATTACTGGTGAATGAGAGAGTAACAGGTACATTGTAAGATGAAATGGTCTTTGGTGCACTTAGAAAATGTGGGCAGAATGGATATTGATCAGCTAACTTCCTCAAGATTACACATGCAGTAAATGGCATTGATTAGATTCTTTAGTTTCCATTCTTGACAGCTATGTTTGAAAATCATTATGGTCATGATGGACATCCCAAGAAGTAGATGCATGAAAAATCTTGGAACCTCTCAATAATATTTCATCTTGAGCCTGCTCTTTAGGAAGCAGACTTTCCCATATGCCTGTTGGTGTGCCCAAGTCACAGAAATATATGAACATAAAAGCCCAACAGACTGCCCTTAATTTTGTGTTCTAACAACACTCATATACGTTCCCATGATGGTCCTGCAAGACACCTTTAGTGAGTGGGGTGCTATTACTAAGCAGTAAACAGTTACATATTAGCAGCAGAAAAAGTTGCATGCCAAAGGAACAGATTTCCTGTAAAAGGCAATTTTGTTTAACAGTACAAGTAGCAATCTTTCTGTATCTTAATTACAGCTTCTTGGTATATCATCCTCATTCTGACCTTTTCTTCTTTTCATGAAATGCTTGTAGGACTGGCATACAAGCTGCTAAGTGGAAACAATTAGATAATACCATGTTAAATGCACATGCATAGCGAAACAATTCCTTCTGAACTTTGTTGACTCCTTGGTGAAATCACGTTTTCCTTCTTTTTCTCAGTTTTAACCATTTTTCTGTGCCTATGAAAAGAAAGGTCTACAGATCAATGTGGGAAGGGCGATAATCAAAGCTGTTTCCATAGATACAATGTTTCACCCACATAAATGGTCTTGTTGAAAACCGCCTATCTTAATATATGTGTAAAAGTACGTGAATTGTCCAAAGTTGTTTTAGATATGCAAGTGACAAGAGAAAGTGCATAAACATCATTGTGAGAATCAAAGCTGAAGGAGAATATGCAGAGACTGGTGATGAAAAAGTCGAATTGTTAGCAAGCAATGGAGTAGAGGAATAGCCTAGGGGTTAGAGCAATGGGTTGACAATAAGGGAAGCTAGGTTTCAGATCTTGCTTCATTACTACTACTACTACTACTACTATTAAACATTTATAAAAAGGCATAATGCAGCTCTGTACAAACACAGATAGAGACGGTGCCTACTCATTTGAGCTTACAATCACCAACACTGCTTGTAACTTTGGGAAAATTACTTCATGGTCCATTACCTTAGGTCAGTGCTTTCCAGACTTGTATCCCATATAACCCCATTTTATCAACTGAAAATTCATGTGACCTCAGATGATGATGAAATCAAAAGAGCAGGTCTTCAGTCTTCTTTCCCTCCCTCCACTCATCTAAAGCAGAGGCAGTCAGCACAGGGTCCTTTATGTCGGTATGCGGTGGATGCTTACAGACCCCAGTACTCGGCATGGGTTTCCAGTCTAACAGGAAGCTTACCAAAATGGAGGCAAGGGTCTATTAATGTTCACTGGCTCACAGGCCACATGCTGACTGGTTACTGCCACTGCTTGGCATAGGTCCCAGTGAAAGACTAGAGAGGAGGGGAAATGGCCATTTTCTGTGACCCCCATCCACTGAGGATGTGATCCCATTTGGAGTCACGATCCCAAGTTTGGGAACCACTGTCTTAGGTAAAGCTTAGGTTGTTAGTCCACAGGGACAGAAAAATAACTTGTATACTTGACTTTGTAACTTGTCTCGCACTCAGATTTGGAAAAGGCAGGTAAGTAAATGCAAAAAACAAAATGCAACTGTTTGGTATTCACTGAGGAAGGACTGGGAGTAGCCCTGCAAAAAAGAAGATACAAACAGGCATGGAAGAGAGGTACATCTCAATCGATTTTCAGAAGTTTGGGCTTATGAGGAACTAGCTAAATTAAAACGGATACTACTGGAGGCAAAGGCGGTATCGGAATTCAAGAAAGCACAAGACAAGCACCACAGATCTCTGAGGAAAAGAAGAGATTACAGCAACTGGATAGCTGTTTTGGGTGGGCAGACTAGATAGGTCACATGGGACCTGATATTCACTTGGTTAGGCTATGCCTGCCAACCCTTAGTTTATTTATTACTTTACTATATCAAGGCGGTTTACAATACAGAAAAAAAACATAAAACGATAGGTCGAGACAAGAAAGAGAAAGAGAACTACAACAAATGATAGGATGGAAAGAAATCAATCACACTGCTTGTCGAGAGAGGGAGGAGGGAAAAGTCAGTGGGGGCTGGAGGGCAGGTCGAATGCAGAGTGGAAAAGATAGGTTTTCAGTAGGGTCTTAAATTTGGAGAGGGAGGGTTCCTGTTGTAAAGCTGAAGGTAGAGAGTTCCAGAGTGAGGGGCCCAAAAAGAAAAATGCAGTGTGTCTAGTGGACTGTAGGCACGCATATAATGGAGATGGGAGGAACCTGCATATTGATAAATTACTATAATGTACATGCATTCTTTAGAAATCTAGCCAAGGACAGTTACACCAGTCCTAAGGATGGTGAAAGTGCCTTCACCTAAATGTAATTTATGTTTATGGACACTTAAACCCCTATTTTATATGGGAAAGAAGGCGTCTGCTTTTCCTTATAAATTAGGTTCAAGATAGGAGTTCCCTAAAGGTAGGCGCCTGGTTATAAACTTACCTTCTTACTGGATGATTTCCTAAGGGACATACAGAAAGTTGTGTATTAATTACACACATAGGTCCCGATTATGTGTGTGAATGGGCACTTATGCACAGCATTAGGTGGTCACTTTTCTGTAGGTGTGCACGTAAATCCTATTGCATGCACTTTCAGTTTGGGTGTGCACAAAGGTAGAGCTTGAGCAGAGCATAGGTGGATCCTACATTTCCATACCTAACGTCAACGCATTTCTGAACAATGTAAGCATGGGCATTTAGGCCTACTCTAGAGTGGTCGTAACTGCTGCAATTAGACTGAGGTACATCTTTACACCAAGGACTGCTTTTACCTATGGACAAAAGGGGCAGCTGCCCCTGGCTCCTGTGCAATGGGGGCTAGCTGTTCTTCTTCCCATAGGTAAAAGCGGCCCTGGAAGAGGTGTCCTTCTGGGGAGAAGATGGTGATCGCGCAGTCGTAGCTCATATCTAGGTTCCATGGGAGGAACCTGAAGCAGAAGCAGGGCTGGCATGACTCACTGTGCAAACTGTGCACTTGCACGGGTGGCAGTCTTGGAAGGGTGGCATGGTCTGTACCATGAAATTCCCCTTCAGCTATCACCTGATGTCTCTCTTTCTCTCTCTTTGCCACCTCCTGCAGCAATCACTTAATGTTTTTTCTCATTCCCCCCCACCAGGCCGCTTGCAGCCCGCCACTCCTGTCTTACCAGAGTTCTTTTCTAGTGGTGCGGCAGACAAGAAGCTAACCTCAGCATGATGCTTTGAAGCCATGTATGCACTGCACATCTGACATGCAGCACATTCATGGATCCCAAAGCCCTGCACTGATTTTTAGGGGCATTTCAACCTTCCAACCATATGGTTGAGATGATTGGGACCGAAAGCCTCCCTCTTTGCCCGGGTATGCTAGGGTTGTGAGAATGAAAGGGGAGAATAGGGAGAGGTCTGCAACAGAGGACAGGGAGTAAGACATCTGCATGTTTTTGGGAGGTACTGGGTGGCATATGGTGCCAGCTTTGATCACCACGGCCCAAGTTCACCTGAAGTCCACTGTTGGCCCCATTTCTTCCATTGAATTGCTGAAATTCTGAGCAATCACATTAACTCTGGCGAGCTGAAACTAGTGGATAGTCTTCAGCTATTCTGTTTTTTCTACTGCATTGTGCGCTTGCAGTTAGCACCATGCTAGATGGGAATTGAGCTTGAACCATAATGCAGGGGAGGCTTTGGACTGATTCACTTAGAATCCTCTGAGCATCAGATTATTTGGAGATTTTATTCTCATTTTTCGTTTACCTCCCCTTTCTCGGTTCAGATGGGTTTCACTGGTTATTTTGTTGGTTGCCTGGATTACCAAGACAAGAAGACCCGAGAGAGACTGCAAGAAAATGAATTTATCTGGTGGGGCAGTGCCAGCCTGCAGCCTCCAGCATCAGATATTCTTCACTGGTGAGCTCTGGGTGAGAAAAGGTATCTGCAGACCGAGCCACTGGGAAGCATGTGGTTTTGGGTGAGGGGGCAGCATAGAAGAGATGTGAGCTATGGCACTTCTTTGGCAAAGTAGTGTAAGTCTACAATGGTGGGTTTCAGACTGTTTATGCCAGGGCTTGACAAACCTCAGGCGCCAGGTTGCCATGACAATTAAAAAATTTGACCTGGAGCCTGGAGTAACACTTGTGCAGTAGCCTGAAGATCACTGCTGACTGCTCATGGTGATCCCAACTCCCACAAGCAGAAGTGCTCTGGGGACCACATCCCCCATGGGAGAAGTGCTTCCTCGCAGCTGCAATCGTGGTGAGGGCTGACCTTGACTGGTCATGGGGATCTCAAACCCTGTGGCAGAAGTGCTTCCAAATGAAGTGATTGTGGTGGGGCCCAGCTCTGCTACCCATGGGGATCCCGTCTCCTGTGAGCAGAGGAGAGGGGGATGTCCATGGTCACAGCAAAGATCCCTGTGTAAAGCAGCTTGTATCTGGGCTGCCATTGTGGCCTTCCCCCTTTTCTTCTGCCCATGGGAGATGGGATCCTCACAGACAAACATAGTGTGATAGGCGATGGCCTAGCATATAGCAGAGCTAGGTCTGAAGCCCTTTTTCTCCTGCTTTAAAATGTTATTGCTGAAGCCCTTTTTCTCCTGCTTTAAAATGTTATTGCTGATTTTGGAAAATTACAGAATGCTGTTAGCTGTTAGAAAGAAATACTGTTCTATTCTGGTTTGATAACATGTTCTGCTCTCCTGGAGATAAGAGAATTAAAACTTTTACTGTTTATTGTTTAGGTAAGCCAGATGTCTGCTTTAGTAGGAATGTCCTCCACTGTATCTTTGCTAGATGTGCACTGACCTCGTAATTAGGATGAAAATATAGCAGAGAAGCCGAACAGTGTAAGAATGTTTTGTCTAGCATTATGAAGATTGTTTAGTGTTTTGAGCTAAGGCTAGAGATACGTCTTAGCCTTGCTTTGTTTGGCCTTGTTTTGTTTTGCTTTTGATGAGAATGCGTCTGATATGCCTTCCCCTATCTTTGCAAGCTAACTGACCTTGCAAGAGTAGCGAAATATACTGTATACTTTAGCAGAAGTACTATGTTTAGTGTTATGTCTACCAAGACCAGGACCAATGAGAAGTTTTGCCTGTATTAGACTGGAGAAGAAAGGTATATAAACTGTCATTTTTCTGAGCTCTGGGCTCAGACATTTTGTATGCCAGTGCTGAGACTGTATATACAATAAAAGGGAGTTGAATCCTCATCCATTGACTCCGGGTATTATTGGGGTTGCAGGCCCTTCGCTATTACAATAGTATACCTGGACTGCAATTGCAACCTTCCCCTTCTGCCTGTGGAGATCGGATCCCCAAAGGCAGAATAGGAGGCGAAGGCCACAGGCTTAAGAGAAAAGCTGGTTGGGTCCTGAAATAAAAAAAAACAAATAGGAGAATGGGGAGGCTGTTTACTCCTTCAAAACGTAGAAAGACTAGGGGACACATCAATGAAGCTACAATGTAATAACAATTAAGACTAATCAGAGAAAGCATTTTTTCACTCAACATGTAATCAACCTGAAATCAAATTCTGGAATTTGCTACCAGAGGATGTAGTAACAGCTGTTAGTGTAGATGGATTTAAAAGAGGTTTGGACAAGTCCATTAACTAGTATTAAAGAGGACCAGGGAAATCGTTTACCCATTGGACAAGCAGCATGAAATCTTTTGGGAACCTAGCAGGTAATTGTGACCTGGAAATAGGATACTGGCCTTGATGGATTCTTGGTCTGATCTATTATAGCATATCTTTTGTTCTTATGTTATGTTCTTATGCACTACATGTCAGATGTGCAGCGCACACATGGGCTTCAAAGCACCATGCTGTGTTTAGCTTCTTATCTGCCATGTCACCAGGAAAGAACTTTGGTAAGATTGTGGCTGTGGGGTGCGGGAGAAATGAGAGAGACAAACATCAGCTGATGGCCGCAGGTGGGGCACGAATAGGGAGGGCCCAGTCTTCAAAGTTTGTCCTGTTTTCACCCCTAAAGCGGCCCTGTTTACTCCCCTAAGTACATATGTACTTCACTTTGTAAAATAGGCCCCGAATATTCATGTGGTAATGTGTGTCATCTCTTAGGGGGATAATTCCATAAATAAGGTGCCCATGCTATGTACAATCCTTGAGCATAAGTCATGTTAGTCTAGTGAATGGACACATATATGAATATATCGGCCAGCTGCTATCCTGTAAGTTCGCATGTATGTACTACTATGCATACTTGTGGGGTGAGGGTGAACATGGGCGGCACTGGGGTAGAGTGCAGGGATATGTGTGCGTCTTCTAAAATATAGATGTGAGTATTGACACCTGCGTGGGGCAGGCGTTAGTGCTTGTTTCTTCTGTCTGCACACTGCGGGCTATTTATGCCCTATTCGAAAAGGCATGCACATGCTTTACTGTATACAATCTGCATACCTCACCCTGTTAGAGGCCAATTCCGTGGGTGCACGACTGGCCTGTACAGATTTTCAGAAATCTGGACAGTCCAGAGATGCACCGATTCTGATCGCGCAGGGGCTAGATGTCCCTGTGGAAGCAGAATCACAAATAGTGGCTGGACGTCCAGAAGATACCCTGATTTAGGCCCTCTGGACGTCCAGCCACAGCCACGTCCCTGGCTAACTCAGCCAGGTTCCTGAATGGAGACACAGTGCCATGGCACCGTGGCTTCATTCAGGAGCTGTGATTTCCTGCTGCCACTGAAATGCTCCATTCCCCACAGCCTGATCTCCAATCTGGCTTCTCATGGCTGGAGTTGGGCTGCGGGGAACTTTTTGCACCCCTTACCAACCCATTGCCACTGTCCTCTGCTGTCCCCTAACATCCAGGTGGACTTATTCCACCTTCGAGGTGGAATAGGTCCCCTATCTAACCAGCCTACCCGGAAGCACAGGGCCAACATCAGAATCGGCCCTGTACATCTGGGGTTGCTGCACCACACAGCACACACCCTCAACCCTCCCACAGCCTGCCTTTCCCACCCATGAACAGAGCTCCCCGTATACCCCAGCTATATGTACGAGGAGCACTGTTCCTGGCGGGATGATCCAGACGTTTAGCAGGTCTGGACATCCAGATTGGACATCCAGTCCCTCTAAACATAGCACAGAATCTACCCCTTAAGGCCTGATTACATCCCGGACGTACAAGCCCTCTGTATGCCCGGTCTGAACCAGCCATACAGAGGGCATCGCGATTCTGATCCCGTGGGGCACGTCTAGCCACGCAGGATCAGAATCACAAACAGGACTGTATGTGCAGGCTGGGACTGCAATTCAGCCTGGCCTGCATGTACAGGCCATGCCAAACTAACTTAGTCTGGGCTTTACAATAGAGCCGCAGCACCATGGCGTCCGGTTGCCATGGCACTGCAGCTTCATTGTAAAGCCGTGATCCCGGATGCTGGCTCCTGCATTGCATGTCATACAGCCCGACCCCCAATTATTGCCTCTTCTGGGTGCTTTCTGGCCCTGGGCCCACTGACCCCTGGTGACTAGGGAAGTTATTCCACCTCAGAGGTGGAATAACTTCCTCATGCAGGTTGCCAACCCCAGACATACAGGGCTGACATTGGAATTTGTCCTGTATGTCCAGGACCGATGACTGCCCACTGCCTTCCCTAACTCCACCCCCGATCTGCTCCTTCCCTGCCCCCATCTAACTGCCCTGTACAAGTGCTATTCACGGGTCGAAATGACCCCATTAGCGTCTAAAATGCTATGCAAGTATAAGTAACTCTAAATGCATCTTAATCTAAGTTTTTACAACTACTTTTATCTCAGTACTGTCCTCACACAGTTCTGCCAATAATTCTGAAATCTACCATTCAGCACCCGCTATTGTTTTAGTACCCATCTTCTATGAAAATACTACCCAAACCTGACTTGAAATGATCATTATTAAAAGATCTCCATCCCCTACCTTGTACATGAAAGCTGATGTACAGTTCTACCAGTGTTACCTTGATTCTTTAACATAGGTATCTGTGATTAGTTCCAGTATCCCTCTACCTACTTTATACATCACATTTATTTAACATTTCTTATATACTGCCTTTTATGATATCAAGGTGATTTACAATGAATAAACTGAAAGTACATTATAACTTGGAGATAACTATTTTACAGGGAACATGGGCAATGGAGGGTTAAGTGGCTTGCCCAAGACCACAAGGAGCACCTGTGGGACTAGAAACACCAGTCCTTCCAGCCCAAGGTTGCTGTCCTCTAGTGGGATTTGAACCCCTGACCTTCTGGCCTGAGGTAACTTGACCCAACCACTAGGCCACTCCTCCCCTACCTGCAAAGTTCCAGCATCATGAATAAAACTTTTGAAATAGACAAAGCCATCGATTTCTTTAACAGCAGCAATTCTAAGCTGCAGCTAAGTCAAACAAAACTTGTCTGTGGACCTTTATCCCAGGTTTGACATGCCACTGATCATATACTGTGGAACCAACTCATCCATCCATGTGCTTCATACCATCTGCTGTAGGACCAGCTAGACTGATGTTATCTCCTTTGTTTCTGGGGTTCCATATAGTGAAGCTAGATTTGGTTCCAGTAAGTGCTACTGCACTGATCCAAGTGGCCTGATATTCTTCTGAGGCCAACTGGCAATATGTCAAACAAATGTGGACCACACCAGTTCCCAAGCATTAGCTTGGTTCCCTTCACTACATCATGGCAGATGAGAGAAATTGTTATAGCTTAGATATCAGCCCAAACTATTATCTTTTGAGTCAGGTGCATCTGTCACTCTCTCTCTCCTACTATAGCTTGAAAAAGTAAAACTCATTCAAAACACTGCTGTAAGAGTACTAGCTCATGCCTCTCAAAGTGACACATCACTCCTCTATTGATTCATTTTCATTGGCTCCCCGTACACTACCACATCCAATACAACATCTTCACTTTGGTTCACAAGGTTCTATATACAAGTATACCATCTTATCTCTCTTCTCTCATTATTCTCTGTAAACCCCACTGTCCTTGCTGTTCACTCCATTCTAACTGCCTTTACCTCCCCACTGCTACAAGTGCCAGGCTCAGATCAACCAGTCTTTCTGCATTTTATTTCCTAGGCTCCAGTCTTTGGAACCACCTGTCCCCCAGCATCTGCTTGGAGCCCTCATTTGCCAAGTTCAAAACTCAGCTCCAAACACTTATTCCATAAAGTTTTGACCTACCCATCATGTGATACCACCAGCTGCCTATAGCTGATGCCCTCTTTTGCCTATCTTCTCTTCTCTCTCAGTGTGATTGTGAATAACCTTTCCTTTATTTTATGGATTTTGTTTGCTGCTTTCTGCACTCCCTCTTGGGATTGATTTATTGTAAACCACCTTGCCATACTATGAAGGGCGGTATATTTTAAATACGTATACACATAAACATATAACTGTGTCAAAACAAATACAGATATGAAAGGAATAGGCATCATAACCTTAATCTATTTTAGAAATGAATACAGAATTATGTTACCTTACAAGGTCCTTCACATAATAGGAGAGCGTGCGGGAGATGCAAGGTGTGATGGTGGTTCAATCCGTTCCCCAAGTCAGACTAACCTTGCAGTCTTGTGCCAAAGCAATAGTTTCCCATGGTAGCTCAGCCTGAAACAAAGGCTGGCTGTATGGTTCCATATTACAGATAGCACTGTGTACTCTGGCCCAGAATCACAGGTATTTACTACAATCGAAGGATACTTCTGTACAAAACCTGCCAACTAGCTTTGAGAGAGACTTAGAAGCTGAGCTTGTTTCTGTCTCCAAGAAAATGTCTCATTTTACTAGACAGCAAAATGAAGGCTACAGAAGTTAAAATATATCAACAAAGATGTCTTGGAGCTGACAGGAGCCTGAGAACAGTGTTTTCCACTGGCATCAGTTCCCAGTTCACTATGATTCCAAAGCACTTGCACTTCAGAGAAAAGATCTGAAGCAGGAGACTCTGCAACTAGACCCTGACATTACTTAAGACATGCCCATTCACCTCTGAAAGCTATACGATTACAGGTCTGCTTAATAATTTGTGCTAACATTTTGCATTCAGTATGCATTAACAGCTGAAGTTAAAGCATATTAAGTGCAAAACATCTGCATTAGGGGAGGCACTTGCAAGCCCAAGAGAGAATGGCTGCCTAACTCGGGAGCTCTCCTTAGAACCAACACTTCTACCTGGAGAAACCCTATTGCTGACAACCATGGCAGCACTAAAATTGCTGGGAATGATTGTCAATAGTATGTAATTTTACTTGTTCGCTGGTTCTCCCGATCCACCTCCACTTTTGCTAAGTGACTCCTGCTCGGGAATAAATCCACAGCCTATCCCATGGACATGCATGTACTTAGCACCCTGCTGAAGGCCCGATCAAGCTGTTGCTGTCACTGCTGGCTTTAACTGAGGCAGGCCACTGTTAACACCTCTTACGTCCCCTGTGGCTGCATCAGCAATCTGCTCCAGCGACCCTCCAATGAAAAAATGACAGTGCTTTCCGGCAAAGAGACTGCGACCTGGCAAAGGAACAGGCGAAACACTTAGTCGACACAGTGGATGGTATCGGGGTGTCAGATGGATATGAGGACTTGATTGTAAATCTGTTTCAGTAAAGTGTATGATGGCATGCTGTAGGGGAGAGCAGCGATTTCAAATTATAAAGTTTGAGATAATGTTATATGAAATTATATAATGTGATGAGGAGAGTGTGACTGAGCCCATGGAAATAGAGGAAAATCAAAAATCTACCTTTAAGGAAAGAGACAGGTAGCGAATCCATAGCCTGCAGAGTGCAGGAAAAGAGAAAAAACACACAATTGCTGAAGGCAGGCCACACCCAAGCTCTGCTAACCTAAGGGCAGGCTTGGAAACTAATGAAAAACACCTGAGAAGGGGGCAGTGCACGATGGGAAAAAAACAGCTTTATAAACCCAGAGGAACAGGAAGGAAAGGGAGTTCACCAGGGGGTTCACCAGAAAGCTCACCAGGGAGTTCACCGGGGAGTGTGACCAGGAGTTTGATCGGGGAATTGACCAGGGAGTTGGAGTTGACCACAGAGACTGCTGGGGAGAGAAGCACCCAAGAAAGACCCAGAGAGTTCACCGGGGAGGAGACCGGTGGAGACTTCCGTGGGGACTTCAGAGGTGAAGGCAACAGCCCAAGAGAAAGTCAGGCTTGCAGGAAAAGTACAAGTAGTTCTGAAGCCAGCAAAGGTGTGACTGGGAGAATTACTGGCCAGCAGCAGAGGGCAGTTTCTACAGTTCGTGAACCAGCTCTAAGGGTTCAAGCTCCCAGAAGGTGGGTGAACAAAAGTACAGCTAACAGTGACCTGAAACAGTTAGAGGCACTGTGGCATTTAATTCAGAAAAAGAAGCTTCACCTTCCAGGTGAAAGCCTTGCTCGTAGTGAAAAGCCTCAGTGGAGAAAAGTTCAGGAGCTTTTGGAGAGTACTGAGCCAGAAGCATTGCATGGAGCTTTAGAGTCAGACGTACCGGCAGGAGATCCAGAAGAAATGCAGGTAGATTGTTCTGAACCTGTTTCTATGTCTGAAGATTCATTAATGGACTGTTCATGGTGTCAGAGAGCTGAATAAAAGCTTCTGGAGAAAGAAAACCCTGTAACTTGAAAAACCCCAAAGCATTTAGGAAACAGGGAGAGTTACTATAGCCAGGAAAGCTAAAAACCCTGTTTAATGCAGAGAAGACATTTGCTTTTGTTTGAAGAAAAAAAAAGGGACGTATTTGTTTGTTATCTATTGAGAGACAGCTGCATGTGTTAAGAGAGCCTTCTAAAGCAGTTTCAGTTTTTGGTTTCATGGAATTTTCCTGAGGAATATTGTTTGGAGAAGAATCCTGTTGCCTTCTGTTAAGCCTTAGTGTTTTGGAAAGGAAAAAGAAGACAAATTCCTGTTTGCCTTTGAAAAAAAACCCCTTCGGTTTCCATACTTCTGTTTTTGAACAAGTAACACAACTACAAGTCCCAGAAGCCCAGGCTCTGGAAGAGGATAACATAACCTTTATTTAAGGACTAACAAGGGAAGCCCTACGCCTATAGGCTGCGGCCTGGGCTAGGGTCCCCCACAGGTGACGTAGTTTTTGGATCTTTTTTTTTCCTTCCTGCGCATGCACCAGAAGAAGAAAAAGGATTTACAAGCACCCCAGGATTTCCACCCAAGACAGTGCTAACTGCAAAGCCGTGTGGAAGAATACAAGGTTAAGCACAGCTGGAGGTCAGAACCGGCGTCACGGAGGACGAGCGGTTACCTTAATTTCTGAAAGCTGGAATCTACACCTGTATCAGGTAACCCGTAGATAAGGGGGTTTAAAAGAAAAGGATACCAGTATGGTGGTGCAGCAGCTAATCTGTAGAAACCAGAGAAGGAGCAGAGCTGGTATTCTTGAGCCGCACTTGGTGGTGTTTCTGTCTTTTCTTTTTACAGAGCAGCCGCAGCCATGGAGTGCAAGGAGCTACTACAGTGGATGGCTAATCAGTTCGAGAAACAACGAGAGATGTCCATTCAAGCCCAAGAGCGGTCTGCAGCAGTAATGCAAGAGCAGCAGAAGCCTCTATTGGACATGATGGGAGCGTGGCTGGGAGCTCAGGAGAAAGCAGCCGAACCAGCACTGACAATTCCAGGTTCTTTAGGAACATTATATACACATGTGGGCTAGGGCCACAATCTAGTGGAATATTTTCATTCGGACAATTAACTGAGAGTGATGATATTGATGACTTTCTTGAGGCGTTTGACTGGGTGGCACACAAAATCGGGTGGCCTAAGGAACAATGGGTTGTACGCCTGGCCACATCGCTTACTGGTGAAGCATTGGCAGCGTACAGGGCCATGCCTGCAGCCCAGGCTAACGATTATGATGAGCTGAAGAAAGCCATAAGAGACCGCCTAGGTTTAACACCCATGGTATATCATTGTCTGTTAAGGGATACTAAATTGAAGCCTGGTGAGACACCAAAAGCTCTCTGCCAGAGAATCAAGAGCTTGGTATTAAAATGGTTAACACCAGAGGCAAAAACGGTAGAGTCTATCATAGATAGCATTGTCCTAGAACAATTTATGGCCGCAGTCCCGAAGGACATACAAACCTTCCTGATTTTGCAGAACTGCCGGAACACAAATGAAGCAACCTTACTCGCTGAATGCTTCATGGAAGCGGAATTGGCAGGTCAAGGGAAAGGGAGTGCTTCCAAAAGGGCAGATCCTGTATTGTCAGAAAGAAAGGTAAGGCCGAAGGGGGATGATATGAAAATATGTATGCCCATGTTTAAAAACTACTCCATAAGAAAGAAATGCTTTTCATGTGGTAGTGAGGGACACCTGAAGAGGGATTGTAATGCGAGGACCGCCTTGATAACTGCCAATACTAAGGAGATCAGGGAAGGTTTTCTCTTATCGGTGGAAGTACAAGGCTTTGCTACTGAAGTTTTGTTAGATTCAGGAGCAGATCAAAGCATGATGTCCAGGAAAGTCTGGCAAAAGATTGAATCTCGCTCTAATAGGGTCCCGAACCAACCTGAGGGAAAGGTAAAAATCAGGTGCATCCATGGGGCATCATCATTTTATCCCATACACAGAGTCTTAATAAAAGTTTTAGGGATTAAAAAGGAAATTCCCATAGCGATTGTACCCAGATTACCCCATGCCCTGGTATTGGGGAGGGATTGGCCCCAATTCTGGAAAGGACTAGAAGAGGGTCTACATCCTAGGATGGGTATGGTATCTACCAGAGCACAGTTAAGGCCATAGAAGGGGAAGACAAACCTCCAGATGAGACCTTAGAGGATCTACCCGTCCAGAAAGACTTAAGGGCCTCCCTTATAGATAGCGGAAGGAAGCGACCCAGCGGATCACTACAGAAGGCAGAGGCTGGGGTAAGCTCAGTTCCCGGTCAGCTGTTTGGGAAGGTTCAGAAGCAGGGACCGAGAGGAAGACCCCAAAAGGAAGAATCTGAGAATAGACCAAAATTTGTCCTAAAATACTGCAGAACAACCCCTAACGCGCAGAGCCCTAGGCGTGCTTCAGAGCAAGCAGCCGGTTACGATTTGTGTAGTGCAGTGGACCTGGTCATTCCAGGGAAAGGGAAGGCTTTGGTGGACACGGGCCTCCAACTGGAGATGCTGCTAGGTTGTTATGGCAGCTTCGCACCCTGCTTGGGGCTGGCTCTGAAGTATTTTATAGATGTAGAGGCGGGTGTCATTGACCTGGACTATAGAGGAGCTGTCAAGGTGTTACTTTTTAACTTCAGGAAAGAAGACTTCAGGGTAAACCTGGGGGATCGAATAGCCCAACTCATCTGTGAGAGGGTGGGTTTTCTGCTGCTTGAAGAAGTTCCCATGATGTCCACTACAATCAGAGGAACCGGAGTATTCCGATCTACAGGACGTGCAGACGTGAAAGGATTGACTGCGACCTTCGAAGAGAAGGAAGAGGAAGATTTGGGTCCGCAATTATCCGATTGCAAGACAGACCCTGTGCCGAGAATGGGGGAAGAACTTTCTTGGTTACAAAAACAAGAATTGACCAAGGTGTTGAAAAGGTTCCCAGATGTCCTAACGCCAGTTCCCGGGGAAACTAGGTTGGTGGCTCATGAGATAGTAACCCCACCTGGTGAGGTGATAAGGCAAAGACCCTACAGGCTACCTGAAGCCAAGCAACAGGAGGTGGCGAACCAAGTAAGGGAAATGCTTGAAATGGGGATCATCGAAGAGTCAAAAAGCCCCTGGAATAGCCCCATCGTGCTCGTGCCAAAGCCTGATGGGACAATGAGATTCTGTATAGACTTTCGGCAAGTCAATGCCATCTCGAAGTTCGATGCCTACCTGATGCCACGTATAGAAGAGTTATTGGATCGGTTGGGCCAGGCAAGATTCCTTACTACCCTTGATATGACCAAGGGTTATTGGCAGATTCCCTTAACCCGGGAATCACGTTCTAAGATAGCGTTCAGTACACCTATAGGACTCTTCCAGTTTCGAAGAATGCCTTTCGGTCTGCATGGCGCAGCCGCAAGCTGCCAGCGGTTGGTGGACCTCGTGTTACGTCCACACCAAAAATATGTGGTTGCCTATATGGACGACATAATCATACACAGTTCCAGGTGGGATCAGCATTTGCCTCACGTGGAAGCGGTCTTACGGGCAATGAGGCACGCTGGCATAACGTTAAACCCTGCGAAGTGTATGTTTGCCAGGCAGGAGGTAAAATATCTAGGCCATATGGTCGGGCGCGGTATAGTTAGGCCTCTATTAAATAAAATAGAAAGTATAAAATCGTTCCCAAAGCCGCTTACCAAAAAGCAATTGCGCAGTTTTCTGGGCCTAATAGGCTATTATCGGCGTTTCATTCCGCATTTCGCAGAAGAGAGCGAGTTACTGACCGACATGTTAAAAAAGAACGCTCCAAACCAATTGAAGTGGTCTGTGGCAGCAGACAGGGCTTTTATTTTATTAAAAGAAAAGCTCTGTTCTGCACCGGTGTTACGGGGTTTAGATTTTGAACAACCGTTCATCGTACAGACGGATGCTTCGGAGACGGGTTTGGGGGCGGTGTTATCGCAGAAACATGAGGGCACTGAGCATCCGGTTATGTTTCTGAGTCAGAAATTGTCACCAGCAGAAAGAAAATATTCCACCACAGAAAGAGAGTGTTTAGCCATCAAATGGGCGGTGGAGGCTCTTAAGTTCTATCTTATAGGACGAAGATTCCTGTTGGTCACAGACCACATGCCACTGAAGTGGCTAAACCAGATGAAAAATCATAACACCCGTTTAGCCCGCTGGTACATGGCGTTGCAGGCCTTTGATTTTCGTATTGAACATAGAGCGGGAAAACTGCACATGAATGCAGACGCTCTGTCTAGAATTACGAGCTGTGAGGGTACTTTAGCGCCAGCCCGTAATATCTTAAGGGGGGGGGGGGATATGTGATGAGGAGAGTGTGACTGAGCCCATGGAAATAGAGGAAAATCAAAAATCTACCTTTAAGGAAAGAGACAGGCAGCGAATCCATAGCCTGCAGAGTGCAGGAAAAGAGAAAAAACACGCAGTTGCTGAAGGCAGGCCACACCCAAGCTCTGCTAACCTAATGGCAGGCTTGGAAACTAATGAAAAACACCTGAGCAGGGGGCAGTGCATGATAGGATAAAAACAGCTTTATAAACCCAAAAAGGGAGTTCACCAGGGGGTTCACCAGAAAGCTCACCAGGGAGTTCACCAGGGAATGTGACCAGAAGTTCAATCGGGGAATTGACCGGGGAGTTGGAGTTGACCACAGAGACTGCTGGGGAGAGAAGCACCCAAGAAAGACCCAGAGAGTTCACCGGGGAGGAGACCGGTGGAGACTTCCGTGGGGACTTCAGAGGTGAAGGCAACACCCCAAGAGAAAGTCAGGCTTGCAGGAAAAGTACAAGTAGTTCTGAAGCCAGCAGAGGTGTGACTGGGAGAATTACTGGCCAGCAGCAGAGGGCAGTTTCTACAGTTCGTGAACCAGCTCTAAGGGTTCAAGCTCCCAGAAGGTGGGTGAACAGAAGTACAGCTAACAGTGACCTGAAACAGTTAGAGGCACTGTGGCATTTAATTCAGAAAAAGAAGCTTCACTTTCCAGGTGAAAGCATTGCTCGTAGTGAAAAGCCTCAGTGGAGAAAAGTTCAGGAGCTTTTGGAGAGTATTGAGCCAGAAGCACTGCATGGAGCTTTAGAGTCAGATGTACTGGCAGGAGATCCAGAAGAAATTCAGGTAGATTGTTCTGAACCTGTTTCTATGTCTGAAGATTCATTAATGGACTGTTCATGGTGTCAGAGAGCTGAATAAAAGCTTCTGGAGAAAGAAAACCCTGTAATTTGAAAAACCCCAAAGCATTAAGGAAACAGGGAGAGTTACTATAGCCAGGAAAGCTAAGAACCCTGTTTAATGCAGAGAAGACATTTGCTTTTGTTTGAAAAAAAAAAGGGACGTATTTGTTTGTTATCTATTGAGAGACAGCAGCATGTGTTAAGAGAGCCTTCTAAAGCAGTTTCAGTTTTTGGTTTCATGGAATTTTTCTGAGGAATATTGTTTGGAGAAGAATCCTGTTGCCTTCTGTTAAGCCTTAGTGTTTTGGAAAGGAAAAAGAAGAAATAAATTCCTGTTTGCCGTTGAAAAAAAAACCCTTCGGTTTCCATACTTCTGTTTTTGAACAAGTAACACAACTACAAGTCCCAGAAGCCCAGGCTCTGGAAGAGGATAACATAACCTTTATTTAAGGACTAACAAGGGCAGCCCTATGCCTATAGGCCGCGGCCTGGGCTAGGGTCCCCCACAATAATAATAAAATAATGACATAGAAAATGAGATAATAATAATATAAGTAGAGTAGTTTTTTCTGGCCATTGATGTATTGGGAATAAGCATCAGCTCCAGCTGAACCCCTTGTATTCTGAGGCCTTTATCTCCTCTGTAGTATCCTGTGATGAAATGTTATGTGTCATTCAGTTGAGCCTGTGACATAGTGGAGTGATTCTTTGGATTTTTGAACTTAGTTATAATTCACTCCGGAAGTGACAATTTTTTGGATTGCGACCATGTGTGTGTACATGGATCCCAACTGCCAACATGCAGATAGCGAGTTGCACTTTCATTGGTGAGCTCTCCAATGGTCGTTGACTAGAACAAGCTGTCCCATCCCATGGGGAGGAATCCTTGACCCTGCCAAGCCGACCTCCTGTTACTGTGAGAGAGGGTAAGTGCTATTCAAGCACCGACTACCTGCCTGCAACTACGCTCCATTGCACGAGTGATTTTAAAGGGCCCATCACCCCCATTACACACTGCAACCTCCAAAGGTTTGACATCCTTTTAGGTGTGATCAAAGCCTGAGCCTACAACTAGACATCTATAAAACTGCCTGAGGGCCCCCCTTTATTGTCCCATTCAACTTTTCAGCAGTGAGGGAGGCAGCATTAAAAACCCTTGCAGTACTTATCAGCATAATTGCTACTGCTGGAGATTGGAGATTGTGTTTCAGTCTAATGGGTTTCCCCTCTCCACTCTAAAGTCCATGGCATCTCTTTACTATGCATGTTCTACTGCTTACACAACTTAAAGTGCCAGCAGCATTTGGTCCCTGGGACTCTATCTAGGAAGACATGGAGGCGAGAAAGCAAGGAGGCAGAGCACATGACACCAGATTTCATATAGCTGACCCTAGTCACATTGCATAGAGGGCCCGCACCTGCTTGGGAGTCCTTGCAGATCACTAACTGACGTTTCTGTATGAGGAGTGAAGGGTGCCGCCTTGGGTTGTCAGTGGCTATGGTAACTGGCATGTCTGACAAAATATCCTACGCATCGGCTTTAGTCCACTTCTCTCAGGCTTCTGATCCAGGACCTACATCACCATCACCTTCTGATCCAGCTATAACAGATGCCCCTGACTTGGAGGGCTTATGTGCATCAACTTCTCCTGCAACTAAAGCAGATCTCATGGAGATCTTAAAAGAACTTAAACTTTTCCGGCTGGATTTTTCTAAAGCCGTCAGTAATATCAAAGCTGAAATCAGATCTCTGGATGACCAAGTTACTGAAAATGAAATTAATATATAGGAGCAGATAGACGCAACTGCTCTCTTCCAATCCAAAATCCACAAATTGGAAATGCTCTCCAAAGATCAAAAAGGATGACACGATGATTATGATAACTGCCAGAGACACAACAGCATCAGGGTCTTGGGTATCCTAGAGGCAGATGGAGATAAAGAAAACAGAGGAGAAGTAATCCAATAATTATACTCCCACTGTGTCCCTAGAAAATTGGGGCCAGTCAGGCTAGAGAGAGCTCATCGGAGTATTGGCCCTAAAGCTGGGTCTATGTCCCGACCTAGGCCCATAATAACCCGTTTTTACTCCTTTAAAGTCAAAATGCTACGAAATCTGTGAGACAAACATTTCACTACATTTCATTTCAGGGTCAGGGGGTGCAGGTGTTCCAGAATATTTCTCTGTATACATTAGAACAGAGAAAACGCTTTAAACCACTGACCCAGTTGCTCCAAGAAAAATCCATTAAATATTGGTGGGGGTTCCCTTTTGCCTTAATCTTTGAATGGGATAATACCCAGCACAAAATTGTGGAGGTGGAGGATTGCCTAGATATGGTGGACTTCCTGAAAAGTGGTAGATGTCATACACCAGGTTGGTCCAAGGAGCAGTGCGAGTGGCAGGCCTCAACTTCAAAGAGATGGAATATTCCTGGGATTTGACCCAGCTGAGTAGTGCACTGGAGGATCAACAGGACCGAGCAATGGACACTACTAAGTCTCCTTGATTGATTAGAAATGTGCTAGCTTGGTTTTCCTACTTCTCTCTCTTCTGTGATGTTCTCTATTCTTTCTCTCTCCCCAACCATTCATAGGGGGTCAATACCTATCTCTTAGATGGAGAGGTATCAACGTAAGTTATAACTGATTTTTTTTTTTACCAGTCTCGTTCAGGCTCAGGGATTTGGGGATGGGGTAAACAGGGGGTGAGAGCCTTCAGGGCTGGGAAAAACTGGTTGGAGAGAGTTGGATAGTAAGATTGGTGCTGGGTGATGTCTCTCTACCCATTCGGGATTATCATTTGGGGTTGGAGGTCCTGAGGGTGTACTAGCTGCGGCTTGGGGAGGGGGGGGGGTGGATGTGACTGGACCATTCTCTTTAGAAACATAGAAACATGATGACAGAAAAAGACCACATGGCCTATCTAGTCTGTCCTTCCATATCAGTAGTCCGACTGGATTTTACAGATAAGCGTTCAGCTATATTTTGAATTGTAGAGATTTAAGCATATTGAATGTTCTGATTTGCCTGTTTGAAGTTATATAAAAAACTTTTCTTGAGCAATATTTACATGGGATGTCTATTGGGTCCTTGATGCAACATAGGGGTTTTGTTAGCCATAGAGGCACAGTTCCTCCCAGGCTTCTTCCCCAATTAAGTCTGAGATCTATTCGCAAATCTGTTTTTGGTACTTTTGCTATGGTTAGAAAGTGGAGCAAATGTTTGTGATTGTGTGTCCTTCCATATCAACAACTACAACAGTCCACTTTTTACCTTTAGAGATCCTCTGTGTTGGTCCCATGCTTTTTTGAATTCAGTTACTGTCCTCATCTCTACCACCTCCACTGGGAGACTATTCCATGGATCCACTACTCTTTCCGTAAAGAAATATTTCCGCATATCACTCCTGAATCTATCTCCCTTCACCCTCATCCCATGTCCCCTCGTAGCAGAACTTGCTTTCAATTGAAAGAGGCTCTCTCCCTAAACATTTATGCCATGGAGGTATTTAAACATCTCAATCATATCACCTCTATCCCGCCTTTCCACTAAGGTGTACATATTAAGATCCTTAAGTCTGTCCTCATATGCTTTATAATGAAGCCCACTAATCATTTTAGTAGCCACCCTCTGCACCAAATCCATCCTGTTCACATCCTTTTGAAGGTGCGGTCTCCAGAATTGCACACTATACTCCAAATGAGGTCGCACCAAAGACTTATACAGCGGCATTATCACCTCCTTTTTTCTGCTAGCCATTCCTCTCCGTATGCACCCAAGCATCCTTCTAGCTTTTGCCATTGCCTTTTCTACCTGTTTAGCTACTTTAAGATCATCAGACACAACCACGCCTAGGTCCCGCTCTTCTTTAGTGGACAAAAGTACTTCACCTCCTATACTGTATTGCTCCCTTGGATTGCTGCAGCCCAAATGCATGACCTTACATTTTTTAACATTAAATCCCAGCTGCCAAATTCTAGACCATTCTTCAAGCTTAGCTAGATCCCTCCTCATGTTATCTACACCTTCCTGGGTGTCTACTCTATTGCAGATTTTGGTATCATCTGCAAAGAGGCAAACCTTACCCGACAGCCCTTCCGCTATATCACTAACAAAGATGTTAAAAAGAATCGGACCAAGGACAGATCCCTGGGGCACACCACTGGTAACATCCTTCTCAGAGTGAGCTCCATTTACTTGTACTCTTTGTCACCTCCCACCCAACCAATTTCTAACCCAAGCAGTAACTTTAGGGTCCATCCCTAGGGTGCTCAGTTTGTTTATAAGTCGCCTGTGAGGAACAGTGTCAAAGGCTTTACTGAAATCTAAATACACCACATCTAGAGCACTCCCTCGGTGCAACTCCCTGGTCACCCAGTCAAAGAAATCAATTAGATTTGTCTGACAAGACCTGCCTCTGGTGAATCCATGCTGCCTCGGATCTTTATTGGGATGGAATGAATTGGAGTCTGATCATTAAGGTGGAGTGGGCAGGCTGGTTGGTGAGGGTTCTGGGCTCAGTGCCACTGACTCTCCCAGGGTTGAAGGACTGATATTATGCCTACAACTTCTCAGAAAAGTGCTGACACTGAAGTAATAGCTCCCAAGAGGCCCTATGGTTAGTTTCATCTCATGGAATTTGAGAGTTCTTCATAGCCCTGTCAAGCGCAGACATGTCCTTGATCAACTCAGGAAAAAGAAAGTTGACATTGTATTCCTGCAGGAAACACACCTTTCTGGAAACGGTTGCCAGCTGGTCAGATCCACAGCTTTTTGCTTCCAATTATACCTCACATAAGAGGGAGGTTGTGATTCTCCTTTCCAAAGATTTTTCCTTTCAGCTGTCATCACAGTTCACAGATCTAGAGGGCAGGTTCCTTATTCTGAGTGGATCCATAAACAGGACCTCACTCACAATAGTTAATGTTTACAACACTCCCTTCCAGAAAAAAGGTGCTGGCAACTGTGTTTGATGCTGTGGAATCCCATCAACAGGGAGATGTGCTGATGGGAGGGGGGACTTTAATTGTGTACTGTCCAGTATTGATTGGACAGGGAGTGGGAGCTGTGCTTCCTTGAACTTGAAGACACTTCATCAGGTTGTGACCCAGCTGGACTTGTGTGATGTATGATGGGATGTGCATGGTGGAGAGAGAGACTATACCTGCTTCTCCTCTGCCCACCAGAGTTACTCTAGAATTGAAATCTAGAGTCTTCTGTCAATATTTGCATCAATGAATATTGGAACAATAGGGGTCTTGGATCATGTGATTACCTTCGAAAATCCTGTTGCCTCGATTTCCATAATTCTCAATATTATTGAGCAGTTCTTCCAAATGTCCAGCTTACTCCCCTGCTTCACTGAAGCCCTCACCTCACAACTGCTTTTCTGGGCCACTTCCTCTTAGTTGATCACTTCAAATACATTGGAATCTGAATCCCAAAGAAACTCTCCCGATTATATCACCTGAACTACCGAGTACTCTTGGACAAACTAAGCAAGAAACTAACTACCTTGTGATCTTCGGTGGTATCCTGACTTGGGCGCATCAATACCATTAAAATGCTATTCCTCCAGAAGCTTATTTTCCTATTCATGCAATTGCCAATCCAAATACCAAGGAATTTTTTTTAAAGATGCTTAGGAGGATGTTCTTGACCTTCATATGGCAGGGCGGGAAACCCTGTATCGGGTCAACTATCCTCATAACCCTTAAGGCGACTGGAGGCCTAGATGTTCCTGACCCGGAGTTATATTGTTGGTGTTCATGCTTGAGACCTATATTATTTTGGATAACTGATTCATGTGCAGACTGGGTTCTGCTAGAGAGGGATGGATGGCCCCCATTTACCTCAGAATGATTCTTTTTCAAAAAGAGGCATCAGAGGTCCAATGGGTCCTCTCCCATCCCTTTTTGGGAACCGTGTGGAAGGTTTGGCGCACAACATGTAAGAGACAGACATTATCTCCCTGGCAACCCCTTCTACTCCGGTGTCCACTTTTGCATTTATTAGGGATTTGGGGGAGGATCTCCCTTCTTGGGCAAACACTGAGGATTTCCTCGATGTTCAATGGCTCCACCTTTGCCTAAGAACAGACTTGAGGAGACCTGGGGGACCACACTGAACTTCTTCCAATATTTTCAGTTGCACCATTGTCTTGGGGCTGGCCCCCGTACAATTAAAGTGTTATTCCCCTCCACCCCCCCCCCCCATTTGGAAGCATGTGATTTTTGAATCAACTCAGTTGAAGTCCTTTTTGGCCTGGCTGTAGAGGGCTCTTGCTGCAGACTCACTGTGACCTAGTCGGGCTCTTTTTTATAGAGGTGGTTGGAGGGCTGCATTGGGGGATAAGCCCGAGAGGTTTTGAGATGTATGCCAATATGCTCACTCTTGCTCTATATCTTTGTCTCTAATTAACATGCAGATCCGTATCTTACTATGGATGTCAATCACTCCAGTTGACTTGTTTAAATAGGGAAGAGGAGATGACCTCCTATGCTGGAGAAACTGTGGGAGGTGGGGAGATTTGAAACATACATTGTAGCGCTACCTGAAGTTTCAGGGTTTTTGGTCCCAGGTTCAAAAATGTCTACGCAGTTCATTAGGAGTGTCACTCCCCTTCTCACTTGAAGCCTGCATGCTGGAGTATTTACCTCCAGACATGACAGATGAGGGGACATGGTGATTTTCTTGCTATTTGCTCTTGGCAACTCACAGCATCATTGTCCGACACTGAAGCATGCAATTACCCCCATCCTAGTTGAATGGTTAAGGTGTGGGACATACATCATTTGAAGAGACTCACAGTAGATATCCGGGACAAGCTTGAAACAGTCAGGGCACTATAGGTGAGGTTTTTCACAAACTCATGTCCTGCCCTCCAATTGTTATAGAACAAATGCATCATAGGTCTCCGATCCCTCCCACTTCCCCATGGCTTCTCTACCACTGGCACATGACACTAACTCCATGGAGCCCTTGGGCATCCTCTCATGATATGCTCCTGCCTCTGGTATGCTTCTTATATGACTGCGACTAACCTGTACTTGGAGAGTGGGAATGGGTGAGGGGTTAGGGAAGGAGAATAGAGAGGTATGGGTGGGGGGTAAAAGGCAGGAGGGAATACTTACACTCGATGGATCCAAATGTTTGTGATAGAGCCGGAGTTCTAGATTACGTCCAGTTGTTACTGCAGTATTAAGCAATATGTGTAAACAGGTGAGTATCTGTGGAAGTGAGAATAAATTGGAGTATAAAGAGTTGTCCGCATGGTGGGGTACACATGGTCTCGATGGTAGGCTACACAATGGTACTGGTGGTTGTGGAATTAGCATGCATGGAGGAAATGAATACATTGTGTGTGCTAGCAATGCTGCATAAGGCCTATTGAGAGAGCAGGTGGGCTGAGAGGAGGCATCCATATCATAGGGCCTATAGGCCCAGAACCCAGTTCATGGACCTCGTGGATGAGCATTGCTTCACTAGGTTCCACTCTGATAAAGCAGCCATCCATCATCTCTGCCTGGAGCTAGAGCCACTCCTTTGCTCCACCACACACAGGGGCCAGACCATGCCTGTCCACCTCAAGAACAACCTGGCTTTGCCTTCCTGGCTATTGGCAGTTTACAGTCTGTGTTGGCAGTCAACTGTATCACAATGCATCTCCCAGTTCCTGAGGGCCTTCCTAACCCACACAGCTGACTATGTAGTCTTCCCATGGACAGTGTAGCAGAGGTAACAAACAATGATACAATTCAATGAGGTGGCTGGATTCCAAAAAGTGTTGGTGTTGATAGACTGCACCCATGTGGCTAGCAGGCCCCAAACAAGGGAAGGAGCCCACCTGCTGGAACAGAAAGACATTCCACTCCTTCAAAATGCAGATTGTTTATAATGCAATTGGAGAGATAACAGATGTGTTTCCCAGATTCCCAGTTTCGTGTCATGATACCTATATCCTCACCCACTCAGGAATCCATGAGTATTTTGAGAGTGGCTAAAGTACTTGTGAATGGCGTCTAGGTAAGATATGTTATTTCTCCAAGCATCTCTCCTAGGCACCCACCAAGGTGCTTGGGAGATCTGGCACCTAGCTACTGGAGACCTGGCCTGCTCTGTGCAATAACAAAATGAGACTGGCAGGCCACAAACCTGACATTTCTCCCTTTGTCTCCCATCTATGCAGCTGATAGAGGATACCCACTGAGAACATGTCTCCTGACCCCCATAGTGGCACTGCAAATACAGGCTGAGGAACACCACAACAAGGCCCAAGGTCCAAGTGCCTAAGGCCCAAGTGCAATAATAGAGAGAACCTTTGGCCAGCTGAAGAGCCATTTCAGATGCCAGGACAAGTCAGGGGGATAACTGCTCTATAGACCTGTCAGGATATGTAAGATTTTATGGAGTGCTGCATGCTCCACAATTATGCATCGTGGCACAGACAACCCCTGCCAGAGGACATTGTACAGGAAAAGTCAGATGCAGAAGCAGAGGCGCCAAGGCATGGAGACATAGGGCAGTCATGTTGATGTGGTTTGGAAGCTAGAAATGACCTCATACACAGACACTTCATGTGAAGTTGAGTGTTTATTTTAAGCCAGTGCAATTGGACAAACCTAAGATAATCCCTCCTCATCCTGGGCATCACCCCCTTCCTCCATCCAAACCTTTCTTCCCTCTCACATCCCCCTACACACCCCACAGACCCTTCCTCCCAACCCCCCATCACACCCCTATAACCCTCTCTCCCAACCTCCCCTTCTACTTACACACTCCAAAACACTCCTATATATCCTCCCGATCCCAACACACCTTCCCCTCTCATTCGCATGCCACATGAGGCCCCTGGGAATATAGCCCTAATGCTTTCTGTGTCCCTGCCCTTTCCCAACCTTGATCCCTTTTCCCCCTACCAAAAGGCAAAATCCCTTGAGCCTAAGAGCTACTAGAGTCCTCATTCAGGACACCAGATCACTCAGCAGTGCCATGGAAGGGGGTGGGGGGGGGGGGAGGGCGGGGAAGAAGAAGCCTGCCCCCTATGGGGAACGGGTCTCAAAATAAAGAACTGAACAGAATGAGTGGATCAGAAGTCTGTGCTGGTGGTAGTGGCAGTGCTGGTAGTGTTAATGGTGGTGGTGATTGCAGCCATAGGAGTGATGGGGGCTGATGCAGTTGTTTTGAGTGCACAGCACAAAGGGGGACATCTTGCAGGGAGGCACTGAGCTGACAGAGAGAGTCATCTAGGTGTTATGTGGACTCCAGTTGGCTGTGCTACACCTCCTCAAATTTCTGCTTCAGCTCTAGTTTCTCTAACTGCTGGGCCTGGTGGACCCTATACTGCTACAGAAGCTGTTCAGTGTACTGCAAAAAATGTCTTCACTGATAACATGCACTGTATCACTCCTAGTCCTCATCATCTGTGTTCCCATCAGGAGGGACATCATCCACAAATGGAGATGGTTGGAGAGCTCTATCTCTGCCCCCTTTATTTGATTTGGCTCCTCCTCTTGTGGGTAAGGAAAGGATGGATGTGTCCAGTGACCAGAGTCAACTCAACAACAAAACTATGCGGATGCCTAGAACAACATCTTCTGGGGGCGGCGAAGATCAGGGAATTCAAAGCTAAAAAAATAGATTATGACAGCTGGGGGACATAAGGCTTAAGGTTTGGCTAGGGCTCCAACACCTTGAACCAATTCTGGGGCCAACCCTGCCAGTGACTTCTGGAATATTCGGTTGCCTAGCCTCAACCACCAATGAAGCAGCTGCCAGACCTTTGTCAGCATTAGGGCATGGGTCCTCAGACCTTGACCCTTCCCCAGTTGACTGGCTCAGGCCTGTGAAGCTGCCCTTCAAAGGATTTGTGAAACTATCAGTATCTACAGTATAAGTGAACCAATCAATTGTATCACTAACAATGTATGTCACATTGCTATTGTAATTTGTTGCATGCATGTACAGTAGCCAACTATCTAAAATACCCAATCATTCTACAACTTTGTGACAATAGCTTATCAGCATTGGTAACATCAGCTGGTATCTCACATGTGGAGTGGATAGAACAGGATCTTGCAACCACACACCCTTTCCTGTTATGTCCTTTTCTCCAATGGCACACACCATTGTGGCTGTAAAATAGTGGAACATGCATTTCAAAGAAGTAGATATCTAGTATCAGTTGTTAGAACAAGATAGCATGTAGCTCTGTTGTTTGACAGGCCTCAAAGATGGGAAGCATGGTAACAGTCGGCACATGCAGCACTATTGCACTGGGGCCTACGTATGCCGCCTGTCTCCAGGTAGCCCCCCTCAATTTGAACCCCATGACATATTCTGTATGGGGATGATTATACCTGAAGTACCGTCCACTGCACACATATGTGGTGAGAGTATAGGAATACCATGCATACACTGCAGGTGTGGTGGTTTGGGTGGGGATGGGGTGGAATGTGGTATATGGGGTGGAATCACATAGCATGCCCTTTAGATGTCTGGTGAGGGCAACCTTATTTATCCTTACTCCATGCTGACTTCTCAGCATATCATCCACACATGACAATAACTGGCTGGGCAGTAGACCCATGCATATGAGTGCCCACAAAGTCACATCCTGCAGATGGGTGGGGGTATGTAGCATCACAAGTGGTAAGGCACGCAGGAGAGCAGCAATGTCAGCGGAGGTGTGAGTGAGAGCCCCTCCTTCCCCCTTCAGCCTGCCTATCAGCAACCACTAACAACGGCTGAAAACCGCCGCTTCGGAGGGCGCGCAGGAGAGCAGCAATGTCAGCGGAGGTGTGAGCGAGAGCCCCTCCTTCCCCTTTCAGCCTGCCTATCAGCAGCCACTAACAACGGCTGAAAACCACCGCTTCGGACAACGCGCAGAAGAGCAGCAATGTCAGCGGAGGTGTGAGTGAGAGCCCCTCCTTCCCCCTTCAGCCTGCCTATCAGCAGCCACTAACAACAGCTGAAAACCACCGCTTCGGACAACGCGCAGAAGAGCAGCAATGTCAGCGGAGGTGTGAGTGAGAGCCCCTCCTTCCCCCTTCAGCCTGCCTATCAGCAGCCACTAACAACAGCTGAAAACCGCCGCTTCGGAGGGCGCGCAGGAGAGCAGCAATGTCAGCGGAGGTGTGAGTGAGAGCCCCTCCTTCCCCCTTCAGCCTGCCTATCAGCAGCCACTAACAACGGCTGAAAACCGCCGCTTCGGAGGGCGCGCCCACGCCTGAAGGCCCTTTGGCGTGGCCCTTAGGCGTTGGACCGCGGCGTCTACACTGAAGGTTATATTGAAGACGTGGACTGGATTGTCATACTTGTTTATTGTGGTAACCTGCTGTTCCTTCTCCTTCTCTTATCTCTTTGACTGTTTCTGTCCTCTATTCTGTCCTATCTCATAAATGGCATTCCTTTCATATTTTCCCAAACGATATGGTATTGTAAACCGCTCTGATGCCTTGGCCTGAGCGGTATATCAAATGATTAAACAAACATAAGGCATGCAAGGTGCAGTAGGTCAGTGTTATGATGCATACACTCAGTGATCCTGAAGGGCCCTGGATGTATCCAGTCTCCTCACTCCCGTCATAGTGGCAGCATATATGGTGCAGAGCACCTGCTGCTCAATCTCCATAAGTGGGAAAGGCTGGCTATCTTGTTCAACTGTCCTGGCCTTCCTGTAGTTGTTCCTGCAGATGTCACATCATTTTTGTTTAATGTCTTCGATTTCCTAGCTGTAATATCACATTAATATAATAACAGATATCAAGCCATTGCCTCTGCTTATGATATGCCCTCATCTGCACACCCTCATTACCCAGAAGCATCCCCCTGGTATGCCAGATCTCCTGCACCAAAAAACATACCTCCTCATCAATGAAGTTCCCTTTTTGGGTAAGCACATTAGCCTTTATTTTATTTATTTAACAGCTCTTATATACCACGCTATTTGACATCAGTGCGGTTTACATTAAACAAAATACACTCAGATTTAGAGAACTTGTCCAAGTTACAGGTAACAGGGGAATAAAACAAGGATTAACTGGGGAATAGCATATAAATAATTAAATAAAAGCAATTACATCAGACTAGAGATCTTGAGTAGGTATAGAGACATGTCATAAATAACATTTAACAGAGCAGGTATATACAGTGAAATATCATAAGGTGGAACAGTCAAACATCATCATTTAACTATTATTGCTGAGTTGGGATAATGGGGTGAGAGGAGGGGAAATATTGATGTAAGAGAAGTGTTGTAAAAAAAGGTGGGTTTTTAAAGCTTTTCTAAATTGTGATATATCTTTTATCAATCTGATGTTTAATGGAAGCTTATTCCAGCACCTTGGAGCAAAGGATGAAAATGATCTGTTAATGGTAGTTTGAGTGCATTTTAGTAATTCATTTGGAATCACTAGAGTATTTTCAGTTGTAGATCTTCTTGATCTGTTGTTTTGGGTATGAATGAGTAGATCAGAGATTGAAGGAGGTGAAATATTATGGAACGCTTTGAAGGTAATAAGAAGTGTTTTATAAGATAATCTACAAATTATTGGGAGCCAGTGAAGCTCCATTAGAATGGGGGTTATGTGTTGTCTCCTTGTAATTCCGCATAGTGATCTAGCTGCTGCATTCATAGCAAGCGGTAATGGATTAAGTGTAGATTTAGGTAGGCCTTGCAGGATAATATTCGCATAGTCAAAATGTGGAGTGACTAGCGCTTGGAATATTGTGCGGAAATCATCGGGGTCTAACATGGGTTTTAGGTGTCGTAGAGTATTAATCTTGTGATAAATGGATTTTACTGTGGACTTCATATGCTCATTAAATTCAAGTCGCTGGTCGAGAATGACACCTAAGTATCGAATGGTGGATTTAATAGGTAAATCAGCGTCTCGTACTCTTAATGAAGGTGGTGAAGAGAAGTCATTGTTTCTTGTAACGATAAGGACTTCAGTTTTTTTTTAAATTTATTCAAAGGTTCTGAGTGAGCAGCCAATCGGTTATTGAATTGAAACAGTTAATTAAAACTGTGTAATCAGGGCTAATCACATTAATAGGTGTGAACAACAGCACATCATCAGCATAAATAAGACAAGATATACCAAAGGTACGGGCAATATTACAGATTGGTTGCATATAGATGTTAAAAAGCAATGCTGATAGTGAGGAACCCTGTGGAACACCTTGTTTCTGTTGGAATGGATAAGATGTATTGTTATCAATTCGAACTTGTTCGAACTTTGGAGCCATCTTCTAGTATACATGACAGCTATACCAATGATGATTATAAAATGGGGATGCCCATATGTCCCTAGCCCTTCTACGTACATATAAATGGGGGGGAAGCAGGACATCTCAATTTTGCATGGGCTATCAGGTTGTCAAATTGTTGATAATAAAAATATCCTTCCAACTTCAAACCACGTAGTATTGACCAGGTGTATGCCTTGACAGACTGCAGGTCTTATCCATACCCTTGACCCCAGAAACCTCTCTGCTGGCTTGGGGATTTGGGTCACTCATGTATAGGGGGTGTATATAGCAGGTATGTTTGAGAGATACATGTGTTGAAGCATAACACCTACAGGTGTTTACCACCCTTTACCCTCACAGTATAGGACTGTGTGTGTGGGTTGAGGGTGTTCCTGAATTGTGAACTGTTATGGATTATTCTGTTCTCTGTTTCTGCTGCAGGTGCTGACCAGGAACATGGAGGGGGTAACTGGGAAGGGAGGGAGGGTATTTGTAGCTTGGCCTTTTAAGTGCCTTTAAATTGTTTTAAGAATGTACATGGGGGAAGGGGGCAAGGCTGTAATGCATATTTCTGCTTAATGAATGTGTACTGTAGGGCCCCCAGTCTATTGTACTACATCTACAGGCTAGGACCACTGCATGCAACATGAGGAAATGTCATATGCCATACACGCTGTAACCATATGGCCTCATTAAAGCTGTGCATGTACTGAAGTGATGCTACTGCAGTGTTGTGAAAAATAATACATTCCATCTTTTTGTTAGAAAGGTAAATAAATGGGGGGGCGGAGCTTGATGCCGAGCAGGATGGTCGCCTAGTGTGGAGGCTCCAGGGAGACCCGTCAAGAATCCTGTAAATATCACATAATTCGGTAGCACAGGCTTGCTTACTATAGCTGTGATACGACCACAGATGGCGGGATCGAAGCCGACCCGGCTGGATTATGCGAGTGCGCTGAATAGCAATGCGAAGCGCACCAAAACAGAACCCATCTCCCCGCAAAAGATGGCGCCGACACGGGAAGGGCCTGACACCCTGCAGGAGCTCCTTGCTGAGATCAGAGGGGTCAAAGAGTTGGTCAAAGCTAATGGAGCCTCGTTAAGCACTGTGCATGAGGAAATAAATGCGTTGCACAGCAAAATCGAAGGTATATCACTTCGTCAAGAAAAAGTGGAAAGTGTTATCGCTGTGCATGAGGTCCGCTTGGGAAAAGTAGATAAGATCGAGAGACAGCTACGAGCGCTCCAAAAGGAAGTTGAAGATGGCAATAATCGGGCCCGACGGAATAATATCCGCATAGTCGGCATTGCTGAAGGAGCAGAGGGCACAGATATAAGAGCCTTCCTAGCAAAGTTGCTCCCCACGGTCCTCAAACTTACTTTTGAGAAGGTCTTTGAAATTGATCGGGCCCATCGAGTCCCCTCACATACTACGCCGCACAGCGCACAGCCACGGCCTGTCATCCTGTGAGTTTTACGGTACCAACAAGTGGCGCAGATAATGGATGCAGCGCGCACGCGTGCACCTCTGGAATATGAGGGGCGCAAACTCTTTATTTATCCCGATCTGGCTAAACCCACCGTGGACAGGCGGAAGAGATTCCTAGCACTAAGACCGCGCCTACAGCAACTTCAAGCGCGTTTCGGGCTGATGTATCCGGCAAAAATGCGGGTTACCCTCCACAACCAGACCCGGACATTTGATGAACCGGACTCTCTTTTGGCGTACCTTGAGGAAAAAGAAGCGGCACAAATGCGGTGAGGAAGGCGACGGACAATTCAGGCTCCTAGTCAACATGAGTACAGCCAGGGCTGGAGGTCTATCAACAAGCAGGGCCGGACAGCAGAGGATATGCTGGTGAGGCCCTGCACCGCGGATAATTTGGACAGCGAGGCTCCTCTCTCTGCTTGGTTAATTGCAATTATAGTGGTTTGTTAGACTCCTGTATTAATGGGTGGTGGGATGGTGGGGGAAGTTGTATATGCGGGTAGCTGTTGTCTGCTTTGCTATTATTAGATGTGATATGGCACTGCTTAGTTTTGAGACCTGTGGGTCTCCCGAGCCAGTCCTGCTGACTTGAGCTCACCTATACTGTTTTTGGGAAGGGTTTCTCCTCTAGAGCACACATATAGACATAGCAGTGTTAGCGGTCATGGTGGAAACTGGTGCAATTGGGAGGTGAGAGGTGGCACTTTCCTCTCTGGTCATAACTCTCATAGGATAACTGAACAGTTGTATTGCACTGGGCTGAAGGAACCATATTTAAACAACTACAGTAATGGCCCCTTGTAATGTTTTGTCGTTCAATGTTAAAGGGATTAATAATCCAGTCAAAAGGAAAAAGATCATTGATTATGCGTGACATAAGAAAACGGATATATTGTTACTGCAGGAAACGCATTTAAATAATAATGAATCGCTTAAGCTGAGTATAAAACCCTTCAAGGTTGTAGCGTACTCGGCGGCCTCAAAAAAAAAAGGAATGGGGTGGCCATTTTGGTAAGAAAGTCCTTAAATGCCACTCTGTTGCATTGCCAGTCCGATGCAGAAGGAAGGTGGTCTAAGGCCTTGTTGAAAGTGGGGGGATTGGAGGTTGTTATCATGTGTCTTTATGCCCCCAATACTGACCATTCCGAATTTTTTGCTACAATAGCGAGAGAAATACATCTGGAGGCCGATAAACCTTTAAGATAGAACCCCTAGTGGATAGACAACCGCCTCGAACTCTTAAACCTTCCAAAGGGCAGCTAATGCTTGCCTCCTTAATCAAAGAGATGGCGCTAGTAGATATATGGAGGGTACTTCATCCCACGGAACTGGAGTTTACTTATTTTTCTGCTCCACACTTCTCGCAGTCTAGAATTGACTTTTTTCTAGTATCTAAAATGTTAGTTCCGAATGCAGTGGATGCGTGTATTCACCCAACTCATGTATCTGACCATGCGGCCATCTCTCTGGTGGTCCAAGATAATTCATTGAGGATGGACTCAGTTGAATGGGGTTTTAATAGAGCCCTTCTCAATAACCCAGATTTTTGTTTAGAGATAAAGGGGGCCATTGCAGAGTATTTTCACTTCAATCCCTCTCAAGCCACCGCGGGATGGGCCTGGTGGGAGGGCTTTAAAGCAGCAATAAGAGCGGTCATAACCAGCTTTAATATCTGTCAGGCAAAACAGCGGAAGCAGCAACTGGCAATGCTTGAACAGCAAATCAAAATTGGGGAGCGGGTGTTAAATCGGCAAACTGACGTCTGTGTTCTGCTTAGACTCCAGCGGTTAAGGTTTCAATATAATGCGATATTGGCCGCTGAAGCCTCGCAAAGTATCAGAGCGCAACAAGGGGGTTACTATCGTGAAGGAAATAAAGCGGGTAGAATGTTGACAAATGCACTTAAAGGTAGACGGGAGGCCAAAAGAGTTGCCGCTCTGCGGAATCCGGGTGGGCAAGGAATGGTGGTCAAAGATTCGGAGATTGCAGAACTTTTCAGAGATTTTTATACTTGCTTGTATGACTCCGCCGTCCTGAAAATTTCTCATGGCTGACAAGGAAACATCTCTTGAAAACATGCGCTGTGCCATTTCCAGAGAATAATTGGAAATTTTGGGTCCCCTTGAGAAACCCTATACGGTGAAACGCAAGGGCGCCTGGAAAGATAGGCGTTGGGGCATAGCCTTTTCTTTTACTGCATAAGAAAAGGCAAAGAAATACCAAAGATTAAAAGAAAGGAGAAAAACAGAAGAAGAAGATGAAGACCAGTCTTTTCATGAGAAGCTAAGTAGTCTTTTAAGAAAATTTAAATCAGAAATAGCTGTTTTGAAATTAATTGAACTGGTTGGAGAATCTTCACATTTAAGCCATTGATGTACTAAACCCTATACACGTTTAGGAGACGATTCACAAATCTCCTAGTGTAACGAAGCAATAAGGGTGTTGTCTGAGGCTTAACATAAGACAAGTAGAATTAATACTGAACAGTAGTATAATGGTGAAAAAGTTGAATGAATAAGCTGATTTAGGTGCTGAAAGGATGGCAACGCCTTTAGTCGGGCTCTCTCTGGATGCCGAAAAGGCTTTTGATCGGCTGGAATGGCCTTTTCTGTTTGCAGCCCTTCGGTGGTTCGGCTTTGGGAATGGCTTCCTCCGAGCTCTGGAAGTCCTGTATACTCACCCTGAGGCACGGGTCTGTGTAAATGGGATTAAGTCCCGCCCATTTGGCTTAAAACGAGGCACTAGGCAGGGCTGCCCTTTATCTCCTATGCTCTTTAATTTGGCACTCAAACTCTTAACTCTCCTTATTCGGCAATGTACCGAGATACGCGGAGTGGTAGTTGCGGGACTCGAAATCAAACTCTCTGCATACACAGATGATCTTCTCTTGTTCACCTCACCTGAGTCTGTCCCTGAGATTTAAAACAAATTGAGCGATACTCGGCATTTTCTGGATATAAAATCAATTGGACTAAATCGGTAGTATTTCCCCTAAATAGCTTGGTACATAAAGTAGATGTAAGTGATTATCCTTTTGTTTGGGAGCCAGGCATGGTAAAGTACTTAGGCGTCCATTATAGATATCCTTTGGAGGAAACTGTTCGCTGGAATGCGGATGGGGTGGTCAATATGGTTCGTGAATTGGTGTTGAAGTGGTCCCCCTTAGTCCTGTCCTGGTGGGGGCGACTGGAGACAATAAAGATGATGATAATCCCCAAGGTTAATTACATATTAGAAATGATTCCTTGTTTGTTTCCTGTGTCTATCTATCAACGGATAGAGCGAGTATTGAGTCAGTTTTTGTGGAATAACAAAGCTCCGCGAATTGCGAGGCAGAAGCTAAAGCTCAGTCGGGAACAAGGTGGCGTTAATTTCCCTGATTTTCAATCTTATCATAAGGCTTTTCTCCTCAAGCAAGGGTCTCGGTGGCTGAAGGGTCACATGGATGGTAGACCCATCTGGGTAGATGTAGAAGAGAGGCTATTTGCTCCGCTACCAGTGGAACATACTCTGGGGATGCAGTTGGAGCAGGGAATACAATATCCCTGTATGATCACGGATACACTTCAGGCTTTTGGGACCCTTATCAAGGCCTGCGGGACGGATCAGTGTTCTCAGGCTCGGTTGCCCATATGGAATAATCCTCTTTTTAAAATCCAAAAAAAATCTATAGCCTGGAAACAGTGGTATATGAAAGGAATTTGGAATGTTTTCCAGCTAATTGCTGTTAATAAGTGGAAGGATTTCAGTGAACTGCAGCTAGAGTTTGGCCTGAGTCTGCTAAGATTGATCCAAAAAATGGGATAGGGACCGCTGAAGTGGTGGAGATAGTTCAAGAGGTCGCACAGGCCGCGGGAATAGTGTCGCGCTTCTACAAGAAATTGAACTTCGCCCCGGGAACACCGATGCAGAAAATTCAAAACAGATGGGAGCGGGATACAGGAATCGCCCTCATCGCGCAGGAGTGGAGGAGATTCTGGTGTAAACAAGTGAGAGTTTCGAGGTCGGCCTCTATAACTCAGACTCTTTTCTTCTTGCGCACAGATGCTTTTATACTCCTGTTAGAGTGGCTAGATGGGATAGGAGCCACAGTCCTCTTTGCTGGACTTGTGGCGGTGAGGTTGGTACACTGATGCATGTGGTATATGAGTGCCCGGGGGTCCAAGCCTTTTGGAAATGGGTGTGGGCACGAATACAGCTTATTCTTAACTTCAAAGAGCCCCTCTCCTGGCAACTTATTAGCTTAAGATCAGCGGTGAGGCTGCCTTCTTTGCCCAAAGAGGGAACCTTTTTATTGGACTTCACGATGGGTGTAGCGATATACCTAATTGTTAGTAACTGGAAATGTACTGCTAATTTGTGCACTCAGGAATGGTGGAATCGAGTATGTTTGTACAGTCAATATGAACAAATATTTCAACCAAAACGCCACCAGTCTGGTATACTGTGCCTTAAATGGCAACTATTAAATGACTTTGTGAAGGCAGCTAAGATAGGTTAGGGGGTGGAGAGGATTCACTCACTAACTTTCTATTTCAATAATTTGTGTATTACTATTAATGGTACCAGAGTGATAGATGGTTATGATGTTTATAAGGTCGCTCTTCGTGTGTCAACATGTATTGCTTGTTTCATTAATGCGGGATGTGCTCTGGAGGAGGGGGATGGGTGGGGAGGGAGGGGGTATATATATCTTCAGGTTTTTGTTTGTGTTAGTGTCTGTTATGATTCTTTGTGTATTGTAATTTGAAAATTTAAATAAAGATTAAAAAAAAAAAGAAGAAAGGTAAATAAATGTCAAAGGAAAAGTAGGCCAAAAGGTTCTCAAAAGAAGTACCTGAAAAGGTGAAGAAAAAGAGGGTGGCCTTCATAAAATACAAGAGATAACAAAAAGGGGATGACAAGCATCTATATTTGGAAAAACTTAAGAGAAGCTAGGAAAGTAGCCAGGAAAGCAAGGATACTAAAGGAAGAAATATCCCCCCCCCCATTTTATTGCATTGGCTAAGACATTTTTCAGATATGTTAGCAAGAGGAGGAAGTGCAAATGTGGTATTGTCAGACTTAATGGTGAAGGGGGAGAATTTGTAGAAGCTGATGAGGTTAAAGCAGAATTACTGAACAAATATTTTAGTTCTGTGTTCACAGATGAAGGGCCAGGAGCATGACCTCAGAAAACATCCACAAATAGGAGTACAAGTGAAGGGGATGTTGAACGATTTTCAGAAGACTGTGTTGGTGAAGAACTAGCAAAACTAAAAGTAGACAAAGAAATGGGGCCAGATGGGATATATCCAAGAATATTGAAGGAACTTGAGGATGTTCTAGTGGCTCCACTGTCCTTTTCAATACTTCTTTAGAGTCAGGAGTGGTTCCAGAGGACTACAGAAAAGCACGTGGTCCCTTTACACAAACGTGGAAGCATTGTGGAACCTGTGTCTTTTGGGGAAACTGCTAGGTACTTGTGACATAGATTGGACACGGTTGGAAACAGGATACTAGGCTTTATGGACCTTGGTATGACCCAGTATGACATATCTTATGTTCTTATGATGAGGTTGAGAACTACAGGCTGGCTAGTTTGACCTCTGTGGTGAGTAAATTAAGTGAAGTTTCTGAAGTCCACTGGATTGTAGGATCTGAGGTAGCATGGGTTTAGTAAAGGTAGGTCTTATCAGACAAATCTGATTGATTTCTTTGACTGGATGACCAGAGGGTTGGAACGAGGGAGAGCCCTAGATGTGGTGTACTTAGATTTTAATAAAGCCTTTTACACTGTTCCACACCGCCCTAAAGATGGACCCTAAAGTGACTTACTGAGTTATAAATTGGTTAAGAGGGAGACAAAGGGTACAGGTAAGTGGAGCATACTCTGAGGAGAAGGTTTTTACCACTGGTGTGCCACAGGGATCTGTCCTTGGTCCAATTCTTTTTAACATTATTTTTCATGATATTGTGGAAGGGCTGTCAGGTAAGGTTTCTCTCTTTGCAGATGATACAAAAATATATAATAGAGCAGACACCTAGGAAGGAGTAAATAAACTGAGGAAGGATCTAGCTAAGCTGAAAGAATGGCTGAGAATTTGGCAGCTGAGGTAGAGTAGTTACTCACCTGTAACAGGTGTTCTCCAGGAGCAGCAGGAATCAGTCCTCACATATGGGTGATGTCGGCGCTGACGGAGCCCCCGTGCAGAGCATTTCCCCAGCTTTCGAAGAAAGCCTTTGGGAATACAGCATGCCTGCACGGTCCCCTTCCCGCCCAAGGGTGCCCATCTTGCTCAGTCTGATGACATAGCTAAAAGACAGCAAAAAACAAAATAAAGTATATGACTGCAACTCCAGGGGAGGAGGAAGGGTCATGAGGACTGATTCCTGCTGCTCCTGGAGAACACCTGTTACAGGTGAGTAACTACTCTTTCTTCAGGACCAAGCAGGAAGTCAGTCCTCACATATGGGACTCCCCAGCTCTAGGCTACCGGGAACCCAAAGCTGAAAAAATGGCTCCCTCTGAAGAGCCTCAGCATCCGTGATAAGAATATCCTCTGAGAACGCCCCTGTATGGTAGCCCAACACAAGGGCCGGAGGGTAGGAGTTGCCTAAACCTCAAAGAGATTACAGAGTACCGCCTGTCCGAAAGCACTGTCCCTTCTGACTTTCTCTCGAGGCAGTAGTGGGCTGCAAACGTCTGGCTTGAAGACCAAGTAGTGGCCCGGCAGATGTCTGCCAACGGAACAGAGTGGAGATGAGCTACTGACGCGGCTTTCACCCCGACACAGTGGGCCGTGACTCGACTCTGCAAGGTGAGGCCGGCTGACTTGTACACCCAGGCGATACAATCTGCTACCCAAGTGGACAACGTACGCTTGGAGACAGGCAACCCCAGTTTATTAGGGTCAAAGGAGCCGAAGAGCTGAGTAGCCCTTCGGTGCCCCTGCGTACGTTCTATGTAAAAGGACAATGCCCTCTTACAGTCCAGGGTATGCAAGACTGTTTCAGCCTGGCTGGTATGCGGCCTAGGAAAGAATGTCGGAAGAATCACCTCTGGTTGAGGTGGAAGGAGGAGACAACTTTTGGATGGAACTTCGGATGGGTCCGTAGGACCACCCTGTTCCTAAAGAACCGCATGTACGGTCTATCAGAAACCAGAGCTTGTAGCTCACTCACACGTCTGGCCAAGGTGAGAGCTACCAGGAAGAGCACCTTCCAAGAAAGGAAGCATAAATGGCAAGTAGCCATCGGCTCAAACAGTGGGCGAGTAAGTTGCTGCAAGACCACATTCAAATCCCATTCAGTGGCTGGTGGACAAATCAGAGGCTTGAGCAGAAGCAGGCCTCTGAGGAAGTGGGACACCAAGGGGTGAACCGACAGAGACTGACCCTCCACCGGTGAGTGGTGTACTGACAGAGCACTGATGTGGACCCGAACAGAGTTGGACTTAAGGCCTAGGTCTGACAGGTGAAGTAGGTATTGTAGTACTACTGGCACAAGGCAGGAGAAAGGATCTTCATTGCACTGAGCACACCATATTGAGAACCTACGCCACTTGAGGGCATAGGACTTTCTGGTGGACTGCCTCCTAGAGGCCAAGACCACCTCCTCAACTTCCCTAGATAGAAGTAAGGGAGCTAGCACTATCCTTTCAGCAGCCAGGCTATCAGATTGAGGGATCTGAGATTGGGGTGCAGGAGGGAACCCTGATCCCGAGACAGGAGATCGGGTTGCAACCCCAGAGGGAATGGAGTTTCCACTGCCAACTGCAGAAGAAGTGGAAACCACGGTTGCCTCGGCCATCTGGGGGCTACCAGAATCACCGAGGCCTTGTCCCGTAGAATCTTGAAGAGAGTTCGGGCCACCAGGGGCGTGGGAGGAAACGCATACAGGAGTCCAGTAGACCAAGAGAGCAGAAACGCATCTGCTGCCATTCTCAGGGGATGCGGCTGTCTGGATCAAAACCTGGGCAGCTAACGGTTTAGTGAACTTGCAAAGAGATTGATTGATGAAACGCTCCATCGTAGTAAGATCTGCTGGACCACAAGTGGATTCAGCTGCCATTTGTGAGGCTGGAGAATCCTGCTTAGTTTGTCTGCCAAGAAGTTCTCCTGACCAGGTAGATAAACTGCTTTGAGAAATATGCCTTGTCTGAATGCAAAGGAGCAAAGGGCCTGTGCCTCCTGACATAGGAGTCTGGACCCTGTGCCCCCTTGCTTGTTCACATAGAACACTGCTACCTGATTGTCTGTCTGAACTAAGACAGACTGGTGAGAGAGGGCATGAGAAAAAGTCTGGAGAACCAAGCGGATTGCTCGCAGCTCCAACAGATTGATCTGCTGTGTGACCTCCCAAGGAGACCAGAGGCCTTGAGTGCACGTGCCCTGGCAATGTGCACCCCAGCCCTTTAAGGAAGCATCGGTCGTCAGCATCCTTGTGTGTGCTGGGGCCTGAAAGGGTACCCCCCCTGAGAAGGTTTGGGAGATGTAGCCACCACTGCAAGGAGTCCAAAAGTGGTATGGAACCTTTACTCTGTCTCGGAGGTCGCCTGTGGCCTGCGCCCACTGAGCTCTGAGGCACCACTGAGCAGCCCGCATGTGCAGATGGGCATTCGGAGTCACATCTACCATGGATGCCATGTGGCCCAGGAGCCGCAGGAAGTGCCTGGTGGAGACCTGAGAATTGCTTTGGAACTGGTTGGCCAAGTCCATCAATCTGTGGGCCCTGTCCTCGGGCAAGTAGGCTCTTGCCTGCAGGGTGTCTAATCTTGCCCCTATAAACTATAGGTTCTGTGAGGGGAGCAAAGAGGACTTTGTGTAGTTTATGACAAAGCCCAGATGCTGAAGAAGAGATACAGTGCGAAGAGTGGCTTGTCTGACCTACTGGAGAGACTGGCCACTGATGAGCCAGTTGTCCAGATATGGGAAGACGAAAATTCCCTGATTCTTGAAATAGGCCGCCACCACCGCCAGGTATTTGGTGAAAACCCTGGGGGGCGGAAGTTAGGTCAAAGGGAAGTACTCTGTACTGGAAATGGTTTCCTCCCACCACAAATATGAGATATTGTCTGTGGTCTGGATGGATGAGGATGTGAGTATAAGCATCCTTTATGTCTAAGGAGCATAGCCAATCTCCCTGCTGGAGGTAGGGCAGCAGTATCCCAAGGGTAAGCATCTTGAACTTTTCCCTCTCCAGAAACTTGTTTAGGTTTCGCAAGTCTAGGATAGGCCGGAGGCCTCCTGTCCTATTTGGTACCAGAAAGTACCTGGAGTAGAAGCCTTACCCTTACAGGTGGTGAGGCACCAGTTCCACCGCCTGTTCCTTTAGAAGACTTGCCAACTCCTGAAGTAGGAGATTCCTCTGCAGAGGGAGTCTTGGAGGCTCCCCTGGAAAATAGGAGGGGGGTATCTGGTAGAAGTTTAGCAAATAGCCATTCTGGACTATGCTGAGAACCCAGGTATCCCGTGATATGGCTGGCCACCTGTAAGCGTACAGGGTCAGCCGACCTCCTGTGCTGAGTGAAGCCAGCTGTGGAGAAGAGGCTATGCTGTGGGAGTCAAAACCCCGCTCCCTGCTGTGCAGGAGCCGGAGCTGGCAGCTTGGGGGTCTTCTGCCTACGGGGCCCATGCCCCTGCCCCTTGGCCTGCTGACCCTGTTGGGGAGCTGGAGAGGCCTGGTATTGAGGGTAGGATTTGTAGGCAGCACCCTTCCTCGGGAAAAAGGACTTCTTTCCCGAGCCCTTCTTTTTCTGAGAAGGGGCAGGGGTCTTCCTGGACAGCCTTGTCCTGGTGAGAGTCTCAGTCTCAATTTCCGCAGCCTTGTCAGTCATGGGCTTACCGAAAAGGTTTTCACCTCGGCAGGGGACATCGATCAACTTGTCCTGCACCTATGGCTCCAGGTCTGATGACTGTAGACAGGCCTGATGGTGTGCACCGATGCCGGCCGTGGCTACCCGGGCTGAAGCCTCGAAGCCATCATAGGCTGCTCGAGAGATAAACTTCGAGCACTCTCGAATCCCTGTTGACAAAGCCTTGAACCTCTGCAAAGGTTTCTCGGAGAGGCCAGCTGAGAACCCGGCAATATCCTTTGTCAAGTCTCGTAGGTACATGCCCATGTACAGCTGGTAGGTCTGGACACGGCAAGATAGAAAGCGCTTCCAGGGTTCTATGCTACCGAGGGCATCCAGGTTTCGGGCATCCCAGCTGGGGGGCACCGAAGAATACATCTTCTGACTCTTCAGACGGTGCATGGCCGATTCCACAATGGAGTGGTGCAGTAGCTGTGCCTTTTGGAACCCAGGGCTCTTACGGACTCGATAAATGGAAATCGATCCGTTTGCTAAGAACTGGCGTCAAGGCCGGTGCCTCCCACATACGGAAGAGCAGCCGTTCAGGCATCGGAGGAACCGGTACAATAAAGGCTTCCTTCGGAGGAAAATCATACTGGAGGGCATCGAGCTCCTTGGCTTGAGGCTCCTCCTCGGCATCCGCAGGGAAGGCCAAGGCTTTGGCCATGTCCCTCACTTAGTCTGAGAACCGGGTACCCTCTGGGGGGGGGGGGGGGGACGACCGTCTCCGAGGCTCAGACTTCGGCGAGTCTGAAGGGACGCACCGGGTCTGGAAGGTGTCCGGGGACTCCTCGTCCTCCGTCTCCCACTCCGACTCCTCTGAGGAGGAATCGAGTGGCTCCGGCCATGTGGACCTCGGTGCCACCTACCCCGACGCGGAGGGTATCGGGAGGTCGAGGGGGACCTTGACCGAGGATCGACTCGAGGATCGGCTCAGTCTCTGGGGTCGACTTAGACGTCGAGGTCCCGGTGGTTGGGGCAGATGCATCGGTCAGACCAGCAATCAGCACCCGCTGCTGTTCCATGAAGGCAGCAAAGCTGCTCTCCAAGGCCGTCAACCTGAGTCCAAGCTCAGGAGACTCAGCAGCCCCCGATGTCGGCTCCCCCGGAGGAGAGTCCACGAGGACAACTGCACTTACATGACTCGGGGACTCCGGTTCCACACGAGGTAACTTGGAAGGCCTCTCCGACTCGAGAGCCTGAGGCGGCGGTCAGGACTACATGACCTGGCCCTCAAGGAACCAGGAGCCTCCACTGACGCCGCCCTTGCAAGCTTTTTCTTCCTTCTGTGCTCCCGGGTGGGAGACTCCTTTCAGAGGAACCCCGATGGCGCTCGGGGTTAGACTCCCGAGATGTTGAGGCCTACGACGAAGTCCGGGCCCGGCCAGACGCGGAGTCAGAGAAAATGTTCTCACGTTGATGCTGATGGCTCCAAAGCGCCTTCGACGACATTTTGCCGCATGGGCCACAGGCCAGTGGGTCATGGTTGGGCCCGAGGCATCGGAGGCAGCAGTCATGTGTGTCGGTGAGAGACATAAAGTTTCTTGCACCGATCACACTTTTTGAACCCTCTTGCAGCCATCGGGGGAAAAAAGGGCCCCTGCAAGGTCGAAAGACCGGGCTGCCAGTGAAAACACAAAAAAAGCGCCAACGCTAGTCACAAAGGACAAAAACCGAAAATCAAAACTCCGGACTCGATACTGGTATACCGAGTCCAGACAGGAAGGGGAACCGGTGTCGAACCGGATAAGACAACACGGAAATTGCAGAAAAAAATCAACTTTTCCCAGGTGACACGAACTCATGTCCGTCGGGTTCCGTGGAAAAAGAAAGACTGAGCAAGATGGCACCCTTGGGCGGGAAGGGGACCGCGCAGAAGCACTGCATTCCCAAAGGCTTTCTTTGAAAGCTGGGGAAATGCTCCGCACGGGGGCGCCGTCGGTGCTGACGTCACCCATATGTGAAGACTGACTTCCTGCTTGGTCCTGGAGAATTGACATTAAATATTGCGGGATCATGCATCTGTTTTGCAAAAATCCAAGAGAGCAGCACCGTATAAGCAGTGAAGTGCTTCTGTCCATGAAAGAAGAGCGGGACCTGAGTGTGATTGTTTCTGATGATCTTAAAGTGGATAAACAGGTAGATAAGACAACAACAAAAGCCAGAAGGATGGGTGCATAGTGAGAGGAATGGCCAGTCAGACTCATGAGGGAAACAAAACCTCTCCTGTTCTATCACTAGTCTGGAGAGGAGAATGGCTACACTGAAATTGGTCTGCTTTGTGGCCATCCTGCTCACTGTCCTCTCTCTGCAATTCAGTATATGCAGAGGTTCCATAGGTGGGGGATGTGGGGGAGAGCTGGGCATATCCTGTTTCCTGGCTGGGGCAAGTTACATCAGGCCGGAAGGTCAGGGGTTCAAATCCCACTAGAGGACAGCAACCTTGGGCCAGAAGGACTGGGGTTTCTAGTCCCACAGGTGCTCCTTGAGGCCTTGGGCAAGCCACTTAACCCTCCATTGCCCATGTTCCCTGTAAAATAGTTATCTCCAAGTTATAATGCCCTGTTCAATGTAAACCGCCTTGATATCATGAAAGGCAGTATATAAGAAATGTTAAATTAATTAATTAATTTCCCCTGGTGCTGCTTGTGCAGCCACATATTGCAACAATGAGCATGCTTCTAATCCCTTCCCCAGTGATTCCAGTTTTGCATACTGCCGCAAGCCAGTTTGCCAGTGCAGATGTCTACTCTTCCACCGAATGGTCACTTCTACATTCCTGGATGGACATGCCATTATTTTACATACAAAGCAGAAGTTTAGGGATGTGCTTGCAAAATCACCACCCTGCTGGTGATGTTTATGTTTGTACGTCTCGAAGGCAGGATTCACATGTATTTTATTAACATTAAATAAATGGCAAAGTTATCTTGAAGTCATTACCTGAATAGAATATTGTGGCTGTCATGTTAGACTCTTGAATATTTACTGTAGAAATAAAGGTCAACAAATCAGTTGATGGTAATATATTTTAGACAGGCAAACGTAATACTTTGTCAGCCAACTTCTAAGAGCTTCATCATTTCTAAGAAGTATATGAATATTCTCAAGAATGCAGAACAAAGAATATTATCATGGTTCCTCACTTTTTGTACTAGAAATGTCGCAACATCATTTTAAAAACAATTAGTAATGGCACACCTTAATTGAAGAACCTCAGGTTGAGCTGAAAACAGTATAGGTTGGCAGTTCTAAGATTAAAAAACTAATGATTCTGCCATTAAGCCACGTTTGAACAAATCAATATCTGAAACCATTCAGATTTTATTAGACACACTGAATAAGCAGAAATAGGAAATTGTGGTGGGTAAGGTTTAAGAAACTTCTGATGTGGCCGCTGAAAGAGTAGTTCACCCTGACGTAAAAAAAGTTACCATATCCTCTTGAATATACATTTGATTTATATTTCCATGACAGAAAGCAAATGTTCTACTTCATTACACATCGAAGGTGACAACCCCACTTTAAAGAAGCTTCGGCTACTTCTCATCTTTTACTTCCATAGTTTGTTGGCAATGAACATATACATTACAGAAAATTATAATCAACCATCGATTCACAATTGCACAGCCAGCTGTGGCTACTCTGAATTTTATGACATTTCTATGCTTGTTTTAGCAATGTACTTTCCTCATTTAGATTTCTGCTTTTGGTGGTCCTTGGCAGACAAGAATGCATCTGAATCTTTTATGTTGAATGTCTCCAAGGGCATGACTTTGGAGGTCCTGAAATACATCATTTCCTGCATCCTTCTCCATCCTGGACGTCTGTTGTTAGTTTACATTGAATCAGATTTTAACTGATTGGTTAGTTAATAGAAAACTGGATTTGGAGAAAAATAAATATTTGCTAGTGAAACAAAATTTGTCTTTTTAAAATATATTAACTACTACTGATTTGTTGACCTTTATTTCCAGTCATTCAAGTGGATTAGCTTCAGTACCTACAGTCATTGGTCATTTTATTCAGGATTAAGTATTTAAAGAGAGCAATTTTATGAGAAGGCACCTAGGTTTTTTTTTTAATTGGCATTTTAAGCTTATTCTATAAAATGGCAATTGCAGGCTGATGAAAATGCCTACATCTAGATTATATAATCTATGCATGCCTAGCTATTTTAATCTATGAAAGCACTTTTTTCGCTATGCTCATGCACTGCCCAGCTTCCCTCATGTATACATCCACCAGCGAAGTATGTATCATCAAACATCATGCATACTTATACACTGGTTGGTATTTTTTAAGAGGCCATTTACATGCGGATGTGGCACATATAAGCCCCCTTATAAATGTAACCATCACTGCATAAGAAGTGATTTTACTGTAGCAAGTTGGGATACATAAATCTTTTAGGAGCATGAAAGTTAATACACACTAAGTAGAGCAATGGCCCACAGACGTAAATGGACAGTGGTAGCACATAATACATGTTTACTAGGGGTTAACGCATGTCAAGTAAAGTTAACATACCCCTTAGAGTTGAGGATTTAATTATCTTTCATAGAAATACACAGAACACAGATTTATCTGCAGACATAGGGCCTGATTCACTAAGACTTTTCTCTACTCCTGTGTCTAATTTTTTTTATATACATTTTTCATAAATTTGGCAAAATGTATCAAAGTGGAAAAATACAAGGTAGAATTCTGGCAATCTATAGATCAATGTTCAGAAATTTTGGTTATGACATCTTAACCATAATCATGATGCATTCTTAACAATGATTAAACTGGAAGACCTAAACTTGATTCCCACTATCATTAAACACTTGGCCAAAGAACCAAAATTTCCCTTCTTTACAATAACATAGACAGTGATTCTGATGCCCAGTTATAGCAGGCAACGTATGCTATAGAACTGATGCAACCGCAGCAAATACTCTTTTTCTCATGAACTGTAACTGGGCATCTTTATAAAAAAAGAATGTGAACTCCATACCAGCATATATGGAATTCAATTATCTACTACTACAACTACCACTAGTACCACTACTTATTATGTTTATAGTGCTACTAGCCACATACAGTATTGTACATACACATATAAGGGACAGGCCCTGTTTGATGGAGCTTATAATCTAAAGATACGAGAGTTAAAGAAAAAATTCCAGCCTTGAATTGGAATGTTACAAGATGCTCAAGGTTCTATGTTGAATGATGCTGAGATGATCAATAAAAGGTGGAAAGAATATACAGAGTTTTTATATGATAAAGATCAAGTGGACCAACAGCTGTTTCAACCTGTACCTTATGATCCGGAACCATTGGTGATGAAAGAAGAAGTCGAAACAGCATTGATACCACATTACTGGCTGAAAGTGAAGATGATCTGAAACATTTGCTTCTCACGATCAAGGAATATAGTCTTAAAATGGGCCTGAACCTTAATGTAAAGAAGACAAAGATCATGACAAATGGCAAAATCAATAAGTTCATCATTGAAGGGGAAGAAATTGAAATTTTGGACAACTTTAACCTACTTGAATCAACTATCAATAAAGAAGCAACAAGCAGTCAAGAAATCCGACAACGCATTGCTCTTGGCAGATGGGCTATGAAAGACCTAGATAAGATTCTCAAGAGCAGAGATGTCTCTCTCCATATAAATATTTGACTTATTCAAGCCATGGTATTTTCAATAACATCATATGGATGCAGAAGCTGAACAGTGAAAAAGATAGACAGGAAGAAAACTGATGCCTTTGAATTAGTGGTGAATATTGCGTATACCATGGACTGCCTGAAGAACAAACCAGTCAGTACTAGAGGAGATCAAACCTAAGCTTTCTTTAGAAGCTCAGATGGCAAGACTTTGACTTTCATAGTTTGGACACATCATGCAAAGATAAAGATCATTAGAAAAAGACATCATGCTTGGCAAGATATAAGGTCAACGCAAAAGAGGAAGGCCAGCAATGAGATGGATCGATACAATAACAGCAGCTACGAGTATCAGTCTGTCAACAATGAGCTGCCTGACTGAAGACCGAACACAATTTAGAACAACTATACAGAAGGTCGTCATGAGTCAACACCGACCCGACGATTCTTAACAACAATCATCTATTCAAAACAAACTGAATTAACATAAGGAATTAGGGAATTTCATTATAGCAAATGATTAAAAACACACATGGATATTAAATAGGAAAATAGGGGTTTAGGTTGTGAAACCTACCTCGAAAATATGGGATTTTAGCCTGGATTTGTATAGGACCCAAAATAGAGTCTGACATACCAACTCAGGAAGTCAATTACAGAGGTACAGTAGCAAGGTGGAAGGAATGGAGTCTGGCATTTTCAGTAGAGAAGGATGCAGATAAAAGTGATTCTCCTGATGAATGGAGTTCCCAAGAAGAGGTGTAGGGAGAAATAATAACAGAGAAGTATACAACCAATGGCAACAAGTCAGAGCTGGCTCCACGACTTCTGAACCTTTTCCTCTGAAGCAAGGCGTACCACAAGGCTCATCCCTCTCCGCGCTGCTATTCAACGTCTACATGCAGGCTATCTGTGCATTAATCCGCTCCTTCAACGTTCAATGCCTTGCCACGCTGACGATATCCTCATTTACACGCCGTTCAGGACTGAGCAACCCGACTTCTCCCCAATACAAAAATGTTTTGCAGCTATATCTGATTGGCTCCTAGCTCAAAATCTCCGAATCAACCACAATAAAACAGACGTCCTATTCGTCACGAGGAACCGGAAATTCACACCTCCTTCCTCACTGCAAGTCAATGGCATGGAACTAAAAGCAAAATCCACAATTTGATACCTAGGCATTACCCTGGATCAACACCTAGATATGTCAGCCCACGTCACAAACACCACAAAAGCTATCTATTACAAGATCCGGTCACTACGCCATCTCCGCCCATTACTCGACTTCTCCGACTACCGAACCATCTTTCAAGCCTTGGTCATCCCGCACCTTGACTTTGCGAACGTCATCCTCCACGGACTACCACAATCAACCCTGAATCCACTCCGACTTGCCATGAACTCGACGGCAAGGGTTTTAGTCGGATCCTCAAAGTCCAACCACATAACGCCAGTCCTGAAAAACCTACACTGGCTACCGCTACCTGCTAGAATTACCTACAAGACGCTAGTTCTGGCATTTAAAGCCATCAGGAAATTACCATCCACGCCTATCAGCACTCTTCTCCATCACACACCAGCAAACAGGGCCAGGAGGATCCACACAGTCGAATACACTTGAAGTCCCTAAATCTTTGACAAAATGTACAAAGTTAACAGCAAGTAGAGCCTTCTCCATCTTCGCACCCATGGCCTGGAACGCTCTCCCTGCAGAAATCCGTGACATCCCGAACTTAATGTTGTTCAGAAAAGCCCTCAAACACCACTTGTTCCTTCAGCACTACCCCGATACCAAGCCTGAAAAACACACAACCTCTACATTGACCCCCCGCCTACCACATCCCATTGAACAGCCCCCGGTCGACAATGGATAATCAACCACCACCTCCGTCCCCCCCCATCCCAAGAGCTCTCGCATCCACTACGAATCCTACATGCCCCATGTAAATACTTACTACTGTATAATTTGTATATAATTTGTATATAGTTCTCCCCAGTTCATCCAAGTTTTTGACCACCTGTTCCATGTAAACTCAATGTACCATACTGCATTGTAGCGTGTTTCTGTTCTTCTGTGAACCACATTGATTATAATAGCGCGGTATATAAGAAATGTTAATAAATAAATAAATGTGGCAGTTCAGAATGAATAAACTTGTAGACTAGTGAGAGAAGCCTGAGCTATATGCAGAAATGGATAGGCAATCAATGAAGTGACTTGAAAAGAGGGTTTATGTGAGTATAGCAACAATGGTGTAATATTATTGATGCAGTTGAATTTTGAATTGATCAATGGGGAGAAAGACGGTTCAGTAGATCAGTGAGGAGCAGGATCCAGCAGTCTAAGCAGGAGGTAATAAGAATGTTGATAAGGGTTTTGGTAGAATGCTCAGAAAGGAAGGGACAAATTTTGCTGATGTTATAGAGAAAGAACTCAATAAAACAAAAAAGGTCACTTCCAGAGTGAAAAAATATAAAAAAATCAGAAAAAAATCACTCCATACAAAACAAAACACTAGGGTAAATACTTAGAGTCCACAAAGAACAAACAGAAAGGGGAGAAGGTCTCAGAATCAGTGGGCCAAAGAACGGCATTCAGAAAACTCTATATGCCGCTGCCCTTGTACATCAACGACCACTCCTACTCCACTCTGGCAAAATATATTTCAACATAACATTTTTCAAATGACAGAATAGCAGATCAGATTGTTTCCAACTTAGCTTAAACAAAAACAGGGGAAACGATGTTTAAGCTAAGTTGGAAAGATGGACCATTGCCGCCCTTTCTCAGATATGCCTATGCCACACCCCCATGCCTACTTGGATGTCCCTGCACCAGAGATGTTTGTGAATGCCATTTGTGGAATGGCTAGTGAGACATTTCCTTGATTTCAATGTCCAAATCATGACTAAACCTTTTAAAATGGCCCTCAAAGTACAGAGAAGGAGACAGGAAACTCAAAGATGACCCCAATTTTACAAGCTGAGGAAACAGCTATCCACAGTTATCCACAGAAATAGAAAGGAAAGGTGAGTTTAGGGTGAAAGACAAGCTCTGTTTAGGCAATGTTCAGTTTTAGATGTTGATGGGACATCCAGACAACAATGCTAGACAAGCAGGCTAAAATTTGGGTCTGGATTTTTGATGAGATTTGCAGCACAGAGGTATATCTGGGAGTCATCAGCATAAAGATGGTACTGGAAATCAAAGGAGGTGATCAGGGCCCCAAGGCAACAAGTGTTGAGAAAGAAGAGAAGAGGTCTGAAGACAGAGCCATGAGGTACACCAACTGATAGTGGTTTAGTAGTGGAGGAGGATCTACCACAGCATACATTAAAAGTTCAATGGCAGAGAAAAGAAGAAAACCAAGGAAAAAGAAAGAGAAAAACCAAGAGAGAAATTCAAAAAAAGATCAAGAAGACATTAATCATCAACAGTGTCAAAAGCTGCAGGTAGGTCAAGGATGAGGATTGGCCCTTGGATTTGGCCATTTGGTAAGGGTCCTTTTTATAGAGTGTAGAGGATGAAAACTAGACTAGAGTGAATCTAGATTGGTAAGAAAGTCAAGATGGCAGCATTGAACATGCTCAGATAGTTTGGATGCAGAAGGGAGGAGGGAGATGGGAGAATAATTGGAAGGGGAAACATCATCCAGTAAAGTTTTTTTAAGGAGTGGTGTAATCACAGCATGTTTGAAGCCAGCAGGTACAGTTGTAGTCAAAAGTGATTGGTTCAGGATTTGACAGATGGAAGGGATGACAGCAGAGGAGATAGAGCTGAGTAGCTGGCTGGGAATGGGTTCAAAGAAACAGGTAGTGAGTTTGGAGTAGGAGATATATGCAGTTTCCTCTTCTGTGATTTTAGAAAAGGAAAACATGGTGGCAGGGATGAAAAAAGAATGTGAGAATAAAATGGGGGAAGGAGAGACAGAGGTGACCTGGTGGATAGCTCAGGATTAATCTTGGAAGTAATCAGCCATAGTCCAAGCAGAAAGTGAAAGGAAGTGCTGGAGTGAACAAATTTGACAAGAGAATTGAGTGTGGCAAAGAGATTGTGAGAGTCAGATGCAAGAGAATTTGTCAGATGGACATACTACTCCTCTATTGTGCAGATTGACCTCACTGTTTCAGTCAACTCATTTGGTTCCAGAAAAGCCTGTTGATTGCTTCTTCTCCATGCCTTGTTTAAAGTCAAATGATGATCCATGACCTTTCCACTCATGGAAACAGTAGCTATTGTAATGCTGATACCATTTTCATGATCAAAATATCCAATATGTATATTAGGAAATACAGTTAGAGACTTTTATTACACAGATTTTGATATCCTCTGATAGAAGAGGATGGACATTGGTACATTTGAGAATGAATTAACAGCTTCAGCTATCTGATAAACCTAATACTTGGATTGCATACTGCTAGAAATTACCATTAAGGTGGAGTAAAATGGCTGCCCGGTAGCTCCTCAGTTTTTGGGTCTTTCTTGACTTGAAAATTTTATTCTCTCATATTCCCACCTTCCATGGGCAAACACAAATGCAAGGCTAAGGTCTGGGAGGGAAACCCATGGCCAGATTAGCCTGCGACTCAGGGACCAAATGGGCCATAATTTACTCCTGAAGCTCACTGTAACTCCTGATGGAGCCATCTTGCAAGGTTCAGTGGCAGTGGAAGGAGAACTGCATGAGATCGAGGTTTCACTCAACCCTGTATTGCAGGTCGCACTACTATGCCCAAGAGACCTCCAATGTTCTGGGGGAATGGAGTCCATACTAATCCTAGCAATATTAGTCGGGCTTGGTGAAGTCTCCCCAGGAGGAATGTGGCAGGATGGCACCCAGGGCGGATTCTGGAAAATCATGTTCAGCTAACATTCTGGCGGTAACAACTATGTAGAAGTCAGCTGTGGGTATTTCTACTGTGGCTGGAACGCTGGGTCTGTTGGGCCTTGTCGCACTAGGAAAGATTTGGTGGGTGAATTTAAGTCTTTTCCTGAGGCACTGAAATTTAACACCCTGTTGCAAAAGCTTAAGGAGATTAACTTAAAGAGAATTTGTGAGACTTTGGCTACAATATACAAATTCAATTACATTCTGATTTGGCTAATTCCCAACAGCAAAGCATTTCCGTCGTAGATGGGAAACTTATGGATCTTGATACTAAGGTGATCAACCAGCAATAGACTACATTTCCTGGTTAAGGGGAATTCATATTCATTGAACAAACTAGAAACTTTGGAGAATGTTGTTTGATGCACGAACTTGCGGTTGCTGAATTTTCCTAGACAGAAATTAGTTTCCCCAGCAGACATATTTCTTAGATACTTGAATGACATCTTAAAGATTTCATCGCCTGCATATCATAGAAACATGATGGTAGATAAAGACCACATAGCCCATCCAGTTTGCCCTTCCATACCAACTACTATAGTTCCTTTTTTTCCTTTAGAGATCTTTTGTGTTTGTCCCATGCTTTCTTGAATTCAGATACTGTCCTGGTCTCTTCTACCTCAACCAGGAGACTATTCCATAGATCTACCACTCTTTCCATAAAGAAATATTTCTGCATATTATTCTAGAATCTATCCCCTTTCACCTTCATCCTATGCCTCCTTATTACAAAACTTTCTTTCAATTGTTACGGAGGCATTTAAAAGTCTCTATCATATCTCCTCTATCTTACCTTTCCTCCAAAGTATACATATTGAGATCTTTTTAAGTCTATCCCCATGTGCCTTAGTTGAAGCCCATTGATCATTTTAGTAGCCACCCTCTGCACTGACTTCTTCCTGTTTATATCACTTTGAAGGTGTGGTCTGCAGAATTGCACACAATACTCCAAATGAGGTCTCACCAAAGACTTACAGTATAAAGAGGCACTATCACCTCCTTCTTCCTGTTGCCCATTCCTCTCCCTATGCACCCAAACATCTTTCTGGCTTTTGCCATTTTACTTTTCTACCTGCTTAGCCACCTTAAGTTCATCAGAAACAATCACGCCCAGGTCCCGCTCTACTTTCATGGGCAGAAGTAATTCACCCCCTATACTGTACCGCAACCTTGTATTTTGCAGTCCAAATGCATGATCCTTCATTTTTTAACATTAAGGGGTATGTTTACTAAACCGCGCAATTGTGCACGCTAATAGTGCGTTTTAGTGCCCCGCACACGTGCGCGTTGCACTAACGGGCCCGCACAAGTGCGTGGCGTGCTGATGTGCGATAGAGGCGTGGAAAGGCATTCTGAGGGCGGAGGAAGACTCCCGAGGGGCGGAGGGACGGGGTCAATGGGTGGAGAGTGGGAGGGGAGAGGCTCCCTGCACAGGAGCGGGGCTGAAATTCAACTAAAAAAATACCGCGAGTGAAAACCTCGCGGTAGAGCCGATTTAAAGGGAAGAGAAACCATTTCTGTCAGCAATGTACAGCAAAACCAGGGAAACCTACAAAACGTGAGCAGTGTGATACATGTGCATAGAACAAAATAGCAAATAAAAATAGAAAATGACCACACCAAAATTCTAAAAAATTATAATCCAGCTGGGCAACAGTGATATCAATGGACAACAATAAAAAAACACTCCCAGGAAAGCTCCAAAAAAAGGAAATGATTTTTTTCACTTCTGTTCCTATTTGTGGTCATTTCTGAGATCTTGTTTCTGGCTCTTCATCTGTGAACATAGAACAAAAATAAGTTTTAAGCAATTCCGCTTTAATCTGATCAGTTTCTACATATTTCTCCCCTTCACCCTTGAGTCTGACAATACCACTTTTACACTTTCTCTTCTCACTAACATATCTGAAAAACGTCTTGTCCCCCCATTTTACTACATTAACTATTTTTTCTTCTATTTGTATCTTCACTTTCCTGACTACTTTCTTAACTTCTCTAAGTTTTTCAAAATATTGATGTTTGTTGTCCTCTTTCTATGTTTTCTTGTATTTTATGAAGGCCACCCTCTTTTTCTTCACATTTTCAGCTACTTCTTTTGAGAACAGTAGTGGCCTCCTTTTCCTTTTATATTTATTTACTAATAAAATGGTTTGTTGCCCTTACAATATCTCCTTTCAGTTTTGCCCATTGCTTTTCGACATCCTCAACAGTTCCCATCCCGCTAATGACTCCTTGAGTATTGTTACATCTTGACAAAGTTAGTATTCCTAAAGTCAAGGACCCTCACTTTTGAAAGGACTTTATCAGCCCTAGTCCTTATAGTGAACCACACCATGTAGTGATCATAGATGTAAGATGATCTCCCACTATAACATCAGAAACACTTTCCCCATTGGAAAGCACCAGGTCTAGAATGGCCCCTTATGTCCTCTGATCTTGAGAACTTATTATGTTTTACTTCCTAAGAGGATTAAAGAGTCGGTGCAAGAGAAGAATTATGTGTCTGGAGATTTGGTGTACTTTATTTACTATAATTTAACAGAGCTTACTAGTGGTTTATTTTTCCTGATTATTCTATTTATTTCCCCTGTTTACTTTGCTTTGGTTTCTCCTCCTTTTTGTGGACTTTATGGCATTTGGTCATTTTGTTTTCTTTTACATTCTCTCTTCTTTGCTATAGTCTTGTACAGAAAATGGTGAAAATGTATCTTGGTTTATAATGATGAAAAACGTAATTAAGAATACCTTTAAAAAAGAAATTACCATTGAATGCCCTTTTCTGTATTTCCTAAGAATAGAAAATTGATAAAATCTGTAGAGGCAACATAAAAAAAATTAGAACATCCATTTCATGTCTCAGAGAGAGCTTATAAAAAAGATTCTTCTCTTTTAGGCTGAACTTGAGGTGATACTTATACTCTCCATAGTTTTCCCCCAGGAGAGTGTGGATGTGGATGTTCTCGCTAACTGAAGCCTGAGCTCACTTTTCTGAAACTCGGTACATTCTGCTTAATTTGTTCTGACAGTTCTTTTATGAGGTTGTAATGCATTCTTTACTTTAAAGGTTATCATTAAGATTTTAAATTTAATATGCTGTTCTATTGGCAACCAATATAGCTGTTTTAATAATTTATTTTATTTATTTATTTATTTATTACATTTTCTTTTATACCGCGCTATTTAAGATCAGTGCGGTTTACAATAAACATTAAATCTACACATCTCAGTTTAGTGATTTGTGCTTACAATAAACAGGTAAAATTAACTTGGGTATACAATAAACAAGACTCTTAACAGGGAGAACATGATAACTATGATCTCTAGTGGGAAAACCACTAATGATTCTAACTGCTCTAGCCTGTACTCTTTAATGCAGTATAGGACAAACCATATAAACCAAGTTACAATAGTCTAGTCTCAAAATTATAAAAGGTCTGGACAACTGCTCTCAGTTCTACATAGAAACAAAGAAAAATAGACAAATGTTGGCAGATAAAGACCAAATGGCCTATCTAGTCTGCCCCTCCATATCAGCTACTAAGTTCTATAATGCCATCCTCTCCATTAATAAATATGGCCTTAATTGACAGCATATAGCAATGAAAACAAATATTAATCTGGATCATTGGTTAATCTGATGGTAAAAATGACAGCACTGAATTGAGCCATAAATACTGTATAGAATGACATACTGGACATATTCTCTACCATAATTAGGGAGTCTGGGAACTAATCAGGCTGTCCAATCAAAACGTTTTCAGATTTACCCACACTAGAGGGCATAACATGAAGCTACAAGGGGGTAAATTGAAAGGCAATGTCAGGAAATACTTTTTCACTGAAAGTGTGGTGGATGCTTGGAATGCCCTCCCGATGGAAGTGGTGGAGGCAAACATAGTGATGGAGTTCAAAAGGGCATGGGACAGACACAGTGGATCCCTTTACAGCAACAAGAAAATATCAAAATAAACTGAATCATCAAATTCCTCAACAAATAGGGGTGTCCTACATGGAGTGGTAGGTTCACCCCTGGGCAAAGACATGGGGAGGGGTGGCCTGCACGGAGCGGCAGGTATACCTACTCTTGACATTGTGCTGGGCAGACTAGATGGACCATACTGGTCTTTATCTGCCATCATTTACTATGTTACTATTAAATTGAAGCTTATCAGCTCTAATCTACTTTGCAATTACATCTTACCCTTTATTAAGTTTCCTTAACTCATTTGATCTCTCACTGTTAACTGGCAGAAAAATCTGTATTTCATCTGCAAAGTGATGATATCTCAGTCCAACTGCCTTAACAACTTCACAAAGTGAGGCTACTGTATAAATATGTTAAACAAATATGAGGACAAAAGGGAGCCTTATGTAATCCCACAAATCAGTTCTCATTTACTGGAATACTGTTGACCTAAACTCATCTGCTCTGTCCATCCCTGCAGAAAAAAAAACACAAAGATATTGCCCCCCCCCCCTTTCTCATATGATCTACCAAAAATAAAACAAATACTCAAAACTAGGCCACAGCTTTCTTAAACACGTGTTAATATCAAGACAAACAAAAACCAAGATGTCCAACAACAAACCATCTTCCAAATCAGTCCCCAAACAATGAACGACCCCTCGGGTATATATCCTTAGCTAAAGTGAATTCCCTTCCCACTGTCTCCTTTTTCCACCACCACACTTTGTCACCAGACTAGTCAATCGTGAACTAGCTGTGATGAGGTACCATTCTATCCTGTAAATGGGCTTGCAAAAATTAGTCATAGCTTGCAGTAATGCTAGACTATGCCATTCTTCTCTTCTCCATATCCCATAGCATAATTGCAAGTGGGCCTTGAGCCTTACAAAGTTATTTTGTTGTTATCATCCACTTATGAGAAGCCCATTTTGGGAGATGATTGATCCACTGCTACCACCAACTGCTATACCCTTCCCCGCCACACTAACCCCAAGCTGTTCCCATAGCCTAGGGATGGAGGACAGTAAAAAACACCAGTCTTCACGACTCACCAATCCTAATAACTCATCTGCCGGCCAAACACTCTGTTCTTTCCCCCTTTCTAGTAACCACAAGTCATACTCCCCTACTAGTCCTCAACTTCTCCGCATGAATCAATGGGGGACTAATGCCAAGACCTCCAGCATGTCCCATTCTGTAGCTGAAGGGAACCCTGTTACCAAGAATTTCAGTCTTGATAAAGTACCCTTAGATAATTCTGAGGGACGTATCTCTACCATCTTAAAACTATCCTACTTTTTCCTACTATTTTTAGTCATTCAATCAACATATTATGACTACAGTATTACCCTGTAATCTCCTAATATAGATTAATCAAGAGAGAACCTAGCAACATTTCAGTACTAAAGGTTTAGCAAAAATAAGATAGATAATTATTATGTTTATGTTTATTAATCATTTGATATACCGCTTAGGTCAGAAGGCATTAAAGTGGTTTACAATAATATCATTTGAGGAAATAGGAAAAGAACGCCATTATAAGATAGGACAGAATAGAAGACAGAAACAGGTAAACAGATAAGGAGGAGAAGAATAGAGACAGCAAGTTACCACGAATGCAGGCATCACGATCCAGTCCAAGATATCAATATGAATCGCCACAGTCCATCGCCTAAGGGCCACGCCAAAGGGCCCTTTGGTGAGGCCCTCAGGCGCGGGCGCGCCTGCTGCAGCGGCGGTTTTACAGCCGTTGGAACAGGCTGATTGGTTGGGCTGAGGAGGAAGGAAGGGGGAGCCCCCGCTCTCACCCCCATCGGGATCACTGACTCTCCTTCGTGCCTGCTGCAGCGGCGGTTTTACAGCTGTTGGAACAGGATGATTGGTTGGGCTGAGGAGGAAGGAAGGGGGAGCCCCCGCTCTCACCCCCATCGGGATCGCTGACTCTCCTTTGCGCCTGCTGCAGCGGCGGTTTTACAGCCGTTGGAACAGGCTGATTGGTTGGGCTGAGGAGGAAGGAAGGGGGAGCCCCCGCTCTCACCCCCATCGGGATCGCTGACTTCAAGTGACTTGAAGAGGGGTAATATGAGCATGATGAAGCTGGTGGAAGATTAGCCGCGCAGCAGAGTGCTCAACAGATTGAAGGGGAGATGGATGATTCAGAGGGACACCAGCAAGGAGTAGGTTACAATAGTCTAGATAGGAGGTGACTAAGGAATGGATACCACGTTATTAAATACCTCATGTTAAATGTTACCTTTTAATTGTACTGTCTAAATGCTGTTATGTAACTGTACTGTCTAAATGTTTACATGTATGCTAATGTTAATTGTAACCCTCCAATTGTGATGTGACATGACCACCTTGATTGAAGGATAAGGTGGTATACAAGTCTGTCTAAATAAATAAGTCTTAGTAGTGTGTTTTAGAAAGGAATGGGTGAATTTTGATGCTGTAGAGAAAGAAATGGCAAGTTTTAGCTATCAGTTGGATGTGTGTGGAGAAGGTGAGAGAGGAGTCAGACGACCCCAAGGTTGCAAGTTGAGGAGACAGGGAGAAGTAGTCATCCACAGAGGCTGAGAAAGGAGGAAGGGAACAGCTGGGTATATGGGTGAAACTGAGCTACCTTTTTCGTCAGACTATGGGCAGAGGACACTAGTCTGTTTTGGGGTTTTCTTTTGCTCCTCTGGCTAAGTCTCTTTGGTGCTATTACTGAGTTTTGCCTCAACCCTTTTTATTTATTTATATTTTTATTTATTTATTTATAGTCTCTTCTATACCGCACTATTCAGCATCAGCGCGGTTTACAATGAACAAAGAATTTACACATTTCCGATGGTACTTTGTGTTTACAGTTGAACAGGCAAAAGTAACTTGGATAACAGGGGTAACTATTTACAAATTATAACATAATCATGAACTCTTCTTGGTTTCAGCCTTAGGGATTTTGGGAGGCCTGTGAGGTGGTTGAAATATCTGCATTGGTTACTGGGTAATACAAGAGGAAGAAGAGGTGGTGTTTCAAGGCTTTTCTGAATTGCAATAGATCCGGGATTGCTCGGATGTCTTGAGGGAGGCTGTCCAGCACCTTGGGGCACAGAACTTGAAAGCCCTGTCTGCTGTTGCTTTGGTGCATTGTGATATTGATTTTGGGACTACAAGTGTGTTGAGTGTTACTGACCGTCTGTCCCTATTTTGAGGTGTCATCTGGATCAGATCCGTTAGTGACGTAGATGAGAGCCCTTTGATGGCCTTGAATGTAAGTAGTAATGACATGTAAGTGAGTCTACTTCGTATCGGAAGCCAATGGAGTTGTTTTAGGATGGGTGAGACATGGTCTTTTCTGGATGCTCCGTGTAGGACTCTTGCTGCGGCGTTCATTGCCAGTTGTAGTGGTTGCAAGGTGGTTTGAGGGAGCCCTTGTAAGATTGAGTTTGCATAATCAAAATGTGGTATGATTAGGGCCTGATAGATGGTTCTGAAATCATCCGGCTCTAGCAGGGATCGTAGGTGTCTAAGGGAACGGATTTTATGGTATACCGCTCTTACAATGTTTCCTATGTGCGCCTTCATATCCAAGTGCTGGTCTAGAGTGACGCCGAGGTATCTGGTAGTGGGTCTGGTCTGGAGGTCTGCTTCCTTCACCTTCAAGAAAGACGGAGCAATGAAGTTTCGGTCTTTTGTGATGAACAACACCTCCGTTTTCTTGTGTTGGATCTTGAGGTTTTGGGATTGCAGCCAGTTGGATACTTCATTTATGCAGTTTGTTAATGGAGTGAGGTCGGGGTTCTCTGTTGTAAAAGGCATGTATAACAGCACATCATCCGCGTATATCATGCAGTTGATACTGAAGGACCCTATCAGGTTGCAGATAGGCTGCATGTATATATTGAACATGAGGGCGGAGAGGGAGGAGCCTTGTGGGACCCCCTGCTTTTGATGGAACAGATCTGATGCACTATTGTTGGATCGTACCTGCTGCCACCTGTCAGAAAGGTAGGATCTGCACCACTCGAGTATGGCTTTTTCTTATAAGACACCCAATAATTGAAGAACCATCACATTTTCTATCACTTCAGCAAAGAGATAGATTTGGAAGTGTCTGCTTTTGACATTGTTGTCCACCACCTTCTCCTCAATACCTTGTCCTTGCTTGGTTTTAAGGGCTCTATGCCATCCTGGTTCTCTTCTTATCACTCCCATTGCACTTTCAGCATTTGTGCTGGTGGATCCTCCTCCTCTGCTATCTCACTCTCAGTTGGTGTACCCTAAGGGTCTGTCTTGGGCCCACTCCTTTTCTCTCTATATATCCAGTCTCTTGGTACACTCATCTCCTCCCATGGTTTTCAGTACCATCTTTAAATTGATTGCTCTCAGATCTACCTCTCTATAGAAGACATCTCTCCATAAATTCAGGCCTAGATCTTTTCCTGCCTGACATTGCTGCCTGGATGTCTCACCGCTTGAAATTGAACATGGCCAATACTGAGCTTCTTAATTTTCCCCCTAAACCCACCTCCCTCCTTCCTCAAGCTCTGTGGATAACACTCTACTACTCCCTGTTTCCCCAGCCCTCAACCTTGGAGTCATCTTTGACTCCTCCCTCTCCTTCTCCACACCCATCCAACTGATAGCTAAAACCTGACGCTTCTTTCTCTATAAAGTCCCACCTGGGGACAGCAATCTCAGGCTGGAGGGACTGGGATTTCTAGTCCTATAGGCACTCCTTGTGGTCTTGGGCAAGCCACTTAACCCTCCATTGCCCATGTTCCCTGTAAGTATTATCGTATGTGTCTCATATCCCCTCATGTTAAATGTATCCCCCAATTGACCGCTTTGACCCGGTGAAAAGCGGGATATAAATACAGCTAGATAAATAAATAAATAAACATCAGCAAAATTCACCCCTTCCTCTCTGGAGACACTACTAAGAAGCTTATCCACTCTTTAGTCACCTCCCATCTAGACTATTGCAACCTCCTCCTTGATGGTCTCCCTCTGAATCATCTCTCTCCCCTTCAATCTGTTCAAAATTCAGATACTCTTCCACCAGCCTCAATATGCTCATATAACCTCTCTTCTCAAGATGCTTCATTGGCTCCCTATCTGTTTCCATATCCAGATCAAACTTCTCCTACTGATCTATAAGTGCATTCATTCTGCTGCTCCTCACTACCTTTCCTCTCTTATGTTGCCATATACCCCTCCTCAAGAGCTCTGCTTTTCTGGCAGATCCCTTCTATCTGTGCCCTTCTCATCTACTGCCAACTCCATACTTCGATCCTTGCACCTTGCTGCTCCTTATGCCTAGAACATACTACTTGAGTCTGTACGTCAGGCTTCATCTCTGGCCCTTTTCAAATCCAGGCTGAAAACTCACCTCTTTGAGGCCGCTTTTGGATCCTGATTTGCCTAGTCTCCTATGTGTTTCCTTATCATTCCCCTAGATATATCCTTGTCCTCAGCTGTTGCATTGCCTGTCTTGACTAGATTGTAAGCTCCTATGAGAGGAATCATCTCTCAGATGTGTCTCTACAGCTCTGCGTATGCTTTGTAGCACTATACAAATGATCAGTAGTAGCAGTAGGAGGAGCAGAAGACATTCACAACCCCTTAGTATATTGATAACTTTTCTCACAATAGTCTTCTCTTTAAATACGTAAACTACTGCTCTTGTTCCTTGAGACTGTAAATAGTTACAAAAAGCTACTGCTATATGTATATCTACTAGTTTACACAATTGTTCATTGTTCACTGTTCATCATTACTGTAAATTGTTACTTGTTCCATATAAACCGATTTGATTTTAGAAAGATCAGTTTATAAGAGCACATAAATAAAATAAATAAATGATCGTTTATATTAGTAGACAAAAATGGTTTCTCAAATAAAGTTTTCACAGTTGCCCTTTTAAGGGCTCCTAGGACAACCTGTTCTAACAAAGATGAATTAACTATGAACTGCAGTCTTTCAAACAGATCATCCCAGTTTCCATTAATGATACTATTGGATGGATATTTTGGGCCCAACAGTTATGTTTTATCAACTGCAACACACCACCTTATTGTCTCCACCCATCTCCAATCTCTCCTGGCCTATTTCCTTCTCCATCAGCAGACATCTCCATCTTCCTATGGTTACACAATGCAAGGTTCCACATTAGGAACCACCACCCAGGAAAAAGATTTAGGCGTCATTGTGGATAACATGTTAAAACCCTCAGCCCAGTGTGCAGCAGCGGCCAAGAGAGCAAATAGAATGCTAGGTATCATAAGGAAAGGAATGGAAAATAAAACAAAGGATATTATAATGCCTCCATATCGTTCCATGGTAAGATCGCACCTTGAATATTTTGTGCAATTCTGGTCGCCGTATCTTAAAAAGGATATAGCGTTATTAGAAAAGGTTCAGAGAAGAGCCACCAAAATGGTAAAGGGGATGGAAGGATACCCCTATGCTCTTTAACCTGGAAAAGAGACGGCTGAGGGGAGATATGATAGAAGTCTATAAATTAATGAACGGAGTGGAACGGGTAAACGTAGATCGATTGTTTACATTATCAGAATATAGAAAGACTAGGGGACATGCAATGAAGCTACAGGGTAAACTATTTAAGACTAATAAAAGAAAATATTTTTTCATTCAACGTGTAATCAAACTCTGGAATTTGTTACTGGAGGATGTAGTAAAGGCTGTTAGTGTAGCTGGGTTTAAAAAAGGTTTGGACAAGTTCCGGGAGGAAAGGTCCATAAACCATTATTAAGAAGGGACCTAGGATAGCAATGCTTGACCCAATACAAGCATTGTGGAACCTGTGTCCCTTGGGGAAACTGCTAGGTACGTATGACCTAGATTGGCCAATCTTGGAAACAGGATACTGGGCTTGATGGACCTTGGTCTGACCCAGTATGGCATATCTTATGTTCTTATGTTCCTATTCCATAGATTTCCCATAATCAAACCTTCATCTAGTGTCATCCATTCATCTTTCACGTGTAGATTATCCTCACTAAAAAATAAAATACTCCTTTTCAATGGCTCTTTAATGCAAGTTCCATCAGAAATGTTTCTTTTCTAAAAACCTGCTCTTGTCTTATTTTTCACTGAAGCCATAATCATGCATTCTTCTTAAAATGTTCTGCAAAGGCTCTACATTGAACCAGCAAAGATTCCATAGCCAATACCCCTTTCTGCACTAAAGACCTTCACAAGATTTACTACAGAAAACAGCCCCTTTGGCTTATTAGTGGAACACTAAATAATCTTATCAGTATAGCAGTTCTTAGCCTATAAACGTGAACATGATTTTACCCTGGTAATTAAGCAGTTACTTGGGTAAAATGGTTGAAAATGTCTTTCTCCTTTTATGTGTAAAAGTACCCATAAATTGTTTACAATGCCAGTTTTCCACCTGTTCCAAAGAAGATACAGAAGCAGCCACAGTACCACTTAAGCCCAAATTTTATGTGGGGTGTTTCCCTTTGGAAATTCATTTGCAGGCCTGTGGTGTTTGCAAGATAGTCACGAGGTTTACAAATTATGCTCATGAAATGAAGATTTGATCTGTGTTCTCTGAAGGATCCCGTTTATGTTGTTTTATGTCTGCTTCTGCCTTTTTTTTGCTGGAGGATATAAAATAATATATTGTGAATTAGAGAATGGATCTTTTTGTATTATGGGAGCTGGAGCTGTGGAGAAAGATGCATATGTCTATAAATTCTCTTATGTTATGTGTCTGTTTTGCAGTTAGACTATCCTGTTCAAGGACTTAGCTTTCTCTGTTGAGTAATCTATTTTTGACCGATGGATGGAATATGTTCAGAGAACTGTAGAACTGTTTGTTTGCGCCCCCTCAGATTATATCATTAAAATATTGTAAATGTATGGACAATAAGAGTCATGGTGTGCTTCCAGAACGTGTTTTACTTATTTATCATAAAAAATATTGGCCTATAGCATGTCTCATGATCCATAAATATATTTTATTATTGAAAGCTGAGGTGTAAGAATTAATTTAATTCTGTTCGAACTTCTGGTGTGTGCACTGATAACTTTAATACTGATTATTTCCAGATACTTGCAGCCCACTGTGAACCATCACCATGGGGAATATTGCAATCTAGTAATTCCATAGCCAAGGAATGCACTTGAGACAGCCAGCCACTGACGACAATTCTGTAGAAGACACTACTGAATTAGGTTTGAATCATTCTTTATATGACGTTTAAAATGCAGAAACCAGTGGCTGTCTTGCCAAAAAAAAAAAAATATGAAAGTCCAGATTTTATGTCTGAAATAATGTAAACCACTTATTCCCGAACAAAACTATAAATAATTTGAAAGATTAAGGGGTATGTTTACTAGAAACAAAGAAATATAGAAACCTAGAAAAATGACGACAGAAAAAGACCACATGGCCTATCTAGTCTGTCATTCCATATCAACAACTACAACAGTCCCCTTTTTTCCTTTAGAGATCCTCTGTGTTTGTCCCATGCTTTTTTGAATTCAGGTACTGTCCTCATCTCTACTGGGAGACTATTCCATGGATCCACTACTCTTTCTGTAAAGAAATATTTCCACATATCACTCCTGAATCTATCCCCTTTCACCCTCATCCCATGTCCCCTCACAGAACTTGCTTTCAATTGAAAGGGGCTCTCCCCCTGTGCATTTATGCCATGGAGGTATTTAAACGTCTCAATCATATCACCTCTATTCCACCTTTCCTCTCAGGTGTACATATTAAGATCCTTAACTCGTTTTGAACAGCTCGCATATTCTCTCTCTGTTCTGGATGATTTATTAGATTTGTTACACTCAAACAACTATGAAATACCGGCAATAATAAAAAATATTAAAACTTTGCAGAAAATAATAAGTTTCGCATAGTCTATGTTTTTCATACACTGGTCCAATATAGTATATTGTCCGTCTTCAGAAAAGATAGGATTCAGTTCCAATATTCATTGACTTAAACATACTGTATGATACTACTGAAACTGCAGTTTTCATTTAAAACACTTTATTATGATATAATATAGTTTGTCAAACAGTCCATTCTGATGGCGGAATATGATACACGTGAAAACACTTTTGATGCAGTGCGTCGATATTGCACCATTGAAACACCTAGAACAGAATGCTTGACAGCAATTAGTTTCGACAACATATTAGCCCAGCGTATGAAAAACATATAAGGCCGATATATGCACCAATAACTCTGACAGTAAGTAACTTACAGTTATCTAAACCTATTTTCTAGAGTCTACAAATACTTTTATTTGCAAAATAGTAGCTATTACAGCATTATAAGCTACTTACTATTTTTTGTGATCCTTTTATGTTGAGCCGCCAGTACCGAAAAAATCAGCAAACTTCGAATACCTATTAAACTAACTAGATCTCAGATAAAAAATCTGAATATAATGCTTTTTGACATAATAGCTAAACATAGTTCCATTAAATTTATAACCATTAATTAGTAAACAGTTGAGTAGTAAGTATGGAAACCTTATGCATGTAAAACATACGCTGGTCCAAAATGGGTTAAGTCTGTCCTCATATGTTTTATAATGAAGACCACTAATCATTTTAGTAGCCACCCTCTGTACTGACTCCATCCTGTTTATATCCTTTTGAAGGTGCAGTCTCCAGAATTGCACACAATACTCCAAATGAGGTCGCACCAAAGACTTATACAGAGGCACTATCACCTCCTTTTTTCTGCTAGCCATTCCTCTCCCTATGCACCCAAACATCCTTCTAGCTTTTGCTGTCACCTTTTCTACCTGTTTAGCTACTTTAAGATCATCAGACACAACCACACCGAGGTTCCACTCTTCTTTAGTGGACAAAAGTACTTTACCCCCTATACGATATTGCTCCCTTGGATTGCTGCAGCCAAAATGCGTGACCTTGAATTTTTGAACATTAAATCTCAGCTGCCAAATTCTAGACCATTCTTCAAGCTTAACTAGATCCCTCCTTATGTTATCTACACCTTCTTGGGTGTCTACTCTATTGCAGATTTTGGTATCATCCGCAAAGAGGCACACCTTAACCGACAGCCCTTCCGCTATATCACTAACAAAGATGTTAAAAAGAATAGGACCAAGGACAGATCCCTGGGGCACACCACTGGTAACTTCCTTCTCCTCAGAGTGAGCTCCATTTACATGTACCCTTTGTCTCCTCCCACTCAACCAATTTATAACCCAAGCAGTAACTTTAGGGTCCATCCCTAGGGTCGTCAGTTTGTTTATAAGTCACCTGTGAGGAACAGTGTCAAAGGCTTTACTGAAATCTAAATACACCACATCTTTGCCTCTCCCTCGGTCCAACTCCCTGGTCACCCAGTCAAAGAAATCAATCAGATTTGTCTGTCAAGACCTGCCTTTGGTGAATCCATGCTGCCTCGTATCCTGTAATCTGCTGGACGCCAGAAACCTCACTATTTTCTCTTTCAGCAGCGTTTCCAATAATTTACTCACCTCCGAAGTTAAACTAGCCGGCCAGTAGTTCTCAACCACATCTTTACTTCCGCTTTTGTGTAAAGGGACCACATGAGCCTCTCTCCAGTCCTTTGGCATCACCCCCAACTCCAACAAGGCATTGAAAAAGTCAGTCAGTGTAGCTGCTAGAACGTCCCCAAGTTCCCTCAGTATTCTAGGGTATATCCCATCCGGTCCCATTGCTTTGTCTACTTTAAGTTGAGCTAGTTTCTCACAAACACAGTCTTCTGAAAATTCTTCAAGATGCCCCTCACTTCTGTTCTTGTTTGTGGGTGTTTTCTGAGGTGCTGGTTCTTCATCTGTGAACACAAAACAGAAATATTTGTTAAGCAATTCTGCTTTATCCTCATCAGTTCTACATATTTCTCCCTTTCACCCTCAAGTCTGACAATACCACTTTTGCCCTTCCTCTTCTCACTAATATATCTGAAAAATGTCTTATACTCCCATTTTATTGCATTGGTTATTTCCTCCTCTTTTTGAATCTTTGCTTTCCTGACTACTTTGCTAGCTTCTCTAAGTTTTTCCAAATATAGATGCCCGTCTTCCTCTCTCTGTGATCTCTTATATTTCATGAAGGCCTCCCTCATTTTCTTCACCTTTTCAGCTACTTCTTTTGAAAATCATAGTGGTCTCCTTTTCCTTTTACCTTTATTTACCATTTTATCACAAAGGTTGGTTGCCCTTAAAATATCCCCTTTCAGTTTTGCCCACTGTTTTTCTACATCCCCCAGCTGTTCCCATCCCGCTAACGGTTCCTTGAGGTTTTGGCCCATCTTGGCAAAATTAGTTTTCCTAAAGTCTAAGACCCTCACTTTTGAATGGATTCTATCAGCCCTAGTCCTAATACTGAACCATCTGCTGATCACTTGATGCAAGATGATCTCCCACTGTAACATCAGGAAAGCTTTCCTCATTGGTAAGCACTAAGTCCAGTATGGCTCCTTCACATGTGGGACTGTTACCAGTTGCCTGAATAGTTCTTCCTTGCTTCTAGACACTGCAGCAAGGATGCGTCAATCAACATCTGGCATATTGTAATCTCCTATCAGTAGCACTTCCCCTTCCCTGGCAATGCTGCGTATGTCTTCTATTAAATCTCTGTCTACGTCTTCTCCCTGTGATGGAGGTCTATCATCACACCAATGCAAATGGATTTCTCTTTCCCTCTTTCTAGTTTAACCCACAGTGCCTCCTCTCTCCTTTTTAAGCCCTGTATTTCCATAACTTTAATATTATTTTTATTTATAGTGCCACTCCTTCTTCTCTTCTTCCTACCCTGTCCTTTCTGAATAACGTATAGCCTGATACAGATATATCCCAGTCATGGTTGTCCGTGAACCATGTATCTGTAACTGCGACTAAATCAAACTCAGCCTCTCCCATTAAAGCCTCAACATCTGGGATCTTATTTTCCATACTACGGACATTTATAGACACTGCTTTCCAGATGTTGCCTCTTTTGCCCATTTCTATAAAGGTATTTACTGTTTTTCTTATATGGGGCTTTCGTAGTAACATAGTGTAAATAGCTTATGTATATAGTTAACCCTGTTATCCAAGTTTGTACTCCTGTTCGATGTAAAACCTGACAGCTTGTGTTATGGTCGTTAAGTTATGATGTAAACCGCGCTGATGCTAAATAGCGCGGTATATAAGAAATTGTAATAAATAAAATAAATAAATAGTAAATGACGGCAGATAAAGATCAGCATGGTCCATCCAGTCTGCCCAGCAAATATACGGCAAAAGTAGGTGCACCCGTTGCTCCGTGCAGGCCACTCCTCCCCGTGTCTTAGTTTAGGGGTGGACCCACCACTCCATGTAGGACACCCTATTTGTTGAGAAGTTATATGGTTCAGTTTATTTTGTATTTATCCTGTTGCTATAAAGGGATCCGCAGTGCTTGTCCCATGCCGTTTTGAATTCCGTCACCGTGTTTGCCCCCACCACTTCCATTGGGAGAGCATTCCAAGCATCCACCACCCTTTCAGTGAAAAAATATTTCCTGACATTGCCTTCCAATTTTCCACCTTGCAGCTTCATGTTATGCCCTCTAGTTTTGCAGCTTCCCCGTCTTTGGAAGAGGTTTGTTTGTTCATCGTTCCTCTTTAAGTATTTAAAGGTCTGAATCATATCTCCCCTTTCCCTCCTCTCCTCCAAAATGTACACATTTAGGTCTTCAAGTCTCTTCTCATAGGGTTTCTTATGCAGGCTCAAAATCATTTTGGTCACCTTCCTCTGAACAGTTTCCAGTCTTTTTACATCTTTTGCAAGATTATGGTCTCCAAAACTGAACATAGTATTCCAAGTGAGGCCTCACCAGCGACCTGTACAGTGGCATAAGTACCTCTTCCTTTCTGCTGGTAATCCCTCTCGTATCCAGCCCAACATCCTCCTGGCTTTTGCCACCGCCTTGTCGCACTGTTTTGCCACCTTGAGATCATCAGAGATAATCACACCAAGGTCCTTCTCCTGAACCATGCACACCAACCTCTCGCCCCCTATTGCGTGCATTTCCCTTGGATTTCTGCTACCTAAGTGCATGACACTGCACTTTTTCACATTAAATCATAATTGCCAAGCATTAGACCATTCTTCCAGCTTTTGTAGATCTTTCCTCATGTTATCCACTCCCTCGGGGAAGTCCACTCTGTTGCAAATTTTTGTGTCATCTGCAAAAAGACAGACTTTTCCATTCAGTCCATTTCACATATCTGGGGGCTTTCTTCACCCATCCCCAATGAATCTAGTTTAAAGCCCTCTTCAGTAGATTAGCCAGTCTGCTACTGAAGACATGTCAACCCTTCTTGGACAGATGGACACCAACTCCGCTCTGCAGTTCTTGGAACATCATCCCATGGTCCAGGAAACCAAAATGCTCTCGATGACACCATCCATGCAGCCATGCATTTATCTCCAGGATGCAAGTTTCTCTGCTTGGATTTTATCCTTAACAGGGAGGATTGAAGAGAACCCCACTTGCACTCCCTATCTGCTTCACTCTCTGTCCCAGAACCATGAAGTCACTCTTGATATGCTCAGAGGGACACCTGGCAATATCATTTGTGCTGACATGGATGAGCAACATCAGGTAATATAGTCAGTAGACTTGATGAGTCTTAGCAAAGTCTCCATAGCATCTTGGATTTTGGCACCTGGCAGACAGCATACCTCTCTGGACATCAAGTCTGGTGAGCAGATGGACGCCTCAGTACCCCTCAGAAGAGAGTCACCAACCACCAATACCCTTCGCTTCCTAGTGGTCACTGATTCTGCAACTTTGGGGTGCTCGAGCTCTGGTTCTTCCCTTTCCTGGGATGCCTCTGCCTCCTCCACTTCCAGGGCTGCATAATGGTTCTTCAATTCAAGGGCTTGAGGAGTTGGATTGGTGATTCTGCAGGCCCTGGTGGCTCATGTCCAACCTTTGTCCTTCTGTAGGTTCCCATCTTCACCTCTGCTGGAGAGCTTGGATGTTTCAAGAAGCATCTCATCAATGTACTTCTCACTGTCTTGAATGCTCCTCAGCTTTGCCACCTCTTCTCTGAGCTCCTCCATCTGTTTTCTGAGAATCTTAGCATGTAGGCATCCTGCACATGGAACTGGTCCTTCAACTGGCATTGGGATCTCTGTCTGGGTAGAGGCAGATGCTGTAATGGGGGCAACAGCTTTGGCAATGTCATTTTTCCCAGCCATTGTTCAGTTGTTAGAGCTTTGGTACCTGTTGAAGTAAATGAGAGACTTACCAAACTACCAGCCTGTTTCTCAGCTGTTCTCTCAAAAAAAAACAGTTAACCTATTTTGAGTGTGCTCAAGATGTGCTGTTCTAAGTCCCTGTGTGTAGTTAATTTGGGAGTGGCCCTATAAAGCAAGAATGATTACATCAGGTGGATAGGAACCAGGGTGAGTAGGGCAGGAAATAACACCTGATGAGGTGTCAGTGGCTTCAAATAGCTGAGAAAGAGAAACTAACTGCAGAGTTTTAAACCTACTATTTTCCCTTTTGAAATAAAGCATCAAAAAGACTTTCTAAAAATGTATACCAAAACCCTTTTAGGAGCTCTCAGGCAGAGAGCTAGGAATTAAAAGCCACACACTCTTACTTTGCTTTTAAATGTATAGACCCTGGCTGTGTAAGTATAACCTACACAAATGGGGGGACAAAACAGGTAAGCTATTAGCTAACTTGATTTGACCTGCAAAAATTAAGATGGTGGTGACCCACCTGCAGCAGGATGATGGTACATTGTTCAAACAGGAGGCGGAGATAGCGCAGCACTTTAAATCTTTTTTTGAAACACTGTATCATGCCGAGGGAGGGGAACCAGAGGAGAAGGAGGCATTTTTTACTAATTTAGCTCTTCCCTACCTCACAGAGGATCAAAAGCAGCAGTTGAACTCCAATTCACCGGAGAGCTGAGAGGTGTCATTCGTAACCTAGGGCAAGCATGAGCCCCTGACCCAGATGGTCTAAGCACAGAATTCTACAAGATTGGCCCTCTACATCCAGGGTCGGCAGACTGGATTGGGGGCTTATTCCAACTCAGAGGTGGAATAAGTCCCCCTGGACGTCAGGGGATGGCAGGCTCAGGCAGCAGAGGAAAGGTGAGGGGGTGCAGGGGGTTCCTCACAGCCCGACCCTGGCCATGGAACGCAGACTGGGGGTTGAACTGCAGGGAAAGGAGAAAGTGGCCGGTGGCTGGGGATCGCAGCTCCTAAATGGAGCCACGGTGCCATGGCACTGCAGCTCCATTCAGGAGCCTGCCTGAGTAAGCTGGGGAGGGGTCTGTACATGCAGGATGATCAGAATTGGTTCCTGGCCTGCGCATACAGGCCCCGACCCCATTCCAATCCCACAGGGCACGTCTACCCCCTGTGGGATCGGAATCGGGTCTGCCTCTGTGCATCCTGATTCCGATCGGGCGCACAGGAGCCTGGACGCACATATTAGAATGTGCCTCCACGTCAGCATTATGCCATAGGATGTGAATATGCAGCACAGCACACCCCCCAGTCTCAGAAAGAGCCTTCTGTCAGACACGTGAATGGCGGAAGGCTCTTTCTGAGGCTGTGTGGGGTGCTGTGCTGCATATTCACATCCTATGACATAATGCTGATATCAGCAGTTTTGGATAAGGGACTCCAGGTCACACATTCTCGTGTATGTCATGATGATCCTGGACCAGACATGGGGGAAGGGGCTGATTTGGATGATGTCTACCGCAGTGGTGACCCATGGGACAGGCCTGCTGACAGGTATGTTGGACCTGCATTGGACACTGCTGGAAAATGGTTTGTGGTGGAGACATGTTGGCACAAAGTATGCCATATCCTCTGTCTAGATGATCCTCCAGGGCTGCGGATTCCTAATGAGTGACCACAGCGGGCATGAGGCACACTCCATGCCCACCCTCCATCCCACGATGCACAAGATCCCTTATGTCCCTATTCTGATCACACTGCCTGTATAGACCTCAAGCTTTCCCATACCTGGTCCTGCTTGACCTAGATAGCAGTGATGTCATTCTGCCAGACAGCCATGTCACACTGTGAGGCAGCCCCTGGTAGCCGAATCATAGCATGTGCTAGGATCACAAATTTGGGTACAGCATGTTTCCCCCATGCACTGCCCATGTACCACACCTACTGGTGAACTGCACCTCTGACCCCAGTGTTGGGCCACATGTATAAAACATTATTTTTGAACTTATGCTGCAGCAGCTCACTGTGAACATAGACCGCTGCTCTTTCTAACATATCCATCATGCAGCCATTGTACGCCATCATGCAATGAACGTATAAGAGGTCACTGACCCGCATATGTTATATAGATTTCCCACAACCTGACAGAGTTTCCCCAACCTGTTACAGCTCCTTTGCCCACAAGTTCTATGTTAATTTGTTCTCTCTAAAACCATTTGTTCAGTTACATGTAAAATGCTTTGGCTATAAGATAAAGTCGTCTATAAACACAGTTAAATAAATAAATAAACATGCACATCAGCAACTAAACAAGCCCCCAGTTTATGCCTAAAAGCACCAGTTCCCTTATAAAATTATTCCCTTCTCATCCTGAGTACATACTTCTGAGATTTAGCATTGCCAAAGCATCAAGATATTTAATAAATCAGAACACATTTTCAAATATAGTCATAGAGGGTCATTTTAAAAAGCTTATAGTCATGATTTGGATGTCTGAAAACGTGCATGTGGGCATTGAAATCATGGACACATCTCCATAGCCATTCCACAAATGATGTTCACAGATGTCTCCAGTGCAGGGCTGTCCAAGTAGGCACAAAGGTATGTCAGAGGCATGTCCGCGGAGTGGCAATGTACTGACACATCCCCATTTGATCTCAGAAATGTCAGAGACATTTGCAGGCACATCAGTGTTTATACCTTCTCCAGGCACAAATAGGCATCAGGAAAGTGCTTGTTTTACCTTCAAGCATCCAGAGAGTGTAGCGGAGATGGAGAATTAAAGTGACTAGCCTTAGATCACAAAGGTCCACACTGGGATTTGAAGCCTGAGCACTCTGCTCTTAAGCCACAACTCTAACCATTATGCTATTAGATGTCTTGATGCTGAAATGCTATCCTGGGGATGTCTATATAGATGTTTGATACACATGCATATCGGGTACATCCATGAACTTCCGACCCAAAACTATACTAACCTGTCTATGTCCAAAGTCTGTCCTATGTCAAAATCATCAATGTTGCCTCCTCGGTGATGGCCCCACCCTTATACTTAATTTCCCCACCCCTCTATGTAACACCGCTTTGACCCGGAGAAAGGCGGTATATAAATACAGCTAAATAAATAAATAAATAAATGTTTCTGAAATCGTGCCTGAACTTGCATGTGCCTGCTTTTTTTTACAGACGTTCTGGCTTTGACGTCCCAGATTGCACTTGGACATCCCACTGTGAAATGTGCCTCATAGCATAATACACACCAGTGTGTGTAAAAGAAATACGGAAAATGCACTAATAGGATTATCATAGTTATAAAACATAACATGCGCTTTGTGGCACAGTAATCACTGAAGTATTACATAGGAAAATCTCTTTTTCTCAAATTCCTCTGTGAAACCTGCACATGCTTTTAATTTTTTTTTAACCGTATCCAACCAGGAAATTATTCATTTCCCAATGATTCATTTAATTTCCCCCCAAAAAAACTAATTAGCAATCACAATTTAGTTACATGTTAATTACACAGTAGTTTCACCCTAATCAGTGACTCTTACTGTGAATTGTCATAGAAAATGTGCTGCTTCTTATCTGTGAAAATAAAAGCTTCTAAAATCTGATGCAATACCTTTTTCCAGGGCTTCATTTGTAGACAAAAAGGAAGTGGAACTGTGGGTGTTGTCTGTGGGGGCGGGGCCGGGGCTGGGGCCAGAAGTAATCTATGGGGCCGGAGGTGACTTCATTCCCGGACACACACAATGCTTCATTTGGAAATAAAAAGGAAACTGGTATGTACATATATATTTGGAAAATTAATGTTTTTAAAAATATTTTTAAAGATAATTTACAAAATTTGCAGTGTTTTGTTCAATATCTCAAACTAATCAATACTGTGCCCCCCCCCCCCCCGGCACAATTCCACCATTTCCTGTCTCCCTCCCTGACACAGTTTCACCATTTCTCCTGGCCTTGTCCTCTCCTCCGCTCATTTATGTTCTCTTTATTTCCTCCCAATCATTTTATTTTCTCTTCCTCCTCTTCTTGTAAACATCCCCCCCATTTCCTGCCCTTATCTCTGTCCTGCTGAAGGCCCAAGAAGATACTTGGATAAGGATTATCTCCCCTGTTCTTGAGTTCCAGCTTTTAACCTCTGAGGCTGGCACACAGCAGACAAGACTTGAGGCAATGCATCAGGACACAGCTCCCCACCTAGCGGTAGTAAACCCAGCAGAAATGCCTTGTAGCTGATGTACCTGGTCATGGTCCTGAGCTGTGCAGAGTGTAGGAGCCACTAAACAATAGTGGTGTAGAGGCAAAAAACAATGGTTTAGTTTTGTTTTAATCAATTTTCATTTTGTTTCATATTGCTTTTATACATTTTTATTTCAGAGAAATTTTGTTAGTTAAGAGGTAGCTGTGGCTGCAGCCCAACCAAATAACACAGCTGAAAGGTTACTAGAGATTTCAGACAACTACACGAAAAGCAAATTATTTTTTTATCCACTTTTGCCAACAGTTCTGTTTATTTACCTCCCCCCCCCCCCCCCCATCACAACCTGGCCCTGAAGCAATAGATGGGTTAAAAGGCAAGGGACTTGCAGGGATTGCTACTAGTATGTCTCCATGGAGGATGGGCTTCAGCCAGCCTGCTCTTAACTGTGTCTTGTATTTTGGTGATTTTAGTTTCTGTTTCCTGATTGGCCCAAAGTTTGTCTGGTCTTGAGCTTTATTGAAAACATTAACTGGATTTTTTTTTGTCTTGTAAATCAACTGACGTCTATTCTAAAGACTTTTTTCTTTTGCCATGATCTTATGCAAGAAATTCTGTGAAACTATGCTAGTGTAACGCAGAGGTTAACAAAATAACTTTTTATTTTTTTACCTTTTAAGAGGAGAGCTGTAGCAGGCTGTTAGGCTGCCAATACAGCCAGGTTGGTTTTTTTGGGTGGATCAGGGCCGGTCCAAGGCTCTAAATGGCAGCCAGTCCGTTTTGGTTCCTTCCCCGTGGCTGCAGGGAAGAGAAGAAAGGTGGAGTGTCTTTTTAAATGAAAAGAAAAAAAAATGGTCTGGGGGGCTCTGGGGCTGCTTGTAAGCAGCTGCGATGAATAAAAAAATGTTTTGAGGAGCCAGAGCCAGAAGCCTAAGGGGAGGAGAAGAGCTTTCAGGTTACAGGAACAGCCGAAGAGCAGACCGGTGGGTTTCTTTTTTAAAATTTGATCGAGGAGCTGTGGAGGGCTCCAGGGCAGGCTCCGTGGAGGAGGAGGAGGAGGAGGCTTTGATAGGGGAATCGCAAAATACCACGACTATCCCTGATGAAGGCCAGATGAGGTCTGCCAGCATCAGGGAAACCTGCAGGCAGTATGGATCACCCCAATATGTGAGTGAGGGGGTGGGTGTGGATTTTGCCAGCAGTGACTCCGAAGCCTCTGAGCAAGGCCCAGAGTCAGTACGAAGGGGGGAGGGGTCGTCCTGAGGTTAGAGAAAGGTCTGGGATTGTCCACATGAATGCAGAGGACCCTGGAAAAAGGAGAAAGGAGCCAGGCAGACCCCAGGGGCCGGCAAGGAGGAGAGCCAGGCGGATTAAGGTAAGGCAGGAGGCCTTGGAGAAGGGGGTGGAAGGTGGAGAGGCTTGGGCCTGCTCCAGGGAGATTGGCAGGAAGGGGAGAAGTCCGCCTTAAAGGGACCATGTCTTTGTAATGGTTGAACGTGAAATGGCAAAGCAACAAGAAATTAACTTTAATGGAAGAAAGGGGCCCAGAGGGCAAGAGGGGAAGAAAAAAAAAGTAGCGTTTTATTTTATTTTAAAAGTGCTTGCTGTTCACCAGCGATTTAAAAAATAATAATAATAATCTAAAAGGGGACTGCTGAGGTAAGGAGGGAGTCGAGGAGAAGTGAAGGGAGGGGTATTAGAGCAGAAGAAAGCTCCGTTGAGTTTCTTAATGGATTTCTGAGCTCCATTTAATGCCGTTTCGGAGAAATGGAAAAAAAAAAAAGATATAAAACTGGACATGTGAAGGTAAGAAGGAATCCAGAAGGGGTGAGGAAGCATAATAAAGCACTGCAAAGTGGTTCTAAAGTTGTGTTAAGGGTTAGTTTAGTGGCAATTTGCATATGTTTAAAAGAAGTGAATAAAAAAGGGTTTATTTAAACTTTAAAACTATAGCCAGTGTGTCTGTATCAAATGAAATCGATAAGTAAAAATGAATGTTTAGAATGCTAATTTATTAGTACAAAGTGGTGTTTATTCGTTTTAAAATGTGTTTCAGTGGGAGTAGAATGGAGGGATCCCAAATGTGACTTTGCTGCTCTTTGGCTTAGTTCTTTAGCTGTAGTGCGGGATCGGGGCCACGGCTCCGCTACTGCTGCCTAGTAAACGTACCCCATAGTTAAGCTAAAATCTCTCCCTGACTGTTAAATGACAGACTATAAAAATCCTGTGTGGGTTAGAGATAAAAGGAAAATTATCGGGGTTTCCAAGGGATAGGGAAAAAGGATTAGAGGAGGGACCCCCGGGGTTTATTTGATTACCTCACTGAGTGCAGGGACTCTGATTTTTCATGCTTAGACATTAGAAAGAGTCAGTTGGTGGTTGGGAATGAAAGAGAGAGGGTGTATGTTGGTTTGACTGGTGGTCTAGGCCTTTGAATGGGTCAGAAAGTGTAAAATTTGGGTATTTGTTGTGAAAGAGTTAAATGTAAAATGATTGAGTTTGAGTGGTTTTGATTTTAATTTCTGAGAAGTTGGGAAGAAGGTTACAGAGCAAGAAAGAGTAAGAAAGGGAGGCAGAAAGGGGTTTATTCTAAGTTAAATTCTTGTGCAATCCAAATTTTAAATTATTTAAAGAATGGTTAAATTTTTATTTCATTCAACTAGCCACGAAAATCTAACATCAATCCTAGAATCAGCCTGCTCATCCTTCTTAGAAAAAACCCACATCGTATTAGGGGACTTTAACCTGCCCTCACTCCACAGCAAGCAAACAAAATTATTCTTCAATTCAATGGCTCACATTATCAACAGATAATAAATATGCCCACTCATACTAAAGGCAATACCTTAGACATTGTATTTCTCCCAAAATCAGCTACAGACCACCTTCTCTACTCGCCCTCCTCAAACAAAACAAGTTCCATGGTCGTCTGACCATTACCTACTTAAATTCACCACTCCTATACTCCCTCCTTCCCACCTAACACAACACAATACCTCACAAAAATTGATTTAGACGCTTTGATAAGGAAACCTTCATAAAATACTTATTACCCAACCTAAATACTTCACTAACAGACCTAAACAACGCACTAAGGGCCCGATTCTATCCCGCACGTACATCTCCTTTGTACATCCAGGCCGAGCCGGACGTACATAGGAGATTGCGATTCTGATCCCAAGGGGCACGTCTAGCCCCACGGAATCAGAATCGCAAATAGCCGGAAGGTCGGGGGTTCAAATCCCACTAGAGGACAGCAACCTTGGGCCGGAAGGACTGGGGTCTAGTCCACAGGTGCTCCTTGTGGTCTTGGGCAAGCCACTTAACCCTCCATAGCCCATGTTCCCTGTAAAATAGTTATCTCCAGGTTATAATGCCCTGTTCAATGTAATTTCAGTTTGTTCAATGTAAACCACACTGATGCAGAATAGCGCGGTATATAAGAGAATGTAAATAAATAAATAAAATAAATAGGCATGTATGTGCAGGCCAGGACTGTGATTCAGTCCCGGCCTGCACATACATGCCTGCCCGACTAACTCAGGGCTTTTAAATGTAAATAGTTGAATTCTATTGTTCTATGTAAAATGTATACAAACTGTGTACAAGACTGTTAACCTGTTATATGTAAACCGCCCTTGATCTCTGGAAGGGGCGGTATAAAAGAAATAGTTAAATAAATAAATAAAATAAAAGCCGCAATGCCGGCTGCCGCAAAATAGAGTTAATTCCCCTAAGGCCAGGGTCGGGCTGCGGGGAATTAACTCATGCCACCCCAGCCCCATCTGCACCCCGGAGCTGAACAAAAGAAACGTCTCCCTGGGTGGAATAACTTCCCTGGACATTTCACCGGCCCTGGACATAGAGGGCTGATATTAGAATTGGCCCTGTATTATTTATTTATTTATTTATTTAACAGTTATTTATATACCGCTCTTTCCCTAGTATCAAGTGCGGTTTACATGGAACAGTAGGTTAATTGGTATGTAATATAACAAGTCAGTTTACATAGAACAGATAATTATAATTTACAAGGAATGTTGTAACATTAAAGGTATAACATATTAGAACATATATACATTGTTAGTTTAAATCTATAATCATCATGTGAATGAGAGTGTGGTATGGTTAATAGTGTATTAGTGATATTTATTTTGAAAATAGAGTATGTAATAATAATGTATAAATGTTAGCCTGTATCTATTTGAGTATTCTGTTCTGAGGGTGTATTGTAGTGTAATATGAATAAGTGAGCTTTTAATTTTTTTCTAAATTCCTTTATATCAGATAGCAGGCGAATGTTGTCAGGTAGATTGTTCCAAAGAATTGGAGCAGAGTGTGAGAAAGCTCTCTTATTTGTTTGTTTTCTGGCTTTTGTGAAATCTTTTGGTATTGTTAAGGTATTTAAGTTTCTGCTTCTTTGGGATCGTTTATCGATGTCTATATTAATCAGTGTATTGAGTGCCGATGGTGCAAGATTATTTATAAGTTTAAATGTAGTGACAAGAATTTTATATTTGATTCGGGAGTAAATAGGTAGCCAATGAAGTTCAGCCAAAATTGGTGTAACATGTTCAAGTGGGCTTATATTCATAATCATCCTGGCAGCTATGTTCTGAATTATTTGTATCTTTTTAATATTTTGTTTTGAAATGCCATTAAGTATTGTGTTTGCATAATCAAAATGTGGGGTGATGATAGCATGAATTATATTAATAAAGTCTTGTAGATGAATCAATGGTCTTAATTGTTTTAGTGTTTTGAGTTTGTAATGTATTTTTTTAGTTAGATATTTTATATGTGAATCCATATTTAGATTATTGTCAAGTATTACACCTAAATATTTTATTTCTTTTTTTGTATTTATTTCATGAGTATCTAGTGTGATCGTGTTTGGGGGTATGTATGTTTGATTTTTAGTGATGAATAATATATCAGTTTTAGTAAAGTTGATAAGTAGATTTTGTTCTTTGAGCCATTCAGTTAGTTCATTGAAACATTCTGTTATTTTTTGAAGAGGTGGGTGTGGGATTTCAAATGGGAGGTAGAACATTATATCATCAGCGTAGATATGATAATAAACATTGTGACGTTTAAAGATGTTACAAACTGGTTGTAAGTAAATATTAAATAATAGCGCAGATAATGCAGAACCCTGCGGGAGACCCTGAGTTTGTTTGAAGGTGTTAGAAATTTGGGTGTGGATTCTTACTGTTTGAGTTCTGTTTGATAGATATGATTTGAACCAATTATAAACAGTAGATGTAATTCCAATTTGTTGAAGTCTGTTTAACATTGTTAAGTGATTAACACTGTCAAATGCAGCTGATATGTCAAGGAAAACAAGAATAAAGGCTTGTTTAGGATTATCAATACCTCTTAATATTGTGTCATAAAGGATCGTTAGCAAGGTTTCTACTCCATGGAAGGGTCTAAAGCCATATTGATGTTCATCAAGGAGGTTTAATGTGTCAATAAAGTCTTGTAGTTGAATTTGTACAATTTTTTCAATAAGTTTGGCCATAAAAGGAATACTTGATATGGGTCTGTATGATTTTGGGGATAATTTATCTAATGTGTTATTTTTAAGTATAGGTCGTATTTGAACGTGTTTGAGAGATGGTGGTAAGTAGCCTTTTTGTAAGGATAGGTTCACTAAGGGTAGAATGAAAGAAGAGAGTATTGAGAAAGTCTTCTTTATCCAATCAACTGGGCATGGATCAAGGTATGAGGTTGTTGTATTAATGTTAGTTATTGTAGTTTTGTATGTCCTGGGCTGGCGACCACCCACTCTCCGCCTCGTGCCGCCCCTTCCCCGCCCCCGTCTAACTTCCCCGCAGAACCGGCAGGGAAGTTAGAAAGGAGGGGAAGCCGGCACAAATAGTGGGGATGGACGTCCGTCCCTGCTATTTGTGCCTCAGAATAACCCCCTAAGTAATTGGAAAATCACAAACTCAGCAACCCCAACAAATACGCAGTTAAGAACAACCCAAAGAACATCGGAAAAATGGTTCACACAAGATCTAGCAAAATTTAAAAAAGGAACTAAGGAAATATGAACATAAATGGAGATCTACTAAAACTCCAGAAAATAAATTTCTCTACATGACATCCCTTAACAATTACAAAGAAGCAATTAACAATGCAAAGAAGGACTACCGCACTAATATCCTTACTAATTCCCTCAATCATCCGAGAGAACTTTGTGAAATCGTCAAGTCCCTAACTCAAAATGAAGCAAACAATAGTAACATAAACTCCCAAATTCTAGCAAATTCATTATGGAAACTAAAAAGAAAAAAACACTATAGACTTCACTTCCCATCCTAAGCCTCCCATAAACCATAGCACATGGCACACCTTTCATCTAATAGACCAAAAACAACCACTAAACACAATCACCAAAATTAACACCCCCACTTGCCCCAGACCCCTGTCCAGTTGTCTGAATTAAAGCATCCAAGAATTAGCTAGCTCCTTACCTCCTCCATATAGTTAACCAATCCCTCGACCAAGGAATCATGCCAAAGGAACTCAAACTCACGATGATTCAACCAATCCTAAAAAACAAAACACTTGATAAGCAAGACCCTAGTTCTTATAGACCCATAGCTAGTATACCATTTGTAGCTAAAGTAATTGAAAAAGGTCATCTAAACTCTACTCCAGGACTTCATAGATCTAAATGCACTGCTAGATGACCAACAATTCAGATTCCGCCCATACCATGGTGTTGAATCACTCCTACTAGTTCTCTTTGACACTCTCATACGTGGCATCGATGATGCCAAACAGGTGTTCATTCTTGTATTCCTGGACATAAGTTATGCTTCTAAGCATCACCCGCATGTCACCGTTTCCTATGTTCCCAATTTGAGTTCTCTGTAACGGTTTGAATTGTAATGTAATTGATTTTAGGATAAGGTAGTATAAAAAAACTTGTTAAATAAATTGCCTCCGCGTTTGACAATGTCAACTACAACACCCTACTCACTAGACTAGAACAATCTATCAATGGTTTAAATCATACATTTCCGACCGCATGCAACAAATACAAATAGGACAAAAAAATCCATAACCTTCAAACAGGAACAGGGTATACCACAGGGAACTGCCCTCTCTATCTACAACCAATCTGCAATATTTTCAGAAAATTCAAAGTGGGATATCATATCTATGTAGATGATATCATGTTATATCTTCCCCATAGATATGATGAACCCCACTAAACACATAATGGCATCATGTATCAAAGAAGCACAGTACTGGCTAAATTCATATAACCTGAGCATTAACTTCAAAAAAACTGAAGTGCTCTACATGACAAGAAACCAGAATTTCACTCCCTCCCTGACACTCACAATACAAGGTACTGTGCTTCCAGTGAAAAAAGAAGTAAAATATCTTGGCCTGATACTTGATCAATCCCTCACCATGACTCACACATAAAACAGATCACTAGAACTATATTTCTCAAACTAAGAGCCATACAACACTTTAGACCACCACTTGACATTCATGACTTCAGATCAGTTGTACAAGCTCTAATCACTCCACACTTTGACTTCTGCAATACCTACTCCATGGATTACCCTAAAAGAATCTGAACCAACTCCAAATGGCACAGCGAGACTCATCTGTAAAGCCCGATTAACAGACCACATTACACCCATATTACACAATCTACACTGGTTACCGGTTTCAAGTAGAATAAAGTATAAAACTTTAATGATAGCATTCAAGCTATTTAATAACATAGCACCCTCATTCCTTTCAACATTAATTACCTGCACAATAGACACAAGATCCAAAAGAGGACATGCACAGAACACCCTATTAATCCCACCATCCTTCCGCAAAACAAAACAAGTCACAAGCAACAGAGGATTCTCATATGTTGCACCCATTTTATGGAATGCCCTACCAGTCACGTTATGATCCATCAAAGACTTACAGACATTTAGAAAGGAAATAAAAACGCTACTATTCATCAAACACTATTGTAAAAACTATGGCAATAATGGCATATATCCAACTCCACCCTGAACCCTTCAAATATTACTATAACTATATCCAAGACAAATGCTAAATGTAATTCTGCAAAAGCTGTAAGTAGTTCCATATGTAAATAGTTGTGTTCAGTGTTTAATGTTCAGTTTATGACCTTGTTCTATGTAGTTTGTTTGTTTTGGTAAACTGCCCCTGATCTTGGGAAGGGGCAATATAGGAAAACACTGAAATAAAATAAATAAATAAATACAATAAAATGCCCCAAAGTGGACTAGCATTTAGCAAAGAAGGCAGTAATAATTTAACAGCAGCAAATATATATGTAGGAAGCAAAGCTCCTATAGTAATTTATACCAATTTCTCTAACAAATCTTAATTATCATCATGTTACAAAGTCTGACTTACACTTGCACTGACAAAGGAATTTCTGTAACTGATCACACCCAATAAGGAATAACAGCCATACAACCTGCTGAGCTGAAAAAGGTACCAGTTTCCAGTCTAAAGAGGCAGTTGCAGCTCTTGCAATGGCTAGCTCAAGCAATGAGGTCAGACTCAGGTGGTCTACAAGCGAGTAGGTCAGTGCAAGGATCTGTTAGTTCAGACAGTAATACATTTTAGGGCTTTACTAGAAGGATAATGCCAATGAATAGTCTGTGGCACAAAGCCAAGCATGGGCCTTTGTAAAGGGAAAAATAAAGTTCAAAAACCCTTTTTCCCATTCTGGTAAAAACTCTTTTGAAGCTCCTTTCTGTCCTTTCCTGCTCCTCACATGTGCAGGTGACCCCTTACACGTTTCTTTTTGTTCCCTTTGGTAATGTATTATACAATTTTTATGTGCTCATTTTTTTACTATTTGTTTTTTGTTTTTGTATTATGATTATATTTTAATTTTGATTTTATGTTTATGTGTCTGTTTTTAGACCCCTGATGAAGGCCTAGGGCTGAAACTTGTAAAGTTGGGTCTACAATAAAGTTTTCTTGGTTTTATCCTAAGTGTTTTGGCAGTGGTATTTGCCCTCCACTGCTTTTCTCTTCCTTGGTTTATGCGGAAGGTCTCCCTCTTTGGCTCTCCAATAGTTAAGAAAAAAAACAAAAAGCAGCAGCTGTAAAGGTTTAAGATTTACATCAAGCATTGGCTTTGTCTAAAAATACTATCTTCGAAGCCCAGACCTGATGTATTCCATGCTTTAAGAAAAGTGGAAGGAAGACAGGCCAAAAAACTGCCAGCATGGTTTAAAGGTGAGGACAAAGAGGCTGCTGTAGCCACTAGCATCTTCAAGAAATGGAAAAAAGGAGCCAAATGACGAAAATGGGAAACAATATAAGCACTGGCAACTTAGATGGAAGGCATTGATAAGGCAGGCAAAGAGAGAATTTGAAAAAAACCCCTTGTTGTGGAATCAAAAATGCATAATAAAAACATTTTCAAGTACATTCGTAGCAAAAACCCTGTGAGAAAGTCAGTTAGACCATTGGTTGATTAGAGGGGTAAAAGTGGTGCTAAAGGACAAGACCATAGCAGAGAGACTGAATGAATTATTTGCTTTGGTCTTTACTGAAGAAGATGTGGGGAAGTTGCCCATGCCTGAAATGGTATTTAAAGGTGATCTATTGGAAGAATTGAAAGAAATATTGATAAACCGAGGAAATGGTATACATCCGAGAGTACTAATAGTATATCTGCAATCTATGAACTATCATTAAAATCATCTGTAATTCCTGAAGACTGGAGAATGGCCAACATAACGCCAATTTTTAAAAAGGATTCTAGAGGTGATCTCGGAAACTACAGACTAGTGAGCCTGATGTTAGTACAGGGCAAAATGGTAGAAACCATTAAAAATAATAAAATTACTGAACATGTAGATAGTCATGGTTTAATGAGAGAAAGCCAACATGGATTTAGCCAAGGAAAGCCTTAACTTAAAGGGAGGAGTAGCCTAGTGGTTGGGGCAAGGTACTTCAGGCCGGAAGGTCGGGGGTTCAAATCCCACTAGAGGACAGCAACCTTGGGCCGGAAGGACTGGGGTTTCTAGTCCCACAGATGCTCCTTGTGGTCTTGGGCAAGCCACTTAACCCTCCATTGCCCATGTTCCCTGTAAGTATTAGTGTATGTGTCTCATATCCCCATGTGTTAAATGTATCCCCCAATTGTGTTGTGACCGCTTTGATTGAAGGATAAGGCGGTATACAAAACTGTCTAAATAAATAAAATAAACTTATTCATCTGTTATATTTCTTTTGAAGGTGTGAATAAACTGGTAGACTAAGGTGAACGGGTTGATATAGTGTATCTGGATTTTCAGAAAGCCTTTAGCAAGGTCCCTCATGAGAGGCTCTTGACCAAATTAAAAAGTCATGGGACTGGAGGTAGTGTACTATTGTGATCAGGAACTGGTTAAAAGAAATCAAAGATTAGGGCTAAATGGCTATTTTCTCAATGGAGAAAGGGGAATAGTGGAATACCCCAGGGATCTGTGCTGGCACGCTGCTTTTGAACATATTCATAAATGACCTGGAAATGGGAACAAGTAGTGAGGTGATCAAATTTGCAGATGAAAAATTGCAAGAGGACCTTGATAAACGCCAACCAAATAGCAGATGAAATCTAATGTGGAAAAGTGCAAAGTTATGCACCTAGAAAAGAACAACGAAAACTATGGTTACATGATGCAAGATTTCACATTAGGAACCACCATCCAGGACAAAGATTTCAGTGTCATTGTGGATAATAAGTTGACACATTCTGCCCAGTGTGCAGCAGCAGACAAGAAAGCAAATTGAATGCTAGGAATCATAAGGAAAGGAATGGAGAAAAAAACAACAAGGATATTATAATGCCTCTGTATCATTCCATAGTGTGATCACACCTTTTATGTTGTGTGCAATTCTGGTCACCATATTTTAAAAAGGATATAGTGAATTAGAAAAGGTACAGAGAAGAGAGAAAATGGTAAAAGGGATGGAAGGATACCACTATGAGGAAAGTCTTAAAAGGTTAGGGTTTTTCAAGGTTAGAGCTCTATAAGTTAATGAATGGAATGGAACCAGGTAGACGTAGATCAGTTGTTTATGTCATCAAAAAGTAGAAAGACTGGGGGACACACAATGAAACTACAATGTAAGCCATTTAAGACTAATAAGAGAAAATATTTCTTCACTCAACTTCTAATCAAACTCTGGAATTTGTTACTGGAGGAGGTAGTGAAGGCTGTTAGTGTAGTTTGGTTTAAAAACCGCGTTTGGACAAGTTCCTGGAAGAAAGGTCCATAAAACATTATTAAAGAGGACCTGGGAAATCCACTGCTTGCCTCGGGACAAGCACTGTAGAACCTATGTACCTTTTTGACAACCTGCAAGGTACTTGTCACCTGGATTGGTCACTGTTGGAAAAAGGATGCTGGGCTTGATGGACCTTGGTCTGACCCAGTAAGATATTTCTTATGTCTCCACAGTATAGCAAGGGAGCCAATCAACAGGCCTAACTATCCCAGCTGTGCCACACTGCTTGTTATTCTTTCTACAGGGCTACTTGTCCAGAACTTCCTGCTATGCAGTACACGTTCCTTTCTCCATGGTTTCTTAGAAAGAATTCATTCCACAGTTTTGACTTCAGGTGCTTCATTCATGATTACCATTCTCTTGCTCCTATAGGGATTCACTGTGTTAAACCCACTACTTTTGGAATTTCAGTTCTGTTTTTGCTTCCACCACCTCTTTCAGGAGGGCATTTCAGGCTGAGGATCGTTGGCTTAAATCCTGTACCCTTGTTGACTTCCTGCCTTTCAAATTCATGCTACCCTCTTTCCAGTCAGCCATAGCATTCACCAAGCAAGTGTACTATGTTCAACTAATTCTCTTGCCTCTGACCTTTATTGTCTCTTTGCAATGCTCAATTGTCTTCCAAAAGTGCTACCACCTCGACCCCTCCTTCACTTTCTGCCCAGATCTTGCCTGACTACTTCCACGATAAAAGTTTACAAGATTAGTTTTGAGTTCTCCACAAGGTCATCTCCATCCCTCCTTCCCCCTCTTCACTCCCAAATCCTTCCCTCAACCAATGCCACCCTTTTTCCTTTGTTAAATCCACCACACATCTCATTACCTGCTGCTCTGATCCCACCCCACACATCTACTAAACTCTATCTCTTCAGCTGTCATCCCTACTATCTGTCATATCCTCAACCTATAGCTCTCCACTTCACTATCCTGTAGTCTTCAAACATGCTGTGGTTACACCTCTCCTCAAGAAACATTCACATGACTCTACTTGCCTTTTAATTAAACTACTTGTTTTCTTTCTGCCTCTAAATTCACTACCTGTTCCTCTGATCCTATCCACACCCATCTACTTAACTCCATCACCTCTATTGTCATTCCTTCCATCTCTCATATTCTCAACCTTTCTTTCTCCACTGCAACTGTCCCAGCTGTCTTCAAGCATGCTGTGGTCACTCCTCTCCTCAAGAAACATTCACATGACTCTACTTGCCTTTTAATTATTGACCCATCTCCCTCCTCCCCTTCATTTCTAAACTACTTGAACATGTGGTTCACCGCCGCTGTGTTGACTTTCTCTCATCTCAAGCCCTTCTGGACTTTGGCTCTAGTCCTCTACATTCTACTGAAACGGCTCTTGCCAAATTCTCCAGCGACCTGTTTCTAGCTAAATCCAATGGCCTTTAATCAATCCTCATTCTTCTTGACCTTTCTGCTGCTTTTGACACTGTTGACCACCACCTTCTCCTTGACACCTTGTCCTCGCTTGGTTTTATGGACTTTGTGCTATCCTGGAACTCTTCTTATCTCTCCCATCACTCTTTCAATGTTTGTTCTGGTAGATCCTCCTCTACTACTATCCCACTGTCAGTTGGTGTACCCCAAGGGTCTGTTCTGGGCCCACTCCTGTTCTCTCTATACCCAGTCTCAGTGCACTCATCTTCTCCCATGGTTTTCAGTACCACCTTTATGCTGACTCTCAGATCTATCTCTCTACACCTGATATCTCTCCAACACTCCAGGCCCGAATCTCCGACTGTCTATCTGACATCACTGCCTGGATGTCTCACCACCGTTTGAAATTCAAAATGGCCAAAACTGAGCTTATTATTTTTCCTCCTAAATCAACCTCCGTTCTTCCTCCTTTCTCTGTCTCTGTGGATAACACTCTTCTAATCCCTGTCTCCTCAGCCCATAACTTTAGGATCATCTTTAACTCCTCCCACTCCTCCACACACATCCAACTGATAACTGAAACCTATTGTTTCTTTCTCTTTAATATCAGCAAAATTTGCCTCTTCCTTTCTGAACACACTAAGATACTTATCCACTGTTTAGTCACCTCCTGTCTAGACTATTGCAACCTCCTCCTTGCTGGTCTCCCTCTGAATCATTTCTCTCCCCTTCAAGCTGTTCAAAACTTAGCTGCATGGCTAATCTTCCACCAGCCCTGATATACTGATATAACCCCTCTTCTCAAGTCACTTCATTGGCTCCCCTGCCATTTGCATATCCAATTCAAACTTCTCCTTCTGACATATAAATGCATTCATTCTGCTGCTCCTCACTACCTTTCCTCTCTCATCACTCCCTATATCTCTCCTTGTGAACTATGCTATTCTGGTGACTGCTTTTCTCTGTCCCCTTTTCTTCCATGGCCATCTCCAGACTTCGATCCTTTCACCTCACTGCTCCTTATGTCTGGAACAAAATACCTGAGACCGTACATCAGGCTTCATCTCTGTCCATCTTCAAATCCATGCTAAAAATTCACCTCTTTGAGGCTGCTTTTGGATCCTGATATGCTTAATCTTTTTATGTGTCTCCTTACCTTTCCCTAGTTGTATCCTTGTCCTCGGCTGTTGACTAGATTGTAAGCTGTGATGGAGCAGGGACCATCTTTCATATGTATCTGTATAGTGCTGCATATGCCTTGTAGTACTATATAAATATTCAGTCGTAGTAGTAGTGTAAAAAACGATGTGTAGATTGGAATACACGTGAAATGCCATTTCAGAAGGCTTCTATTTACACACAGTGATCCTCACCATTTTCAGATGTCAAGGTGGCATGGTTAAGGTACGGAGAGGGAGTGGTTTGGCACGCCTACAATATTGATGTGTAACCCCCATTTTACAAGGCGAATACATGTTAATCTAAAGAAATCTACAGTCATTTGCACCTGCTCCAAGACATGAGTGTTTGAAGAGCAGATGTAAAGGCCATGGTCACCCTCACCCCACTGACATCCCACTCTTTCTCCCTGGTAATTACCACACAAAATGGTACTCTAACGTGCTGTGGCGGCATGCACTCTTATCGCAGGTAGCGCCATGTGTGTACCTTCATGCTAACTGCGCACTGCTCACCGCGCTCATTCTCCACCCCAACTCGACTCTTTACCACCCCGACATGTGATGCACTATTAATGTGAAAATCAACCTGTGCTGTTTCAGCCCCGCACTGTTGGTTACTGTGAGCTTTAGTGCAATTTTAACTTGCGCCAAAGCCCACACTGATTGCACAGCACGGTTTACTAAAAGGACCCTTTGGTGCTTCTTAAGCCTTCTATAAAATATGTAAGTGAACCTAAACTCCTTTTTTACTGTCTGCATGACCTATACAAAATTGTCCTCCATGTATCATTGCTATATAGGTTCTGAATGTCTTTTTGAAGTCTTCTGTATTACTTCAGAGTCTGCTGGTCATAGAGGGAGCTTGTGCAGCTATAAGTAGAGTGATGCTAAATTTTCTTTTTTTGGGTCATAATTTGTAAGGGGAAACCTTCCATTTTTGCCTTGTGCCTATTGTTGGGGGGAGTTTCAGAGGTTGCAGAGTATGCTTACAGAACTGGAGACACGGGGGGGGGGAGAGGTAATTTTCGAAGCACTATCATGATTTCTGCATCTGAAAATGCCCATTCAAATGTGGAAATAACATGGGTGTCCCCAGATCCATTTGAGAAAGCCCTAAATCTACATGTGTCTGATGTGATCATGTCCAAGACGTACAGGAATGCCCAGGGCAGTCCAAGACAGATACACACATGCACCCGGTTATAATTTGGCATTGCGTGTTTGCATTCAGAGATGTCAATGGCTGCACCTGCTCCAGGGAATGAACAGGATTCTGAAAACTGCTTGTTCTGGCAATCCAACAAATATAAGGAGAAGAGGGGAATGCCCCCTCACTTTCCTGATATTTTTTGCTCATCCAACAGAATGTGGCAGTAAGTAAATTCTCATTTGTCCTAGCTCCAGCATTGCTGCTGGCCCTGTTTTCAAGCTGACAGGCTGGGATGTGTATGTGGTACACAAGCATGTTCTGAAATATGGCCATGGGCAGGTCTATGTTCCCAGAATGGCCTTTCCTAAAATATGCTTTTTGGGGTGCAGGGTTCATATTGGACGTCTGTCCCTTGCTGTACAGACTCTGTTATTGAACCTTTCTGGGGTGGGAGGTAGGTACAGTAAATGGGGACAGATTGAATAGGGATCATACCGGATGGGACCCTGGGTGGTGGCCTGAGTGAAGGCAAGACTCTTTCGTGGAAGCAGGGGGTGGGATCGCGAACACTAATGCAATTTCATTTTCAGCACAGGAGCTCTTAAAGGGAAGGAAAGAAATAATGAAGAAAAAACAGGGCAGAGTGAATGAGTAAGTAAAAATGACAGAAGGAAAGACATGCAAAACAGTAACACTTGCAGAAAGACACACCAATTCACTCAAGGCACATGCCTCGGGCTATGCTTGCTTCTTAATGCTTGGAGAAATTATTACAATCAAATTATTTGATTCATCATTTGGTGACCAACTGTTCATAAATGTATTTAATGCACCAAGTTTTCCAAACATATTGCTTCTCAGTTTGTTCAAGTGAATACTTCTTAATGAATGATATCACACTAGACAGCTTCCTTCATTTTACTATGAATATATTTAGCAATTTGAAAGTCTGCATCCATAGACCTTTTCCAGTGCCTATTTGTGTCAGGAGCAGGTGAAAACTCTGACATAGCTCAGGAGGTGCTGTGAGCTTCTGAGCTTGGGTGAGGACATCCCAAGTTCTTGGGATTGCCCCAAACACACCTACACCATGCCCCCGTTCTTACTTGGACTTTGAAATCGCTTTCTAAAGTAGTTTCAGGGACATCTTCCTGTTTTGGATGCCTGAATGCCCATTTTCAGACGTCCAAAGCATGAATAGGGTTCCTAAACTAACCCCCTATAATTCATAAGTTGAAAAGGCCAAATAATTCCTAAAGAATGGATTTGTGGTGGTCTCAAAAGTCACATATTTTGTATTGGTCCAATAAAAGAAGGTACCAGAACTTGTAGAGATTCAGGTCTACTTCTAAAACGGTTCATTGCACAACGTAGATTTTTTGCAGAGATGTTAATTTTTCATTTATATCATATTTTCCAGGAAGTTTTATTGATAAGAATGCATTTATGGTTTTCCAGCATTTATTCAGATATGATTTCTTAGATAAATATTATGTACTGTACCTTTGAGGTTTTGGTGTTATAAACTGTTTCACTCCAGATTGTACTATCATTTCACAAAGTACAGCAGTACTCACTACAGTGTTAATGAACTTTAATAAAGTCCTTGATTTTTAATCAAATTATAAAGCACCAGAGGGAATTTAGCCACTCAAAATGCTTCCTGTTTGCACATCCCATAGCTTCTTATAGTAAGTTAATAAACGCTATAATTTTTGGTATGGTATAAAAAGTCAATTTACACTCGTTAGCAAGTAGAATTCTGCTTATATCAGGATAGCGAGATTCCATAAAAAAGGTCACCGATAGCTTTAGTGTCCTTGTATCAAATCAACTACAAATATCCCGTCCTTGGGTACTCATCTTGTAAAAAATTAAAGCAAAAAAGAATTTATTGATAGACCTTACCCACAGTTATTAACAATAAGAGCCATGTACAATGTCCTCTCATGCACGAGAACAATAATGGATTTTTATATTGCAATAAAAATGGGAAGCAGGTATTTTTTATTGGCACCTGTTCATAAATTGCTATTTCTTTTACTGCATTTATAATTTACTTATCACATGCTCATATTATATTAAACAGAATAAGAAAAATGCATACAATACATCCTCTCAAAGATTTCATGCCATAATATATCATAATTAGGGAATAGTATGGTAAAACCTTTGGGGTTCTATTGGATAATCTGTGCTAAGGTTTTGTATCCAACCTGCAACAACCGGAGCCAGATTTAAGATGTTGGAACCATAGGCAGACCTTGAGAGCAGTGGAGAGGGGAGATTTCTCACTCAGATTTCATAAAGCATAGTCCTAAAGCAAGTAGAATTGGGCTCCTTTAAGCCTAGATATTTGGCACCCTCAAAATCTGCCACCCAAGGCAATTGCCAGTGCTTCATATACCTAAATCAGGGCCTGGTATTAATAGCTAAAGGCCTATATACTCAGTATTTTCAGAGGCATGTGCAATGTTCAGCAGACCTTTATGGTTACAATATAAGTAGTGTAAGGTACATGGCCATTTTTAGTGTATGTACTTTGCAGATACTAAGTTTCAAAGGGAAGTTGTTTGCATGTAGTTTCCATGTGAGAGGACTGAAGCTTACAATAGCTAATAATGCCAATGTATATTGTAAACAATGTGGATTCCTTGACGTCTCTCCAGTCTAGTCCCAACATGTGGGTTCCGCACCTCTCACAGCAGCTTGGAGACTGAGACACCTCAACCTTTTGTGGTGATGATGATGATGAGAGAGAGATATCCTCCCAGGATCCGCCTCCTGAACTCCAGTAAATCAGTCTCCAAGCAGCTGGAGAGTAGCGGAGCCAGGAGGGCTCCACTGAGAGACAATTAAGGAGAGAGCTTTAGCTGTAGAATTAAAGATAAATACCTTTTTTTTTTTTTTTAAAAAGAAAAGAGGATAAATTTGGCTAATTCTGCGGTAGGGGAGAAACGGGTATTGAGGTCTTTTCTTCTCTCTTTCGGCTACTTGCTCCTGTTCCCCCCCCCTTCCCTTTATGGGTTTCTCATAGCAGGTAGGGGTTGTCGGGGTCCCTGGTGCTTTAGCGCAGGCTCTGGGCTCAGGGAACACGACACAGTGAATTTGTTCCCCCCTATTTATTCAGCGCTTACAGAAGACTTGCCTGGCTGCGCTGTAAAGACCTGGCGGCACTTGACGCAGTGCGGTGTCTCGGCCCCGGCACTGTCAGCAGGTCGTTCGGAGGCTTGGAGTGCCTGCCACAGGCAGTAGGAGAGAAGGCCGGCGTTTCTTTCGGCTGCAGGCTCGGAGGAGCATTGAGGGGGGAGTAGCACTTCTGGCAGCCTCATTCTCCAGTTCCCGGCGCTGTGCGGTTACCGGAGCAGAGAGCGTGTGCGGAAGCACGACGCAGCCACCACAAAGGTAAGGCAACAGATCGCGTGGCGTTAGAGCGGGAAACTGCTGGCGGTTCACAGGCCCGATCGCTGTTTCTTTTTGAGCGGGAAGTTTTCTTTTTTCTGGCGGTAGTTCTGCTTCGCTCGGGATTTTTTCTTGCTTTTTCGCTTTTCCTTTTTCAAGGCGTGCTTGAAGTTTTTGATTGGACCCGATTAGCGGTCTCATTAAAAAAAAACAAAAAACAAAAAAAAAAAACCTTTTCTGAGGGAATGTCGTCTAGGCCGCATTGCCTAGTCTGCGGTTCTAAAAGGGCTATTGTGGCAGACACGGGGGTTTGCAAGAGGTGTGCTCAAGAGGCGGCTGCCATGGAGCACAGCATAGAGGGGGCATTGGGGGACCAGACAGAGTCTAAAATCACAGGACTCCTCTACCCTATCCATGCCCCTTGCGGAGCTCGTCGCAGGTCCCTCTTCCGCCCCGGACTTGCCTTCCCCTCCTCAGTTGGCACTCCCGGGGGGACTGGCAGCCATATTCTCCTCAGACTTTGTAGCACTGCTGCAGCAGGCCTTGGGTCAAGGTGGGCGAGAGCAAGAGGCCAGCTCTTTAGGTTTATCTCAAGGCGAAAAGAGGCCAGGGACTCCTTTGCATATGGGGAGGTTGTCTCAGCCGGCGAAGAAACCGAGATTGGAAAAGGAACAGCAGGAGCGCTTTGTGGACTCCGAGGGTGTCCAATCAGATGAGGAAGATCCGGAGTTGGAATTGGAGGAGGAGTTGGAAGAAGGGGAGATCACAGACAGAGAGGAGCAAGCCAGAGTGGTTCGAGTGTTTCGGAGAGAAAAGCTTCCCGCGCTTATTTCAGAGTCGCTTAAGGCGCTCAACATGCCGTCACCAGGGCCAGCAGAGGATGCTTCCTTGGAGGATCCTTTGCTGCAGGTGTTTAGGAAGACGCAGCAGGCCTTCCCAATTCATAGGGTAGTCAAAGAAATGATTCAGGAAGAATGGGACATGCCGGAGGCGGCCCTAAAAGGGGCCAGAGTCATGAACAGGTTATATCCCTTGGTGGAACAGGATCGGGATTTGTTCAAGCCTCCAAAAGTGGATGCGGCTGTCTCTGCAGTAACAAAGAAGACTATCATTCCGGTCGAAGGTAGCACTGCGCTCAAGGACGCCCAGGACAGGAAGCTTGATACCTTGCTACGTCAGGTTTTTGAGGTCAATGCTTTGTCCGCCCAAGCAGCCATCTGTGGGGCTTGGGTGGCTAGAGCTTGTCTGCGCTGGTCCCAGAGGGTGCAGGGGGTCCCGGGGACAGATATGAAGGCAGAGGCGGCCAGGCTGGAGTCTGGCGCAGCATACTTGGCGGATGTCCATTATGATCTTATTAGAGGTTTGTCGAAGAGTATGGCATCAGTAGTTGCAGCACGGCGGTATCTGTGGTTGCGCAACTGGGCGGCAGATGGACCCTCTAAATCCAGGCTAAGCAAGATGCCGTTTAAGGGCAAGTTACTCTTTGGGGAGGAATTGGAGAAACTTGTAAAGGATCTGGGAGAATCGAAAGGGGGTCGGTTGCCGGAGGACAAGCAGCGGCCAGTGCGCTCGGCTAGTGGCTTCAGGGGGCAGCAGAAAGAGTTTCGGCGCTTCCGGTCTCCGCGGTTTAGTTAGTCACAACGCGGGAGGTTTCCTGCTCGGAACCAGGGGTTTCGGGGCTTTCGAGGGACGGGAAGAGGGTTTGGAGCCTCTTCCTCTTCCTCGACCTTTCGGAAACAACAATGAGATCAGGCGGGCCCAGGCAGACCTCATTCCCGTCGGAGGTCGGCTGCGGGATTTTTTTCCCTGCCTGGGCCGAGATAACATCCGACCAGTGGGTGCTGGAAGTCATTCGAGAGGGGTATGCTTTGGAGTTTCGGCGCCCCATAAGGGAGTTTTTTGTACGATCCCCGTGCAAGCACAGGCTCAAGCGCAAAGCGGTCCGAGAGACGGTAGAAAGGCTTCTTGCTCTCCAAGCGATCATTCCAGTTCTCCTGGACGAGTGCGGTGCCGGTCGATACTCCATTTACTTCGTCATTCCAAAAAAGGAGGACACCCTGCGCCCCATTTTGGACCTCCAAAGGGGTGAATCGGTTCCTGAAGGTCTCGCATTTTCGGATGGAGACGCTCCGGTCCGTGATCGTAGCAGTCAGACAGGGGGAGTTTCTTACTTCGCTAGATCTGTTCGAAGCGTACCTGCATATTCCAATTCGAAAGGCCCATCAAAGATTCCTCAGGTTTGCGGTACCCATGGGGCACTTCCAGTTCAGAGCGTTGCCCTTCGGGTTAGCCACGGCTCCCCGAGTCTTTACCAAGATAATGGTAGTGGTGGCGGCGGCGTTGCGGAAGGAAGGGGTCCTCGTGCATCCCTATCGATGATTGGTTGATTCGAGCGAAGTCCAGAAGCGAGAGCGAGTACGCTACGGCAAGAGTGGTGGCCTTTTTGCAGAGCCTTGGTTGGGTCGTCAACTTGGCGAAGAGCCAGCTGGTTCCGTCTCAAAGCCTAGAGTACTTGGGAGCTTGGTTTGATACAGTGGCGGGGAGAGTTTTTTTTTCTTCCGGGCAATCGGGTGCACGGGTTAAGGACTCTCCTGCATCGGTTTCTAGGCAGACCCAAGCCCACGGCGTGGCATTATTTGCAAGTGCTTGGCACCATGGTGGTGATGATCGAGCTGGTACCGTGGGCAAGGGCACACATGCGACCCTTGCAGAGAGCATTACTCAGGAGGTGGTCACACCTGAATGATTCCTTGGCCCAGAGGTTACCTTGGCTGTCGGGGCTGCGGCGAGCCCTTCAATGGTGGGTGACGTCGAGCTTCATCACTATGGGCATGCCGCTGGAGGCACCGGCCTGGATTCCCTTAACGACGGACGCAAGTCTCTTCGGCTGGGGAGCTCACTTTCAAGGCAAGTTCGCACAAGGGCAGTGGACCGTTCGCGAGAGGACCTGGTCGATCAACAGGCTGGAGCTGCGGGCGGTACTACTCGCCTTGCTGGCGTTTCATCCTTATCTCGGCAGTGCAGCCATATGAGTCCTGTCCGACAATGCAATGGCCGTAGCATATGTAAATCGGCAGGGCGGTACCGGCAGTGTGTCCCTGGAAGCGGAAGCGGAGCTGTTATTCGAGTGGGCCGAGGTGAATCTGCAGGCTCTGTCGGCAGCACATGTAGCGGGAGTGGACAATGTGGAAGCCGATTTTCTCAGTCGCGTAAAAGTGGACCCGGGCGAATGGGTCCTTCATCCAGACGTCTTCGGCCTACTGGTGACTCGCTGGGGGACTCCAGTAATGGACCTCATGGCAACGTTTCAGTCGGCAAAGGTCGAGCGGTTCTTCAGCAGACGAAGAGAGAGGATGTCGGAAGGGCTGGATGCCTTGATGCAGAAGTGGCCCGGGGAGCGGCTGCTGTACGTTTTTCCTCCTTGGGTGTTAATCGGAAGAGTGATACAAAGCATCGAACAGCACAGAGGACAGGTGATCTTGATAGCGCCAGATTGGCCAAGGAGACCATGGTATGCGGACCTACGGAGGCTCCTGGTGGCAGAGCCCTGGCGACTGCCTCCACGGGCAGATCTTTTTTCACAAGGGCCGCTGCGCATGCCACATGTGGATCGATTCTCGCTTACGGCCTGGCTCTTGAAAGGGCAAGGTTGAGAGCCAGGGGTTATTCATCTCTGGTCATCACTACTTTGTTGAGATCGAAGAAACGGACTACTTCCTTAGCGTATGTTCGGATTTGGCGAATATTTGAAGCCTGGTGTGAAGACCATCGTTTGGAGCCGTTGCAGGCATCGCTTCCGCAGGTCTTGACCTTCTTGCAGGCTGGCCTGGAGAAGGGTTTGGCGGCGGCATCCTTAAGGATGCAAGTCGCAGCGTTATCCTGTTATCGAGGAAAGATAGGGGGTGTTTCTATAGGCAGTCACCAAGATGTAAGACGCTTCCTACGAGCTGTTACTCTTATTCGGCCACCGTGTAGGCAGTTGGTGCCTCGATGGAGTCTTCCTTTGGTGTTGGAGTCTCTCGAAGGGAAACCCTTTGAACCGTTGGGAGAAGCGTCCTTAAAAGATCTTACCCTGAAGGCTGTATTCCTGATTGCAATTACTTCGGCTCGCAGAATTTCCGAGTTGCAGGCGCTGTCTTGTCGGAAGCCTTTTATCTCTTTCTATGACTCAAAAGTGGTGTTGAGAACCGTGCCTTCCTTTTTGCCAAAAGTGGTATCGGCCTTCCACCTGAATCAAGAGGTCACCCTGCCGGTGTTTCGGAAGGATTCTGCGTGGGCGCCAGAAGCAAAGCTGCACAGGCTGGACGTGCGGCGGGCGTTGAAGATGTACCTCAGACGGACGGCGGAGTTTCGTCGGTCTGATAGGCTTTTCGTTCTCTTTGGCGGTCCTAGGAAGGGGCTCGCAGCCTCGAAGGCTTCTATAGCCCGGTGGCTTAAAGAGGCTATCGCGGCAGCTTACGTGCTGAAAAGCAAAGCGATACCGGAGGGATTGAAAGCTCATTCAACTAGAGCGCAAGCGGCTTCTTGGGCAGAGGTAGGCTTCGTCCCGGCGGTGGAGATTTGTAAGGCGGCTACTTGGTCCTCGTTAAATACCTTTGTCAAGCATTACAGATTAGATGTTCAGGAGAGCGGAGATGCCTGTTTCGGTTCAGCGGTGCTTCAGGCTGGCCTGGCAGGACCCCCCCATGATTTGTAGTCACTGCTCTGTTACTGACCCACATGTTGGGACTAGACTGGAGAGACGTCAAGGAAAAGTAAATTAGACTTACCTGCTAATTGTTGTTCCTTACGGAAATCCAGTCTAGTCCCATATCCCTCCCTAATGGCAGGCCAGGACACACAGTGGACTGACAGGTAAGCGTGCATACTTCTCTTAGTTAACGGAGGGGCTTCTTGCGGTTGTTTTTCCTTTACAAAAAAAAAATAAAATAAACGAAGAAACTGTACATAATTACAATAGCGGAGGGGGTGAAGTTAGGCCTCAGGTATCTCTTTCTCCCTCTGTCTACGTGGGTCTCAGTTTAGTAACCACAGTCACAGGTTTGCGTGACTTGCTACTTAATTGTTACTCCGAGGAGTCTGCTTTGTCAATAGGTTACTGGAGTTCAGGAGGCGGATCCTGGGAGGATATATCTCTCTCATCATCATCATCATCATCACCACAAAATGTTGAGGTGTCTCAGTCTCCAAGCTGCTGTGAGAGGTGCGGAACCCACATGTTGGGACTAGACTGGATTTCCGTAAGGAACAACAATTAGCAGGTAAGTCTAATTTACTTTTGTCAGTGTGGTAGCAAGCCTTAGAGTGCATGCACTGTCGAGACCTGTCAGGTCTCACCACCTCCAACATAAATTTTCTATTGGAAGGGATGGGACAGTGCAGGTCTTGAGCTTGTATGGGTACTCAGTGGCCCCATACTCTTCTGGATTTTCTTTATTTGGAAAAGACAGAGTAGGAAGAAAGGGGAGGCGTGGCACTATATGCAAAAGATAATATTATAGCAGGTCTTATGAAGGAAAGAGGAAATGGAGCATTCATTTGCACTGGCATGATATACTGCCCTTCTTCACTGGTAGAAGTGGAAAGAAATTCAATTGAAGAAGTGTGCAGTATTGCTATGAAAGTAGAATTGCTACTGATAGATCATTTCAATATGCTGGATGTTGACTGTGACATCTCTGCTGCAGTGTCATCTAGAAGTATGGGGATCCTGGAGCTAGTAATAGAACACACACAGGAGGGGCCATACTAGATCTGGGGCTTACAAATGAGGAGAATGTTTCTGATGTTATAGTGTGTGATCATCTCATATCTAGTGATCATCGGATGGTGTGGTTCAGTATTAGAATAAGGGCTGAGATAGTTCATTCAAAAGTAAGGGTCCTAGACTTTAGAAAACTAGGTTTGTCAAGATGGAAGAATGCCTCAAGAAATCATTAACAGAATGGGAACAGCTGGAGGATGTAGAAAAGCAGTGGGAAAACTGAAAATGGATATTTTAAAAGGATAACAAATCTTTTTGTTAGGAATGTAAATTAATGTAATAGGAAAAGGAGGCCACTGTGGTTCTCAAAAGAAGTAGCTGAGAAGATGAGGAAAAAGAGGGTGGCCTTCATAAAATACAAGAAGCACATTCATATTTGGAAAAGCTAAGAGAAGCTTGGAAAGTAGTCAGGAAAGTAAACGTACAAATGGAAGAAAAATTAGCAAATGCATTTTCAGATATGCTAGTGAGAGGAGGAAGTGCAAAAATGGTATTGTCAGACTCAAGGGTGAAAAGAAGGAATTGGTAGAAGTTGATGAGGATAAAGTTGAAGGGCTGGGAATGGGATCTCAAAAAACCCACACAAATAGGAATAGAAGTGAGGCAGATCTTGAATGATTTTCAGAAGACTGTGTTCATGAAGAACTAAATAAATTAAAGGTAGACAAAGAGATGAGGCCAGATGGGGATACATCTGAGAGTATTGAAGGAACTTAGGGAAGTTCTGGTGGCTCCACTGTCTGAACTTTTCAGTGCTTCTATAGAATCATGAGTGATCCCACAGGACTTGAGAAGTGTGCATGTGGTCCCTCTACAGAAAGGTGGAAGTAAGGACAAGATTGAAAATCATAAGCTGGTTAATTAGTCTGACCTCTGTGGTGAGTAAATTTAATGTAAATACTGCTAAAATAGAGAATAGTGAGGTTTCTGGAATCCAATGGATTGTAGCATCTGGATCTGAGGCTGCATTGTTTTACTAAAGGCAAGCCTTGTTAGACAAATCTGATTAATTTCTTTGACTGGGTGACCAGACAGTTGGACTGAGGAAAAGTGCTAGATGTTGTGTACTTAGATTTCAATAATTCCTTTGACTTTGTTCCACACAGGCGACTTATAAATACATTGAGTATCCTAGGGATGGACAGTAAAGTGACTGACTGGGTTACAAACTAGTTGAGTGGGAGGCAACAAAGTACAGAGGTAAATGGAGCTCACTGAAAGGGTGGTGGGTGCTTGGAATGCCTGCCTGATGGAGGTGATGGGGGCAAATACAGTGACGAAATTCAAAATGACATGGGACAGATACAATGGATCTTTTTATAGCAAGAGGATAAAATCAAAATAAACTTATGCTTCAACAAATAGAGAGGGGTGACCTGCACAGAGTGGCAGGTACACCTCCTCTTGTCACCCTATTGGGCAGACTAGATGGACCATACTGGTCTTTATCTGCCGTCGTTTACTATGTTATGTTCCTTTGAGGAGAAGGACATTACCAGAGGTGTGCCAAGGGGATCTGTCCTTGGTCCTGTTTGTAAGTGATATTGTTAAAGGACTGTTGTGTAATGATTTCGCCCTTCTGGATGATATCAAAATCTGCAATCGGGTAGACACCCAGGAAGGTGTATATAACATGAGGAGAGAACAAGTGAAGCTTGAAGAACACTTGTCAACATGAAAAAAAATCATCACAAATAACACAGGTACACTAAAAAAATGTTTTTTTAAACTGCCTCTAATGTTTCGATTGATTTTTACATTTTTTGGTGCGCTGAATCCAAATCTGGTAACCAATTTGCTCCATCACGTACAGATTTTTTGCTACATTGGGTTAGCAGTTTGAGGTGAACGTTTCAGATTGAGTGCGATCGAGATAAAAGTTTCTTGGATGAATTCTTTATACTAATTGTTTAGTAGTTATTCAAATAAGAATAAAGAAAATTGTAACAAGGCAGCACATAAGAATAGAGTAATGTCAACAAAACACACTGTGATGGTAGCAAAATTGTCTGCACTTAAAACAGCCACATACATGTGCACAAACATTGAGCATATAAGAGCGAGTTTAGACACAAAGCAAAGCAAAGAAATGTGCAAAAAATGTTGTACAGGTATGTATGTAAGAATAGAAAACGCAAACCGCACCATTGCAATACATGAAGACAAACACCCGATGGTGTGAAAATAAAATTCTAATAAATGAGATCCGACACTGTGGTAATAACTAGCAAATTTTTATTTCAAAGTTTAGTAAAAACACGATATTTGTCAACACAGTTTAGATTTTAAAGTCATTCTTGGGTCAATCAATCTCCTGGTGGGCCCGTTTCTTCTTCCCCCGAATGCTTCTCTTGGTGCGCTGCTTGGCGTATTTTTCATCTGGGGTTTCCCGCAGCAGCAACCAGCAGAAATCAGCCATCATAGTGGTGTTCCATCTTCCTTGGTACCTTCTCTCTGCGTCCTTGATGTCCTGGTGAAACCTTTCACCTTGTTCTTCACTGTACGCCCCCAAGTTTTCGGGAAAGTAGTTCACATGGGAGTGCAAGAAATGGACTTTCAGGCTCATGTTACAGCCTTGTTCTTTGAAGGCATTGAGCATCCTGGCAACAATATCCTTATAGTTCTCATCCTACCTGTTCCCTAAGAATTTGAGAACAACATCCTTGAAGGAATCCCAGGCTTCTTTTTCCTTCTCAGACATCGTTTCAGCGAATGCTCCATCTGAAATGAGTTTCCTTATATCAGGGCCAACAAACACTCCTTCCTTTAGCTTTGCTTCAGAAAGTCGGGGGAACTTTGAGCAAAGGTACCGAAAGCACTCACCATCTTTTGGAAGGGACTTGATGAATTGCTTAATGAGACCCAACTTAATGTGGAGAGGTGGTAATAGAATTTTATCACGAGGTACCAAGCTCTTATGAAGAACATTTTTCTCACCGGGTCTCAAATACTCCTGAATTGGCCAGTCTTTTTTCCCCCAGTGTAGGTCGCGGGCCCGGCTATCCCACAAGCAAAGGAAGCAGGGATATTTGGTGAAACCGGATTGCTGCCCTAATAGCATGGATAGAATTTTAAAGTCTCCACAAATCATCCACTTATGCTCATCATAACGAATCTTCTGAAGAATCAGGGCCAAATTCTCGTATTTTTCTTGGAGAATAACAGAGTGAGCAATAGGAACTGAAGCGAATGTGTTGCCATTATGAAGAAGAACACCTTTTATGCTGTCTTTTGACGAATCAATGAACAGCCGCCATTCAGCAGGAGTTTAAACTTTTCCATCACTCCGTATATATCGTATATATATAATCTTCCTCTTTGTGTCTCGCGGTTGCGGTACCAATAAAAAGTTGTTCCTGGTGACAATAGATTTTTCTGTTTAAGCCGAGAACCTAGCAGTTGGGCAGCATCTTTTGGGAGTCCTAAATCCCGGACTAAATCATTCAATTCAGCTTGAGAGAAAAGTTCAGGTTTCGGATCTGGTTCAGTTTCAAACTCGGAAGTACTGGACTCATCGGGAAAAGCCATCTGATGAGTCTCATCATGATCAGAACCGTCCACACAAATATGATCCAAAGATTTTGGTGGTTCAGGCACAGGTACTTCGTTGCTATGAGGCATAGGCCTAATTGCTGAGGGAAGGTTGGGGTAACTTATTACGTTCTTATTTTTTAAGTTGTATCCCTTCACAATGCAAGAGCAAAAATAGCAGTCACTGCTGTGGTCTCTTTGTTCACGCCACATCATAGGTATTCCGAAACGAAATGCTTGTTTTTTACCTTTCATCCATAAGCGTAGATCTTCCTCACATGTCTTGCACACTTTGTGAGGAGCCCACGGTTTGTCTTGATCGCCTAACTTCAAACCGAAATAGGCAAAATATACTTTTTTAATAAATGCAGAAATGTTCCTCTGCCGCTTTTTCGTGGTATATTCCCCACAAATAAAACAAAAACTGTCTGGAGAGTTGACGCAACCTCTGGCTCTGTGAGCCATCACAAATACACAGCACTGCAAACTACAACTGTAGTGAACCACTTCGGAATAAAGCTGGATTACGACTGAGCAAACAAAAGGTAATAATGAACTTGCAAGAAACTGAAATTTGACAGGAACGTTCATGTCACAACCACCGTGTTTGAGCGAGCGAACGAGGCGAGGCGAACAGGAAAGAACATGCGCCAGCGCGAGTACTGGATTTAGCCCCCCGCCTCCCAATTGTCCTGTTAATGTATAAAATGAATACAAAACACTCTAAAATATCATGAGGGAGTGTTTCTAGTTAGTTAACCATTACAACCTCTATTTTGGGCCAAGAAAATAAACTGCAGTCTGCTAAAAAGAAATTATGTGAACATTCCTTATATGGGTAAGAAATCTAATTTTGCAAGAAAACGTGACGTGATGGAACATTTTGGCTATTTTTCCTGGATTCAGCACCCCAAAATCTATAGGAATCAGTTGCAAAACTGGAGGCAGTTTTTTTGGTAGTGTACCTGTGTAATTTTGTGTTTATTAGATAACCTATGATGGACAATGTTCAAAAACGGTTTTAATTTTGTTGTATCCTGTCAGATTTGAAAGATGATAGGATTAGAGGTTTTGCTATATTAGCCTAATTGACATAAACTAAGTCGGTGATTACTCTACTAATATTGATTGGTATTTATTTTGCTTTTCAGGTTAATTATTTTGAGTACATATTTGGTAATAATAATACTGAAAACATCATCAGAAATAAAATAATAATGCCAAGACAGTGTAAAAATCATTCTGATTTTTTTTTATGTTTGAGTCATTAGCTACTGTATCTCAGTATCGCACCATAACATCAGATCTTGGCAAAATGTACAAGTTATATTTTGGATGCCCATAGCGTGATCAGGATAAGCAATGGGTGCCTCACATCATTTACATTGCCTGTGCAAATGGACTACATGATTGCTTAAATGGAAGGAAAACATCCATGCCATTTGCTGTACCTCATCAGAGGGAGCTGAAAAACCATCATGACTGCTATTTTTGTCTGGTTAATAACACTGGTTTCTCTGCAAAGAACAAGCACAACATTGTGTATCTAAATCTTATGTCTGCAATGCGACTATTCCCACATGGCAAAACACTTCCTGTTCTAGTTCCTCCACAGGACAGGCTTTATCTTTATCTTTATTTTGTCGCTTGATATACTGCCAAGGCATATGCGTCAGAGTGGTGCACAATAAAAACAGGCTAAAACAGAAACAGAAGAAGAAAAGGAACGCCATTTGTTAGACAAGAAAGAGAGAGACAGAGACAGAAAAAGCGAAGGGCAAGGCTGTCTTCTGTACCAGACAAAATGGAGTTAGATGAAGGTGCAAGTGGCGGCCAACCTAAAGACTCAGAAGATGCAGACTACATGCCAGATAAAAGCGATGGCAACCCAGAAAAATTCAGCCAAGAAGAGCTTAGTGACCTTATACAAGACTTGGCACTCTCAAAGATAAAGCAGAACGCCTTGCTTCAAGGCTGAAGGAAAAGAACTTACTTCAAAAGAATGTTCTTATTTGCCACCATCGCATGCATCATCATAATTTAGTGATGTTCTCTAAAGTAGATGGTCCATTGTGTTATTGCAGTGATATTGATGGACATTTTGAGCCCTCTTGCAGGTACCCAGACTGTCAGAATGGCGCTTATTCATTGATTCTTCACCAAAAAGCCTCAAGACAGATGTTGCTCCAGTCTATATGCTATGACAGTTACCAATGGAAGATTTGCGTGAATCTTACGGTTATTGGCATGCTGATGGTCATGCAAGGTGTATATAGCAAATATTGATGTTTTCTCTGCTTCTGGGACAGTTGCACTGCCAAAGATCATTATGCTGTTCATGACTGGCTTTTAAGAATTGCCTATAATCCAGGAAGTAGCAATGTTAGTCATTTTCCATTAGTCGATCCAGCAAGCATTTTGCTTCCTCCTTTGCATATAAAACCAGGTTTAATGAAAAATTTAGTGAGGAGACTGACACAAACAAATTCAAAGAGATTTCAGTATCTTGTTTCTAGATTTCCAAAGATCACTGCTGCAAAACTGAAAGAAGGCATTTTTATGGGGCCACAAATAAGACAGGTGATGGGGGATGAAGAATTTGAAAAGTGCCTGGATGCGAACCTTTAAGTCAGTGATTCTGAACCCAGTCCTCTGGTACTCCCAAGCCAGTCAGGTTTTCAGGATATCTACAATAAATATGCATGAGATTTAGTTTTATTTTATTTTGTTGTTGTTGTTGTTAAGTGCCGTCGAGTCGGAGTCGACTCATGGCGACCCTCTGGAAAGCTATCCTAAATTGTGTTCGGTCTTGAGTCAGGCGGCTCATTGTTGACAGACTGGTACCCGTAACTGCTGTTATTGTATTGATCCATCTCATTGCTGGCCTTCCTCTTTTGCGCTGACCTTCTATCTCGCCAAGCATGATGTCTTTCTCTAATGATTTCTCTCTTCACATGATGTGTCCAAAGTATGAAAGTCGAAGTCTTGTCATCTGAGCTTCTAAAGAAAGCTTAGGTTTGATCTCCTCTAGTACTGACTGGTTTGTTCTTCGGGCAGTCCATGGTATACACAGTATTCGCCGCCAGCACCATAATTCAAAGGCATCAAATTTCTTCCTGTCTATCTTTTTCACTGTCCAGCTTTCACACCCATATGATATTGAAAATACCATGGCTTGAACAAGTCAAATCTTTGTATGGAGAGAGATATCTCTGCTCTTGAGGATCTTATCTAGGACTTTCATAGCCATTCTGCCAAGAGCAATGCGTTGTCTGATTTCTTGACTGCTTGTTGCTTCTTTATTGATAGTTGATCCAAGTAGGTTAAAGTTGTTCACGATTTCAATTTCTTCTCCTTCAACGATGAACCTGTTGATTATGCCAGTTGTCATGATCTTTGTCTTTACATTAAGGTGCAGGCCCATTTTGAGACTATGTTCTTTGATTGTGGGAAGCAAATGTTTCAGATCATCTTCACTTTCAGCTAGTAATGTGGTATCATCAGCATAGAGAAGGTTGTTGAGTCTTCCACCAATCTTCACACCTCTGTTGTCTTCATACAATCCTGCTTCTCTGATGATTTGTTCTGCATATAAATTAAACAGGTAGGGGGAAAGTATGCAGCCTTGTCTTACACCTTTGCTTATTTTAATCCATTCTGTTTCTCCTTGTTCCGTTCGAACTGCTGCTTCTTGATCAATGTACAGATTGTGCAAGAGTACGATCAGGTGTTCTGGTATACCCATGCTTCTTAATGTGGCCCAGAGTTTCTCATGGTTTACACAGTCAAAAGCCTTGCTATAGTCGATAAAGCACAAATAGATATCCTTTTGGTATTCTTTAGTCTTTTCAAGGATCCATCTCACATCTGCAATGATGTCTCTCGTTCCTCACCCTTTCCTGAACCCTGCTTGCACTTCAGGCTGTTCTTGTTCCAGGTATGGTTGTAGTCTCTTTTGAATAATCTTCAGTAGAATCTTACTGGCATGTGGGATCAGAGCGATTGTGCGATAATTTCCACAGTCAGTGGGATCACCTTTCTTTAATATTGGTATAAACACAAATCTTTTCCAGTCAGTTGGCCATGATGTTGTCTTCCATATTTCTTGGCAGAGCCTTGTAAGTACGGTAACAGCTGCATCAGATTGCTGTAATACGTCTATGGGAATGCTGTCAATGCCTGGTGCTTTGTTTTTTGATAAGGCTTTCAATGCTGCTTCAACTTCTTCTTTCATCACCAATGGTTCCCGATCATAAGGTACAGGTTGAAACGGCTGTTGGTCCACTTGATCTTTATCATATAGAAACTCTGTATATTCCTTCCACCTTTTCTTGATCTTCTCGGCATCATTTAACATAGAACCTTGAGCATCTTGTAAAATTCCAGTTTGAGGCTGGAACTTTTTCTTTAACTCTCGTAGCTTTAGGAAAGCCGATCTTGTTCTTCCTCTAATAATTTCTGCTTCTATTTCCTTGCATGCGTCGTTGTAGTACTTTTCCTTGTCCTGTCTTGCTTCACGTTGGAAATCTCTGAGTTCTGTTATTGTCTTTCTTTCTCCTCTGGCTTTAGCTTCTCTGCGTTTCTGGGCAATTTTCAGAGTTTCTTCCGTCATCCATTTTGGCCGTTTTTGCTTTTTCACCTTTTGTAGAGACTTCTTGCTTTCTTCCAACACAACCTTCTTGATGTCATTCCATAACTCTTCTGGAGCTTTGTCATTTGTATCTAAAGCAGCAAATCGATTTTGCAGGCAGTCTTTAAATTCCAGTGGTATATTCTCAAGGTCATATTTTACTGCATTCATGAGTGGTTTGCTCTTTTTCAACTTTAGCTTGAGTTTCCATACTAGTAATTGATGATCTGTACCACAGTCAGTTCCAGGATTTGTCTTTGTTGATGTTATAGAACTTTTCCATCGTTGACTTCCACAGATGTAGTCAATTTGATTTTTATACAATCCATTGGGTGAAGTCCATGTGTACAGTCGCTGCTTGTGTTGATGGAAGAAGGTGTTTGAGATGAATAGATCGTTGGTCTTGCAAAATTCTATCAGTCTTTCTCCAGCTTCATTTCTGTTGCCAAGTCCATATTTTCCAGCTACTTTGCCGCCTTCTTTGTTGCCAACTTTTGCATTCCAGTCACCCATGACTATCAGGATATCCTGTTTGCATGTTCTGTCAATTTCAGCTTGTACTTGTTCATAGAACTCTTCAATTTCATTCTCTTCTGCGGCTGTTGTTGGGGAATATACTTGAATTATAGTTGTGTTGATAGGCATTCCTCGTAGACGAACAGAGATTAAGCGTTCGCTGACTGCATTGTATTTCATTACAGTGCTTGCAAGTTTCTTCTTTATTATAAATGCAACACCATTTTTTCTTTGTCTTTCATTTCCAGCATAGTAGACCATGTGATCGTCTGATGCAAAGTGCCCGATGCCAGTCCATTTCAGTTCGCTGACACCCAACAGATCAAGTTGTACACGTTCCATTTCATTCTTGACCACCTCCAACTTCCCTTGGTTCATGCTTCGTACGTTCCATGTTCCAATGCATAAGACATCTTTACAGCTTCTGACTCTCATTTCATGCGCAGCTACATCAGCAGTCAGACGTCCCGAGGGCTTTGATCCAACCACATCATAAATGCTGGCTTTACTCTGAGAAGTCTTCAGCTCTTCCCCAGTAACTAGTTGAGTGCCTTCCGACCTGAGGGTCTCATCTTCCAGCACTATTTTATTTTATTTAGCTGTATTCATATCCCGTTTTTCACTGGGTCAAAGCAGTTTAACAAAAAAAGAGGGGGGGGGGACTAATCAATTTGACAGAGAAGGGGGGCCATCACCAAGGGGGCCAACTTTGATGATCTGAAGAGAAAGTAACGACTTAAACAATTGACATAAGTCTCTTGGTAGGTAGTCTTGGGGATATGTCAGAAGGTCTAGAAGAGTTGTCAGTGAGAGATGTCTGTTTCTGGTCCAAGATATTCATGAAACAGAATGGTTTTTAGTTGTTTCCGGAATGTGGAGAGGTCTCTGTTTCGGATTTGGCTCGGCAGGAAGTTCCAGAGGGAGGGTGCATATGGTTCAAAAGCTCTGTTGCAGGTCCGTTGATTGTACTTAGTTCGTTTGTGGGGGATAGTGAGGGTGTTGCTGGTGGTCTGTCGGGTTGGCCTGTTGAGGGTGAGCTGGGGTAATAGTGACCGGAGTTGAGAGGTCTGTGTTTGATGGAGAGCTTTGTGGATAAGCAGGGCAGATTTGTATTTGATCCTTGCTTCGAGTGGTAGTATGTGCAGTTCTCTCAGGACTGGAGTGATGCGTTCATATTTTTTCGTTTTCTGGATGATTCTTGCTGTGGTGTTTAAGGCAGTTCATAGGGGGTTGGTGTGGGTGGTCCATGATAAATTGTATTAAAGTGGTCCAGGTGTGGGAGCGTCATAGCCTGCTTGACTATTCTGAGGTCCTGTGGATCCATGAGTGGTCTGAGCCGTTGCACCGTCTTTGCTTCTTTGAATGTTGTTCTGATAGTCTTTTTAATGTGTTGGTTAAATGTGAGCGCTTGATCTGTGATTCCCAAATATTTTATGTGGGGTTGAATTTGTATTTGGGTGGTTCCCAAGATGAGGTGTGGTGGTGGGGTGAAGTTAGGGTCCTTGATCACTATGAGGGCTTCTGTTTTTTTTAATGTTGATGGATAGGTTGTTCTTTGTAGCCAGCTGGAGACGTCAATGAAGCAGTCTGACAGGTGATTGTTTGTTGGGTTGATGGCTGTGATCGGTCCATAGAGCATTATGTCACCTGCTAGATATGGTAGTTGATGTTATGAGCTTGTATTATCGAACAGACTGTTTGCAGGTAGATATTGAAGAGCACGGTGGATAGTGTGGAGCCCTGGGGTACTCCTTGGTGCTGTCGAAAGGGTGGGGGGGGGGGAAGGTTGCCATGCTTGTGCGGATCAGTTGTTGTCTATTGGTCAGGTAGGAGCGGAACCATTGAAGCACAATGTCCTTGATGCCAATTTCTTGAAGTCTGTATACGATGGAAGCAGTACATGTTCATTGTGGATATTCTGAAAACCTGACTGGACTACAGCTCCCAGAGGACCGGGTTGAGAACCACTGCTTGTGGATCTGTGAAAACTTTCTGGGTAATCACAAAACGCCCGATAATGTTGATAGAATACAGAGATTACTTGATGCATATCATAAACGTGGTCGCTGCATGTTATTGAAAATGCACTTCATGCACTCACATCTTCACATTTTTCCACTAAACCTGGGTGAAGTGAGTGACGAATAGGGTGAGAGGTTTTGCCAAGACATTCAGGCCATGGAAAAATGTTACTAAGGATTCTGGGATGAGAGCATGATGGCAGATTACTGCTGGATGTTTTATCGTTACAAGCCTGACAAATTCACATGCATTTCTTACATGCAAATAAGCCAAATGTAGTAGTTAGCATGTGTGACATTTGACTTTTTCAATGTTTACGATATGCAACATTTTATAGAAATTTATATGGATGATATCTCTAAAACCCTTCATGCTAGAGTAAAATGAATCACAGATTTAGAATGGGCTCAAAAGCTGTTTAAGGAAAACCTAATTTCATGTTTGAAGAAAAAAATATTTTGGTGAAAACCAGTGGAATGGTCAAGAATTTAGCAGCTGAGATTTAATGCTAAACAAAAAGGAAGGGTCGTGCATTTGGGCTGCAAAAATCAAAGGGAGAGACACAGTGAAGTACCTCTGTCCATGAAAGAAGAGCGGGACCTGGAATGATTATTTCTGATGATTGTAATGTGGTTAAACAGGTAGAAAAGACAACAGTAAAAATCAGAAGTATGCTTGGGTGCATAGGGAATGGCTAACAGGAAGAAGGAGGTGATAGTGCCTCCGTATAAGTTTTTGGTGAGACCTCATTTGTAGTATTGTGTGACCACATCTTCAGAGAGATATAAACAAGATGGAGTCGGTACAGAGGGTGGTAAAGTAGTTGGTGTTCATTATCATAAGGCATAAAGGGACAGACTTAAAGATCACAATGGGCCCAATTCCATCTGGGATGTACAGGCCCTCTGTTCACCCGGTCAGAACCGGACACACAGAGGGAGTCACAATTCTGATCCCGCTGAGCACATCTAGCCCCGTGGGATCAGATTCACGAACATGCCTGTACCTGCAGGCTCAGACCGCGATTCAGCCCGGCCTGCACATACAGGGCGTGCCTGGTTAACTCAGTCAGGGCTTTTAAATTGAGCCATGGCATCTGGTTGCCATGGCACCGTGGCTCCACGTAAAAGCATGATCCCCGGCCGCTGGCTCCCAAAGTGGGAGGCCAGATCGGGGGTCGGGTTGCGGGGGAATGCCCTCTGCCTTCTGCTGCCCCATCTGTGCCCCAGTCCTGCCATTCCTGCCGCATCGGGGAAGTTATTCCACCTTGGAGGTGGAATAACTTCCCCATTCAAGTCACTCGCCCCGGACATACAGGACTGACATTAGAATCGGCCCTGTACATCCGGAGCTGGCGACCACCCACTGCCCACCCTAACGCTGCCCCCATCTGCCCCTTTCCTGTTCCCATCTACCTTCCCCGTACAATGCGCGGAGAAGTAGGATGAGGCCAAGAAAGGGCACAAATAGCGGGAATGAATTCATTGCTCAGAATGTTCCCCAATATGTATACTTTTGAAGAAATACAGGAGAGTAGAGATATGATAGAGGCATTTAAATACCTTTGTGGCATAAATGCACAGAAGAGGAGCCTCTTCCAATTTGATGGTAGCTCTGCAATGAAGGGACATATGATGAAGATAAAAAAAGATAGATTAGGCGTAATCCCAGCACATATATGCTGTAGTAAATGTATGGAATAGTCTCCCAGTGGAGGTGATAGAGATGAGGACTATATCGGAATGCAAGAAGGCATGGGGGATGCACAGAGCATCTCTAAAATAAAAAAAGGGACTGCAAAGCTTAGTAGTTTGTATGGAAGGGCAGACTAGATAGGCCATATAGTCTTCCGTTTCTTCTGATGCAGCCTTTGTAGAGGACAGAGGTAGGATGGTAGCGGGAGGGGGGGGAAGGATATAATGATGCTGGACACCTGGGGGTGGGAAAGAAAAGAGGAGATGCTGGACACCTTGGGGGGGGGGAGGGGGCTAGGGAATGGGAGATACTGGAGACTTGAGGGTAGTGTAGCGAAGGGAAAGAGAAATGCTGGACATCTGTGGTATGGCACTGTCCTCTTATGCAGGCAGGAAACGTATATTAATATGTATTTTGCCTTGTGTCTTTTCACTCTAACCAAACTCCCGAAAGTGCCAAAAACAGCTTGGGATTCAGTGTTGATGATTATAAACATTGCCTGGACCCAGAGAGCAAGAGAAAAAGAGAGGGCAAAGGGAACAGGAGAATGAATGACACTCTGAAGCAGAGGAAGCGTCAGTGTTGAGTGAGCGGAGATTCCAGCCCCACCATCGCAGCTGATGTCATTAAAAAAGAGGAAGTGTTTATTTCTCTCCTAGAGCTGCCACCAAGGGACTGCACTAGAGCAGTGAAACAGGTGGTGAGATGGAATGAGGAAGAAGAAAATAGATCTCAGAAAAATCAGCCAACAAAGAACTCCATGAGCTCTTCTTTTTTTGAATGGAGCCATTAAAGTTGAAGAAAAAGAGTAGCAATATGGAGTAGGACTCAACAGATTTACACAAACAATGAGATTTAAAAAGGACTAATGAAAATAGTGGAGCCATCTTTCTTCCAAGATGAAGAGCCCTAACCTCTTAAGCCTTTCCTCATGGGGTATCCGTCCATCCCCTTTACCATTTTGGTGGCTCTTCTCTGTATCTTTTCTAATTCTGCTATATCCATTTTAACATATGGCGACCAGAAGTGTACACACTATTAAAGGTGTGGTTAAACCATGGAACAATAAAGAAACATTATAATATCCTTTGTTTTATTCTCCATTTCTTTCCTTATGATTCTTAGCATTCTATTTGCTTTCTAGGCTACCATATTATCCACAATGACGCCAAGATCTTTTTCCTGGATGGTAGTTCCTAATATGGCATCTTGCATTGTTTAAACATAGTTTGTGCTGTTCTTCACTAAGGGATCTATTCTGAAGCACAAATAGCAAGGATGGACATCCCGTTGGGAACAAAGAGTTTGTACGTTGAGGTTAGACGGGGGTGGGAAAGGGGTGGTGCGGAGGCAGAGTTAGGTGGGCAGTGGGCGGTCTGTGGCCCTGGATGTACAGGAACGATTCCGATGTCAATCCGGTACGTCCAGAGCCAGCAGAGTAGACAGGGAACGTATTCTACCTCTGATGTGGAATAAGTTCCCCTAGATGAGGGGGGGGGGGGGAGGATGGCAGGCTTGGGGCTCATCAAAGGGTGCAGGAGAGCAGGAGATTCTCCGCAGCTCGACTCTAGCCTTAGGAGGCCAGATTGGGGATAGGGCTGCGGGGAATGAATGCAGTCAGAGGTGGCCAGGGATCGCGGCTCCTGAATGGAGCCACGATGCCATGACAACCGGATGCCATGGCACCGTGACTCCATTCAGGATTCTTGACTGAGTTAGCCAGGCAGATGCCTGTACATGCAGGCTGACCAGAATTGGGTCCAGGCCTGCACATACAGGCTTAGATGGGATTCTGATACCACGGGGGCTAGATGTACCCCGCGGGATCAGAATCTCATCTACGTCTGTGTGTCTGATAGCAGACGCACAGAGGCTAGGATGTCCAACTCAGAACAGACCTCCATATGTATAACGTCGCAGTTTTCCACATTAAATTCCATCTGCTATTTGAATGTCCAGTTTTCCAATTTATCAAGGTCCACTTGCAATTTTTCACAATCCTCTTGTGTTTTAACAACTTTGAATGTTTTATGTTATCTGCTAATTTGATCATCTCAATCATTATTCCCATTTCTAGGTTATTTATGAATATGTTTAACAGCTGTGGGCCTAGCACATATCCCTGTGGTACTCCACTATTCAACTTCTCCAATGAGAAAATTGGTCATTTAGCCCTACTCTCTGCTTTCTGTCTTGTCTTGTAATCAGTTCCTAATCACAATAGCACACCTGCTCCTATCCCATGACTTTTTAATTTAGCCAAGGGACTTTCATGAGGGACCTTATCAAAGGCTTTCTGAAAATCCAGATATACTTAGATAAAGGTGAGCCAATTGATAATCTGTTTTTTCATACCTTCAAAAAATTATAATAGATTAGTAAAGCACTTGGTTTGCAGCTTGTCGTGCTGTGAGGGCTTGCGTGCATCAGTGATGCTGAGAGCTAAACTATCCGTAGTTTAACTACTGGCAGGGTCTCCCAAGATGGACAGGTCTCAGCTGAGGTGCCAGACGAAGACAAACCACCCATCTGGGCAGCAGCAGAATGGGATAGTGTTGACGGCGGAGGATCACATTTCTGTGACAACGGCAACAACACCAAACTTAAACTGCGCGGAAGGAAGGCCCGGCAATCTACTTCTGTATCTTGCCATGAAAACCCAATGGATAGTTACAACAAAACAAATTGTGCTATGGTGCTGGAAGATGAGACTCCCAGGTCGGAAGGCACTCAACTAGCTACTGGGGAAGAGCTGAAGACTTTTCAGAGTAAAGCCAGCATTTATGATGTGGTTGGATCAAAGCCCTCGGGAAGTCTGACTGCTGATGTAGCTGCGCATGAAATGAGAGTCAGAAGCTGTAAAGATGTCTTACACATTGGAACATGGAACGTACGAAGCATGAACCAAGGGAAGTTGGAGGTGGTCAAGAATGAAATGGAACGTGTACAACTTGACCTGTTGGGTGTCAGCGAACTGAAATGGACTGGCATCGGGCACTTTGCATCAGATGATCACATGGTCTACTATGCTGGAAATGAAAGACAAAGAAGAAATGGTGTTGCGTTTATAATAAAGAAGAAACTTGCAAGAACTGTAATGAAATACAATGCAGTCAGCGAACGCTTAATCTCTATTCGTCTACGAGGATTGCCTATCAACACAACTATAATTCAAGTATATGCCCCAACAACAGCTGCAGAAGAGAATGAAATTGAAGAGTTCTATGAACAAGTACAAGCTGAAATTGACAGAACATGCAAACAGGATATCCTGATAGTCATGGGTGACTGGAACGCAAAAGTTGGCAACAAAGAAGAAGGCAAAGTAGTTGGAAAATATGGACTTGGCAACAGAAATGAAGCTGGAGAAAGATTGATAGAATTCTGCAAGACCAATGATCTATTCATCTCAAACACCTTCTTCCAGCAACACAAGCGGCGACTGTACACATGGACTTCACCCAATGGATTGTATAAAAATCAAATTGACTACATCTGTGGAAGTCAACGATGGAAAAGCTCTGTAACATCAACCAAGACAAAACCTGGAGCTGACTGTGGTACAGATCATCAACTACTAGTATGCAAACTCAAGCTAAAGTTGAAAAAGAGCAAACCACTCATGAATGCAGCAAAATATGACCTTGAGAATATACCACTGGAATTTAAAGACTGCCTGCAAAATCGATTTGCTGCTTTAGATACAAATGACAGAGCTCCGGAAGAGTTATGGAATGACATCAAGAAGGTTGTGCTAGAAGAAAGCGAGAAGTCTCTACAAAAGGTGAAAAAGCAAAAACGGCCAAAATGGATGACGGAAGAAACTCTGAAAATTGCCCAGAAACGCAGAGAAGCTAAAGCCAGAGGAGAAAGAAAGACAATTGCAGAACTCAACAGAGATTTCCAACGTGCAGCAAGACAGGACAAGGAAAAGTACTACAATGACACTTGCAAGGAAATAGAAGCAGAAACTATTAGAGGAAGAACAAGATCGGCTTTCCTAAAGCTGCGAGAGTTAAAGAAAAAGTTCCAGCCTCGAATTGGAATGTTACAAGATGCTCAAGGTTCTATGTTGAATGATGCTGAGAAGATCAAGAAAAGGTGGAAGGAGTATACAGAGTTTTTATATGATAAAGATCAAGTGGACCAACAGCCGTTTCAACCTATACCTTATGATCAGGAACCATTGGTGATGAAAGAAGCAGCATTGAAAGCCTTATCAAAGAACAAAGCACCAGGCATTGATAGCATTCCCATAGAAGTATTGCAGCAATCTGATGCAGCTGTTACCGTACTTACACGGCTCTGCCAAGAAATATGGAAGACAACATCATGGCCAACTGACTGGAAAAGATCTGTGTTTATACCAATACTAAAGAAAGGTGATCCAACTGACTGTGGAAATTATCGCACAATCGCTCTGATCCCACATGCCAGCAAGATTCTACTGAAGATTATTCAAAAGAGACTACAGCCATACCTAGAACAAGAACTACCTGAAGTGCAAGCAGGGTTCAGGAAAGGGCGAGGAACGAGAGACATCATTGCGGATGTGAGATGGATCCTTGAAAAGACTAAAGAATACCAAAAGGATATCTATTTGTGCTTTATCGACTATAGCAAGGCTTTTGACTGTGTAAACCATGAGAAACTCTGGACCACATTAAGAAGAATGGGTATACCAGAACACCTGATCGTTCTCTTGCGCAATCTGTACATTGATCAAGAAGCAATAGTTCGAACGGAACAAGGAGAAACAGAATGGTTTAAAATAAGCAAGGGTGTAAGACAAGGCTGCATACTTTCCCCCTGCCTGTTTAATTTATATGCAGAACAAATCATCAGAGAAGCAGGACTGTATGAAGACAACAGAGGTGTGAAGATTGGTGGAAGACTCATCAACAACCTTCGCTATGCTGATGATACCACATTACTGGCTGAAAGTGAAGATGATCTGAAACATTTGCTTCTTACAATCAAAGAACATAGTCTCAAAATGGGCCTGCACCTTAATGTAAAGAAGACAAAGATCATGACAACTGGCAAAATCAACAGGTTCATCGTTGAAGGAGAAGAAATTGAAATCGTGAACAACTTTAACCTACTTGGATCAACTATCAATAAAGAAGCAACAAGCAGTCAAGAAATCAGACGACGCATTGCTCTTGGCAGAATGGCTATGAAAGACCTAGATAAGATTCTCAAGAGCAGAGATGTCTCTCTCCATACAAAGATTCGACTTGTTCAAGCCATGGTATTTTCAATAACATCATATGGATGTGAAAGCTGGACAGTGAAAAAGACAGACAGGAAGAAAATTGATGCCTTTGAATTATGGTGCTGGCGGCGAATACTGTGTATACCATGGACTGCCCGAAGAACAAACCAGTCGGTACTAGAGGAGATCAAACCTAAGCTTTCTTTAGAAGCTCAGATGACAAGACTTCGACTTTCATACTTCGGACACATCATGCGAAGAGAGAGATCATTAGAGAAAGACATCATGCTTGGCAAGATAGAAGGTCAACGCAAAAGAGGAAGGCCAGCAATGAGATGGATCGCTACAATAACAGCAGCTACGGGTACCAGCCTGTCAACAATGAGCCGCCTGACTGAAGACCGAACACAATTTAGGATAGCTATCCAGAGGGTCGCCATGAGTCGACTCCGACTCGACGGCACTTAACAACAACAGTAAAGCAAAGTCTTCCTAGGTTAAATCCACATTGGCTTTCTCCCATTAAACCATGCCTATGTACATATTCAGTAATTTTATTCTTTATAATGGTTTCTACTATTTTGCCCGATACTGACGTCAGGCTCACTGGTCTGTAGTTTCCCGGATCACTATTGAAACCCTTTTTCAAAAATTGCCATTACATTGGTCATTCTCTAATCTTTAGGTATTGCAGATGATTTTAATGAAGTTCACAGATTACTAATAGTAGGTCTACAATATCATTTCAGTTCCTTCAACATCCTAGGGATGTATACTGTCTGGTCCAGGTGATTTGCTACTGTTTAGTTTATCAAATATTGATAAACTGGGACGATGCATTAAAACTATTTGTTTCAATTCTTCGGATACATCACCTTTTAAATACTGTTCCCTACATCTTCTATAGTAAAGACCAAAACAGAGAATTAGTTCAGTTTCTCCACTATGGCCTTGGCCTCCCTTAGTGCCCCTTTTAGCCCTCTATTATCTAATGGTTCAACTGACTCTCTTACAAGTTTTTTTGCTAGTAACATACTTGAAAAAGGTTTTATTGTACGTTTTTGCTTCCATGACAAGCTTCTTTTCAAATTCTCACTTTGCCTGCCTTATCAATGCCTTGCTTCTGTCAATTAGCTCCTTTTTCCATTTCCTGAAAGATGCTTTTTTGGCTACAACAACCTCTCTGATTTCTCCTCTAAACCATTCTGGCAGTTTTCTAGCCTGCCTTCTACCTTAAAGTATGGAATACATCTGATCTGGACTTCAATATAGTATTTTTAAACAACGCCCATGTTTGATGTAAATTCTTAACCATTGCCATTGTTCCTTTTAGTTTTTTTTCTTAACTGTTTTCCTCATTTTATCGTAGTCTCCCTTTTTAAAGTAGTACTATGGATTTCCTTGCTACCCTCCTTCCATTTGCTAAATCAAATATGATCAAGCTATTATCACTATTGCCAAGGGGCTCAACACTGTTATCTCTTGCACCAGATCCTATGTTCTACCAAAGACTAGGTCCAAAGTAGCTTCCCTCTTGTCAGTTCATGAACCAGCTGCTCTAAGAAGCAGTCATTTATTTAATCAATAAACTCTCTTCCTAGCATGTTCTGCTGTGAAATTGACCCAGTCGATACTGGAGTAATTGAAATCACCCATTGGCTTCCCTGATTTTCTTTTAGAATTTTAGAAATATAGAAACATAGAAAAATGATGGCAGAAAAATAACATATGGCTTGTCTAGTCTGCCCTTCCATATCAACTGCTATAGTCCCTTTTTTTTCCTTTAGATATTTATGTTTGTCCCATGCTTTTTTGAATTTGGATACTGTCCTCGTCTCTATTACCACCACTAGGCGACTGTTCCACACATCTACCACTCTTTCCATTAAGTAATATTTCTGCATATTACTCCTGAGTCTATCCCCTTTCACCCTCATACTATGCCCCCTCATTGCAGAGCTTTCTTTAAATTAAAAGAAGCTATCCTGTTGTGCATTTATGCCACGGAGGTATTTAAACATCTCTATCATATCTCCTCTATCCTGCTTTTCTCTAAGTATACTTATTGAGATCTTTAAGTCCATATGATTTATAAGGAAGTCCACTGACCATTTTGGTAGCCACCCTCTGCACCGACATCATCCTGTTTATAACCTTTTGAAGGTGTGGTCTCCAGAATTACACACAATAATCTAAATGAGGTCTAACCAAAGACCTATGCAGAGACACTATCGCCTCCTTTTTCCTGCTGGTCATTCCTCTCCCTATGCACCCCAGCATCCTTCTGGCTTTCAACTCACTTTTTCTGCCTGTTTAGCTACTTTAAGATCACCAGAAACAATCACACCTAGATTCCACTCTTCTTTCATGGACAGAAGTACTTCACCCCTTGGATATTTGCAGCCCAAATACATTACCCTGCATTTGTTAGCATTAAATCTCAGCTGCCAAATTCGCAACCATTCTTTAAGCTTAGCTGGTTCCCTCCTTTTGTTATCTACTCCTTCCTGGGTGTCTACTCTATTGCAGATTTTGATATCATCTGCAAAGAGGCAAACTTTACCCAACAGTCCTTCCGCATTATCACAAATAAAAGTATTAAAAAGATTCAGATCCCTGAGACACACCACTGGTAACATCCTTCTCCTCAGAGTGAGCTCCATTTAGCTGTACCCTTTGTTGCCTCTCACTCAACCAATTTCTAACCCTGTCAGTCAGTCATTTTAGAGTTCATCTCTAGGGTGCTCAATTTATTTTTAAGTTGTTTGTGTGGAACGATGTCATAGGCTTTACTGAAATCTAGGTACACCACACTAGGGTCTCCCTTGGTCCAACTTTCTGGTCACCTAGTCAAAGAAATTAATCAGATTTGTCTAACAAGACTTGCCTCTAGTAAACCCATACTGCCTTGGATCCTGCAATCCATTGGACTCCAGAAACCTCTCTTCTCTGTTTTAGCAGCATTTCTATTAATTTGCTCATCACAGAAGTCAGACTAACCAGCTGTAGTTTTCAACCTCATTCTTACTTCCACTTCTCTGTAAAGGTTCCATATGTTCCTTTCTCCAGTCCTCTGGGACCACTCTTGACTAAAGAAACACTGAAAAGGTCAGACAGTGAAGTTGCTAGAACTTCCCCATGTTCCTTTAATACTCTCGTATGTATCCCATCTGGCCCCATCACTTTGACTACTTTTAGTTTAGCTGGTTCCTCATGAACACAGGTTTCTGAATATCATTCATGATCCCCTTCACCTCTGTTCTATTTGTGGGTGACTTCTGAGATCCTTCACCTGGCCCTTCATCTGTAAACATAGAATACAAATATTTGTTAAGCAATTCCACTTTATCCTCATCAGCTTCTACATATTGCTCCCCTTCTCCCTTGAGTCTGACAATATCACGTTTATACTTCCTCCTCTCGCTAACATATCTGAAAAATGTCTTGTCCCCTCATTTTATTGCATTGGCTATTTCTTCTTTTTTGTATCTTTGCTTTCCTAAAAATGTTCATAGATTCTCTACGTTTTTGCAAATATTGATGCTTGTCTTCCTCTTTCTGTCATCTCGTATTTTATGAAGACCGCCGCCTTTTTTTTTTTCACCTTTTCAGCTACTTCTTTTGAGAATCGTGGAACCTGATTCCAACAGGTGCATGTCTGGGCCATCCGGATGTCCAAAAAATGGATGGTCCGAAATTGCACCTGATTCTGCAACTATGGGAGCTAGATGGTCCTGCGACTGCAGAATCAATCACACAGACGACACTATGCTCCTGCTGGTGTGCCAGTGTCATTGCATCCCATTACCATAGCACTGGACATTCAGCAGGAGCTCAGAAATGCAGCAACGGAGGAAACCCTCATTTCCCCACCAGCTGACCCTTGGTGTGGGCAGCCAGGGCTGCTTTTGGGCTGCAGGGACACCCCTGCATCTGCCTGGCCGGTTTGGTGAGGCTGCCTTGCCCAAACACCGCAGTCGGTGGGACTTATTCCACCCCTGAGGTGGAAGAATTCCCAGATCTATCTCTCCCCCCGCTAGATGTACAGGACCGTGACCTGAATAGGCCCTGTAGATCCGGTTGCTTCAGCCTAAACCCACTCCCCCCTCCCATCCAGCGCTCCCTGCACTACCCCTCAGTATGTGCAGGGAGGTCTTGATTCAGAATTGAGTGCTGGGCCAAACAAGGCTTGGATGTCCTACCAGACAGTCCAACTCCATTATTTGTGTCTTTGCTTCAGGCCCATAGTGACTTCCTTTTCCTTTTATGTTTATTTACCTTTCTAACAAAATGGTTTGTTGCCCTTAAAATACCCCATTTCACTTTTTCCCAGTGCTTTTCGACGTCTCCCAACTGTCCCCATCTCGCTAATGACTCCTTGAGATATTGTCCCATCTTGGCCAAGTTAGTTTTCCCTAAAATCTAAGACCCTCACTTTTGAATGGACTTTATCAGCCCTAGTCCTAATACTGAACCACCCAATTTGTTGATCTCTGATCTCACACTATAACATTAGAAACACTTTCCCTCCATTCATAGCAATACTGCGTGTTTCTTCTATTAAATCTCTGTCCATTTTTTCTCTCTGTGACAGAGATTTGTATATCACAACAATGTAAATAGATTACCATATCCCTCTTTCTAGTTTAACCCACAGTGCCTCTTCGCTTCCTTGTAAGCCCTGTAATTCTGTAGCGTTAATGTTTTTTTACATATAATGCCACTCCTCCTCCACTTCTTCCTACTCTGTCCTTCCTCAATAAAGTATAGCCTGGTATAATTACATCCCAATCATGGCTGTCTGTGAACCAAGTCTGTTACCACCACTAAATCTAAGTCAGCCTCTTCCATTAAAGCCTCAACATCTGTGATTTTATTTCCCATACTACGGGCATTTATGTGCACTACTTTCCAGATGTTGCCCCTTTTACCCATTTTTACAGAGTTATTTAATATTTTACTTACCTGAGGGCTTTCTTCTTCCATCCCTAATAAATGTAGTTTAAAGCCTTCTTCAATAGGTTAGCCAGTCTGCTGTGGAAAATATTTTGGCCCTTCTTGGACAGGTAGATGCCATCTTTGCTCTGCAGCTCTTCAAAAATCTTCCCATGGTCCAGGAAATCAAAACACTTTCAATGACACCATCCACGCAGCCATGTATTCATCTCCAGGACGCGAGCTTCTCTGCCTCGGCTTCTACTGTCAACAATGAGGATTGAAGAGAGCACCACCTGTGTGCCTATCTGCTTTAACATGCCAACATGGATGAGCAGCATCAGATAATATTCAGTAGGCTTGGTGAGTCTCGGCAAACTCTCTAACATATCCGATTTTGGCACCTGGCAGACAGCACACCTTGCTGGACATCAAGTAAGATTGGCATATGGACACCTCAGCATCCCTTAGAGAGTCACCAACCACCATTACCCTTTGTCTCCTTGTGGTGACTGATTCTGCAACTTTGGGATGCTTTAGCTCTGGTTCTTTCCTTTCCTGTGATGTTTTCACCTCTTCCACTTCCAGGGCTGCATACTGGTTCTTCAATTCGAGAGCTGGAGGAGTTGGATTCTACAGACTCTGGTGACTTGTGTCCAACTCTTTTCATTCTGTAGCATGCCCTCTTCACCTCTGTTGGAGAGATTGGATGCTTTTTTTTTTGTCTTAAATACAACTCAGCTTCGCCACCTCTTCTAAGATCCTCCACTTGTTTCATGAGGGCTTCAGCTTGCAGGCATCTGGCACATTTTATTTATTTGGAAACTTTTATATACTGCCCCCTCCAGAGATCAGAGGCAGTTTACATTGAGCAAAAGTAACAACAAGGAACCATACATTGAACATCCTGAACATTGTAACATTACAAAAAACAGCTGGACTTAGTTGAACATGGAACTATTTACACAACTGTGGCTGAACATAGCAACTATTTACATGGAACCAGTTCCTTATCTGGCATCAGGCTGGCAACAGCTTTGGCAATAAAATTTTTCCCAGACATCGTTCAGTTGGTTGAGCTTTGGTAGCTGTTGAAGTAAATGAGAGAGACCTACCAAAGTCCCTAACTTTTTTTCAGCTGTCCTTTAAAAGAAAAAAAGCATCTAACCTCTTTTATGTGTGTTCTACCAGCACTGTTCAATGTCCCTATGCGTAGCCCTGCGTGCTTGCTAAACAGTTATCAGAATTTATTGGTATAAAGTAATATTATGTATCTGAGATATATTCAGGGTGGCCCAAAAAAGTGAGAACATCTCGTAGCATATAGATTATTTAAAAATTCAAAAAGACAGATGTAAACGATTGATAAATTTAAAAAAAAAGATGGCGACCGGAAATTGTCGAAATAAAGACGTTATATAGCTGCTGTTGTTGTTAAGTGCCGTCGAGTCGGAGTCGACTCATGGCGACCCTCTGGATGGCTATCCTAAATTGTGTTCGGTCTTCAGTCAGGCGGCTTATTGTTGACAGACTGGTACCCGTAGCTGCTGTTATTGTATTGATCCATCTCATTGCTGGCCTTCCTCTTTTGCGTTGACCTTCTATCTTGCCAAGCATGATGTCTTTCTCTAATGATCTCTCTCTCCGCATGAAGTGTCCAAAGTATGAAAGTTGAAGTCTTGTCATCTGAGCTTCTAAAGAAAGCTTAGGTTTGCTCTCCTCTAGTACAGACTGGTTTGTTCTTCGGGCAGTCCATGGTATACACAGTATTCGCCGCCAGCACCATAATTCAAAGGCATCAATTTTCTTCCTGTCTATCTCTTTCACTGTCCAGCTTTCACATCCATATGATGTTATTAAAAATACCATGGCTTGAACAAGTCGAATCTTTGTATGGAGAGAGACATCTCTGCTCTTGAGAATCTTATCTAGGTCTTTCATAGCCATTCTGCCAAGAGCAATGCGTCGTCTGATTTCTTGACTGCTTGTTGCTTCTTTATTGATAGTTTGATCCAAGTAGGTTAAAGTTATTCACAATTTCAATTTCTTCTCCTTCAACGATGAACCTGTTGATTATGCCAGTTGTCATGATCTTTGCCTTCTTTACATTAAGGTGCAGGCCCATTTTGAGACTATGTTCTTTGATTGTGAGAAGCAAATGTTTCAGATCATCTTCACTTTTCGCCAGTAATGTGGTATCATCAGCATAGCGAAGGTTGTTGAGTCTTCCACCAATCTTCACACCTCTGTTGTCTTCATACAATCCTGCTTCTCTGATAATTTGTTCTGCATATAAATTAAACAGGTAGGGGGAAAGTATGCAGCCTTGTCTTACACCTTTGCTTATTTTAAACCATTCTGTTTCTCCTTGTTCTGTTCGAACTGTTGCTTCTTGATCAATGTACAGATTGTGCAAGAGAACGATCAGATGTTCTGGTATACCCATGCTTCTTAATGTGGCCCAGAGTTTCTCATGGTTTACACAGTCAAAAGCTACTTGAAATGGGCCTGTCATTTGTCCCGACCTCTCGGTATGATAAATTTGGGGTACGGGTGGCTCTATTTCGTTTTTTCCGCAAATTACGGGTTTCACTGTATTTTTCCCAACAAGATTCAGTAGGTGGGGATCAGTCAGTTATCTCTGGCCCGTCGCGTTGGCTCCCTCCTGGGGTGACAGATCCTGTCATTTCGACATTTCAGGAGTTGGTCCTTCGGGACCTACAAGAATTGGAGACTTCTTTGCCGGTTCTCCATTCGAATCTTTCTCATGAGCAATTTCAAGCGATGCAGGATCTTGCGAATTCTGATCTGGTCATCCGCCGTGCGGATAAAGGGGGTGGAATTGTGGTGATGTCGCCTGATCAATACCATTGTGAGATTCAGAAACATCTTCAGAACCGTACACATTATCAGCTTTTGATGCGGGATCCAACTACAGACTTAGTGCAGCAAATTACTTCTTTGATGCTGGAGGCTCGTTTGAAGGGATGGATAACTGGGCGTGAATGTAAGTTTCTGGTGAACTCAAGCCCTAAGATCCCGGTGTTCTACTTGGTCCCCAAGATCCATAAGAATGTTCATAGCCCCCCGGGGAGACCTATAGTTTCCTGCCGTGATTCTCTATTGGAGCCTCTCTCTAAGTTTTGCGACGTGTTTTTACAACCAGTGGCATCAAAAGTCCCCTCATATTTACGGGACACCGGGGATTTCCTCACGCAGCTATCATCTTGCACTGATTATTTGACATACACGTATTTAGTGTCACTAGATGTACAAGCATTGTACACAAATATTGACCAACAAGCTGTGTTACATTGTTTAGCTGACTATCCGCTAGATCTCCCGGCGAGGATACCGAGGTCTTTCCTGCTGGCTATGCTGGATCTGGTTCTGAATAAGAATTATTTTTTACATGATGGAATTTTCTATCGACAGACGTTTGGGATTGCAATGGGGGCCACGGTGGCCCCCTCGATAGCAACCATTTATATGGCGGAGTTTGAGAGGCAATACATTTATCCTTCTCCTCTGTTTCCTCATGTTCTGTTTTGGCGTCGCTTTTTGGACGACATTTTCTTTTTGTGGTCCGGTTCTCAGTTGGAATTGGAGGCTTTTTTAGAATCTCTGAATGGGTTCTCTCCAACTATACAGTTTACTGCCATGTATGATCGGCATGCCATTCAGTTTTTGGACCTCACAGTTTTTTTGACACCAGAGGGGATCACCACTACGTTATTTCGCAAGCCGGTTCAACGGAACACCTTGCTAAAGTTTTCCAGTTTCCATCCCTTACCTTTAAAGAGGGGCCTCCCATTCGGCCAATTTTTGCGGCTTCGTAGAAATTGCTCATCCCTGGCAGATTTTTACAAACATGCTGATGACTTAAAGTCCCGTTTGCTAACTCGGGGGTACCCTCTCTCCCTAATAAGAAAAGCTTACAAGCGGGCCAGGTTTTTGCATCGGGATTGGCTGTTTCTTCCCCGTGCTCCACCTGACCACCTGGGGGAAGAGGTTTTTACCGGTATCTTTCCATACCTTATGGGAGTTCCGAAAGTTATCACACTCTTACGCCGGTACTGGCCGGTGTTGTCGGTTCATCCCTTTTTCTCTGGCAAGCACTTACGGGTGGCCTTTTCAAGGGCACCGAACCTCAGGGATAAGATTGTTAAGTCTTCTTGGCCTTCGGATCGCCCCCCTGTTTTTCATCTCAACCCTGGACATTACCCATGTGGTTCATGTGATTTCTGTGCTATGACAATTAGTGGACCAACGTGGCAGAATACATCTACGTCCATCACGTATAAGACTCGGTGGCACACTACCTGCACTTCATCCTATGTGATCTATCTGATCGTCTGCCCATGTGGACTTTGTTACATAGGCCGGACTACTCGTCCTGTCAAGATCCGTCTTGGGGAGCACGCTTCCCGGTTGCGATCAAAAACGGTTTCAGCGCCTATTGTGCCTCACTGCCTTCAAGAGAACCATCTTTTTAGTCAGCTACGCTGGAGAGTACTGGACCACATTCCTATTGATCCTCGGGGAGGTGACAGAATTGGAAGATTACAATACGCGGAACAACGTTGGATATTCCAATTGGATACGGTTTCCCCACATGGATTAAATGCCTCTGTGGAGTGGCACACTATATTGTGATTTTACTCTACTTCAGTCATGATTTTATATTGGGATTTCCCTGCAGTGGGTTTTCCCTCTCTCTCTTTAAATGCTCTTTTTTTTTTTTCTCAGGTCTGTGACGTATAGGGGGTTCATTGGCAGCTTTCCTTCCGTGTATGTAGTGACGTCACGCGCCGTTTTCGATAAAAGGAGTTTGACCGTTGGACATTTCTCAAAAGCTGACTTACTGGGATTCTATACATTTCACCTGATGCAGGGCCACGGTTGATGTGGATGGCCCGAAACGTGGCACGTTGTGTCTTTGAATTCCGAGCTGGCTGAGTAAAGCGAATGAGATAAGTTTTTGAGCATTTTGAGCATTTAAAATTATTAAAAAGGACCGACCACGGCGAGGGGTGGGTACAATTCCTGCTCCCTTTTGCTTGGTTATTCCGACAAAAAAGTATGTGTTGATGTATACGTTTTGCATTTTGATTTACCTTTATGGTCTCTTATGAGCCGGGGAACTTCTATTTTGACTTTTAGAGCTGGCTGAGAAAAACCCAGCAGATAAATACAAGTGCTTGTCCCAATATAAGCACTGTGGACCCTGTGTCTTTTGGGGAAACTGCTAGGTACTTGTGAGCTAGATTGGCCACTGTTGAAAACAGGATATTGGGCTTGATGGCCCTTGGTCTGACCCAGTATGGCATATCTTACAATATTTTACTAGATAGGAAGTGGTGAGTTGCACATTTTTTCACAAGTGGTCTTTCACATGTTAAAAAAAACCTCACTGGGTTGCTGAGCCTTTGATCAAGGGAGCCATACAGTGATTCAAAGGCAGAACTCCAGGCATAAACCACAATAAATCTTGATCAAAACTCGCTGAGGCTATTTTTTTACTAGCAGCACCTGAGGCAAAGGAAGTGAAGTAACTTGCCCAAAGCTATAAAGAGTATCAGTGGGAAAAGTTGGATTTGAACTGTCTTCCATGGTCGGCAGCCAGGTTACTTTAACCAAGAAGCTAAGAGGCTACTCATCTATGACTATCCCCTAGCTTTCCTCTTTGATCTTCCTCTGGTATAATCATGCTGCTACTGATTTGCAACTTGCAGGATTCAAAATAGTGAATTATCTAATCGTTTATTTATTTTATATTACTCTGGGAAACATGTCTATTGTAAGTCTGAAACAACTTTTCTTCAGGGACCTGAGGCATGCTGGTGAATAGCTTGTGAGATACAGCCCAGTCAGCGTTCCTCTTTTTACTTCTTTGCTCTCTGATCCTTCCCAACTTCCTTTTAGCTACAAATATTTTTTTACCCTTTCATCTGCTCTGTGCCCCCGTCTTTCCCCTCTTTATCGGCTGCTTCTTTGCCTTTCTGTCTAGCTGTCTGCTTGTCCATCCTTTTTGTATCTATTCCTCTGCATGTGCCTTGCCCTCTCTCTATGAGCAGGTAGGAAACGTGAAGAGATATATAATAGCCGAGGTATGTACATGGGTGGCACATAGGATTCCTGAGCAGTCGTCCAGAATTTTAGAAAAAAATAGAAACCTGCTAAGAATGCGCTAAACAGCTCTGTATAGACAGCACATCCTTTGGCCTCACTTAGTTTTGTTTTCCGAAGTCCTCAGAACAGGGCCTCATCAAAAGTGGCATAGCAACTCTTTCCTACTATAATATGCTTTCAGTCAAGGATCATAGAGGTCTTATTGCTCCAGCTTCAGACTATCAGAAGGTTGGCATCCTGGTGGTTCAGGTCACAACCTGGCAGATCCGAGTCAGAGACCGTTACGTAGGGAGGGGAGACAATATGCATAGCCAGAGGGTGCTAGGCTTGCTAAAACACAATAAAGCAGTCAGGAAGACAACATAGCAGAGTAAGACATGTTCTAGTACTTATACCCTAGGGGCTTAAATTTAGGAACCCTTAAAAACTTCAGCAGTATTTTGAAAAGGCAACTAACGTGCACGCACATAAGACATGACAATAAGAAATATGCACCTAAAGGGGTGTACTGGGCAGAACACATAAGTAGGTGCATATTATATATTTTATAATAATCACAAAAAATGGGTGCATGCCTTCACACCTGCTATCAATGATTCCTAAGCCTCGATCAACTTGTCTTTTAGGACCTGAGACATAGATTAATGGGTTTGTACTGGAAAGTAGCTTGAGAGGTAGCAGACACTTGCAAGGCTGACCCAACCACTAGGCAAACTAGGTAGTTACCTAGGGCAGCAACTTCTGGAGGGGAGCAAATTTGCCAAACTTATACAATTAGTTAGTTGCCTCTGGAATTAACCAAATTTGGCAACCTTCATTGTTTTTTCCCATTCATACAAAAACCATTGCACATGCCTATTGTATCCCATCTGTCCTTCTGCTATTGCCTGCAAGATCTTGAATGGTCTGGATAGTAATGAATTTTCAGCGCTGTTGGAGATGCATTTTCTGAAAACACTGAAGTGATAGAAAATTGTAGATATGGCTTTGATATATTTCCCCTTTGTAATTCTTATCGCAATGCTGAAATGTAGAAATATAAATGTGTGTGTGTGTGTATTGGGGGGGGGGGGGGAGAGGGATAGGGTTAAGAGATGCTTTTTTTTATCAATTGTGTGCCCCCGTCCTCACACTTTATAAAATATAGGCATTTTTCAGGTAGCACTTTTCTTGGCCCACATATTCTCCTATATGATCTATATAAAATCATTCCCTTAGATGTAATAAATGTTCAGTGTGACTAATTTAGTAGTCTAATTTCCAAAGTTATGTCCCTTAGCATTTTGAATATTAACATCATTAAATTTAGTGAATGCCTCTTACATTGTGTGGGCATCTTAATATCTGAGTAGAATCTTGGCTGTATAACTCTATACAGATAAATTATCCGTAGAAAGTGATACATACATTTAGTGAGGATACATCTATGCGTACTGATGTTGAATATACATGTAAAAATAATTTATCTGTGTGCTTGCACTTAATAGATTTAACTTGAACTGCACCAAATCCCTTTCAAATTTAAAATGGTTAACCTTGGCTGTATAACAGTTTTGTAGTCAAAATGTATCTGTTCTGCAGGATGGGAAATTAGAAAAAAAAAGCATATATGCTTTTAAATATTGGCTCGATAAAGTACAAAAAAAAGGCTCTGCTAATTTCTCATCTGCATGGATGTTAAAATCACCTAACATCAGAAAATTATCATTATCTAATTTTCCATCAACAACAATTAACTCCGTTTTGGAAGTGATACTTAGGGATTATAAATGGGTCTCTCTATATTGAAAAAAGGCTTAATGAAACCTTACTCCGAGTTTTCATACCTGCCTATGTGGATTTCTTTCTTCTCATTCCTTACTCCTAATTTTTATATCAGCTTTCTCACATTTCTATCCCTCAAGCCACTTCCTGAATCTCTCCATTATAATTGCCAAACCTGAAAAACAATTTTTTTTTAAATTTCATAAATATAAAAAGTTATACTTCAATCAAATAAGCTCGGATTGATTATCACTTACATCAAACCTTAAAAAAGGTGCAGTGATAGCATCAGCAGTGAGTGATTAGCTTCTAAGTTGGCAAGCTCCCTGGGGTTTACAGGAAATTCTTATCATAATGACGAGAGGACATCATCAAGTACAGAAACTGCTGAGCCGTGGGGCCGGATGCATTCACATTCCCGTAACAAGGGATACGATCATTTGGAAACAACTTTTAAGAAGTCTATAAAATGTGGAAATTGTTAAAATAAATTCCCTTATGCAGGAGTTATTTAATTAACTAATGAAACAGCCTTTGTGACTTTTCTCCTTTAATGCTTCAAATGTTTGCCTGTGACTAGGTATGAACAGCCTAGTAATACATTCTTTTGATTCCCAGTTTATCTCTTTATTTGTGGTGCTTTTTATTGGACTGAGTAATCAAGACCGTCTCCTTTTCCTTTTATTTCTTGGGGGAAAACAAATTTTCAACCTCAGGAATAATGCTAAGATTCAATTTTCCATTTCTTTTTCATTTCCCCCAGGGTCAAGTTCTAAAATATTGTATAAACAGAATAGTTCCTAATTTTTCAGGGTAAAAGCTCACCTTAGTAACTTTACAGGGCTGTTTTTAAAATGCAAAGTCCATCAGGCTTTGTGTCAGTTCTGAAAGGGAGCGTGTTTGAAAATATGAAAATTGCTCAAGGGAAACGTTGTCTCGGAGACTTGAATCAACTTTTTCTGTGGTTTGCAGTGATCCCTCACCCTGGGAAGAGCTCCTCTGAACGTGGGAAAAGTTTGCATGTTACGGATCATTATTGTGTATGCGTTCCCAAAGCAGGGATAGGACCAGAGATGCAGTAATATATATCATTTTGCATTTTCAAAGCTATTGTCACACACTCTAGTCCAGAGTATGCGATAGGAAAGGTATAGCATCCAGAGGCGCAGCAGTTCCAACTGCTAGGTGAGAAGAAAAGCATTGGCCTTGTAGCGAGTGGCCAATCTATTTGCCTCCCATGACCGACTTTCTATGGTCTGCATGGCGGTGGGCATAGCTCCATTCCGGGCTTCTCCAGCAGCCCTCTATCCAAAAGCAACCAATCAATAGAAAACAAAGAAAATCATAAAGCAGAATAGTCTTTTGACAAACAGTCAAATTAGGAAAGTGATCCAGTCTGGGTTTTTCTTCCCACTTCCTTGCTTCTGAGCTTCAAGGCCCTCACCAGCTCAACCCTGCCACAAGGGCTTCTCACTAACCCTCTTTCCGACTATGTAGTTAACAGTACATATTCTTAAAGACAGTTGTTTGACAACTCAGTTCATTCTGTTCCTTTTAAAAGTGGGCAAACCCCTACTTCTCTGATAGGCTGAAGTAGGGTTGGAGAAGCCTTCTGCACACACCTCTCCTAGGTATTCCCAGGCCCAGTCCTCAATGCTGAATAAGGTAGGCAAGAAAACTTACAGATCCAGGTCCAGCTTCTTGGTACTCCATACCTTCAAAAACGTAGTTGCAAGGTTCAGCTTTTCCTGGTCCCACTTGCTCTGGCACCTCAGGGACTGTAGAATGCTCCTGTGGGGCAGACTTCATGTGGGAGGGGGCCCCCTTTTGCTGGGGAAGATGCTTTTCATACTCCCTTACCTCCCAAGGTGGAATGTCAGCCATACCTTTTTCCCCAGGAAACCACCCTGTCCCTGGTTCCACCCCTCTGACTCAGATATTTCCCTAGTGCAGAGAGATCCCTAAAACCTGAGTTAGATCTGACCCAGCTCCTCTTCCTCCCTGCATGTGTGGCCCTGACTATGCGGCATTCCTGAGGCTGGGTACTGTGGGGTTTTCCTCCTTCCAGGGTTCTGAGGAACGCTAAGTCTGCCACACTATAGATGGTATTTTTGCGTGAAAAAAGCTATTTGAAGACAAAACATGTTTAAATTACTGCAGAGATATACATCTTTGACAACTGGTGCGAAACCGCAAGACAAAGGTACCCATAGGCTTTGCAGCAAAATGCACAGTTTTGAAAATTACCCTACTAAACTTTGATCTTTTTTTTAATGTTAAGTCATTGAATGCTACTAAAAGTCAATTGTTTTCTAAAATCTAATTTAGAAAGCAAGGACAGATTTAGAAATAGCTGAAATATGTTATGAAGTTGATTCCTTAGGAAAATACCAAGTTTAATATAATAACCTGGTGAATATTATATTTTGTGATATTTAATTGGGGGCATTGCCAGTTTGGTTTAATACAGTGGTTCTCAACCCAGTCTAGTCAGGTTTTCATGATATCCACAATGTATATGCATGATAGATCTGCATCTACTGCTTCCATTTTATGCAGATCTATCTCATGCATATGTATTTATTGGAAATTTTTATACCGCATTTTCCAGTAGATCAAATGTGGTTTATAGAGAACACAACTTTGAATTGTACAAAGACAGTACATATTCATTTACATTAAACAGGTAACTATATACAGTTGAATGAGAACAGGTAACTATATACAATTAAATGAAAACAATTTTCTAATTAACTATGTACATGTTGGTCCTGTAGATGTTGTGTTATGTTTGATAAAATAGAGCTATTCTGGATGATTTTTGTTAGGTGAGTGTTTGTGTTAGGTTGATTGTAGGGGTGTCTTGGTTCAGTTGGGTTTGAGGGTGCTCATGTGCATTTCCAAAGTGTTAGGTGAACAGGTGAGTTTTGAGATGCTTACGGAATGTGGTGAGGTCATCTATGGATCTTATGATGTTTGGGAGATTGTTCCAAAGGACAGGGGAGAAGTGGGGAAAAAGCTCAGTTATTAGTAGATTTTCTGGCTTTCTTGAAGTCTGATGGGATGGCTAGCTTGTTTATGTTGTGTTCTCTTTGGTTTCGGTGGTTGTTTTCTTTGGTGAGTAATGTATTGAGGTATGATGGGGTGATATATTTGATTAGCTTGAAGGTGGTGACTAGTATTTTGTACTGTATGCGACTTTGAATTGGAAGCCAGTGAAGGTTGTAGAGAATAGGTGTAATGTGTTCAGATAAGTTGACGTTAGAGGTTATCCTTGCTGCTGACGTTTATTGGTTATCCTTGGGCTAGCTGAAGTTGTCTTATAGATTGTTTAGGGAGACCTTGGAGGGAGATATTGCAGAAGTCAAAGTGGGGTGTGACAATGGCATTAACAATGGTTTTGAAATCATGGGGGTAGAGGAGTGGGCGGATCTGTTTAAGCATTCTGAGTTTGAAGAAGATTTTTTTGTGGTTTGTTTGATGTGGGCTAGCATATTCATTGTGGATATCCTGAAAACCTGACTGGCCTAGGTTGGGGGAGTCACAGAGGACCGGGTTGAGAACTAGTGGGGGTTGAGAACTGTTGGTTTAATATGCTTTCCATGGCAGACTTGGCTCTCTGCCCTTCAGTCTCTTCAGGTACACGTTCTCATTGGGTTCACTTATAAGTTATAGGGCATATATACCAATATTTGCGTAGACTAGACACAACTTGTGGGGATCCGATCATAAAGGGCAGAACCCCAACAATTTTCTTACTCGCACTTTCAGATAAGGAAGTTATTTTATTAGCAGGATGAAGAAGCCACTCCCAATGTGCATATTTGACTTTCTTAAATGCTCTTGTGATGACCTCAGTTGGATATCTCCGATGGAGGAGACGTTGACTTAGATCCCCCGCATGGTGTGACGTAGAAGCCTCTCAAGATGCTATAGAAACAGGTAGTGATCCGGTGGAGAGAACCGGTACTGCAAGAGAATGCAGGAATTTCTCTTCAGAGAGAAAAAAACACAGAGCTAATCAGGAACCACACCTCACCTCAGGGAAGGAGAGAAACCAAGTCCCTGATTGGGCACGCCCAAGCAGGAGGCGGGCAGTGCAGTACACAGGCACCTTGTTAAGCACTCAGAAACAGAGAGAGTTAGACAAAGATGAAGACAACGACGAAGGACATGACCAGGAAGAGTTGGAGAGAGAGCAATTAGGCAGCTGTGATCCACTAAGGAGAAGATTGGACTCACGAGGCAGATACCTGGGAGACTCAGGGGCAGGGAGAATCTTCTGTGACCAGAACGATTCAGGAGCACTGAGAGACCCAAGGCTACAGCACAGGCTTCTTGAGGACCAGGCAGAACCTTGGAACCAAAGGCAGAGGGACAGAGAATTACCCTGGAGAAAGCCACAGCACAAGGTACACAGTGGGTTGGAAGCAGCTAGCAAGTTTAACATTGGGAAGCCAGAAAGAGTGAAGGCTAATGTTAAAAGCCAAGAGACGCCTGACGGTTTTACTTTTAACACTCTGTTGAGAAACTCTCCACTCACAGCTGAAGTTTTAAACCCAGCACTTACGTTTAGTGATAAGTGGGGGAAGGATAATTCTAAGACACTGAACTGTTGTCCTAGTAAGAGCAGCATTGCTAATTATCAAGAGATAAGCAGTTTAAACAAACAAGTACCTGAAGGAGGAAGACATAATCAGCTTAGTCCAGAAAGAACGCAGGCTGAATTGCTTCTTAAAGATTTCAGAGAGTTCCTTGAAAGCAGGGCACTTTCTTCCTCTAATGTAGCACAGCCCAGAAACAGCTGTGAAGAGGAAATGCCTTTAGTTTCTTCTCTGCCATTCACAGAGCCAGACATGCCAATGGACTGCTCAGCTTGTGTGATTGAGAAGGGCATTTAATTGAAATGCTGTACAAAGTTATATGAAGAAATATAACAGAAGTTGCTGTATTGATTCCTAAGCTGAAGAGTTTATCAGAAGGGAATAAGTGAAAGCATAATTGTCTGCATACCAGGAGCATTGCTGTTTGCCAAAGTTTTTCATCCGTTAGTGAAAGGGTCACATGATACCTGAATGTGATCACAGAAGATAAATGGACATTTAGCCTAGCAGTGCAATACCTTGTTTAAGTTTTGGTTTCCACTCTTGTTTTGTGCTATTATACTTTATTTGCGTCTGTTTGCACTTGAACTGCAATGCGGGAATAAACCTCATCAAAGAAATTTTCTTTGCCTGCCTTACTGCTTGATAATCCATTATGAAAACCATCCAATTGCTCCCCACAAATAATCACTTACAAAAAGAGAGGAACAGTGAAATCTAAATTTTTTGTTGGAACGAACGCCTGGAAGGAAGGGAAGACACCTCCCCCTTCTCGTGGCGTATTGTTCCGTTTTTATCTTTTTAAAGAAGTTCAAGGGTTCACCCTTAAATGAAAGGATCAAGGGACCATAATCCCAATACCAACTTATTTAGTGAGTGTAAAATGCAGTACTTAGCTTGAGGTCATCCTTGTCATGGTAGTGTGTGCAGCCGATCTGCTCCCACAAGCAGATCCCACTGTCAGAGCCAAAAAACATAGTCCATCACGAGTCCAGGATCCTGAATTGGCCCGGACGCAATTGATAAACTGCACCACCATATCCAGTTGAAATAAGGACCCTCCAAAGACGTCCAAAAATCAACTTCACTGAAGCGTGACCGGTGACCCAACGTGGTTATGATATGTTTCGAGCCTCCGTTCTTCCCGGCTCATCTTCAAACCCTGTCGCTTGTTAGTGACGCTAAACGTACAAAGCATTTTAAAGAGCCCCATACAGAGCACATGACCAGTTGGTGTCCAATGGGCAGCAAGGAAATTCAGACATTTAAACTAAATAATCGTCCACCAATCCACACTGGAATTCAAGCCCTGTGGGCTAACAGAGCGAAGTGAGTAAATCCAAAATTGTTCCCGAAAACTAAGTCGGGCTTGTCTATCCCCTCCCCTATTAGGAGATGATATAAAATCAATTACTCGCCATCGCAAGTCTTGAAAACTGTGGTTACAATCCTGACAATGAAGCACTAAAGGGGCAGTAATAACCCCCCTATTAATGCGGGAGCGATGTTCCTGGAGCCTCCTCTTCATGCTCCGTGACGTCTTCCCCACATAAACCAGAGAGCATGGACAGATGATAATATATATCACAAACGGCATCAAACATGCTTGAGCACACACACAACTACAACCTCAACCCTGAAGGGCATCCAAGGCCACCCCCTCCTGAAACCCTTAAGGTCCAGGGAGCGGGTGCGTGGCAATGGGTAATAAAATGTTCCATTAAATCTCTACCCATGTTTTAGGAAAGATTTGTTGATAGCCTACCAACGGGGTACTAATATTCGTGATATAGTAGTACATTCTGTTGTTGGAGAAGATCGTTTGAAAAGTGCTCTTGAGGATCCAGGACATTTTCCCTGCCATTCATCTCGTTGCATTTATTGCAAACAATCACAAATTGGTCAACCATGGAAACATTTTAAGACTGATCGTCTCTTTTTTCTAAAATGGCATACTAGTTGTTCTACTTATGTAGTTTATATATTGACTTGTCCCTGTGGACTTCAATATGTAGGGCGGACTATTCATCTGATTAGAAGACGTCTATCTAAGCATAAATCTTTGATAACCACTAAAATACTAACAGCTCCTCTAGTACCTCACTGCATCCAATTTAACCATACTTTTGCAGATCTTACTTGGTGTATTATCGATCATGTACTTTTGGACACTCGTGGGGGAGATCAAGAACAGCGATTACAACTTCTTGAACAACGCTGGATTTTCTCTCTCAACACAGTGACCCCTGGGGGTCTGAATTTGGAACTTGATTGGTAGAGCATCTTAAACATTTGAATTGTCTTGACCTGGGATTCGTATCAGCTGTTTAGTGGGTATAAATTACAACATTGTTTTCTATGTAACGTCAGACGCCATCCTCTTTAGAGGAGCTGTTGAGACTAGAGCGGGACTGATATAAATATATGAGTGCTGACTATTTGTGAGTTCGGAGAAATTCTTTATTCTCATACCACTTGAGACAGGATCAATTGATCCAAAACGTGGCGCTGTGTCGTGGTGACCCCGGTGGTGTGGAAAAAATCTTTCATACCCCAGTGGGGGTGAAAATCTCCTTAATCAGCTGTAGCGGCTTGCATTCACTCACTGTTTCTTGGTTTGGTTCCAGTTGCCAGCTATGTTAAAGCACTTCAGTTCTGTTTATTTTATTCTTAGCACTATGGCATTATGGTTCTGATTTTGAAGTTCTGCACTAATTCACTTGCACAATTTCATTTTAAGATTAAAAGGGAGAGGTTCGTTATTCAAAGGGGTTATTCTATCTCCTGACACAACAAACGTTCCTACAAAAAATTTGCTGATTATGGGGTATGTTTACTAAATGGTGCTAGCATCGCAGCTGTGACGTTATCGCGCGATAATGGCGCATTACCGTGCGAGAACATCACGTATCACGCAATAACGTCTCCTGCAGTGTTAAGGTGTGCAGAGGGTGGAGTACGGTTCCCCAGAGGGTGGAGTAAGGCTCCCTAGGGGTGGAGAAAAAAGGGTCAATGGGCAGAGAGTGGGCGGGGAGAGCCCCATGCACACTAATGTCGTGAAATGAAGGTCTGAAAATTAGTGCCAGTGAAAACCTCGCACTAGAGGCATATTTGCAGGGGAGAGAGACCATTTCAGTCAGCAATGTGCAGCAAAGGCAGGGAAACCAAGAAAAGTGATTAATAGTGATACATGTGCAGCAACATCATAGTGCCCAAGTACGAAAGGGCACTACGGTGAGGCTGCAAATGGGGTACAGGGGGCTGCAGGCAAGACATGCAGTGTGGCAGCTGGGGCACAGGGTGGGCTAGGCAGATGCCTAGGTGACACATAGGAATGTGGAAGCGGAAAACCAGCAGGACAGCAACTGACCAAGGGCAAAGATGGCCACGAGTGTGTGTTCCACAGGGTCCCACAGTGTCCCAGGGGATAGTACCCAGCAAGTACCCCAAAGGCACATAACATTGGCAGGCGGTGCCGGGCGGAAGCGTTGGTGTCTATGCAGGCACCCCTACCCCATATCACGCACCATAGGCAGCCGCCTACCGGCATACTGGATGGCCTGGGACTACGCACCACCAGCAGGGGGCAGTGGCATCTGCCCACAGCAGACCACGGCCAAGCCCCATTTAGGTGGGTGCCATGCACTGCAACAGACAAGATCTGTCTGATGAACAGTCATGGTATCCCCAGGGAATGATCTGCCCCTGTGGCAACAGTTTGGAGCAGTACACACAGCCAGCGTGTTCAGGGGCAGAAAGTCACAAGTTCAAGTCTCCTGCCAACCTTGTCCCCATATTTTACCCAGTACTAAACCGTGGTAATAAAGACAGAACCTTTATTGCAGATAAAATAAACATGCCTGAAACGCCTATATTTTACGCTACAGAGCACAGACACCATAAACATGTGCAATCCCTAGAGCAGAGTTTCTCAACTGTAGTCCTGGAGGGCCAAACACCATTCAGGTGTCATATTGTCCCTGATAAATATGCCTGTGCTACATTTGTATGCACCACCCCCATTGTATGCAAATGTATCTCATGCATATTCATTAGGGACAGCATGAAAACCTGAACAGTGTTTGGCCCACCAGGACCGGAGTTGGGAACCTCTGCCATAGGGCAGCGGCCAACAGGGGCATAAACTTCCACACCCACAGGTTCCACTATCCAAAGCCTCATGCAGAGTCAGGCTGCTGGGCCCTGCGCGGAGCAGCATCTCCCAATACTGGCACCTGCATACCTTAGCAATGCTGTCCTAAACTTGGGAACACGTTCCACATATATCAAAAGGTTGCTATGATTAATGTCAGCTAACAAATCCTAAGTTAAACATGATTTGTTGACAGAGATTCATCATAGCAACCTTTCTGATATCTTTGGAGTGTGTTTCAGTTTTTGCTTCTGACAGTGTTTACCACCCCGGGGAGTGACCCCAACAGTATTGCGTACCATAGCAATGCCTGCACTGCCCAGGACTGGTGTAGTGGCCAGGGCTGCCACAAACCTCTATATTTGAACAATGCTGGCATAGGTGTGGGAGTGTGCATCTGTCTATACAGTGTGTTGTGGCTGTCTACACCTTACTGAGCCCACACTGCTTGCACTGTTTCCAGTGTTAGCCAGCCAATGTGCATAATGAGCAAGGTACTGTGGGTATGGCCCGGACAGGGTGGTCTGAGCAGGATGCATCTGCACAGGGCATAGGGCAATGGCTGGGACATTGTAGTGCCTGACCACCACCTGCACGGACAGGGTGGCCACAGCATGTCATGCTGGGAGGTCACTCTGGCTTGACTGCGCAGTGACCACGGCATGGCTAGGTTCCCCCATAGTGCTATACAGTATTTCTCTCGAGTGATATTTATGGGTTCCCTTTTCTGGGGTCCAATCACTGACATACCTGCTTGGTGTGTGTGCTCACATCCCATTTTTGGGTGCACACAGTTCCTCCAGGAACATGCACTATGTACTAGCTAGCAGACTTTCTGCAGTTAGCATGTGTATGGCTGGAACACCTTGCAGGGTGCAGTTGGTGGAGACTGACTGTGTCCTCTGCTGGTGAATGTCAGATAGTGGTGGGGGGCAGCTGAGCTTTTCCAGCGTTCTGCCTGTGTGCCATTGCCTTATGTGATGTGTACAGATCTGCATTGACTGCCCTGTAGGGTGCCTGTTCCCCAGCAGGACTGGTGTTGATGGTCCCCTCTACTGCCACCATTGCAGAGATGTAGAATGTGGATCTGTTGGTGGGAGATCCTGTCCCCCACCCTGAGCCACAGAGGGCGGGTTGGGTGGTGCTACATAATCAACTTTTGGGTCAAAACACCCCCTTCACTTATAACATGTGACCATGGCACCCACACAGGATATGCACTATTCTGGGTGCATCACAGTCCACAAGGGCTAGACATGACTAGGAAATACAGATGGACACAGGTGTATCCTAGGTGTGTCTGCAAGGACTACCTATCGCACACTGGCACTGAGGGGGACCTGCAGCATAGCCTATCTTAGCCAAGCCAGGTGCTGCGGACCTGGTGCTGGGCGCCCCACCTCACCCTCAGGGTGAGCACAGGGCCTGCACAATGTCACAGTCTGTAGCTACTCTGTGCCAGTAACACACATACGGTCAGTTCCCCCTACCAGGCCGAGGTGCTGTGGCGGTGCATACCCCATCTTGTGATCAGCTGTAGACTGCTGATCTGCATGTGCAGTGCATCATGGGTACGGATGGGTTTACCCTATCCTGGTAACCACAGTAGACAGTTTGTGTGGTGACCTGCAGTCCTTCTGTAGCCAGCCAGTCATGTGTTAGTAGCTATAGAGATGTACCCACTGTTTACTTCAATGACTGTAGAGGTCATGGTTTTGATCTCACAGTGTTATTTACTACGGCTGTCTGAGGCTTTTCCTTTTAATTTAAATCAGTGCTGCCAGCAAAGTGCACCCTCACAGTGCTGTAACCTTAAGGTGCCTGATAAGGCGCCCTATCAGGTGCCCTATAAAGCGCCCTATAGGGCACATAAGGCGCCTTGGCGGACAGGGCAGTTTATAATGTGCCCTATGGAGTGCCTTATAGGGCACCTTATGCGGCACCTAATGTTACGGCATTGTGAGGGTGTTTTTGCTGGCAGCACTGATTTAACTTTGAAAAGGAAATGCCTCAGACAGCACTGATTTAGATTAAAAGGAATTGCCTCAGACAGCCTTCTTATATAACACCCATGTGCGATCAAACCCATGACCTCTGCCTCCACAGTCATTGCAGAAACCAGTGGGCTACATCTTTATAGCTTCTAGCATTGCGCTAGCATGAACTTAGGGTTAACGCGTGTTAACGTGCCATGGTGCCCACTATCGCGCAATACAGATTCTTGCTACCTTGCCGCCGGTACACCCACTCCTTATATGGCATTCTTCACATTATCGCTGCAACTAGCGCCGGTAACCTTAAAACAGTTTAGTAAACATACCTCTATGAGTTTTGTTTGTCCTCTTTGTTGTTTTTTAGATCAGATTGTGTGATTTGAGTTCTTTCTCTATAGCATCAGCAAAATGCATCCCTGAACACACTACAAAGACCCTTATTCACTCTCATGTCACTTCCAATCTAGACTACTGCAACCTGCTCCTTGCTGGTCTCCCATTGAATTATCTCTCTCCCCTCCAATCCATTCACAATTCAGCTACATGGCTTATCTTCTGACAGTGTTACTATGCTAATGTAATCCCTCTTCTCAAATCACTTCACTGGCCCCCTATCCATTTCCTCATGCAGTTCAAACTTCTCCCACTAACCTCCAAGTGCATGTACTCTGCAGCTCCTCATAAGAACATAAAAGCATAAGATATGCCATACTGGATCAGACCAAGGTCCATCAAGCCCAGTATCCAGTTTCCAACAGTGGCCAATCTAGGTCATAAGTACCTAGCAGTTTCCCCAAAAGACATAAGTTCCACAATGCTTGTATTGGGTAAAGCAGTGATATCCCGGGTCCCTTTTAATAATGGTTTATGGACTTTTCCTCCAGGAACTTGTGCAAACCTTTTTTAAACCCAGTTACACTAATAACTTTTACTACATCCCCCGGTAACAAATTCCAGAGTTTGATTACATGTTGAGTGAAAAAATATTTTATCTTATTAGTCTTAAATAGTTTACCCTGTAGCTTCATTGCATGTCCCCTAGTCTTTCTATATTCTGATGATGTAAGCAATCAATTTATGTTTGCTTGTTAGACTCCATTCATTAATTTATAGACCTCTATCATAGCTCCCCTTTACAGAGTGGAGGAGTAGCCTAGTGTTTAGAACACTGGCTTGGTAACCTAGCAACCAGGGTTCAATTCCCACTAGCACTCGTTGTGGCCTTGGGCAAGTCACTTAACCCTCCATTGCCTTGGAAGAAAGACCTGGCAATCTACTTCTGGTGACACTGCCAAGAAAACCCAGGGGCTTCTGGGTCGCTATGAGTCAAGACTGACTCAAAGGGGCTTGTTTACAAAGCCGCGGTAGCGGTTCGCGATCGCGATCGCAGCCGCGGCCCCATTGAAATCACGATCGCAAACCGCTACCGTGGCTTTGTAAACAAGCCCCAAAGGCATCCATTGCATCATATCTCCCCTCAGCCGTCTCTTTTCCAGGTTGAAGAGCCCTAACCTTTTTAGCCTCTCTTCATAGGGATATCCTTCCATCCTCTTTACCATTTTGGTGGTTCTTCTCTGTACCTTTTCTAATAACGCTATATCTTTTTTAAGATACGGTGACCAGAACTGCACACAATATTCAAGGTGTGGTCGCACGATGGAATAATACAGAGGCATTATAATATCTTTTGTTTTATTTTCCATTCCTTTCCTTATGATACCTAGCATTCTATTTGCTCTCTTGGTCACCGCTACACACTGGGCGGAGGGTTTTAATATGTTATCCATGATGATGCCTAAATCTTCTTCCTGAGTGGTGGTTCCTAATGTAGAAGCTTGCATCGTGTAATGTGGCGCACCTGCCCGGCCTTGGGGCTAAAGACAGGAGCGGCGGTCTGATGCTTCGTGAGGAAGGAGAGTAACCTGTATCCAGGGAATGCTGGGTATTGTAGTTCCTGCTCCTCTCGCTCCGAAATAAAGAGTTGTAGTTATGGGGTTTCCAGTATTTTTATTATAGTAAAGGATACTGTTCCATCACATGGCAAATAAATGCAAACAAAATAGGTGCTTCGAATGCTAACAGGAAAACTTAGGATAAAGGCAACTTAAAGTATAATTGCTGCTTTTCACTTCTAAGCAAATTACTCACTTTGCCCCAAGAGGTCAGTTAGTTTCACTGCAGCCTCTTTCAGCCACTGTTACCTTCACAGTGCTGGGGGAAAATCAAGTGCACATAATTAGAGCTTTCTCAGCAAGGCAATACAACAGCTCCGTAGCATTCAATTCACATACGGTAAAAAGCAGTTTCCTTCAGCTTGGCATCTCTACACAGCAGACCGTGCAATCCATGCTCTCACAATCTGGTAAGTCTGTATTATCTTGTGTTAATTCTTCAAGCTGTATGGAATTACTGGCTTCTGGTAACACTGGCTGTCTTCTAGCTTGCAACTCTAAAAACTGCTTAAAACTCTGTAGGAGCAATTCAGCCTGCTGTTTGTGAGATAGGGAATTGCTATCAGCTATACAACTTCCCTCTGGCTTAAGGCTGTTTATTTTCTCCTCTCTTAGATTAATTGTGTCAGAGTAACTGCTAGTCTCTTTTGCTAATGTTTCACACACAGGAGAGTTAGCTTTACGTTCAGCCTGGAAACTTTGTGGCAATTCACTTACTTGTTGCCATGCCGTTCTGACTTCAGATGGCTCCAACGTTCTCCAGCTGTTAGAATGTTTGTTGCTCTCTGGCTCAAACGGTACTTCACAGAATGATTGTTTTCTTTCTTGTGCCTGCCTTGAAGGCTTCCTTTCCCAGGGCTGTGCCTTCCAACGGTTGTCTAATTCAGGGCTAGGTCCTCTCTCCTTGGGACTTCTACTCACTGCCTCTGAATAGAACTTTGCAGGTTTCTTTCCAATGCCAGGTTCCCAAGTATCAGCATACTGTCTTCTGGACTTCCTTTCATTCCTCCTCCTCTCCTTCTTTCTCTCATTCTCTCTCTGACTAGCAAAGCCATGCTCTGGTTTAAAACCACGTTCTCTCCTGGACACGCCCCTTCCAAGGGCAGGGTGTGCCCAATCAGGACTGCAGGACTCCTCCCCTGGGCTGGTCTCCATGCTCAGCTCTGTGGAATAGAGTCTCTCTTTCTTCCTTGGTTTCTCAAATAGGCATAAATCCTGCTGAACCTCAGGATTTTCATCCGTTTCCATAGGCTCAGGAGGGCGCTGTTCACCACAGTAACCATAGTTTGGGTTGTTCTTCCCTAGGTGCATAACTTTGCACTTGTCCACATTAAATTTCTTCTGCTATTTGGATACCCAGTCTTCCAATTTATCAAGATCCTCTTGCAATTTTCCACAATCCTCATGGGTTTTAACAACTTTAAAATAGTTTTGTGTCATCTGCAAATTTGATAACCTCACTCGTTATTCCCATTTCCAGGTCATTTATGAATATGTTTAAAAGCAGCAGACCCAGCACAGATCCCTGGGGTACTCCACTATTCACCTTTCTCCATTGGGATAATTGGCTATTTAGCCCTACCCTCTGCTTTCTATCTTTTAACCAGTTCCTAATCCACAATAGTACACTGCCTCCTATCTCATGACTTTTTAGTTTTGCCAAAAGTCTCTGATATTACCTCTCCTTTCTTATCTCCCACTACAACCCTCTTTGGGAACTCCGCTTATCAGGCAAAATCACTCTTATATGTATCTTTCTCTTCTACTGCCAACTCAAGACACCATTCTTTCGGCTTTTTTGTGCCAGATGCCCGGAATAGACTACTTACCATGTTTATCAGGCTCCATCTCTGGTCCTGTTCAAATCCAGACTAAAACCCAATTTCTCCAAGGCTGCTTTTGGTTACTGATATCCTTCTTCAGCTGTTTAACACCCTTGTGTGTTTTTATCATTTCTATCTAGATCCCTGTTTGTTCTGCTTGTCTATAGTGAATAGATTGTAAGCTCTGTCGAGTAGGGACTGTCAGTGCTCTGTATTGCCTTATAGCATATACAAATGATTAGTAGTAGTAGTAGGGATTGAAGATAGTTGATTGGAGTAAACGGGATGCTGCTAAGATGGTTCTGTTCATATCTATCTTGATGCCCACAACAAGTGAAACTATACAAGAAGATCTCGGAACATATCCAAGTACAACAAGGATTGCCCCAAAGATCAGCGCTCTCCGCCCTCTTATTTAACTTATATATACAGCCCATATGTCACATCCTCCATAAATACAGGATAATGTATCACATGTATGCAGACAACATTATTTTATATATTCCATTCACAACAAAGAATCCAGACTACTATACTTTCATGCCTTAATGAAATGACCCATTAGATACAAGAGCAATCTCTAGCATTTAAATTTCAGCAAAACCTAGGCACTGGTCATAAACAGACTCTCCACTTCCACACCTCCAGAGAAGATTACAATCAACAACTCTAACATCCCCATCAGATCTGAGGTAAAATACCTTGGGGTGATGCTAGACCATAAACTGAATTTCCAAAGACATATTAAGAAAACAACTACAGTGACATATCAAAAAATAAAAATCCTCCACAACCTCCACCCGCTATTGGATCATAATCTGTTCCGCACTCTCTGCCAAGCAATCATTACCCCTCACTTAGATTACTGTAATTCTATATTCCAAAGACGACCAAAAGGTTCCCTCCTTCCACTACAAATTACCCAAAACTTTGCAGCTCGCTTGATCTCACGAACATCCCAACAAGAGCATATCACCCCTGTCCTGAAAGAGCTACACTGGCTGCCCATCAAAGCATGCATCAAAAACAAATAACTCATGAACATATTTAAAAGTATAAATAACTTATCTGCTGACTGCTTGAGGTCACTCATTCACACATCGGAGAGCAGACCAAAAAGAAACAAAACTACAAATCTACTTAAAGTCCCCAAACTCAAAACAATGAGCACGCAAGAAACATGCCAGCACACTTTCTCCATATACAGTCCAACTCTATGGAACTCCCTACCAAGCAATATAAGAGCAATGAAAGACTTGAGAGTCCAGAAGGAGGCTCAAAACACACATCTTCCAGGAATATTATGGGACAGTCACATAACACCATATCGGACAGACAAGCATCCTCAATCACACACAGAATTAGACCGTCCATGATGCACAGTGTCTGAGGGTCATGTCTGGGGTGAAGCAGATCGGAGCATTGAATGAGATCTTTTGTGTCTGATCTATGGGAAGCTGTTTAAAATAATATTTTGCTCTGAGGTTTTTTGATCTGCTTGGCTGTGATTGAAAAACGTTTGGTTAATATGAGAGAAGGGAGTTTTTAAGGTCGTTGATGTGTTGGGACAATGGCCTGAGGGGTTTCCCCGTTGCCTGTTGAAGGTCCTATGTTGATCTGAGACCTTTTCTCTTTCTCTTTTTTTTGGCTCCATTTTTTACATACCATATTTCTGATAATTCAATGGTGTGATTTTTTTTCTTATGTGGTGATTTGCTGTTCCCTCCGGAAGTGACCTAATTTTTAATTTCTGGAGAATGCGACATATGGGCTGTATATATAAGTTAAATAAGAAGGTGGAGAGTGCTGATCCTTGGGGCAATCCTTGTTATACTTGGCTATGTTCCGAGGTCTTGTTGTGTAGTTTGACTTGTTGTGGGCATCAAGAGAGAGATGAACAGAACCATCTTAGAGGCGTCCCGTTTACTCCAATTTCCCAGACCCTATTGCCATAAAGTAATCAACTACCTTCAATCCCTATTACTACTACCGGTAGTACTAATCATTTGTATATGCTGCAAGGCATACAGAGCACTGACAGTCCCTGCTTGACAGAGCTTACAATCTATTCACTACAGACAAGCAGAACAAACAGGGATCTAAATAGTTGAAGAGAAATGATAAAAACACAACAGAAGACTGGTGGGGTGGAATGGGCTAAAAGAGAAATTAAATGAGTGACAATAGCATGATTGGAGAGAAAGCAAGACTGGGTGATGACAGCGGGAGGAGAAATAGATACTGGGTGGAGAAAGGGGCTGCTGGCTGTGTGTGTTTGACAGTGGATTGCAGGGCTTGATTTTCTAAGCTTTTGATTCCCTTGGACACAGCCTTAGAAAATCAGGCTATAAAGGAGACCCCAGAAAATGTTCCTCCCCCCGCCCCCCCCCCCACACCCTCCTCAACTTCAGTGGAGACAATGAGAGAAGGGAGGTGTCTCAGTCAATGGCTCCTAAGTTTTTGGACGACTCTAAATCCAAGGAATTTGTCAAGGTCTACTTTAGGGACATTTATAAAATATAGACTGTTCTTTCATAACTTTCAAATTTACTGTAATTAGGGCAACAAGAAAATTCATTTGAGTTGAACACTGCCCTCAGTTTGCCAGCATGATCTTCCAAAGTCATTCCTATTTCCCAGCTTTAAGAAAACCTAAAATGAGAAATGACACACTTGTGAAACAGAACCCCATCAAAGTGCCTTCCATACAGGACATCATCTCCACACATTTTAACGGATAAGTTGTAGGCTTTAGATATGCCTATGGATGCTTTCCCTCCTCTCATGATAGGAGGCTGCACCAAGATCAACTTTAGGAAACTGACCTGTCTTACTCCCACATTGCTAGTGATGGTCTCCTTGGCACCTCCATTCTAACCCCCTAGAATATTGGTTGCAACTGAATGACATCAATATGGCATCACTTCTGCTGATGTAACATGCCTTTACCCAGCATAATTCATTTTGAGCTACCTTCTAACAGCATTTTTCCCACTAGCATATGGATCTGAGGAGGAAAGTGGTGTTCAGGCAGCCGTGGTAGAGTACAAATCTTGGGACTGAGTGAAAACACTAAACTTAGGACCGAGGTTTCTTCACTCTTCTCAGGTTCCCTTCCAGTTGCTCTTCAAGGTGGCTGGTTGCAGTCATTACCCTGGAATAAGCTTTCACTTCCTCATGCATTTCCCTTTTAGTTGCAAATAAAACAGCAGGAAAATGATACATTTAAATCCCACTACTTTTAGTGCAGGACTCCGCATCTGTACAGAGATGTCATTTTGTCTCCCCTTTACCCACTGTTATGTTTTCTTGTTTTGCTAAAGTCACAGAGAAGGAAACTGCGGATTTTCTCTCCTGCTCTGAACTCATTGCTTCCCCCTCTGACCCCCACTACTTTCGGGCTGCACTGAGGAGTCAATTACTGGCTATGTACCACTAGGAGTTAGGTAGTGTAATTTTGCAAAATTGTTCTAGTAGAAGTCGCTTCTGCTCCCTGATTAACCCATATATTTGCAGTAAGACTGGAGACAACGGGGTGGTGGAGAGCCACTAAAATGGGGTATTTCAAAAGAGATGGGGCATGGGAGGGGCACTTCCTTTTAGATTTCAGCTTGTTAGTTTACTAGCTTCCTGGGACTTGAAGTCCTAGGGTTCAGCCTCTGACAGGGGCCACACAAACTCTTTAAGTCATCATTACTGCTATGCAAACGGGAACATTTTTTAAAATGTAATATTTGTTGCTAAAGCCAGAGCTTTCCTTCTTTTTCCAGATGTGGCAAATCATGTTAAATTTCTTGCAGTATTTGGTTACAGATGTAGAATAACCAGACGTTCATTTTTATCCATTGCTAAATAATCCAAAGAAAGTCTGCTAACCTGCAAAAACATTTGTGGATTAGTACATCAGAATCGAAGAATGTTAGTCTCCAGCATTAGCCTAAAATCTTAGGACCCGATATTCTAAAGGCTTAGCATCGGGCATGCTGTGGGTGGAGACAGTTGCTAAACAGGTAGTGGTGATATTGCACCACTCACCGGTTAGTGATCTGTGAGTAAAACTAGGCAAAGCAAAAGCTGGCCTAGTTTTATCTGTGAGAACTAACTGGGTAGCGGTGCCATAGCAGCACATAGTCGTCTCAACAGAATATCGGGCCCTTAGAGTCCAAAACTTGGTGCCTGCTGCTTTAATTGAAGTGACTCCGTCTAAAATAAAAGATAGTGTTAGTTTCTGAAGAGGTAATTTACTTATGTAAAGCACTTCAGTTTTCTCTAGGATCAATATTAACTTACTGGAAAACATCCAAGATGAAATCGTTGCCAGACATTGATTTAACCCAGTGATTGCTTCATACACATTAGAATCAAGGACAGATGGAATTCTACCTCACTCACATAAACATAAAAATTTATAACAATTTGTGACTTTCATCAGTAGGATTCTCAGATACACATTAAAAAGATGGGGTGACACTATATCCCCTAAGGGACCTCATATGTAAGGGGATGATACGCAGAACAATATTCATCTAAACTTATTTCTGAGTCTTATTCAAATAAGCTTTAAACTAATAAAAAGTTGTGTTTGCCAAGTCCCAGATACCTCAGCTTCTCTAATGCAATACCATAGTTTAAGGCATCAAATACCACTATAATATCAAGAAAAACTGGCAACGATGGGCAAGTAGTATCAGCAGCTGTCAGTAATTCATCAATGATGGACACCTGAACAAATTTGTTACTATATCCTGAGCACAATCAGTTTTCTTGTTTCATTTTATGATTTGCCTGAGCCAAGCAATGAAAAATATACTAGAAATCTGAAGCTTGCCAAAGTATTCAAAATAGTCAAACAAGTGAAAAAGAGAGATTGTCTACCCTAGAGGTGACATAACCCGACCAATTCTGGTGGACTAGGTAATTTGCCTTGAACTACTACTGGAAAGGCATGCACTATATACAAACACAAAAGAAAATACATACATTTATGAAATCCTTAAGCTCAAGGGGCCTGATATTCTATCGACAATTATACGGTTTATTGACCTGTAAACCGTGTAAATGCCGCCAAATGAGCTATTGAACGGCACTAAAATGGTTAGTGCAGCTGAATATCCCCAATTAATGCCACTATATACCCCTATGCTAACCTCTTAGCACTGGGGTGTGTTGTGGGTGGCAACCTGTGGGTAAAACTAGGCGAAGCAAAAGCTGGCCTAGATGTACCCATGGGAACTAACTGGGTAGCGGTGCAATATCGCCGCAACCCGGTTAGCTTCTGCAGCATTGTAGGCTGTGCGCTGACCCCGGATATTCAATGCCAGGGCTGCATATGCCCCCAGCATTGAATAGCTGTGGTTAGAGGTTGACGGCGACAGCTATGTGCTGTAGCGATGCATAGCTGTCCCGATTGAATATCGGGCTCAAGGAGACTAAGGGGCTTGTTTACAAAGCCGTGGTAGCGGTTTCCGATCGGAAACCGCTACCGCGGCTTTGTAAACAAGCCCCTAAGGGGGTCATTTTGGAAGCCCTATTTATGCTGTGGACATTCAAAAATGGGCATAGAGCTGTCCAAAGCCAGTTTAGAAAATGGAATTCCCCAGCATGAGGATGTTCAGTTCAGAACAGGAGCATGATGGAGGCTTTCCCAGGAACCTGGATGTCCCAGCTGATCTCAGAAATGTTCCAGATGTCTGGTATTATGTCTAAGTTTAAACCTGCGCCTGGAACATGAAAGGTGCTTGTTCTGGCTGAAAAACAATCCAAAGGGTGTAAAGAAAGCACTCCATCATCCCCAGTACTCAGTACAATTTCAATGACAGCAGCAGTGGGATTTTAACCCTGGCTTCTCTGTCTAGCCCACTATTCAAACCATTAGACTATGCCTAGATTCTGACATAGCATTCTGGGGATGTATATGTAGTGCCCTCCCTCCCCCCAGCAGATGGCGATATCAGGCACGACCATATCTATGAAATGATGTTTCCACCTAGACATGCCTGCATCTTTTTCAGACGTTCTGGATTAGACATCCCAGATTGCATTTGGATATTCTTTCCAAAATTTCCCTTTATACATCTAAGGTAAAAGCAGTAATAAAACAAAAGAATATTGTTCATACTTCAAAATGATCTAATTGCCATAAACACACACCAAAAGTACCCCATTTAGAAGATAAATAGGTTTGAAGATAAATAGGTTTGTACAGTAGTTCACCATAAAAATTAAACCATACAAGGGTCTATTTACTACACTATGCAAAACGTTTAACATGGGAATTACTGCGTGCCCCAGCAGATAACATGTGACTTGTGCAGCTATTGCGGTGCTTTTTGCACTTACGCCCGGTGTTAGCAGCAAAAGCCTACTGCATTTTAATAAGTATAATCCTTAATGTTGACCTATGCTAGCAATTAATGCAGCACCTTAACAGCATATAATAATTCCAACATTAAACATGTGACATTGAAGGTGATGTGGAATGGCCATGAAATGGGTGGGGACTACACCTTATAAGGCATGCCACTGGATTTTAAAGACTGCCTACAAAATCAATTGGATGTTTTGGATACAAATGACAAAACATCTGAAGAGCTATGGGATAACATCAAGAAAATTGTACTTGAATACAGTGAAAAGTCTCTACAAAAGTTAAAATGCAAAAATGGTCAAAATGGATGACCGAAGAAACTGAAAATTGTCCAGAAATGCAGAGAAGCTAATGCCAGAGGAGAAAAAGAAGTGATCACAGAACCTAACGTAGATTTCTAATGTGCTGTAAGATGAGACAGAAAAAGTACAATAATGCATGCAAGGACATAGAAACAGAAGCTATTAGATGAAGTACAAGATCGGCTTTCCTAAAGCTGCAAGAGTTAAAAAGAAAATTCTAGCCTGGAATTGGAATGCTAAGAGTTGCTCATATCCATAGTGAATGATGCTGAGGAGATCAAGAAATGGTGGAAAGAATATACAAAGTTATTATACCATAAAGATCAATTAGACAAACCGCCATTTCAACTTGTACCTTATAATCAGGAACCACTGGTGATGAAAGAGGAAGTCAAAGCGGCATTGAAAGCATTATCAAAGAGCAAAGCATTGATGGAATTCCCACCGAAGTATTACAGCAATCAGATGTGGCTATTGCCATACTTACGAAGCTCTGTCAGGAAATTTGGAAGACAACATCATAGCCAACTGACTAGAAAAGATCTGTGTTTATACCAATACTGAAGAAAGATGATCTGACCGAGTGTGAAAATGATCACACAATTGTTCTGATCCCACATGCCAGCAAAATTCTCCTCAGGATCATTCGGTGCAGGATGAGAACTACCTGAAGTGCAATCAAGTTTTAGGAAAGGGCGAGGAACGAGAGTCGTCAACACCGATGTGAGATGGATCCTTGAAAAGACAAAAGAATACTAAAAGGCCTTTGACTGTGTAAATCATGAGAAACTCTGGGCGACATTAAGAAGCAGGGTATACCAGAACACCTGATCGTTCTCATGCACAACCTTTACACTGATCAAGAAGCAACAGTTCGACTGGAGCAAGGGGAGACAGAGGGCCCTATATTCAGCAGCGGCGGCTAGCACTTCTAAAGTCATAGCCATCGCTGCTGAACCTTAACACTGGATATTCAATGCCGGCACCATATCTAGCCACTGCTATTGAATATCTGGGTCTGCCACATGGCAAAGAAGCAAACCGGGCAGTGGCGATATTGAGCCGCTTCCTGGTTAGATCCCACGGGTAAAGATAGGCCAGCTTTTCCTGTCCCTATCTATCTCCAGGAACAAGCAGGAATGAGTCTTCACATATGGGTACGTCGGTACCGATGGAGCCCGCACGGGAATGCTCCCCAGCATCCAATCAGAAAGCTTTTGGGAGCATCCCTCGCGCCTGCGCACTGACTTCCCGCCTTTCCCACTGCCTCTCCTCAATTTTTGTTTTTCCGCGGAGCCAACAGGATGTCCTCCTGTCACCGCAGAAACTTTCTTCTTTAAAATTTTTATTTTCTTGTTTCCTGTGGTCGCGGCTGTTCTTCCCGCCGATACCGGTACCGCTGGTGCTTTATTCTTTTCTTTTCTAAAATTAGAGAGATTTTCTCTCCTCAGTTTTTTGTCTTAACTTTTTGGGCCTACCAGGCCTCTCCAACATGGAGCCTTCTTCCCCTAAGAAGTGCCTTCATTGTGGAAACATAGTTTTCTTTTTAGACTCCAAGGCTTGGTGTCTAACCTGTTTGGGTCCTGACCCTTTTTCCCCTGAACCATCAGGCTGTACTATTGGGAGAAGACCTTCCCTTTTTCGAGTTTCCCTCGATGCCGTTTTTCCTCCTGAGCTGAGGACACCGTTTTTTTCTTCTCTCCAGGATCAGGTAACCCACAAACAGTCTGTTAAGACTAGCCAATTCTTGAAGGGTAGTTCTCATGCTCAGCATGACGACGGCTCCGGCCTTGCCCTCAAGACCTCTTTGGCAATAAAACCCCGGCGGGAGTCTTCGGGCTCCAAAGCATTCACGGGGTTTCAGGTTGTTCCTGGGGCTCACCCCTCACAGAACATACCTGAGCCGTGCCAGGGGGTGGTATCCGCTTCGAGCGGTACCGATAACCCGGCACCGGTGTCGAGTGTTCCGCTCTTCACCAGGTATCGTCATCTGGTGTCCTCGGTACCTTCGGGGCCGATCAATACGACCCAGATTGGCTTTCCTGTATTTCCGCCATGCTCGGGGTTGGTACCGTCTTCGAGCGGTACCGATGCATCGGCATCGGTGTCGAGTGTTCCACTCTTCACCTGGGATCGTCATCAGACATCCTCGGTACCTTCGGTACCGATTGATACCACTCTGATTGACTTTCCTGTATCGGCATCGCTGATACCACCACCGATGTCGGTACCTTCTAGGCATGCATCGATAGACTCGCTCCCCTCGATGCCGAATCTAGAATCGATATCCAGTCTAGATGACTTGGTACCGACGCGTTTGGGAACCGACCCATATCGTTCCCGATTACGCAGTACCGAGGATATTTACCAAGCTTCTCGGCTTACCTCGGTACCGCTTCAGCAGCCTCCGATACCTGCTTCGATGGCATTACCGTTCCCGATACCAGTATCGATGTCGATTCCTGCAGTTCCATCGGTGCCATCGATCCTTTCTATGCCTAGCTTGGAATCGATACCGGGCATCGACGATGCAGTACTAACTGCCTCGAATCAGAACTGTCGGTATCACTGTCCTTCTAGCAGGATTCTTTTTCTGCACCAGTCCACTATGTCTTCTGGTGCTGAAGCTGCTCCTTCAACCTCAGCCTACCCAGGAATAGTTCCTATTGGAGATCCTTCTTTTCAGAAATTTCTCCTTGACATGGCAACCTTTCTTGCCATTCCTATTCCTGGCTCTACTCTTAACCAAGATCCTGCAGAAAAGGAAAATATAATGCTTCCTTTACATCATTCTTTGCAGGCTCTTCTTCTGAGGATGTGGGAATCACCTTTAAAGGTTCCTTCGCCTTCTACAGCCATTAATGTTCTGTATCAGGTGCCTCCCTCTCCGGGGTTTCAAAAAGACCAACTTCCACATCATTCCATTGTAGTGGAATCAGCAATGAGGAAGGTAAGGAGCAAAAAGAAGCATTCTTCTTCTCCGCCAGGTCATGCATCTAAAGCACTTGATGCCTTTGGACGTCAAACTTTCCAAACGTCTATGCTGGCTTCAAGAATTATTTCCTATATTTTTTATATGAGTCTGACACTTCAGGAGGTCACAGAGAAATTATCTCTTTTGTCCCCTTTTTTGTCAGAGTCTAAGGCCACTGACTATTCCTTGCTTCTTAATCATAGCAGGAATATCTCTTGGTTTCTTTTCCGTGCTTCTCTAGACTCCTTTGAGTCTGTTAGCAGATCCTCTGCTATTGCCATTGGAGCACGTCGTACAGCCTGGCTGCAAGCTTCAGACTTGAGCAATGGACACAACATACACTGAGTAATTCTCCTTGTACTGGAGAAAATCTCTTCAATAAAGAGGCTTTACGTCAGGTTGCTCATTGCTCCACTGACTTCCCTGGTTCTGGAAACCATCCTAAGCCTTCTTTTTCCCCAGGACGTAGGAAATGTCCTACCGAACCTTCTGTCCCTAAGAAAAGAAGGTTTCACCCTTCTCCTGCCCATCCTCCAGATGTCCCCAAGCAAGGGACATCTCATTCTAGTCTGAAGTCTCCAGACTCTAGCCAGTCTAATCATACCCAGCAACCATAGGTTCCTGTGTATTGCATTCTACAGTTAACTTCTTCTTAGCAGAAGTTTATTCTTCAAACTCTACACTGTTTTTTTTCTTTTTCAGTATGCTAAGCTGTTAGGATACTTTTGTCCATGGGTTACAGAATCCTCCCCTTCTTACTACTACGAAGGGAGGTTACAACAATCCCATGATAGTTTCTGTCCCCACATGGACATTTTTTCCTTCAGCTGACTTACCATATGGTAAGTCATTTTCCAACCCCCTCTTCTCCAGGGTTTCCCCTGCTTGAGTTGGTACCATACTGAAACACTTCTCTTTCTTTCCAGTGTAGACTTTTTGTTCTCCTTCAATGCATGCTCTGAACAACTCATCAGACAGGGACGGGAATATCTCCGCTCCCTTTGTCTGTTTTCTCTCTGTTTTTATACAGGAGAATCCCCTCTGTTGTTTTGTTCAGTTGCTCTATATGCAGGAGTTCCAGTGATTGCATTAATGCTCATTGCAAGCTACTTTCAAACTATCTTGCATAATACTATTCACTGCAGGTTATCTTCTTCTAGCCATATCCTTTACTAGGATGTGGCAACACACCTGACTTCTGTCAGTTTTATCTCATAATTCTCCTGCACAATGCTCTCTGCAATCTCAGAGAAGCTGTCTACTATGGGCCCTTGCTACAGAGCATTGAACTTTGTCTCTGAGGATTTTTCCCATATAGTAGAAAAAGTTTATATAATCATTCCATGGCGTGAATGTCCAAGGAGTTCCCAATCTTGCAGGAATCTACACCTTTCTTCCTTACAGCTTGGCATTATGCTTTTCTGCTCCACTTGGACATCGCATACTCTTTTAGTGTACATGATACCCCTGTGTCCCTTGCTGGGTCATCATGGTGTCTTAGTCTATGTGGTTTGTTTTTTTTGTCCTTTGGACATGTCAGAGTCCTAAAGTATTCCTGACGTGCTCTTTCCAGACTGCTATTACCCTCTGTTTTTTCACGCAACCATACTGGTTATTCCACTGAACTACATTCCTGCACCGCACAAATAGATTCTCTATATATCTTCAGGTGGTTTTTACCCCCTCATTATTAGATGAATCTTTTCCCATCACATTCCCCATGTGAATGTTTTTGTGGGGCTCAGTTGCAGGCATGTATCCTCAGACTTCTATTCATGTATGTATATGTCCTATACATACATATTTCTGTAGTCTGTGTGGGCATAAGTCATGCCCATCTATCTATATATATATCACCCATACCTAGACATATATGCTCATATATGTAGATATGTATGTCTCTCCATATATATATATATATATATATATATATATATATATACATATATACATACCCATTGGGAGATGTCCATGGGACGCTAAATATTACCTGCTATCTCTCTAACTGTCTGTGCTATAAAGCTTTTCCCTTAAGGGGTCCAGACAGTCCCCTTGCCTATTCTCATACGGCTCAGTAAGTGGGAAGGGTTATACACAATATTATTGCTGTGATGTCAACAGCTTCTATTTTTGTTATAGATCTCCCTGTCTATGAAGTATCAATCTTCAATGTCTTCCTATCTCTTACCAGCTAGGAAAGACAGTGTACATCTTCAGTATTTCTGAGTACACTTCTCTCCATCTTGGGAATAGGGGCTTTTTTCCATACCCCCTCTTCCCTTTAGGACTGGGCTAATTCTCCAGATCGGTCAGTCTTCTCTTTTAGTTCTCAATGTTAATAACTCTGTTCCTAAAAGAGTTTTCAGCTTTTTCCCATAAAGCTTTCCATTGAAGACCTGCCGTTCTTCTCCTACCCCAGTTGACACCTGGGTCACCTGCCCATTCCAGGTTTGGGACTTCATCTTCACTGCTGTGAAGTTCCCTTGAGGATTCCGTTACTGCATCTACAGTACACTCTATTACAGTTCTACTTCCTACAATCCAGTAGGTAAGCTCTATATTGTACTAGTTTTCATTAAATATCTTAATGATACTTGACATACACTTTAAAGACTCTTTTCCCTGTAGTCTTTAGATTCGCTGTTCCTCTACAGCTTTTCTCTATTCAACTCCTACCCCCCATCCCTCAGGGGATGCCGGGGATCCAGGTTTGGGAAATGCTGTCCTGTTCCAGGGATACGCATTTTATGGGATCTCCCCTGGCACCCTCAGCTAGGGAGTCCCCATATATGAAGACTCATTCCTGCTTGTTCCTGGAGATAGCACAGTTACTTACCTGTAACAGGTGATCTCTGGGAACAGCAGGAATTAGTCTTCACAACCCACCCACCTCCCCTAGGAGTTGTGTCTATTTCCTTTCCTCTTTCTCTCCTTCTGTCTCAGCTATGAAACTCAACTGAGGAGAGGCAGTGGGAAAGGCGGGAAGTCAGCGCGCAGGCACGAGGGATGCTCCCAAAAGCTTTCTGATTGGATGCTGGGGAGCATTCCCGTGCGGGCTCCATCGGTACCGACGTACCCATATGTGAAGACTAATTCCTGCTGTTCCCAGAGATCACCTGTTACAGGTAAGTAACTGTGTTTTACCCACAGGGCACTAATCAGCAGTGGTTCAATATTGCAGCTGCCCACTAAACGATGGATGCCGCTTTTGCTCCACTAAGCGATGGATGCCGCCTCTGCTCCACTAAGCGATGGATGCCGCCTCTGCTCCACCCCAGAATGCCCACGACATGCCCCAATGTTGCATAGTTAGCACTGGGGCTTGTAGTTCCGGAACCTCCTGAATATTCTGAATATCTCTCTAAGCGGCATTTACACAGTTTACAGGTCTATAAACCATATAAATGCCTTTGAATATCGGGCCCAGAATGGTTTAAAATCAGCAAAGGTGTATGACAAGGCTTCATACCTTCCCCCTACATGTTTAATTTATATGCAGAACAAATTACAAGAGAAGCGGGACTGTATGAAGATAACCGAGGTGTGAAAACTGGGAGAAGATTCATCAACAACCTTTGCTATGCTGATGATACCATATTTCTGGCTGAAAGAAAAGCCAATTTGAGACAATTGCTTCTCATGTTCAAGGAATATGATCTTAAAATGAGCCTGAATCTAACATAAAGAAGATAAAGAGTCTGAGAAATGACAAAATCAGTAAGTTTATCGTTAGTGGAGAAGAAATATAAATAGCCGATAACCTTAACTGCTTGGATCAATAATCAATAAAGAAATGACAAATGGTCAAGAAATCCGATGACACATTGCTTTTGGCAGAATAGTTATGAAGGACCTAGACAAGATTCTCAAGGCAGAGATGTATCTCTCCACACAAAGATTTGACTAGTCCAAGCTATGGTATTTTCAATAATGCCATATGGATGTGAAAGTTGGACAGTAAAACAGATTGATAGGAAGAAAATCAATGCCTTCAAATTATGGTGTTAACGAAGAATACTGTGTAATGTTGCCTGCCTGACAAACAAACCAGTCGGTACTAGAAGAGATCAAACTCAAGCTTTCTTTAGAAGCTCAGATGACAAGACTTTGACTTTCATACTTTGGACGCATCATGCAAAGAGAGAGATCATTAGAGAATGACATCATACTTGGGAAGATTGAAGGTCAACGCAAAAGAGGAAGGTTAGCAAAGCAATGGATCAATAAGATATGGATGCCACTCAAACAACAATTAGCCATATCACTGAAGCCTGAACACAATTTAGGACAACTATCCAGAGGGTCACCATGAACTGGCACCCACTCGACAACAAAACAACAGATTAATGCACATTTCACACCTATTTTATAAAGTAAGATGAGCATTTTGGAGTAAGATGGTAAGGATCCCTCTCAGCTTCTATTATGCATTCAATGTACTTTATTGCTCATAAAACCTTGTGGACCCCATTAAGGTTAGCCAAGATAAGCCCATCTGCAGGAAATAAATGTGGGTCCTGTAATGCTGATGATAGGACCTTTTCACTTTTAATATATTATTGTCCAATCTTTCTTGAATTCTGGAACTACATCTGGAAGCATATTGGTGACATTCTTCAGATACAGGAACAAATCACATACAAAATTGTTGTATGGAAGTCTTTTGGGTTGACAACTTCAATTTCTCAGTCAAAGGCATTTTTGTGAAACTTTTTATTGTCACAGGCGATCAACTATATGCTGTGTCACTGGAAAGACAATAACTTTTAAAGCATGGTGGGATTATGCTGTATGAAAGGGTTGCCGCTGAGAGGCTTAACGGCCTTTTTAGTCATCCTCAAAAATGTGCCTTAAAGGCTGTTTGCTTCTCAATTATTTGTATGCAATATGATTGGCAACTGCCATATTGCTATGCTTGTCTTTCTTTTGCTGTAAATTGCTGTAAGGCGTAAGTTGTCAAAAATTCACTTTAACTTAAGTTGTAAGCACTTTCGCTAGCCCATGCCTTGATTTTTCTCGAGCCATTCTAGTTTGGCTCGAGAGACTGGAGGGACATTTAGGTGGTTGTTGTGGAGGCATCGGAGGTCCTGAACAGGGACATGAAAATAAATCATGGAAGATAAGTAAAGAGGAGTATCAGTATAGAGGGCCTTGTGGGTCAGAGTGATGATTTTATAGTTAATACGATAGCGGACTGGGAGCCAGTGATGTTGCAGTAGGAGTGGGGTATGATGATCGAATTTGCTTGAACAGCAGAGAATGTGAACAGCGATATTTTTAACGGTCTGTAGTCATTTCATTTCAGATTGAAATACACCTGAATAGACATAATTACAGCAATCCCCATAGGGGATGATGTAGTTAAGTGCAAGGGTATCTTTTATTTATTTTAAAACATTTTTAGACCACCATATGCACCAGCATTCAAGGCAGTTTACAACAAAATTAAAACACAAAAATAGAAATACCAACCCAATCTCCACCACCCCCTAATACCAATTTACAAAGAACAAAGCCACTGAACACATTGCCACTGCCAGTAACTACAAACTACAAATCGCTGCCCGCTACTGCCTACTGTTGCACTAAAGTGAAACAGGAAAGTTTTTTCAAGGCCTTATGAAAGGCAAGCAAGTCTGTTTCCTTCTGTAAAGCCTCTAGAAAAGTATTCCACCAAGCTGGGGCCATAACTGAGAACATACGCACCCACCACCGAAGTAGACGTGCCTGAGCAAACCCAGGCATGACCAACACTGTCCCTGAGTTAAATATAATATAGTGCAGTTAAATGCAGATTGTGGTCTGCATTTAGTCCATGTTTCTTTCCTCTTGGAGTCAGGGTTCAGCCTGTTTGCAGAATTAGAATGCCTTTATTGGATTACTAGCAGTTACTTCCCTTTTTTTTTCATTATGTGATTTCATTTTCAGCGTTAATTGTATTCCATAAGCAGCTGCACACAATATATAAAAGGCCCTTTTTCAGAAAATTGCAAAATGCCTGTTGATCAAATAACTTTCTTTTCATAATGTGTCCTTACATCATGCTATTCTTTGAACAGCAATGTGCTTTATCTGATTTGAAATTGTAGTCAGTTAAGAGGGGTGCACAATGGCACCAACCTGGCACGTCTATCTCTCCCTTTTCTGCCAGCAAAAGGAAATCTGTTACTTACAATAAGCCTTGCTGTTCTATTCCAGAAAAGGACTGTCAAAGCCTGCAAGCTACACCACGGCCCTCATTCATTTTTTTCTTTACCTAAGAAAGATGAAATCAGATTGTACTGGAGAAGTGGTCCATTCTCAGTTTTATCGGTTTGTTCATGATTATGTGCACTGTCCCCAAGTCCATAAATGGGGAAAACTGAATGAGTACTGCTTTGTATACCAGGAGTTAGCACGCTACAGTATTTTGAGTCAAAATGAAACTTAGTATTGCTAAAACCTTAGCTACATGCTCACTGATGGCACCACAGCCCCCACCCTCTCACCTGTTCTTCGTGGCCAAATTATTTAACTCTCCACCCCACTTTAAGTATCTTGGTGTCTTTCTAGACATGAAATTGTCTTTTAAAAAACAAGTCGGCCATGTTCTCATCTCTTCCTTTCTTGCATTCTGCCAATTCTGTATTGTCCCCAGAGTTATTCAGTATTATTATGAATCCACTGGGGGCTATTTGCCAGAAATATGTATTTCTGGGCTTTCTTTATGCCATCGATATACAGCTATTTGTAGTGTTTGATGAGGATGAGTCTGAGGTGCTACAGCGAGTCAATGGGTGTTTGGAAAAAGTGGCAGTTTTATTTATTTTCATGTCCCTGTTCAGGACCTCCGATGCCTCCACAACAACCACCTAAATGTCCCTCCAGTCTCTCAACTTATCACTTTCCAGATACCCTCCATTGATAGCCAGCGGCATAGTAACCGGAATTTTTACAGCACAGCTCGAACGTCAACAAGAAACTTTCGCACATTTAACAGAGATTTCATCCTCTCTCAAACTCACTCTCTCTCCTCAGCGAAACTACATCCGATCCTGAAGAACTAGTCTCCTCCTGGAATCTCAACCTCAATGCCATCTCACAACGCCCACAATCCAATAACACATCAAGGAGAATAAAAAGCGTGGCCCCATGGTTCTCTCAAGAGCTGAGAGACTCTCTCACACAACTACGCAGGCTTGAGAAAAAATGGCGCCGATCGCTCTCCACAGATGATCTGACCGCCTACCAACTCCACCTATCAATGCACAGAGAAGCAATCACATTGAAAATGAAACAACACCACACCGACACTCTGAAAAGATCCCTGAACAAACCACGGGATCTTTTCAACTTGGTCCAAGCCCTTTCAAAGGAACCATCTCCTGAACAGCACGCGGATATTCACCCACAAAAATTCGCTGATTACCTCCAATCAAAGATCATACAGACCGACAAAATCTCAACAGCCTCGTTTCAAGAACCTACTGGTGTAACCCCCTTACTCATGTTCTCCACACCATCCAGAAAAAGCATTGAAGACACAATACCTTCCCTCAATACCTCCACAGCACAAACTGACCCTTGCCCAGCGTTTTGGGTTAAGGAACTACGCAGGGAACTCAGTCCATTCATCACAAAACTGATTAACCTCTCATTCACTACTGGTTCCTTCCCCACAGCACTCAAACAAACCTCCATTAGGCCCTTATTGAAGAACCCCAAACTTGATCCCCAAAGAGTCGATTCTTACAGGCCAATAGCTAGTATTCCGCTCCTAGCAAAGATAATTGAGAAAGAGGTTCAAAGGCAAATTCAGGATCATATAGACTCCTCAGCTCCCCTAGACTACTGCCAACACGGGTTCAGAGAGTATCATGGAGTCGAGACCCTTCTCACCTTCCTATTCAACAATATAATTACAGGCATTGATAACATCCGACAAGGTTTTGTGCTCATCTTTGTAGATATTGCTGCGGCCTTTGACTCGGTACATCATGAGCTTCTCCTCGGGCGACTGAAAGAGAAGGGAATCTGCAATACTGCGCTCGAATGGTGTAAGTCCTACCTAGATGGTCGTTGGCAATATGTAAAATCCGGAGCTGAAGAATCAAAACAATTCCATCAAACACAAGGTGTGCCTCAAGGATCCTCCCTGTCATCTCTACTGTTCAATATATACATTCAACCCATTTGCAATATCATTAGATCATTTAACGTGAGTTGTCTGATATATGCGGATGACATTCTCCTATACATGCCTTTCTCGACAGTTCAAATGGACCTCACCCCACTTGTAGAGTGTTTCAATGCGATATCAGATTGGCTACAATCACAAAACCTCCACATCCAGCACAAGAAAACGGAGGTACTGTTCATCTCGAGAGACCCCGACTTTATTCCACCGTCCCATGTAAGAGTCAAGGAAGCAGAACTGCAAACCAAAGATACAATAAAATACCTTGGGGTCACCCTAGACCAACATCTGGACATGAAAACCCACATAAGCAACATAGTCAAAGCTGTTTATTTCAAAATCCGTTCACTCAGGCATCTGCGATCCCTACTGGACCCAGATGATTTCCGGACCATATACCAAGCATTAATCCTGCCTCATTTTGACTTTGCTAATTCCATTTTACAAGGTCTCCCTCAATCTACTCTGAACCCGTTACAACTGGTCATGAATGCTGCAGCAAGGGTTCTCCATGGAGCCTCCAGAAGTGACCATGTGACTCCCATTCTAAAACAGCTTCATTGGCTACCAATACACGGTAGGATTGTCTTCAAAACGCTGCTACTCTCATTCAAGGCCATCAATCGCCTCTCCTCTACTGCACTTACTGAGCTTATCCACACAGTGCCCCCCAACAGATCCAGAAGGTCAACAGCCCTAAATCTCCTAATAACCCCAAAGACCTTGACTAAATGCAATAATACAACGGCAAATAGGGCCTTCAGTCTTTACGTCCCTAAATGCTGGAATGCACTACCACCAGACATTCGAGCTATTGTAGACTTAACTCAATTCAGGAAGGCAATCAAATTTCACCTCTTCCTCCAATTCTTCCCAGCCAGCAATGAATCTAAGTAACCCCACCTAAGAAAACACTCATTCCTAGTGTTTTATAGTCCCAACCTCCTTCCTACAGATCAGTGTTCTTATAGTCACAACCCCCTTCCTACAGATCAGGCACATACCATCTTAAAGTAATCATTGTATTTCATATAGCTCTTTGTAATTATTATTTCATGTATATAGTTTAACCCGGTTATTTGTAATTATTATCTCATGTATATAGTTCATCCCTGTTAGCCAAGTTTGTACTCCTGTTCCATGTAAAGCCAAACAGATTTTTGTTTTGGTCGTATTGTTATATTGTAAACCGCGCTGATACCGAATAGTGCGGTATATAAGCAATTGTAATAAATAATAAATAAATAAATAATCTGGTTTTGAATCTAGGGAAGTCCGAAGTGTTGGTGTGTGAGACATTGGCAGAGGATACTCTACAGAGCGGGCTCTCGATGGCAGGAGTGTATTTGGGTTGGAAATTGGAAATTTGGGATCTGGAGGTCATGCTTGACACAGAGCTGCCCCTGCAGGCGCAGGTATCGTGGGTGGTGCAGATAGCGTATGGCATCTCAAGATTGGTGCAATAGCTCTGTCCATTCTTAGACAGGGAGGCTTTGCACCTTTTGGTTCAGGTGCTCGTGCTATCTGTCCTGGTACTGTAATGCCCTATATGTGGAGTTTATCAGCTATTTGATGCAGAATCTTAAGTGGTTCAAAATTCGGCAGCTCAGGCGGTATGGTGGTTAGGCAAGCGGGACTCGGTGATGGGTGTGCTTCGGCAGGTGCATTGGCTACCTGTTTGGCAGTGATGCATCTTTAAATTATTGATTCTGACTTTTAAGGTGCTGAGGGAGTTAGGGCTGAGTTACCTGCAGAGTTCTGTGATGTAGTACCAGCCCGGCAAAGCTTGCAACCTGTGACTAACATTCTGCAGTCTCCACCTTTTCCCCAAAGGGCACATAACATTGGCATGCGGTGATGGGGGGAAGCGTGGATGTCTATGTAGGCACCCCTTCCCCAGACCCCACACCCTAGGCAGCCACCTACCTGCACACTGGATGGCCTTGGACTGTGCACCACCAGCACCACCAGCATATGGGCATGTCAACATGGTGGGGAGGGGCTCTGGTGGTGGAGGGGGCAGTGGCATCTGCCCACAGCAGACCAAGGCCCAGGCCCTGTTCATGTGGGTGGTGTGCAGTGCAACGGACAGGGTCTGTCTGATGAACAGTCATGTTATCCCCAGGGAATGACTTGCCTCTGTGGCAACAGTATGGTGCAGTACACACAGCCATTGTGTCCTGGGGCAGAAGGTCACAGGTTCAAGTCCCAGCTGTGGCTCCTGCAGACCATGTCCCTACATTTTACCCCACATTGCACATACAACATAAACATATGCACTCCCTAGAACATCAGCCAACAGGGGCACAAAACCCATACCCACAGGCTACACTATCCAAAGCCTCATGGAGAGTCAGGCTCCTGGGCCCGGCACGGAGCAGCACTTACCACCATGGCACTGCTACTAGCACCTGCATTCCTTATCAATGCCTGCACTGTGCTCAGGACTAGTGTGGCAGGCAGGGCTGCCAACCATCCCTATCTTTGCACAATGCTGAAATAGGAGTGGGAATGTGTGTATGTCTATCCATTGTTTTGTGGCTGCCTACTCCTCACTGGGCCCACAATGCTTACACTGTTTCCAGCATTAGCCTGCCAATGTGCATAATGAGGAGCAAGGTATTGTGGGTATGGTCCAGACAGGGTGGACTGGGCAGGATGAATATGCACAGGGTGTGGGGCAATGGCTGGGACATTGTAGTACCCAACCACCACCTGCATGGACAGTGTGGCCACAGCTTGTCATGCTGGGAGGGCACTCTCACCCTGACTGAGCAGTGACCATGGCATGGCTAGGTCCCCACAGAGTGTTATGTAGTGTTTCTCTCAGGTGATATCTGTGTGTTCTCTGTTCTGGGGCCTAATCAATGAGATACCTGCTTGGTGTCTGTGCTTACATCCCACCTATGGGTACATGTAGTTTCTCTTGGGACATGCACAATGGACTGGCTCTTGCACTGTCTGCAGTCAGCATGTGTATGGCTGGAACACCATGCAGCAGGTGCAGACTGACTGTGCCCTCTTGGTGAATGTCAGATCGTGGTGGGGGGCAGTTGAGCTTTTCCAGGTCTAGTGCCTGTGTGATAAGTACTGATCTGCATCACCTGCCCTGGATGGTGCCCTTTTGCGAGCAGGACTGGGGTTGATGGTAACACAGCCCTTCATCATGCCCCCTCTACTGCCTCCATTGCCAAGATGTAGAGTGTGGGTCTGTTGGGGGCAGATCCTGTCCACCACCTTGACCCAGACGGGGGGGGGGGGGGGTTAGTTGGTGGTACTACATAATCTGCATGTGGGTCCAGATACCCCCCTGCTCGTATAACAATTGACCATGGCAACCACACTGGATATGCTTAACTTGGGTGGCTCCTGGGCCCCAAGGGCTAGATGTGACTGGGGAATACAGATGGACACAGGATTATCTTAGCTGTGGCTGCAAGGAATACTTGTCACACACTGGCAATGAGAGGGCCCTGCAGCAAAGTCCAGCTCAAGCAACCCGGGTACTGCGGACCTGGTGCTGGCTGCCCCACCTCACCCTCAGGGTGAACACAGAATGGGCACAATGGCATGGTGTGTGGCTACTATGTGCCAGTATCACACACGTCAGTTCCTCCTACCATGCTGAGGTGCTGGAGAGCTGCATACCCCATCTGGTGATCAGATGTGGACTGCTGTTCTGCATGTGCATTGCATCATGGGTACTGTTGGGTTTAACCTATCCTGGTAGACACAGCAGACAGTTTGTACGGTGACCTGCAGTCTTTCTGTATCCAGCCATTGCTGAGACAGAAGCCATAGAGGTGTATCCAACCGGTTAATACAATGATGTCCTTGGCAGTGATCATAGGTTGAATCCCTCTGTGGTCTCATTTTATTAGGCCTGTCCGAGGCAAGTCCTTTTCATTCCTGTGACAGTCGTATCTCTGCAGATCTGTGCTGCCAACACATAGTACCCTCATTACAGTTGCAAGCCATCCTTTTGTCCATCTATCTGCATCTGTCAGCTGTGTAGCGTCCTGTCTTCATGTGCTGGCTGCTACCCCATGTCCTGCACTGGTACCCTTTTCTGCATTGTGGCTCTTCATGCTTGCCTCTCTTGTGTCTGCTCTGCATGGCACTACTACGCCTCTGTCCTCCTATCATTGCAAATATCTTGCCACCTCTACCTCCACTGGCGGACACGTATTCCCATCCTCTTCCACCCACTGTCATTGTAGCACTTTACATTGCCAACACCCTGTGCATCGGTACAGCTGCCTCCAATATGTTTGTCCATTTTACTGGCTGCCATATCGGCTGCATGCAGATTTGGCAGGTCCATCAGCTCCCACCTCTACTTCCTTCCATCACTTGTCCATTGCCTTTCCTTGGTGTTCTGTGCAGTGTTAGGGTTACATCAGTTTTTTGCCCTTACATTTCATGCTTGTCAACTTGGGGCACCTTACTGCCCTTGGGCACCATATCTTGGGTCACCTTAACATCCTTAGGGCACCTTATACGGCACCTTATAAGGTGCCTTAACCTAAGCCACATCATAAGGTGCCTTTTAGGGCGCCTTACGCTGATACGCCCACTTCCTTATATGGCATTACTCATGTTAATGCTGCACTTATCGCCGGTAACGTTACTGTGCTTTAGTAAACATACCCCTTTATCTGTAGCCTCAAGACCAACAGACCATGCAGACACAGCACCCAGAAACTACCCAACCTGCCACAGATCTGCAAGAGCATCCAACACACTCGTCAAAGAGCCTTCATGCTATACGCCCCCTCCCTCTGGAACTCCCTACCCCCATCTCTACGGTGCACCAAATCACACTAGTCCTTCAAAAAGAACCTAAAGACACACCTCTTTCTCAAATACTTTGGCACAGATCTGCAAATGGAATCACAAGATAACCCCCATCCAGCACACATCACTCCCCCCTCCCCACCACCGTAAGGTGCAATACAACCCGATTGCATCCTCGTTCTTCTTAAAATGTTAATGTAGCTATGCTGATATTATAATGTAACCTGTCTACACCGCTTCTGTTACCCCACCTTTTGCACCATGTTGATTTGTATATCAGTTTGACTGGTAGAAAAATGGTATAACAAAACCGGTTTAATAAATAAAGAAATAAATAAAATTTAAGAGGCAATATATTAAAATCCAATAAACCTTAAACCAATGCACAAAATACCCATTCATTCTCAACTCATCCCTAGTGGTTGGGGCAAGGTACTTCAGGCCGGAAGGTCGGGGGTTCAAATCCCACTAGAGGACAGCAACCTTGGGCCGGAAGGACTGGGGTTTCTAGTCCCACAGGTGCTCCTTGTGGTCTTGGGCAAGCCACTTAACCCTCCATTGCCCATGTTCCCTGTAAAATAGTTATCTCCAAGTTATAATACCCTGTTCAATGTAATTTCAGTTTGTTCAATGTAAACCGCACTGATGCAGAATAGCGCGGTATATAAGAGAATGTAAATAAATAAATAAATAAATAAATGATCCCCAAATTAATTTAGTTTCCTATGGATCTGTATGAGTTTCTTTTCTTGCGTACATATTTGATTTGGAATGTATTGCATATTAAGAGGATACTTTGCAGTAGGACCCTTATGGAGGAAAGTATCTGCAGTTTCCTAAATTTTACCCCTATTTTCAGATAGTTATTTTAGAGCCAGAGTGTCCTAAAAACTCAACCACATACATTTTCAATGGTTTTATATGCCCAAATCTGGGATTTAAGAACTTAAATCAGACCCTTTAAAAACTGATTAGGACTGATTGCCTAAATTTAGATGCCTATTTTCATTAGTCAACAAACTGTAGGCACCTAAAAACTAGATCACTATGGAAAAGGAGAGAGGATGGAGACAAATTCTAGGTGCAACAATAGGTTTTTACCTCAAGGGAATATTTACCAAAAAGTGATTAAGTGCTTTCTCCAAGGAAACAGAAAATGGGAAATAAAAACATGCATTAAGTTCACAATGTTTTCACTATAAGAGTCGTTTTGGAAATCCTATTCATGCTTTGGACATGCAGATACGGGCATAGAAATGTCTAAAGCACAGAGACATCTCCAGAGCCTTTTCAGAAGCCAACTCTGGGGCCAACCCAGTATGAATGGGTGCATGGTGGAGGTATGGCTGGGGCCTTCCCAGGAACCTGACCAACCTCGCCTGATCTCACAAATGTCATGAATGTCCAGCGTCGTGACTAAAGGGTATGTTTACTAAATGATGGCAGTGGACTCTGCGATATCGGAGCCGCAGTCCCATTGATTTCAATGGGGTCACGGCTCCGATATTGCATGGAGTCCGCTACTGCCATTTAGTAAACATACCCTGAAGTTTAGACCTGCTCCAGGCAGAACAGTCATCTGAAAATTGCTTGTTTTGGCTGAAAAACATCCAGAGGGTGTAGAGAAGAAAGCATTCTGTCATCCCCAGTACTACGCAAAACATCAATAATAGCAGCAGCAGGATTTGCACCTTGGCTGCCTTGTTCCTAACCCACTACTCTAACCATTAGACATAGACCTATATCCTAGACCAGGGGTCGGCAACCCGCGGCTCCGGAGCCGCATGCGGCTCTTTCTCACCTTTGCCGCGGCTCCGGAGCACACTGCCCGCCCGGTATTTATGGCGTTATGGGCTCCCTCCCTTCTTCTGCAGCCGCGGCTCCCTGCCTCTTAGGGAACCACGGCTGTGCTTTTAAAATCATCTCGGAGCCCTTCCTGTCTTGACGGGCTCCGTGCAGCATTGTCCCGCCTCTAAAGGAAGTTTGGAGGCGGGACAATGCTGCACGGAGCCCGTCAAGACAGGAAGGGCTCCGAGATGATTTTAAAAGCACAGCCGCGGTTCCGTAAGAGGCAGGGAGCCGCGGCTGCAGAAGAAGGGAGGGGAGCTGACATGGAGGGAGGGAGCAGATATGGATGGAGGGAGGGGGGCTGACATGGAGGGATGGAGGGGGCTGACATGGAGGGAGGGAGCTGATATGGATGGATGGAGGGAGGGAGCTGATATGGATGGAGGGAGGGGGGCTGACATGGAGGGAGGGGGGCTGACATGGATGGAGGGAGGGGGGCTGACATGGATGGATGGAGGGAGGAGGGGCTGACATGGAGGGAGGGAGCTGATATGGATGGAGGGAGGGGGGCTGACATGGAGGGATGGAGGGGGCTGACATGGAGGGAGGGAGCAGATATGGATGGAGGGAGGGGGGCTGCCAGGGACGGATGGAGGTGGCTGACAGGGAGGGAGGGAGATGATCGGGATGGGGGGAGGGCGGCTGACATGGAGGGAGGGAGGGGGGCTGACATGGAGGGAGGGAGCTGATATGGATGGAGGGAGGGAGGGGGCTGACATGGAGGGATGGAGCACTGGTAATGGGGTTGAGGGGACGAGCACTGGAAATGAGCTGATTAGGGGAGGCTAGGACTGGTAATGAGCTGATGGGGGGTAGGACTGGTATTGGGCTGATTAGGGGAGGCTAGCACTGGTAATGGGGTTGAGGGGGGATTAGCACTGGAAGGTACTGGGAGTGAGGACTGGAAAGGGGCTGATATTGGGGAGGGTTACTGGGACTGGAAATAGGCTGATGGAAAGAAGTGAAGAAAACGAAAGAAGAGATAAGAAATGGCAGATGGACCATAGACCACAGAAAGAGAGCTAAGAGAAGACAGGAAAGCAGAAGCCTCAGATCGGGACCAGCATGATCAAGAATAAATTGGTCAGACAACAAAGGTAGAAAAAATAATTTTATTTCATATTAGTGATTTGACTACAAAATCATCATAATTTTGAAATCAAATATTGTTACTTGTTGTTGTGATATTTTCTGGCGTTTTTTTTTTTTGGTGTGTGAAGGAAGAGGGGTATTCTTATACGGCGAGTATAGGCCAAACACCTATATTTTAACAGGAAAAGTAGGGGGTCGTATATAGCATTAAGGTAAGAAACAATATATGCAGTGTTAGATTTGTTTTAAATGTCGCAATAGTTTTGCGGCTCCCAGTTTTTTTTTTCCCTTCGGAAACGGGTCCAAGTGGCTCTTTACGTCTTAAAGGTTGCAGACCCCTGTCCTAGACATACAGGTTACGAATATGGTTTTGGAGATGTCTGTGTAGGTGCACCCACAACCATCCATATTTGTGAAATCAGATCTGCATCTGGACGTGGCTGCTTGTTTTTCAGATGTTCTGGCTTAGATATCCCAGATTGCACTTGGACGTCCCTTCTAAAATTCCACTCCACATGTGCACTTTCTTGGAAAAACTGCTCCCAGAAATTAGCAGGTGCAATTGCATGCATAAACCTTTCCTTAGACAATTTCCAAAGTGAAAATAATGCATGAAAAAAATAATACTGAAAAATACTACACGATTAATCATCCCCTGCCCCCACTCTTCTAATTATGGGATAGGTATGCAATGTTTCTCTTGGTTGAATTCATTATGTTCCAGCAGAAAATCTGAAAAATGATAATTCTGTAAGTCATGCCTCAGTTAGCTCCTCTCGCAGGGAGTGTTTTTCTGTGGGTAGAGATGGGGATCAGGAAAGCCAATTGACAAATGCTCATTTTCCTAATTGAGAGCATTGGAAGATGGTGTGCAATATGCAGACAGTTATTTGCATAGTACTTAAAGTAGGCAGTACAATTTACTGTATCTATTTATTCCATCATCACAGGATACAGTGATATAAATTTTTTTTGTAACAATCTTTCTCACCTGTTGGCTATTGGGGGGTGGAAGGGAAGGCCACACTACTGTATCTATCTGTTCCAGCACGCAAGATAATTTTTAAATCTCTTTCACTTATTAGTGGCACTTGAAGTTTTGAAAGAGGGGGGGGGGGGGCGGCATTGTTTGCTGTCTGAGAAAGTGGGTTTGGAAGGTGAGAGGGGTCATTCTGGAGGGTGAATATGAATGGAGTATTAGATCAGGGGACTTCAATGGAGGGGACTGACTGGGGGAATTTTTGAGGTGGAGCGATTGGAGGAGGAGTTACTTGGACAATAGCTATGCATCTCCAGGAACAAGCAGGAATGAGTCTTCACATATGGGTACGTCGGCGCCGACAGAGCCCGCACGGAAATGCTCCCCAGCATCCAATCAGAAAGCCTTTGGGAGCATCCCTCGCGCCTGCGCGGTGACTTCCCGCCTTTCCCACTGTCTCTCCCCAGTTTTCGTTTTTCCACGGAGCCAACAGGACGTACCTCCTGTCACCGCAGAAACCTTTTTCTTTAAAATCCTTAATTTCTTGTTTTCCTGTGGTCGCGGCTGTCTTTCCCGCCGATACCGGTACCGCCAGTGCCTTATTCTTTTCTTTTCCAACTTAGAGAAATAACTTCTCCTCAGTTTTTTCTTTTATCTTTTTGAGGCCTAACAGGCCTTTCCAACATGGAGCCTTCTTCCCCTAAGAAGTGCCGTCACTGCGGAAACTTAGTTTCCTTTTGGACTCCAGTGCCTGGTGTCTAACCTGTTTGGGTCCTGACCCCTTTTCCCCTGGTCCATCGGGCTTTAGTATCGGGAGAAGACCTGCCGTTTTTCCTCCTGAGGTGAGGAGGCGGGTTTATTCTTCTCTCCAGGATCAGGTAACCCACAAACAGTCTGTTAAGACTAGCCAATTCTTGATGGGTAGGTCTCATGCCCAGCATAATGACGGCTCCGGCCTTGCCCTCAAGACCCCATTGGCAGTAAGACTCCGGCGGGAGTCTTCGGGCTCCAAAGCATTTACGGGGTTTCAAGTTGTTCCTGGGGTTCACTCCTCACAGAACATACCTGAGCCATGCTCCACTCTTCACCGAGGATCGTCAGCTGGTGTCCTCGGTACCTTCGGGGCCGATCGACTCGACCCAGCCTGGCTTTCCTGCGTCCCCGCCATGCGCGGGGTTGGTACCGGCTTTGAGCGGTACCGCTTCCCCGGCATCGGCACCGATGTTGAGTGCTCCACTCTTCACCAGGGGTCGTCGTCTGGTGTCCCCGGTAACTTCGGGACCGATCGACCCGACCCAGACTGGTTTTCCTGCTTCCCAGCCATGCGCGGGGTTGGTGCCGGCTTCGAGCGGTGCCGATCCCCCGGCATCGGCACCGGTGTTGCGTGCTCCGCTCTTCACCAGGGATTGTCGTCGGGAGTCCTCGGTGCCTTCGGGGCCGATCGATACGACCTGGTCTAGATTTCCTGTATCCCAGTCAACCGCGGGGTTGATACCGGCGTCGAGCGGTACTGATGCCCCGGCGTCGGCATTGGTGTCGAGTGTTCCACTCTTCACCGGGGATCGTCATCTGGTGCCCAGGGTACCTTCGGGGCCGACCGATGCGCCCCGGATGGGCTTTTCTCTATCTACGCCATGCTTGGGGGGGTACCGTCTTCGAGCGGTACCGATGCCCCGACATCGGCGCCGGTGTTGTGTTCCTCTCTTCACCGGGCGTCGTCCTCAGATGTCCTCGGTGCCTTCAGTACCGATCGATACGATTCCGATTGACCTTCAGGTAGCGGCATCGCCGATTCCACCACCGACGCTCGGTTCGATGCCCAGTCTGGAATCCATATCCAGTCTAGATGACTTGGTCCTGACGCGTTTCGGAGCCGATCCATGTCGCCTCCGACTACGCAGTACCGGAGATAATCACCAAAGCTCTCTGGTTACCTCGGTACCGCTTCGACAACCTCCGATACCTGCTATGATGGCATTACCGTCCCCAATGCCGGTACCGGTGTCGACGTCGTTTCCTGCAGTTCCATCGGTGCCCTCGATCCTTTCTATGCCTAGCTTGGAATCGATACCGGGAACCGACGACACAGTACTAACTGCCTCGAATCAGAACTGTCAGTTCTTTTTATGCACCAGTCCAGTAGGTCTTCTGGTGTTCACGCTGCTCATTCAACCTCAGCCTACCCAGGAATAGTTCCTCTGGGAGATCCTTCTTTTCAGAAATTTCTCCTTGACATGGCAGCCTTTCTTGCCATTCCTATTCCTGGTCCTACTCTTGACCTAGATCCTGCAGAAAAGGAAACCATAATGCTTCCTTTGCATCAGTCTTTGCAGGACCTTCTTCTGAGGATTTGGGAATCACCTTTAAAGGTTCCTGCGCCTTCTACACCCATGAATGCTCTGTATCAGGTGCCTCCCTCTCCGGGGTTTCAGAAAAGCCAACTTCCGCATCATTTCATTGTAGTGGAATCAGCAATGAGGAAGGTCAGAAGCAAGAAGAAGCATTCTTCTTTCTCACCAGGTCGTGCATCTAAAGCACTTGATGCCTTTGGACGTCAAACCTTCCAAACTTCTATGTTGGCTTCAAGAATTATTTCATATATTTTTTATATGAGTCTCACACTTCAGGAGGTCACAGAGAAGTTATCTCTTTTGTCTCCTTTTTTGTCAGAACCCAAGGCCTCTGACTATTCCTTGCTTCTTAATCATAGCAGGAATATCTCTTGGTTCCTTTCTCGTGCTTCTCTAGACTCGTTTGAGTCTGTTAGCAGATACTCTGCTATTGCCATTGGAGCGCGTCGTACAGCGTGGCTGCAGGCTTCAGACTTGAGCAGATGGGCAAAACATACACTGGGTAATTCTCCTTGTACTGGAGACAATCTTTTCAATAGAGAAGCTTTACGTCAGGTTGTTCATTGCTCCACTGACTTTCCTAGTTCTGGAAGCCATCCTAAGCCGCCTTTTTCCCCAGGATGTGGGAAATATCCTAACAAACCTTCTTTCCCGAAGAAGAGAAAGTTTAATCCTTCTTCTGCCCATCCTCCCGGTGTACCCAAGCAAGGGACGTCTCATCCTAGTCTGAAGTCTCCAGACTCTACCCAGTCTGCTCATAACCAGCAACCATAGGTTTCTGTGTATTGCAATCTACAGTTAACTTCCCCTTAGCAGAAGTTTATTCTTCAAACTCTACACTGGTTTCTTTTCCAGTATGCTATGCTCTCGGATACTTTTGTCCAGGGGTTGCAGAATTCTCCCATTCTTACTACCACGAAGGGAGGTCACAACTATCCCATGATAGTTTCTGTCCCCATATGGACATCTTTTCCTTCAGCTGCCTTACCCCATGGTAAGTCACTTTCCAACCCCCTCTCTTCCAGGGTTTCCCCTGCTTGAGTTGGTGCCATACTGAAACACTTTTTTTCTTCCAGTGTAGCCTGTTTGTTTTTCCTTCACTGCGTGCTCTGAACAACTCATCGGACAGGGACGGAGATTCTCTCCGCTGCCTTTGTCTGTTTTCTCTCTGTTTTCTACAGGAGAATCCCCTCTGTTGTTTTGTTCAGTTGCTGTATATGCAGGAGTTCCAGTGATTACTTTAATGCTCATTGCAAGCTGCTTGCAACTATCTTGCATAATTCTATTCACTGCAGCTTATCTTCTTCTAGCCATATCCTTTCCTCGGATGTGGCAACACGCCTGACTTCTGTCAGTTTTATCTTATAATTCTCCTGCACAATGCTCTCGGCAACCTTCAGAGAAGCTTCTACTCTGGGCCCTTACTACAGAGCATTGACCTTTGTCTCTGAGGGTCTTTCATATACAGCAGACAAGCTTTTCTGCGTGAATGTCCACAGAGTTCCCAATCTGACCGGAATATGCTCCTGTTCCTTACAGCTTGGCATTATGTTTTTCTACTCCACTTGGACAACGCATACTCCTTTATCGTACATGATACCCCTGAACCCCTTGGCTGGGTCACTCTGGTATCTTCGTCTATGCGTTCTTCTTGTCCTTTGGACGTATCAGAGTCCTAAAGTACTGTTGACGTACTCTTGCCAGACTGCTGTTATCCTCTGTTTTTCACGCAACCATACTGGTTTGTCCACTGACCTACATTCCTGCTCCACAGAAATCGATTCTCTATATTTCTTCAGGTGGGTTTCACCCCCTATTATTGGATGAGTTTTTTCCCATCACATTCCCCATGTGAATGTTTTTTTTCTGTGGCTCAGTTGCAGGCATGTATTCTGAAAAATTATTTTTCTGTATGTGGGCATACATGTTTTTGTACCCTGGGTGGGCGTCAGCCATCCCACCTCTATCTATACATTTATCTATCTACATGTCTATATGTAGATATATATGTATAAAAAAAAACAAAAAAAACTACTTGTCTACATACATATATTCTTATAGGTATAGATCTGTATGTCTTCCAGATATATATATATATAAATAGATAGATAGATATGTATATGTATATAGGCATACGCATATTGGGAGATGTCCATAGCACCCTATGTCTACCTATCTCCCTGACTGTCGGTGCTTAGGTTTTTATTTTCTTATGGGGTCCGGACAGTCAACTTGCCTATTATCATATGGCTCAGTGACTGGGACGGGTTATACTAACCATTACTGCTGTGACGTCAACAGCTTCTATTTTTGTTATGCATCTCCCTATCTGTGCAGTCTCAAACTTCAATGTCTTCCTATCGCTTAACAGCTAGGAAGGACAGTGTACATCTTCAGTGTTCCTGAGTACACTTCTGTTCTCCTTGGGAATAGGGGCTTTTTTACATACCCTCTCTTCCCTTCCGGACTGGGCTAATTTTCCAGATTGGTCAGTCTTCTTCTTTTAGTCCTCAATGTTTAGGACTCTGTACCTAAATGAGTTCTCAGCTTTTCCCATAAAGCTTTTCATTGGAGACCTGCCGATCTTCTCCTGCCCCGGTTGACACCTGGGCACCTGCCCATTCCAGATTGGAACTTCTTCCTCACTGCTGTGGAGTCACCTTGAAGATTCCGCTACTGCATCTACAGTCTACTTCCTACAATCCAGTAGGTAAGCTCTATATTGTGCTAGTTCATTAAATATTTTGATGATACTTGACATACCTTCTAAAGACTTTTTTCCCTGTAGTCTTTAGATTCGCTGTTCCTCTACAGCTCTGCTCTATTCAACTCCTGCCCTCCATCCCCCAGGGGATGCCGGAGATCCAGGTTTGGGAAATGCCGTCCTGTTCCAGGGATTCGCATTTTATGGGATCTCCCTTGGCATCCACAGCTAGGGAGTCCCATATGTGAAGACTCATTCCTGCTTGTTCCTGGAGATAGCACAGTTACTTACCTGTAACAGGTGATCTCCGGAACAGCAGGAATTAGTCTTCACAACCCACCCACCTCCCCTAGGAGTTGTGTCTATCTATCTATTTCCTTTCCTCTTTCTCTCCTTCTGTCTCAGCTATGAAACTCAACTGGGGAGAGACAGTGTGAAAGGCGGGAAGTCACCGCGCAGGCGCGAGGGATGCTCCCAAAGGCTTTCTGATTTGATGCTGGGGAGCATTTCCATGCGGGCTCCGTCGGTGCCGACGTACCCATATGTGAAGACTAATTCCTGCTGTTCCGGAGATCACCTGTTACAGGTAAGTAACTGTGCTTACTGGACAACGCCACAGCTTGAAGGTCCCTTAGTATTTTTCCAGGTAGGTTGAGGATAGAGGGAACTCTGTTCTTTTCTCAAGATCTGTCCCAGCATTTGAAGTGTATTTTTAAAAGCTTAATGGTTGTGTACATTCTTCAGATGCACTCTGGGGGGCAGTGATGGGAGGGTCTTGAACCAGTCTTCTGGTGATAATCTTTATCACCTGTGGGAGAGAGGACAAAGAAAAAGAGAGTGAATTGAGAAATGAGAGTTTTTGAGTCTGTCAGAATTTGCTGAGAAATTTCTCAGCTGAGGTGGCAAAGGTGAGAGAGAAAGAAGGTGTGGTAAGATATAAATTGAGTATAAGATGTGTTTGGCACACTGTGATAGAATATAGATGTCAGGACAGGAGCCTGTGTATTTAGATTTCCAGAAAGCATTTGATAAAGTCCCACATCAGAGACTCCTGAGGAAATTAAAAAGTCATGACATAGAAGGCAAAGTCATATTATGGATTGGAAACTGGTTGAGAAAGAGAAGACAGAAGATAGGAATAAATGGTCAATTTTCTCAATGGAGGAAGGTGAATAGTAGAATACTCTAGGGTTCTGTACTGGGACTGATCCTTTTTAGCATACTTTGGGGAAGCAAAGATGGACAGGGGACTTATTTCACCTCGGAAAACGAATATGTCCCCCTAAGGCCAGTGATCGGTATCTGAAGATGTCCAAGATGAGGTGAACAGCATCAGGGTGGGTTCCCCTTTGCCTGATCCTGGCCCTGGCAGGCCCTCCGGGGTCAGGCAGCAGGGAAAATCAGGTTTTCGGGGTTGCCAGGCTGTGGGGCTCCTGCTGGGCGTCCCGCTGCCATGGCTATGAGATGCCCCGGCACCGGGGCTCCAGCATGAGCACATGGAAGGATGGATGGGGAAACATTTATATGGCCCATGCATCAGAATTTGGGCCCATCTGACCCATTCAAGAGCCCGATTCTGCACCCATAGGAACATTTAGCTCCTGCTAGTGCAGAATCAGATACAAATCTTGCCCGTCCAGATTTTGGACATCCAGGTGGGCCAGAAATCCCCCGATCAGAATTGGCTCCACGACAATTAGCAGTGGAAGATTTGCAGGGATCTTAAGGTTATTGGCATGCTGATGGACATGCAAGATGGATTTACCAAATATTGCTGTTTTCTCTGCTTCTGGGACAGCCGCACTGTCAAAGATCATTATGCTGTTTACGATGGCCCTTAAGAACTGCCTATAATCCAGGAAGCAGCAATGTTAGTCATTTTCCATTATTCAATCCAGTAAACATTTTTCTTCTTCCTTTGCAAATAAAACTGGGTTTACTGAAAAAATTAGTGAAAAGAACAGCACAAACAAATTCTAAAGGATTTCAGTATTTTGTTTCTAAATTTCATAAGATCACTGCTGCAAAACTTAAAGAAGGCATTTTTGTTGGGCCGGAAATAAGACAGGTGATGGAGGATGAAGAATTTGAAAAATGCCTGGATGCTTTGGAACTTGAAGCATGACAAGTCTAAGTGGATCTGTGAAAACTTTCTGGGTAATCACAAATCGCCGGATTATGTGATGGATACAGAGGTTACTTGAAGCATATCGAAAACTTGGTTGCTGCATGTGCACTTCATACACTCACATCTTCACTTTTTTCCACCAAACCTGGGTGAAGTGAGTGATGAACAGGGTGAGAGGTTTCACCAAGACATTCAGGCCATGGAAAAACGTTTCCAAGGATTCTGGGATGAGAGCATGATGGCAGATTAATGCTGGATGTTGTATCATGATAATCTTGACAAACTTCACAGCAGAAAGTCTTCTGTAAAACACTTTTAGTGCATTTCTTAGATGCATACATGCCAAATATAGTTATTAGCATGTGTGACATCTGACTTTTTCAATGTTTACAATATGTAACATTTTACAGAAACCTCTATGGATGATATCTCTAAAACTCTATGTGCTAGAGACAAACTAATTACAGATTTAGAATCTGCATGAAAGACTGCTTTTAGGAAACCCTAATTTCACTTTTGATGAAGAAAAAAATATTTTGGTGTAAACCAGTACAATGGTTTATGGATTTTTCCTCCAAGAACTTCTCCAAATCTTTTTTAAACCCAGCTACACAGTTTTTACTACATCCTCCTGTAACAAATTCCAGAGTTTGATTAAGCATTGAGTGAAGAAATGTTTTCTTTTATTAGTCTTAAATGAGTTACATTGTAGCTTCATTGCATATTTCCTAGTCTTTGTACTTTTTGTGGCATAAACAACCGATCTACCGTTCCACTCCATTCATTAATTTATAGATCTCTATCATCTCCCATCCGTCGTCTCTTTACCAAGTTGAAGAGCCCTTACCTTTTAAGCCTTTCCTTCATATATAGAGGTATCCTTCCATCCCGTTAACCATTTTGGTGGCTCTTCTCTGTATTTTTTCTAATTCTGCTATATCCTTTTAAAGATATGACGACCAGAATTGCACACAGTATTCAAGGTGCGGTTGCAAAATGGAACGATACAGAAGCATTATAACATCCTTAGTTTATTCTCCATTCCTTTCTTTGATTCCTAACATTTTATTTTCTTTCTTGGCCTCCGCTGCACACTTGATAGAGGTTTCAATGTACTCGTGTTATCCATAATGATATCTAAATTTGCTTTCCTGGGTGCTAGTTCCTAATGAAGAACCTAGTTTGGGTTGTTTTTAACTAGGTGCATAACTTTGCACTTCTCCACATTAAATTCCATCTGCCATTTGGATGTCCAGTCTTTCAATTTATCAAGGTCCTCTTGCAATTTTTCACAATCCTCCTGGGTTTTAACAACTTTGAATAATTTTATGTTATCTGCTAATCTGATCACCTCATTCGTTACTCCCATTTGCAGGTCAGTTATGAATATGTTTAAAAGCAGTGGGCCCAGCACAGATCCCTGGGGTACTCGACTATTTGCCTTTCTCCATTGAGAAAACTGGCCATTTAGCCCTATCTTTTAACCAGTTCCTGATCCACAATAGTACACTTCCTCCTATCCGATGACTTTTATTTTGCCAAGAGTCTCTGAGAGACCTTGTCAAAGGATTTCTGAAAATCCAGATATACTATATCGACCAGCTCATCTTTTTCTATCTGTTTATTCACACCTTCAGAAAATATATAACAGATTAGTAAAACAAGATCTTCCTTGGCTAAATCCATTTGGCTTTCTCCCATTAAACCATGACTTTCTACCCATTCATTAATTTTATTCTTTATAATGATTTCTGCCATTTTGCCCAGTACTTACGTCAGGCTCACCGGTCTGTAGTTTCCCTTTTTAAAATTTGCCACTACATTGGCCATTCTCTAGGTGCTACAGATGATTTTAATGATAGTTCACAGATTACTAACAGTAGGCCTGCAATCTCATATTTTGTTCTTTCAGCACCCTCGCATGTATACTGTCTGTGATTTGTTACGCTTTAGTTTATCAAATAGTTGTAATACATCTTCCTGGTTTATTGAAATTCATTTATGATACATCAGCTTTAAATACCATTTCAGGCATGGGTAACACAGGTATAAAACCATACATACATGTTTGATAAGGTAGCTGCTATAAAATATGTAGTATGGGCCTATGTTGGCAGCACGTTTATTTATTTTAAAATATTTATATCCCACCATAGTGCAGAGTGTGCCTTGAATGCCCTAAGGCATTCAAGGCACTGCATGGATAAAAACGCCAAAGTAAATCTAACGCAGTAACACTAAAAGCCCCTTGCCTGTCCCCATCATGCTGTCTGCCTGCCTGCCATGCATCATGTATCAGCACTACCACCTGCTTTACCCAGACTGAGGAACCAGAAAGGTTTGTCAAGGCCTTCCTAACAGCCAACAAATCTTCTTCCTGCCGCAAAGAAGCTAGTAACCTGTTCCACCAGAATGGGGCAGCCACTTTAAATCAAACTTCTTGCCACTTACTCATGTCCAGAAGATGCCCTTTTCTATGTCCAAAGTGTTTGGCATTAGAATTCTTGAATGCATATATTACCAACTCTATAAAATCGGGCTCACTGCCCAACCCAATTTTATGTATGTATAGCCCACAAAAGCCTTATAAAATTGCCCCCATATTGACATAAATAACTAAGCTGTGTCTGGACAAGGTTCTGAATGTTTTTAACATAAAACCAATAATGTAAATAAAATAGCACCCGTGTTACACTGCAACTATTGCTTACCTAAACAAATTAGTGACCATCTGAGCTGCTAGGTACTATTATTTATCAAACAGCTGGGAGTATGCAATTGAGGAGTGGGGTTAGACCTGTTTCTGTAATGGAAAAGAGAATTCTTTACTACACAATGCCATAAGGTAGCTATTATTACTACAACTACTGCTTATAATTTAAATAGCTCTACTAGGCATACACAGTGCTCTGCACATGCACATAAAAGACAGTCCATGCTCCCCAGAGTTTACAATCTGCTAAGACAGACAAGGTCAGGGGACTAGGGAATTCTTAAGAAAAATGATTAAAATACACTGGGATCCCAAAGTGGCCTCACGTTTTTAGCTTGGATTTCATAGAATTAGAGATGGAGTCTGACATACTGCCTCAGATAGTCTTTTCTAGGCATATGGTGCAGCAAGGTGGAAAGAACGGAATCTGGAGTTGGCAGTACAAGAGAAGGGCACAGGTAAAAGTGATTTGCTTGATGAGCAGAGTTGCCGAGCAGGAGCGTAGGTATTAAAAAGAAGAGCACATCTAGTTGGTCTCCGAACTAGAATATTTTTCAAACTGACAGAAAAAAAGACATCCTATAATTGTATCAAACTCTAATGCTCACCACAGACAGAATTAAATTAATTCTTCAAATGACTTGGCTGCTGTCATTTCTGGTACAGTACCAAAGCAAAACTTGACTGAGATGAATCAGCAGGCATTACAATCTGTAGGAAAACAAGTTATTTAGTTGCTTTCAATCGCCAAAGAGTGGTCTAAAATATCAGGCTGCTCCCTAGGACAACACGCAAATGAATATCATTCAGACAAAAGGAAAGTAATTCTCAAAGGCATTTCTACAAGGAAAACTATTACTTTACCTATGCAAATTGCCTGTCTAGCCTATATCTGGTTGAACGTATGCATATAGTGCTTGTGCGTGTGTAAGTTCAACTGAGGTTTGAAGATTCGTTCCTGGGAGTGAGGTTGGGGATTGTGCTGCATTTGTCCACATATTTTTTGAATTTCAAGTGCATGGATGTATTTTTTTCCCTGGAAAGCAAATTGCACAAGCTGTTAGGTATAAATGTGTACGAGTGGTTTTCCCAGGATAATTTTCAAAGGGAACATACATGGGTCCTTTCACTTTGAGAATCCAATAACGTATGCATAGTAAACAGGAATGAGGTCATCCCAGACCACAAATAACGTTGATGTACATGCGGCTGAGATATGTTCCTCGCGATAACAGCTACAAGCGTATGCAGCACCCATCGTGACCCTGCATGTATACGGCAGTTGTGCGGGGATCTCTGTATGTGGGTGAGAGGGGGCCGAGCAGGGACAGAGCAGGGGCCTGGCCAGGTGCTGGGACATACACAGCATATTCCTTGGCTCATCGGCGGATGTATGGGTTATTCCTGCCAGAATGTGGTATAAGGGCAGGACGTAGAACCTTTTTTTTCTCTGATCCTTCATCTGTCCCATAGCAATGGCTAGCTGTGACACCTTTGTAGAGAAGTGGTGCGCATGCAGTCTGGAGGCCCTCGGGATCCATTCCAACAGAACAGAGTGCAGTGGCAAGGGACAGGAATGGAGCTGACTGGACACTACCACTGAGATATGTAGCTGGGAAATGGTGTGTCTTTGGACGATGCAACAGATGGGTATATTTGGGATGCAGTGCAGCAGATCCACTGATCTATTTGCTGCCATTTATGGTTTACAAATGCACATCTATAACAGTGGGCGCAGCAGATTGGGGATGCATGTCCTGTCATCAGAAGTGTGGTCGCATGGAGATAGGCAGGATCGACGAGATCAGCTAGTCCAACTTTGCAAGATCTGATGAGTGCGTGTCTGTCTATGTCCCCATTTATGCCATCGCGGGTGTGTCTAGACATGTGATTGCTGAATTGGATCTAAATCAACCTCATCTTCCATTTTCACATGCCCGCAGGCCGCACATATAGGTTGTGGAATCACACTAAGTGCATTATTTTACCAATAGACTTGATTTTATAACAAAATGTCATGTAAGATGTCTAAAAGATGCCTATTTTATGAAGGCTACATAAGCACATATTTGCCTTCATCCATAGGCTCCCAGATAAAGTTCTAGACATGCACAAATTTGCACCTACTTCAAAGTGCAATTCTGGTCACCGTATCTTAAAAAGGATATAACGTTATTAGAAAAGGTTCAGAGAACAGCCACCAAAATGGTAAAGGGGATGGAAGGATACCCCTATGAAGAAAGGCTAAAAAGGTTAGGGCTCTTTAACCTGGAAAAGAGACGGCTGAGGGGAGATATGATAGAAGTCTATAAATTAATGAACGGAGTAGAACGGGTAAACGTAGATCGATTGTTTATGTTATCAGAATATAGAAAGACTAGGGGACATGCAATGAAGCTACAGGGTAAACTATTTAAGACTAATAAAAGAAAATATTTTTTTCACTCAACGTGTAATCAAACTCTGGAATTTGTTACCGGAGGATGTAGTAAAGGCTGTTAATGTAGCTGGGTTTAAAAAAGGTTTGGACGAGTTCCTGGAGGAAAGGTCCATAAACCATTATTAAGAAGGGACACAGGATATTAATGCTTGACCCAATACAAGCATTGTGGAGCCTGTGTCTTTTGGGGAAACTGCTAGGTATGTATGACCTAGATTGGCCACTGTTGGAAAAAGGATACTGGGCTTGATGGACCTTGGTCTGACACCGTATGGCATATCTTATGTTCTTAAAGGATGTATAAATGTGTGTGTGTGTTCTCTAAGTTATAAAATAAACACAAATAATGCAGAAGCAACTCTGCTCCACCCAGACGATACCCCCGGGAATGCTCCCATGTAGATCACAGAAAGGTAGGCCCACAGTTTCCATGCGAATTCTTTATTCCACACGAGCGGTCAAATAATTTTATAAAAGGCCTTTTCTGCATGTAAAACAGGCTTTGCATTGGGAGAAAGCTTCACACAATTGCCCCCATTGTGGGTAGCTTTAAAAGATTAGCCCCATATAGGAAAATAAATTCACAGCATGTCATATTGCCATTTCTGCCCCCTGACCCAACTCGTACAAGGATATAGGATACTCCAGGTAAACCTTCACATTTATACCTCCCCCAACCCACCGGAACTCAAAATGCCACTCCTGCTATAACAATCTGGTAGAATACATTATGGGGCTCTAAGTGGTTAATGCCTGTTGCAGCACGTGTTTCTCCAGGACCAAGCAGGAAGTCAGTCCTCACTTATGGGTGACGTCGGCGCCGACGGAGCCCTCGCGGAGCAATTTTCCCCAGCTTTCAAAGAAAGCCTTTGGGAATTGCAGCGCGCATGCGCGGTCCTCTTCCCGCCCAAGGGTGCCATCTTAGCCAGTCTTCTTTTTTCCGCGGAGCCCTACAGACGTCCCCGTCTTGTCCCCGCGAAAAAGTCGATATTTCTTCATTATTTTATTCTTTTTCCTTCGGTTCGACGCCGGTCTTTTTCCCGCCCGGACTCGCGACGCCGGTCACGAGTCCTCTTCCTTTTTTCGGTTTTTCTGAGCTTTCGTTTTCGATTTTTCCCTGGCAGCCCGGTCCTTTGACCTCGCAGGGGCCCTTTTTCCCCCGATGGCTGCCAGTGGTTTTAAGCGGTGTGGTCAGTGTGACCGAAATATGTCACTAACTGACACACACGACTTTTGCCTCCGCTGCCTGGGCCCGGATCATGAGGAATTGATCTGTGGGCCCTGCGGCAAAATGTCTTCCAAAGCGTTGAGAAGTCGGCGGCATCAGCGTGATAGGATCTTCGCTGACCCCAGCCGTACCCGGACCTCGTCGGAGGCCTCCGCGTCCAAAGGGTCCAGCTCGGACCGTCGCCGGAGTTCCTCCGACAGGGGTTCTCCCTCCGGGGACCATCGTCGGAAGGTGAAACCCGCGAGGGCGGCGTCGGTGGACGCTCCTGGTTCCGCGAGGGCCAGGTCGCATAGCCCCGACAGCCGCCCCGGGTCCTTGGAGAAGGAGCACCTCACGAAGCAACCTCGCCTGGAGTCGGAGATGCCTGCTCGGGTAAGTCCTGTGGTCCTTCTGGACTCGCCTCCGCGACAGCCGACGTCGGGCCCGACGCCGTCGGGGCCCGAGTCGGGGGCTGCTGGGTCACCTGAGCTCGGACTCAGGTTGACGGCCTTGGAGAGCAGACTGTCTGCCTTCATGGACCAGCAGCGGGCACTGCTCGCTGGCCTCGCTGGCGCCGCTGCCCCGACCGCCGGGACGTCGATGTCCAAGTCGACCCCGGAGACCGAGCCGATCCTCGAGTCGATGCGAACTCGAGTCGATCCTCGGTCGAGGTCACCCTCGGCCTCCCGTTCGGGACCGAGGTCGCCGACGCCGACTCCCTCGGCGTCGGGGCGGCAGGCGCCGCGCCCTGCCCGGGCCGACCCCACCGAGTCCTCGTCGGAGTCGGTCTGGGAGTCTGAAGAGGAAGAGTCGCCTGATTCTTTCCGGACTCGGTGTGTCCCCTCGGACTCACCGGAGTCCGAGCCTTGGAAGCAGTCCCCCCCGGAGGATGCCCGGTTCTCGGACTTCGTAAGGGATATGGCCAAGGCTTTGGCCTTCCCTGCGGACCCCCGAGGAGCCTCGAGCCGAAGAGCTCGACGCCCTCCAGTATGACTCTCCCGCAAGGGAACACTTTACTGTACCGGTTCCTCCTATGCTGGAACGACTACTCTTCCGCATGTGGGAGAGTCTGGCCTCCTCGCCGGTCCTGAGCAAGCGGGTCGATTCTATCTATCGAGTCCGCAAGAGCCCTGGCTTTCAAAAGGCACAGCTACCACATCATTCCATGGTAGTGGAATCGGCCATGCATCGTCTTAAGAGCCAGAAGATGCACTCCTCGGTGCCTCCTGGCAGGGAGGCCCGTAACCTGGATGACTTGGGAAGAATGGTTTCCAGGGCTCTATGCTCGCATGTCGTGTCCAGACCTACCAGCTATACATGGGCATGTATCTCCGAGATCTGGCTAAAGAACTAGCTGGATTCTCCGCTGGTTTGTCCGAGGAACCCTTGCGGAGGTTCCTGGCCTTGTCCACTGGCATTCGGGAATGCTCAAAGTTCATGTCCCGAGCAGCCTATGATGGCTTTGAAGCATCGGCTCGAGTGGCCGCAGCCGGCATCGGTGCCCGCCGACAGGCTTGGCTTCAGTCGTCAGACCTTGAGCCCTGGGTGCAGGACAAGTTGGTCGATGTCCCCTGCCGAGGCGAAAACCTCTTTGGCAAGCCCATGGCTGAGAAGGCTGCGCAAATTGAGACTGAGACTCTCACCAGGACCAGGCTTTCTAGGAAGACCTCTGCCCCTTCCCAGAAAAAGAAGGGCTCGGGAAAAAAGTCCTTTTACCCGAGGAAGGCGACTGCCTACAAAAAATACCCCCATTATCAGGCCCCTGCAGCTCCCCAACAGGGCCAGCAGGCCAAGGGACGGGGTAACGGGTCCCGTAGGCAGCAAGCCCCCAAGCCTGCACCACCAGCCCCTGCTCCGCAGGGTGGGGGTTTTTGACTCACTAAGCATAGCCTCTCCCCCCCGCTGGTTCCTCCCAGCACCGGAGGCCGGCTGGTTCACTTCGCCCACAGGTGGTCCAGCATCACCGCAGATGCCTGGGTGCTTCAAGTCGTGCGAGAAGGCTATCTTCTCCACTTCCACCAGGTCCCTCCCTCCTATTTTCCGGGAGAACCTCCACGACCCCCTCTGCACAGGGAATTACTCCTTCAGGAGTTAGCAGGTCTTCTGCAGGAACAGGCGGTGGAACCGGTGCCACACCACCTGAGAGGCCAAGGTTTTTATTCCAGGTATTTTCTAATACCAAAGAGAACAGGAGGCCTCAGACCCATCCTGGACTTGCGCAACCTCAACAAGTTCCTTGTGCGGGAGAAGTTCAAGATGCTTACCCTTGGAATCCTTCTGCCCTACCTCCAGCAGGGAGATTGGCTATGCTCCTTGGATCTAAAGGATGCCTATACGCACATCCTCATCCACCCAAGCCACCGCCAATACCTTAGGTTTGTGTGGTGGCAGGAAATCATTACCAGTACAGAGTACTGCCCTTTGGCCTGTCCTCCGCACCGCGAGTCTTCACAAAATGTCTCGCGGTGGTGGCGGCCCATCTCCGGCTTCACGGCCTGTATGTCTTTCCGTACCTCGACGACTGGCTCATCAGAGCGGCGTCCGCTCCGGAGGTCACCAGCGCCACACGCCGCACGGTGACTCTTCTGCAATACTTGGGCTTTGTTATAAATTTCGCAAAGTCCACTTTGCTCCCCTCACAGGATCTCGAGTTCATCGGCGCAAGGCTGCACACTCCTCAGGCACGAGCGTACCTACCGCTCGACAGGGCTCAACGGCTCATGGACCTAGCCGACCGTTTTCGCAGCCAGCCCCTGGTCTCCGCCAGGCGCTTCCTGAGACTACTCGGCCATATGGCTTCCACCGTCCATGTGACCCCCAATGCCCGCCTGAATATGTGGCCTGCTCAATGGTGTCTCCGCCAGCAGTGGCGACAAGCCACAGGCGGCCTAGCAGACCTAGTGCGCGTCTCCGAGCCGCTGATCTCGTCTCTCCGGTGGTGGCTTCAGCAGCCGAACCTGATATTCGGAATGCCTTTCCAGTCACCCCAGCCGACCCGGGTGCTGACCACGGATGCATCCCTCCTGGGCTGGGGAGCACATTGCCAAGGGGCACGTACTCAGGGCCTCTGGACCACGTGGGAGTCTGCTCAGCAGATCAACTTCCTGGAGCTCAGGGCGATCCGCCTGGCTCTCAAGGCCTTCTCCCACCTGACTTCCCACCAGTCCGTCCTTGTCCAGACGGACAATCAAGTTGCCATGTTCTACGTGAACCAAGCTGGGGGGCACGGGCTCCTTCCTCCTCTGCCGGGAGGCACAGAAGCTCTGCTCTTGGGCCGTCAGTCACGGCATCCTCCTCAAGGCAGTTTATCTCCCGGGCCAAGAGAATTGCCTGGCGGACAAACTCAGCAGGATCCTCCAGCCGCACGAGTGGCGGCTGGATCCCTTGGTAGTTCAGAAGCTCTTCCTAAAGTGGGGCCTCCCCACGGTGGATCTCTTTGCCAGTCCTCACAACCGGCAGCTTCCTCGCTTCTGCTCTCGTCAGCCACACCCCCTTCGGGTTGCGGCGGACGCGTTTCTAATTTCATGGTCGGGGAGCCTTCTGTACGCTTTCCCTCCCATCCCGCTAGTCTCTCGGACTCTTTTCAAGGTTCTCCGAGACAAAGCCTTCATGATCCTGATGGCCCCTCATTGGCCCAGACAGCCGTGGTTTCCGCTCCTGCTGCAATTGGCGGTGGAGGATCCATTCCCTCTGGGGGTACAACCGGATCTCCTCACTCAGAATCAGGGGTCTCTACTACACCCCAACCTCAGGTCTCTCAACCTCATGGCCTGGCTGCTGAAAGGGTAGTCCTTGCTCCCCTTCTCCTGCCGGCAGAGGTGGAGGAGGTCGTCTTGGCTTCGCGACGGCCTTCTACCCGCAAATGCTACGCCCTTAAATGGCGTCGCTTCGCCGTCTGGTGTACCCAACAGTCTCAGGATCCCTTCTCCTGCCCGGTGTCGGTGATCTTGCAGTACTTGCTACACCTCTCTAATCTGGGACTTAAGTCCAACTCCGTCAAAGTTCACCTCAGTGCTCTTTCGGCCCATCATGTGCCGGTGGACGGTAGACCTCTCTCCAGCGACCCTCTCGTAGCGAGGTTCCTCCGAGGTCTCCTTCTACTTAAACCACCTCTGCGCCCGCCAGCGCCTGACTGGGACCTGAATGTGGTTTTGCAGCGGATCACCTGTCCGCCTTTTGAACCTATGGCTACCTGTTCTCTCCGTTTTCTGTCTTGGAAAACACTGTTCTTGATAGCCCTCACTTCCACTAGACGCGTAAGTGAATTGCAGGCCCTCGTGTCTGATCCCCCTTACACTCGGTTCTACAAAAATAGGGTAGTCCTACGGACTCACGCAAAATTTCTTCCAAAAGTGGTCTCCCCTTTTCACATCAATCAGGAGGTGGTACTTCCAACCTTCTTTCCCAGGCCACACTCCAGCCGAGCTGAAACGGTCCTCCATACCCTGGACTGTAGAAGGGCATTGAACTTCTACCTTGACCGTACGCGGGAGCACCGTAAAGCTGCTCAGCTTTTTGTGTCTTTTGACCCCAATAGATTGGGGCTCCCGGTCTCCAAGCGTACTCTGTCCATCTGGGTTGCGGACTGTATCTCTTGGGCTTATGGGGCAGCCGGACTCTCCTTAGAAAGTCGAGTCACGGCTCATTGCGTTCGGGCAAAGGCTACGTCAGTGGCTTACCTCCGCTCTGTTCCGCTGGCAGACATCTGCCGGGCCGCTACTTGGTCTTCGAGCCAGACTTTTGCGGTCCATTACTGTCTCGAGAGGGAGTCCCGCAGGGACAGTGCTTTCGGACAGGCAGTCCTCCGTAATCTCTTTGAGGTCTGAGCAACTCCTACCCTCCATCCCGGATGTGGGCTACCGGTGGGTAATGATTCAGCGAAGATTCTTTCCTTCTGTGCTGCTGAGCTAGAGGGAGCTCATTTTTGTGCTTAGGGTCTCCGGTAGCCTTGAGCTTGGGAGTCCCATAAGTGAGGACTGACTTCCTGCTTGGTCCTGGAGAAAGCGTAGTTACTCACCTGTAACAGGTGTTCTCCAGGAGCAGCAGGAATCAGTCCTCACTACCCTCCCTCCTCCCCTTGGAGTTGCAATCGTCTGCTTAGGTTCTTTTTGCAAATTTTTTTATGCTGTCTTTTTTAGCTATGTCATCTGACTGGCTAAGATGGCACCCTTGGGCGGGAAGAGGACCGCGCATGCGCGCTGCAATTCCCAAAGGCTTTCTTTGAAAGCTGGGGAAAATTGCTCCGCGAGGGCTCCGTCGGCGCCGACGTCACCCATAAGTGAGGACTGATTCCTGCTGCTCCTGGAGAACACCTGTTACAGGTGAGTAACTACGCTTTACTGCCTACAGTAACTGTTACCATGCAGGTATGACAGCAACTGCACGCTAGTTCCCACGATAACTGCAGATTGTGCAATGGGGTTAGAAACGGGAGGGGGGTTAGGAGCAGAGTGTGGGAGTGAAGCTCACTGCAGTGCTTAACACAAGGGCAATTGCCATGAGCTGTGAATGTGGCAGCTGGTGTGGTTGAACATAACGACACCTCTCTGGGTGGCTATCTTAAGTGTGCCACATGTTAGGGCCATGTCCACATGGTAGCTTCTAGGAACATGTTGGCCGCACCCATGACAATTACCACAGATTTTGAGTGTAAAGCAGACCAGTATGGCATAGTTTATGTTCTTAAATATGCTTTGCCATGTTAATGTGTGTCCACTTTCCCTATAAAAGGCTGTGCTGTTGGTTCAGTAAGTTTGTGTGGCTGTCAGGGTCTATTGCTTTCGCTTTGACTGCTGGTGCTTTTTGCTGCCACTTTAACGACTGCTGAGTCTTGCCTAATGGTTCAGTCTTCTCTGTCTCTAGAAATATACATCTGTCATGAAACTCAAAAACCTGCAGGGGCATAATATTAGTTTATCCCAACCTGAACTGCAACTTGTGAAAGTCGGTATTTTTGTGATATACAGCATTGTAGTGCTTGGTCCCTGAAACATTGCACCAGAAGGTAATGTGTCAGACAGCTTGGTTTAAGCGAGAAACTGCGTGTGTTTTCCTGTGGACAGGTAATGTGTCAGAGCCATATGCTTGCTCTTCTCAGAGCACTAAGAAATAGACATAACACAGCGTTCTGCACCATTTTCCTGAACAGCATTCTCCGAGTGATACGTGGTTGGAACAAAATGTATTTCCAAAGCATCTGAGTAACTGCAGCTGTAACCTCCCCCATAATAAGCATTACAGTCAGTTCCCCTCCCCCCACCGAAGGAAAATTAGAATAAAAACAAGAATATACTGTTGTGAAAGACTGGATAATCTCATTGATCCCACCCCTCCAGGGTGACTATGCTGGCCATTTAATTAGGAACAGAGCCACCTGCTTGCAATCCTAGTATTTAAGACTTGAACAGGTTCATCAGGGGTCACAAACACTAGATTAGAGAGCCCCGACTTCATCCTCTATGCCAACATGTTGCCAGATCACATTATAATGTTTGTTTTTAAAAGGCTGTGATGCTGACTGATTGCCAGTTGATTACAAGACTTGATTCAATGCTTTTCATGGGCAGAGAGCAAATCAGAACTACAGTACAGTAGATGAGTAACAAAACAGAGGGCTTGAAGGCTAGGTATTGTTTCAGACAGGATTTGCTAATTCATTTCATTTTAGAGCATCTGGTCTCAATGGTCACATAAAGGTGTATGGGCTACAGTTCAAATGTTATTTTCATTCTTTGAAACAGCATTCAAATTAACTTTACCAAAGAATACAGTTTTAATACAATTCCTAACTTCAAAGTCCACATGTACTGTACTTTTCAGCCCACACAAACCCAGGCATTTTTGAAACACAACGTGCCTGCATGCATTGATTGGTTTGTTATGGAGATAGACGTGTAAACATACACTTGAGTGGTGCTTGTGTATTGATTTATATACTAGAACTCTATATTATGCTCATGTTAATACAAGCCCCAAAGTGGATTATAATAAAAATCAAATATCTTCAGTTCCACCACCCATGAATGATGGTCATAGAGAAGGGAAGGAAAATTTCCTAACAGGGTGTCTGTCAAATAAAATGCTTTTTACCCATGGGAAATCACTTTTAAAATTACTCTCATAGTTTCTAACCACACTATGGATGTGCACAATTAAAAAAAAAAAGTTTTGGTTTTGGATTTTTTGGAATTTTTCCTAATTTTACACTGTTTTTCAGCTAGTTTCAGACATTCTAATATTTTTTAATGCAAATTGAAACTTTCTGACATATGCGAGTTTATTGTGTGTGTGTTACTTCATAAGTTAATGCATGTTAAATTGATCTTGCATTCACTAGGGGGCATGTTTACTAAACCGTGCTAATGGTTAGTTTGCGGTTTGCTACATGCTAAGCGTGCTGTGCTAATAGCATGGGGCACTGCAGTAAAAGTCCCATGTTGAACATTAGAATAAGAAGTGGTGCTGATTGAGCGGGTTAGAGGTGGAGTGTGGGCATTGACAGCACATCGTGGTTATTGCGGCCATCATTGGCATGCGCTAACTGCGATTGCTGCTCATAGTGTGGATACACTTACTGCTTCCTCAGTGGCTGTTGGTAAGTGCACCCACATTAGATGTGCTGGCTGGTCAACATGATGAGCGCCTCTCTCTGCAGTAACTACAGAGGGGCATGCAGGGCACACACCCAACAGCATGGGTCTACGCCACCTCCCATGCTAATTTTGGGGGCTTACCATGTGCTAACAGTGCAATGTAGTAAACAAACTCCTCAATTAGTGCACACTGACATACATATATCCCTAAACCACACCCCTAAAATGTTCCCGGGAACACCTGTCATTATTATTATGATTTAAAATATGCATGTTGCAAAAATACTGGGGTCAATATTTAGGCAGTTCAACAGCCATAATGATTTACATGTCAATGCTAGCATTTAATTGATAAGTATATTCAATACCACTATATGTATATCAGCAGTCCTGAATATATGCATTGTGTGATCAGTACACTGACTCTATAAGGGTAATTTTATACAATTCTGCCTAGACCTATGCACACTGGGGTCTATTCCGTCCCCAATTAAGTCTCCTCGTACGTATAAGGAGTTTGTACAGGGAAGTTTAGACGGGGGCAGGAGGAGGTGGTGCAGAGGCAGAGTTAGGGCAGGCAGTGGGCGGTCTGTGGCCCGAGATGTACAGGGCCAATTCTGAAGTCGGCTCTGTATGTCTGGGGCCGGCAGACTGGACGGGGGACTTATTCCACCTCGGAAGTGGAATAAATCCCCCTAGACATCCAGGTGACAGGAGGTACGGCCGCAATCAAAAAGGTGAGGGGCTGAAGGAGATTCCCCGCAGCCCAACCCTGGGCATGGGAGGCCAGATCAGGGGTCAGGCTGTGGGGAAAGGCAAAAGTGATCGGTGGCCGGGGATTGTGGTTCCTGAATGGAGCCATGGTGCTATGGCAACTGGACACCATGGCACTGTGGCTCCATTCAGTAGCCTGACTGAGTTAGCCAGCAAGGGGCCTGTATGTGCAGCCCGATGGGAATCGAGGCCCAGTCTTCATGTATAGGCCTAGACGCGATTCTGATCCCGCAGGGGCAAGACATGTACTTTCACCGTGGGTGTGCACAAGGTCGGTTTGGATGGAACACAGGCAAAGTGCAAGATTGCTTGCATAAATTATAAAATATTATGGTTTTGCGCATTCCTTACATATTTAGGCACAGGCATTTGCATTGTTTAAGTGATTGAGCCTTAAATCACCATGCATTTTTGTCCATTTATGCAAGTATTATATAAAGTAAAGAATGCACAAATTTGACTTTATAAAATAAGTGTGAAGTATGCACATAAAAATTGTGTGTTAGCCACTTGAGATTTTTTAAAGCGACTATATGCATGTATAAAAGTGCATTTATAAAATTGTGTCAGGCATAAAAGTATATGTGATGGCATGCATATGCGTCCATTTACAGTAGGCATTGCTGGAGGTGTGGTCTAGGCAGAGTTAGGATTCATGTAGAGTATAAAGCATCTTAATTTATGCAAATCTTCAATATTTTTCATGCATTTTCCATCTGCTCTTGAGCAGGTGTAATGTCCATACCCGCACTATAGGTCTGATCTTTGCAGGACATCTATTTGTCTTTATGAAAGAGAACTGAAATAGGCACCTTCCAGCCAATTTAACCTAGGTGCCCTGCTATAAAACTACCCTCCACATCCAGACCTAAATGTACAACTTTTCTGGATAATAGTTGAATATCTTGCTATCCAGATAATTTCATGTCCGTTCTTACTCCACCCTCCATCTATCCCAATACTATATTGAGTGGAGGAGTAGCCTAGTGGTTAGAGCAACTGCCTCATACCCAGAGAATCAAGGGTTTGATTCTCATCTAGCACTCCTTGTGACCTTGGGCAAGTTACTTTACCCTCCATTGCCTTGGAAGAAAAGGCTGGCAATCTACTTCCAGTGATACATTGCCAAGAAAACCCAGAGGTAGCTGGGTTGCTATGAGTCAACACTGACTTGATGGCACTAAAAAAAGGCCATTCAGAAGGATTTTTGGCCTGATACCAGGGCCACCATAAGTCAGTCCCTTCTCCTAAGGAGGAGGATGAGCTAACGCCATCCCCCAAGGCACCCAGAAAAGGGGGGAAATTCCCTCACCCATAACACCAGTTAGGTGGTTGTGCTTTGGCCTGGTGACATGCTGTAAAATGTATATATATATTCTGCAAAAAATGAAGGTGATTGAAGCTGCTCCCACCCCAAAGAGCAAGAAGAAAAAGTGTTAATCACAGTGCAGTTTACAATTTTATTTTGGTGTTATAAACTGCGCTATGGAGTCCTCATACAGCCATAGGTCCAGAGCAGAATTAGGATATTTCCCCACAGAACTCAACATACAAAAGAATTTCTAATTCTTGTGTCATCTCAGTAATAGCAATATAAACCTTTTCTAGTATCAGTCATCTTGTGAAGTAATAGAAAACTCTACAAAAATCACTTGGGACCTAAAGAGCAAGGTAATCTCTTAACAGTAGCAACTTCCAAAATTCACACAAGGAGTTACCCAGAAAAGAACAGCACCATAAATATTGAAGTACGTTTTAGAATATCAATACACATATTGAGAAAACTGACCAGGCTGGATTATTACCAATTCCTGCATAGAAAATCTGTGCTAAGAATAACTGGCCTCGGTTACACATACAAAATATGGATAGACCCTCACCAAGTACAGAATAAGTTAACATAAACTAAAAACAGAAATATGAAGACAAATATTAAACTGAAACCCCCAAAGCCCAATTTCATGCAGCTCAATACCAGAGAACTAGTAAGATATATTTTCTCCAGTACTGTGCAAAATTTAATGACAATAGATGTAAATTCCAATCACAGACTTACTTGAACCCCTAAATTGGAAATACAATGTTCTACCTTTTGTTATCTGGCCATTTATTTTTTTAATCATGTTGATCCCAGCCTCTGATTTCTTCTTTCCTTTGTCTTCACTAAGCTGTCCTTCTAGGGTTTCCATCAGAAGCACATGAGATATGCCAGACTGAAAAGGGCCATCAAGCCCAGTATCCTGTTCCTGAGCGGTCCTCCAGTTTAGTCCTCCACATCTGGGTAGTGCACCTCCTCCTGCAGCCTGGAGACTGGACCAATGAAAATCTTCCTATGCCAGGATGTATGCTGCTGGAGCTCCCATCAGCCCCCAGTGTGTCCAGTCTCCTTGCAGCTGGAGGACATGTGTGCCTGGTGTGGGTCACACTTAGGGACAGCTAGAGGCAACACTAGAGAGGGTTTTTTGGTGTGTCTTTCTTTCTCACTCCTGTTTTTTCTTTAATTTGTTTATTAGGTAGCTGTAGCTTTAAAAAAAAAAAAATAGAATAAACAGAACCTGCAGGCGGAGATCGATAAGCCGGGTCTGCACGGCCCTTCTGCCTTTGCTAATGTGCTGCTTTTTGCAGTCTGGGAGGACAGTCCTCTCCTCCTAGATTGTACGGAGGAGAGTTCTGATTTGACTGCCTGGGTCCGGTAAGCCGCTGAAAGGCAGGCTGGCTTTCTTCTCCTAGAGCGCCCTGCATTTCTAGTCTTGTGTGGCAGCCCGCAGCGGTAGCGTGCCCCCGCTCAGGATTCGAGCGGCGGGTCGTCTGCCGGCGATTTCATTACAGCGCAGTGAGTTCTTGGCTCTTTTGAGCTTTGTCGGGTCGTTTCGTTAATTTCTTTTACTTTCTTTGGTTTCATTTCGCGCCCTTTTTCTCGCCGGCTTATTTGGGCCGGCGGCCATTTTCTCGAGCCGTTTTTCTTTTTACCGCCCGACTTCAGGCGCTGTGCAGCGGGTTCCCTCTGGGTTTTCCGCGGTTTTAGCATGGCGTTTTTGCTGGGGGACTCCTGAGTTACCAGTCCTGGTTCTTTGTTTTACAAAAAAAAAAAAAAATACAACTTTTTTCCCCTTTCGCTGTGGGGGCTGCTTTGCCTGCATCGCTTCTAGACCACAGTGTGTTATCTGTGGTTCCCACAGGGGGGCGGTGGCTGACTCCGCGCTTTGCAGGAGCTGCGCCTCGGTTCCCACAGATTTGGGATGACCAGTGGAGCATAAGGAGCTGTCAGACCCGGGAAGCCCGGCTATTCAGGCAGAGGGAGATCCCTCTCCTGGTACATCTTGTCCTGTTGTCCCCCCTTCAGGGCAGGTGGGCGCATGGCCTAGTGCAATGGCAGAATCTTCCTTCACGGATTTTTCCCCTGACTTTGTTCTTCATATGCACCAGGCTTTTCGTTTGGGGTGCTCGGGCAAGTTGCCAGATGTCTGGCCGTCGCCCCTGTCCGTTTTAAAGGCTGAGGAGCCCAGGCAGGAGGGCCAGCTTGCCGCCAAGCGCCTTAGGTCCATGGATCTGGATCAGGACGACTTGGGTTGGCAGGATCCTGATACAGATGTGGATTCTGATGGGGGTATTGAGGAGCTGGAAGACGGAGAAATCCCCGAGCCAGAGGATCAAGCCCGGATCATTCGCATGTTCCGTAAAGAAGAGCTGGTGCCTTTGATTGATTACGGAGTCTCTCCACGCCCTCAATCTGGCGGCACCTCGTCCTGTTGAGGAGGATGGGTTGGAGGATCCTCTCATTCAAGCGGTGCGGGAGTCTCAGGTGGTGTTTCCAGTGCACCTTGTGGTGGAGCAGATGATTCAAACTGAGTGGGATCACCCTGAATCCGGATTGAAGGGAATTCGGACAATGAACCGCCTGTATCCATTAGCGGATAAGGACAAGGAGAGGTTTAAGTCACCGCATGTGGACGCCGTGGTCTCGGCGGTAACCAAGAACACCACCATTCCTGTTGAAGGTGGTGCGGCTTTAAAGGACATGCAAGACAAAAAGGTGGATGGTTTGTTAAAACAGGCCTTTGAAACCAAAGCCTTATCTTTGCAGGCTTCCATTTGTGGTGCTTGGGTGGCTAGGGCCTGCTTGAGATGGGCTCAGCACTTGCGGCAAGCTCCCGGCTTGGATAAACACGGCTTACTCGAGGTGACTCGTCTAGAGTCTGGCTCGGCGTATTTGGCGGATGTGCACTATGATTTAATTAGAACATTAGCGAATAGCATGGCGTCTTTGGTGGCGGCGCGCAGGTCTATCTGGTTACGGAATTGGGCGGCCGATGGATCTTCTAAGTCTCGCCTCAGTAAGCTTCCCTTTAAGGGCAAATTGTTGTTCGGTGACGATCTGGATAAATTGGTAAAGGACCTCGGAGAGTCCAAGGGCGGTAGGCTGCCGGAGGATAAGCCTAAGCTGTGTAGAAACAGGCCGCCGGCCCAGGGTCAGTTTTGGGACTTTCGCAGGTTTCGTTCTTCCCGCCTTTGGGGTTCCCAGTGCGGCCGGTATAGTTCCAGATCTCATGGGTTTCGAGGAGCCGGCAGAGGCTTCTCAGCGGCATCTTCCCCTACCTCCTCTTCCTTTGGTCGAAAGCCGCAATGAAGCGAGGCGGGCTCCGGAGGGGAGTTCAGTCATCGGGGGTTGTTTAAGGGACTTTCTTCCTTCCTGGGCCTAAATAACCTCAGATCAGTAGGTTCTCGAGATAATCAGAGAAGGTTATGCGCTGGAGTTCGTTTGTCCGCTTCCAGATTCCTTTGTCCTGTCTCCCTGCAAAGGCGAGCAGAAGGAACGGGCCATTCGGGTGACATTACGTCGACTCCTAGTGTTGAGAGCGGTAATTCCCGTTCCTCCTTCCGAGCGCGGCGTCGGTCGCTACTCCATTTATTTTGTGGTGCCAAAGAAAGACAGTTCGCTTCGCCCGATTCTAGATCTCAAGGGCGTAAATCGTGCTCTCCGGGTACCGCATTTCCGGATGGAGACCTTGCGATCAGTCATCGTGGCGGTTCGTCGAGGGGAGTTTCTGACCTCTCTCGATCTCTCGGAGGCCTATTTACACATTCCCATCCATCCGCGTCATCAAAAGTTCCTGAGGTTCGCGTTCCCGTGGGGTCACTTTCAGTTTCGGGCTATGCCGTTCGGTCTAGCCATGGCTCCGCGCACCTTCACAAAGGTCATGGTGGTGGTGGTGGCGGTGGCCTTGCGCAGGGACGGTATCTTAGTCCATCCTTACCTCGACGACTGGTTGATTCGAGCGAAGTCCTCAGAAAAGAGTGTGCAGGTTACGATAGAGTTGTGGTTCTGTTGCGGTCTCTCGGCTGGGTGGTCAATGAGAAAAGAGTCATCTGCTGCCCACGCAATCTCTCGAGTACCTCGGAGTTCGTTTTGACACGGCGAGCGGTTTGGTCTGCTTGCCAGAGCGCCGGGTCCAGGCCTTGCAGGGGCTAGTGCGTTCCTTCTTGAGGATTCCTGCTCCGTCAGCGTGGTGGCACCTCCGGCTGTTAGGCACTATGGCGGTGACGTTGGAGGTTGTTCCGTAGGCCAGGATTCATATGCGGCCACTTCAGAGAGCCCTGTTGCATCTCTGGTCGAACCAGTCGGACTCGTTGTACAGGTGGTTGCCTTGTCCGCTGTCGGTTCGTCGGTCTCTCCTGTGGTGGCTATGCTCGAAGAACCTTCGAATGGGTCTTCCCCTGGAGCAGCCCACTTGGATCCCGTTCATCACAGATGCGAGTCTGTTGGGCTGGGGAGCCCACTGCGAGGGTCGGTATGCACAGGGGACATGGTCCTCTCTCGAGGCTTCTTGGTCGATCAACCGACTCGAGCTGCGAGCGGTGCGGTTCGCGCTGCAAGCTCTCAAGACCTTGGTGAGAGGGCGGGCAGTGCGAGTTCTCTCGGACAACTCGGCGACGGTGGCTTACATCAACCGCCAGGGCAGCACCGGGAGTATGGCCATGGAAGACGAGGCAGAAGCCTTGTTCGGTTGGGTGGAGGCTCGTTTGCTAGCTATTTCGGCGGCGCATATCGCGGGAAAAGACAATGTGATGGCGGATTTTCTCAGCAGGGTGCAGGTCGACCCCCGAGAGTGGGAACTGCACCCGCAGATCTTCGCGCAGATAGTTCACAAATGGGGGACTCCGATTATGGATCTCATGGCCACCTTTCAGTCGGCGAAGACAGGGCGGTTCTTCAGAAGGCGGAGAGAACGCATGTCCGAGGGCATCGACGCGCTAATTCAACCATGGCCGGAGGACGGTCTTCTTTATGTCTTTCCCCCTTGGGCGCTCATCAGTCGGGTCGTGCAACGCATCGAGGCGCACCGGGGGCAGGTTTTACTGGTGGCTCCGGATTGGCCCAGGAGACCGTGGTATGCTGATCTGGTTCGGTTACGCGACGGGGTGCCTTGGCGGCTGCCCCCGCTCCTGGATCTGCTGCTCCAGGGTCCACTGCGGATGCCTCAGGTGGATCGATTCTCGCTTACGGTTTGGCCATTGAGAGGGCTCGGTTGAGAAAAAAGGGTTATTCCCCAGAGGTTATTTCCACTCTCCTTCGGGCACGGAAACCTTCCACTTCGCTAGCGTATGTGCGAGTGTGGAGGATTTTTGAGGACTGGTGTTCGCGGCGTGGGGTTTGCGCGGCTACTGCTTCGGTGTCGGTGGTTCTCAGTTTTCTGCAGGACGGTTTTGACAAAGGTTTAGCGGCCAGTTCTCTGAAGGTGCAGTTGGCTGCGCTCGCGTGCTACAGGGGCAAGGTTCTGGGAATTCCCCTAGGGGCGCATTCGGATGTCCAACGTTTTCTTAATGCGGTCTTCCGGTTGCGGCCTTCGCACAGGGTGTCCGTCCCTTCATGGGATTTGAATCTGGTTTTACAAACTTTGGTTCGCAAACCCTTTGAGCCCCTTCGGCAAGCGTCTCTCAAGGATCTGACCCTGAAGACGGTCTTTCTGGTGGCGATTTGTTCGGCGCGGCGCATTTCTGAATTGCAGGCGCTCTCGTGTAGGGAACCGTTCTTGTCTATCTCTAGGGATCGTGTAGTTCTCCGGCCCATTCCCTCCTTTTTACCTAAGGTTGTGTCGCCCTTTCATTTGAATCAGCCCGTTTTCCTTCCGGTCCTTCATTCAGCATCGGCAGGTGTTTCGGACGATGGGTTGCATTTCCTGGATGTTCGGCGAGTGCTTCGTCAATACTTAAAGGTGTCGGAGGCGTTCCGTAAGACCGATCGGTTGTTCGTGCTTTTTGGCGGGGCACGCAAAGGTGAGGCAGCGGCTAAGGCATCCATCGCTCGGTGGATTAAAGAGGCGATTGCCTCGGCGTACATTTTACAGCGGCGGCCGGTTCCGTTGGGCTTGCGGGCCGATTCTACTAGAGCACAGGCGACCTCCTGGGCGGAACATAGTCTTGTTCCGCCTGTGGATATTTGTAGGGTGGCTACTTGGTCGTCTCTTCATGCCTTCAGTAAGCACTACTGGCTGGATGTGCTCGCCGCTCGGGATTCTTGTTTTGGTTCGGCAGTGTTGCGCGCCTGCTGGCAAGGTCCCGCCCGGTGTTAACTGCTCTGTTACATCCCGGATGTGGAGGACTAAACTGGAGGACCGCTCAGGAAATAGAAATTGCACTTACCTGGTAATTGTAGTTCCTGGAGGGTCCAGTTTATTCCTCCCTCCCTCTCATGTGTCTGCTTTGTTTGGATCGGCGCGCTTACTGTGGACGGTGGGGAATTGTCTCAGAATCTATCTTCGTTTTCTTTTTTCGCGTCCGGAGCTCGCTTTTCCTTTTCTCTTTCCCAGCTATGCCATTCATGAGGTTCGGCTTCTGTCTGCCTTTTTTTCGGCGGGTGGACTCAGAGGCACTGTACAGAATTCGGGCTTCCTCGTTTGGGGAGGGGGTTGATTGTCACTTACGGGGACTAAATTTGGATTCTGGTTTAATGTTTCTACTTATCTCCTGTGTTGCTTCTTTAAGTCTGCTTTGTTACTAGTTCACTGGGGGCTGATGGGAGCTCCAGCAGCATACATCCTGGCATAGGAAGATTTTCATTGGTCCAGTCTCCAGGCTGCAGGAGGAGGTGCACCAGCCGGATGTGGAGGACTAAACTGGACCCTCCAGGAACTACAATTACCAGGTAAGTGTAATTTCTATTTTCCAACAATGGCTAGTGCAGGTCAAGTACCTGGCAGGATCTCAAAAGGTGGACAGATTCCATACTATTTACCACAGGAATAGTGGCTCTCCCCAAGTCTTCTTTATTAACAGTTTATGGCCTTTTCCTTCAGTAATATTTCCAATCCATCTGCCAAAACTCTCCCTTCCTGTCCTCTTCACTTTCTCTGCTTCAGACCATCCAGTTCTCAATCTCCCTCTTTAAATGTCTTCTTACTGCTTTTCAACCCTCACCAGGGCCTTTGCATCCCCCATCTCTTCATTCCCCATCTTTATTTCCCACTCCTTTATTAATGCTCTCCTTTTTCCCCCTCCCATGTCTAGCATTTCTCCTCTCGGGGCCTGTCCAATAACCATTCAAACTAGGTGGTTGCCTAGGGTGGCAACTTCTGGAGAGCAGGGCCCTCAAAGCTAAGCAATAGATTTTGATAGCCAGTGGATCATAAGACTTAATATTTGTCTAGGATTTCAATATCTTGAATTAATTCTGGGACCAGTTCTGACTTCTCTACCTCTCCCTCTCCCCATATGGCATCTCCCCCTCTTTCCCTATGCTCTCTGTATCCAGCATCTCACCCCTCTCTTTTCGCAATACCCCATGTCCATAATCTCCCCTTCTCTCTCCCTACCCTTCATATCCAGCATCTCCATATGCCTCCCTTTGTATCTAGCCTCTCACTTCCGTTTCTTGTATCTTCCCTCCATCTCCAGCATCTTCCCTCCATTTACATATGTCCTCTTCCCCCCCCCCGTCCAGCATCTTTCTTCATCTCCCTTTTCTCCCCTCTCCCATGCTCAGTATCTCCTCTCCATCTCCTTATACCACCCCATGTCCAGTTTCTCCATTCTATCCTATTTTCCCCCTCCTCCATGTCCAGTATCTTCTATTTCTCTTCCATCCCCCTTCCAGCATTTGTATTCCAAACCCCCCCCCCCTTTAACATTTTACAAACTAACATAGTAAATAATAGCAGATTGAGATCAGCATGATGCATCTAGTCTGCCTAGTAAAGTGGCAAGATTTGTTCCTACCATTCCATGCAGGTTACCTCTCTCTATGCCTTTGTTTAGGGTTGTAGACCTTGGAAGGCTACAGCTCGTCACTGGGAAATGGATCTACACTTTGAGCTGATGGGTTCTTGTGACCCTGCTTAGCCTCTGCAGAGAGAAGGTCTGGGTTTGATGGAACTCTAGTCTGACAGCATGCCACATTTAATGTTTTTATTCTCCTTCATTAGCAAAGCAAAGCAGTTTTAAATGCTTGTCCTGCACAATGTACTAAAGTATTGTGCTGCCATCCTGTTCAGCATCCAGAACAGGGACACTAATCCCTGGCGAATTACCCTATAGGATCAGGACCATAGGATAGTCAAGAGACTGGCTCCCACCCCACAATCCTGATGTGCCCTTCCCCTTCCATAAAGTGTCACCTCATCACCATTCCCCTATCCCTCCCAGGCATGGCTCTGATCACTAATTTGGCCCTTCTTCCTGACCTCAAGCATGTTACCCACAGCCCCTCCCACCATGAGCCCTTTCAGTATCCAGGAGCAGTAAAGTAAAGCTCTACCCACAAAGCCAACACCTAAAAGAAGGAGAAACAAATGTTCAATCAGCACCAAGCAGAGGACCACCATCCATCTTCAAACATGGCCTCTTCACAGTCCATCGTGGAGTAGAGGAAGCATGCATGGGACTGAGTAGGGTAGATCTCACCAGCAGATGCTCTTTGCTGCAGAGGAACGTGTACGTAGACAGTTTCTGCACTTCTTTGGCAGCCTTTGTTATTCCTCTTGCTATTCCGAGTTCCAGCTCCTATTCTCATTTAATTCCTTGGTCAAGCTGCCACCTCACCCTCAATCATCTCCCCCACCCTCCAAACAGAAATTTTATTCCAAACCTGCTGTCGCTGCTTCTTCCAAAGTCTGGGCCACAATATTAAAAAAGGGTGGGGACTTTATCGACCAGGCTGTCTTCAAGGCCCTACCACTCCGGTCTCCTCTGATTCATACTTTTGCATCAGAGGGACTGGGACTAGCAGGGGGGAGGAGTGTAGGCGATACAAGCTTCAAAGTCCCCATTCTTATTATTTCTCTTATTGACGCCACAACAGAAGGCCTTAAGAGATGTGTCAGAGGATAGGAAAACGGATTTGGGGAGGGTGGGGGTAGTTGAAATATAAATACTAGATGAGGGGAGGCTGTAGAGATGGAATGTTGCCACCTACTGTATGTAAGAGAAACCACCTCTGTCCAGAAATAAAGTGAGGCAGCCATTGCCCCCAAAATTTGCTACGTTTGATGGCCATCTTATCCTGGCTAATTATAAAACCACTGCTACCTGATACTATTCATATAAGAGCCAAAACTCAACAGACAAGCAACTTGCATGCTCAATGGTGCCAGTGAACTTATGACTTGCTTTGAATATTGACCCATCTATGCAATTTTTGCCAACTTAAAATTCTCTTCTAAAGCTTCAGTTGATCTTCCCATCTAACACCTTATATTCACCACATAGATCCTGATTAAGCCTTTGGAAATTTACCTCCAACTATCAAACGTTAAGCACAAATACTGATTTCACTGTGCAAGCAGGAAAAATAACGATGATTGTAAAAATCTTCCATGGTGCAATTTTTAGAAGTATTTACTCAGATGAATACATAGTTGACCAAATAAAATGGCCTGACTGAGAACTGCCCTCTTTAAATATGGAAATTAAAACTAGATCTGATATTCATTAGGGATGTGCACACCAAAATAAAGTACAGTTTGTATTCGCTTGAAATAATTTTTTCATGTTTTTTCTGCTTTTTTTCCATGTTTTTTTTTGACCTACTGGTTTTTCAGGTGCATATGGTATATATGCAGGAGTTTGATTGTACATGTGTTAATTCATAAGTATATATGCAGATATGAGTGATTTGTATGCACCTTAAATTTTTAGGCTCCCAAATGAACCTAATATGCGCTCATTAAGGCACACCCCTGTGTTTCACAGCCCATGCATTTTTAGCTTTGGGATAAAGAAAAATCTCTGTTTGGCATTTAGACTAGAAGAGAAAAACTCTGAAGGTACATCTTCCTGTTCTATTTTTCTTCACTTTGCTGCCCATATCAACCTGCAGGTACAAAGTACAAGGGGCATTGCCAAGGGTTGGCGGTGGCCTCACCACTTTATTTATTAGATTTTTTATACCACTTTATCATTTCAGTCAATGCAGCTTATATTATAACTTAAACTTGGTAATGTGCATTAAACAGGGACACTGATAACTTGGATTTTTGATGCCACAGAGGTTTAAGTGACTTGCCCAAGGAGTGGGAATTGAACCCTAGTGGCTTGTTCTTAAGCCAGTGCTCTAACCATTAGGCTACTCATTCACTCCAGAGTAGTCAAGCCCACCCAATGAGTGGAAGGAAGCATGGGCCAGTGAGAGGGGCCTGGCAGATAGTATCAGAATCTGCACTACCTAGTACTCCTCCAAAAAGTCAATCCTCCCACGGCTCCGATATTGCACGGGGGCCGCTCCCGCTGCTTTGTAAACATACCCCTTAGAGCGAATGCATTAAAAGTGTCCATGTAGCATGCAATTGCACAGGCTATTTGAACATTTGCTTCTTATATTTTTATTAGGGCATCCCTTATAATGCAATCTCCAGGAACAAGCAGGAATGAGTCTTCACATATGGGTATCGTCGGTACCGACGGAGCCTGCGCGGGAACGCTCCCCAGCGTCCAGTAAGAAAGCTTTTGGGAGCATCCCACAGCGCCTGCGCGCTGCCTTCCCGCCTTTCCCAACTGCCTCTCTCCAGTTCTTCTTTTCCGCAGGTCGTGTTCCTGTCACCGCAGCAGGTCGTGTTCCTGTCACCGCAGAAGAAGTTCTTTATTTTTTCTTTATTCTTTTGTGTCGCTTCTGCCTTCTTCGACGTCGGACCGGTACCGCCGGTCTTTTCTTTTCTTCCTTTAAAAAAAAAATAATAATACTTTCTTCACTGTGCATTTTCAGTTTTTGGGTCTTAGGCCTAAAAATTTTCTCCTCATGGCGAAGCCCGCCTCCGGGTTTAAAAAGTGCACAAAATGGGGCGGTACTATTTTTGTCACCGACACCCATGATTGGTGTCTAAAATGTTTGGGTCCTGACCATTCCATCACGGATTGTATGTCCTGTACCATGATGTCTAAAAGAGGTCGGCAGAACCGAGCAGCCAAGCTCAGTACCCTGTTTCCCTCTGATGCAGCTTCGGTGGCATCGACATCTTCCAGGGCTGCTTCTTCCTCCCATGGATCTCAGGTAACCAAGCCTAAATCTGGCCAGTCATCGAAGGGCAAATCTCCCTCTAAGCATCGAGATGCCTCCGGGCTTGTCATCAAGGACTCCGCACCGGCAAAATTACCCCGGCGGGAAGTTCCAGCTTCCAAAGTATTGTCTATGGGGTCACAGGTTGACATCGATGGCTCGGCCTCGACCGATCACCTGTTGCTGTGTTCTGGGGTACCGGTGGCTCCCACTGGTACCGACATCCAGACTTTGGTGGCGTCGATGGATCAGAAGATTCTGACCATGCAGCGCACCCTGACGGCATTCATACAGGCTGCGACGCCTCCAGTACCGCAACAATCCCCGTTGCCGGTACTGGCTCCGGCACCGGCATCACTCCCGGTGCCGCTACCGATTGCATCGACATCGGCTTCGGTGTCGACTGCAACGGTACCCTGTCCTATGATGCCCATCGGTACCGAACCGGTACCGGTTACTCTCGATGTCGATCCCACTTGGTATGCGTATCGGGTTTTACAGGAGCATCCAGACAGGTGATACTTCGATTCCACCGAAGACTCTGAGGAGTTTGAAGGATCTGTCGAGGCATCGATACTTCTTCCTCAGGAGTCGTCTTCTCCTAAACGAAGAATGTCTCCTCCAGAAGACTTTTAAGACTTCATTAGGGAAGTGGCTAGGGGCCTCTCCATCACAGTGGCCCCTGAGTCAGAGCCTAGAGCCAAGCAGCTGGATATTTTACAATATCCTAAAGCTCCTAAAGAGGCAGCTACTTTACCTATTCATGAGATTTTGTATGATCTCATGTTGAGCATGTGAGAGACACCTCTTACCACCTCTCCTCATTCTCGCAGGTTAGACACCATGTATCATGTCCCTCCTTGTCCTGGCTTTCATAAGACTCAGCTTCCTCACCACTCTATTGTGGTAGAGTCTGCCATGAGAAAGATAAAGAGTGCAAAAAGACAGTTATCTAATCCTCCAGGACGTGAATGCAGGACCCTAGATGCTTTTGGCCGTAGGGTTTTTCAAGATTCTATGCTAGCTGCCAGAATCAACTCCTATAGTCTCTATATAGGGATGTTTCTAAAAGAAGTCACAGATCATCTGTAGACTTTAACCCCTTTTATTTCAGAACATAAAAGGCAGGAGTTTCTCACTTGGCTCAAACATCCCCAGGATGTTTCCAAATTTTCCAACCGTGCAGCCTTTGACTCTTTTGAGTGTGTAAGTAGAGCCTTGGCTATTGCCATAGGTGCACACAGAATTGCTTGGCTACAAGCTTCTGATTTGGAACTCTGGGTCCAAGATGAATTAGGAAATCTTCCTTGTACAGGTGAAAACCTTTTTGGCAAGGATTGGCAAGCAAAGGCCACTCAGATGGATGCTGAGAACTCCGCTTTGGATCGACTTTCAAAGTCCAGCTCTGCTCCTGCTAAGAAAAGATTGTTCAAAAAGACATCTTTTTCTAAAAAGGGAAGATATTATCCTGCTTATGGTCAGCGGGCATCTTCTGCAGGTCGTTATGCTGCAAAACGTCAGCAACCACCTAAACAGGCCAAGTCAAAGGCTGCTAGGCCTTCCACGGCCCAGCAGCCTCAGCCTCCTCCAGGGCCTTTGACTTGCAACTAGAGAACTTAGCCTTTCTAGCTCTGGAAGAACCAGAGCCCCTCACCATTCCAGGAAGGTTGGCTTACTTTGCTCCCAGATGGGAACAAATCACAGCAGAGCAATGGACCCTCTCCATCATAAGGGAAGGGTACAAGCTTCATTTCTTAAGCCTTCCTCCTCGCACCATGGTGAAACAGTTCAATTCTCCAACATCTCTCCTCAACCTTCTGGGTCAGGAGATTGCCACCCTTATTGCCCAAGGGGCAATAGAAGAAGTACCTCTTCTTCAACAGGGCTCAGGGTTCTACTCCCCTTATTTTCTTATCCCAAAGAAAACAGGGGGCTACAGACCCATATTAGATCTCAGAGAATTGAACAAGTTTCTATTCAAAGAGAAATTCAAGATGATTTCTCTCGGTGCTCTGCTTCCATTCCTTCAGAGTCAGGACTGGCTTTGTTCTCTAGATCTCAAGGATGCGTACACCCATGTCCTCATCCATCCAACACACAGAAGGTTCCTTCGGTTCCTTTTTCAAGGAAAGCACTACCAATACAGGGTGCTTCCTTTCGGTCTGGCCTCTGCACCAAGGGTGTTCACGAAATGCATGGCAGTTGTAGCTGCATTTCTACGCACTCTAGGAATATTTGTTTTCCCATACCTGGACGACTGGCTCATTCGAGCTCCATCCCAGTCAGAGGCCCAGAATTGTCTAATCTGCACAATGCGTGTTCTTCAATATTTGGGATTGGTAATAAACATCCCAAAATCAAATCTCACCCCTACTCAGTCTTGGGAGTTTATAGGGGCCTTGCTGGTTGCCACAACTGCAAGGGCCTATCTTCCTCAGGCCCGTTGCCTACGCTTGGTGCAGTTAGCCTCCCAGATACAGTTAAAGTCCCATCTAACTGCTCGAGAGATGTTACAACTCTTAGGCCACATGGCATCCACCATGCACGTGGTTCCATATGCTCGCCTTCACATGAGGGCAGCTCAATGGACTTTGTCCACCCAATGGACTCAGGCATCAGGTTGCCTGTCAGACAAAATAGCAAACTCCAGTCGCCTTTTTTAGTCTCTCCAGTGGTGGAAGTCCTCTCCAAATCTGTTGCTGGGGTCCCCTTTTCAGCAGTCACTTCCCCAAGCAACTCTTACAACAGATGCTTCTCCAATGGGTTGGGGAGCTCATCTGCAAGATCTCTCCACCCAGGGCATCTGGTCTCCACAGGAGACTTCTCTACATATCAATCTCTTGGAACTCAGAACAATATTCTTAGCTCTCAGAGTGTTCCATTCCCTGCTCAGCTACAGGACAGTCCTCATCCATACGGACAACCAAGTAGCCATGTTCTATGTAAACAAGCAGGGCGGGACTGGCTCTCTGTCGCTTTGCAACAAAGCTTTGCGACTGTGGGCCTTCGCCAGAGAGCATCACATTTATCTTCTGGCAGTATATCTTCCAGGCGTTCAAAACTCTTGGGCAGACAGACTCAGTCGAGTTCTACTTCCACACGAGTGGACCCTCCACATGGACCAGGTAGCCAAGATTTTTCAAATTTGGGGAACCCCGGACATAGACCTCTTTGCAAGTCCGTGGAATGCCAAACTTCCCCTGTTCTGTTCCAGAATTCCGTGTCAGGGAGTTCAGGCCAAGGATGTCTTCCTCCTTCACTGGGGTCAAGACTTCCTTTATGCCTTTCCACCCATTCCCCTAATTCCCAAAACACTATTCAAGCTTCAGCGAGATCGAGGGACCATGATCCTCATAGCACAACATTGGCCACGCCAAGTGTGGTATCCTCTACTTCTGCATCTCTCTCAAGCTCCTTCCCTGGACTTGGGCTCTGCACCAGACCTTCTATCCCAGGAGGAGGGAACGTTGTGGCACCCAAACCCCCAGTCTCTTCATCTCAGGGCTTGGTTGCTGAAGGCCTAGACCTTCAAGGTTTTCATCTCTCTCAGCAAGTCAGAGATATTATTTATGCCTCTAGAAAGCCTTCTACTAGACGTTCCTATGCTTTCAAATGGAAAAGATTTACCATTTGGTGTTCAGAGAAGGGTCTTAACCCTCTTGCAATACCTTTGAATTCTTTACTAGATTATCTCCTGCATTTATCCCATGCAGGTCTTAAAACAAATTCAGTAAGAGTCCATTTGAGTGCTATTGCAGCGTCCCTCAAGCCTCTCAATGGACAGCCTATTTCCTTTCATCCTCTTATAACAAGATTCATGAGAGGCCTTCTTCTAACTAAACCTCCCATTAGACCACCTCCAGTGGCATGGGACTTAAACCTGGTTCTTGGCCAGCTTATGAAGCCACCCTTTGAACCTTTAGCCACCACCTCCTTGAAATTTCTTTCTTGGAAAGTTATCTTTCTCATTGCAGTCACCTCAGCACGCCGCATCAGTGAATTGCAAGCTTTGGTGGCTAATCCACCTTATACAAGATTCCATCATGATAAGGTAGTCCTCAGGACCAATCCACACTTTATGCCCAAAGTGGTCTCGCCTTTTCATCTAAACCAAGAGGTATATTTACCTGTCTTTTTTCCAGGACCTCGTGCATCAAGTGCAGAGAGGAATCTTCATACCTTGGATTGTAAGAGAGCGCTTGCTTTTTACTTACAAAGAACACGGCAACATAGAAAGTCTTCTCAACTCTTTGTTGCTTTTGATCCTTCTCATTTAGGACTTCCAGTTTCTAAGAGAACACTGTCCAACTGGATTGCTCGGTGTATTTCTTTCGCCTACCAGAGTAGGAACCTTTCTCTGGAGGGCCATGTCACAGCTCACAATGTGAGAGCCATGGCAGCCTCAATGGCTCATCTAAACTCTGTGTCCATCGACCAAATCTGTCGAGTGGCCACCTGGGCCTCAGTTCATACCTTCACAGCCCATTACTGTTTGGACAAGGACTCCCGCCGGGATGCCTCATTTGGTCAGGCTGTTCTCAAACACCTGTTCCATTCCTAATCAACTCCTACCCTGGTTGGATGCCAGAGATCCATGGGGGGAGGTAAAGTCCTTTTCAAGGTCACACAACCTGGGGTCTTCCCCTGGCATCTGCAGCTAGGGAGTCCCCATATGTGAAGACTCATTCCTGCTTGTTCCTGGAGATAGCACAGTTACTTACCTGTAACAGGTGATCTCTGGGAACAGCAGGAATAAGTCTTCACAACCCACCCACCTCCCCTAGGAGTTGTATTTCTCTATCTTAATCTTTCTGATTATTGAATATTTTCTTAGCACCTGTTCCTAATAACCTGTACTCATTCTGTAGTATTACATCTGTAAATAGACTGTAAATAGTTTCCCTTGTTATCCAAGTTCCTTCCCTTGTTATCTGTAAACTCATGCTTGTTATTGTACTGAGACCTTTGTTCTGTGTAAACCGCGCTGATGCTGAATAGTGCGGTATATAAGAGAATGTAAATAAATAAATAAATAATAAATCTATCTTTCCTTTCCTCTCGCTCTCTTTGTCTCAGCTTTAAAACGCGAACTGGAGAGAGGCGGTTGGGAAAGGCGGGAAGGCAGCACGCAGGCGCTGTGGGATGCTCCCAAAAGCTTTCTTACTGGACGCTGGGGAGCGTTCCCGCGCAGGCTCCGTCCGTACCGACGATACCCATATGTGAAGACTTATTCCTGCTGTTCCCAGAGATCACCTGTTACAGGTAAGTAACTGCTTTATGGTAAAGAATATGAAATGATAGAATGGAAACACTAGGTACATTTAAATCGTAACTATTCCTATTCTTTGAAGAACAAACCAGTCGGTACTAGAGGAGATCAAACCTAAGCTTTCTTTAGAAGCTCAGATGACAAGACTTCGACTTTCATACTTCGGACACATCATGCGAAGAGAGAGATCATTAGAGAAAGACATTATGCTTGGCAAGATAGAAGGTCAACGCAAAAGAGGAAGGCCAGCAATGAGATGGATCGATACAATAACAGCAGCCACGGGTACCAGTCTGTCAACAATGAGCCGCCTGACTGAGGACCGAACACAATTTAGGATAGCTATCCAGAGGGTCGCCATGAGTCGATTCTGACTCGACGGCACTTAACAACAACAACAACAACAACATTCCTAAGTACTCTTTCTGACCTACAAATCATTGTGTTCCCTACTGCCTTACACAGTTTACTTACCAATAAATGGGACAACTGTTCTCTCTTTCCCACTCAAAATTATTACATAGTCCAACTACAGGAAATGTGCCATCAGGTTAACTAGGCCATAAGGATTTCATGAATATTTTGTGCTATAATTGTAAAGATTCTCCAGATTCTATTTAAATGATAATTAATTTCCAGACAAGAAAGTATCATTGTTATTATCATTAGTATTATATTATTTGGATGATTGAATCTATGCCTCTAATTTGTTCCTCTAACACAACCATGTCTAATGACCAATTTAATAATGGCAGAACATAAAAGCTGAAACTGAAGAACATCTCACAAGTATAACCTTATTTGGATTGTCCATGAATAACTCATCTATAGCTTTCACTCAAGAAGCCATTTATGATCTATGAGGTACAGCGAGGCCTTGGTCAGTGTTACGATAGTGACCTACTCTTTCCAAGAATGCTGTAATGTTTAGTGGTGTGAATCTGTGGTGCACTGTGTTAATCTTGTTCTGATTGTAGTTCATACGAGTTACAATTCTATGATATAAGATGCAATAAAATTAGTATGGAGTAGCAGCCTAGTGGTTAGCTATGTGGGCTTGGTAACCAAGGACCAGGGTTTGATTCCCAGTGGTACGCCTATAGATGAAAGGCTTGGCAATCTATTTCTGGTCACGCTGCTAAGAAAACCAAGGAGTTGCTAGATTGCCAGGAGTCAGCACTGACTCAAAGGCACACATTGTACTTTTGCAATTAAACTTGTACCAAATATTTTTGTATGTCATACTTTAACATTTTGACATGCATGCTAACCCCCACCCCCTTAACATGTTATGCAGTAACTTTTACAGAGGGCACACCACATGATGTTCACACATTCACTTGTGGGCAGGTGATAATCTTAGAACCTTGCCACTCAGGAGCTAGGGGATCATTTTGGTTTACATTGTTTGTGGTGTGCCCAAAAGACCCTTAACATATATGCTAAGCTGTCTTCTAGAAGCCTTATAATGAAGTAGAGCAGCTGTAAGCGAAGCTGCATTTTTAATAGAACGCAACATGACTAATTCTTCCAAACTAATAAAAGCTGGGTAAATTGCATGTTTTAAGACACAAGACACATTCTAATTAATCACATTAGAGGACAATTTAGTACCACAGTGAGTATAACAAGTGCTAATTATAAATGTGTACCTTCCTAGTGAAAATAAGAATAATAAATAGGTTTAAAGTATACTGTATGTCTAACAATTTGGAGTGTCTTTTGGATTGTAATTCCTTAATTCCATTATATGATATATTGTACTATAATGTGCTGCTCTGGCCATGCGGGGAGAGCGTATGGGGGAATGTGGGCAGGATGGCTTGCGGGGCTGCATGTCCCACTGGGACGTGCAGCCCTGCAAGTTGCCTTGCTGAATTGAAGCCATAGGGAAACTGGGTACTAGAGTATGGTAAGATACACACATAAGTAGTGTGCAAGAGAGTGAGGAGCGTCAGGATCCAAAAGTTTGAAGATGCTTGGGGTTTTTTTGCCTAGATTTGAATAGGGCTAGTCAAGGAGCCTGATGCATAGACTCAGGTGCAAGTTGGAATGAACAGTCTGGAGTTGGCAGTGGCAAAGAAGGGCACAGATAAAAGGGATCTGCCAGAGGAGTGGAGTTCCCAAGGAGGTGTGTAGAGCAAGATAAGAGAGGAAAGGTATTGAGGAACCACAGAATGAGTGTAGTTGTAGGTCAGTAGGAGAAGTTTGAACTGGATGCGGAAACTGATAGGGAGCCAGTGAAGTGATTTGAGAAGAGGGGTTACATGAGCATAGTGACATTGGCGGAAGATAAGCCATGCAGCTGAGTTTTGTACAGATTGAAGGGGAGAGAGATGATTTAGATGGAGACCAGCAAGGAGCAGGTTACAATAGTCAAGGCAGGAGGTGACTACTGAGTGGATAAGGGTCTTAGTCATGTGAGTAGAAAGAAAGAGTTGAATTTTGCTGATGTTATAGAGAAAGAAGCAACAGGTTTTAGCCAGCTGTTGGATGTGCCTAGAGAAAAAGAGAGTAGAGTCAAAGAGGACCCCAAGGTTGCGAGCTGAGGAAATGGGGAGGAGTGTAGTGTCATCTACAGAAATAGAGAAGGGAAGAAGGAGGAAGATGGGTTTAGGGTTTAGGGAGAAAGATAAGGAACAGTTTTGTCCATGTTCAATTTCAGATGGCAATAAGACATCCAGCAGAAATGTTGGATAAGTAGGCAGCGATTTAGGACTGGATACCTGGAGAGATTTCAGGTGCAGAAAGATAAGAACATAAGATATGCCATACTGGATCAGACCTAGGTCCATCACGCCCAGAATCCTGTTTCCAATAGTGACCAATCTAGGTCACAAGTACCTAGCAGTTTCCCCAGAAGACACAGATTCCACACTGCTTGTATTGAGACCAGGTAGATCTGAATCATCAGCATAAGTGCACCAAGGGACTGAGTGTAGAGAAAGAAAAAGAGAGGTCCCAAGGTACACCGTCCGACAGTGGGATGACAGAGGATGATTCACCAGATCATGCACTAAAAGTGTGCTTAGAGAGATATGAAGAAAACCAGGACAGAACAGATTCCCTAAATCCAAGCAAGGACCGGGTATCGAGGAGAAGGTGGTGATCAATAGTGCCAAAGGCAGAAGAAAGATCAAGAAGGATTAGGATCAAGTAAAGACCCTTTGGATTTGGCGAGGAACAATTCACTGGAGACTTTGGCAAGAGCTGTTTCTGTGGAATGTAGAGGAAGAAAGACAGACTGCAGTGGATCCAGGACATGAGAGGAAAGTCAAGACAGAGGCAGTGAACTGTTCGTTCAAGTAGCTTTGAAGCAAAGGGGATGAGAAAAATAGGCCAATAACTGGAAGTCCAGGCAGAGTCTAGTGTGGGCTTTTTGAGGAGAGGTGTGACCAGAGCATGCTTGAAGGCCACAGGAACAGTTGCAGTGGATTGTGATAAGTTAAGGATATGACAAATGGAAGGGATGACGGTGGAAGAGATAAAGCTTCGTAGATGGGCGAGAATGGGATCAGAGGAGCAGGTAATCAATTTGGAGGAGGAAAAAAAATTGTGGTTTCATCCTCAGTGATTTCAGAAAGTGAAGAAAGGGTGACAGAAGGTGAGGGAAGGATTTGGAATTGAAGGGAGGAGGGGGAGGTGGAGGTGAACCTGTGGGGAATTCAAGGCTATTCTTTTGGACTTTGTCATGGAAATAGTCAGCCAAGGTCTGGGCATAAAGTGAAGGAGGGATTGGTGGTGGAGGGACCTTGAGGAGATAGCTAAGCGTAGCAAAGAGATGGCAAAGGTCAGAGGCAAGAGAGTTAATCAGATGGACATAGTATTCTTACTTGGTGAGTGTTATGGCTGATTGAAAAGAGGTTAACATGAATTTGAAATGTAGGTAGTCAGCAAGGGTACATGATTTAAACTAAGTTGAGTGGGCACGGGAATATAGGTAGCGGGTTGTCGAGTACAGCCAGGGTTGAAGTATGGTATGCCTCACAGAACATGGAATGGGAGGAGCAAGTGCATCCAGAGCAGAGGAGAGTACAATGTTATAGGAGGATACTGCCTCATCAACAGACTCAGATGACATAGTGGAGGAAAGAGGTGATAAGACAGAAGTGGAAAGAGCTGAAGGATCGATACTGTGAAGATTCCTAAACATGTTGGTGGAGATCAGATGAGAGTGAAAGTTAGCTGGTAATGGTCAGATAAGGGAAGAACTAAGGTGGAGACATTTGAGGGTCAGCAGTTGGAGAAGATGACGAGGTCAAGGCAATGGCCATGCTTGTGAGCAGGAGTGGTAGAGTGCAACTGGAGCTTGAATGAATGTTTTAGAATGCACCTGAGCTGCAATCTGTCCATTTTGGGAGACCATGAAGAGTTAAGCTACCAATGGCATAGTTCTCAGCATTACTCATGTACACAAGTTCTCCTGACTTTGTTTTAAACCAATATTAAAGTATGTTGTATTTTATTTGTAAGGTGATGTGGGTGAAAAGCTCCAGTTTTTATGCCCAACTTAATAAGAGACAGGCAGGGTAACTTCTGGGATTGCTGTCAGTAGCATTATAATGTGTGATTTTATGTGGACTTTTATTGTTTTCTGATAATGTTATTTCATACATTTTTTGTAAACCACCCTTGGCAACTCTGAAGTTGGGAAAATAAGGCAGAAATCATTTTAATAAATAACATTGGAATAGGCTATGTGCATCACACATTTTGGCTCCCTTCTAGGATCATATTATCATTTATCCTTATTGTTTATTGCTATTTGATTGACCACCATTAGTGAGGCAGACAGCTGTTTACAGATTTAAACCAATACACACAAATTAAAGAAAGGAACTCCATATCATGATAGAAAAGGTGGGAGCAGAGTAGAGTAGTTAGAGGAGATAGATAGTAGGACAGTAGCTTATCCAGGTATACAAGGAGGTCTGGCTATCAATAGAACAGGTCTCAGGTGGCTTCTATTCCAAATGCTTGGATGAATAAACATGTTTTATGGAGCTTTTCAAACTTGGAGAATGAAGATTTCCACCGAAGATGGGAAGGAAGACAGTTCTAAGAGCAGGGGCAACGAAGAAAAATGCAAAACGGTGTGTGGATTCATGTTTAGCACATGCAGGAAATAGGAGAAAATGAAGACAGTGGTTGGCACGTAGGGGATAGAGGTTGGGTAGCTGACCAGTGAACATATCAATGCTTGTTTTGAAAATGTCATGTGGTGGCAGGGGATTGGGGCTGGAAGCAAGGATCTGGTGTAGATGGTCAGTCACTGATAGCACTTGTACACTGATTGCCTCTTGGTGGGCTCTTTCTTCATCAGTATTTTATTTATTTTTATTTTATTTATTTCTAGCTTTTCTATACCGCGCTATTTAACATCAGTGCGGTTTACAGTCAACAATTTTACACAAGGTGGGGAAGTACCTTGTGCTTACATCAAACAGGACATATTAACTGGGATTCATAACATTGAACTATTTACATCTGAACAATGGCAGCTTACTAGTGTTGCTGTTACATTCTTATAGCTGTTGGGTGGTTGTGTTTGTGCAAGGTGTAGGGGAACCGTTGGATTGCGAGTAGTATGAGAGGAATAAATGATGTTTTATGGCTTTCCTGAATTGTGAGAGATCATTGATTGATCTTTTGTTGGACAGGAGATTATTCCAACACCTTGGAGCGTAGAAAGAGAATGCCCTGTTTCTAGTTGTTTGCTTGCATTTCGTCACTTCGATCGGGGTTACCAGTGTGTTAGCGCCTATTGACCTTCTTGACCTATTATCGGGGGTATGCGTAATGAGTGCCGTGATGGACGACGGGGATATCCTATTGATGGCTTTAAGCATAATGAGCAGTGCCTTGTAGGTGATTCTGTCTTCTATTGGTAGCCAGTGAAGGTCCTTTAATGTAGGGGTGATATGGTCTCTTCTTGAGACTCCGCAGAGGACACGTGCTGCGGCATTCATTGCAAGCTGCAACTGGTTTAGGGAACTCTTGGGGATCCCGTGTAGGATGATGTTCGCATAATCGAAGTGAGGAAGTAGCAGGGCTTGGAAGACTGACCTGTAGTCTTCATGTGCCAGCATTGGTCTTAGGTGACGTAACATCTTAAGCTTGAAATATATAGCCTTGATGGTATTGCTTATGTGCGCTTTAAAGTCAAAACGTTGATCAAGCGTAATACCTAGATAGCGTATTGTAGGCTTACTTGGGAGCTCAGCGTCTCTGACCTTTAATGTATTCGGAGGGGAAAATGTTTTGTTCTTTGTTATGAACAATACCTCCGTCGTCTTGAAATTTATCTCCACGGGAGAGGAGTGGTCTAGTGGTTAGGACAAAGTACTTCAGGCCGGAGGGCCGGGGGTTCAAGTCCCACCTGGGGACAGCAATCTCAGGCCGGAGGGACTGGAATTTCTAGTCCTATAGGCACTCCTTGTGGTCTTGGGCAAGCCACTTAACCCTCCATCGCCCATGTTCCCTGTAAGTATTAGCGTATGTGTGTCATATCCCCTCGTGTTAAATGTATCCCCCAATTGACCGCTTTGACCCGGTGAAAAGCGGAATATAAATACAGCTAAATAAATAAATAAATAAATAAGGTTCTGTTCGAGGAGCCAGTCTGTGATCATGTTGAAGCAGTTAACTAAGGCAGTGAAGTCAGGATGCGTGACATCGAATGGCGTAAACAGGAGGACATCATCTGCGTAGATCAAGCAGGAGATTCCAAAGGATCGAATGATTTCACAGATAGGCTGCATGTAGATGTTGAATAATAGTGCGGATAGGGACGAGCCTTGGGGTACTCCTTGGGTTTGTTGAAATGGATCCGAGGTGTTGTCTCCCATCCTTACATGTTGCCATCGGTCCTCTAGATATGATTTACACCAATCCCACGCCAAACCCTGAATTCTGTTATCCTGGAGGCGTCTGAGGAGTTGAGTGTGACTGACAGAGTCGAATGCTGCGGCAATGTCAAGGAAGATCAGTGCAAATCCTTTCTTGATATTATCTAATCCTCTGGTTAAGGTATTGGTTAGTATGACCTTCCTATTGGCGCTGGCCAGCTTGCATGCCCTGTTAAGTTACCAAGTCTGTTTATATCAATAATTGTCACAGTTTGGTGTAAACCTGAGCCAAAAGGTATGTAGTGTTGAGGTTGGGGGTTAAAGCATGTGGATATGGAGGAGTGACCTTTGGGGCAAGATATGCTATGTTGAGGAGAGATAAAAAATGCTAATTGCTTTATGAGTGAGCCCCTGTACTGGGACATGGTATAGGAAGCATGACTAAGTGATGGAAGACCAACTTGGTATGTGAAATTAAGTTGGTTGAAGGTGACAAGTTGCTGGACTGTGGTGAAAGGGATGATCCAGATACCAGGGGAGAAGAGGCAGAAGGGAATGAAAATTTAGTTTTCTAGTTGTTAAGGCTTGGAATGTGTTGTATTTCAATAAACTGTGGTCTTTGCTTTGAAGTAATATTAAGATATATTCCATTATTATTTGTAAGGTGAGGTGGGTGAGTGGCAATAGTTCCTATGCCCATGTTACTGATTACAAGAGTGTTTTGGGGCTGTAATTTCATCTCCAGAGCTCTCATTCTGTGTGATCAATCACCACTAATTGAATAACCACCTCCTTGTTCTTCAAGCAGATACGGGGTTAACGCACAGAAGTATGAGTCACCCAGTCTAGGCAAGGCTTCCACAATGATTGCACTTGAAAAAAAAAAAAACAAATCCCAATTTTACTTTAAAATTTGGAACAAACTTTGATGTAAATCAAGTTGCTTGTAATCTGGCAGTTTTCTATTAATTATGCCATTTGCTGTGCATGATTCAGTACCGCTGATTCACAAGTGTTTATTCATGTCAGGTTTCTAAATCATTATTCAAAGAAATTTATGCTCCTAATTTTGAGAATCATAATACAGCAACATAGTAACATAGTATATGATGGCAGATAAAGACCAGTGTGGACCATCTAGTCTGCCCAGTAAAGTGGCTAATGTGGTTGTAAGTGCAGCTCTATGCAGGTCACCCTCCCGTCTATGCCTGCGTTAGGCTGTACCTTCCCCTCCATGCAGGTCAGGTTATTGAAGTATAAAAGATATTTAAATTTCATTTGATTTCATCCTCTTGATGTAAAGGGATCCACTGTGTCTGTTCCATGCCATTTTGAATTCCATCACTGTATTTACCCCACCACCTCCATCAGGAGGGCATTTCAAGCATCCATCACCCGTTTAGTAAAAATGTATTTCCTGATGCTTTTAAGTTTACCGCCTTGCAGCTTCATCATATACCCTCTAATTTTAGAACTTCCTCTTCTTTGAAAAAGGTTTGTTTATTCATTAATATCCTTTAAGTATTTAAAGGTATGTATCATGTCTTCACTGTCCCCTCCTCTCCTCCAGGGTATATATATTTAGGTCTTCAAGTCTCTTCCCATATGTCTTCTGGCACAGGCTCCAAAGAGTTTTGGTCACCTTCCTTTGAACCATTTCAAGTCATTGTATATCTTTTGTGAGAGATGATCCCCAGAACTGAACACCCAAGTGAGACCTCACCAACAACTTGTACAGGGGCATTAATACCTCTTTCTTTCTGCAGGTAATTCCTCTCTGTATGCAGCCCAACATCCTTCTGGCTTTGGCTACCACCTTGTCACATTCTTTCACTACCTTGAGATCCTCAGACACTATCACTCTGAGGTCTCTCACGTGGTCCATACACACCAACCTCTCATCCCATATTGCATACAATTCCTTTGAATTTATGCATCCCAAGTGCATGACTCTGCACTTCTCATTAAATCTTAACTTCTAAGCATTAGACTATTCTTCCAGCATTTGTAGATCTTTCCTCATATTGACCACTCCCTCAGAAGTATCCACTATGTTGCAAATTTTCATGTCATCTGCAAAAAGGCAGACTTGTCCTTTCAATCCTTCCACAATATCACTCACAAATAAATTGAACAGTATTGGTCCCGGGACTGATCCCTGAGGCTCACTACTACATGCCTTCCTTTCTTTTGAGAGAGTTCTGTTACTACCACCTTCTGTCAACTGTCAGTCAACCAATTTCTTATCCAGTTCACCACCTTGGGACCTATCCTCAGGCTGCTCAGTTTATTGATAAGCCTCCTATGCAGAACAGTATCAAAGGCTTTGCTGAATTCTAGGTATATCACATCCATCACATGCCCTTGATCTAGTTCTCTGGTCACCCAGTCAAAAAACTCAAACAACTTTGTTTGGTATGATATTCCCCTGGTAAAACCATGTTGCCTTGGATCATGCAATCTATGGTTTCCAGAAAGTCTACTATTGTTTCTTTCAAGAGTGCCTCTATTACTTTTCCCACCACAGAAATTAGGCTTAGCAGTCTATAGTTTGTCTCCTCTTCCCTATTACCACTTTTGCAAAGAGGTACCACATCAGTCATCTCCAGTCCTGAGGAACCTTTCTCAGTTCCAAGATCTTTAAAGGCCCTGCCAGAACTTTTCTAAGCTCTTTCAGTATTCTGGGATGCATTCCATCCAGTCCCAAGGCCTTATCCACTTTGTTTTGCAAGCTGTTCAAAAACATCATTTTCTGTGAATGGTGTGGTATCTACTGCATTCCCATTTGTATATTTGTCAATCATACATGGTCCTTCTCCAGGATTTTCTTTCAGGAATAGCATTTTCATTTTTTCAATGTTACTTTTCACAATTCCTCCTCGGCACTTTTGAGTCTTGCAGTTTCACCTCTGATCTTCCTCTTCTCCCAAATATACCTGAAAAAAGTTTAGTCTCCATGCTTCACATCTTTAGCCATCTTTTCTTCCGCCTTTGCTTTTGCTATTCTTATTTCTCTCTTTGTCTCTTTTAGCATTATCCTCTGTTCTTTTCAGTGTTCCTCTTTTTGTGATCTTCTGAATTTTGTGAAAGATGTGTTTGTTGTTCTTATTTATGCAGCCACTTCTTTGGTGAACCACATCGGTTTCCTTTTCCTTTGGTTTTATTTACTTTCCTTACCCATACCGTATAGCCATTACAGTTTTTATTGCCTTTTTTAGATTAGCCCACTGCAATTCCACTTCCTTTATCTCCTCCCACCCTACCAACCTCTCCTTCAGGTACTTTCCCATTTTACTGAAGTCTGCGTTTTTGAAGTCTAGGACTTTTGAGTTTGCTGTGATTGGACTCTACCTTGGCTTTTACCTCAAGCCACACTGTGTGATGATCACTGCTGCTCAAATTGAAACCTATCAGGACATTCAACACACTGTCTCCACTGGTGAGTACTAAATCCAACATTAAACTTTCCCTGGTTGGTTCCATCACCAGTTGTCTGAGCAATGCTTCTTGGAAGGCAAGCACAATCTTTTAACTTCTTTCCAAATTTGCAGAAGGAATACTCCAATCCACATCTGATATTTTAAAGTCACCCAATATGATTTCCAGTGTGGCACTTGCATTGGACATTCACTGGACATTTAATCTCCTCACGACAGGATCTGCCGCATCGTGCAAATCTCCACAGACCTTCTCAGAGTGCACACACCAAAGGGGAGACTCATGATCCAGCAGCTGACATCTTCTACCAGCGTCAAACTCCGCCCACAGGCATCATCACCCGGTGCCACTGGTCTGCATTTAAGCACATGAGTAGAGCCCAGCAACCCCTCTCCAGTGTGGCACTCACATCGGACATTCAACGGATGTTTAACCTCCACACGACAGGACCTGCAGCATTGTGCAAATCTCCACAGACCTTCTCGAACTGCACACGCTAAAGGGGAGACTCAAGATCCAGCAGCTGACATTTTTTACCTGTGCCAAGCTCTGCCCACAGGTCTCATCACCTGGCGCCACTGGTCTGCATTTAATCACGTGAGTGCAGGTGCCCCCACATCTGGCGGGCCCGTGCCTAAGGGCCCAGCCAAAGGGCCCTTTCATATGGCTCACGAATAAAAGACAAAAGGAATCTCAAGAAAATAACATCTGCTGGTTTTATAACCCTTTTCCAGTGAAAGGGATAGTCTGCATAAGGCCGGTAGCACATCCAACATGCTTACCAGTGCTCACCAACTCATAGTTTATCTCCTGCTATATACCTTCACACCCTGCCGACAGCACCTGATTTAAAACACACACGTCCCCAGACCAGCTACCTCCACTAATATTGCCACCAACTGCTACCATCTTATGGCACCGGAGTCCCAGACACCCAATACGCAAAGCACATGCCATAACAAGAATACCTCTAATACACCCACAGCAAACCCCACACACCAACCCCGTCATTGGCACTGGCATCAAATGCTCATTGATAAACGCGAGATCGGTAAAAAACAAACCTAATATTACATGATTACATTAAGGCCCAAAAGTTAGACATCATATGCATCACAGAAACCTGGCTAACAGACACAAACCAGGTCATCGTAAACCAAATCACCACACCTGGCTTTGAAACTTTCAACTGCCCCAGTACATACAAGAAGGGTGGAGGAGCCCTAATTCTGGCTAGAAATCTGTATAAATTTAAAATTACATCCACAAGCCATGTAGCTTGCACAAGTACAATCACCACATCCAACAAGTACCTCAGTATATGCCTAACTTACAGACCTCCCAATGCCAAATCTGATGAGCTATCCACAATATTGGAGGCAATCTGTGCCCAAAGTACTCAACACAAACCCCTCATTGCCTTATCAGACTACAACTTAACCGCCACATCCAACAAAAATACCAAAGCGTTCTTCAAAGCCATGGATTCATTACAATACACCCAAATAGTGGAGGCACCAACACATCAACATGGAACAACTCCGGATCTCATATTCATTCCAAAGCAGCTACTAGAACACAATCAGACCACAGCCCACACAATCACTCCAGTACCATGCTCTAACAGTCTCAACATAAATTTATTGCCCCACTAACTGCCTAGAAGAAGAAGCTAGGGGAAGGAGATTCAGAGCCTTCCATAAGGAAACATTCCTAACCAAACTAACCCCAGGACTCCAGCAAGAATTCAAAGACCTTGACAAAATCATTGACAATTGGAATTCCACTATATCCAAAGCAGCATCAGTCCCAAGAAGGGAAATTGTGCGCATGCACAGGAAATCTGTTGGCAGAATTTCACCCTTACCCAAAAGTGTTAACTTATTACTGTTGGCAGTATATTATTCTGTTTAGTTCCTTGCTGAATGTTACATTGTCTTATATTCTGCTGACAACTGTTATATTGTCTCATTTTCCACTGACTGACACATTGCCTCATTGTTTGCTCGATGCTGTACTGTTCCTGTCTTGCCACATTGCCACATTGTTCCAAATACATACTCATCGCCAGACAGTAAGTTTATACACTGCCAATAGCTAGCACAATAGTCAAGCCAGCACAATAGTCAATACCGGTCCCACTAATTACCCAGCAACAAACAGTTCACATACTATTTCACAAAGACATCACAAAATGCACCCATTCCTAGCCTTGGCATGTCTACACCTAGCCTCCTGGCTCCCCCTTACATCACACGCCTTTCACACAAGCACTAACCACATCCCAATACTCCGCAGTGACGGGAAAAGATGGACGGAGAATCACCAACACCCCACAAGAGAACCCAAGGACGCACATCACTCACATTTATTACACATCCCACTCCAACATCTCAAGAAGTCACATCTGGACCGTCAGCAACACCATCAAGCCCTGAAGTGTGCACTCATCAACGCAAGGTCAATACGTACAAAATGGCCAATAATTACCGATCTGGTCACGACCCATGATCTTGATATCATCATGATCACAGAAACTTGGCTATCAGAATGTGACAACGCAATCATCAACCAGATGTTACCCACAGGTTTCTCAGTCCACACATGCCATAGAACCAATCAGAGAGGAGGAGGAACACTCATCCTTGTCAAAACTTGCCTAGGCTTCCAGATGTACAACTCAACCAGCACAGCCCACCTAGACTCCCTCACCATAACAAATGACACCTGCACGATCAACCTACTCTACCGGGCACCAACACCATCCTCAGAAGATCTTGCAACGATAATGGGCCTCGCTTGCAACTCAAACAAACCACGATCCCAGAACTGGATCCTAGGTGATTTCAACTTGCCTACGCTACAGGAATCGCAAGCCTCTGCTTTCCTAGAAGCGTTACAAGAACTAGGCTACGATCAGCTAGTCAATAATCCCACCCACGTCAAGGGAAACAAACTTGACCTGATCTTTGCCCCACAGACAGATAAAGATACCACCCAACCAATGTCACCAACCATAACGCCTGTGCCATGGTCTGACCACAGCCTGATCCAATTCCAGATACCTATTAACACACACAATAAAAACTCCAACAAAAACAACACTGTCCACGAAACCTCTTTGAAGCGCTTCCGCCCCTTCAATAAAGAAGAGCTTCGAGAGAAGATCCTCCCACTCCTCAACAACATACCACAAGACCTAGATGCATTGGTGTCCACCTGGGATGAGAGCCTCAAGACCATCGCATGTCTACCAGCCACAAATAAAACAACAACAAAGAAACGAGAGCATGCACCATGGTATACCAGAGAACTCCGAGACTCACTCAAGTGCCTGCGCAGGCTCGAGAGAAGATGGCGCCGATCTCACTCTACTGAAGCACAAGATACTTACATCGCTCACCTAAAATCACACCGCGATGAATTAACAAAAAAGCGGAAACAATACCATTCCGACATCTTGAAGCGGTCACTAAACAAGCCACACGATCTCTTCAATATAGTGAAATCTCTCATAAGAGAACCTCCTGCAGACCAGTCACAGATGCCACACCCCCAGGCATACTCCAACTACTTACAGTCAAAAATGATCCAGACTACTACATCTGCAACCAACTACCTACAACTTGAAGTCACCCAGGCTGGTGCAACCTCGAACTCCGCGGAAAACAGCTCTCAGCACAACTTGCCCCAACCATCTCCACTATCCGACTTTGAAAAAATATCACGCAGAGAGATTGAAGACACGATCGCTGCAATCAACCCCACTACTGCACCCAATGACCCATGCCCTGCTTTATGGATAAAGGAGTTACGATGTGACTTAAGCCAATATCTGAGCGAATTAATAAACCAATCTCTTACAACCGGATCGTTTCCACAAAGTCTGAAACAAACATCAATCAGACCACTGCTCAAAAACAACAAGCTGGACCCAACGAAAGTGGAATCATACAGACCAATTTCAAGTATCCCTATGCTTGCCAAAGTAATAGAAAAGTTAGTACAGCGCCAAATCCAACAGCATATTGATACTGAAGCCCCACTGGATCCTTCCCAGCATGGGTTCAGAGAAGCACATGGGGTTGAAACCCTCCTCACCAACCTATTTGACCATCTAGTCTCTGGAACTGACAAAATGCATCAAGGATTCGCCCTCATATTCCTCGACATTGCAGCGGCTTTCGACTCGGTGAACCATGAGATCCTCATACAACGCCTCAGCGAGAAAGGAATTCAGGGAACAGCCCTAAAGTGGTGCAAGTCATACCTGACTAATAGATGGCAACATGTAAGGTCAGGCTCCACAACCTCTGAACCATTTTTACAGAACCAGGGTGTACCACAGGGCTCGTCACTATCTGCATTGATGTTTAACATCTACATGCAGCCCATATGTGCCCTAGCACGTTCATTCAAGGTCAACTGTCTAGCCTACGCAGATGACATCCTACTATACATCCCATTCAGGACCAACCAACCAGACCTCTCCCCTCTAACAAGATGTTTTGAGGCAACAGCAGAATGGTTCAGCACACAAAACATGAGAATCAACTACAGTAAAACAGATGTCCTTTTCATCTCAAGAAACCAGGACTTCACCCCTCCACTCTCTTTAAAGATCGGCAACACAGAGCTGAAAACCAAACCCACAATCCGCTACCTTGGCGTTACACTGGATCAACAACTGGATCTGAAAACCCACATAAGAAACACAGTAAAAACAGTATACATGAAAATAAGGACCCTAAAACATCTCCGACCGCTGCTTGACTTCAGCGACTACCGTTCGATCTATCAGGCATTAATATTACCACATTTCGACTATGCCAACGTAATTCTACACGGTCTCCCTCAAGCAACACTGGCTCCTCTCCAGCTTGCAATGAACACTGCGGCAAGAGTACTAACAGGGGCTTCACGGAGAGAGCACATAACGCCAGTACTGATGAACCTCCATTGGCTACCAGTTCAAGCAAGAATCCGCCACAAAGTTCTAACCTTAACTTTCAAAGCCGCAAACACCCTGACCCCCACAGCCCTCAGCAAGATGATACATAAAGTACCACAGAACAGAAACAGAAGACCCATGATGCAAAACACACTAGAGGTCCCAAAAGTAATAACAAAATGCACAAAAGCAACGACAAATAGGGCCTTTACGATTTACGCACCCAGAGCATGGAACGCTCTCCCCACCTCTATTCGAAACATCACTTACCTAATTGACTTCAGGAAGGCATTAAAGCAACACCTATTCACCACATACTACCCTGAATCCAGCACTAGTAATCATACATATGCCCCCTCAGACAATCACTCATTGCAATTAAACAATCAGACTCAGCATGAAAAAGGATAATCAACTGATCGCTCAGAAGATACCCACTGAAATGGAATCAGGACCCCCAGTGTAAATAAGATGTAGATATGTTATACAATGTACATAGTTCCCCCCAGTTACTGCCAAGTTGATCTCCTGTTTATTGTAAATACAACTCAGGGTTCCTGTGTTGTATGGTTGATGTTGAATGTAAACCGCTCTGATCTAAAATAGAGCGGTATAGAAGAACTGTTAAATAAATAAATAAAATAAAATAAAATCTAATGCTCCCTGGTACTCCAACGAAATCAGAGACGCAAAGCGGGTGCTATGAAAGCTTGAAAGAAAATGGAGGCATCACAAAACACAAGATTCCAAGACGCAAGCAAGAATATCATACCAAAATAATCATGAAGTCGGCGAACAGACCAATAAAACTATACAGCATAGTATGTAAGCTCACCAGGGACCCTGCACAACTAAATATCCAGCACATACACCCTCAAGAAATAGCAGGCTACATAAGAAATAAACAAATCAATCTCGCTCAGATCTCTGCCTCCTTAATATACAACAATCAACATAGGAGTCTCTACAAATCTGGGATGACTTCACTACTCCCTCCATACAACAAATTGAACACATATTAAACACACTGAACATGACAACCTCTCCGGCAGACCCATATCCAGTGGCATGGATCAAATCCTCAAAAGAACACCTCAGTCAATACCTCCACAAGATTGTAAAGATGGCGCTTCAGCAAGGCTACATGCCTCCCTAGCTTAAACATGCAATGATATGACCAACACTCAAAAACCACATTGAATCCAACTGATCCTAAATCATATCGCCCAATCTCCAGCTTACCATTCATCGCAAAAATAATTGAAAAGGCCATACAAAAGCAGCTACAGGATCGCATTGACTTGAAAGTACCCCTTGACACCCACCAGCATGGGTTCAAGCCACATCATGGAATAGAGATGCTGTTAACTTCCCTCTTCGACAACCTCATAAAGAGTATGGACAATATCAGGAATGGTTTCCTTTTAATCTTCATGGACATTGCAGCCACCTTTGATACAATATCAAATACCATAATGATACAATGCCTCCAAGACATTGTCCTTCGAAACAATACCATAAAATGGTTTAGCTCATACCTAAACAATCAAACATAGCAAGTCAAATGCGGCGACGACATCTCGATACCATTCTCCATCACACATGACATTCCCCAGGGATTGGCACTCTCATTTATTCTCTTTAACATATTGTCACACCCCAAACCCCCTGGCAACGTGCCTAAAGAGCTAGGGTGGACATTATGTCCTTCATAAACAGGTTGAAAACTATCTTCAGCACTGAAGCATGTTGGGAGTTGTAGTTTCCCTTTTAAAAGTATAGCCGTGACAAACCAGCATGAAGGTAAATGATAAAGATTTTATTTCCCCAATGTCACAAGGTTCAACATAAAGCATCAGGATATTCTCTCCAGTTAGTATTTCCAAAGATATTTACAAAACTCAGGTTGAATGTGTTTCACAGTCACAACTTCTGTTCAGGGGTTTTAATCCAAATATAGCAGATGAAACCAAACACAAGCTTCTTCATTCAGCTTAGTAAAATGTTCTCTTTTATCCTTTCCTTCTTTAGTAACACCAAGCACAGGTGCTAGGCAATATTCCTTTGGTTAAACAAGCTCTTACCTTCAACAAGGTCAGACGTCTTTACTCTGTTACCCAAAAGCACACATCCTGAAAGCTATTCTTCAGTTAAGGACTCCATGCTTCCAGCCAAACATAATGTGCAATCCATGGGAAACTCAGGCAGTAAGGAATCCTGTTCACTAAGATATATCTGCATTTCTTCCTGCTCTGAAGAAACATCAACTTGCTCTGAGCTTTCCCCGTATCTCCCAGGATATACTTTCTCGGGGGATCTCTGTAATTCCCTCCAGCAGTGGTCTACCTGGTATGGAAGACAGGTATCTGGGGTTTGAGCTATCTCTTTCTGGCTAGGTTCACAAACCTCTCTCCAGCTGCGGTTTAAACAGTTCCTGGCCTCCTTGCTTAAGTTCCTCTCTGGTGTTAATCGCTGGCTCCCTGTTCCAGGCTGGGTTCTTCTGCCTCCTAGCTTGAGCCCTGGGCACCCATCTCTGAACACCTTGAGACTTCCAGTCCGGCACAGACATGGGAAGACTTTTATGCTCTCTCTCCCTGAGCTGTGCCTTCCTAGTACCTCTCCTGATGGCTTCTCCTTGGAGCTCTCCACCTTGGAACTGCTGGCCTCTTTGGAACTTTCTCTTATCCTGCAACAACAGCCCCTCCGGCTGCCTTTCTTGGTGTTGCTTCGTTGCCTTCTCCCTCTTCTTCTTCCCTTTCTCTCCTTCTAAGTAAGGCTTATAAAGCTGCTTCTCTGTCAGGGTCTCTCTTACTCCCCTCAGGTGTGTGTGATCATCCCCTAAGTTTGTAACTACCTCAGGATAGCTTGGGTGTGGCAAACTAACTTCAGACTCTCTGTGCTTACTCCCTCTAGCTGCACTCTGCAGTGTGTGTATTGCAGACCTGTCACGTTCTTTAAAGGTACATTCACTAGTTTTTCCTATCTCCATAGGCTCACTAGCATCCTCTTCATCACAATATGCATACAGCCCATCTGTGACATCAAAAGTCACAAGATGTACTACCATATATACACAGATGATATTATGGTATATACATCAATTGACTTGCATGCACCTGACCTCACAACTATAACCAAATGCATAGAGGACATGAACATCTGGCTAGACAACAACAACCTGAAGGTTAACTTTGACAAAACAGAAGCGCTCTTCATCTCCAGAAACAACACCTTCAACCCACCACAATCAAGCAATATTCTACAAAAGACAATAAAAATGAAGGATGATGTAAGATATCTGGAAACACAACAGGAGCAACTGCTCGCAAAATTCAAGAAACACAAAAAGCGAGCAGGTATGAAGGTCACATGCGCTTTATTAAAATTGAAAACCCCATAATAAAGCGTATGTGACCTTCATACCTGCTCGCTTTTTGTAGGGGTTTTCAACTTTAATAAAGCGCATGTGACCTTCATACCTGCTCGCTTTTTGTGTTTCTTGATGTAAGATATCTGGGCATCACTTTGGACAAGAAACTTAACCTCCAGGCACATATCAACAAAACTGCTGCTAAAGCCTACAGCAGATTAAAGCTCATTAGGAGACTTAAACCACTACTAAACCAGGTTCATTGGAGGGAGGAGTGGCCTAGTGGTTGGGGCAAGGTACCTCAGGCTAGAAGGTTGGGGGTTCAAATCCCATTAGAGGACAGCAACCTGCAGCTGTGAAGGACTGGGGTTCCTAGTCCCACAGGTGCTCCTTGTGGTCTTGGACAAGCCACTTAACCCTCCATTGCTCATGTTCCCTGTAAAATAGTTATCTCCAAGTTGTAATGCCCTGTTCAATGTAATTTCAGTTTGTTCAATGTAAACCACCTTGATATCATGAAAGGCAGTATATAAGAAATATAAAATAAATCATTTCCATGCCATGTGCTAGGCCATTATCACACCTATACTCAATTATGAACACTCACTGTACCAAGGTCTCCCTAAACAGACCATCCATCCACTCCAATTAGTGCAGAACACAGCCACAAGAAACAGCAGACTACATGGCACTGCCAAAATGGAGCACATCACCCCTATATTCCAGCATCTTCACTGACTGCCCAAGCAAGGTTCAAGTCAAACATATTCAAAGTAGTTCACCATTGCTCAGCAGATGCTCTACAAACCATAGTTATCAGAAACCCTAGCACAAGATCCAGATGAAACAATAACAAGAATATGCTCACCACACCAGCAGACTATCAAAGAACCAACCAATCCATCTCTAGAAGAGCACCCTCACTCAATGCTCCAACCTTATGGAACTCCCTCCCTGAAGGAATGAGAGCCATGAAAGACATCAAGGACTTCTGCAAGGCACTCAAAACTCTCTTGTTTACAGAATACTTCAGACATATAACATAACCCATGTCATGCAGTAGACACAGCCACCTACTAGATAACTATAGGCCATGAACCACACGCACAGTTATAGAATAGCGAGCTATAAACAGTTTGTTCACCTGTATATAATCTTACCCCTCACTCCTCCCCCTGCCTCGATCCACATATTGTAATGTACAATGACAAGTTATATTGTGAACCGCTTTGATTGAAGGATAAGGTAGTATATAAATCCGATTAAATAAATAAATAAATAATCATTTCTCCTTTCATAGCTATCTTTGAAATTTCAATGATCAAGTCTCTATCCATTTCCTCAGTTTGAGTTTGAGGCCTGTAGACTACATCAATGTGGATGATAGTGCCATCTCCTCTTTCTAATACAATCCACATCGCTTCTTCTTTTTCCCACACCCCCTGCATTTCAGCAGCTTTAATATTGCTTTTGACATATAGGGCTGCTACTCCTTCTTTTCTGCCTTCTCTGTCTCTTCTAAATAAATTAAAGCCAACTATGGCTATATCCCATTCATGTGATTCATTAAACCATGTTTCTGTAATGGCCACAATATCCAAGTCCATTTCCACCATCAGGGCATCCAGGTCAGGGACTTTGTTGGCTACACTTTGAGCATTTGTGCTCATTGCCTTCCAGCAATGTTTGGTTGGCTGGCTTGTATTTTGGAAGGATTTGATTCCAGACTCCTCTTCCCACTTGTCCTTGATGTGTGGATTAATATGATGACTATTACCAATGTTGTTATGTTTTTGCTGGGAGTGATGTCCTGAACTTGTTTTTCCCATCCGTCCAAAATTTCATTTCCCATCCTTCACCCCCTTTCATATACCTAAATTTGCCTCTTTGAAAATTTACTAGGGCTGACTGCCTACATTTTATACTCAAAATTTTACTAAACTCCTAAAATTTAGGTATACAAAAAGGAAGTGTTAACAGGGGTGGATTTAGGGTGTGAAAAAACTTAGGAGCTTTAACAATGATTTTCAATACTAGGCTCATAAATTAATATAATAAATTTAGGCAAATGAAAGTCAGGCCTAACTTTATAAGCATAAGTATTAAGCACCTAATTTAAGATGAATTTTCACCTGAAGATGCCCACTCCTCTGGCCATGGGCAAGTCACTTTACCCTCCAATGCCTCAGAAGAAAGGTTCAGCAATCTACTTACCAAAAAAACCACGGGCTGCTGGATTGCCAAGAGACAGCATTGACTCAATGGAACACATTGAATTGAATTTTGAAGGGTCATTATTGATGCAGAGCAACCTTCATTTCTGAAAATCTGGATTTATCATAGGTCACAGCACCAAGACCACCATTACTGCTATTCATATCGAGGTACATTAATTTCCTGACTTGGCGTACTGCCTTACTTATTTCTCTTGATATCACTGCTGCATTTAATACAATAAACCACAGCTTCCTTATGCACTGTCTATCCACTATTGGCCTTGGTGATTTAGTTCTTCTGTGGTTCTCCTCTTTTCTACATGATCACACCTCTCATATCCTAGTAGATCAAAAAATCATATTCCTCTTAATGCCACTGACACATGAGATCACACAGGGTTCAGTACTGTCACTTTTTACTTTTTGATATTTTTCTAATACCACTGACCATCATTTTTAAAGATTATAGGCATTAGCACATACTATTACACAGATGGTGTATACTATGGACAGCCTGAGGAATAAACCAGTCAGTACTTGAGGAGATCAAGCCTAAACTTTCTTTAGAAGCTCAGATGACAAAACTTAGACTTTCATACTTTGGAAACATCATGTGAGGAGAGAGCATTTGAGAAAGACATCATGTATAGCAAGGCTGAAGGTCAACGCAAAAGAGGAAGCCATCAATGAGATGCATTGGTATAATATCAGCAGCTATGATTGCACTCTAGCAACAATTGACCACCCGACTGAAGACCGAACACAGTTTAGGGCAACTATCTAGAGGGTCACCATGAAACATAGAAACATGATGGCAGAAAAAGACCACATGGTCTATCTAGTCTGCCATTCCATATCAACTACAATAGTCTCCATCTTAACTTTAGAGATTCTCTGTGTTTGTCCCATGCTTTTTTGAATTCAGATACTGTCCTCATCTCTACCACTTCCACTGGGAGACTATTCCACACATCTACCACGCTTTCTGTAAAGAAGTATTTCCACATATTACTCCTGAGACTATCTCCTTTCACCTTCATCCTATGTCCCCTCATAGCAGAGCTTGTTTTCAATCGAAAGAGACTCTTCTCCTGTGCATTTATTTATTTTATTTATTTATTTAATGATATTTTTATACCGCCTTATCAAACAATCAAAGCGGTTTAACAAACAAGAAATATAAAAGCAGTGATAATATGAACATGTAGTAATGATAATTACATGTAAAGTAACATAGTGTGTTTTACAGAAAGATATAAAGCGCTATTTACATTGTGTACTATAATACAACGTGAGCTATAATACAGCTTACTAAATGATTGTTTTTCTCTTAAACATTGAATTAATTATTCAGTTAGACCATAATGCTCAATAAACAGGACAGTTTTTAGTTGCTTTCTAAAGTCTTTAAGGTCCTGAGCTGCTCTTAAATCATTTGGAAGAGAGTTCCAAATCTTTGGTGCCGCAAACGAGAATGCCCTTTCTGTTGTTTCTTTACGTGCTTTTCTAAAGTCAAGTGATGTGTTGACTCTATTGGTAGATCCTAATCTTCTAGGTCTTTTGCTGACGTCTGATTGAATGAGAGTAGCCAGACTGTTTGCAGAACAGTGATGTTTGATTTTGAAAATGTATATAGTGGTTTTATATTTTATACGATAAGCTATAGGTAGCCAATGTAGCTCCTTCATAATAGGAGTTATGTGTTCCTGGCTTGATAATCCGAAGATTATTCGAGCAGCAGTGTTTTGCGCGAGTTGCAAAGGTTTTAGTGACTGCTTATGAAGGCCAAGATATATAGGATTACAAAAATCAAAATAATGGCGTGATTAAAGCTTGGCAGACGTTTAAACATCTCTATCGTATCTCCTCTATCCCGCCTTTCCTCAAAAGTACCAGTCGGTACATCGAGTTATACTGACTCGATGGCACTTAGAACAAAAACATTACACAGATGATATTCTGGCAATCTATGGATCCCTCCGCATCTAATCTTAACATACTTAGCCACTATCTCCGTATTGTTGCTTCATGGCTCAAAGTCACAAATCCTACAGTTAACCGGAAGTTCTACCTCTCCTACAGTCATACCACTTAATGCAGGCTCTCCAATATCCCTCACTACAAAGCTATTGTACTGGAATGTTACTGTATCTTATATTCCAACATAACCTTCCATGATCACATTTTCTCCATGGTTAGAACTTCCTTCTTTGCTCTGAGGAATATTTGGGTAATCAAGCCCTATATTTCTATACAGGCCTCGGACAACCTCGTTCATGGGCCTTGGCCCTCATGTGATTAAACTGGTTGTTGTTGTTGTTGTTAAGTGCCGTCAAGTCAGTGTTGACTCATGGCGACCCTCTGAATAGTTGTCCTAAATTGTGTTTGGTCTTCAGTCAGGCAGCTCGTTGTTGACAGACTGGCACCTGTAGCTGCTGTTTTTATACTGATCCATCTCATTGCTGGCCTTCCTCTTTTGCGTTGACCTTCTACCTTGCCAAAAACAACAGTAATTCCATGGGTTTGTTGGAACAATGAAACAGCACTATCACAATAAATTGTTCCACTCTCTAACCAAAGAAGTATCACTATTTTTTTCTTTTTTATATTATTTTTCTTCTTTTATCTTATGGGAAATGGGTCTCAGACTTGTTTGGGGAAAAAACGTCGGAGAGAACTAATGTCTCAACAACCGACTCACCCCCTTCTTGCATCAATGACCCAATTATTTCCCCTTTTTTTTGAATATATTATAAGAAATTTGTTTGAATTGAAGCAGGCTGAAAACTGCGTTCAATATGCTTGATATGCTTAATATGCTGAAAACTTTCAATCAATTTCAAAATAAAGCAGAACGCTTATCTGTAAAGCCCATAAGGACTGTAATCTCTTCCCGACGCCGATCAATAGCGCCAATGCGTTTCACCGCTTGCGCGGTTTCATCGGGGGAGTAGTGCCTGAAGTTATCATTCAAAATGCTTGACCCGGTGAGTTCTCATTTTACAACCTCTCCGGACTCGTCTCACATACGGAAGACGCCAGCGCATGCAAGACCCATTTCCCATAAGATAAAAGAAGAAAAATAATATAAAAAAGAAAAAAATAGTGATACTTCTTTGGTTAGAGAGTGGAACAATTTATTGTGATAGTGCTGCTTCTACCTTGCCAAGCATGATGTCTTTCTCTAATGATTTCTCTCTTCACATGATGTCTCCAAATTATGAAAGTCAAAGAATTGTCATCTGAGTTTCTAAAGAAAACTTAGGTTTGATCTCCTCTAGTACTGACTGGTTTGTTCTTTGGGCAGTCCATGGTATACACAGTATTTGTCACCAGCACCATTATTCAAAGGCATCAATTTTCTTCCTGTCTATCTTTTTCACTCTCCAACTTTCACATCCATATGATCATATGAAAGTTGAAAATGCCATGACTTGAACAAGTCAAATCTTTGTATGGAGAGAGACATCTCTGCTCTTGAGAATCTTGTCTAGGTCTTTCATAGCCGTTCTGCCAAGAGCAATGTGCCATTGGATTTCTTGACTGCTTGTTGCTTCTTTATTGATAGTTGATCCAAGTAGATTAAAGTTGTCCACAATTTCAATTTCTTCTCTTTCAACAATGAACTTATTGATATTGCCAGTTGTCATGATCTTTGTCTTCTTTACATTAAGGTGCAGGCCCATTTTAAGACTATGTTCCTTGATTGTGAGAAGCAAAAGTTTCAGATAATCTTCATTTTCAGCCAGTAATGTGGTATCATCAGCATAGCGAAGGTTGTTGAGTCTTCCACCAATCTTCACACCTCTGTTGTCTTCTTACAATCCTGCTTCTCTGATGATTTGTTCTGCATATAAATTAAACAGATGGGGGAAAGTATGCAGCTTTGTCGTACAGCTTTGCTTATTTTAAACAATTATGTTTCTCCTTGTTCCGTTCGAACTGTTGCTTCTTGATTGTGCAAGAGAGCAATCAGGTGTTCTGGTATATCCATGCTTCTTAATGTGCCCAGAGTTTCTCATGGTTTACACAGTCTTTGCTGTTGTTAATAAAGCACAAATAGATATCCTTTTGGTATTCTTTAGTCTTTTTCTAGGATCCAGCTCACATCTGCGATCATGTCTCTCATTCCTCACCCTTTCCTAAACCCTACTTGCAGTTCAGGTAGTTCTTGTTCCAGATATGGATGTAGTCTCTGTTGAATAATCTTCAGTAAAATTGTGCTGGCATGTGGGATCAGAGTGATTGTGCGGTAATTCCCACAGTCAATTGGATTACCTTTCTTTAGTATTAGTATAAACACAGTTCTTTTCCAGTCAGTTGGCTATGATGTTGTCTTCCAAATTTCCTGGCAGAGCCTGCATCAAATTGCTGTAATACTTCTATGGGAATGCCATCAATGCCTGGTACTTTGTTCTTTGATAAGGCTTTCAATGCTGCTTTGACTTGTTCTTTCATCACCAATGGTTGTGGATCATAAGGTACAGGTTGAAATGGCTGTTGGTCCACTTGATCTTTATCATATAAAAACTCTGTATATTCTTTCCACCTTTTCTTGATCTTCTCAGCATCATTCAACATAGATCCTTGAGCATCTTGTAACATTCCAGTACAAGACTGGAATTTTTTCTTTAACTCTCGTAGCTTTAGGAAAGTTGATCTTGTTCTTTCTTTAATGTGTACAGTACATTTATTAGTGTAAATAATTTGTAGAAAGTTACCCCAGTTATGTCCAAGTTATAGTTCCTGTTTATTGTAAATACAATGCAGCCCCAACTGCATTGTATAAGGTTCTGTTAAATGTACACTGCACTGATTTGAATAGCGTGGGATAGAAGAGACATTAAATAAATAAAAATAAATAAATAATAGTTTCTGCTTCTATTTCCTTGCATGCATCATTGTAGTACTTCTCCTTGTCTTGCTGCATGTTGGAAATCTCTGAGTTCTGCGATTACCTCTCTTTCTCCTCTGGCTATATTTTTCTTTGTTTCAGGGCAACTTTCAGTTTCTTCAGTCAACCTTTTTGGCCATTTTTGTTTTTTCATCTTTTGTAGAAATGTCTCGCTTTCTTCTAAATCAATAATACCCTATTTATGATGGTGAATCTCTAAGAGACAAAATTAAACCAACATAAGAAAACCCCTTAATTATTCAATTCTTTTGTCGAAGCCCACCGGGGGAGGGCTAGCACTGTTAACCTAGCCCTCACCTGACTGTGGACTGCTTTTGTTCGTTTTATGTTTCACCCTCGTGAATTTAAAAACCAATTACTTATCTTCTTCCACAAGCTGCAGTTAGTGTCCTTCATGTTGCAGATTCCAAGATATACAATACACGACGTGCACGTTTCGGGTGTGCGCCCTGTATCAAGTGTAATCTCCATATAAAGTATTACAACAAACTGCCATCATTCTCTTCCAACTCTAAACACCGCTTCCTTCATCGTGGCTTGCTTGGGTATTATGTAATGAATGGCTTTTACCTCGTCATTTTTAAACAGGGGAAACACCAATGGGAAGAGGAAAGTCCTCACTGTCAGAGGAGTCCTCCTCTCCATAGGTAGACAGACGTCCAATCAGAATTTGCTACATCATAGAATGGTGATCCAATCGATGTCTCGATTTAACCCGTCAGGGTGTATAGTATGTAATGTAAAAATCCAACGCTGTTCTAATTGTTGCAGTCGTTGCTCGCGATCTCCCCCTCGGGGATCGAAAGGAACATGATCTATCACAGTCCAGCACAACTCCTCAAAAGAGTGAGACAATGCTATACAATGTTCAACTAGTGGAGCTGTCAACACCTTGTTTTTTATGCGCGATGCATGTTCTGCTAAGCGTTGTTTGATAAATAGGGTATTATTGATTTAGTTTATCACTTTTATTACCCATTAAAAATGGCTACGGATACCTTTGCCTATTCGGAGGAACATTTAGAAAAATTACGGCAGCGCCAAACATTTTTTGATGAAGATAAATGTGAGGATTCAGTCTCCTTTTCTATCACGGCTTTAAAAACTCTACGCAAACGTTTAGTGCGGGCCCAACTGCATGGGGCAAGTATGACCCAATATTTAAAAACCCGCATCATCCCTCGCGGGTTACGAATGACGAGAGCGCTAAAATTATTTAAATGGGATGAGGAATTTGTATCCAAATGGAATATGATATCTAATAAGTGCAGTTTCGATCTGATTGCACTGATTTTGGAAAGAACTATCCAAGAGGAAGAAGTTTTGAAGAAAGAATTGGAAGAAAAAACCATTCCTTTAAAGACGGCATTGGGGGAGCTTCCCTTTCAGTCTAAGATGGAAGAAATCGATCGACAGATCAAGAGTTTTTCTGATTATTTAAAATCATTGAAAGTAAAAAAGTTTTCTCGTGATAAAGGAGATTATGAAATAGAGCATGTGTATTACTGGATGTATGAGAAAGACACGTCTATACAAAAACAGGTCACCTTTGAAGCCTCATCAGAAGACACCGACGATAGTTCCTCTTCAAATATTCGTGGTCGATTATTAAGTAGAGGAGAAACAGTCTCTTATAGGTCTCGACGCAGTTCTCAGGATTTTCGGAGAGGCCGGGGCCGTCGATCTCGAGACCCTTATCAAGAGTCAGAATGGGAGCCTCCACACACTCGCTCCCGCACTCGACAGGAACAGCCTCCTCCTTAGTTATTAACCTTTCTGGGCGATTGTTAACTTCGTCGCAAGAACGGGTCTTAAATTATGGATTATCGTTTGTGCCGACCTCCCGATATGATCCTTTTAAGATGAGGGTTAGTCTTTATCGATTCTTTCGCAAATTGAAAATTCGAGCGTTTTTTCATAATAAACCCTCTATGACTGATGGATCGGTAGTGAACCCTTCATCTCATTGGCTACCTCCGGTGGTGAGTCGAGACACGATTATTTCCACTTATCAAGAGTTGGTCTTGCGTGATGTGGCCCGATTGGAAAATATTTCAAAGAAGTGGAAGTCTAATTTCACTAAAGAAGATTGGCAATCGCTGAAAGAATTAGCTTCAGATCCCTCTCTTGTGTTTCGTCGGGCTGATAAAGGAGGTGCCCTAGTAGTGTTGGACTCTCGGATTTATCACCAGCAATTACAAGCTCATATTCAAGATCCTTTGATTTATCAACCTTTAGATAGTGATCCAACGACAGCTTTAAAACTTACGATTCAATCTCTTATTGATACAGCTTATACATCAGGGTGGATAACTTTGAAAGAAAAAAAGTTTTTGTTGCCAACTCACCCTATAGTCCCCACTTTATATCTGGTGCCAAAAGTTCATAAATCGCTAACGGCTCCCCCAGGAAGACCTATAGTGTCCTGTCGTAATTCAATCTTGGAACCCCTTTCCATCTTTTGTGACATATTTTTAAAATCAGAGGCAAGAGAGGTACGGTCCTATTTACGAGATTCAACCCATCTTCTGCAATTACTTTCAGATATAGTGGTCCCCTTGGGAGCCTATTTAGTTACTCTTGATGTAACTGCACTTTACACCAACATTGATCAGGTGGAGGCTTTAGAATTGTTGGAGCATTCTTTTTATTCAGCTCCAGCCCGTCTCCCACAGAGTTTTTTGTTGGATTTGGCACGCCTTGTGTTAACTCAAAATTATTTTTTGGTTGATGGCAATTATTACAAACAAATCTCCGGAGTGGCGATGGGGGCCACTTTAGCCCCGTCTTTAGCTACTCTTTATTTGGGGAATATGGAAGACACTTTGATCCAACAATCTCCGTTGTATCAACATGTAAAAATATGGAGAAGGTTTTTGGATGATATATTTTTTGTTTGGACCTCAGATCGTCCTACACTTATTAATTTTATCATCTGGTTAAATCAACTGAAGCCTAACATTACATTTACTGAACACACAGCTCAAGATCGAATTGAATTTTTGGACATTACTATTATTGTAGAAGATGGTAAATTAATATCTTCGTTATACCGGAAACCAGTTCAGAGGAATAGTTTATTGCACTATCGAAGCAATCATCCTGGTTCCCTTAAGCGTGGACTTCCATTTGGGCAGTTTCTGCGATTGAGGCGTCTCTGCCACTCTTTAGATGATTTCAAGGTACAAGCCTCTGAATTGACCAATCGGTTGTTGGTTAGGGGTTATCCATTGAAAGTGGTTTCCCAAGCTTTTCGCTGGGCGCGATATACACACAGAGAATGGTTATTGGACCCCCAATATTCAGTCCATAGATCAAATGACTCTAGTATGTTGGTGGGCATTTTACCTTACTCAGAAAACAGTTCAGAAGTAGCAAAAATTTTGCGTTCTCATTGGCGGATTTTATCATTACATGAATGTTTTCAGCAGCCCTTGCGAGTAGCTTTTACCCGGGGTACCAATCTGAGTAACCATTTGGTTAAGACAACACTGTCTTTAGACAGACCTATCTCTCCGGGATATGATGGGGGACATGACCCCTGTTCCACTTGTAAATATTGTGAACAGACATTTTCGGGACAAAAATGGCAACACCCTACTACAGGACGTGAGTATACACGACAGTGGAGAACTACGTGTCTTACCTCTCATATAGTGTATTTGTTGAGATGTCTAATGTATCTAAAGCAGCAAATCAATTTTGCAGGCAGCCTTTAAATTCCGGCGGTATATTCTCAATGTCGTATTTTGCTACATTGATGAGTGGCTTGCTCTTTTTCAACTTTAGCTTGAGTTTGCATACTAGTAGTTGATGATCTGTACCAGTTTTTGTCTTTGTTGATGTTATAGAGTTTTTCCATCGTTGACTTCCACAGATGTAGTCAATTTGATTTTTGTACAATCCATTGGGTGAAGTCCATGTGTACAGTCAGTGCATGTGTTGCTTGAAGAAGGTGTTTGAGATGAATATATTGTTGGTCTTGCAGAATTCTATCAGTCTTTCTCCAGCTTCATTTCTGTTGCCAGTCCATAGTTTTCAACCATTTTACCTTCTTCTTTGTTGCCAACCTTTGCGTTCCAGTCATCCATGACTATCAGGATATCCTGTTAGCATGTTCTGTCAATTTCAGCTTGTACTTGTTCATAGAACTCATCAACTTCATCCTCTTCCGCAACTATTGTTGGGGCATATACTTGAATTATAGTTGTGTTGATAGGCATTCCTTGCAGACGAATAGAAATTAAGCGTTCACTGACTGCATTGTATTTCATTACAATTCTTGCAAGTTTCTTTTTAATTATGAATGCAACACCATGTCGTCTTTGTATTTCATTTCCAGCAGAGTAGACCATGTGATGCAAGTGCCTGTTTCCAGGCCATTTCAGTTCGCTGACACTCAACAGATCGAGTTGTACATGTTCCATTTCATTCTTGACCACCTCCAACTTCCCTTGGTTCATGCTTCATACATTCCATGTCCCAATATATAAGACATCTTTGCATCTTCTGAGTCTCATTTCATGCACAACTACATCAGCAGTCAGACGTCCCGAGGGCTTTGATCCATCCACATCATAAATGCTGGCTTTATTCTGAAAATTCTTCAGCATTTCCCCAGTAGCCAGTTGAGTGCCTTCCAGCCTGGGGATCTCATCTTCCAGCATTATACTGCAATTTGTTTTATTGTGAGTATCCATTGGATTTACATGGCAAGGTACAAAAGTAGATTGCCAGGCTTTTCTTCCATGCAGTTTAAGTTTAGTGCTGTTGCTGTCACTGAAATGTGATCTGCCGCCGCCAACACTGTCCCATTCTGCTGCTGCCCAGATGGGTGGTTTGTCTTGGTCTGGCACCTCAGCTGAGACCTGTCCTTCTTGGGAGACCCTGCCAGTAGTTAAACTACCGATAGCTCTCAGCATCACTGATGCACACAAGCCCTCACAGCATGACAAGCTGCAAACCAAGTGAAGGGTGATTAGACTACTATTGTGGCATAAGTAATCTTGGCCTTAAAGAATCTTCAGACAATACAGAATACGGCCATCAAACTACTAGGTAATCCATCCAAGTATGACCACACCACTTTATTGTAACCAGTGGCTTCCAATATCCTACCATTTGTTATTTCAAGGTCCTTATGCTTGCACATAAAGCATTCTACTCTGGTCTGCCACTCTACTTATTCTCTCTTCTTATATCTTATCATCCTCAAGCAATTAATGTTTCGACTGTAGTTATGAATCCACCTGTAGTTCTGCTTTTTCTTCTTCACTTCCTCCCTCTAAACTCTCTACCTCTTTACATTCACAACAGATCATTTTGCTTGAAATCCAAAGCAGCCCTGAAGACTTACTACTTCAAATCTACTTATTCAGGCATACTATGATAAATTATCTCCCTCCCTAATTGGAGCCAGAGGGAGCTGCCATCTGACAGTGGACCTAGGTATGTCCTCCTTCTGATCTTTCTTACATTTGCTGTGCTCATTTATGATTGTAGTTCCTTTTTCTTCTTTCCTTTTTCTAGTTTTATTGTAAACCACCCTCAGTGCTGAATTTAGTGAGAGACAATAAGGAAAACACCCAATAAACAATAAGCAACAATAATAATTGTTCTTTGAAGAGCAAGTTGCAACTGTGGTGATTCTAGCTTTTATTATTTTCACAAGATTAGATCTATTAGAACTTTTTTAGATAGGGATGCACTACCGTACTTATATTGGTACATGCATTCATTATGGTAAGACTTGACTATTGTAGTATCCTTTATAATGGGGTAAGGCAGGTTAGCCTTTAAAAATGCCAGTGTATATAAAATGCAGCAAAGTAATTAATCGCACAAAATGGTTTGATCATGTTCATCCATTGTCCATTCAATATCTCTGGCTTCGAATATAATAAAGAATCAAGTTGAAGGGGGCTAAGATGGCATCAGTGAGGGTGGTGTATAAGTGAGTTCTCTGCACCCCAATGTGTGCCGCTGTTACTGGTTTGCTCTAGTCTGGGGAAGCTGCCTGGGAAGAGGAAGGGGAAGCCTGAGTGAGGTCCCAATGCAAAAAAAGTCTTCGGTTCAGTTTCTCCAAATTGGTTACTTTTGCGCATTAACCATAAAAAACTGCTCTAAGAGTATAACTAATCCAGCATCAAAATGTCTCTTAGTTATCTAATCTATTCCACCACGCTAATCACTACAAAGATTTTCTAATGGTGGCTAAACATTCTCTTATTGAAAATACCCTAAAACTACTTATTATATGGAGAGAGACCTCAGGATGGCTATAAACCCTTCATATGGCAAAACTAGTTACCATAAGGGATAGCGAGATACATCACCGAAGAAGAAGACGATACTCTGATATCTAGAGCAGGTGTAGAAACATAGAAATATGATGACAGAAAAAGACCACATGGCCTATCTAGTCTGTCCTTCCATATCAACAACTACAACAGTCCACTTTTTACCTTTAGAGATCCTCTGTGTTTATCCCATGCTTTTTTGAATTCAGTTACTGTCCTCATCTCTACCACCTCCACTGGGAGACTATTCCACGGATCCACTACTCTTTCCGTAAAGAAATATTTCCGCATATCACTCCTGAATCTATCTCCCTTCACCCTCATCCCATGTATAGAAACATAGGTGCAATAATTAGATGACCTAAATGGTTGCCTAGAGAGTCAAACTTCTGGGGGCACCCCTTGCCATCACTTTGGCCCTCTCGGGACCTGCAGCAGTGACAGTGGCTGAAAACAGCCCCGCAGTGGTTATCTTTAAACGTCAGCACCACAGAGCTGTTTGCTTCCAGCCCTCCGCCCCCCACCCCCCCTCGACACCCGATGATTTTTTTTCTTTTCATTTTCGGGATCATCTTGTGTTGAGATCTGGCATGGTCATAGGAATTACAGTGCTGTCAAGAAACAGTGCAAAATGATTACCTTCACAAGTACTACTTACGTATGTTGCATGGAGGGAACAGTGTCATTGTAAAGGCAAAGCTGAATGAATCATAGACTCAGCAGTGGAAGAATTCATTCACACAGGATTAGGTTCCTGCTTTACCAAGAATAAAGTCATTAAATCTGTAACCTGATGCTCCAGATTAAACTGTGGCCATCCGCCAAAATTGAACAGAAGTTTAATTTTTAATGTTGCCTGATCATCTTCAAGAATATCAAATTACTACAACCAGGGCAGCATGGGAGCAGTGGATTCTAGAATGGAGATTCTCGAGTACATTGCTTGACTGGTCATATTAGTTTATTTTGCCCTTTTATAGTGGTTCTATCCAGTTCCACATTATACTGCCACATTTTCTTTTCTTAATTATACATTTAATTTGTTTACAAACAAGTAAACAAGACAGAAAATGAGAACCCCACCATTAAATAACCAAAAAGCAAAAGAAAATATTTATCTCACAAGTCCACATCTAGAGGAAAATGGTACCCTATTATACACAGAACCCCCCCCCCCACACACACACACAAAATACACTGCTTGCCAAAGAGTGTAATTATATAAACCCAAATAAACAATGCAGATTAGCAAAACATGCAACTAGGTGACAGGGCTATTTTGTACCTTAGAATGATTTTACACAATAGAATGAGGTTTCAAAAATTCCTCCAGTTGTGATACTTCCAGGAACCTATAGCTCATCCCCCCCCCCCCCCCACCGATGTCACCAGGCATTTGCAAGGAAATTTTAAGAAAAATGTAGCACCCATTTCAAGCACACATGCCTTCAAAGCTAAAAAAGCCTTGCGCCTAACCTGAGTTTGCCTGGAGACATCAGGGAAGATAATAATCTTTTGCCCACAAAAGAACACATCTTTGTTTTGAAAATACAGTTGAAGAATCATATTTGCATCCATCTCAGAATTAAAGGATACGAGCAAGGTAGCCTGAGTAGAAATCTCATCCTGTGATGACTCAGTAAAATCAGAAATATTCAGACTCTATCGGGGACAAATTATCATGGTCTCCACCCTCCACGTTAGAAACCTTTGCAGCCCGAGTCTCAAGGATCCATGTTGAATGATGCTGAGAAGATCAAGAAAAGGTGGAAAGAATACAGAATCATTATACCATAACAATCATAATGGACCAACAGCTGTTTCAACCTGCACCTTTATAGAAACATAGAAATATGACGACAGAAAAAGACCACATGGCCTATCTAGTCTGTCCTTCCATAACAACAACAGTCCCCTTTTTACCTTTAGAGATCCTCTGTGTTTGTCCCATGCTTTTTTGAATTCAGTTACTGTCTTCATCTCTACCACCTCCACTGGGAGACTATTCCATGGATCCACTACTCTTTCCATAAAGAAATATTTCCGCATATCACTCCTGAATCTATCTCCCTTCACCCTCATCCCATGTCCCCTCGTAGCAGAATTTGCTCTCAATTGAAAGAGGCTCTCTCCCTGAACATTTATGCCACGGAGGTATTTAAACATCTCAATCATATCACCTCTATCCCGCCTTTCCTCTAAGGTGTACATATTAAGATCCTTCAGTCTATCCTCATATGCTTTATAATGAAGACCACTAATCATTTTAGTAGCCACCCTCTGCACTGACTCCATCCTGTTCACATCCTTTTGAAGGTGCGGTCTCCAGAATTGCACACTATACTCCAAATGAGGTCGCACCAAAGATTTATACAGAGGCATTATCACCTCCTTTTTTCTGCTAGCCATTCCTCTCCGTATGCACCCAAGCATCCTTCTAGCTTTTGCTGTCGCCTTTTCTACCAGTTTAGCTACTTTAAGATCATCAGACACAACCACGCCTAGGTCCCGCTCTTCTTTAGTGGACAAAAGTACTTCACCCCCTATACTATATTGCTCCCTTGGATTGCTGCAGCCCAAATGCATGACCTTACATTTTTTAACATTAAATCCCAGCTGCCAAATTCTAGACCATTCTTCAAGCTTAGCTAGATCGCTCCTCATGTTATCTACCCCTTCCTGGGTGTCTACTCTATTGCAGATTTTGGTATCATCCGCAAAGAGGCAAACCTTACCTGAAAGCCCTTCCGCTATATCACTAACAAAGATGTTAAAAAGATGATGATCAGGAACCATTAGTGATGAAAGAAGAAGTTGAAGCAGCACTGAAAGTCTTATCAAAGAACAAAGTACTAGGAATTGATAGCATTCCCATTGAAGTATTACAGTAATCTGATGCAGCTGTTATCATTTGGAAGACAACATCATGACCAACTGACTAGAAAAGATCTGTGTTTATACCACTACTAATTTCCAGTTAGTTGGATCACCTTTCTTTATCACACAATCGCTCTGATCCCACATGCCAGCAAGATTCTACTCAAGATTATTCAGCAGAGATTACAACTATACCTGGAACGAGAGCTGTCTGAAAAACAAGCAGAGTTCAGGAAAGGGTGAAGAACGAGAAACATCATCACGGATGAGAGATGGATCCTTGAAAAAATTAAAGAATACCAAAAGGATATCTATTGGTGTTTTATTGACTACAGCAAGGCTTTTGACTGTGTAAACCATGAGAAACTCTGGGCCACATTAAGAAGCATGGGTATACCAGAACACCTGATTGTTCTCTTGCACAATCTTTACGATGATCAAGAAGCAACTGTTCGAACGGAACAAGGAAAAACAGAATGGTTTGAAATCAGCAAAGGTGTATGACAAGGCTGCATACTTTCCCCCTTCCTGCTTAATTTATAAGCAGAACAAATTATCAGAGAAACAGGACTGTATGAAGACAACAGAGGTATGAAGATTGGTGGAAGACTCAACAACCTTCACTATGCTGATATCACATTACTGGCTGAAAGTGAAGACAATCTGAAACATTTGCTTCTCATGGTCAAGGAACATAGTCTTAAAATGGGCCTGCATCTTGATGTAAAGAAGATAAAGATCCTGATAACTGGCAAAATCAATAAGTCCATCATTGATGGAGAAGAAATTGAAATAGAGGACAACTTTAACCTCCTTGGATCAACTCAATAAAGATCAACAAGCAGTCAAGAAATCCGATGAAGCATTGCTCTTGGCAGAATGGCTATGAAGGACCTAGACAAGATTCTCCAGAGCAGAGATGTCTCTCTCCAAACAAAGATTCCACTCATTCAAGCCATGATATTTTCAATAACATCAAATGGATGCGAAAGTTGAACAGTGAAAAAGATAGAAAGAAAATTGATGCCTTTGAATTATGGTGCTGGCAGCGAATACTGTGTATTCCATGGACTGCCTGAAGAACAAACCAGTCAGTACTAGAGGAGATCAAACCTAAGCTTTCTTTAGAAGCTCAGATGGCAAGACTTCAACTTTCATACTTTGGACACATCATGTGAAGAGAGAGATCATCAGATAGACATCATGCTTGGTAAGGTAGAAGGTCAACACAAAAGAAGGAAGGTCAGCAATGAGATGGATTAATGCAATAACAGTAGCTATAGGTGCCCCAATGAGCCGCCTGACTAAAGAATGAACACAGTTTAGGACAACTATCCAGAGGGTCGCCCTGAGTCGACACCGACTCAACGGCATTTAACAACAACAACATCCTCCGTATTAGTAACCTTTGCAGCCTGAGGCATTTAATACAAATTATTAAGAGAACGTTTATCAGCATCCTGATAACCTAACACTTCACTCAAATATTTATGAAAAAGAATTAGCGGTGATAAATAGCGAATAATGGGAAGTTAAGACATCTCAGGTTCTTAGCTTGGTAGGCATTCTCTAAAAACTCCTGCTATCGGTGGAGGGCGAGGCTATCCTTTGTAAAAGATATAGCGGTCCCTTGCTAGTTGAGAGCCCAAGTTTGTTTTCTTAAGACGAGAGTCCAAAGCTGAAAATTGAGAATCATGTTGGCCTAACTTCGCTACCGTTTCCTTAGTAAATTCAGAGAACTGAGAACTAGTACCATTCAATGACGTGTCAATCCAAGAGAGAACTTGCCAAATATCAATTAAAGAAACATCTGAGCACTTGTCCCCAGTAGTAAAAACACTAGGAAAACCGTGCAAACAATTGGACACTTCCAGGACCTGCACTATATGGGGCAAAGGAATTGCACTGGCCTCGACAGGTCAACAGAGGATCCAACTGCACTAAACATACCATGGGAATGCGACTGAGAGGAAGTTGCAGGACCCAGTACCCCACTGCTAGCCTGTGGGATTGGGTTAACTGCCATCGCGGAAAATGAACTATCCAAAGATCCCAGGCCCCCAGAAATGGGCAACAATAGCCTTTCCTTCTCTTTTGCAGGTAGCAATATGTGCTTGTCCATAGGGCCAAAGATCTTCACAGATTTCAATAGATTAACAGTACTCACATTTAAGGTCTTCTTCTTATGTTTCCCCATTCCAATGCACCAAATTCCTCGTGTTCCTCAGTGCTCCTTTGGACATGCCCATGTCTGCATCCCGCAGTACAAGGGCACGTTTTAAGGCCCCCAGATGACAGGAAACTCCCACTTACTGCCTGCATAAACACACAGTGTCTGGTTTCCCGTAAACAGCAACACACTCCAGGTAACAACTCTCAAGCGGTAGTGTGCAGAGCTGTGTTTAAGGCCCATAGATGGCAGGGGAGCCAATCACGGCATGAATGGTGTGGGTGGCAGAAGGAAGCTCTCACTTACTGTCTGCACAAACACACAGCGTCCGGTCTCCGGTAAGCAGCAACACAGTCCAGGTAACAACTCTCCATACTGGCACATTTTAATGGGGAGACAAACAAAACTGCTATGCATCTACCACGGTGGGGGGAAGTTGCAACTGCTAAATGTTTTTATGATTTAATGGTAGGGATGTGCAGGGGCAAAACGTTTTCAGTTCATTCTCAATGTCTTGGGGTATTGATATCATTCTGTGCACTTTAGGGCACTGTGTTTGCTGCCTTACCCCTCACTCAATGTCTTGGGGTATTGATGAAGTTTTATGTTTCATTTTTATTTTATAGACCACAAATCAGAATAATATCTAAGTGGGAGGAAGCTATATATTATTCAGTACAAGACAAATGAATGGAAGGAGGTGGCGCAGGAGGAACACAATGATCTGAAAAAAATATTCAGTAGCTTGCTGCATAAAAAGAACACAGTGGGGATGGAGGAAGGACTTACATTGAAGCAACAATCTGAGAGCTGTTTTCTCACAGCAAGAATACCATCCTGTAGTAATGGATATTGATGCCACATTTATTTTTGACTTTCTCTGCTTATATACCACTTTTCTACAAGTAGTGTATATGTTTCCCTTGTCCCTGAAGGGTTCTTAATCTGCTTTTGTACCTGAGGCAATGGAGGGTTAAGTGGCATGCGTAAGGCAACAAGGAGCACCTGTGTGACCAGAAATCCCAGTCCTTCTGACCCATGGTTGCTGCCCTCTAGTGGAATTCAAACCCTGCCCCTCCAGCCTGAAGTAACTTTCCCCATTCACTAGGCCACTCATCCCTTGATTGTGCCAGTATTTTACTCCCTTTTGAAGGAGTAAACAACTGATCTATTTTCACCAGGTCCACTCATCTCATTATTTTATAGATTTCTATCATATCTAACCTCAGCCTTCTCTTTTCCAAGCTGCAGATCCTTAACTTTTTAAGTCTTTCCTCATAGGAGTGTCCTTCATTCCCCTTTATCATGTTGGTCATTCTTCTCTATACCTTTCTAATTCTACTATATCCTTTTTAAGATATGGCAACCAGAACTGCATACAATATTCAAGGTATGGTTGCATCATGTAAGGATAGAGATATTATAATATCCTTGGTTTTATTCTCTATTCATTTCTATATGATTCCTAACATTCTATTTGCTTTCCTGACAGCCGTTGCATACTAGAACATTCCTGAGTGGAGGCAGTGGAACCGGAACCAGTACCAATGGGCCGATTTGCAAGAAAGCCTGGAACATGGAGGAAACAGAGACTGATAAATAACATCTCTGAACACATTGGGAGTTTTTACATTGGAAGCCCTGTAAACATTACAGCATCACTGTGCCTGAAAAGCACTGGGATCATGACCCTAAGAGAATTACAGAGAACAAAGAGTTTATGATCACCTGGGACATTCACATTCTGACAGATAGAAACTGGATGTGAGGAAACGCGACATAGTGGTAAAGGAGAAAATCAACAGAATGGCATTGGGCATCAGTTCCCAATGATTATTCTGTGAATCACATGGAGAGGCAGAAGATCTTGAAGTACCGAGAAGTGCAGTTAGAGACCGAGAACGTGTGGCAGAAAGATACAGACCCATTGTATTGGGAGCCACCAATTTGATAAAGAAGAATTTACAAGCACATCTTGACAAACTACCTATATATGTTACATCTTACAAATTCCAGAAGGAACTTCTCTTTGGCACGATGCAAGTGCCACAACAAGCATTAGCGGTAAGTTTGAGAGACAGAGATCACAATCCACATATCCTAGCTTAGGTTCATGACTGCCATTGTATGAGCAAAACTAACCCATCTGAAGAAACTGCCCCAGAAGTGTTTCAATTTTTGTTGAGTGCACTCAAAGTTCAATTTAACTTTAAAATTTGCTTTTTTTTTAAAGTTTTCCTTTGGAAGCCTTTATTTAAATACCTTTGGATCGCAGTTCCTAAATGAGAAAAATGTTTAAAAGAAGAGATACTTGCCTGTTGTAGGGTTCTTTTTTGCCCTGAGTATTTACCTAGAATAGAGAGAGAGAACGAGAGATTTTCACAAAGAATCTTGTTCCTTAACAGAACTCCAGTCCAGTCCCTTTACTCACAGGTTGCGTAACCCTTCCAGCAGCTTGGAGGCTGAGCCCATCATCGTTTTGATGATAGTGGTATAAATACCACTGGCACCACCCACAGGCACCAGTATTCTCAGCCTCCAAGCAGCTGGAGGGTTACCGTAAGCCAGGAGCTTACTGGTTCTTAGTTTTCTTTGATACCCTGTTTATTTTCATTTCTTTAATTTCTTTAATTTCATTAATTTACCTTTTTCTTTAGTTGAGGGAGTTTTTCCTACTCCTATTGCTTTCTTTAGTTAGATCGCTTGGCTCCAATTCTCCCCCTCCCCCCCCCTTTCCCGGTTTTCCCGAGGACTTGGGAAGGAGAGGTTTATTTGAGCAGCAGGGCATCCGGTACTTCGGCTCCCGCCCCGCTCTCTGTTGCCTCGCACCGAAGCCCCCGCGGCGGGCTGAGCGCTAGAGCGCATCTCCACGCTAAAACCCCGGATCAGGGGCTGTGCACGGAGAACAACATTGCTCCTCTCCCTGCCACGCTGCCGCCTCGCGCTTACAGCGACTATCCAGGCTGAGCGCTAGAGGCGGCACGCTAGTTCCATCTACACTCTGAAGCTCCGGTTCGGGGGCTGAGCTCGGGGAACAACAACGCTTCTTTCTCTGCCTCGTTGCCGCCTCGCGCTTACAGCGGCTATACAGGCTGAGCGCTAGAGGCGGCAGAGGATCGTCAAGGCGATTATTCTAACGGCGGGGGGACCCGACGGTGAGAGCAAGTTCGCCGGCCACATGTACTGACTCCACGTTGCCGAGGCCTACCACGTGGCGTCTATCTGCAGTCAGCGGGCCCAGCAGGAGGAGCGCGGCCTGCAGAGCAGCAAGTCAGCGAAATCGCAAGTATTGCAGAGACTTTAACTTCCTAATTTAATTTATCTAATTTATTTAATTTAGGTAGATAAATCCATTTTATTGATTTTGTTGCTTTGAGGCTGAGTTAGGGTCCTCGCCCTTCCCCCCCCCCCCCCCCCCCCCCCCCACCCCCCCCCCCCCCCCCCCCCCCCCGGGCATAGGAAAATCTTTGATTTGGGCCCATTTAGCTTCATTAAATTAATTTCAGTTCTTTTCATTTCTCCCTTTCCTCTTGGTTCTAGAATACCAATTTTAGGGGGAAAAAGGATGACAGGAAAATTACGCTGCCCGTCCTGCGGCACACGCAGAGTTGTGGATTCTGAGGCCGGGATCTGCCGGGGTTGTGCTGCAGAAGCAGCTTCTGTGGAGCAGGAGATGCAGTTGTCCATGGATCAGACTGCTCAGGGCTCTCAAGGTCCCAGGGAAGGTGGAAGGGATTCTTCACACTCTCCCCCGCCGTCTACATCTGTCTGCCCAGGCCCCCCCACGGAGGGAGGCTGGGAGCATTTTTCTCCTGAATTTGTCCTTCTGTTGCACAAAGCTTATTGTATGCGTCAGCAGGGATTCACGGAGCCCCTGCTGCCGAAAGAAGGTGGCCGGCCCGGTCCAGGGAAGACAAGCTCCCATGACCCCGGAGCCCCCCTTAAGCGCTCTAGGCTAATGGGGGAGGAACCTCTCATGCCTCATTCTCCCTCCACTCCTGATGAGGAGGGCTCAGACAGAGAAATGGGGGAGGAAGAGGAAGAGCTTGAGGAGGGGGAGATCCCGGAAGAAGAGCATTCCCGGATAGTTAGAGTATTTCGCCGGGAGGAGCTCCCAGCTTTGATTAATGAATCCTTGAAGGTGCTCAATATGGCATCGGACATACCTACAGAAGAAGAAGCGTTGGAGGATCCTTTGATTCAAGCCGTCAGAAAAACACAGAAGGTCTTTCCGGTCCACAGGGTGGGACGCCAGATGATCCAGGAGGAGTGGAATCAACCGGAGTCCAGTCTAAGGGGGGTGAGGGCCATGTCTCGCTTGTACCCGGTACCGGAAGCGGACAAGGATCTGCTGAAGTCCCCAAAGGTAGACGCGGCGGTTTCTGCAGTGACAAAGAAGATGACCATTCCGGTCGAGGGCGGCGCAGCACTTAAAGATAGTCAGGATAGAAAGCTGGACTCGTTGCTGAAGCAAGCCTTTGATGTTAGTGCCCTCGCCCTGCAGGCCTCAGTGTCAGGAGCGTGGGTAGCAAGAGCCTGCCTGAGGTGGGCACAACAGCTTCAACTAACGGATGGCGCCGCTTCCGATGCGCAAGCTAGTGCTACGCGCTTGGAGTCTGGTTCCGCCTTTCTAGCAGATAGTCAGTACGACCTTATTAGGAGCCTAGCCAAGAACATGGCCTCGGTGGTAGCAGCCAGGAGATATCTGTGGCTACGCAATTGGGCAGCGGACCCCTCCTCGAAGGCTCGCCTGAGTCGCCTTCCATTCAAGGGGAAGTTGCTGTTTGGTGAGGACCTGGAAAAGTTGGTGAATGATCTTGGCGAGTCTAAGGGAGGTAGGCTTCCAGAAGATAGACCTAAACAAAACCGTGCGACGGGCCCTGTTCGCAACCAGCCGAGGGATTTTCGCAGGTTCCAAACGACCAGACAGAATTTTTTTCCTAGGGGTCACCCCTCGCCTAGAGGTCAAGCCTTCCGAGGGTTTCGAGGAGCAGGAAGAGGCTTTGGGACTTCCGCCACATCCTCAGGCCCTAGGAAAACACAATGAGTCTGCGGGGGCCCAGGAGAAAGGCCTGCTGGTGGGGGGCCGGTTAAGGCAGTTCCTTCCCGCCTGGGCCCGAGTCACATCGGATCGTTGGGTACTGGAAATAATCAGAGAGGGTTATGCCCTCGAATTCACAAAGCAAGTTCCCCCAGCCTTTATGCTGTCTCCCTGCGGCTCTCCAGAAAAGAGAGCAGCAATAGAAGACACCCTTTCAAGGCTGATCGAGCTGGGAGCGGTGACCCCCGTCCCGAAAGACCAATACGGTTACGGTCGATACTCAATCTATTTTGTGGTACCAAAGAAAGAAGGGTCCTTCCGTCCAATCCTGGACTTAAAGCAAGTCAATCGTTGCCTCTCGGTTCCTCATTTTCGGATGGAGACCCTGAGGTCGGTCATTGCAGCGGTAAGACAGGGGGAGTTTCTAACATCGCTAGACTTGACGGAAGCATACCTACATATCCCGGTACGAAAATCCCATCAGCAGTTCCTGAGATTTGCAGTGCCGAGGGGTCATTTTCAGTTCCAGGTTCTTCCCTTTGGCCTAGCAACAGCTCCCAGGACATTCACCAAGGTAATGGTAGTGGTTGCCGCGTCCCTTCGCAAGGAGGGCATTCTAGTACATCCATACCTGGACGATTGGCTAATTCGGGCAAAAACTGAGTCAGAGAGTCGTGCAGCTACAGCCAGGTTGGTGGAATTCCTGGAGGAGTTGGGTTGGGTCATCAACCGGGCAAAGAGCAGATTAATTCCCTCGCAGGAGATCGATTACCTCGGAGCAAGATTCGACACAAGGAGAGGAAGAGTTTACCTGTCGGAACAGAGGTTACGAGATCTGAGGAGCCTAGTCTCTCGCTTCATTGCAAGACGGATCCCTACCGCTTGGCATTACCTTCAGCTTTTGGGCACCATGGCGGCAGCAATAGAAGTAGTACCGTGGGCCAAGGCACATATGCGACCTCTGCAATGCGCATTGTTACGACGATGGTCCCCCCAGCACCATTCATTATCCATGCAGCTGCCCTGTCCTCTTCAGATCAGAAGGACCCTCTGGTGGGAGTGCCCAAAGAACCTGGGATGCGGGATGCCTCTCGACCCACCACAATGGATACAACTAACGACAGATGCAAGCCTAGCAGGATGGGGGGCTCATTGCGAGGGACAATTCGCACAGGGGAACTGGACCCCGAGGGAATCTCGGTGGTCCATCAACAGGTTAGAGCTGAGGGCAGTGGCGCTAGCACTCAGAGCTCTCGAGCCCTTGGTGCGGCAGAGGGCAATCCGCGTCCTCTCGGACAATGTCACCACGGTGGCCTACATCAACCACCAAGGGGTGACGAGCAGCCCCCTGCTGGAGAAGGAGGCAGACAGCCTCTTACAGTGGGCCGAAGCACACCTATTGGACCTGTCAGCTCAACACGTGGCAGGAACAGACAATGTGACGGCCGATTATCTCAGCAGACACAAGATAGACCACGGGGAATGGGAACTAGCGCAGGAAGTGCTCGACCAAGTGGTAGCCCTTTGGGGAGTACCGATCATGGACCTCATGGCGCGCTACGAAACGGCCAAAGCAAGTCGGTTCTTCAGTCGAAGAAAGGAAAGGATGTCAGAAGGCTTGGATGCCCTGGTCCAGAAGTGGCCTTCGGAAGGTCTCCTGTACGTGTTCCCACCCTGGGCCCTCATAGGGAGAGTTCTAAGAAGAATAGAGGCCCATCCAGGTCTGGTAATACTCATAGCTCCGGATTGGCCTCGTCGACCATGGTATGCAGACCTGTTGAGACTAACGGCTCTTTGCCCTTGGAGGCTCCCCGACAGAAAGGATTTGCTACGGCAGGGTCCAGTACTCATGCCCCACGTGCATCGATTCTCGCTTACGGCTTGGCCCTTGAGAGGACGCGGCTCGTGAAGCGAGGTTACTCGGCTTCGGTAATTTCGACCCTGCTGAACGCTCGGAAACGCTCGACCTGCCTTTCCTATGTCAGAGTATGGGCATATTCGAGGCATGGTGCTCAGATCACCATAAGAAACCCTCAGAAGCCTCAGTTCCGGAGGTGTTAGAGTTCCTACAAGCAGGTTTCGAGAAAGGTTTGTCTCACAGCTCGTTACGAGTTCAGCTAGCGGCCATTTCTTATAGAGGAAAAGTTCGGGGCAAGTCTCTAGGAGATCACGCTGATGTGGGCAGATTCCTGAGGGCGGTCAAACGCTTACGACCTCAACAAAGATCAGTGATCCCACCTTGGGACTTAAACCTAGTTTTGGATGCTCTAACCAGGGAACCCTTTGAGCCGGCAAGGAGTTCCTCCCTAAAAGACTTGACCCTGAAGACGGTATTTTTGGTAGCTATTTGTTCGGCTAGGAGGGTTTCGGAGCTCCAAGCTCTCTTGTCTCGGCCTCCCTTCCTGTCTTTTTTCAAGGACAAGGTGGTCTTACGGATGGTTCCTTCCTTCCTACCCAAGGTCTCCTCCCCCTTTCATATGAACCAAACAATCTCACGCCCGTCCTTCGCAGGAGAAACTCAGGAAGGAGAGAGTACCAAACTGCGTCTACTAGATTTGCATAGAGTGCTGAGACGGTATCTCTCACGCACAGCATCCTTCCGCAAGTCCGAACGGCTCTTCGTTCAATTTGGAGGGCCGCACAAGGGGAAAGCGGCGGCCAAAGCATCCATTTCTAGGTGGATCAGGGAGACCATTGCCTCTGCCTACATTCTCAAGGGGAGGCAGGTCCCAACGGGTCTTCGCGCGCATTCAACTCGAGCGCAGTCGGCCTCCTGGGCAGAGCATAGCTTGGTTCCACCGCTAGACATCTGTAGAGCGGCTACCTGGTCCTCTCTGCATACCTTTTCCAAGCACTACAGACTGGATGTCCAGAGTAGAGCAGACACCAGGTTTGCGGGTGTGGTACTTCGGTCCGGACTGGCGAACCCCACCCAGGTATGAACTGCTCTGTTACATCCCAAGAGTAAAGGGACTGGACTGGAGTTCTGCTAAGGAAAAAGTAATTAGTCCTTACCTGCTAATTGGTGTTCCTGAAGGAACTCCAGTCCAGTCCCTGATCCCGCCCAGGTTCGGTTTTCTAGGGGTCAGAAGAGAATAAAGGACCGAAGTCGAGGCAAGGAACGGGGCAGAAGCTGAAAACTCCAAGAGCTAGGGAGGTTCAGGGAAGAGTGCCCAAAGCTGGGTCGGCCTCGGGTGAGCCTTCTCCTTCCCCCCTTCCCCCCTTACCACTGTTCTGTCATCCTTTAAAAAAAAAAAAAAGTGTTTATTTTGCTTTCCTGTTTCGTTAGTTTTGAGTTTGTTTTACGCATTATAGTTCGGGTACCTGTCAGGACTGCTTTTTCATCAGATTACTGGTGCCTGTGGGTGGTGCCAGTGGTATTTATACCACCATCATCAAAACGATGATGGGCTCAGCCTCCAAGCTGCTGGAAGGGTTACACAACCTGTGAGTAAAGGGACTGGACTGGAGTTCCTTCAGGAACACCAATTAGCAGGTAAGGACTAATTACTTTTTATTTGACAGAAAGAGAAAGTAGAATATTGGTGTAACTTATCTGAATAATTCTCTCAGGCGATTTCTGTAATATTGATGCCATCCTAATTCTCCCGTGTAAAGAAAAATGAATAATTATTAGGAATTGTTGTTTATTTCAATATCTGATGCAATATGCTTTTATTAATTCTGCTTGTAAATCTGCTGTTTCAGTACATTAAGCATTTGTTAATATTTTTGAACTATTTCATTCATACTCATCAATTAAAGTATGTTGAAATAAACATCACTTGAACTGCAGTTACACTATATTAGTGAAAGATCTTGAAGAAAGGTTGTTACATATCCTTATCTGTAAGAGTACAGTGGTTTACTAACATCTATTTAACAAAGTCCATATCCTTCTAGCTTATTTTTCTCTCTCTTTGTAGTCAGGAGAGACAAGTTAGTTTAACCTGTTTTATTTAATCTGAGTCTAGTGTCATTATTATAGTTAAGGTAAAGGCTACCACTGCAACTATTCCATCCTAAAATACTAGAGCAATCGATACCTGAACCCAGGTTCCATTATATATTTTGAATTGTGGGTTTCGGCCTTCATGGTCTCCTTAGACTTTGGAGTAGTCCTCCATCTTTACAGTATAGAAGCACCAATGTTTGGAATTTAAACATATAAAGGCACATTTTAGATAGGACATGGGGATCAGAATTGCGACGTCGAGGTCATTAGAACTGGTGTAAGTGCTCATGCCTACTTTGAAATGCAATTTCAATCACTCATGCCCCGTCTTATAAATCCAGATGCACGTGTACGTGACTTCATAAAACAGATGTGAAATGCTCACATTAAAACACACGTTAACCTAGGCGTGACATAAAATTACCCTCAAAATGGTCCAAAATGCACTAATACCTGGGTCTCTACTTTTTCCATGTTGTAAAGCATGACAGCCTTTCTGTGAAGCATATTGTAACTTGTGGGTCTTCTGTATAGTAAACTTTAATCTATAGTCCACTATATTCAAATATTTATGCAAAGTTTTACGTAATGAGCTGTTATGGTGGAAAAAGCATGCAATGCAGTTTATCATGATTTGAGAACAGGCACACAAATATTTATTTATTTTTATTTAACAGTTTCTTATATTGACACACTGGCTTTTGCAAAAAGGGTGTAACAATATTGTTTTATTGTTCTTCATAGCCAAACTTTCTGAAACATTTTGCTACCCATAAGTTGCACATTTCTCACAAGACGGACAACGTCCTGTGGGAAGTCCTAAGGGTTAATGTATCGGTCACCTTACTGTATGGTGGTTTTTTCCATTGTTACAGTAGCCTGTTCTTTTGTATTTTCCTGCCTGTCTGCTGTTATTCTCCTGCAGAATCCAATTGTTTTGCCTGTCTGTGTGCCTCTCTGTTTGCTTCCTGCTGATGTCAAATCATGTGACCATACCCCCCGCCCCCCCCCAATCAGGTGACCTGGAAGAAGCCCTTAAATCAAACACCATCACAGCATTCCGCGCCTTGGTTCATAAAGCCTTACGCACTGGCACTCCCTCTTACCTCTCTTCATGCATTATCCCCCATGCTCCTCCGTGGTTTCCTATTGCCTTCATCTTCCTTCCCCTTCTTGCACCCACTGCGAATCTACCCATTGCTCCTCCTCCTATTTTCTGGGTCCCAGCCTTTGGAACGCACTGCCTGCCGATCTCTGCCTGGAACTGTACTTCCCCAGATTTAAGTTCCTACCCTCCCTCTCTTAGTCATTCTGTTGTATATCTCTTCTTCTCCTTTGCTATGATTTTATTAGTGTTCCTTTCTTTCTTCTCCAATTGCTTTTAGGTACACTGCTCTGCTGTTATGAAGGACGGTATAGCAACTTTCAACACACCATAAACCATACACATTGTTTATAATCATAGGCTGGGCTGGGAGAACCATTAGGTGCACTAGGTGGTTGCCTAGAGTGGCAATTTCTGGGGATGCCAAAGAGCAGACCATTCAAAGCTAAATAATAGATGTTGATAGTTGGTAGGGGGGGAGAGGGAATGTAAAGCTTAAGTTCTGTATAGGGCACCCATGTAGGAGGAGGAATGGCTTAGTTGTTGGGGCAAGTTGCTGTGGGCTGGAGTGCTGGGGGTTCAAATCATGCTGGAAGACAGCAACCTTTGGGCTAGAAGGACGGGGGTTTCTAGTCCCACAGGCACTACATGTGGCCTTGGGTAAGTCACTTAACCCTTCGTTGTCTCAGGTACCAAACAGATTGTGAGCCCTTTGCGGACAAGGGAAATATATGCCATACCTGAATGTACATGGCTTTGACCTGGTGGAAAGTGGTATATAAGCATTGCTGAATAAATAACAATACCTTGAACCAACTTTGGGGACAGCCCTGCCCCTAGGTAATTTTCAAGGGGATAATACCCATATAGTTAATTTTTGACAATTGCCAACAGGCACAAACTATCCATAGACTCTGCAGCGACATGCACTATTAACAATTTCTCTCCACAAAAAATCCAGGCATTTGTCTGAATCTTAGGCTTTGGCAATCACAATCCGTACTCCAAACCCCCTGCCACCACCTCTGAAATGAGAAAAGGATGGGTAAGATATGAAGGTCCTTAAAAGGAGGTGAGTTGTCTTTCATTACCTCCAGATCTCTGAAGCATGTCTGACTGTGGCTGAAAGTGGCTTGGTTCAGACAGCACATATTTTGTCAAAAAAAAAGTAATTTCAAACCTGTTTGGATCTTAGTCTCATTTTGACCCCAATAATTTTTGGAGCTAGACAAGACAACAAAATAATGGACTCTCGGGGCTCGATATTGTACTGAAACGCTATGCGCTGCCGACCTCTAACCCCTAGATATTCAATGCCGGGGTCATGTGCAGCCCCGGCCTTGAACATCCAGGGTCACCACACACCCTCCAATGACACAGAAGCTAACTGGGTAGCGGTGATATTGTACCGCTATCTGATTAGCTACAACAGGGAAAACCAAGCCAGCTTTTGTTGCGCCTAGTTTTACCCACAGGTCACTAACCGGGAGCAGTACAATATTGCCGCTACCTGGTTAATGACTGTTGCTGCCCATGACATGCCCCGGGGATATTCAGGGATATTCCGTTCAGTGGCATTTACACAGTTTACAGCTCTGTAAACCATGCAAATGCCTTGGAATATCAGGCCCTCATTTCTTAGCTAACATTTGAACATTTTTCCAATGGTAAAAAGTCTTGAAAGCTTTAATAAAAAGCCTTTAATAGTTTAAGCTGCCTTTCTGATGCCTGAGGAAGACATTGACCTTTATGGTTGTCACTATAGAACAGTGGATCTGAACCCATTCCTCTGGGACCCCCATGTCAGTCAGGTTTTCAGGATATCCACAATGAATATGCATAAGATAGATCTGCATGCACTGCTTCCATTGTATGCAGATCTATCTCATGCATATTCATTGTGTATACCCTGAAAACATGACAGGCCTGAGGTCCCAGAAGACTGGGTTGAGAACCACTGCTATAGAACAAGGGACTCAATATAATGAAAAATAGGCACTATGGAGACTTCAACTATTCTTGATTCTATTTATTTAAGCAATGTACTCTACAACTTTTACTTTTCACAGCTATGCAATATTTATAGACTGCTAGAGTAAAGGTCTTGAAATGTACGCTTGTTATCTGTATTTTAGCGTGTATTATAGCAAGAAACAAAGCAGATGGAAACTAGTAAGATATTGTAAACCAAATTCAAGTACAATTGGTATGTTCTGTGTCCAACATCTAACTGTATCTTGTTTAAATTTATTAAATGTGCAGTCCCACAGAGGGATAGGACAGATGGAGAGCAAGGATATTGCAAAAATTCAATAAATAAATAACTGGGAATCAAGTTTTGAAAAGGTTTTTTCCAAAAAGATATTTATTGTTGCTATGCAAGAAATACCAAGAGATGATTTTTTTCCATTTAATGTCACAGTGAATAATGCTTAGTGCATCTGGCCCTATAGCATGAGATTTAATTTATAAAAAATTGAACAGAAAGTGGTGGGAATATGATTGCGATTAAAATGTTTCTTTTGTTCAGTGCGATAAGAAAACATAGAGCTATGAGACCCTTTTACTATAGTGTGCTGTGCAGTTAATGTGTGCTTGCCCGGGACCAAGCTCACCGTTATCCTGGGGGCATGACTGCTACCACATGCTGATTTGCCCGCTAACTGCCACTTGCGTATTAGGATGCAGATTGGGCAGGGTAGGGGCAGAGAGTGGACATGGTGAATATATTGCAGTTAGTGTCTTGCGTGATGACTGTCAATATTGCTGTTAGCAAGGGAGCACCTAATGCCACCTCAATAGGTGCAACCACAGTAATAGCACCACTAATTCTGGAGACCGCACCTTCAAAAGATATAGACAGATTGGAGCAGGTGCAGAGGGTGGCTACTAAAATGATTAGTAGTCTTCATTATAAAGCATATGACAGACTTAAGGACTTTAATATGTATAGTTTAGAGGAAAGGTGGGGCAGAGGTAATATGATTGAGACGTTTAAATACCTCTGTGGCATAAATGCACAGGAGGAGAGCCTCTTTCAATTGAAAGCAAGTTCTGCTACGAAGGGACATAGGATGAAGGTGGAAGGGGATAGACTCAGGAGTAATATGCAGAAATATTTCTTGATGGAAAGAGTGGTAGATATGTGGAATAGTCTCCCAGTGGAGGTGGTAAAGATGAGGACAGTAACTGAATTCAAAAAATCATGGGACAAACACTGAAGCTCTGTAAAGGAAAAAATGGGACTGTTGTAGTGGTTGATATGGAAGGGCAGACTAGATGTTTCTATGTTTTATTATGGAGGCTTTGTGCTTAACACACATTAGCTTTTGAACTAAATGTGCATTAGATGCAAATACCTAACATACTTTAGTAAAAGAGCCCCTATGTGTATTAAGCATTTTGTCAAAAATACAAAATGAGAGAAAACCTTAAGAGGGCAATATGGGCTCTTTTAAGATTGTCCAACATATATGTGCATATGCACATAAATGTGATACATGTATGCACATATCAGGGAAACATTCCCGGGGCAGGGATTGCACTTACGCACACATTTGCATTTCCAAAGGCATGTGTATAAGTTTTCATAGAAAAATATCCAGACCAATAGTCCCAAAGGCTACCTTGTCTTCCCCTGTAGTTGCTTAAAATCTACAGGAGACAAGCCCCGAGATACCTTCAGGAGGATGGAGATTTTTGGTGCTTAGATATGCACTCCAGCCCCTGGAAAATTTTGCAGGGTTCAAAGGACCTGTTGCAGTATAGTGAAATTGGTTAACTCTAAATGAAATAGTAGATGCTGAGCCCTATGTTATAATGTACTGTATTCAGAATAAAAACAGACAAAAAAATATTTGAACCAAACATTTTCTTTTACTTTTATGAGTAAGAAATAGCTTACAAAGAAAAAAGACAATAGAAATATTTACCAAAGCAAAGCAAAGACAGAAATATAATAATTAAATAACAATATCTTCCAAAATACATTAGCAACTAAGGTAAACTGGCAGAATATGTAAATTAAAAGTTTGCATTGCTGGCTAACAACAGAAACCAAGGAAGTTTGCTTTTAACCCAGCTAAAGTAATCAATTTGGTAATTGAAACCTAATGATTTTTGAGAGTGTTGCACAAGTACTATAAATTCTGTTTGGATCTAGAAACAAGCTTAGTCCAAATCCTTGGTGCCTTTTCTTGCCAGGAAAAAAATGTCTTTATTTTATTTATGGTTAGATCTCACTGGATAGCAATTCCATTTGGTCTCTGGTAGCTGCAAGGCTCAACCTCTTCCCAAGAGAACCTTGAATATGCAGGGTTGTCAGGAAATACATAATCCTTTCCTTCTGAACTCTGACTCAGAGCTGGGGCAGAATAAAGCCTTGTTGTATTGTAAATCTGAGTCAAAGGCTTGGAACTCTGATGGAGAGTTGAAACCCAACTCCCAGGTTCTTTCTCTCCCAAAGCTAGGAACAGCCTCATAATGTTTCTTGGCCAGAAGCTTGTCAACAAATGACTACCTTGATTAAAAAATAAATAAATTAGTAAGTTTCAAACAATCATAGAGGGCTGCATTCTGCTGCAAGAGCCAACCCATCTGCTGCTGACTAAACACTTTCTTGAAGTTGAAAAAGTTTGCTCTTGTAATCCATCTTGGAGTTTGCTGTAATTCTCAAAGCTTGTAACAAGCATTCATGCCAGTACCATATTTCTTGGGTTCTAAGTCACATTTTCTACATGACGACTTGTGGGTGTGACTTATACAAAGGAGCAACTTATATACTAAGAGCAAAGTGAACTTCTGGTTCAGACCATGATTTAGAATAAATCATATTTGCAATGGACACAGAGCCCACCTGCTGCACCGAACCCGGTCATGGAGGTGATAGAGGACCTCCTGGTAGAAGTGCTGGTTGACTGTCTGACCCTCAGGCACAAACTCATGATGGACCACTCCCTTCTGGTCAAAGAATGCGATCAGCATGACCTTGATCCTTGATTTGGACATGCATGCCTTCTTGGGTCTGGGTGACAGTCAAGTATTCCACTTCAGGCTCTGTCTCTTGCTTTCAGGGTAGTACTGGAAGACCCAAGTCTCGTCTCTTGTGGTAACTCAGCAAACAAACTCTGGATCTTCCCCTATCTTCTCTAGCAAGGCTCGACAAACATTGACCTGATGCTCCTTCTGGTCATCCGATAAAAGCTTGGGCATCATCTTGGCACACACCTTCCGCATCCCCAGCTTCTGCACCAAGATAGTCCGCACTGACTCCCTGTTCAGGCTGAGCTCCTCAACTATCATCCACACCATCAATCTGCAATCACTCTGCACCAGCTGGTTCACTCTGTTAATGTTCTCAGCCGTCTTGGTCATGGTGGGTCATCCTCCACCTCCTCGTGGCCAGTCTTGAAGTTTCTGTGCTACTTGAAGACTCGCGGCCTTGACATTGCATCTTCTCCATAAGCCTTTTGGAGAAGTTGATGACACTCAGTTGGGCCCTTTTCCAATTTAACCAGAAATTTCAAGTTGATTCTTTGCTCCATATTTCTGCCACCTCCAGTTGCGTGACAAAGCGATGGAGTAGTGTGTTACAAAAAAACCTGAAAAAGAAAAATAGAGAGAGAGATGAAAAATATTATAGCAGAATAGTGGCGAGATGTTGCACAACACAGTGACATAAGCGATTAGCCAATTGGTATTGAGTCATGGGCGTGGCTGCCACAGTCAAGTGCCCTTGAGTACAGAGCAGACAGAGCTTAAAGATTCAAAAATTACCCCTGCCTACCGATAACCAGATTAATATGAATAAAATACAGCCTCTAGAATGCTTGTATGCAAATGCTAGAAGTCTAAAAAATAAGATGGGAGAGTCAGAATATATATAGGGTGGCCCAAAAAAAGTGGGAACATCTCGTAAATTAAAACTTAAATAGTTTACTTATTTACCTTTTTTAGCTATATAACATCTTTATTTCGACAATTTCCGGTTGCCATCTTCTTTTTAAAATTTGTCAATCGTTTACATCTGTCTTTTTGAATTTTTAAATAATTTATATGCTACGAGATGTTCTCACTTTTTTGGTAAGGCACAAGGAGAGCAGAACTCCTGCAGACTAATCTTGGGTGCACAACAAGCAAGAGCGAGAGATGAACACAGTTGCTTAAAAGGGTGCTTTATTGGAGTCCCCAACGCGTTTCGGCTGACGCCTTCTTCGGGGGGAGGGGTGCTTTTATAAATAAAAATAATAGGAAAACAGCACATATTAAAAAACATTCACAGAGACATTAATGTATAAATAGATAAAAATACAATGTAAAAGTAAAATTAAGCACGTGACTTAGTACCTTTACATGTGACACTTAAGAAAACATTTATATATAAGAACCATAATAAATTAGTTAAAAACAAGAAGTGCAATTAAAAAACAATTAAAAACCATAAAAAACAATTAAAAGACACCACAAATATAGACGCAGGGAAGAAAAGGGACAAATTCAAATCCAAAACACTGACAAATGTAGACATATTATTACTCACTAACTATGCACCGGAGTGCCGTTGGATTGATTTTAAGGTGTGGAGACCCTTTTGTATGGTCATCAATGGCGTGAGTCTCTTACCACTACAAAATGAAAAATTATAGGTTAATTATTTTAAAAAAGAAGTGGTGAAACTGGTGTTATATGAAGGAATCAGCGTGAATAAAAAAGGAACCTTCCTGTTGTGACACTACTAGAGTGAAGTGTAATTATAAAATCAACTAAAAGATAAAACTTAAAATGCATACTGACTTATATTTGTACGAGTACATACAAAAAACCACTTAGCTTTTAAAATTGATTTCTTTAAAACTTGATGACATAGACTATGGGGTCTGTTTACTAAAAGGCCGGTGTTGTGCGGTCCGCGGTACCGAGCGGGTGCCGTATAAGGAGTGGGCGTTCCGACGTGAAGAACAGAAGCTGTGATTGACAGATGCGCTAAGGTGCGCGGCGCCCGTGTGGTTAGTGCCCTGTGACATTACGGCGTTTGATCTGTGCACATAGATCACACTGCTCACGGTTTTTGGGCTTCCACTATTGTGCTGCACATTGCTGACGGAAACGGTTTCTTTTCCCAGCACAGCACCTCTAACGCGAGTGTTTCACTGGCGGTAAATTTCTTTGCAGATTCGGGCACGCTCCTGTGCGGCGAGTCTCTCCCCTCCCACATTCCGCCCACTGACCCCGTCTCTCCGCCCCTAGGGGGCCTTCCTCCGCCCTCATTTCGCCTTGGCACGCCTCTTTCGCACATTACCGCCCCGCAAATGTGCGCGTTGTCGGCACACGCTTGCGGGACCCGTTAATGTGCCGCGCACTCGTACGGGGCGCTTAAGAGCACTTAAATACATCTTTTAGAGCGCTCATGTGCGCCCCGTACAAGTGCGCCGTTTAGTAAACAGACCCCTATATGTCTAACTTTGATGCTATTTCATTTTTTACTCAATTCACAATGATGTTTTGCAGATTCTTATTACTGTTTTTGACGTCTCTTATAAGCGTATGGTTTTAGATCGCGTACCTTTTCCAGGTATTTATGATCAACATTTTTTGTATGTACTCGTACAAATATAAGTCAGTATGCATTTTAAGTTTTATCTTTTAGTTGATTTTATAATTACACTTCTTGTTTTTAACTAATTTATTATGGTTCTTATATATAAATGTTTTCTTAAGTGCCACATGTAAAGGTACTAAGTCACGTGCTTAATTTTACTTTTACATTGTATTTTTATCTATTTATACATTAATGTCTCTGTGAATGTTTTTTAATATGTGTTGTTTTCCTATTATTTTTATTTATAAAAGTACCCCTCCCCCCGAAGAAGGCATCGGCCGAAACGCGTTGGGGACTCCAAAAAACTAAAAGGAGCAGTTGAAAAGGTTAAAGATTTACATCAAGCATGGGTGTTGTTTAAAAATACAATCTTGGAAGCCCAGACCAGCTATATTCCATGTTTTAAGAAAAGTGGAAGGAAGTCCAAAGAACTTCCAACATGGTTTAAAGGTGAGGTCAGAGAGGCTGTTGTTGCCAAACATGCATCTTTCAGGAAATGGAAAAAGGAGCCAAATGACGAAAACTGGAAACAACATAAGCACTGGCAAGTTAGATGCAAGGCATTGATAAGACAGGCAAAGAGAATTTGAGAAGAAGCTTGCTTTGGAAGCAAAAATGTGTAATACTTTTTCAAGTACATTTGTAGCAAAAAAAAACTAAGAGTCAGTTGGACCATTGGACAATAGAGGGGTTAAAGGGGCACTAAGAGGGGACAAGGCCATAGTGAAGAGACTGAATGATTTCTATGCTTTGGTGTTTACTGAGGAAGATGTAGGGATGTTACCATGACTGAAATGGTATTTAAAGGTGATGCCGCAGAAGAAGTGATAGAAATATTGATAAACTGGGATGATGTATTACAACTATTTTATAAACTGAAGTGTTGGAGGCGGAGCTAGCGGCGAAGCAAGATAGCTGCTTAGGAGCTTTTCTGATTCCTGACCAAAATCCTGATATTTACCCTATCATTACGGTATCTACACTATTTCAGAATCTTACCCTGAGTTCCTGAGAGTAGTTGGGACATGCCAAGCGGCAAACCCACGAAGCTAGACTTTACATCAAGTATTAATCCAGGTTCCAAAAGAAGCAAGTCTGATCCCCTCTCCCCTCACAAGATGGCTGCCATCTGGGAATCTGACAAGGCAATGAAAGAGCTACTGGAGGAAATCCGATCGGTGAGAGATATAGTAGTAGGAGATGCACTGGTACGGATGCAATCAGACCTGTAAGATATGAAGACGCAAATGGTGGGACTCGTGGGCCGCATAGATAAAGCAGGTACCGTATTGGTAACGCATGAAGAGCAGCTGATCCAACTCAATAAGGCCTTCAAAAAGATAGAGCGCATGGAGTTGACTACGAAGATCTTAGTAACAGAAACAGAAGAAATAATATAAGAATAGTAGGTATGCCATAGGGGCCCGAAGGAACCGATATAATCTCATTTCTGGGGAAGACCATACCCAAATTGCTGCGATTAAGTACCACAGAGCCAATTGAAATCGAACGTGTTCACAGAGTTCCGGTTCAAACGGGCCCACACAAACAAAGATCGAGGCCGATAATTTTCTGCTTGTTAAAACACCAACAAGTGACAGATTATGGCAGCAGCAAGATCGCTTACATCGCTGTCATTTGAAGGGTATAATATCTCCTTCTTTCCAGACTTCTGTAAAACTACCATGGAAAAAAGGAAACAATTTTTGGCATTGAAGCCCAGACTGCAACATCTGCAAGCACGATGTGAGCTTTTCTACCTTGCTCAGCTTAAAATAACGTTGGACAATCGCACCAAATCCTTTGATGATCCTACAGCTTCTTTAAAGTTTATCAAAGAACAGGAGGCTTTGAAGATGCAATGAAATATTGGTCTGACTGATGCAGCTACCTTGGATGAGGGTGTTGCAGCGGTGGAGAACCCCCGGGACATGACAGCAGGCAGGAATTATTGGTGTCTTTCCCTCCTCGATCATCTGATGGATCAGGACATAGATGCTGTGGACTCTTCCCAGGAAAGGGGAATCCTTTTATGTGGCTGAAGTTAGAATATGCTGTCTATACGTAGCTTACTCAATGCGGAATTGATTACACAAGATTTAAATGTAAGAGGAGTTAGGTAGTTATTTACCGGGGATGTAAGATATTTGCAAACTATGCAAGCAAATATATGGCAGTGTTGTAAGGTAACTGTGAAGTAAACAGGGTATTTCTCTTTTTATTTTTTGTTTATATGAATGGGGATTGCTGTGGCCATATTGCAAGCATGCTATCTCGCCCACGCTTTAATTATCACCGCCTAGCAGGGGCGATTGTGATGCCTTGCAAGCCTCTCCCAACTAAGTTTAGGATATTTGACAGTCATAATCAAGGAAATCTAGGACAGTCAGCAGGAAGATATGGGAACCCCAAATCTCAAAACAACCATGTACCCCCTTAAAATACTGTCTTTGAATGTAAAGGGCATAAACCATCTTGTTAAGCGAAAGAAGATACTTGTGTACTGCCAGAAGCAGGGAGCTGATATAGTAATGCTTCAAGAAACTCACCTATCCACCAAGGAGACAATGAAACTAGCTCTGGGAAAATACTGTGTAGCGGTCCATGCCCCAGCTATTGGGAAGAAAAATGGGGTGGTAATTCTGGTCAATAAATTGCTTAAGGCTCAGTTTCATTCTACCAGAGATGACCATGAAGGTAGGTGGGCTAGTGTACATGTAATGTTAGAGAAAAGGCAATTAGCGCTAATCAATGTATATGCACCAGATTGTGATAGTCCCAATTTTTTCCAGTCCCTGGTGGAAATGTTTCAAGAGCTTTCCTCCCTTCCTATCATAGTAGGTGGGGATTTTAATATGGTCCTGGACCAGTTAATTGATTGCAAACCCAGCAGAGTGAATAGGAGGGGTAGAGCGTCAGAAGTGCTGGTATCCATCATGGAGGATATAGGCATGGTAGATATATGGAGATTGTTATATCCATCTGAAAAATATTTCACTTTTTTTTCATATCCACATGGCTCCTACTCCTGGCTAGATTTTTTTTCCTGGTGTCCAAAACATTAGTTAAAGAAATTAGAAGTGCAGACATCTTAAGCACCCATATCTCGGACCACGCAGCAATGGTCCTCGATCTTGATCACCCGGTCGATCATCCCAAGAACTGCGTCTGGTCCTTCCCAAGATCACTGCTTGCAGAGGAACCATTTAAACTCTATGTTCAGCAAGCCATTAAAGATTTCTTTGAGATAAATGCCCCAGAGGACACATCTATCTGGGCATGGTGGGAAGCATTTAAGGCCTCAATAAGAGCAAAAATAACCAGCTTCACCATTGCCGCTAGCAGAAAGGCGAAAGGCATGCTCAAGGCTTTGGATCAACGGATAAGGGCGGGAGAAAGAATATTGTAAAAGCAATTTAACTCCTCGGCATTAGTACACTTACAGAAACTAAGATACCAATATAACACGGTACTTATTAGGGAAGTGGAACAAGACATTTTTGTGCAACAAGCGCGATACCATACAGAGATGAACAAGGCCGGCAAATTATTGGCTACAAGTTTAAAATCACAGCATGTTAAATTTCTTATTGTAACGATAAATGATGAGCAACGTGGTCCCCTGCGTACAAATAACAAAATAACAGAGGCATTTTGTAAGTTCTATACACAGCTATACACATCTGAAGTGGCCTGTGACGAACCCGCTATGGAAACATTTATGGAACAGATTGAACACCCTAAGCTGGGCCCTGATCAAATAGCGATTCTCAACAGAGCTCTTGGTCAAGAGAAACTGAAGGAAGCCCTTTCAGGAATGAAAAATGGGAAAGCAGCGGGCCCTGATGGGATTCCGATAGAATTTTACCAGATTTTTGCAAAAGACCTCTTCCCCCATTTGATGATCTATTACCAGCAACTACAGGAGCAAGTCAATAACACTGATGCTTTTGCTGATGCTACAATAGTGGTACTGGGAAAACCTGGTAAAGACCCGGAACTGGTGGGTAACTATAGACCCATTTCACTTTTGAATGCAGACTACAAATTGTATTCATCTGTCTTGGCTAACCGTCTCAACAAGGTTCTCCATTCACTAATACATCCAGATCAATGTGGTTTCATTATAGGCAGGTCCACAGTAGATAACTCTTGACTACTATGCAACCTGCTAGAAGTAGCAGAACACAATGACGCTCCTCTTATTGGTTTGTCATTGGACACCGAAAAGGCCTTTGACAGACTGGATTGGCCATTTCTCTTTCAAGTCCTGGAATGGTTTGGCTTTCCAAAGAACTTTGTGAACATGATTCAAGTTCTTTACTCCAATCCCATGGCACGGATTCTGGCCAATCAAGAACTCTCAAGGCCTTTTTCCTTACATAGAAACATAGAAATATGATGACAGAAAAAGACCACATGGCCTATCTAGTCTGTCCTTCCATATCAACAACGACAACAGTCCCCTTTTTACCTTTAGAGATCCTCTGTGTTTGTCCCATGCTTTTTTGAATTCATAGGGGCACACATCAAGGTTGCCCGATGTTGCCTCTCTCGTTTAATCTGGCACTGGAGCCGTTGGCGCTACTTATATGGCAAACAGCCAAGATTAAAGGAATCACAGAAGCAGACCTGCAAATTAAGCTGTCAGCCTACGCTAATGACCTTCTGCTCTTTCTATGGCCGTAATCAATCTCCCCCTTACTTCAGCTGATAGATAACTACTCTCGGTTCTCAGGATACAAAGTTAACTGGACAAAATCTGTAGCTTTTCCCATCAACCTGAGAGCTAATAGAACCATGCTACAACAATTTTCTTTTCATTGGAAACCTGCTATAAAATATCTGGAGGTCCAATATGGCGCTCCGCTGGACGAAACTCTGCGAATAAATACGAGAAGCTAAAAGGGATAGCTCGATCTTTTATTCTGAAATGGTCCTCTCTACATCTTACTTGGTGGGGCCGTTTGGAGTCCATTAATATGGTCCTAATGCTAAAAATAAATTACATACTTGGAATGATACCTATTCTGTTTCCAGTATCTGTATATAAAGAGAGCGCATTTTATGTACCTTTCTTTGGAGTGGGAAAACACCCAGGATAGCATTGAAGAAACTAAAGGCTTGAAAAAGCGAAGGGGGAGTCCATTTTCCAGATTTCCACTGGTACCACCTCACGGCAATACTAAAACAAGGAAGCTTATGGTCGGCTGGAGCAACTCTTTCGCAGAAGCCTATATGGCTGGAGTTAGAAGAACGCCTGGTCTATCCTTGCCCGGTCAATTTAATTATGGGAATGAGCTGTCTGGATGCAACCAGAGTGGGTTGCATAATTATATCTACACAGAGAGCATTCCAAAGTCTCCTACCCATCATAGAAAAAGAAAATCCCCCTTCACATCAAATGCCTCTTTGGCACAATCCTCTATTCCAGGCATGTCCAACAGGTAGATCGTGATCTACCTGTAGATCGCAGAGGGGTCAGAGGTAGATCACCAGCCCCACTTGGTTCCATCTCTCCAGCAGCTCGCCCCATTGCTAGGAGAGAGCTCGTGCCGGCAGGTCGTCTGCCGAGAGCTTGTCGCCGCTGCTTATCCTTTGCTTGTCTTTTTTCCCTGCCTACGGGAATCTTGCCTGCGGGTGTATTGGAGGCGCTTGTTGTTTTCGTGTCAGTAGTTTGTGGGTACCCCAGGGAGCCACCGCCTGCGCTCCGCGACGAGACGCCACAGGCCCGGCATCATACCTGGTCTCCTACCTCTCAGAATCACCCATTCCTCCCCTCGCCCCAACACTCCTTAGAAGTGTGCTATATACTGGGTGATATCCATTCACCCGGGCTTTACCTGAATACACTTACCGTATTAGTTGTGTCATGTGCTGGTCGTTGGTCGCTTTATAGTTCGCTTTTATTAAACGTTTTCGGGCAGACACAACAAAGTGTAAAGAATTTGGTGATTTTGGCGGGCTTTTCCAATTTTGTTCTAACTTGCCTATGCCTTGCCTTAGAATTCATACCACTGTGACTTTTGCTTGCCTCTGCAATTTTATTTCATCTTGCCTTTGCGTTAATTCTACACTGTGTGCAGAATTTATTAAATCGCGTGTGGTGGTATTTGAACTTGTTTGGTGGTATTTGATTTTATCTGGTTTGCTGGATAGGTGTTTGAGTTTTTTTGATGATTGTTTGGTGGTATTTGATTATTGTGCCAGTATGATGATTTCTTATTTTTACTTTTAGAAGTGCATGTGTGGTTTTGGCATCTCCAGTTCTTGTATTGCACATCATCCAGAGGTCTTCAGTTCCTGTTGATCTTTAATGCTTTGGGACAGTGACCGTTTTGGACCAGATTGAGCCAGTGTTTATACTAACTTAGCAGATTTGGCCTTCTTACATCCAGCCACCCCAGTATAACGAAGATGAGTGTTCCAAAGAAGAGCAAAACCTACCACTTTCATGATGAATGGGAAATGGACTACTTCTTCATCATGGTGAAAGACAAGTGGTGTTGTCTAATTTGTAACACCCCAGTATCCTTGGCCAAAAAGGGTAATCTGGAACGTCCATTATAAGGCTCTCTATAGCAATAAGTTTGATGCTGATTTTCCACCCAAAACTGAAATTCGTAAACTGAAACTCAAAGAACGTAAATCAAAATTGGCTACTCAGCAACAGTTGATGGCGAGCCAAGGTCACATTTGGTCAATGCAACCATGGCTTCCTTCAAGGTCAGCAACCTGATCGCAAAGAAATGCAAACCTTTCACTGAAGGGGAATTTGTAAAAGATTGTTTTCTTGAAGCAGCTGACAATCTTTTTGAAGGATTAAAAAATAAGAAAGAAATCATAGCTGCTATTCAGGATGTAAAATTGTCAAGAAACACTGTTGTGCGGCAAACAGAAAAGATGTGTGGAGACACAACTGAACAATTGTTGGAGGATGTTTCAAATTGTGTTGCTTTCTAACTCCATCTGGATGAATCTACAGACATAAGAGACATAGCCCAGTTACTAGTCTTTATCCGGATGGTTTTTGAAGACTTCAGTGTTAAAGAAGAACTACTTGGAATGATTTCTTAAAAAAGGGAGAACTACCGGTCAGGAAATATTCAGTTCTTTTCATTCTTTTGTGAGAAAGTGTAATCTTCCATTGCAGAGACTTGTTTCCTTCACTACTGATGGAACAAGAGCAATGACAGGTGAGGTTAACGGTTTCATAGCCCTCTGTAGACGGCATGACGACTTCCCAGATTTTCTTTCTTACCACTGCATCATTCACCAGCAAGTTTTGGCAAGCAAGAGACTCAATACAAAGACTGTCATTGATATCACTTTCAAAACTGTAAATTCAGTTCGTGGAAGATCACTTAAAAGACAGCTTTTCAATCTTACTCTTGATGAAGGGGCAGCGGAAATCATTTTGCACACAGATGTAAGGTGGCTAAGTAGGCACAAATTTCTGCAAAGATTTCATGATTTGCTGAATGAAATAAGAATTTTTTTGTAGGAGAGGGGAGATGACCAAGCAGAGTTGGAAGATGAGGAGTAGTTATGTGATCTGGCATTTCTCGCTGACTTTACAGGCGAACTAAGTGATATGAACCTTGAACTACAAGGTAAAAACAAATGTATTGGCGAGATGAGTACAGTTTCATTCTACAAGAACAAATTTGAGCTAATGATGACTGACCTTGCAAACAACACTTTTGATCATTTTCCTAATACGCAGGACAATCTGGGACAATATCCAAATTTTGTTTTTCAGAATGAGAAGTATGTGACAGAAATCTGTTCTGTTACCAAGGAATTCAAAAATAGATTCTGTGACTTCCATAAAATTGGAACAGTTCTGGAGTTCTTGTCATACCCATTCACAGTACATAAGAACATAAGATATGCCATACTGGGTCAGACCAAGGTCCATCAAGCCCAGTATTCTGTTTCCAACAGTGGCCAATCTAGGTCATATGTACCTAGCAGTTTCCCCAAGGGACACAGGTTCCACAGTGCTTGTATTGGTTCAAGCATTGATATCCTGGGTCCCTTCTTAATAATGGTTTATGGACCTTTCCTCCAGGAACTTGTCCAAACCTTTTTTAAACCCAGCTACACTAACAGCCTTTACTACATCCTCCGGTAACAAATTCCAGAGTTTGATTACACGTTGAGTGAAAAAATATTTTCTTTTATTAGTCTTAAATAGTTTACCCTGTAGCTTCATTGCATGTCCCCTAGTCTTTCTATATTCTGATAAGGTAAACAATCAATCTACGTTTACCCGTTCCACTCCGTTCATTAATTTATAGACTTCTATCATATCTCCCCTCAGCCGTCTCTTTTCCAGGTTAAAGAGCCCTAACCTTTTTAGCCTTTCTTCATAGGAGTATCCTTCCATCTCCTTTACTATTTTGGTGGCTCTTCTCTGAACCTTTTCTAAAATCGCTATAATCCTTTTTAAGATACGGCGACCAGAATTGCACACAATATTCAAGGTGCGGTCTCACCATGGAACGATATAGAGGCATTATAATATCTTTTGTTTTATTTTCCATTCCTTTCCTTATCATACCTAGCATTCTATTTGCTCTCATGGCCGCCGCTGCACACTGGGCCGAGGGTTTTAACATGGTATCCACAATGACGCCTAAATCTTTTTCCTGGGTGGTTGTTCCTAATGTGGAACCTTGCATCGTGTAACCATAGTTTGGGTTGTTCTTCCCTAGGTGCATAACCTTGCACTTGTCCACATTAAATTTCATCTGCCATTTTGATGCCCAGTCTTCCAATTTATCAAGATCCTCTTGCAATTTTCCACAATCCTCTTGGGTTTTAACAACTTTAAATAGTTTTGTGTCATCTGCAAATTTGATAACCTCACTCGTTATTCCATTTTCCAGGTCATTTATGAATATCTCAAAAAGCAGCGGACCCAGCACAGATCCCTGGGGTACACCACTATTCACCTTTCTCCATTGGGAAAATTGGCCATTTAGCCCTACCCTCTGCTTTCTATCTTTTAACCAGTTCCTGATCCACAATAGTACACTGCCTCTTATCCCATGACTCTTTATCTTTGCCAAAAGTCTCTCATGAGGGACCTTGTCAAAGGCTTTCTGAAAGTCCAGATACACAGTATCAACTGACTCACCTTTGTCCACCTGATTATTCACTCCTTCAAAAAAACATAACAGATTAGTAAGACAAGATCTTCCTTGTCTAAAGCCATGTTGGCTGTCTCCCATTAGATCATGACTATCTACATGCTGAGTAATTTTATTCTTTATGATGGTTTCTACCATTTTTCCCGGTACTGACGTCAGGCTCACCGGTCTGTAGTTTCCCGGATCACCCCTGGAACCCTTTTTAAAAATTGGTGTTACATTGGCGATCCTCCAGTCTTCAGGTATTAGAGATGATTTTAATGATAGTTCACAGATTACTAATAGCAGGTCTGCTATCTCATTTTTCAGTTCTTTCAACACCCTTGGATCTATACCATCCAGCCCAGGTGATTTGCTACTCTTCAGTTTATCTAATAGTTGTAATACATCTTCCCGATGTATCAATATTTCCTTCAATTATTCCGCACCTTTAAATACCACTTCAGTCATGGGTAACATCCCTACATCTTCCTCAGTAAAGACTGAAGCAAAGAATTCATTCAGTCTCTCCGCTATCGCCTTGTCGCCTCTTAGTGCTCCTTTAACCCCTTTATCATCTAATGGACCAACTGACTCTCACAGGATTTTTGTTACGAATGTACTTGAAAAGGTTTTTACTTCGTGTTTTTGCTTCTGCAGCAAGCTTCTTCTCAAATTCTCCCTTTGCCTGCCTTATTAATGCCTTGCATTTGACTTGCCAGTGCTTGTGCTGTTTCCAGGTTTCGTCGTTTGGCTCTTTTTTTCCATTTCCTGAAAGATGCTTTTTTGGCAACAACAGCCTCTCTGACCTCACCTTTAAACCATGCTGGCAGTTTTTTGGACTTCCTTCCACTTTTCTTAAAGCGTGGAATACAGCTGGTCTGGGGTTCCAAGATTTATTTATTTATTTATTTATTTATTTTATTTAGACAGTTTTTGTATACCGCCTTATCCTTCAATCAAAGCGGTCACAACACAATTGGGGGATACATTTAACAAGCAGGGATATGAGACACATACACTAATACTTACAGGGAACATGGGCTATGGAGGGTTAAGTGGCTTGCCCAAGACCACAAGGAGCATCTGTGGGACTAGAAACCCCAGTCCTTCCGGCCCAAGGTTGCTGTCCTCTAGTGGGATTTGAACCCCCGACCTTCCGGCCTGAAGTACCTTGCCCCAACCACTAGGCTACTAGGCTGTTGTTGATAGTAATTTTCAACAACAGCCAAGCCTGATGTACGTCTTTAACCTTTGCAGCTGCTCCTTTTAGTTTTTTCATAACTGTTTTCCTCATTTTATCATAGTCTCCCTTTCGAAAGTTAAAAGGTAGTACTGTGGATTTCCTTACTATCCCTCCTCCACTAATTAAATCAAAGGCGATCATGCTATGATCACTATTGCCAAGTGGCCCCAACAACCTTATCTCTTGCACTAGATCTGGTGTTCCACTAAGGACTAGGTCTAATATGGCTTCCCCTCTGGTCGGTTCATGAACCAGCTGCTCCAATAAGTAGTCATTTATTTCATCTAGGAACCTTTATCTCCTTAGCATGTCCTGACGTGACACTGACCCAGTCGATACTGGGGTAGTTGAAATCACCCATTATTATTTCTGCGCTGTAACTTTTGTTAGCTTCCTTGATTTCTTTGAGCATTTCATCATCCATTTGGTCATTCTGGCCAGGCGCTCGATAGTACACCCCCACTGCCATTGCCTTCCCCCTTTTACATGGAATTTCAATACATATAGATTCTACAGCAGATTTTGTTTCCTGCAAAACTTTAATCCTTTCTGACTCAATGCCCTCTCTAACATAGAGAGCAACCCCTCCACCAATTTGATCAGCTCTATCATTACGATATAATTTGTACCCAGGTATCACAGTGTCCCACTGGTTGTCCTCCTTCCACCATGTCTCTGATATTCCAGTCATATCTAACCTTTCATTTAGTGCTATATATTCTAACTCTCCCATCTTATTTTTTAGACTTCTAGCATTTGCATACAAGCATTTTAGAGAATGTATTTTATTCATATTAATTTGGATATTGTTAGACATGGGTAATTTGGGATCTTTAAGCTCTGTCTGCTCCATACTTGAGGGCATTTGGGCTACTTTACTCTTTTGTGGAACCTCTCTGCTTTTGGTTTGTATCCTTCAAAGATACATTCTTCCGAACCATCCGCTCTTGGGCGACTGTTGGCTTTCCCCTAATGCATTGTAGATGTAGATGTGGACATTAAAGAAACTGCAGCTGCTATAAGTAAAAATCACTCATTGAACAAGCCATCTCTTGAAAATGAAATATTAACCCTTAAAAATGACATTTTTCTCAAGACCTGTGCTGAGCAACAATTGTTTTGGAAGCTAGTGCCTAGAGACAAATTTCCCAACTTGAGAAGATGCAGTGAAGCTGTACACTCCTGTTTCAACTTATTTGTGTGAATCTGCCTTTTCCCATCTGAAAATGACAAAGAGTACACAACATTCCAACATGACAGATGAACATCTCCAGGATTCCCTGAGACTGGCCCTCACACAATATTCACCCAACTTCAAAAAGCTGGTGGATGAAATGCAGGCTCAGACAACTCACTAATGAGCAAGAGCGAAATATTAAAGATTGTGCAAGATCAGCGTGGATCAATGCTCAACCTAAATTTAACACAAATTACTCAATAAAAGTTAAAGTGGAGTGGAGTGGAGGAGTGGCCTAGTGGTTGGGGCAAAGTACTTCAGGCCGGAAGGTCAGGGGTTCAAATCCCACTGGAGGACAGCAACCTTGGGCCAGAAGGACTGGGGTTTCTAGTCCCACAGGTGCTCCTTGTGGTCTTGGGCAAGCCACTTAACCCTCCATAGCCCATGTTCCCTGTAAAATAGTTATCTCCAAGTTATAATGCCCTGTTCAATGTAATTTCAGTTTGTTCAATGTAAACCGCACTGATGCAGAATAGCGCAGTATATAAGAGAATGTAAAGAAAGAAAGAAAGTTATTACACAATAAAACTTTAAGAAAAAATTTACTTTCCATTTCCCCTCGCAGTTCTTACTGGATCTTCTTCTCTCAGTTTTGTTTTTGCTTAATTTGCTTAACAGCTGATCACATCCAAGTAAATGACAGAAGGTTCATTAAAAATGGGGGGAATCCTCCAACTTTATTGGGTTAAAATTTAATTTGAAACTTAGTTTTTATGGTGGTAGATCACCGGCAGTTTTGGCCGGAAAAAGTAGATCATGACCTGTTCGAAGTTGGACATGCCTGTTCTCTTCAAAATCAATAAAACCTCCTTTGCTTGGGCAGTCTGGCAGAGATGTGGTATTTGGTCGGTGGGACATCTGATAGAGGGAGATAATTGGAAGACATTCAATTCATTGCAGAATGAGTTTGGGTTACCATCCACATGTCACTTTCAGTGGCTCCAACTTAAGCACTGCATTGAATATACGAAGAGAAAGCCTAGTGTTTACTCGCATTCATGGGGGTTGGAGAAGATTATGGCAGAAATAAATTCCAAGAAAGGAGGAATGTCAAACATATATTCATATTTCCGAATTAATAACTCAAACCAGGTCATGGACTTGCGGAAGATATGGGAAGAAGAAGTCGGCTCTAATCTGTCACAGCAGTCTTGGAACTTCCTATGGGGACCCCTAATACGTACTTCAAGATCTGCTGCGCTTACACAATCAATGTTCTTCTTCTCACACAGGGCACTTATTGCACCAGTTAAGCTGGCCAAATGGAGCAAAGGTGTGACCACTCGATGCTGGGCCTCTCAGGAAGAGCTAGGCACCTTGAGACACATGTATGTTTCTGGATTGCCCTCACATTCAGGCGTTTTGGGTTCCTGTTTGGAACAGGATACAACAAATATTAAACTTTTCTTTTCCTCTGTCATGGCGCATAATAGTACTGAGATCACTAGCGGAGATTCCTATGCTGGCAAAAAAGCATTTTTTTGTATTAAACTTCATGTTAACGATAGCCATAGGAGCTATCCTATCTAATTGGAAGGATCCTACGAAGTTAAGCTGGCATTTTTGGTGGAATCAAGTGTGCCTCTACAGTAAATATGAAAAAGCATAGGACAAATTCTCTAGCCTCAGAGGAAAAGTGGTAAAATGGAACAAATGGTCTGCTTTGGATCTTTATGCAAATACTGCTGCAAGTTGATGGATGTTCCTTGCTGGGGCTTGCAAGGTGTCAAGAAGGGAGATGAGGTTAATAGTTTGGTTTGGTTGTTATAGTTTATAGTATTGTTAAATATTAATCATGTATCTATGTACTGGTCGTAAAATTAAAAAAATATATATATATATATAAAAATAAAATAAACTGAAGTGTAGCAAATCACATGGATCAGATGGTAAACATCCAAGGGCGTTGAAAGAACTGAAATATGAGATTGCAGACCTACTATTAGTAATCTGTGAACTATCATTAACATCATCTGTAATACCTGAAGATTGGAGGATGGCCAATGTAACACCAATTGTTAAAAAGGGTTCCAGGAGTGATCCAGGAAACTACAGACCGGTGAGCCTAAAATCAGTACCTGCAAAAATGGTAGAAACCATTATAAAGGACAAAATTACTGAACGTATAGATAGTCATTGCTTAATGGGAGACAGCCAACATGACTTTAGAGAAGGAAAGTCTTGTCTTACTAATCTGTTATGTTTTTTTGAAGGTGTGAATAAACAAAGATAAGCTGGTTGATATAGTGTATCTGGATTTTCAGAAATCCTTTGACAAGGTCCCTCATAAGAGACTCTTGATGAAATTAAGTCATGAGATTGCAGGAGGTGTACTTTGTGGATCAGGAACTAGTTAAAAGATAGAAAGCAAAAAGTAGGCCTAAATGGCCAATTTTCCCAAAGGAGGAAGGTGAATGTTGGAGAAGGGATCTGCACAGGGTCTTCTACTTTTTAACATTCATAAATGACCTGGAAATGGGAATAATGAGTGAGGTCATCAAATTTGCAGATGAGACAAAATTATTCAAAGTTTTTAAAACCCAAGAGGATTGTGAAAAATTGCTAGAGGACTTTGATAAATTGAAAGACTGGGCATCCAAATGGCAGAGGAAATTTAATGTGGAGAAGTGCAAAGTTATGCACCTAGGAAAGAACAACCCAAACTATGGTTAGACAATGCAAGGTTCCACATTAGGAACGACCACCCAGGAAAATGATTTAGGCGTCATCGTGAATAAGATCTTGAAACCCTCCTCCCAGTGTGCAGCGCCGGCCAAGAAAGCAAACAGAATGCTAGGAATTGTAAGGAAAGGAATGGAGAATAAAACAAAGGATGTTGTAATGCCTCTATATTGTTCCATGGTGTGACCACATCTTGAATATTGTGTGCAGTTCTGGTCATTGTATCTTAAAAAAGATATAGCAGAATTAGAAAAGATACAGAAAAGAGCCACCAAAATAGTAAAGGGGATGGAAGGATATCCCTATGAAGAGAGGCTTAAAAGGTTAGGGCTCTTCAACCTGGAAAAGAGATGTCTGAGGGGAGATATAATAGCGGTCTATAAGTTAATGAATGGAGTGGAACAGGTAAACATAGATTGATTGTTTACACCATCAAAATATTGAAAGACTAGGGGACATGCAATGAAGCTACTGTGTAACCTATTTAAGAGTAATATGAGAAAATATTTTTTTTCACTCAACGTGTAATCAAACTCTGGAATTCGTTACAAGAGGATGTAGTAAAAGCTGTTAGTGTAGCTGGGTTTAAAAAAGGTTTGGACAAATTCCTGGAAGAAAGGTCCATAAACCATTATTAAAGAGGACCTGGGAAATCTGCTTCTTGCGCCTGTACAAGCATTGTGGAACCTGTGTGTTCTGGGGAAACTGCTATGTACTTGTGACCTAGGTTGGCCACTGTTGGAAACAAGATACTAGGCTTGATAGACCTTGGTCTAACCCAGTATGGCATATCTTATGTTCTTATGTCTTCTTCATCAGGATTATTGAGGCTCTTTAGTATCTCAGCCTTCACAGAATCTGATTTTATTATTTTATCAGTCATGCACTCCCACCATGCTGTTGTAACCCACCCAGAGACTTCTGCAAATGTGACAAGGCACACATCGCCAGTAGCCATGAAACTATGTTCTTTGTGGCACATCCAGTTTTCCCATAGGTGATGCAACAAGCTTTGGATGGAAATGTCAAGCGGTTAAAGCATTTTTGTCATACCATCAGGGATAATATTCGAGACAGTGTTCAGAGATTTTATTTTCTTCTTTATGTCTTCAGTAAAATGGGCTCTCATACTATCCATGACAATTAGCGCTTTCTGTCTCTTGAAAAATTCATCAAGCTGCTTATTAAAGCAGCACTGTAGCCATTTCTGCATCATGCAGTTTTCCATATATCCTTTCTCATTCACATCAACGACAATGTTGGTTGGTAGAGTTTCACGTAGCATTGTCTTCCTTTTGAATATAATCATAGTTGGTGGCTTCTTTCCACTTGCACAGCAGGCCAGCATCACTGTAAAGTGTGTATTTTCGGGTCCAGTGGTTCTAATATTTATTGTTCTGACCCCCTTTGACTGACCTCCCTAATGGGATGTCGAAGGTTAAGGGAACCTTGTCCATGTTGAATATGAAGTCCGGTGTCACTGTGCATGTATTGATTTCTTTGTTTACGAATTCCCTGAAATTCTGTACTTTATCCAAGAAATCAGCAGGGAGCTGCTGACATATGGTTGTTTTTTGTTTAATGCTTAATTTATTTCTTATCATAAATTGGTAGTACCACGAATGACCAGAAATAAATCCTTCAATATTCAGTTCCCTGGTGATATAAACTGCTTTGAACACACATGTACAGTGGAGAGTCTACAGCCCTGAGCCCTCCACTCTATGACGAACTGAAGCAGATATGCTTCTATTCCATGGATCCACTACTCTTTCCATAGAAACATGATGACAGAAAAAGACCACAAGGCCCATCTAGTCTGTCCTTCCATAACAACAACTACAACAGTCCACTTTTTACCTTTAGAGATCCTCTGTGTTGGTCCCATGCTTTTTTGAATTCAGTTACTGTCCTCATCTTTACCACCTCCACTGGGAGACTATTCCACGGATTCTAATTCAGGCCACCATGTTTTGTGGCTGGAATTTGCCTTCTTGCTGTGTTTCATCAAGGTTAGTTTTCCCTGCGTCTTCCTCCAGTCTCTAACTAATTTCTCAGTTATCCCAAAATTTTGATCAGCAACTCTTTTACCATGTTTTCCTGCATAATGAATATTTTTCAATTTGAATTCCACGGTGTATGAGTTCCACGCCTTCGGTATCACCATTTTATGTGGGGTTAAAAAGAAGATTTGTGTTGTAACTAAAATCTGTCTAGTATGCTATTTGCGAGTATAGTCTAAGTACATGCTAGTCTGCTGATTGGAGGGTCTGCTTGCAAGTGTTGGGCATAGAGTGGAGTGTCCAGGGAGAAACACTGTGCAGGTGCAACTATTTATATATGGTTCAAGGGGCATGGTCCACTACATAAATTTATTACATAGGCCACTCTGTTGTATAGGTCCCTTCCCGATGCAAAAAAGAAGTGTCTTAAACTCCAGGAAATACATTTCCTGGATTTCTAAAATAGCTCCAGGGATGTCTCCATGATTTGCACATCTGTGTGTCTGTTTTCAGATGTCCAGCTCATGAGTAGAGCTTCTAAAATGTCCCTCATAGGCTGTAGACTGTGATTTAGAGGGGCAGACAGCTAAGAATGGGAACTATAGGGCTTGCTGGAAATGCACATTGTAATTAAATGATGCAAGAAGTGAATGTTAGCTGGGTAAGCTATTGATATAGAAGCATTGAGAGAGTCAGTTGGACCATTAGATGATAGAGGGGTAAAAGGGACATTGAGAGGCTATAGCAGAGAGACTGAATGAATTCTTTGCTTCGGTCTTTAATGAGGAAAATGTAGGGATGTTACCCATGACTGAAGTGATATTTAAAGGTGATACTACAGAAGAATTGTAAGAAATATTGATACACCAGGAAGATGTATTATAGCTATTTGATAAACTGAAGACAGGACCAGATGGTACATATCCAAGGGTGTTGAAAGAACTGAAATATGAGATTGCAGACCTGCTATAATCTGTGAACTATCATTAAAATCAACTGTAATACCTGAAGATTGGAGGATGGCCAATGTAACGCCAATTTTTAAAAAGGGATCCAGGAGTGATCCGGGAAACTACAGACCGGTGAGTCTGACGTCAGTACCGAGAAAAATAGTAGAAGCCTTCATAAAGAACAAAATTAATCAACATGTAAATAGTGAAGGCTTAATGGGAGACAGCCAACATGGCTTTAGATAAGGAAGATCTTGTCTTACTAATCTGCTGTGTTTTTTTGAAGGTGTGAATAAACAGGTAGACAAAGGTGAGTCGGTTGATATGGTGTATCTGGACTTTGAGAAAGCCTTGGACAAGGTCCCTCATCAGAGACTTTTGGCAAAACTAAAAAGTCATGGGATAGGAGGCAGTGTACTATTGTGGATCAGGAACTGGTTAAAAGATAGAAAGCAGAGGGTAGGGCTAAATTGCCAATTTTCCCAATGGAAAAAGGTGAATAGTGGAGAACCCAGGGATCTGTGCTGGGACCACTGCTTTTTGACATATTCATAAATGTCCTGGAAAAGGGAATAATGAGTGAAGTTATCAGAGTTGCAGATGACACAAAACTATTTAAAGTTGTTAAAACCCAAGAGGATTGTGGAAAATTGCAAAAGGATCTTGATAAATTGGAAGACTGGGCATCCAAATGGCAGATGAAATTTAATGTGGACAAGTGCAAAGTTATGAATCTAGGAAAGAACAACCCAAACTATGGTTACACGGTGCAAGGTTCCACATTGGGAACCACCACCCAGGAAAAAGATTTAGATGCGCGTCATTGTGGATAACATGTTAAAACCCTCCGCTCAGTGTGCAGCAGTGGCCAAAAGAGCAAATAGAATGTTAGGTATCATAAGGAAAGGAATGGAAAATAAAAGAAAGGATATTATAATGCCTCTGTATCGTTCCATGGTGTGACCACACCTTGAATATTGTGTGCAATTCTGGTCGCCGTATCTTAAAAAGGATATAGCGTTTTTAGAAAAGGTACAGCCACCAAAATGGTAAAGGGGATGTAAGGATACTCCTATTTATTTTATTTAACATCCTATGAAGAGAGGCTAAAAAGGTTAGGGCTCTTCAACCTGGAAATGAGACGGCTGAGGGAAGATATGATAGAGGTCTATAAATTAATGAATGGAGTGGAACGGGTAAATGTAGATCGATTATTTACGTCATCTGAAGACTAGGGGATATGCAATGAAGCTACAGGGTAACCTATTTAAGACTAATAAGAGAAATATTTTTTCACTCAAGGGTACTCAAACTCTGGAATTTGTAACCGGAGGATATAGTAAAAGCTGTTAGTGTAGCCGGGTTTAAAAAAGGTTTGGACAAGTTCCTGAGGAAAGGTCCATAAACCATTATTAAAGGGACCCAGGATATCACTGCTTGAACCAATACAAGCATTGAGGAACCTGTGTCTTTTGGGGAAACTGCTAGGTACTTATGACCTAGATTTGGCCACTGTTGGAAACAGTATACTGGCCTTGATTGACCTTGGTCTGACCCAGTATGGCATATTTTATGTTCTTATGTTCTTAAGCCCATGGTGAAGCATCCACCTAATTTTGTAAGCAAGGCAAGTGAATAACATGCCGGTGTCCTACCTTATATATGGAAAAGGGAAGACTATACTGATTTTGGCCTACAACTTATACATTCTATTGTAACTCCAAAATGGTATGTTTAAGGCATCTGGCATGTCTACAAATAATTTAAGGAATGCTTTTATTTTTAGTCATGACCTACCTAGCAGCTGATGGGGAGAAACATTTACTGTATTTCTGTCTATTCTTTAGTTAAACACACTTGGGCTTTTTCATTGTTTACCACAAACTATTGGGACATTCTAACATAGACATTTTGCCAATGTCCTCTCAACCATGCACTCCTGTTGGCTTTCCCCCATGACCTAGTTTAAATGCTGATCTTTCTCCTTTCTAATGGCTATCACTGGTTGTCTGCTTCCACCCTGGTGAAGCTGAAGTGCATTTTTTCGAATAGGCTTCGGCTTACCCAAAATACTTCCCAGGTCCTACCAATTCTAACACCTTCTTCCCTGTATGATTGTCTCAACTATACTCTGAGGCTCTGAACTCTGATTTCTCTGTGTTTCTGAGCATGGAATGGGGAACATTTCTGAGGAATGCTGCCCTGGAAGTTCTGGATTTTAGCCTAAAAGCCTATAGGACCTATATACCCTCCAAGGTTAGGCAGGTTATGAAGTAACTGCAAACTTATTCTACCCAGTTTGTCTTTATTTCATTTTATACTGTAAATGTTTAGATTGTGTTTCCCTTTGTTTTAATTTATTTGATTTTAACTTTATATATTAATGTGAACTCCTTTGATATACCCTTGGAAGGCGGTATGGCAAATTTTAGTAAACATAAATATAAACATAAGCTGTGTTTTCCTGTTAATGTGGGCTAATTGGCATTAATTTGAGTTATTTGCCAATAATGTGGCTTATCATGTGATTTTTTTATTGTAACACATGTTAAATTCTAAAAATATAGAAGGCATGTAACAGTTTATTTTTTATACAAAATGCTTGTCTTAGCTGCATTATTCATAGAAAGATAATACCTAAAGAGATGACAATGTTTGATTTTCTAGAAAAAGAAGGCTCTATCACTTGCATGCAGGGTGGGCGTTGGGGGATGGGATGACCACATAGGGCACCGCCCCACAGAAGCCATGCCCCCTGAATTCACTTATAGATTATATGGAAAGGCAGCAATGCAAATATTACATCAGTCTCTAGAACACCACCATACCTATATCCTAGGCATTCACACTTCCAAGCAGCCGCTTGAACCAATCACTAGTGATAAACACAACTGAACACAAAAGAGTGGCAAAGCTAGACCACAGCTTTATTGCACCCATAAAACTCATAGTTCACATTAAATTTGCATAATTGCCCTTCAACAGCACTCCCAGTGCACTTATGACCCTTTGCCTAGATGGTGCCATTCTAGTCATCCGGACATTCACTCTGCACCAATTTCTGCTCCTCTCCAGCCTGTGGTTATGTCAGGGCTGGAAGAGTATCATGCATAGCCAACAAGTCATTCAATCATAAGCTCACCCAGCTGCACATGGCACCACAGATGCACTTGTTTCTATCACTTTTAGCAAGACATTCTGGGAACCAAAGGGAAAGGAGATGTCAAATCTTCCTTTACATTCCACTCCAGTCTGTGACACTACCCCCCCCCACCTCTTTCAAATAGCATATTCCAACAACCAATCGACCCCATAAACTAAGAGGGATGAGTGGGCAGGCAGAGGCCAGCTGCATTTGCTGAGCTTGCCAGCAGTGTCAACTACCCACCAGGTACATATTCAAATCCTGTCCTCTTGCTCCTTTCTTCTTTCTTATACCAAAGCCTGCCCACACCTATATCATCTAAATCCTCCTCTTCCCCCCATGGCATAAGTATCCTTTGTACTCAACCATATACAGGAGTGGGGGATATAACTTATTGGGAAAATGGAACAAGCAGGATTATTATAGAACTACATAGACACTAAGGGGGTCATTTTGTCACAGAACTAGTGGGGATGGACATCCAGTTGGGACGTCAATCCCTGCTATTCGCCCCCCCCCCCCCAGCGGCCCCGGCAAAAGCCTCCCTGTATGAACAACGCGTCTGTATGGGGAGGCTTAGATGGAGGTGGAGTGAGGATGAGACTTGGGCGGCCGAGATCTGGGATGTACAGGACCGATTCTGATTTTGGCCCGGTATGTCCAGGACTGTGAACTTAGGCGGGGGACTTATTCCACTGCAGAGGTGGAATAACTCCCCCTGGATGTCGGGGAATCCTGTCGCCAGCTGGGGACAAAAGGTAGAGGGTGCAGGAAGTTCCCCACAGCCAGACCCTGGCCATGGGAGGCTGGATCGAGGGTCCAGCTGTGGGGAATGAAGTGAATCAGCAGCAGCCAGAATTTGTGGCTCCTGAATGGAGCTGTGGTGTCATGGTGACGGGACGCCATGGCATTGTGGCTCCATTCAGGAGCCTGACTGAGGTAGTGGCTTTGCATGCAGACTGATCAGAATCAGGACCCGGCCTATACGTTCAGGCCCTAGACCTGATTCTGATCCTGCGGGCACGTCTAGCCCCTGCAGGATCAGAACCGGGTCTTCCTCTGGATGTCCTGATTCTGATCGGATGCACAGGGGCTTGGATGGCCACATTGGAATGTGCTTCATGAGGCCAATTCTAACAGGGGCACGTCTGAGCTGTCCAGACATCCAAAAAATGGATGGGCCCAATATGTACCTGATTCTGCAACTGCAGGAGCTAGACGTTCACGTGGCTGCAGGATCAAACACTTAGACGGCCCAGTGTGCCCCTGATTTCATCATGGGAAATGTCCTCCACTCAGCCCGGCCAGCTCGCCCTATGCTCCTGCTGGTGTGCCAGTGCTAGGGTGTCCCATTGCCATGGCACTGGGATGCCCAGCAGGAGCACCGAAAGCCTGACAATCGATTGGACTGCCTTAAAGAAGCTGTGAGGGATCTGTATAGGAAACTGTATGAATAAGAATAGAAGCTTTGGGAAGAGGAGCATCTTAACTGCATTGATGCAACCAAGCCAAGTTACCGAGGCAGCTCTCAGAGATTCTATTTATTTGCTAAACCCGTTTTAGAGCACTCCATAATTTAGTGAGAACAGTCAGGAAAGGGCTTGGTGGATGTGTATTCCAAAGCATCTAAAGTGATCAACCCTAAGGAAGTAACCTGGCAGCTCAGGGGGAGTGATGTTGTGCAGTCATACACAAAAGTAAGGCAGTTTCCTGCCTGTTTATGGTGAAGCCAGAAATCCTAGAAAAACAGTCGAGGGTATCCACAATTACCGGGAGCGTGGACACTGGATTGTGAAAGTATATGAGGGTGTCATCTACGTATAAGTCTGTGGCATGCGAGCACCCTCCTAGACTGATTCCTGCTTTTGAATATGACAAGCTAGAGGTTATATGGCAAGTGTGAAAAGTAAGGGCAATAAGGGACAGCATTGTTGGGTTCCATACCCTAGTTGGAAAGGGTTGGCGTGAAACCATTAACTAAAGCTGTAGCCATGGGACTGGCATACAATACCCCTTATGGGAGTGGATAACATGAGGAAAAATCTACAAAAGCTAGAAGAATGGTTTTCATTGTACAGCGGTGTGTGCGCCTGGTAGCGCTTTATAAATGCTTAGTAGTAGTAGTAATGCTTGGCAGTTAAGATTTAATATGAAGAAATGCAGTGTCATGCGATAAGGGGTGAGAGGTTGGTGTACACAGACCAGAAAAAGGACCTCAGAGTGATTGTTTCTGAGTATCACAAGGTGGTGAAACAGTGTGACAAAGTGGTGGCAAAAGCCAGAAGGATGCTGGGTCGCATACAGAAAGGAATTATCAGCAGAAAGGAAGAGGTACTAATGCCACTGTATAAGTCACTGGTGAGGCCTCACTTGGAATACTGTGTTCAGTTTTGGAGACCATATCTCACAAAGGATATAAAAAGACTGGAAATGGTTCAGAGGAAGGTGACCAAACTGATTTGGAGCCTGCAACAGCAGACTTATGAGAAGAGACTTGAAGACCTAAATATGTACACTCTGGAGGAGAGGAGGGGCAGGGGAGATATGATTCAGACCTTCAAATACTTAAAAGAGTATTAATAAACAAACAAACAAACCTCTCCCAAAGACAGGGAAGATGTAAAATTAGAGGACATAACATGAAGCTGCAAGGGGGTAAACTGAAAGGCAATGTCAGGAAATACTTTTTCACTGAAAGGGAGGTGGATGCTTGGAATGTCCTCCCGATGGAAGTGGTGGGCACAAATACAGTGACAGAATTCAAAATAGCATGGGACAGACACAGTGGATCCCTTTATAGCAACAGGATAAAATCAAAATAAACATAACTATCTCTTTTATCTGAACAAATAGGGGTGACCTGCATGGAGCAGTGGGTACACCCCTAAACAAAGGCATGGGGAGGGGTGACCTGCACGGATTGGCAGGTGCACCTACTTTGCTGCCTTGCTGGGCAGACTAGATGGACCATACTGGTCTTTATCAGCTGTCATATACTATGTTACTATCCAGCTACACAGATTTGGCCCACATCTGCATTGCCACAGGACTTCCAACAAGTAGAGCCACTCAGCCTTGTCAAAAGTCTTTTCAGCACCCAACAAAATAATCACATAATGTTCCGATTTCCCTCTAACCCCATGTAAAATATTTATTAATGGCCAGACATTTTTGAATACATATCTTTGTTTTATATATCCTGTTTGGTCTGGGTGGATGAGGCCATGAATTTTCAATTCTAAACTGGCACAGAGAATTTTGATATAATTTTTATAATCAATGTTTCGCAGTTAGATGGGTCTATAGTTGCTACACACAAGCTGGTCTTTACCATCTTTGGGAATCACTGTGATAATGGCCTGGTAGAATGATGATGATAGCATCTTCCTGGGTAGGATGTCATTGAAAACATAGACCAAAGCAGGAACAAAGAGCTCTGGTAAGGTTTTTATATTTTGGCAGGTAGGAGATTCGTTCTAGGCACTTTGGCAGCCTTTAATCAGCAAATCGCTAATTGCATCTCCTCTAGCGAGATAGGATGCTCTAGTGTCTCTCGAGCCTCAGGAAAGAGATGGCAGAGATCAGCAGCTGCCAGCCACTCCCAAATCTCTGTCCCATCTGCTCCTAATTGAGAGGAGTATAGGTCTTTGTAAAAGTTAGCAAATGTATCGGCTGTCTCTTGGGAGTGATACATCTTGGTGCCGTGAGTCGAGGAGAAGGCATGCACTTTTTGCTTGTTCCTCTAGTGCTTAAGTTGCCAGAGAAGCAGCTGATTCACCTTTTTTCTATGTTCACAGAAGTGATGCTTCATTCAAAGCATTGTCGAGGCTATGGCCTCTGTTTCCAAGTTTGCTAGTCCCCACTTCGTGCGAACCAGGTGCTTCCACACCTTGGGGTTACCCCCTTTATGGTGGAGTCATTCCAGCTCTTCAATGGTTTTTCCAAGATCCTTCTGTCTAGCTAGGCCCCTCTTTTTGAAAGCACTGGACAAAACATCAGTTGCCCCTGAAGACCATTTTGCCTGCTTCCTATAAAGTGAATGAGCAGATATAAGCCGTATCATTATAGGACAGATACTCTTGTTGCCCTTTTTGCATGGCAAGTTGAAAATCTTTATTTCTGAGGAGGCCCCTGTGTAAGACCCAAGTGTGAGGTGGCATCTCTAAATCCCCCTTGCACAATTCTAAGGAAATGATTGCATGGTTGGAGATCCCCATAGTGCCAATGGTTGTGTTAGAGAGTATGGAAAGCAAGCTCCACAAGATAATCCAGAGGTTGATTCTGGAATAGCTCTAGTAGGCTGGGGAGTAATATGTGTAATCTCACTCTCCTCCATGGGTGGCCCTCCAGGCATCACAGAGATCTAAATTAACGATTAGTTGTCTTAGCTTACTCGGGTTCATGGAGTCTTGCTCCCCCTACTCGTCCTATCTATGCTTGACAAGATGCAATTAAAGGCTCCTCTAATCAGCTCCTTTCCCTGCTTGTGGGACTGTATTGCCTCAAGAATCTTGGCCAATGTGTCTCCAATCTGAGAGGGGGGGGGGGGGGATGTAGACATTGACAATCGTAAATAGGGTTTCTTTTAAGGCCCCAGTCAGAATGAGGAACCTACCCCCGGGGTCACTATATTTCAAGGTTAGATGGAAGGAACAGTTCTGCAAGAAAAGGATCATCACTTCCCTCCTGTGAAAGGAAATTTTTGATGCAAAGACCTGCGGGAACATACAGGCCTTAGCCATAGGTGATCCTGCCTGGACAGGTGAATTTTCTGTATAAAGACTATGTCAGCTTTCTCCTGTTTCTATTGGTCTAGCACCCGCCTGTGCTTAACAGGGCTGTAGAGGCCTTGTACATTCCATGAAATGAGTTTAACCATAATCCTTTAAAAGTCCCTGCACAACTGTACCAGCTCATTGACCTGTATCTTTTTTTTAAGTAGAATACTGTTTGCCTTGCACCCTTTCATGGTGTGCTATCCTCTCACTATGCGCCTTTCCCTTCATCAGCCTAAAGAACACTCCCCCCACCCCGAACAGCAGTCCTTCTAAGTAAAGACGGATGCTTCTTAAGTTAAACATGAGATGATCAAATTGGTAACAGAAATGCATGTTAGGGGTGCTGGTGTCCTGAGACAGAAGCAACCCCTCCAATCCAATCCACTCTTGTGGGTGCACTGCCCCTCATGAAAGGCCATCCTATGGACCCTCGACTAACAGGACCCAACCACAAACCTGCAGCCCCCCCATTCTGCAGGCAAGTAGTGAGCTGAGATCATTACCTGAATCAGGAGCTGTAGACACCTGCTGACCTAAACCCGCACAGGATACCCCTGGGGGTCCACCAGCTTTCATCAGTTTTAGCTGGTAATAAACAATAGGGAACAATTATACAGTAGAATGCTTTAATAGACCTTCTTCAGACAGAGCAAGAAGAAGTGAGGAAGTCAATAGATTTATTTAGACAGTTTTGTATACCGCCTTATCCTTCAATCAAAGCGGTCACAACACAATTGGGGGATACATTTAACACGCAGGGATATGAGACACATACACTAATACTTACAGGGAGCATGGGCAATGGAGGGTTAAGTGGCTTGCCCAAGACCACAAGGAGCATCTGTGGGACTAGAAACCCCAGTCCTTCCGGCCCAAGGTTGCTGTCCTCTAGTGGGATTTGAACCCCCGACCTTCCGGCCTGAAGTACCTTGCCCCAACCACTAGGCTACTCCTCCCTCCCTAGATTAAAGAAAGAAGAGCACAGGTAGTAGGCAGAAGCATGTAATAAGGACAGACTGTCCCAAGCTGGGTCAGGGAGGTTTTGTAGTGCCCATACCTCAGCTTTGAGAGTCCTCTGCCTCATTATTGAGATGTTTCACCTCTTGGAAGTTGAGGCTTTCCAGTCTCGCTGCTCGCTATGCTTGTTTGGGGTGCATCCCCCTTCTTTTGTAATAGATACACCATGTTGAGGCAGTCGGACGGCTCTTCAATTTTGTGTTGCGCCTTGTTCCGTTCAAAGATTAAAGAAAAGGGGAATCCCCATCTATATTTGATGGACTTCTTTTGTAGCAACTGTGTCAGAGGTTTAAAGCTATTCAGTTGAAGTTAGCAATTTCTGTAGGGAATAAGCCTACCCGAGCTTGGTCTTTTAATAGAGCATGGTTAGCTGACCCTGTGTTTCAAGAAGAAATGAGAGTTACAATAAAATAATAGTTTAAAATAAATAAGATAGAAGATACAGCGGTTTGGGCTTGGTGGGAGGCCTTCGAAGCTTATTTGAGGGCCTCAATTACCAGTTTTAGCATCAAGGATCAGAGACGAGGAAGGGCACAGATAATTGCCCTGGAAGGTCAGATTAAAGCAGGTGAGCATTTATGGCTGCGGCAACCTGACATTAATATATTGACAAGACTACAGAAATTAAGATTCCAATATAATGAGATTCTATCTTCAGAAGTGGAGCAAATGATGCTTAAACAATGCTTTAGATATCATGTTGAGCATAACAGTGCAAGTAAACCTCTTGCCACTGCACTTAAAGGGAAACAAGTAAAATCACGTATTATTTCTTTATTAGATAGTAAGCTTGGTAATTTAACTAAAGAAGAACACATTTTACAAGCATTTGCAGATTATTACCATAGCCTTTACTCCTCAGAGCTAATACCTGATTCGAAAGAGGTAAATAATTTTTTGGAGAACTTAAATCAGCCTAAGGTAGAGACACAGCAGAGGAAAGAATTAGAAAAACTGATAACAATAGAGGAAATAGGAAGGGCAATTAATAACATGGCCTCGGGGAAAGCAGCAGGGCCTGATGGCCTGCCATTAGAGTTATACAAAGTTTTTAGTATCGATCTGTTACCAAATTTACTATCTTTTTATGATGAGTTAGGTAGATCCCAGGGGTGTACAGGAAATTTTTCAGAAGCTACAATTGTGGTATTGGAAAAACCTGGGAAAGATCCTACTCACGTAACAAATTATAGACCAATATCCTTACTGAACTCTGATTATACAATTTATGCAAGTGTTTTGGCTAGTAGACTGTCTAAAGTCATTGGAGCTTTAATCCATCCCGATAAATGTGGTTTTACTCCAGGGAGAGCGACCTCTGACAATGCCAGATTACTTTGTAACCTGTTTGATAGGGTTAGATCGTCTGATTTCCCTTATGTAGGGCTCTCATTGGATGCAGAAAAGGCTTTTGATAGGCTCGAATGGCCTTTTCTGTTTAAAATTTTAGACTGGTTCGGGTTTGGCCCTGTCTTTATAAATAAGACAAGAGTATTATATTCAAACCCACATGCTTGTATCTTTGCAAATGGTGTTTTATCTAGACCCTTCTCACTTCATAGAGGCACTCGGCAAGAATGTCCTTTATCCCCACTACTTTTTAACCTAGCCTTTGAACCGTTGGCGTTAGCCATCAGACGAAATGCTGGTATCACGGAGATAACAGTGGGTGATGTTCAAGTGAAATTATCTGCATATGCAGATGATCTTTTACTGTTTACCCAACTGGCTGATGTTCCACAGATTCTTAAATGGATTGATCGGTATTCGGGTATGTCCGGCTATAAAATAAACTGGGCTAAATTGGTGGCCTTCCCTATGAATAGACTACCTTCTTCTGATTTGATGATGGCATTCCCTTTCCACTGGGAAATGGATAGCATCAAGTATTTGGGTGTTAGATATAGTTTTATGCCAGAGCATACTATACAACTTAATCTAGAGGAGTTGGCAAGTATGATACGGGAAAAGACATTATCCTGGTCTCCCCTTCACTAAACATGGTGGGGTAGACTTGAAACTATAAAAATGATGTTAATGACCAAAATCAGCTACATATTGGGAATGCTGCCTTACTTGCTCCCTCTAAAGGCATATACTGCTCTAGAAAAAAGCCTATCTAGGTTTTTTTGGGGTGACTCACAACCTAGGATTGCTCTAAAGAAATTAAAAGCCTCCAAAGATAAGGGGTGAGTTCAATTTCCGGATTTTAAATGGTACCATTATTCCTTTTTATTAAAATGCTCTTGCTCAAAAGCCTATATGGTTAGAGGTTGAAAAGCAAGCAGTAAAGCCCTGTCCATTGACGCATCTTTTTGGTATGAGATGTCCGATAAAGTCACTGTTAGGAAACGCAATATCTGCAACCCAAGAGGCTTACTTGACCCTTGCTCAAATGGCTGATAAAGATAACCCCCCCCTCTAGGAAAATACCACTCTAGTGGAATCCAATGTTTAAAATTAATGGAAAAAGGTTTGCATGGAAGACATGGCAGGCGAGTGTTATCTGGACCCTGGGCCAACTTTTGTCATTAAATGGTTGGAAAGATTTTCCCACTTTAAAATTGGAATATTTCCTCCATACGGCTGTTTTTTGGCAATGGTGTCAACTTAGGCATTGCATAGCAGCAACTAATATCAATATAAAAGGTCTGGTTGATGATGACGTTATAGTTGGCTTTCTAAAAGATTTAGCGGGTAATTCTGGGGCTGCTTCTAAAGTTCATGCTTGTTTTAGAGATTATTCTCCTTGCAATTTATTGGGTTTATCAAAAAATTGGGAATCCGAAGTGTGTTCTATTTCAAATAAAGAATGGTCTGTTTTATGGGGTCTCGAGATCAGCGGGAATAACTCAATCAATGTTTTTTTTCATGCACCGGGCTTACATACATTACCCCGGTAAAAAAAAAAGTCAAGTGGGATAAAAAGTCAGGGAACAAATGTTGGTCCTGTCAGCGAGACATTGGTACTTCCAAACATATGATATTTGAATGTCTGAACGTTCAGAGATTTTGGCTCCAGGTTTGGTCTAAAATACAAGATATACTAGGCATATTAATATCACTTTCATGGAATATATGTTTAAGATCAGTGGTGCATATCCCAGGTTTAACTAAAGATAAATTCTTTTTACTAAATTTTTATGTTAGCAATTGCTTTGAAAATTATCTTTACAAATTGGAAAGACTCACAAAAATTGAACCAGAGGTTTGTGAGTGCCCCTGCGAGCAACAGCGATCATCACATGGTGTGGTTTGAAATAACAGCTATGGTACAGGCCAATCATAGCAAGCTCAAAGTCCTAAACTTCAAAAACACTGACTTCAATTAAATGGCCAAGTACTTAGAGGAGATGACGGGGTGGAAGGAGATAAGGGAAGTGGAATTGCAATGGGCTAAACTAAAGGTGGCAATAAAAGAGGCAACAGATAAATATGTAAGAAAAGTAAATAAAAACAAGAGGAGAAGGAAACCTATTTGGTTTTCCAAAGAAGTGACTGCTCAAATAAAGGCAAAAAACACAGCTTTCACAAAATTCAAAAGCTTGCAAACAGAAGAACTTAGAAATGAATACAGGATCAAACTCAAAGAGTCTAAAAGAAAAATAAGGATAGCAAAATCGAAGGCAGAGGAAAAGATGGCTAAAGATGTTAAGGGTGGCAACAAAACTTTCTTCAGGTATATTCGGGAAAGGAAGAAGATCAAAGTTGGAATTGCAGGACTCAGAAGTGCTGGGAAAGGACTCGTGGAAAGTGACATTGAAAAAGCGAAATTGCTAAACAAATACTTCTGCTCTGTTTTTACTAAAGAAAATCCCGGAGATGGACCAGCTGTGACTCCCAAATATAAAAATGGGAATGAAGTAGATACCACACCATTCACAGGAGATGAGGTGTTAGAACAACTTGCTAAACTGAAAGTGGACAAAGCCATGGGACCGGATGGGATACATCCCAGGATACTGAAAGAGCTCAGAGAGGTTCTTGCAGGACCGTTAAAGGATATCTTCAACAGATCCTTGGAAACAGGAGAGGTTCCTCAGGACTGGAGAATGGCTGATGTTGTAACTCTACACAAAAGTGGTGACAGGAAAGAAGTGTCAAACTACAGGCCCATCAGCCTTACCTCCGTGGCGTGAAAAGTAATGGAGGCGCTCCTGAAAGAGCGAATAGTGAACTTTCTCAAAACCAACAGGTTGCAAGATCCAAGGCAACATGGTTTTACCGAAGGACAGTCTTGCTAAACAAATCTGATTGAGTTCTTTGACTGGGTGACCAAGGAACTAGATCAGGGGCATGCAATGGATGTCATCTACCTGGATTTCAGCAAAGCCTTTGATACTGTTCCTCATAGGAGGCTTGTCAATAAACTCAGTAGCTTGGGGATGGGTCCCAAGATAGTAAACTGGAGTAGAAATTGGTTGACTGACAGACAACAGAAGGTGATGGTACATGGAGCTCACGCGGATGAAAGGAAGGTGATTAGCGGGGTGCCCCAGGGTTCGGTCCTGGGACTGGCACTGTTCAATGTATTTGTGAGTGATATTGCTGAAGGACTGAATGGAAAAGTGTGTTTTTTTGCAGATGACACTAAAATTTGCAACAGAGTGGACTCCCCCGAGGGATTGGTTAACATGAGGAAAGATCTACGAAAGCTGGAAAAATGGTCTAATGCTTGGCAACTACGATTTAATGCAAAAAAGTGAAGTGTCATGCACTTAGAAACATAGAAACATGACGACAGAAAAAGACCACAAGGCCTATCTAGTCTGTCCTTCCATAACAACAACTACAACAGTCCACTTTTTACCTTTAGAGATCCTCTGTGTTGGTCCCATGCTTTTTTGAATTCAGTTACTGTCCTCATCTCTACCACCTCCACTGGGAGACTATTCCACGGATCCACTACTCTTTCCGTAAAGAAATATTTCCGCATATCACTCCTGAATCTATCTCCCTTCACCCTCATCCCATGTCCCCTCGTAGTAGAACTTGCTTTCAATTGAAAGAGGCTCTCTCCCTAAACATTTATGCCACGGAGGTATTTAAACATCTCAATCATATCACCTCTATCCCGCCTTTCCTCTAAGGTGTACATATTAAGATCCTTAAGTCTGTCCTCATATGCTTTATAATGAAGCCCATTAATCATTTTAGTAGCAACCCTCTGCACCGACTCCATCCTGTTCACTTCCTTTTAAAGGTGCGGTCTCCAGAATTGCACACCATACTCCAAATGAGGTCGCACCAAAGACTTATACAGAGGCATTATCACCTCCTTTTTTCTGCTAGCCATTCCTCTCCGTATGCACCCAAGCATCCTTCTAGCTTTTGCCGTCGCCTTTTCTACCTGTTTAGCTACTTTAAGATCATCAGACACAACCACGCCTTGGTCCCGCTCTTCTTTAGTGGACAAAAGTACTTCTCCTCCTATACTGTATTGCTCCCTTGGATTGCTGCAGCCCAAATGCATGACCTTACATTTTTTAACATTAAAACCCAGCTGCCAAATTCTAGACCATTCTTCAAGCTTAGCTAGATCCCTCCTCATGTTATCTACACCTTCCTGGGTGTCTACTCTATTGCAGAGTTTGGTATCATCCGCAAAGAGGCAAACCTTACCCGACAGCCCTTCCGCTATATCACTAACAAAGATGTTAAAAAGAATCGGACCAAGGACAGATCCCTGGGGCACACCACTGGTAACATCCTTCTCCCCAGAGTGAGCTCCATTTACTTGTACTCTTTGTCGCCTCCCACCCAACCAATTTCTAACCCAAGCAGTAACTTTAGGGTCCATCCCTAGGGTGCTCAGTTTGTTTATAAGTCGCCTGTGAGGAACAGTGTCAAAGGCTTTACTGAAATCTAAATACACCACATCTAGAGCTCTCCCTCGGTCCAACTCCCTGGTCACCCAGTCAAAGAAATCAATCAGATTTGTCTGACAGGACCTGCCTCTGGTGAATCCATGCTGCCTCGGATCCTGTAATCCGCCGGACTCCAGAAACCTCACTATTTTCTCTTTCAGCAGTGTTTCCAATAATTTACTCACCACCGAAGTTAAACTAACCAGCCTGTAGTTTTCAACCACATCCTTACTTCCGCTTTTGTGTAAAGGCACCACATGAGCCTCTCTCCAGTCCTTTGGCACCACTCCCGACTCCAACGAGAGATTGAAAAGGTCAGTCAGTGGAGTTGCTAGAACGTCCCCAAGTTCCCTCAGTATTCTAGGGTGTATCCCATCCGGTCCCATCGCTTTGTCTACTTTAAGTTGAGCTAATTTCTCACGAACACAGTCTTCTGAAAATTGTTCAAGATGTCCCTCGCTTCTTTTCTTATTTGTGGGTGTTTTCTGAGGTCCTGCTCCTGGTTCTTCATCTGTGAACACAGAACAAAAATATTTGTTAAGCAATTCCGCTTTATCCTTATCAGCTTCTACATATTCCCCCCCCCCCTGCACCCTTGAGTCTGACAATACCACTTTTGCCCTTCCTCTTCTCACTAATATATCTGAAAAATGTCTTATCCCCCCCATTTTATTGTATTGGCTATTTCCTCCTCCTTTTGAATCTTTGCCTTCTTGACTACTTTGCTAGCTTCTCTAAGTTTTTCCAAATACAGATGCCTGTCTTCCTCTCTCTGTGATCTTTTGTATTTCATGAAGACCTCCCTCTTTTTCTTCACTTTTTCAGCTACTTCCTTCGAAAACCATAGCGGTCTCCTGTTCCTTTTGCCTTTATTTACCATTTTAACAAAAAGGTTGGTTGCCTTTAAAATACCCCCTTTCAGTTTTGCCCACTGTTTTTCTACATCCCCCAGCTGTTCCCATCCCACTAACGACTCCCTGAGGTATTGGCCCATCTTCGCAAAGTTAGTCTTCCTAAAGTCTAAGATCTTCACCTTGGAATGGATTCTAACAGCCCTAGTCCTAATACTGAACCACACCATCTGGTGATCACTGGATGCAAAATGATCTCCCACTACAACATCAGAAACACTTTCACCATTGGTAAGCACCAAGTCCAGTATGGCCCCTTCACGTGTGGGGTCTGTTACCAATTGCCTGAATAGTTCTCCCTGTAGAGAATCCAGGATCTCCTTACTTCTAGATTATACTGCAGCAGGAATGTGCCAATCAACATCTGGCATATTGAAATCTCCTAGCAGTAGCACTTCCCCTTTCCTAGCAATGCTGCGTATGTCTTCAATTAACTCTCTGTCCACCTCTTCCTCTTGTGAGGGAGGTCTGTATATCACACCAATGCAAATAGATTTCTCTTTCCCTCTTTCTAGTTTAACCCACAATGCCTCCTCTCTCTCCCTTTTAAGCTCTGTAATTCCAAAGCTTTAATAGTAGTTTTTACATATAGTGCCACTCCTCCTCCCCTTCTTCCTACCCTGTCCTTTCTGAATAAAGTATAGCCAGGTATAGTTACATCCCAGTCATGGTTTTCTGTGAACCATGTTTCTGTAAGTGCCACTAAATCCAAGTCAGCCACTCCCACCAAAGCTTCAACTTCAGGGATCTTATTTCCCATGCTACGGGCATTAATACACACTGCTTTCCATATGTTACCCCTGTTACCCATTTCCATAAAGGTATTTAATGTATCACCTATCTGGGAGCTTTCACTTACCTGGGGGCTTTCTTCACCCATCCCCAACGAATCTAGTTGGGTAGCAGAAATCTAAGGGAAATATATGTGATAGGTGGCGAGAGGTTGGTGTGCACGGTTCAGGAGAAAGACTTTGGTGTGATTATCTCTGATGATCTCAAGGTGGCAAAACAGTGCGACAAGGCGGTGGCAAAAGCTAGGAGGATGTTGGGCTGCATACAAAGAGGGATTACCAGCAGAAATAAGAGGTACTTATGCCACTGTACAAGTCACTGGTGAGGCCTCACTTGGAATACTGTATTCAGTTTTGGAGACCATATCTTGCAAAAGATGTAAAAAGACTGGAAACAGTTCAGAGGAAGGCGACCAAAATGATTTGGAGCCTGCGTCAGAAGCCTTATGAGAAGAGACTTGAAGATCTAAATATGTACACTTTGGAGAAGAGGAGGGACAGGGGAGATATGATTCAGACCTTTAAATACTTAAAGAGAAATGATGAACAAACAAACCTCTTCCAAAGACGGAGAAGCTGTAAAACTAGAGGGCATAACATGACGCTGCAAGGGGGTAAACTGAAAGGCAATGTCAGGAAATACTTTTTCACTGAAAGGGTGGTGGATACTTGGAATGCCCTCCTGATGGAAGTGGTGCTGGCAAACACAGTGACAGAATTCACAATGGCATGGGAGAGACACAGTGGATCCCTTTATAGCAACAAGACAAAATCAAAATGAGCATAACTGTCTCTTATATCTGAACAAATAGGGGTGACCTACATGGAGCAGTTCACCCCTAAACAAAGGCATTGGGAGGGGTGACTTACTCTTGCCACCTTGCTGGGCAGACTAAATGGACCATACTGGTCCTTATCTGCCGTCATATACTATGTTTCTATGTTACTATAATACAATTACTGAACATGTAGATAGTCATGTTTTTTTTTATTCTGATTTATTTTTAAATTTTACAATAACATCACAGAAAACAAAACAAAACAAAACCACAAGTTACACAATATAACTACATGACATTGATAACCGGTTAACCCTCCCAGCCTCCCTTGCTCTCTGAGGTTATAATCAACTATATTCTCGGGCTATGGACATTTATCATTAAAGCTACTAAATTAGATACAAGAATTAACTAGGGGATATGTTCTTTTCATGCATGTTTGTATCCACATGCCTACAAGAATTATCTTTGAAAAACAACATCATCCAATAGTCTCCACTTTTTCTAAGATCTGTACAGCTCTATCTGGATATTGTAATTTACAATACAATTTTTCATAACTAGCAATTTGACACACAGTAACATAGTAAATGACAGCAGATAAAGACCAGCATGGTCCATTGAGTCTGCCCAGCAAGATGGCAAGAGTAGGTGCACCTGTCGCTGTGTGCAGGCCACCCCTCCCCATGTCTTTGTTTAGGGGTGAACCCACCACTCCATGTAGGACACCCCTATTTGTTGAGACGTTAGATGGTTCAGAAGTTAGATGGTACCATTTATTTTGTTTTTATCCTGTTGCTGTAAAGGGATCCATTGTGTTTGTCCCATGCCGTTTTGAATTCCGTCACAGTGTTTGCCCCCACCACTTCAATCGGGAGGGCATTCCAAGCATCCACCACCCTTTCAGTGAAAAAATATTTCCTGACATTGCCTTTCAATTTACCACCTTGCAGCTTCATGTTATGCCCTCTAGTTTTACAGCTTCCCCATCTTTGGAAGAGGTTTGTTTGTTCATCATTTCTCTTTAAGTATTTAAAGGTCTGGAAAGTGTACATATTTAGATCTTCAAGTCTCTTCTCATAAGGCTTCTGACGCAGGCTCCAAATCATTTTGGTCGCCTTCCTCTGAACTGTTTCCAGTCTTTTTACATCTTTTGCAAGATATGGTCTCCAAAACTGAACACAGTATTCCAAGTGAGGCCTCACCAGTGACTTGTACAGTGGCTGGTACTGATGTCAGGCTTACCGGTCTGTAGTTTCCTGGATCACCCCTGGAATCCTTCTTAAAATTTGGCATGGCACTGGCCATTCTCCAATTTTCAGGTACTACATATAACTTTAATGATAGTTCACAGATTACTAATAGTAGATCTGCAATCTCATATTTCAATTCTTTCAGCACCCTCGGATGTATACCATCCAGTACAGGTGATTTGCTACTCTTCAGTTTATCAAATAGTTGTACTACATCTTCCCGGTATTTCTTTTAATTCTTTCAGTACATCACCTTTAAATACCATTTTAGGCATGGGTAACACCCCTATATCTTCTTCAGTAAAGACTGAAACAAAGAATTCATTCAGTCTTTCCGCAATGGCCTTGTCCTCCCTTAGCACCCCTTTATCCTTTGTATCATCTAATGGTCTAACTGAATTTCTCACAGATTTTTTGCCATGAATATACTTGAAAAGGTTTTTAAAATGTGTGTTTGCTTCCTCAGAAAGCTTTTTTTTTGCCTGTCTTATCAATGCCTTGCATTTAACTTGCCATGCTTATGTTGTTTCCCATTTTTGTCAGTTGACTCCTTTTTACATTTCCTGAGCGATGCTTTTTTGGCTATAACAGTCTCTCTGAACTTACTTTTAAACCATGCTGGCAGTTTTTGGCCTTCCTTCCACTTTTCTTAAAGCATGGAATACATCTGGTTTGGGCTTCCAAGATAATATTATTAAACAGCGCCCAAGCTTGATGTAAGTCTTTAACCTTTGCTCTGCCCCTTTTAATTTTTTCTTAACTATTTTCCTTGATTTATCAAAGTCTCCCTTTTAGATTTCCTTGCTGTCCTCCTTCCATTTATTAAATCAAATGTGATCATGCTATGATCACTATTGCCAAGTGGCCCCAACATCTTATCTCTTGCGCTGGATCCAGTATTCCACTAAGGACTAGGTCCAAATAACGTCCCCTATTCTCGGTTTATGAACTAGCTGCTCCAAGAAGCAGTCATTTATTTCATCTAGAAATTTTACCTCTCTAGCATGCCCTGCTGTGACGCTAAGCCAGTCGATACCCGGGTAATTGAAATCACCCATTATTACCGTGTCATACATTTTGTTAGCTTCCCTGATTTCTCTTAGCATTTCAACATCCATCTGTTCATTCTGGCCATTAGTATACCCCCAATGCCATTGCCTTCCCCTTTTTACATGGGATTTCTATCCATAGATATTTAGTAGTGTATTTTGTTGCCTGCAAAACTTTAATCCTGTGTGACTCAATGCCCTCTCTAACTTAGAGTGCAGCCCCTCCACCAATTTGATCTACCCTATCATTGCGATACAGTTTGTACTCAGGTATTAAGGTGTTCCATTGGTTATCCTCCTTCTACTAGTTCTCTGAGATGCCAATCATATCCAACCTTTCATTTAGTGCTATATATTCTCCCTTCTTACTTTTTAGACTTCTAGCATTTTCATACAGGCATTTTAGAGGTTGCATTTTATTCATACTTATCTGGTTAACAGTTACTAGGGGTAATTTGGAATCTTTCAGCTCTGTCTGCTCTTTAAGGGCATCTGGGTTCCTTTTATATTTATTGGAACCTCTCAGTTGGGACACCCTAACTTCCCACTTTTGCTAGTATCCTTCAAGGATACATCCTTATGAACCCTGCCCTCTTGGGTGATTGTCAGCTTTCCCCTATTATCTAGTTTAAAAGCTACTCTAGTGGTGACTTGTGAGAGGAAAAAAACTTTTGTTTTTTGAGTCAAGACAACTGTTGGATTTTCTTTCTGCAAGAGAGGTTCTTAAGGTCCAGACTAGTGCCCCAAAGGCATCACTCTAGGCTCACTGGAGATGTACTCTTTCCGGGTGCCTCTGATTTATTGATGTATTTCTTTTCCATTTTGTATTATATTTCCTGAGCTTGGATCCTTTTTCCTTATTGTGGTTCTTTTTTTTTTGTTGTATCCTTTGCTTGTATTTCATATATATTTGAATTTCTGATTCACTCTTGATTGTAGTGTATATATTAATTACATAAATAAAACATTAAAAAAGCTGCTCTGTCTCCTTTATAAAGGTTAATGCCAGCAGCCTGGTTCCATCCCTGTTAAGGTGGAGCCCATCCTTTTGGAAAAGCCACTCCCTTTCCCAGAATGTTGCCATGTTCCTTGAAACATCCATACATTGAGACTTTGGAGCCAAGCCTGCCTTTTTGATCCTCCGCATGGAAAGGGAAACATTTCTGAGAATGTTGCACTGGAAGTTCTGGATTTCAGCTTCCTACCTAAAAGTCTAAATTTGACCTCCAGAACCTCTTTCCCACACTTTTCTATGTCATTGGTACCAACATGAACCAAGACAGTAGGCTCCTCCCCAGCACTATATAAAACCTTGTCTAGGTGGCATGTGAGGTCCGCTACCTTCGTACCAGGCAGGCATTTTACCAGGCAATCTTCACTTCTACCAGCCACCCAGCTATCTACATGCCTACATGATCTAATTGCCAACTATAATGGCCATCCTAACCCTACCCTCACGGGCACATATCCCTGGAGAAACCGCCTTGATGCGAGAGGGTTTTATATCACCTAGAGGACAGATCCTAGCTACAGGTTCGCTACCTGCCACTCCAAGGTGATGCTCTCCTTTCACGTGACCTCTCTCCTCCATGGCAACTGAGAGGCTGCCAGACTGGAGGTGGGACTTCAGTACTACATTCCTATAGCTCTCATCTATATACCTCTCTGTCTTCCTTATGTCCTCCAAGTCTATTGCTCTAGCCTCCAGAGCTCCTTGTACCAGTGCACATCTAAGACCCTTCACCAAATGGGAGAAAATCACACAATGCAAGAGACTGGATAGCCCCCATATTGCTGCTGGACTGCTGTTTGCATCTTAATTTTAATGTTTTGTTTAGCTGTTTAAGTTGTTTATTTAAAGTTGTTAGGGATATATGTACTGATTCAACTATACCAAATAAAGTTAAGGGACTTTGTTCACCTCAAGATTAATTAAGTTATGGGCTTTAATTAATCTATTCCTGGTGAAGATAACCAGCTGAAAATGAAAGTGAATTTGATCACCTCTTCCCCTTAGTAGGTTTAAGAGCCTATAAAGCAAAGATTATGTCGTGGTGACTGGGAGGTAAAGAACAGTTAGAACCCTATTCAAAGAGAGGTACATCCTGGCCATCTGGATGGTCCCAGGCAAGAATGGCCTGTTTAGACCTGATTCTGTACCGTGGGAACAAAATGTTCCCATGGTAGCCAGAATCGGCCCCAAGGATGGCCCGGTGTGCCCATGGATGGCCTGGTGTACCCCTGCCACCTGTGGGGACGTCCTCCCTGCAAGCACCCCAGACTCTGGAGTTTCCGGCCTCACTATTCCCCACTATTCCCCACTGCCCAACCCACAGCTGGCCAACTGGGGCCCTGGATCAGGCAGCGGGGATCCTCCACACCCAGCCCGGCCCCAGGGGGGACCACGTCCCCAATCACACAAAAAATGCTCTTATACCACGTTTGAGGCCGTGACCTGCTGTCAGTCAAGCCCACCCCCTCCTGCCCCCCCCCCCCCCCTGTTGGCTCTTCATCCTGATGCACAGGATGTAGGGGGAGAGATGGTGGGGGAGTCAGCCCCAGATGCCTTGCGGGGCTGCACATCCCAGTGGGATGTGCAGCCCGCAACCCGCATTTGGGAATGACCTCCTTAGTAAAAGCTAGCTTGCTGCACATTGCTCTGATCTGTGCTTCCAAGGTAATCTCTTAACAATTCCCTGGTGGATTCACACAGCCCTTGGTTTGATGGAGGGAGCTTTTTAAATTGCCCCTTTGATCTATCACTTGGCTTTAACACCTATTTAAAACAATTTCACAGGTCTCTTGCCTGCTAACTGAAAAGCTTCCTTCCAGTTAGGTCTCTAGAAACAATTTATTTATTTCTGTTCAAGGAATATTTACCCTATTCTTTCTTCTATGTTAAGCTATACTCAGATTTGATTCAAATTAAAATCTCTCTGGTGCTACTAATCCTGGACTGAGTTTAAATTTAACTGAAAGCTTTCTTGTGGTACTAAGCCTGGACTGAGTTAAAAAATATGCTGGAATCTAGATTTATCAGCTTTAACCCAAAAAATTCCCTTTTCCCCAAGATTTTGAGAATTTCCCCATAGTAAATAATTACAAGTACAGATTTCTTTCCAGCAGCAGCAGTCCCTTTTGGTAGTCCTTCAAGGCTGCCTTAGAAGCTCAAATGAGAAGACTTTGACTTTCATACTGTGGACAGATCATACGAAGAGAGAGATCATTAGAGAAAGACTTCATGCTTGGCAAGGCTGAAGGTCAACACAAAAGAGGAGTACCAGCAATGCAACAAATCAATATGATGACAACAGATATGCATACCACTCTATCAACAATTAGCCATGTGTCTGAAGACTGAATGCAGTTTAGGATAACTATCCACAGGGTCGCCATGAGTCAACACTGACTCAATGGCACTTAACAACAACTACAGGATTCTGATGGTCCTATTGTACAAGCTTTCTCTCCCACCCAAATCCCCCCTTACTTGCAGGTGAACCCTGGTCAATAAAGAAGATGAATTTATCCCCAGTCTCTTTTACTGTACCAGCACTACTATACAAAAAACAGGAGCAGAGCTCCGAACTTTCTAGATAGCAGTGATATTCAGTGCTGCAATATGGATAACTTAGGACCGCACAAATCCTGAAGATTAGCTGTACAACTAATCAGCCAGTGTTGCTATGCTCATGTAACCCTTCTTCTGAAGTTACTTCATTGGCTCTCTATCCAATTCCACATTCAGTTCAAGCTTCTCCAACTTACCTGCAAGTGATTAATTCTTTTTTGCTATCCATATATCAGCACTAGATATTGTGAACATCAGGATAATGTCAGCACTGACTGCCCTATCTGGTCATTTAGTGCTACCACGTTTCAGATACCAATGCTGAATACCTGGATTTATTTTTAGCCATGATGGCTAGAATAAACAAAAAATACCCAAAACAAATAAAAACCTGATGGCTGTACATTTTTGGGGTGAGGTATCAGGAATGGATATTCTAAAGGGCTTGTTTATTGGGACTGATGACTGAAGACTGATGGTGTTGCAGAGCCTGGTGTCATGGAGTGTTAAAGTTCTTTAAATATCACTGGGAGAAGATGGGAATGCACAGTTCTGCGTGTGGTAACATCTGCACGTTTTTAGTTACGGTTTTATTCTTTCATCTTTCAAAACTATTCATATTTACCTTTCATTGACTTACATGCATTCACATACTTTGCCTAATACTAACATGAATTTAAGCTGGGAGAGAGATTATGAGATGGGAGGTGATTCCTGGGGAGGAGGAGATTAAACCTCAGTAGGGAAATTTGGATATAGAAACAAAAATGGCATTTCCTTTCTGCTGTCGATAAATGGTCTGACTGTCCTTATATTTCACATGATACAATCTGTGACAAAGAATAACAAGGATTTATGCATGCCAACCAATCCAGTGCGGTAGTTGTTAATCTGGGTTAAGAAAATGATGCAAGAATTTTGCCATTTAATGTATATTTAATGGTAGAATCGGGTGTTATTTGCCCTTAATGTATATTAATTTGTCACAATGCAAGCAACATAATAATGAGATCCAAAGAATGTGCATATATGCAAAGCATTTCTTTATTATGCAGATTTGATAATGTAATTTGTATTTTAACTTCCCAAACTGCAAATTAATGCCAGTGTGACTGCTTATTTGGGAGCTCAGCCCCCAGTGTAGGTTTTGAGGCCACTGCTAGCGTCAACTGGTTCCATCTTGATGTCAGAGGCATACAGAGAATTACTCCTGCTCTCCACTGCTAGACAGCAGGAAGTCTAGCAGTGGAGTGCAGTCTGGGGGATTTCTTCAAGGAGTATGTTTTGAAGGGCCATTGGGAAGGGTTGTTGGGGGGCCTTTGGTGTAAGGGGATCATGGAATGGGAATAGGAATTAGGATACCATCAACCACTTTAGAAGACAGTGGGCCTGATTTGGGGCCTGCTATCAATGATACTTTAGAGATGAACATGTGACTTTCCTGGCAAGCATGCAAATTTATATGTACCACGGTTAATGATTTGCATGGTAAATATCTCTGTGCTAAACTATTTTACTGCAATTGAGTAAATACCTCTCACAGTAATTTGACTGACAGATTTTCCCTTGGCATAATGATAAAATATGAAGACAGAACTGTTGCCAAGTTCTAGAGGTACAGACTGTAAATGTCCCAGAACTAGCAAATTGCTGGTTTGACACCTGCTATGTAAGTCTATAACGAGGAGAAAAAAAGGAGAGTGAGATAAATATTTAAGAAGCAGTGGATGAAGGCCCAGTGTATGGGACAAGAATAATGTTTGATTGGGCTTCAAGCCCTGGATCTGAAAAAGCTATGAGAACTGTGATTATGAAAAAAATACAAAAAGGAAGTACTGGAAAAATTCCACAGAAACACATGGGAAAACATTTTGCTCATTTAAGAGTAGATCAAACATCTAGAATAAAAGGAGTAAAATGTACACATAGTATAAGAAAACCTGAATGGCTTGAAGAGAACAAGATGAGTACACTAGAAAATGAACTGATCAGTTGAAGACATTTTAAAACAAAATGTGATATTAAGACCTTGAATATTGTGTGCGATCTAGCCGTCATTTCTTAAAAAGGATATAGCAGAATTAGAAAAGATACAGAGAAGAGCCAACAAAATGGTAAAGGGGATGGAAAGGATACCCCTATAAGGAAAGGTTTAAAAGGTTAGGGCTCTTCAACTTGGAAAAGAGATGGTTGAGGGAAGATATGATAGAGATCTATAAATTAGTGGAACGGGTAAACATAGATCGGTTGTTTGCACCATCAGAAAGTAGAAAGACCAGGGGACACGCAATGAAGTTACAGCATAACCCATTTCTTTTGTCCTTATGTTTAATAACACTTAGCGTACACTATCTGCTGCTTGATCCTTAGCAAAATAGCTACAGCAAACAATTCTTTACCAGAAATTACATAATACATTAAAATAGACACATGAACAGATTTAGATACTGGACATCAGACTTCAAGTTTCTCTGGTTCTTTGACATTCCCTTCTATCCCTTGTCATTAAGGGTCCTGATATTCAAAGTGGATTATGTAATCTCTAGGAACAAGCACGAATGTAGTTTTCACATATGGGTATCAGCGGTACCGACGGAGCCTGCGCGGGAATGCTCTCCAGCGTCCAATAGGAAAGCTTCACAGCGCCTGCCTGCTGCCTTCCCGCCTTTCCAACTCTCCCTCTTCAGTTTTTTGTTTTAAGCGGAGCCGACAGGACGCATACCCTGTCATTGCAGAAAAATTTATCCTTCTTTTGTTTTTTGTGGTCGTGTCTGCCTTCATTCGACGCCTACCGGTACCGCCGGTTCTCTTCTTTAAAAAAAAACAAAAACACAACTTTCAAGGGCTTTTCCCCTCCCGGGGCTAGGCGCCATTTTGGGCACTAGGCCCACTTTTCTTCAAACATGGAGAAACCAGCTAGTGGTTTCAAGAAATGTTCTAAATGTGGCGGTACCATATCCATCACCGACACCCATGAATGGTGTCTTAAGTGTTTAGATCCTGACCATTCTCTATCGGAGTGTCTCTCCTGCAGAAAGATGACCAAGAGGGGCCTGCAGAATAGAGCTGCAAAACTCGGTACCCTTTTTGCCGCAGATATGATGTCAGTTGCATCAACGTCTTCCAGGGCTTCATCTTCCTCCCATGGATCTCAGGTAACTAAACCTAAGTCTTCTAAGACTGTACGGTCCTCAAAGGGTAGATCTCCTTCCAAGTATTGAGATGCCATTGGTGTTGCCCTCGAGGAAAGTTCACCGGCAAAACAGCCCCGGCGTGAGGCCTCGGTCTCCAAAGCATTAGCGGGGCTCCAGAATGTTCCAGAGGCTTTCACCTCTGCAGAACTACTGGTGCCATGTTCTGGGGTTGTAGCCGCTTCCACCGGTACTGACACCCAGGCATCGGCAGGAGCGATGGATCACAGAATCCTTGCTATCGAACGCAGTCTAGCAGCCCTCTTAGCAGGATCGGTATCATTAACACCATTACAGACGGTTCCACAGGTATCGGTACTGACACCGATACTGGTACTGAGTGCTTCAGTGGGTATGCTTCCTCCCATGCCGAGCCTTGAGTCTATCTCAGGTATCGACGGACCGGTACTGAGATACCCCAATACCGACTTTGAGCGGTACCGGTACCGTGCATTGCAGGAACATCCAGCGCAGAGATACTTCTAATCCTCCAATTCCGATGACTCTGATGACTCTGCCGGTACCAGAGCTATCCTTCCAGAGGATCCATCTCCTTCTCCTCAACACAGAATGTCTCCTCCAGAAGGCATGTCCTTCCAGGATTTTATACATGATTTAGCTCGGGGTCTTGCAATCACGGTAACTCCAGAGAAGGAACCCAGGGTAGATGAATTAGAAATTCTTCAGTACTCTAAGGCTCCTAAAGAGGCAGCTACCCTGCCCATTCACAGAATCTCTCATGATGTTATGCTAAGAATGTGGGAAACTCCTTTAACAGTGTCTCCACACTCTCGACGACTCAATACCATGTTCCAAGCTGTCCTGGTTTTCAAAAGACTCGGTTACCACACCATTCAATGGTAGTGGAATCGGCGATGCGTAGGATTAAGAGTGCTAAAACACATTCTTCAAATCCTCCGGGCTGTGAATTGAGGATGCTCGATGCCTTTGGGCGTTGATGTTTCCAATCCTCTATGTTTGCAGCCAGGATTAGCTCCTACATTCTCTATATGGGAATGTTCCTCAAAGAAGTTGCAGGAGACTTGAAGCTCGTGAGCCCTCTTCTCCCTGAGAAAAAAAGGGGGAATTCCTTACTCTGGTCAAACATGCCCAGGGTGTCTCTAAGTTTGTAAACCGTGCAATCTTTGATTGCTTTGAATGCATTAGCAGAACCTCTGTTATTTCCATCGGTGCACGTCGTATTTCCTGGCTTCGAGCATCAGACTTAGAACAATGGGTGCAAGATAAACTGGGAAATATTCCTTGCACAGGAGAAAATCTCTTTGGGAAGGATTGGCAAGACAAGGCTAATCAGAATGAATCTGAAAATACTACCTTGAACAGACTGTGAAAGTCTACAGCCAACCCAGCAAAGAAAAAGTCAGTCAAGAAACCCTTTTTAAACAAGAAAAAGAGGTTTCACCCATCTTACACCCATCAAGGCCACTGTCCAGTTCATGTTCCCTTAAAGGGGCAGCAACAGACCAGACAGCAGAGGAAGCCACAAGTTCCTAGAGCTCAACCAGCTCAGCAGACTCAGCCTCCTCAGGGGCTTTGACTCCTTCCGAGAGAACTTAGTCTTTCTGCCCCTGAAAGGTCTAGAACCCCTTACCATCCTGGGCAGATTATGCCATTTTGCCAGAACATGGCAACAAATAACATCAGAAAACTGGACCTTGTCCATTGTACGAGAGGGGTACAGACTTCATTTTCACAGCATGCCCCCTCCTACAATCATAAGACAGTTCAATTCTCAGGTCCCTGCCACCAATCTCTTGGGACAGGAGGTCACATCACTTCTTGCTCAGGGAGCAATAGAAAAGGTACCCATGTCCCAAAAGGGTACGGGATTCTACTCCCCCTACTTTCTCATTCCAAAGAAAACGGGGGGACACAGAGGTCTATTCTGGACCTCAACGAATTAAACAAGTATCTGTTCCGGGAAAAATTCAAGATCTCCCTTGGAACACTCCTGCCATACCTTCAGAGTCAGGACTGGCTATGTTCTCTAGATCTAAAGGATGCATATACGCATATGCTAAGCCTTGCAGATCACAGGAAATTCCTTCGATTCGTTTTTCAGGGAAGACACTTCCAATAAAGGGTTCTTCCCTTTGGTCTGGCTTCTGCCCCAAGAGTCTTCACAAAATGCATGGCAGTAATAGCAGCATTCCTGAGAACTCTAGGAATATTCGTCTTCCCCTACTTAGACAACTGGCTCATTCGAGCATCAACAGCTCCAGAAGCCAGCTTCGCTCTTTCTTGCACCATGTGAATCCTTCGGTACTTGGGACTGATCATAAACCTCCCAAAATCTCATCTTACCCCTTCTCAGTCTCTTGAATTCATAGGGGCTCATCTAGACACAAGGCAGTCAAGGGCTTTCTTGCCACAGCCACGTTGTCTTCGTATAACACAGCTGGTCTCCCAAGCAGCTATGAAGGTCTTCCTGACTGCTCAGGAGATGCTTCAGCTTCTGGGGCATATGGCATGCACTGTCCATGTGGTTCCCTATGCTCGCCTTCATATGCGAGCAGCCCAGTGGACCCTATCCTCTCAGTGGACACAGGCCTCGGGTCGGCTAACGGATAAAATCAGAAAATACACATGTCTCATTTTGTCCCTGCAATGGTGGCAGTCACTGGACAGCCTTCTCGTGGGCTCTGCTTTCCAGCAGCCTCTATGCCAAACCACCCTAACAACAGATGCATCCAAGTTGGGCTGGGGGGCTCACTTGCACGATTTATCAACTCAGGGTCTCTGGATCCCACAGGAGGCTTGTCTTATTTATTTATTTTATATATTTAATATCTTTTCTATACTGCGCTCTTTATCATCAGTGCGGTTTACAGGTAACCAGTAGCCTGTGCAGTGTGGTGGGGGCCTGCACTGTACCTTACAATGAACAAGTTGTGTAACTTGGGGACTAACGTGGGTAACTATATACAGGCTGGGCACACAGGTCACAGATACAGTAGTGACCAGCATTGCTTAGCAACTATTTACAGAGTAGATAGATATGTACATTTTGCTATTTACAGGTTATACAGTTGTTCAAGTGGCGCTGCATCACTGGGGCGTGCAGGGGGCGCTGTTCTAGTGGTTGGGTATGTCTGATCGTGGCTTGTCACTTGCCTGGGAGTAGTGTAGGAGGAAGAGATGGTGCTTCAGTGCTTTCCTAAACTGTGCAAGGTCTGTAATGGACCGGATGGTGATTGGTAGGGCGTTCCAACTTGTGGGTGCATAGAGCAGAAAGGCTCTGTTGCTTGCGAGCATTTTGTGATTGTATTTGGGATTATCAATGTGTCACATAAACCTCCTAGAACTCAGAACAATTTTCCATGCTGTCTGAGTTTTTCAGGCCCATCTCAGCTACAAGACAGTTCTGGTCCAGACCGACAATCAAGTAGCCATGTTCTATGTGAACAAGCAGGGCGGAACAGGCTCTCTGTCGTTATGCAACGAAGCTTTGCGACTGTGGGCCCTCGCCAGGGAGCTTCAAATCCACCTTCTAGTGGTATATCTTCCGGGCATTCAAAATCTTTGGGCAGACAAACTCAGTCGAATACTGCTGCCACACGAATGGTCTCTGCACTCAGACCAGCTTGCTCGAGTGTTTCGAATCTGGGGAACGCCAGATATCTCTTCCCCAGATAACCTCTTTTCAAGTCCACGGAATGCCAAACTTCCCCGATTCTGTTCCAGAATTCTGGCTCAAAACTGTCAGGCAAGGGATGCTTTCCTCCTCCACTGGGGTCGGGACTTCCTCTATGCCTTCCCACCCATTCCCCTCATCCCCAAAACTTTGTTCAAGCTTCAGAGAGACAGAGGTCATATGATACTCATAGCTCTACGTTGGCCACGGCAGACGTGGTATCCTCTGCTTCTGCGTCTCTCTCAAGTCACACCTCTGGAGTTGGGATGTGCTTCAAATCTTCTTTCCCAGGAGAATGGGACGCTATTGCACCCGTTTCTCCAGTCCCTGCACCTCAGGGCCTGGTTGCTGAAAGCCTAGGATTCCCGGATATCAACCTGTCTCAACAGGTAAAGGATATCCTTGTGGCTTCCAGGAAGGCTTCCACAAGGCGATCCTATGCTTTTAAGTGGAAGAGATTCTCTGTATGGTGTTCTCAAAGGGGACTTAACCCCCATACAGTGCCTGTGGAATCGCTTCTGGAGTATCTCCTCCATTTATCAGATTCTGGTCTTAAAACAAATTCAGTAAGGGTCCATCTTAGTGCTATTGCTGCTTCACCTATTTCCTCTCATCCACTCATAGCAGGATTTATGAGAGATCTACTCTTAACAAAACCTCCCATTAAGCCACCACCGGAGGCATGGGATCTAAATCTTGTTCTCGGGCAGCTCATGAAACTGCCCTTTGAGCCCTTAGCCACTACAGCCCTAAAAGGTTTTTCATGGAAGGTCATCTTCCTAGTTGCCCTCACTTCTGCAAGACGCATCAGTGAGTTAGAGGCCTTAGTGGCGGATCCTCCTTATACAAGATTTCACCATGATAAGGTAATTCTTAGGACTCATCCCCACTTTATGTCAAAAGCAGTTTCGCCTTTTCATTTAAACCAAGTGGTTTACCTTCCTGTATTCTTCCCTAGGCCTCATGCCTCTAATGCAGAAAGGAACCTTCATACTTTAGAGCAGTGTTTCTGAACCAGTCCTCCTTGAACCCCTAGGCCAGTCGGGTGTTCAGGATAGCCCTAATGAATATGCATGAGATATATATGCATTAGAGATATCCTGCCAACCTGACTGGTTTGTGGCCCTCTAGGGCTGGATTTGGAGACCCCTGCCTTACACCTCTGTCATTTAAGAATGTGAGTGGGCAAGGTGCAGATCTCCAAGATATCAAAAAGGTTAGATAGAATGTGTCACATACCTCTTTGCTTCTCACCACCACCAAAATATTGTCCATTAGACAACTTTTTGGTGGTGGTGAGAAATGAGGAGGCATGTGGCACATTCTATCTACCCTTTTGATGTCTAGGGCATCTGCACCTTGCCCACTCACAATCTTAAATGACAGAGGTGTAAGGCAGGGGTCTCCAAATCCAGCCCTAGAGGGCCACAAACCAGTCAGGTTGGCAGGATATCTCTAATGCATATATATCTCATGCATATTCATTAGGGCTATCCTGAACACCCGACTGGCCTAGGGGTTCAAGGAGGACTGGTTCAGAACCACTGCTTTAGAGTGTAAAAGAGCCTTGGCTTTTTATATTCAAAGAACTAAGCAACATAAACAATTTTCTCAACTTTTTGTTGCTTTTGATTCCAGTCATTTGGGACTTCCAGTTTCCTCTCTAGATGGATTGCAAATTGCATATCCTTTGCATATGAGAGTAAGGGACTTTCTCTCAAAGGCCATGTCACAGTTCACAATGTGAGAGCAATGGCAGCCTCAACGGCTAATCTTCATTCTGTGTCTATTGATGACATCTGTAGAGCAGCCACTTGGGCTTCGGTATACACCTTTACAGCCCACTAATGTTTAGACAAGGACTCCCGTCGGGATGCCTCGTTTGGCCAGGCTGTGCTCCAGCATCTCTTTCAGACTTAGTACAACTCTTACCCACCGTCTCGGGTTTCGATGCCAGAGATCCATGGGAAGAAGCATGACCCATCTCACCTTTGGTTTCGCAGCTTGCTGGGATCATCCCCCTGGCATCTCTCAGCTGGGGAGTCCCCATATGTGAACACTCCATTCCTGCTTGTTCCTGGAGATAGCGTAGTTACTCACCTGTAACAGTTGATCTCCAAGAACAGCAGGAATAAGTCTTCACAACTCACCAACCTCCCCTAGGAGTTGTATCTATCTATCTCTCTCTCTTTGTCTACTTCTCTCCTTTGGTCTCAGCTATAAACTCAACTTGATTATTAAGATAAGGCGGTTTAGAAATACTGTTAAATAAATAAATAAAATAAATAAACTGAAGAGGGAGAGTTGGAAAGGCGGGAAGGCAGCACGCAGGCACTGTGGGATGCTCCCAAAAGCTTTCCTATTGGATGCTGGGGAGCGTTCCCGAGCAGGCTTCGTCGGTACCGACGATACCCATATGTGAAGACTTATTCCTGTTGTTCCCGGAGATCAACTGTTACTGAAATCTTTTGGGAGCATCCCATAGCGCCTGCGCGCTGCCTTCCCGCCTTTCCTAACCATCTCTCCTTAGTTCTTCTTTGCCGCGAAGCCAGCAGGTCGAGCCCTGTCACCGCTGAAGAAGTTCTTTATTTTATTTTATTTCTTTGGTCGCGTGTCTGCCTTCCCCGACTCCGGACCGGTACCGCCGGTTTTTTTCTCTCACTTTCTTAAAAAAAAAAAATAAATCTATATTTTCTTCACTTAGTGTATTTTTCCTCTTGGGCCTCAGGGCCTACAAGAAAATTTTCCTCATGGAAAAACCAGCCTCCGGGTTCAAGAAGTGCACTAAGTGTAGCGGTACTATTTCTGTCACCGACACCCATGAATGGTGTCTTAAATGTTTGGGTCCTGAACACTCCATTCCGGATTGTCCCTCCTGCTCTCTAATGTCTAAACGGGGTTTACAGAACCGAGCAGCTAAGCTCCATGTGCTGTTTCCCGCTGATGCAGCGTCGGTAGCATCGACATCTTCCAGGTCGTCTTCTCCTGATGGATCTCAGGTAACCAAACATAAATCTAGCAGGTCCTCGAAGGGTAGATCTCCCTCTAAGCATCGAGATGCCTCCGGGCTTGCCCTCGAGGATCCTGCACCAGCAAAACAACCCCGGCGGGAAGCTCCGGCTTCCAAAGCTGCTCCTATGGGGTTACAGGTTGACATCGATGACACGGCCTCAACCGATCACCTGTTAGAATGCTCTGGGGTACCGGCACAATCTCCCGATACCGATTTCCAGGCATTCATGGCGTCGATGGATCATAATGTTCTGTCCATGCAGCAGGCTATTACGGCCTTCATTCAAGCTGCGACGCCGCTGGTACCGAAACAAACTCGGTTGTCGGTATCGGCTCCGGTACCGGCACCAGCGCCGATACCGGTACCAACTACATCGACATTGACCAGGATACCGACTACTGCGGTTCCTTGTCCAGGGCTGCTTATTGGTACCGATCCGGTACCGGGGACGCCCGATGTCGATACTGCTCGATACGCGTATCAAGCATTGGAAGAGCACCCGGACAGGCGATACTTTGATTCCTCTGATGATTCTGATACATCAGACGAGTCTCCTGAAGTATCCATAGCCCTTCCTGAAGAGCCTTCTTCTCCAAAAAGAAGAATGTCTCCTCCAGAGGACTTGTCCTTTCAAGACTTCATAAGAGAAGTAGCTAAAGGACTTTCTATTTCAGTAACCTCTGAATCAGAGCCTAGAGCAAAAAAATTGGATATTATAGGCTATTCTAAGGCTCCTAAAGAGGCAGTCACCTTACCAATTCATGAGATTCTTTATGAACACATGATTGATCTATGGGAGACTCCTCTCACTCTCTCTCTTCATTCTCGCAGATTGGACGCTATGTATCGTGTTCCTACCTGTCCTGGATTTCATAAAACTCAGCTTCCTCACCATTCCATTGTGGTACAGTCAGCTATGAAAAGGATAAAGAGTTTAAAGAGACACTCTTCTGCTCCTCCAGGAAGAGAATGCAGGACCTTGGATGCTTTTGGTAGGAAAATCTTCCAAGCCAGTATGCTTATTGCCAGAATCAACTCATATAGTCTTTACATGGGTATGTTTCTAAAAGAAGTTGCAGAAAAGCTGCACACTTTCCTCCCTTTTCTTCCAGAGGATAAAAGGGAGGAATTCCTCATTTGGCTTAAGCATACTCAAGACATTTCAAAGTTTTCCAACAGGGCAGCCTTTGACTCTTTTGAAGGTGCCAGCAGAGCTTCAGGCATTGCCATAGCTGCTCACAGAATTGCTTGGCTCCAGGTTTCTGATTTAGAACCCTGGGTTCAAGATGGCTTAGGAAATCTTCCCTGTACAGGTGAAAACCTATTTGGAAAAAAATGGCAAATAAAAGCCACTCAAATGGATGCAGAAAACTCTGCTCTGGATAGACTTTCAAAGTCAACCTCCATTCCTGCCAAGAAAAAGCTTTTTAAAAAGTCTTTTTTCAAAAAGGGCAGATTTCCTTCTACTTCTGGCCAACAATCTTCTACAGGTCGCTTTACCACTAAGCGTCAGCAACCTAAACAGGCCAGGCCTAAGCCTACAGGGGCTGCTGTAACTCAGCAGGCCCAACCTCCTCAGGGTTTTTGACTTGATGCTAGAGAACTTAGCCTTTCTGGCTCTAAAGCAGCCAGAGCCTCTCACCATTCCAGGAAGGTTGGCTCATTTTGCTCCCAGATGGGAGCAAATAACATCAGAGCAGTGGACCCTCTCCATCATAAGAGAGGGCTACAAGCTTCATTTCTCAGACCTTCCTCCCCACACCATGGTGAGACACTTCAATTCTCCCACATCTCTTCTCGACCTTCTGGGTCAAGAAGTAGCTACCCTTCTTGCCCAAGGGGCAATAGAAGAAGTTCCTCTTCTTCATCAAGGGTCAGGGTTCTGCTCCCCCTGTTTTCTCATTCCAAAGAAGACAGGGGGATACAGGCCCATCTTAGATCTCAGAGAATTGAACAAATTTCTATGCAAGGAGAAGTTCAAGATGCTTTCTCTGGGCACTCTCCTTCCATACCTTCAAAGTCAGGATTGGCTTTGTTCTCTAGATCTCAAGGATGCGTGTACACATGTCCTCATCCATCCTTCTCACAGAAGATTCCTACGGTTTCTTTTCCAAGGAAAACATTACCAATACATAATCCTTCCTTTCGGTCTGGCCTCTGCTCCAAGAGTGTTCACCAAATGCATGGCAATAGTTGCTGCATTTCTACGCACTCTGGGAATATTTGTCTTCCCATACCTGGACGACTGGCTCATTCGAGCTCCATCTCAGTCAGAGGCCCAGATCTCCCTGGACCACGCAAGGTGCATTCTGCAGTATCTTGGACTTGTGGTAAACCTCCCAAAGTCTCAGCTCACCCCTACTCAGTCCCTAGAGTTCATAGGGGCCTGGTTGGATACCACTACTGCAAGGGCCTACCTTCCTCAGGCCCGTTGCCAACGTCTAGTGCAGTTAACCTCCCAGATTCAGTCAAAGAGCCACTTAACTGCCCGGGAGATGCTACAACTGCTAGGCCACATGGCTTCCACAGTGCATGTGGTACCCTATGCACGCCTACACATGAGAGCAGCTCAATGGACTTTGTCCACCCAGTGGACTCAAGCTTCAGGAGCTCTCTCAGACCAAATAGCAACCACCAAACATCTCTTTTGGTCTCTCCAATGGTGGATGTCCACTCAAAATTTGTTGCTGGGGTCCCCCTTCCAACAGTCATTGCCCCAAGCAACCCTCACAACAGATGCCTCCCAAACAGGTTGGGGAGCCCATCTACAAGACCTCTCCACTCAAGGCACTTGGTCCCCACAGGAGACCTCTCTTCATTTCAACCACTTGGAGCTTCGAGCAGTTTTTCTAGCTCTCAAGGTCTTTCATACCCTCCTCAGCTACAAGACAGTCCTCATTCATACGGACAATCAAGTAGCCATGTGTTACATAAACAAACAAGGAGGAACTGGCTCTCTGTCGCTTTGCAACGAAGCTCTAAGATTGTGGGCCTTCGCCAGAGAGCATCAAATCCATCTCCTGGCAGTATACCTCCCAGGAGTCCAAACCTCTTGGGCAGACAGACTCAGTCGAGTTCTGCTTCCACACGAATGGTCCCTGCACATGGATCAGGTACTCAGAATCTTCCAAGAATGGGGAACCCCGGACATAGACCTCTTTGCAAGTCCGTGGAATGCCAAACTTCCCCGGTTCTGTTCCAGAATTCCGTGTCAGGGAGTTCAGGCCAAGGATGCCTTCCTCCTTCATTGGGGTCAGGGCTTCCTGTATGCATTTCAACCCATTCCCTTGATTCCCAAGACTCTGTTCAAACTCCAGAGGGATCAAGGATCTATGATCCTCATAGCTCCACGCTGGCCATGCCAAGTGTGGTACCCTCTACTTCTACATCTCTCCCAAGCCCCCTCCCTGGTCTTGGGAGCTGCTCCAGACCTTCTGTCCCAGGAGGAAGGGACTTTGTGGCACCCAAACCCCAAGTCCCTACACCTCAGAGCTTGGTTACTGAAGGCCTAGACCTTCAAGACTGGAATCTTTCTCAACAAGTGAAGGATATCCTCCATGCTTCCAGAAAACCTTTCACCAGGCGTTCTTATGCTTTTAAATGGAAGAGATTTTCCATTTGATATGCTGAAAAGGGTCTTGACCCTCTAGCACTACCTTTAAATTCTCTGTTAGACTATCTCCTGCATCTTTCCAATGCAGGCCTTAAAACAAATTCAGTAACAGTCCATTTGAGTGCTATTGCAGCATCCCTTAAGCCCATCAATGGACAACCTATTTCCTTTCATCCTCTCATTGCAAGATTCATGAGAGGCCTAACTTTAACTAAACCTCCCATTAGGCCTCCTCCGGTGGCATGGGACTTAAATTTGGTTCTTGGTCAGCTTATGAAGCCACCTTTTGAACCTTTAGCCACTACCTCCTTGAAGTTTCTTTCCTGGAAGGTTATTTTCCTCATTGCAGTCACTTCAGCTCGCCGCATCAGTGAACTGCAGGCATTAGTGGCTAATCCACCTTATACAAGGTTCCATCATGATAAGGTAGTCCTTAGGACAAATCCACACTTTATGCCTAAAGTGGTCTCACCTTTTCATCTTAATCAAGAGGTATATTTACCTGTCTTTTTTCCAGCTCCTCATGCATCCAGTGCAGAGAAGAATCTTCATACTCTGGATTGTAAAAGAGCTCTTGCTTTTTACTTACAAAGGACACAGCAACATAGAAAGTCTTACCAGCTTTTTGTTGCTTTTGATCCATCTCATTTAGGACTTCCAGTCTCTAAGAGAACACTGTCCAATTGGATTGCTCAGTGTATTTCTTTCGCCTACCAGAGTAAGAACCTTTCTCTGGAGAGCCATGTCACAGCTCATAATGTGAGGGCCATGGCCGCCTCTATGGCTCATGTAAATTCTGTGTCCATTGACCAGATCTGTCGAGCAGCCACCTGGGCCTCGGTTCATACCTTCACAGCCCATTACTGCTTGGACAAGGACTCCCGCCGGGATGCCTTGTTTGGTCAGGCTGTTCTCAAACACCTGTTCCATTCTTAAACAACTCCTACCCTCCTCCCCTGGATGGATGCCTGAGATCCATAGGAGGAAGTAGACCCCTTCCCAGGGTCTCATATCCTTGGGGATCTCCCGGACATTTCAGCTAGGGAGTCCCTATATGTGAAGACTCATTCCTGCTTGTTCCTGGAGATAGCACAGTTACTTACCTGTAACAGGTGATCTCTGGGAACAGCAGGAATAAGTCTTCACAACCCTCCCACCTCCCCTAGGAGTTGTATCTCTTTTTCTATCTTTCCTTTCCTCTCTCTCTCTGTTGTCTCAGCTTTAAACTCGAACTGAGGAGAGATGGTTAGGAAAGGCGGGAGGGCAGCGCGCAGGCGCTGTGGGATGCTCCCAAAAGCTTTCCTTTTTGGGAAGCTGGGGAGCGTTCCCCCGCAGGCTCCGTCGGTACCGACGTACCCATATGTGAAGACTTATTCCTTCTGTTCCCAGAGATCACCTGTTACAGGTAAGTAACTGTGCTTAACAGGTGAGTAACTACGCTTTTTCCAGTGGGTGGCAAATGCATAATTCAGTTATCCAGATACTTCCATCCCTTATCCAAAAAAACAATTTTGAATATTGGGCCTCTATTGTCCAAGCTATGATTCTATTTGTAAATTCTTGCTAGTGGTTCAATGTGTCCAGAAAGCAACTTTTCCAGTTCTGCAAGGACAAGCCAGAGATTTTAGGCTACATCTGAGCACTCCCTCATGATTATAAGACCTGTGAGGCTGAGTCCAATGGGTAGAACCAGGTAGGACTTCTCCAAGTTAGAAATGCACCCTGTCTGGCTTATTTATTGAACAGATTTGTTTATATGGCTTTATCATTTCAGTCAAAGTAGTTTGCATTGTAACTTAAACTTGGTGCACCTACTCTTGCTGTCTTGCTGGGTAGACTAGATGGACCATACTGGTCTTTATCTGTCATCATATACTATGTAACTTGGATTTTTCTGAGGCAATGGAGGTTAAAGTGACTTGTCCAAGGCCATAAGGAGTGTCACTGTGAATTGAACTCTGGTTGGTTGGTTCTTAAGCCAGTGTTCTGGCCATTAGGCTACTCCTCTGCTACTGATGAATCTGGCTCCCCCCTCTGTGCCATCCACATGCAGTATGTCACTCTTTTTGAGCTTTGTGGAAGCCCAGTGATGATCTCAGTGCCTTTTCTATACTTATACCCTTTGCAGCTTTAACACTCACACAGCCCTCGTTACAGCCCTGGAATCAGGGGACTACAAATACTCCTACTGTGGGATGTAAGTTCAAAACCAAAACTGGACAAAGGTGTTCCCCAGGAGCAGAGTAGGTTAGCATTCTTTCAGTTCCTCTTCCTCTTGATTCCATTCTGGTCAACTCCATACCTACTTTTCCCTGTGTTCAGATCCTTTCTAAATTTCCCTCCTACACATAGATTGGAGATGATGTGCTGAGATGAGGGAGCATTAAACAAGATGTATTTTAAAAAAACAGCATCTGGAACACTGCACTTAATCTATTTTAAAAAGGAAAAGTGGCAGTATGCCCAGAGCCATACACCAAGACCGTTCTTGAAGGTAGAGGACTGCTCAGCCTGGATCAACATTTTCTTTTCCAGTACTGAATGCAAAGCACTTCTGTTGAGAAAGCAGCATATTACTGAGCACAATGTAGTAATTCTGAGTGAAGGCATGGTTCAAGGGAGTAGATGTTTCAAATATCATGAATCCTTATTGTGGAGAGGACCATCTTAGTTTGATTTCCAATTCTGCAGCATAGTTTTGCAGATAGTTCAAGCAGTAACATCGGCAAACTATGGAAGTACTGATCTGCTATATTTCCTTCAGAAATCCATGTGGTAACAAGGATGCAGAATGTACACCTGCATTTTAAAGATTATGCACAGTACACAAAAACAAGGCACCAGCATTACTAAGCCATGAGAAACACTTTACATCAGTAGTTCCCACCTACTCCTGCAGCCTTAACTACAGTAAAAGATCAGGATTTTCAGTGGCTATTCAGGACTGAGTTAGAAATCCCTAAGTTTTTGTACTGACCAAATAAAAATCTCAAGATAGAACAAGAGAGATTCATGTAATTGGAATATTACCAGTCACTTTCCAAAAGGCGTATCAACAGTCCCCTTTAAGAGATGCTGCAGCCGAGGTCAGAGCTGGGAGGGCGCGGCCTACAGGGAAAGGTTAAGAACCCAGCAGGCTGCAGGAAGGAGAGAGAAGCCTGTGGAGTGAGAAGTCCTTCCGTGCAAAGGAGTTCTGAGGTAGTAATTTTAACTGGAGCTGGAGGAAGGGCCAGGAGAACCAGCTTGTGGAGGTTTAACAAGCTGGGACAGAAGTAAGCTCACTCATTTTCCCTGATCTACTGTCTGTTCTGGGGTTTGCTTGTGGAGGTTTAACAAGCTGGGACAGAAGTAAGCTCACTCATTTTCCCTGATCTACTGTCTGTTCTGGGGTTTGCTTGTGGAGGTTTAACAAGCTGGTACAGAATTAAAACTGCTTTTATTTTCCCTGAACCGCTGTCTGGCCTATGTTTAAAGAAATCCTCATCCCACCACACACCACACTATCACATCCCACAATATCTCTCTGGGACTGCATGAAAATCATTCATAACTTGTGGATTGATGAAAGCTCTTAAATATTTGTTAGAATAGTCTTAGGGAGCACTTTAAAATGATGATACCTTAAGTGGGTTTACTTGTATGCTGTTTCAATAGGACTGTACAAATTATTTCTACAGCTTGTTTTATCTAAGATGGTCATCTACAGGTCAGATTTTTTACTTATATTTAACTCAGGTCTTTCCAGTACTTGTTCAAGTCAAGTTACGTATAGGAAAGGTAGGGATTTCTCTTTCCCTGGAGGACTTAAAATCAAGTTCTCTACCAGAGACAATAGAGGGGTAAGTGACTTGCACAAGGAAGGCCAATGTGATTTGAACTATTTTTCTTGGTTTCCAGCCTGCTATTCTAACCTGTAGGCTACCCATTCACTCCTACAGAGAGCAATAAAGAACAGTTTGCATTTACAGTCCTGAAGGCACTCTTTTAATACCCAGCCAGCAGGTGGATAGCATGCAATTTTGCAGCTACTAGGAATTAAAACATAAGGATTTCAAAGTGAATTACCCACATATGCTGTATTTTCCCTGGCCCAGCATCATTCATGTCCACTGTACCTAAAAGCAGTAGCATCCCTGGGAAACGTTTGAATACTGATCCCCCAAAATAATTAATAAGCAAGAAATATTGCTATGGCGACTTAAGAATTAGGGCCCGATATTCTTCTGGGACGGATATGCGCTGTTATGGTGCATGGCCATCGCTGCCAACCTTTAATCCTGGATATTCAATGCTGGGGTCATATGCGGCCCTGGCATTGAATATGTGGGGTCGCCGCACAGCCTCTGCACCTGCAGAAGCTCTCCAGGTAACGACGATATTGAGCCACTGCCTGGTTAGCTCCTACAAGTAAAGCTAGGTCAGCTTTTGCAGCGCCTAGCTTTACCCATGTGTCACTAACTGGGTAGTGGTGTGATATCACTGCTACCTGATTAGCGACTGCCACAGCCCATGACATGCCCCAGAACACCCAAGACATGCTGTGATGCCAAGCGATTAACATCAGGGCCCATTCAGCAGCATTTACATAGTTTACAGGTCTGTAAACCATGTAAATGCCTTTGAATATTGTGCTCTTAATTTCTCAAAGCACAAAAGCACTTTGGGGGTTATTTTAAAAGCCTCTCTACATGTAAATAATGACATTTACATGTGTAGATTGGAATACACATGTAATGGAATTTTAGAATGCTGCTATTTACATGTGGAGATTCATGCCACATAGAAATTCCAAGGGGGGCATGGTTTGGGAGGTGCCTGGGCGGGCCAACATTCTACAGGCATGATATTAAAAGGCATTTACACAGTCTGAGACCTGCAAACCATGTACATGCCTCTAAGTGGGTAACGCCACTGCATGTCGCGATGCTAACCGTTTCACATTGGGCATTCTGGGGGTGGCGCCCAGGGATAAGTGGCCAATGGTGATATTCAGCTACTGCCTAGTTATCCCTCAGTGGTGAAAGTCAGGGGCAGCAAAAACTGTCCTAACTTTTGCCAGCAATGCTATCCGGGCAGCAGCTGAATATTGCCGCTGCCCTGTTAGCTTCCTGCTTTGGCATCCGAACTGAATATTCAATGTCAGTGGCTGAACATGGTCCCGGCATGAATATCTGGGTTTAGTCTTCTGCGACTGTGGTGGCACTAGCTGCCACTCCTGAACATCAGGCCCTACATATCTAAAAATGTCCATGACAGAATTTACACCTGCTTTGAAGCACAAAGAGATTTTCACAAAACACTTGTTTCTGTTGATTTCCTCTTCCAAAATGAAAATTGGCACAAACTGTGGACTCAGTATTAATTGGAGGCCCCTATGTGTAGGTTTGCAATATGGCCCTGCTTCACGTGGAGGTGCCGAGATTACAAATGGAAACTGCAAAATTGCCACATCAGCAAGGAAGTACCAGAATATGCACCTGGAAACTGCCATGTTAGGCACGCTCAGTTTTCCTATGTGTAGGTCTGTGAAATGTCTCCTCACTATGTACATGAAGGCAAATCCACATGCAGTGAAGCAGTCCTTATGCATATTTTCTGAAGGGTCCATCCTATGCAAAATTGGCCTTTTTATCTAGCTGTCAACTATCTTTGTAACACAGGATGTGAAAATTCAGGATCAAGTTAAGGAAATTGATTTGATAGAGAAAATGGTAACTGAACTTGATGAAAAGGAGGGTTTTTAAAAACTTTTTATTAATACATTTTCAATATGTATTGCATGCATATACTTGTGAAGAACAGAGACACCTAGACATTATAGGCCCGATATTCTTCTGAGCAGGCTATGCATTGCATCGGTGCATTGCCCTGCCCGCCAACCCTCAAATGCATATATTCAATGCCGGGGTCATATGGGACTCTGGCATTGAATATCCGGGTATCACTGCACAACCTGGAAGCCGCCGATGCTAACCGGACAATAGCAATATTGCATGCTGTCCGGATAGCGCCTGCGCTGTAAAGATAGGCGAGGGTTTATTTTATCCTGTTGCCATAAAGGGATCCACTGTGTCTGTCCCATGTCATTTTGAATTCTGTCACTGTATCTACCCCCACCACTTCCAAAGGGGGGGAGGGGGCATTCCAAGCATCCACCACCCTTTCAGTGAAAAAGTATTTCCTGACATTGCCTTTCAATTTACCCTCTTGCAGCTTCATGTTATGCTCTCTAGTATTACAGCTTACCCATTTTTGGAAGAGGTTTGTTTGTTCATGAATACTGTTTAAGTATTGAAAGGTCTGAATCATATCTCCCCTGCCCCTCCTCTCCTCCAGAGGGTGCATATTTAGGTCTTCAAGTCTCTTCTCATAAGTCTTCTGACCCAGGCTCCAAATCATTTTGGTCGCCTTCCTCTGAACCGTTTTGTCTTTTAATATCCTTTGCAAGATATGGTCTCCAAAACTGAACACAATATTCCAAGTGAGGCCTCACCAGTAACTTGTACAGTGGCATTAGTACATCTTCCTTTCTGCTGGTAATTCCTCTCTGTATGCAACCCAGCATCCTTCTGGCTTTTGCCACCACCTTGTCACACTGTTTTGCCACCTTGATATCCTCAGAAACAATCACTCCAAGGTCCTTCTGGTCCATGTACACCAACCTCTTGCCCTCTATCGCATACAGTTCCCTTGGATTTCTGCTTCCCAAGTGCATGACACTGCACTTCTTCACATTAAATCTTAACTGCCAAGCATTAGACCATTCGTCCAGCTTTTGTAAATCTTTCCTCATGTTACCTACTCCCTCAGGGGAGTCCACTCTATTGCAAACGTTTTGTGGCATCTGCAAAAAGACAGACTTCTCCATTCAGTCCTTCAGCAATATCACAAATACATTAAATAGTACTGATCGCAGGACTGAACCCTGGGGCACACTGCTAATCACCTTCTTTTCGTCTGAGTGGGTTCTGTTTACCATCACCTTCTGTCGTCTGTCAGTCAATCAATTTCTGTTCCAGTTCACCACCTTGGGATCCATCCCCAAGCTGTTGAGTTTATTGATAAGTTTCCTATGAGGAACAGTATCAAAGGCTTTGCTGAAATCCAGGTAGATGACATCCATCGTATGCCCTTGATCTAATTCTCTGATCACCCAGTCAAAGAACTCAATCAGATTTGTTTGGCAAGATCTTCCTTTGGTAAAACCATGTTGCCTCTGATCATGTAACCTGTTGGTTTTGAGAAAGTCCACTATTTACACTTTCAGGAGTGTCTCCATTACTTTTTCCGCCACTGAGGTAAGACTTACTGGCCTGTAGTTTGTCACTTCTTCCCTTTTACCACTTTTGTGAAGAGGTACCACATCAGCCCTTCTCCAGTCCTGTGGAACTTCTCCTGTCTTCAAGGATCTATTATAAGCATCCTTTAATGGCCCTGCAAGAATCTCCAAGTCCATTTCCACCATTAGGGCTTCCAGGTCAGGAACTTTGTTGGCTAGGCTTTGATAATTTGTGCTCATTACTTTCCAGCATTTACTGACTGGCTTGCCTGTATTTTGCATGGATTTTGTTCTACATGCCTCTTCCCTCTTGCCATTGATATGTGGTTTAAAAGTGTGGTTGTTTCCAATGTTATTATGCATTTGTTGGGAGTGATGTCCTGAACTTGTCCTTCTCCATCTGTCACCCCCTTCCCTCGTTTAGATGCCTGTCCACATATTGCCTGAATTTTTCTCTTAGGATCCTTTTCCCTATGACGGGAAGATGTAGTCCATCAGCACAGTATAGCCTCTTGTTGATCCATCTGTTTCCCCAGTCGCCTATATATCTAAATCTGTCTTGTTTGCACCAGTTTTGGAGCAATGTATTAAAGTTGTTTATGTGATGAAGTCTTTCTGCCCCCTTACCAAGAACAGGTAGAACTTCTGAGAATGCTATAGTGTTAGCAATGGGCTTGAGTTTCTCTCCCAGAGTCTGGAAGTCCCTTTGAACTGCAGAGGCACTGTTTCTAGCCAGGTCCTAAGTGGATGACAACATCAATTTTGGAAAGCTTACTTTCTGCACTAATTATACCAACAATTTGGTTTGTATTCCTGCTGGCTGAAAAGCCTGGGAGGCATTTGACCATCTTCTCTCCTTTGAACTGTGTTTCCAAGTTGGTGCCTTTGATGATGGAATCTCCAAGTAGAAATGAAGCGCACCTCCTCTAAGATACAAACTGAACAAAGTCCACCACCACTTCCACAAAGAATGAAACACCCCAGGAACAAATGTATCACAGTGGGTTCTGGTAGATTGCGACCTGTGACACAGAGGCATCCTATGCATCAGGAGATATTTATTTATTTATTTATTATAGTTTCTTATATACCGCGCTATTCGGTATCAGCGCGGTTTACATCACAACACAACGACCATAACAACAAGCTGTCTGGTTTTACATCGAACAGGAATACAAACTTGGACAACAGGGTTAACTATATCCCTGCATAATGCCTTCTCTACCTTGGCGAATGAGAATGCACAATCCAAAGAAACTGAAGGGCCCTTAAATGAGACAGACAATGCCCAATCTCCTGCTAAAGGACCAAATATGAAGAAAACCTCACCAAACAGCAAACTACTACTATTTGGTGATTCCATCATCAGTGACATCAACTTGGGAACATAGTTCAAAGGAGAGAAGATAGTCAATTGCCTCCCAGGCTCTTCAGCCAGCAGGAATACAAACCACGTTGTTTAAGTACTTAGCACAGAAAGTGAACACTCCAAACTTGATGTGGTTATCCACTTGGGCACAAATGACCTGGCTAGAAACAATACCTCTACAGTCCAAAAGAACTTCCAATCTCTGGGAGAAAAACTCAAGCCCATTGTTAACACTGTTGCATTCTCAGAGGTTCTACCTGTGCTTGGTAAAGGGGCAAAAAGGCTGCATCGCATTAACAGCTTTAATACATGGCTTCAGACCTGGTGCAAACAAGAAGGATTCAGATTTATTGGCGACTGGGGTAACAGATGGAACAACAAGAGACTATACTGTGCTGATGGACTACATCTTTCTGTCGCAGGGAAAAGAATCCTAAGTGAAAAATACAAGCAATATGTGGATATGCATTTAAACTAGAAAAAGGGGGTGACAGATGTGGAAGGTCAAGCTCTGGACGTCACCCCCTGCAAAAGCAGATTAAAATCAGAAACAGCCACACATTTAAACCACACATCATAAACAAGTGGGAAGATGTAGGCAGAACAAAATCAACGCTAAATACACGCAAGCCAGTTAAATGCTGGAAAGCAATGAGCACAAATGCTCGAAGCTTAGCCAACAAAGTTCCAGACCTAGAAGCCCTAATGGTGGAAATGGATTTGGACATTGTGGCCATTACAGAAACATGGCTAAACGAATCGCATGATTGGGATATAGCCATACCTGGCTATAATCTATTCAGAAGAGGCAGAGAAAATGAAAGAGGAGGAGGAGTAGCCTTATATGTCAAAAGCAATATTAAAGCTACTGAAATGCAGGGGGCATGGGGAAAAGAAGAAGCGCTCTGGATTGTGTTGGAAAGAGGAGATGGCACTGTCATCCATACTGCTGTAGTCTACAGACCTCCAACACAAATTGAAGAGATAGATAACGAATTGATTATAGATATTGCCAAGATAGCCACAAAGGGGGAAGCAATCATATTGGGTGACTTTAATCTACCGGATGTGGATTGGGTTACTCCTTCTGAAAATCTGAAAAGAAGCAAAAAAATCGTGGATGCTCTCTAAGATGCGTTACTTAGACAAATGGTGATGGAACCAACCAGGGAAAGCTCAACACTGGATTTAGTGCTCACCAGAGGTGATAGTGTGCATTATGTCTGCGCGAGTGCCCCTGTGAGCAGCAGCGATCATCACACGGTGTGGTTTGAGATAAAAGCCATGGTACAGGCCAATCATAGCAGGCTCAAAGTCCTAAACTTTAAAAACACCATAAAATGGCTGAGTACCTAAAGGAGGAGCTGACAGGGTGGAAGGAGATAAGGGGAGTGGAATTTCAATGGGCTAAACTAAAGGTGGCAATAAAAGGGGCAACAGATAAATATGTAACAAAAGTAAACAAAAACAAGAGGAGAAGAAAGCCTATTTGGTTTTCCAAAGTGGCTGCTCAAATAAAGGCAAAAAACCACAGCTTTCGCAAAATTCAAAAGCTTGCAAACAGAGGAACACATAAATGAATACAGGATCAAACTCAAAGAGACAAAGAGAGAAATAATGATAGCAAAATCAAAGGCAGAGGAAAAGATGGCTAAAGATGTGAAGTGTGGTGACAAAACCTTCTTCAGGTATATTCGGGAAAGGAAGAAGATCAGAGGTGGAATTGCAGGACTCAGAAGTGCTGTGAACGGACTTGTGGAAAGTGACATTGAAAAAGCGAAATTGCTAAACGAATACTTCTGCTCTGTTTTTAATATAGAAAGTCCTAGAGAAGGACCATCTGTGACTCCCAAATATAAAAATGGGAATGAAGTAGTTACCACACCATTCACAGAAGATGAGGTGTTAGAACAGCTTGCAAAACTGAAAGTGGACAAGTCCATGGGACCGGATGGGATACATCCCAGGATACTGAAAAAGCTCAGGGAGATTCTTGCAGGGCCATTAAAGGATGTTTTCAACAGATCCTTGGAAACAGGAGAGGTCCCTCAGGACTGGAGAATGGCTAATGTCGTACCTCTACACAAAAGTGGTGACAGGGAAGAAGTGTCAAACTACAGGCCTGTGAGCCTTACCTCGGTGGCGGGAAAAGTCATGGAGACACTCCTGAAAGAGCGAATAGTGAACTTTCTCAAAACCAACAGGTTGCAAGACCCGAGGCAACATGGTTTTACCGAAGGACGATCTTGTCAAACAAATCTGATTGAGTTCTTTGACTGGGTGATCAGGGAGCTAGATCAGGGGCATGCGACAGATGTCATCTTCCTGGATTTCAGCAAAGCCTTTGATACTGTTCCTCATAGGAGGCTTATCAATAAACTCAGTAGCTTGGGGATGGATCCTAAGATGGTAAATTGGATCAGAAATTGTTTGACTGACAGACGACAGAGGGTGATGCTAAATGGAGCTCACTCGGATGAAGGGAAGGTGATTAGCGGGGTACCCCAGGGGTCGGTTCTGGGCCTGGCACTGTTCAATGTATTTGTGAGTGATATTGCTGAAGGACTGAATGGAAAAGTCTGTCTTTTTGCAGATGACAGGAAAATTTGCAACAGAGTAGACTCCCCCGAGTAAGTGGTTAACATGAGGAAAGATCTACAAAAGCTGGAAGAATGGTCAAATGCTTGGCAATTAAGATTTAATGCGAAGAAGTGCAGAGTCATGCACTTGGGTAGCAGAAATCCAAGGGAAATGTACGCAACAGGGGGCGAGAGGTTGGTGTGCACAGATCAGGAGATAGACCTTGATATGATTATTTCTGAAGATCTTAAGGTGACAAAACAGTGCGACAAGGCGGTGGCAAAAGCCAGGAGGATGTTGGGCTGCATACAAAGAGGAATCACCAGCAGAAAGAAGAGGTACTTATGCCACTGTACAAGTCACTGGTGAGGCCTCACTTGGAATACTGTGTTCAGTTTTGGAGACCGTATCTTGCAAAGGATGTAAAAAGACTGGAAACTGTTCAGAAGAAGGCGACCAAAATGATTTGTAGCCTGCATCAGAAGCCTTATGAGAAGAGACTTAAAGACCTAAACATGTACACTTTGGAGGAGAGGAGGGACAGGGGAGATATGATTCAGACCTTTAAATACTTAAAGGGATACAATGAACAAACAAACCTCTTCCAAAGACAGGGAAGCTGTAAAACTAGAGGGCACAACAGGAAGCTGCAAGGTGGTAAATTGAAAGGCAATGTCAGGAAATACTTTTTCACAGAAGGGGTGGTGGATGCTTGTAATGCCCTCCCGATGGGAGTGGTGGGGCAAACACTGTGACGGACTTCAAAACGGCATGGGACAGAGACAGTGGATCCCTTTACAGCAACAGGATAAAATCAAAATAAACTGAGCCATATAATTTCTCAACAAATAGGGGTGTCCTGCATGGAGTGGTGGGTTCACCCCTAAACAGGGACATGGGGAGGGGTGCCTGCACGGAGCGGCAGGTGCACCTACTCTTGCCATCGTGCTGGGCAGACTAGATGGACCATGCTGGTCGTTATCTGCCGTCATTTACTATGTTACTATGTAATAGTTTTCTGTTTTGTGACTTTTTCTTCATATGTGGTGCATTAGCAGTAGTTTGGGCATTGACTCTTTCATTTAAGGGCACTTCAGGTTTCATGGATTGGGCACCCTTATTATCCAAGGCAGAGAAGGCATTATGCAAGGATATCTCTTGATTTATAAATGACCTGAAAATGGGAATAACGACTGAGGAGATGCAGATAACACAAAATTATTCAAAGTTGTTAAAACACAAGAGGATTGTGAAAGAGGACCTTGAAAAATTGGAAGACTGGACATTCAAATGGCAGATAGCATTAAATGTAGACAAATGCAAAGTTATGCACCTAGGAAAGAACAATCAAAACTACGGTTACATGGTGCAAGGTTCCACATTAGGAACCACCACCCAGGAATAATATTTAGGTGTCATCATGGATAATACGTTGAAACCTTCTGCCCAGTGTGCAGTGGTAGCCAAGAAAGCAAACAAAATACTAGGAATCATAAGGAAAGGACTGGAGAATAAAAAAAAAACAAGGATATTATAATGCCTCTGTATTGTTCCATGGTGCGACCACACCTTGAATATTGTGTGCAATTCTGATCGCCAAAAAGGATATAGCTGAATTAGAAAAGGTACAGAGAAGAGCCACCAAAATGATAAAGGGGATGGAAGGATACCCCTATGAAGAAAGGCTTAAAAGCTTAGGGCTTTTCAAATTAGAAAAGAGATGGCTGAGGGGAGATATGATAGAGGTCTATAAATTAATGAATGGAATGGAACGGATAAGCATAGATTGGTTGTTTACACCATCAAAAAGTAGAAAGACTAGAGGACATGCAATGAAGCTATAACATAACCCATTTAAGACAAATAAGAGAAAATATTTTTTCACGCAACTCATAACACAGGTACACTAAAAAAAATTTTTTTTAAACTGTCTCTAATGTTTCGATTGATTTTTACATTTTTTGGTGCACTGAATCCAAATCTGGTATCCAATTTGCTCCATCACGTACAGATTTTTTGCTACATTGGGTTAGCAGTTTGAGGTGAACGTTTCAGATTGAGTGCGATCGAGATAAAAGTTTCTTGGATGAATTCTTTATACTAATTGTTTAGTAGTTATTCAAATAAGAATAAAGAAAATTGTAACAAGGCAGCACATAAGAATAGAGTAATGTCAACAAAACACACTGTGATGGTAGCAAAATTGTCTGCACTTAAAACAGCCACATACATGTGCACAAACATTGAGCATATAGAGTGAGGTTAGACACAAGCAAAGCAAAGCAAAGAAATGTGCAAAAAAATGTTGTACAGGTATGTATGTAAGAATAGAAAACGCAAACCGCACCATTGCAATACATGAAGACAAACACCCGATGGTGTGAAAATAAAATTCTAATAAATTAGATCCGACACTGTGGTAATAACTAGCAAATTTTTATTTCAAAGTTTAGTAAAAACACGATATTTGTCAACACAGTTTAGATTTTAAAGTCATTCTTGGGTCAATCAATCTCCTGGTGGGCCCGTTTCTTCTTCCCCCGAATGCTTCTCTTGGTGCGCTGCTTGGCGTATTTTCATCTGGGGTTTCCCGCAGCAGCAACCAGCAGAAATCAGCCATCATAGTGGTGTTCCATCTTCCTTGGTACCTTCTCTCTGCGTCCTGATGTCCTGGTGAAACCTTTCACCTTGTTCTTCACTGTACGCCCCCAAGTTTTCGGGAAAGTAGTTCACATGGGAGTGCAAGAAATGGACTTTCAGGCTCATGTTACAGCCTTGTTCTTTGAAGGCATTGAGCATCCTGGCAACAATATCCTTATAGTTCTCATCCCGCCTGTTCCCCAAGAAATTGAGAACAACCTCCTTGAAGGAATCCCAGGCTTCTTTTTCCTTCTCAGACATCGTTTCAGCGAATGCTCCATCTGAAATGAGTTTCCTTATATCAGGGCCAACAAACACTCCTTCCTTTAGCTTTGCTTCAGAAAGTCGGGGGAACTTGGACTTGATGAATTGCTTAATGAGACCCAACTTAATGTGGAGAGGTGGTAATAGAATTTTATCACGAGGTACCAAGCTCTCATGAAGAACATTTTTCTCACCGGGTCTCAAATACTCCCGAATTGGCCAGTCTTTTTTCCACCAGTGTAGGTCGCGGGCCCGGCTATCCCACAAGCAAAGGAAGCAGGTATATTTGGTGAAACCGGATTGCTGCCCTAATAGCATGGATAGAATTTTAAAGTCTCCACAAATCATCCACTTATGCTCATCATAACGAATCTTCTGAAGAATCAGGGCCAAATTCTCGTATTTTTCTTGGAGAATAACAGAGTGAGCAATAGGAACTGAAGCGAATGTGTGCCATTATGAAGAAGAACACCTTTTATGCTGTCTTTTGACGAATCAATGAACAGCCGCCATTCAGCAGGATCATACTTGAGTTTAAACTTTTCCATCACTCCGTATATATCGTTGCAAAATACCAAATCTTCCTCTTTGCTGAAATACTTCAAAAATTGTGTGTCTCGCGGTTGCGGTACCAATAAAAAGTTGTTCCTGGTGACAATAGATTTTCTGTTTTAAGCCGAGAACCTAGCAGTTGGGCAGCATCTTTTGGGAGTCCTAAATCCCGGACTAAATCATTCAATTCAGCTTGAGAGAAAAGTTCAGGTTTCGGATCTGGTTCAGTTTCAAACTCGGAAGTACTGGACTCATCGGGAAAAGCCATCTGATGAGTCTCATCATGATCAGAAACCGTCCACACAAATATGATCCAAAGATTTTGGTGGTTCAGGCACAGGTACTTCGTTGCTATGAGGCATAGGCCTAATTGCTGAGGGAAGGTTTGGGGTAACGTATTACGTTCTTATTTTTTAAGTTGTATCCCTTCACAATGCAAGAGAAAAAATAGCAGTCACTGCTGTGGTCTCTTTGTTCACGCCACATCATAGGTATTCCGAAACGAAATGCTTGTTTTTTACCTTTCATCCATAAGCGTAGATCTTCCTCACATGTCTTGCACACTTTGTGAGGAGCCCACGGTTTGTCTTGATCGCCTAACTTCAAACCGAAATAGGCGAATATACTTTTTTATTAAATGCAGAAATGTTCATCTGCCGCTTTTTCACGTTATATTCCCAACAAATAAAAAAAAAACTGTCCGGAGAGTTGACGCAACCTCTGGCTCTGTGAGCCATCACAAATAAACAGCACTGCAAACTACAACTGTAGTGAACCACTTCGGAATAAAGCTGGATTACGACTGAGCAAACAAAAGGTAATAATGAACTTGCAAGAAACTGAAATTTGACAGGAACGTTCATGTCGCAACCACCGTGTTTGAGCGAGCGAACGAGGCGAGGCGAACAGGAAAGAACATGCGCCAGCGCGAGTACTGGATTTAGCCCCCCGCCTCCCAATTGTCCTGTTAATGTATAAAATGAATACAAAACACTCTATAATATCATGAGGGAGTGTGTCTAGTTAGTTACCCATTACAACCTCTATTTCGGGCCAAGCACATAAACTGCAGTCGGCTAAAATAAATTATGTGAACATTCCGTATATGGGTAAGAAATCTAATTTTGCAAGAAAACGTGACGTGATGGAACATTTTGGCTATTTTTCCTGGATTCAGCACCCCAAAATCTATAGGAATCAGTTGCAAAACTGGAGGCAGTTTTTTGGTAGTGTACCTGTGTAATCAAACTCTGGAATTTATTACCAGAAGATGTAGTAAAAGCTGATTGTGTAGCTGTGTTTATAAAAGGTTTGGACAAGTTCCTGGAGGAAAGGTCCATAAATCATTATTTAAAAGGACCCAGGAAATCCACTGCTTGCCCCCGGGACAAGCATTGTGGAACCTGTGCACCTTTTTGGGAACCTGCCAGGTACTTGTGACCTGGATTGGCCACTGTTGGAAACAGGACACTGTGCTTGATCTGACCCAGTATGGCATTTGTTATGTTCTTATGTTTTCTTTGAAAGTAGGTTGTCTATAGTCAATTAAATGCATTTAAATTTGTTTCAGTTTCAAGCTTGCTGCGATAGTGCATTTGCTGGAGGGGTGGAGTGACAAAAGGCAGCATTCCTCAAACTGGTCCTAGAGCATCCTGAAGCCGGTGTAGTTTCCGGGATATCCACCATGAATATGAATGAGATTTGCATACACTACAGTACCTCCATTGTATGTGAATCCATGTCATGCATATTCATTTTGGATTTATTTAAAACCAGTCTGGCCAGGAGGAAAGGGTGTACTACAGGATTAAATTGAGAAACAATGCTCTGCCCACAAACTTTCTCACAATTTTTTAGGAAATAAGCACAAAGAGCTCTATTTTTATCCATCTTAAAGGAGCTTTGTATTTATCAGAGACCTATTGTTTCTATGAAAGCAAGTTCTGCTACGAGGGGACATGGGATGAGGGTGAAGGGAGATAGATTCAGGAGTGATATGCGGAAATATTTCTTTACAGAAAGAGTAGTGGATCCATGGAATAGTCTCCCAGTGGAGGTGGTAGAGATGAGGACAGTAACTGCATTCTAAAAAGCATGGGACCAACACAGAGGATCTCTAAAGGTAAAAAGTGGACTGTTGTTGTTATGGAAGGACAGACTAGATAGGCCATGTGGTCTTTTTCTGTCATCATGTTTCTATGTTTCTATTGAATTTTTCCTTTAATTTAAATTGAGCATCTTCTTGATGTGGACTTGTTGTTATGCTGTATGCTATGAATATGTATAGTATATGTTTTTTCTTTGTTTATCTTTTTTCTTGCTATGTCATGGAAAGAGGTGACGAGGCGATAGCGGAGAGACTGAATGAATTCTTTGCTTCAGTCTTTACTGAGGAAGATGTAGGGATGTTACCCATGACTGAAGTGGTATTTAAAGGTGCGGAAGAATTGAAGGAAATATTGATACATCGGGAAGATGTATTACAACTATTAGATAAGCTGAAGAGTAGCAAATCACCTGGGCCGGATGGTATACATCCAAGGGTGTTGAAAGAACTGAAATACGAGATTGCAGACCTGCTATTAGTAATCTGTGAACTATCATTAAAATCATCTCTAATACCTGAAGATTGGAGGATCGCCAATGTAACACCAATTTTTAAAAAGGGTTCCAGGGGTGATCCGGGAAACTACAGACCGGTGAAACTGACATCAGTACCGGGAAAAATAGTAGAAACCATTATAAAGAATAAAATTACTCAGCATGTAGATAGTCATGACCTAATGGGAGACAGCCAACATGGCTTTAGACAAGGAAGATCTTGTCTTACTAATCTGTTATGTTTTTTTGAAGGAGTGAATAATCAGGTGGACAAAGGTGAGTCGGTTGATATTGTGTATCTGGACTTTCAGAAAACCTTTGACAGGGTCCCTCATGAGAGACTTTTGGCAAAACTAAAGAGTCATGGAATAGGAGGCAGTGTACTATTGTGGATCAGGAACTGGTTAAAAGATAGAAAGCAGAGGGTAGAGCTAAATGGCCAATTTTCCCAATGGAGAAAGGTGAATAGTGGTGTACCCCAGGGATCTGTGCTGGGTCCGCTGCTTTTTGACATATTCATAAATGACCTGGAAAGTGGAATAACGAGTGAGGTTATCAAATTTGCAGATGACACAAAACTATTTAAAGTTTATTTTATTTATTTAACAGTATTTCTAAACCGTCTTATCATAAAAATCAAGGCGGTGTCACAACAAAACAATCAGAAGATGTGGAGGGGGTTCATGCAGTGTTGGGGGAGTAAGGTGCGGGGGGGAGTTCATGCAGGGAATGCAGGGGGGGTGGTGTGCGTGTGGGGGGGAGTTCTAGATTAGGGGGGCTATGTACAGGGTGCGCTATGATACAGCATGTTCTATAATACTAGGTACTGTCCAGATAGGTCATGAGATAAATCCTGTGCCGATATACAATCTCTCGTCAGGGTGGGGGGTCTTTGTTGTTAAAACCCAAGAGGATTGTGGAAAATTGCAAGAGGATCTTGATAAATTGGAAGACTGGGCATCAAAATGGCAGATGAAATTTAATGTGGACAAGTGCAAGATTATGCACCTCGGGAAGAACAACCCAAACTATGGTTACACGATGCAAGGTTCCACATTAGGAACCACCACCCAGGAAAAAGATTTGGGCGTCATTGTGGATACCATGTTAAAACCCTCGGCCCAGTGTGCAGCAGCGGCCAAGAGAGCAAATAGAATGCTAGGTATGATAAGGAAAGGAATGGAAAATAAAACAAAAGATATTATAATGCCTCTATATCGTTCCATGGTGAGACCGCACCTTGAATATTGTGTGCAGTTCTGGTCGCCGTATCTTAAAAAGGATATAGCGATTTTAGAAAAGGTTCAGAGAAGAGCCACCAAAATGGTAAAGGGGATGGAAGGATACTCCTATGAAGAAAGGCTAAAAAGGTTAGGGCTCTTTAACCTGGAAAAGAGACGGCTGAGGGGAGATATGATAGAAGCCTATAAATTAATGAACGGAGTGGAACGGGTAAACGTAGATTGATTGTTTACCTTATCAGAATATAGAAAGACTAGGGGACATGCAATGAAGCTACAGGGTAAACTATTTAAGACTAATAAAAGAAAATATTTTTTCACTCAACGTGTAATCAAACTCTGGAATTTGTTACCGGAGGATGTAGTAAGGGCTGTTAGTGTAGCTGGGTATAAAAAAGGTTTGGACAAGTTCCTGGAGGAAAGGTCCATAAACCATTATTAAGAAGGGACCCAGGATATCAATGCTTGAACCAATACAAGCAGTGTGGAACCTGTGTCCCTTGGGGAAGCTGCTAGGTACATATGACCTAGATTGGCCACTGTTGGAAACAGAATACTGGGCTATCTCCAGGAACAGGCAGGAATGAGTCTTCACATATGGGTATCGTCGGTACCGACGGAGCCTGCGCGGGAACGCTCCCCAGCGTCCAGTAAGAAAGCTTTTGGGAGCATCCCACAGCGCCTGCGCGCTGCCTTCCCGCCTTTCCGAACCGCCTCTCTCCTGGTCTTCTTTTCCGCGGAGCCAGCAGGTCGTGTTCCTGTCACCACAGAAGAATTCTTTATTTTTTTCTTTATTTTTCTGTGTCGCGTCTGCCTTCTTCGACGTCAGACCGGTACCGCCGGTCTTTTCTTTCTTAAAAAAAACAACAAAAAAACTTTTCTTTCTTCAACTGTGCATTTTCTGTTTGGGCCTTAGGCCTGAACATATTTTCTCCTCATGGAGAAGCCTGCTTCCGGGTTCAAAAAGTGTGTCCTGTACCATGATGTCTAAAAGAGGTCGGCAGAACCGAGCAGCCAAGCTCAGTACCCTGTTTCCCTCTGATGCAGCCTCGGTGGCATCGACGTCTTCCAGGGCTTCTTTTTCCTCCCATGGATCTCAGGTAACCAAACATAAATCTAGCCGTTCCTCGAAGGGCAAATCTCCCTCTAAGCATCGAGATGCCTCCGGGCTTGTCCTCGAGGATTACGCACCGGCAAAATTACCCCGGCGGGAAGTTCCGGCTTCCAAAGCATTGTCTATGGGGTAACAGGTTGACATCGATGGCTCGGCCTCGTCCGATCACCTGTTGCCGTGTTCTGGGGTACCGGTGGCCTCCACTGGTACCGACATCCAGACTCTGGTGGCGTCAATGGATCAGAAGATTCTGTCCATGCAGCGCACCCTAATGGCGTTTATGCAGGCTTCGACGCCTCCAGTACCGCAACAGTCTCCATTGCCGATACCGACTCCGGCACCGGCATCGTTCCCCGTGCCGCTACCGATTGCATCGACATCGGCTTCGGTGTCGACTGCAATGGTACCCTGTCCTATGATGCCCATCGGTACCGAACCGGTACCGCTTATTCCCGATGTCGATCCCACTTCGTACGTGTATCGGGCTTTACAGGAGCATCCAGACAGGTGATACTTCGATTCCTCCGAAGACTCTGATGAGTTGGAGGTTTCTGTCGATGCACCGGTACTTCTTCCTCAGGAGTCTGATTCTCCAAAATGAAGAATGTCTCCTCCAGAAGACCTGTCTTTTCAGGACTTCATTAGGGAAGTGGCTAGGGGCCTCTCCATTACAGTGGTCCCTGAGTCAGAGCCTAGAGCCAAGCAACTAGATATTTTGCAATATCCTAAGGCTCCTAAAGAAGCAGCGACTTTACCTATTCATGAGATTCTCTATGATCTCATGTTGAGCATGTGGGAGACTCCTCTTACCACTTCTCCTCATTCTCGTAGATTAGACACCATGTACTGTATCCCTCCTTGTCCTGTCTTTCATAAGTCTCAGCTTCCTCACCACTCTATTGTGGTAGAGTCTGCCATGAGGAAAATAAAGAGTGCAAAGAGACACTCATCTAATCCTCCAGGACGTGAATGCAGGACCCTTGATGCTTTTGGCCGAAGGGTTTTCCAAGCTAATATGCTTGCTGCCAGAATCAACTCCTATAAGTCTCTATATGGGGATGTTTCTAAAAGAAGTAACAGATCATCTGCAGACTTTAGCCCCTTTTATTTCAGAAGATAAAAGGCAGGAATTTCTCACTTGGCTTAAACATGCCCAAGATGTTTCCAAATTTTCCAACCGTACAGCCTTTGACTCTTTTGAGTGTGTAAGCAGAGCCTCGGCTATTGCCATAGGTGCACGCAGAATTGCTTGGTTACAAGCCTCTGATTTGGAACTTTGGGTCCAAGATGAACTGGGAAATCTTCCTTGTACAGGTGAAAACCTTTTTGGCAGGGATTGGAAAGCAAAGGCCACTCAGATGGATGCTGAGAACTCTGCTTTGGATCGACTTTCAAAGTCTGCCTCTGCTCCTGCTAAGAAAAGGTTGTTCAAAAAGACAACGTTTTCTAAAAAGGGAAGATTCTATCCTGCTTATGGTCAGCAGGCATCATCTGCAGATCGTTTTGCTGCAAAGCGTCAGCAGCCACCTAAACAGGCCAAGTCAAAGGCTGCCAGGCCTCCCACGACTCAGCAGCCTCAGCCTCCCCAGGGCCTTTGACTTGCAACTAGAGAACTTAGGGGTATGTTTACCAAACCGGGCTAACGGTTAACCTGGGCTACCTGCAACTAGGTCCCATTGAATAACATGGGACCTAGTGGCAGATAGCCCGGGTTAACCGTTAGGCTAAGCGGTTTAGTAAACATACCCCTTAGCCTATCTCCAGGAACAAGCAGGAATGAGTTTTCACATATGGGTACATCGGTACCGACGGAGCCTGCACGGGAACGTTCCCCAGCTTCCCAAAAAGGAAAGCTTTTGGGAGCATCCCACAGCGCCTGCGCGCTGCCTTCCTGCCTTTCCTAATCATCTCTCCTCAGTTCTTCTTTGCCGCGGAGCCAGCAGGTCGAGCCCTGTCACCGCTGAAGAAGTTCTTTATTTTATTTCTTTGGTCGCGTGTCTGCCTTCCCTGACTCCGGACCGGTACCGCCGGTCTTTTTCTCTTTCTTTCTTTAAAAAAAAAAAAATATATATATATATATATATATTTTCTCTTCACTTAGTGTATTCTCTTCTTGGGCCTCCGGGCCTACAAGGAAATTTCCCTCATGGAAAAACCAGCCTCCGGGTTTAAAAAATGTACTAAGTGTAGAGGTACTATTTCTGTTACAGATACCCATGAATGGTGTCTTAAATATTTGGTTCCTGAGCACTCCATTCCGGATTGTCCGTCCTGCTCTCTAATGTCTAAACGGGGGTTACAGAACTGAGCAGCCAAGCTCCATGTGCTGTTTCCCGCTGATGCACCGTCGGTAGCATCGACATCTTCCAGGTCTTCTCCTGATGGACCTCAGGTAACCAAACATAAACCTAGCAGGTCCTCGAAGGGTAGATCTCCCTCTCAGCATCGAGATGCCTCCGGGCTTGCCCTCGAGGATCCTGCGCCAGCAAAACAACCCCGGCGGGAAGCTCCGGCTTCCAAAGCTCCTCCTATGGGGTTACAGGTTGACATCGATGGCACGGCCTCGACCGATCACCTGTTAGATTGCTCTGGGGTACCGGCACAATCTCCCGGTACCGACTTCCAGGCATTCATGGCGTCGATGGATCACAATGTTCTGTCCATGCAGCAGGCTATTACGGCCTTCATTCAAGCTGCGACGCTGCTGGTACCGAAACAAACTCCGTTCTCGGTATCGGCTCCGGTACCAGCACCAGCACCGATACCGGTACCGACTGCATCGACCTCGACCAGGATACCGGCTGCAGCGGTTCCTTGTCCAGGGCTGCTTACCGGTACCGATCCGGTACCGTGGACGCCCGATGTCGATACTGCTCGATACGCGTATCGAGCGTTGGAAGAGCACCCTGACAGGCGATACTTCGATTCCTCTGATGATTCTGATACATCAGACGAGTCTCCTGAAGTATCCATAGCCCTTCCTGAAGAGCCTTCTTCTCCAAAAAGAAGAATGTCTCCTCCAGAGGACTTGTCCTTTCAAGACTTCATAAGAGAAGTAGCTAAAGGACTTTCTATTTCAGTAACTTCTGAATCAGAGCCTAGAGCTAAAAAATTGGATATTTTAGGCTATTCTAGAGCTCCTAAAGAGGCAGTCACCTTACCAATTCATGAGATTCTTTATGAACACATGATTGATCTATGGGAGACTCCTCTCACTTTCTCTCCTCATTCTCGTAGATTGGACACTATGTATCGTGTCCCTCCTTGTCCTGGATTTCAGAAAACTCAGCTTCCTCACCATTCCATTGTGGTGCAGTCAGCTATGAAGAGGATAAAGAGTACAAAGAGACACTCCTCTGCTCCTCCAGGAAGAGAATGCAGGACCTTGGATGCCTTTGGTAGGAAAATCTTCCAAGCCAGTATGCTTATTGCCAGAATCAACTCATATAGCCTTTACATGGGTATGTTTCTAAAGGAAGTTGCACAAAAACTGCACACTTTCCTCCCTTTTCTTCCAGAGGATAAAAGGGAGGAATTCCTCATTTGGCTTAAGCATACCCAAGACATTTCAAAGTTTTCCAACAGGGCAGCCTTTGACTCCTTTGAAGGTGCCAGCAGAGCCTCAGGCATTGCCATAGCTGCTCACAGAATTGCTTGGCTCCAGGCTTCTGATTTAGAACCCTGGGTTCAAGATGGCTTAGGTTTTCACCTGTACAGGGAAGATTTCCTATTTGGCAAAGAATGGCAAATAAAAGCCACTCAAATGGATGCAGAAAACTCTGCTCTGGATAGACTTTCAAAGTCAACCTCCATTCCTGCCAAGAAAAAGCCTTTTAAAAAGTCTTTCTTTAAAAAGGGCAGATTTCCTTCTACTTCTGGCCAACAATCTTCTACAGGTCGCTTTGCCACTAAGCGTCAGCAACCTAAACAGGCCAGGCCTAAGCCTACAGGGGCTGCTGCAACTCAGCAGGCCCAACCTCCTCAGGGTTTTTGACTTCATGCTAGAGAACTTAGCCTTTCTGGCTCTAAAGCAGCCAGAGCCTCTCACCATTCCAGGAAGGTTGGCTCATTTTGCTCCCAGATGGGAGCAAATAACATCCAGAGCAGTGGACCCTCTCCATCATAAGAGAGGGCTACAAGCTTCATTTCTCAGACCTTCCTCCCCACACCATGGTGAGACACTTCAATTCTCCCACATCTCTTCTCGACCTTCTAGGTCAAGAGGTAGCTACCCTTCTTGCCCAAGGGGCAATAGAAGAAGTTCCTCTTCTTCATCAAGGGTCAGGGTTCTACTCCCCCTATTTTCTCATTCCAAAAAAGACAGGGGGATACAGACCCATCTTAGATCTCAGAGAATTGAACAAATTTCTATGCAAGGAGAAGTTCAAGATGTTTCTCTGGGCACTCTCCTTCCATACCTTCAAAGTCAGGATTGGCTTTGTTCTCTAGATCTCAAGGATGCGTGCACCCATGTCCTCATCCATCCCTCTCACAGAAGATTCCTACGGTTTCTTTTCCAAGGAAAGCATTACCAATACAGAGTTCTTCCTTTCGGTCTGGCCTCTGCTCCAAGAGTGTTCACCAAATGCATGGCAATTGTTTCTGCATTTCTACGATCTCTGGGAATATTTGTCTTCCCATACCTGGACGACTGGCTCATTCGAGCTCCATCTCAGTCAGAGGCACAGATTTCCTTGGACCGCACAAGGCGCATTCTGCAGTATCTGGGACTTGTGGTAAACCTCCCAAAGTCTCAGCTCACCCCTACTCAGTCCCTAGAATTCATAGGTGCCGGGTTGGATACCACTACTGCAAGGGCTTACCTTCCTCAAGCCTGTTGCCAACGTCTAGTGCAGTTAGCCTCCCGGATTCAGTCAAAGAGCCACTTAACTGCCCGGGAGATGCTACAACTGCTAGGCCACATGGCTTTCACAGTGCATGTGGTTCCCTATGCTCGCCTACACATGAGAGCAGCTCAATGGACTTTGTCCACCCAGTGGACTCAAGCTTCAGGAGCTCTCTCAGACCAAATAGCAACCACCAAACGTCTCTTTTGGTCTCTTCAATGGTGGATGTCCACTCAAAATTTGTTGCTGGGGTCCTCCTTCCAACAGTTGTTGCCCCAAGCAACCCTCACAACAGATGCCTCCCAAACAGGTTGGGGAGCCCATCTACAGGACCTCTCCACTCAAGGCACTTGGTCCCCACAGGAGACCTCCCTTCATATCAACCACTTGGAGCTTCGAGCAATTTTTCTAGCTCTCAAGGTCTTTCATACCCTTCTCAGCTACAAGACAGTCCTCATTCATATGGACAATCAAGTAGCCATGTTTTACATAAACAAGCAAGGAGGAACTTGCTCTCTGTCGCTTTGCAATGAAGCTTTAAGATTGTGGGCCTTCGCCAGAGAGCATCAAATCCATCTCCTGGCAGTATACCTCCCAGGAGTCCAAAACTCTTGGGCAGATAGACTCAGTCGAGTTCTGCTTCCACACGAATGGTCCCTGCACATGGATCAGGTACTCAGAATCTTCCAAGAATGGGGAACCCCGGACATAGACCTCTTTGCAAGTCCGTGGAATGCCAAACTTCCCCGGTTCTGTTCCAGAATTCCGTGTCAGGGAGTTCAGGCCAAGGATGCCTTCCTCCTCCATTGGGGTCAGGGCTTCCTGTATGCATTTCCACCCATTCCCTTGATTCCCAAGACTCTGTTCAAAACTCCAGAGGGATCAAGGATCTATGATCCTCATAGCTCCATGCTGGCCACGCCAAGTGTGGTACCCTCTACTTCTACATCTCTCCCAAGCCCCCTCTCTGGACTTGGGAGCTGCTCCAGACCTTCTGTCCCAGGAGGAAGGGACTTTGTGACACCCAAACCCCAAGTCCCTACACCTCAGAGCTTGGTTACTGAAGGCCTAGACCTTCAAGACTGGAATCTTTCTCAACAAGTGAAGGATATCCTCCATGCTTCCAGAAAACCTTCCACCAGGCGTTCTTATGCTTTTAAATGGAAAAGGTTTTCCATTTGGTGTGCTGAAAAGGGTCTTGACCCTCTAGCACTACCTTTAAATTCTCTGTTAGACTATCTCCTGCATCTTTCCAATGCAGGCCTTAAAACAAATTCAGTAAGAGTCCATTTGAGTGCTATTGCAGCATCCCTTAAGCACATCAATGAACAACCTATTTCCTCTCATCCTCTCATTGCAAGATTCATGAGAGGCCTAACTTTAACTAAACCTCCCATTAGGCCTCCTCCGGTGGCATGGGACTTAAATTTGGTTCTTGGTCAGCTCATGAAGCCACCTTTTGAACCCTTAGCCACTACCTCCTTGAAGTTCCTTTCATGGAAGGTTATTTTCCTCATTGCAGTTACTTCAGCTCGCCGCATCAGTGAACTGCAGGCATTAGTGGCTAATCCACCTTATACAAGGTTCCATCATGATAAGGTAGTCCTTAGGACAAATCCACACTTTATGCTTAAAGTGGTCTCACCTTTTCATCTTAATCAAGAAGTATATTTGCCTGTCTTTTTTCCAGCTCCTCATGCATCCAGTGCAGAGAGGAATCTTCATACTCTGGATTGTAAAAGAGCTCTTGCTTTTTACTTACAAAGGACACAGCAACATAGAAAGTCTTCCCAGCTTTTTGTTGCTTTTGATCCTTCTCATTTGGGACTTCCAGTCGCTAAGAGAACACTGTCCAATTGGATTGCTCAGTGTATTTCTTTCGCCTACCAGTGTAAGAACCTTTCTCTGGAGAGCCATGTCACAGCTCATAATGTGAGGGCCATGGCCACCTCTATGGCTCATCTAAATTCTGTGTCCATCGACCAGATCTGTTGAGGAGCCACCTGGGCCTCGGTTCATACCTTCACAGCCCATTACTGCTTGGACAAGAACTCCCGCCGGGATGCCTTGTTTGGTCAGGCTGTCCTCAAACACCTTTTCCATTCTTAAACAACTCTTACCCTCCTTCCCTGGATGGATGCCTGAGATCCATAGGAGGAAGTAGACCCCTCTCCAGGGTCTCATATCCTTTGGGATCTGCCAGGCATCTTAGCTAGGGAGTCCCCATATGTGAAGACTCATTCCTGCTTGTTCCTGGAGGTAGCACAGTTACTTACCTGTAACAGGTGATCTCTGGGAACAGCAGGAATACGTCTTCACAACCCTCCCACCTCCCCTAGGAGTTGTATCTCTTTTTCTATCTTTCCTTTCCTCTCTCTCTCTATTGTCTCAGCTTTAAACTCGAACTGAGGAGAGATGGTTAGGAAAGGCGGGAAGGCAGCGCGCAGGCGCTGTGGGATGCTCCCAAAAGCTTTCCTTTTTGGGAAGCTGGGGAGCGTTCCCGTGCAGGCTCCGTTGGTACCGACGTACCCATATGTGAAGACTTATTCCTGCTGTTCCCAGAGATCACCTGTTACAGGTAAGTAACTGTGCTTTCTGGCTCTGGAAGAACCAGAGCCCCTCACCATTCCAGGAAGGTTGGCTTACTTTGCTCCCAGATGGGAGCAAATTACAGCAGAGCAATGGACCCTCTCCATTGTAAGGGAAGGGTACAAGCTTCATTTCTTGAACCTTCCTCCCCACACCATGGTGAGACAGTTCAATTTTCCAACATCTCTCCTCAACCTTCTGGGTCAGGAGATTGCTACCCTTCTTGCCCAATGGGCAATAGAATTAGTACCCCTTCTTCAACAGGACTCAGGGTTCTACTCCCCTTATTTTCTTATTCCAAAGAAAACAGGGGGCTGCAGACCCATATTAGATCTCAGAGAATTGAATAAGTTTCTATTCAAAGAGAAATTCAAGATGATTTCTCTCGGTACTCTGTTGCCATACCTTCAGAGTCAGGACTGGCTTTGTTCTCTAGATCTCAAGGATGCGTACACCCATGTCCTCATCCATCCAACACACAGAAGGTTTCTTTGGTTCCTTTTTCAAGGAAAGCACTACCAATACAGGGTGCTTCCTTTCGGTCTAGCCTCTGCACCAAGGGTGTTCACGAAATGCATGGCAGTAGTAGCTGCATTTCTACACACTCTAGGAATATTCGTTTTCCCATATCTGGACGACTGGCTCATTCGAGCTTCATCCCAGTCAGAGGCCCAGATTTCTCTAACCTGCACAATGCGTGTCCTTCAGTATTTGGGACTGATAATAAACATCCCAAAATCCCATCTCACCCCTACTCAGTCTCTGGAGTTTATAGGGGCCTTGCTGGATACCACAACTGCAAGGGCCTATCTTCTTCAGGCCCGTTGCCTATGCTTGGTGCAGTTAGCCTCCCAGATACAGTTAAAGTCCCATTTAACTGCTCGAGAGATGTTACAACTATTAGGCCACATGGCATCCACCGTGCATGTGGTTCCATATGCTCGTCTTCACATGAGGGCAGCTCAATGGACTTTGTCCACCCAATGGACTCAGGCATCAGGTTGCCTGTCAGACAAAATAGCAAACTCCAGTCGCCTATTTTGGTCTCTCCAGTGGTGGAAGTCCCCTCCAAATCTGTTGCTGGGGTCCCCTTTTCAGCAGTCGCTACCCCAAGCAACTCTGACAACAGATGCTTCTCCAATGGGTTGGGGAGCTCATCTGCAGGATCTCTCCACCCAGGGCATCTGGTCTCCACAGGAGACTTCTCTGCATATCAATCTCTTGGAACTCAGAGCAATTTTCTTAGCTCTCAGAGTGTTCCATTCCCTGCTCAGCTACAGGACAGTCCTCATCCATATGGACAACCAAGTAGCCATGTTCTATGTAAACAAGCAGGGCGGGACTGGCTCTCTGTCGCTTTGCAACAAAGCTTTGCGACTGTGGGCCTTCGCCAGAGAGCATCACATCCATCTTCTGGCAGTATATCTTCCAGGCGTTCAAAACTCTTGGCGGACAGACTCAGTCGAGTTCTGCTTCCACACGAGTGATCCCTCCACATGGACCAGGTAGCCAGGATTTTTCGAATTTGGGGAACCCCGGACATAGACCTCTTTGCAAGTCCATGGAATGCCAAACGTCCCCGGTTCTGTTCCAGAATTCCGTGCCAGGGAGTTCAGGCCAAGGACGCCTTCCTCCTTCACTGGGGTCAAGACTTCCTTTATGCCTTTCCACCAATTCCCCTAATTCCCAAGACACTATTCAAGCTTCAGAGAGATCAAGGGACCATGATCCTCATAGCACCACATTGGCCACGCCAAGTGTGGTACCCTCTACTTCTGCATCTCTCTCAAGCTCCTTCCCTGGACTTGGGCTCTGCACCAGACCTTCTGTCTCAGGAAGAAGGAACTTTGTGGCACCCAAACCCCCAGTCGCTCCATCTCAGGGCTTGGTTGCTGAGGGCCTAGACCTTCAAGATTTTCATCTCTCTCAGCAAGTCAGAGATGTTATTCATGCCTCTAGAAAGCCTTCTACTAGATGTTCCTATGCTTTCAAATGGAAAAGATTTACCATTTGGTGTTCAGGGAAAGGTCTAAACCCTCTTGCAATATCTCTGAATTCTCTACTAGAGTATCTCCTGCATCTATCCCATGCAGGTCTGAAAACAAATTCAGTAAGAGTCCATTTGAGTGCTATTGCAGCGTCCCTCAAGCCTCTCAATGGACAACCTGTTTCCTCTCATCCTCTTATAGCAAGATTCATGAGAGGCCTTCTTTTAACTAAACCTCCCATTAGACCACCTCCAGTGGCATGGGACTTAAACCTGGTTCTTGGCCAGCTTATGAAGCCACCCTTTGAACCTTTAGCCACCACCTCCTTGAAATTCCTTTCTTGGAAAGTTATTTTTCTCATTGCAGTCACCTCAGCATGCCGCATCAATGAGTTGCAAACTTTGGTGGCTAATCCTCCTTATACAAGGTTCCATCATGATAAGGTAGTCCTCAGGACCAATCCACATTTTATGCCTAAAGTGGTCTCGCCTTTTCATCTGAACCAAGAGGTATATTTACCTGTCTTTTTTCCAGGACCTCATGCATCAAATGCAGAGAGGAATCTTCATACCTTGGATTGTAAGAGAGCTCTCGCTTTTTACTTACAAAGAACACAGCAACATAGAAAGTCTTCTCAACTCTTTGTTGCTTTTGATCCTTCTCATTTAGGACTTCCAGTCTCTAAGAGAACACTGTCCAGCTGGATTGCTCAGTGTATTTCTTTCGCCTACCAGAGTAGGAACATTTCTCTGGAGGGCCATATCACAGCTCACAATGTGAGAGCCATGGCAGCCTCAATGGCTCATCTAAACTCTGTGTCCATCGACCAAATTGGTCGAGCGGCCACCTGGGCCTCGGTTCATACCTTCACAGCCCATTACTGTTTGGACAAGGACTCCCGCCGGGATGCCTCGTTTGGTCAGGCTGTTCTCAAACACCTGTTCCATTCTTAATCAACTCCTACCCACCTACCCTGGTCGGATGCCAGAGATCCATGGGAGGAGGTAGAGTCCTTTTCAAGGACACACAACCTGGGGTTTCTCCCTGGCATCTACAGCTAGGGAGTCCCCATATGTGAAGACTTATTCCTGTTTGTTCCTGGAGATAGCACAGTTACTTACCTGTAACAGGTGATCTCTGGGAACAACAGGAATAAGTCTTCACAACCCACCCACCTACCTCCCCTAGGAGTTGTATCTCTCTATCTATCTTTCCTTTCCTCTCTCTCTCTTTGTCTCAGCTTTAAAACTCGAACTGTAGAGAGGCGGTTGGAAAAGGCGGGAAGGCAGCGCGCAGGCGCTGTGGGATGCTCCCAAATGCTTTCTTACTGAACGCTGGGGAGCGTTCCCGCGCAGGCTCCGTCGGTACCGATGCCCATATGTGAAGACTTAGTCCTGCTGTTCCCAGAGATCACCTGTTACAGGTAAGTAACTGTGCTTGAAGGACCTTGGTCTGACCCAATATGGCATATCTTATGTTCTTATTTAGGTTTATAAATAAAAATTAAATAAAAAACTTGAGAAACAATGGTCTAGGGAAAGATATTCTGAGTTGATTTTAAGTCATGTTATGTCAACCAGCTGGGAAATATTCCTGAATTCTGATTAAAGATTCAAAGACTTCTTAATCCTAAAACTGCAGGCACTTTTGCATCACGTTGCAATGGTAATACAAATACTTTTGATTATTTCCAGCTGTTTTTCTTCCAGATTTGTAAAGCTTTGGATGCATTTCAATATACTGTATTAAATATAAATCCTATACTTGGAAATAAAGAAACTGTAAAAGATTTTATTTTGACTCTCTAAGAGCATAAGCGGCGATACTAGAAATGGGGCTGATTTAGGGATTTGTAACAGATGACCCCTGCTCTGCGGATTTATAGAACACAGATAGGTGTGAGACCTATTTCCTGGACTTAGTGATGGCTAAGCCCATCCTTGGTGTGAAATATCTGGATGTTAGTATTATCTAAGAGAAAACAAACTGACATTTTAAGCACTGAGCCAGTTCTACCCCAAATTCACTTTCAATAATACATGAATCTTGCAAGTCGTGAATCAAAGAGAATCTTACTACAAGAATACTGTAAGCCATGAAAGTAAAAAAAAAAGATTAATTTTACCTGAAATGTATTTTGAAAACTCATTTACATTTATTCAAAGAATGAAGAAATGTTTAGGGTCAGCAGTACTGATTTCAGTGTCAAGATATTTGGAAGGCTATGTATCATTGCAAAAAATTCCAAGTACTTTTAAATTTAGGCATGAAATAGCTGAGGGAAGCATAGCAGACAAATTTCTTGAGCTGTTTAAATGGTCAGTACTAGGACTGTGCATTCATTAGCAGGTATTAAAACATTTAGAGCGTGATTCCATAATGTGTGCATCTGACCCTAAATAAAAAATGGGCCTCCTTTGAACCCAGTTCTGCATCCGTGGATCTGGATGTGCAACGGGTCCAGAATCAGGGCGATATATTTTATTTATTTATTTATTTAAAAGGATTTACTGCATATACCACTTTATCCTGAAATCAAAGCGGATTACACAGCAAACAAATCAAGTGGCTGGGTGCGTGGGTGTGGGCATGCAGTGATAAATCATGTGGCAGGTTGCGTGGGGGTGGGCGTGCAGTGATAAATCAAGTGGGTGGGTGCGTGGGTGTGGGCATGCAGTGATAAATCAAGTGGTTGGGTGCGTGGGTGTGGGCATGCAGTGATAAATCAAGTGCGTGGGTGTGGGCATGCAGTGATAAATCAAGTGGCTGGGTGCGTGGGTGTGGGCATGCAGTGATAAATCAAGTGGCTGGGTGCGTGGGTGTGGGCATGCAGTGATAAATCAAGTGGTTGGGTGCGTGGGTGTGGGCATGCAGTGATAAATCAAGTGGCTGGGTGCGTGGGTGTGGGCATGCAGTGATAAATCAAGTGGGTGGGTGCGTGGGTGTGGGCATGCAGTGAAAAATCAAGTGGGTGGGTGCGTGGGTGTGGGCATGCAGTGATAAATCAAGTGGGTGGGTGCGTGGGTGTGGGCATGCAGTGATAAATCAAGTGGATGGGTGCGTGGGTGTGGGCATGCAGTGATAAATCAAGTGCGTGGGTGTGGGCATGCAGTGATAAATCAAGTGGCTGGGTGCGTGGGTGTGGGCATGCAGTGATAAATCAAGTGGCTGGGTGCGTGGGTGTGGGCATGCAGTGATAAATCAAGTGGCTGGGTGCGTGGGTGTGGGCATGCAGTGATAAATCAAGTGGCTGGGTGCGTGGGTGTGGGCATGCAGTGATAAATCAAGTGGCTGGGTGCGTGGGTGTGGGCATGCAGTGATAAATCAAGTGGCTGGGTGCGTGGGTGTGGGCATGCAGTGATAAATCAAGTGGTTGGGTGCGTGGGTGTGGGCATGCAGTGAAAAATCAAGGTGGGCATGCTGTGATAAAGAAATTGGCTGGGTGTGTGGGTGTGGGCATGCAGTGATAAATCAAGTGGCTGGGTGCGTGGGTGTGGGCATGCAGTGATAAATCAAGTGGCTGGGTGCGTGGGTGTGGGCATGCAGTGATAAATCAGTGGCAGGGTGCGTGGGTGTGGGCATGCAGTGATAAATCAAGTGGCTGGGTGCGTGGGTGTGGGCATGCAGTGATAAATCAAGTGGCAGGGTGCGTGGGTGTGGGCATGCAGTGATAAATCAAGTGGCTGGGTGTGTGGGTGTGGGCATGCAGTGATAAATCAAGTGGCTGGGTGCGTGGGTGTGGGCATGCAGTGAAAAATCAAGTGGCTGGGTGTGTGGGTGTGGGCATGCAGTGATAAATCAAGTGGTTGGGTGCGTGGGTGTGGGCATGCAGTGATAAATCAAGTGGTTGGGTGCGTGGGTGTGGGCATGCAGTGATAAATCAAGTGGTTGGGTGCGTGGGTGTGGGCATGCAGTGAAAAATCGAGGCGTGTGAGTGGTGTGAGGAGTTTGATTGCGTGGTGAGCTATATACAGTATGAGCTATGTACAGAAACTATTTACATTTTTACATTTATGTTTATATTTACTTTTATATTTTGTTTGGACAATTCATGTGATGTCATTGTAGTGTTCTGTGAAGAGCGTTGTTTTTAGCATCTTCCGGTCGTCTTTGAGGACGTTTGTTGATCAGGGAGTGATTTCCAGAGCGGTGAGCGGCCAGGGATAGTGCTCTTCTTTAAGTGTCTTTTCTTGTTTTAGCAAAGGCACTGGGTATGATGATAGTGTCTTATGTGCCTCGCCTTCTAGGTCTGATGCCTTGGTCCGGTCTAATGAGGGGTTTCAGCAATTAGGGTAATTGGTGTTCATCATTGAGTTGTTCAATGAATATGGTGGTTTTTAGTAGTTTTCTGAATTCTTGTATATCTATTGTTGATTTTAGTTTATCTGGGAGGACATTCCAGATAGCAGGGGCAGCAAGAGAGAAGGCTCTCATGGATGTGGATTTGTTGATTCTTGTAAATAGACTGGGTGTTGGTATATTGTTTTTGGTGCTATTTCTGTCTGGTCTTTTGCTTGTTTTGGTTCCTATAAGTTCATGTAGTATTTCTGCTGACATGTTGTTTTTAATTTTGAAGATAGTTAGTGCTGCTTTATATTTTGCATGTGATGATATCGGTAGCCAGTGCAGGTCATGTAGTATTGGGGTTATATGGTCTTGTCTTAATGCGCTAGCAATGATGCGGGCAGCAGTGTTCTGTATTATTTGTAGTTGACAGGTGGTTTGTTTTGGTAGACCTTGGTATAATATATTACAGTAATCCAGTACAGGTGTGATGATGGCCTGGCATACTTTGTGGAAGTGTTCTTTGTTGAGGAGAGGTTTTAGTCTCCGGAGCATTGCGAGTTTGAAATAGGCTGTTTTGGATATCTTGTTTATATGTGGTTGGAGGGTGAATTGCTAGTCTAGAATCATTCCAAGGTATCTGACTTCATCTTTTATTGGATGTATTGGATATATTGATGGAGGTAGGATGAATGAATGTGGTGTTTCTCGTTATTATGATTGCTTCAGATTTTATTATGTTGATTTTTAAGTTGTTGTTATTTAGCCAGGTTGTGATTTCTTGAATGCATGTAGATATGGTGGTATATTCTGGTGAGTCCAGTTGAATAGGGGTATATGCCATGATGTCATCAGCATATATGGTGTATTGTATCTTGTGTTTGTTAAATATTTTGCAAATAGGTTGAATATAGATGTTGAAGAGAAGAGCTGACAGTGATGATCCTTGAGGGACACCTTGAGTAGTTTTGAAGGGTGCTGAGGTGAGGTTCCCAGTATTTACTCTCTGCTACTACTAGGTATGACTGAAACCATTTAATAGTAGTATCTTGGAGGCCAATCTCTCTTAGGCGCGTTAATAAGATGTGATGGAACACTGTGTCGAAGGCTGCTGAGATATCTATAAATATTAATAAGAAGCCCTGCTTTATATTGTCTATTCCTTTGATTATGTTGTTGAATAGATGTATGAGAAGTGTCTCAATCCCATGTTTTGGTCGGAATCTGTGTTGGTGGGGGTCTAGTGGGGCAAATTCATCAGTGTGCTCTTGGAGTTGTCTCTGTACAATTTTTTCAGTTATTTTAGTCAGGAGTGGGAGGCTGGATATAGGTTGGTATCACTGTTCCCTCTAAGCTGTGCGCATGTGCGCGCGCACACACCTCACCGAATGAGCGCACATACTTTACAACAAAGCGCACAAAAATTATGGTTCTGATTCTGATAGAAAACAACACAGATGTCTTAAAATTTAAAAGTTGTTGTGTATTTACGGTTTTCACAAGTTCTACAATATTTTCTAGTGCAATCAATGTGGTGTACATACTGTATTCTGACGTGTAGTCAAATTTTAAAGTATATAACTCCGAGTGTCATTATGTGGTGCACAAAAATTTAACCTTCCTTCAAAAGCTGCACAGCTGATATTTTATGCGCACACAGCCTACAGAAAATTAGAGGGAACATTGGTTGGTATGTTGAAGGGTCTGTGGTGTTGGGTGAGGTGGTTTTAGGGATGGGGAGTATGGTGGATTGCTTGAGTGCTTTTGGCATATAGCCCTGAGTTAGAGAGGTGCTTACTATCTTTTGGATGAATGTGCTGTTCTTCTTTGGTGGATTTAATCCAAGTCACCATGCAGGGGTCTAGTGGGGAAGTGGTGGTATTTAAAGCAGTGATGGTTTGTTCTGTTTGTTTAGGTGATGGAATGCTGAAATTCTTCCATTGATTAGTAGATGTGTAGTCATCTAAAGATGAGTTTATGCAGGCACGTGCAAATGCTATTCATCCAGCCCCATGCCTTGGACATGGGTAAATGTTTCAGATGTCCCAGCGCCTAAAGTACACTGAAATGATGCATGTTTTGGATCCTGCCCATGCCCATGGATGCCACTCCCCCCCAGGAAAAATGTGCATCTCTTAAGCTGCTCTTCACAGAAATTAGTTTAGTTTACTAATGCCCACTAGACAGAAATACCAATGAGAAATGGCAGCTGCTGCAACCTAGACCATATACCAGTCCCCCTCATGCCCTGAAAAGTGCTAAATAAGCCCAGTGCACTCCAATATGGTATACAAGAATGTAAATGTGAACATGTATGTCAGGACATACCTTGCATCAAATTGTATGTGGCATTAGGAACCAGCCCAGTGATGCCTGCCCTGGTAATCTCCACAAACATGCCTTAAACTGCTAGGTATGGACCCTCACCAAGTGCACAAAACCCTGGACTAACCTTGCAGGTCCCCAAAGGATGCATAATATTGCTGAGCAACAAATATGTGCTTGTTTCATGCCTATGGCCTATAAGTGCACTCAATCTGCTGCTCTGTACTACCATTCCCTTCTTATTTCTCCCTACATCTCTCCCTGTGACCTCCAATCTTCTGTCAGATTGCTTCTATCTGTGTCTTTCTCTTCTACTGCCAAATCCAGACATCGCCCCTTGAACCTTTCAGCAACTTATGCCTGGAACAAACTGTACATCAGGCTTCGACTCTGGCCCCTCTCAAATCCAGGCTGAGCGCTCACTTCTCCATTGCCACTGTTGGATCTGATCTGCCTAAGCTCCCTTGTGTTTCTGGGCCATTCCCCATGGATGTATCCAGTCCACAGTTGCTGTGTTGTCTGTCTGGACTTGATTATAAGCTCCGCAGAGCAGGGGCCATCTGATACGTGTGTCTGTGCCAGTGCTGCATATGCCTTGTGGAGCTATATAAATGATCAGTAGTAGTTGTTGTAGTTGTGGTAGGGCCTTCTGGCTATGGAATCTGAGGCCCACCTATCTGGGTACTGGCATTTCTCACAGCAGCTATATCTGTCCCATCATGGTATATGTCGGTCTGTATACATCAGCTATCTGTGGGGCAACCCTATCTGCCTTCCCACAGTCTACTTTGTGGCACTGTGGTCAGGGCTGTGTGGACATGGGACGGGAAATCCCTGTATCAGCACACAAAGTAGTCAGACTCCAGATATATCACCACTCTTGCAGCTCTCATTGATCCTAGGCTGGGTAGGGATGTAGGCCACATGGGACAATCTAGGGAATAGAGGCACCACGTCAGTCATGTCTCCCAGTGCCAGGCACAGCAGATGTATGGCTGCCCTATCACATTGCCAACAATATATGATCTTATTAGATATATGATCTTATTAGAGCACCCTATGAAAAATAATCCTGAACAAATCATCATAGGTTCCCTGTGGCTAAATGTCAAAACATATCTCTGTCAATAATAGGGACCCTTAGATTAAGGGCATTCAGCAGTGCAGACAGCACTAATATATGCTCAAAAGCAACCCCATTGGTCCCACAAAATGTGCATTATGGGCATGCATTAGTGTTGCTTGCACTGTTGAGTGTTCTTATTCTGAGGGTCCCTTATCATTGACAGGGATATGTTTTGATATCTAGCTATAGTGAACCCTCTCTGTTTGACTGCCCAATCACACTGGCATCTGGTGATGCTGTGGTTATCCATACAATCCTGGTACTGGCCCGACTTTTATGCCCCCCTGAATTGCAGGTGAGCACACCATCTTCCCCCGTGCACCCCTAAAACCACACATACGCACACACTCTCACTTTCTGTCACAAAAACATGATTCTGCCTGAAAGGTGCCCTGAACCTAAAAATACTAGCTATGACATAACATAATTTACTTTTATTTTATTTATTTAACAGTTTTTCTATACCGCTTTTCTTAAATTCAAAGCGGTTTACATTCAACAATAAACAAGGAAACTTTACATAGAACAAGGATATAATCACATGGGGTACCAGGACTACAAATATGATCCCCATTTCTCAGCCAAAAAGGAATCCTTTCCTTGCTCACACCCATACTATCCCTGCATCAGCAGTCCCATTTTTCAGAACATGGGAATTGTTAGGGTCCCATAGATTGGCTCCTTTAGCACAAAAAGCACATAGGTACACAGCCTGAATAAACACTCTTGCTCTTCTTAATATTTCTGTAAGGTTGTTTAGAAATGTTTCTTTACCTTACAACATGCCCTCACCTCTGTTCCCTGTACCTTAAAACTGCATCTTGTATTTTTCCAGACTGCAGTCACACCAGTTCAAAACATACTTGTCACAAGCATTCTTCTCTATGAAACGCATTGTAGAGCACAGCATAATATTTTCTAAGTCATAGCTTTATACCACGTTTCAGCAGGAGGAATGTGGATGTGTCCGGGAAACACTTAATTCGTATATAGGCCTTTTCTGAATTTGCTTTATATGTCTCTGTGACTGACCACGCCCCCTTCCGCCCTCTCCCGCCCACATTCTGAGATCCTCATGCAGCGCCTTGGACATGTACGTCAGCAGTGTTTCAGAATATGGTCTGGGATGTTTTCAGCACAAGTCTGCTAACCATGTTAATCACTTTGAATATTGGGCCCAATGTTTTTGCTTGTGCACATCACGATGAAATGTCTAAAGATAGTCAATGAATATTTTCTCAGGTTCGAAAGCAAGATATTTAGGTCATCTCATAGGATATTCAACTAAAGTACCACAGATTTACATTTTTACATTATTTTTTGTTCATTTCCTGATTCCTCAGTATATCAACCCTCATAAAATGTATGTACAGATAAAACTATGCCCAGGTAGTGCATTTTTCAAAAGCATTTATAAGGTGGATTGCTCTGGTTAAAAATTGTCTCCCTCAGACAGAGCTAGTACAAGGTTATTGGGCATCCTAGTCAAAACCTTAGCCTTGTGCACCCTCACAATTAGCATTTAGACCCCTAGTCCTTCCCCCCCCCCCACGCCACTCCCCCCAAGATTTTGCTTATTAAACTCAATTGTAATCATCTTAACATCAATCCTCCCAGAACAAGCCTATAAAAAACTATATTTGCTGATCACACTTTTAAACATGTAACTTTGTTTTGCAAATAAATAAGCCACTTACAAGTATAAATGGGCTATCTGCCTATTGCCCATTCTTCCTGCAGGTAAAGTTATATACTGATGACTGAGTTTGTGTGACTGAAGGACCCATTGCTTTGCTTTGACGATAGCTGCTCTTTACTGCTCCCCCCCAAGAAGCTGCTGCCATAGGTGACCATCTAGTTTGCCTTTTTGTTGAGCCGACCCTGCCCGCAGAGTAGATAAAAGTATGCATTGACTAATGTGTATACTTTTAGGAAGATAAACAAGTGGAGAAAGCATGCAGAGCACGACTCATGGAATTCTTTCCAGCTCCTGCATGTGTGTTTGTGTGCGCGCAGCAACCCATATCTATATTGAAAGGAATTTTAGAAAATTTGTCCAAGTGTAATCTGGGATGTCTAAACCAGAATGAAAAAAATGCAGGCCCATCCAAGTGCAAACATGCTTTCAAAAACCTGGACATGCCTGATATGGACGTCTTCAGGGGTATCTACCTAGACATCCCCAAAATGGTATCACAGAACCTGGATATCTAGGAGATCCTAATGGTTTGGATAGTTGGCTAGGAAGTGGGTAGCTAGCATTCAAATCCCATTACTGCTTTAGCTGACATTGTGCTGAGTACTGGGGATGAGCAAGTGCTTTCTTCTCTTTACCCTCTGGATGTTTTCCAGCTAAAACCAGCACTTCTCAGATGCTAGTTTGTGGCTATTGGCTGCTTAGAGCAGGTCTAGGGTTAGATGTGATGCCAGACATCCATGATGTTTCAGTGATCAGGCAGGGAGGTCCTGGTCTCTGGGAATACCCTAAACATACCTCCAGGTTCTCAGCCATACCTTCTCCATGCTCCCCTCCCCCATTCAGATTCGGACCTCCTCACCCTGGGAAGGTCTCCAAAGTTGGCTTCTAAAATGGCTCTAGAGAAATATTTCTGCTTTGCACATCTCTAAGCCCGTTTTCTGATGTCCAAAGCATGAATAAGGCTTCTAAAGTGACCCCCATTGTATATCTTGTGAATGTGTTGTCTGTATGAATATGTATGTTTTATGTATGTTTTGTCTATGTGTGTATTTATCTTTGTGGGTAGGTATGTTGGTGCATGTTTTTTGAGCATGCATGTGGGGGGGCTTCGTTTCTCCTTCATATCCCATCACATGTAGAAACTAAACTTGTATAGCACAGGAACTACTCCCTGCTCACCTCCTCCCTTCCTGTGACTAGAGCAGAATTCCAGTGCTCCGTCCCTACAGCCTCCCTATTGTCTGGACCCTACCCACAGTCTCTGCTGTTAGTTACATTGAAAACGGGAAGGACAGGATTGCACACTAAGAGGGAAAGATTAGAGAACTGCGGATAGAGATTTTAACCTCTGACAAATGTGCAGACATGTTAGCCTTCTTCTTTCCAGATATTAATGTAAAAATCAGTAGACTCATGGAAAAAAATAAACATCAGTCCTAACCTCCCGATGGCTGAGCACATCAGAACGCACCTCCTAAACCTTTGGACCTGATAAGAAAGAAGTACAATAAAGTCAGTAGCTTTCACGGTAGAAGTAACAATAAATACAAGTAAATATGCAGTACAGTACAGCTAGGATATTATCTGCAATCCCTGTGTCTGTGTGGTGTTGTGTGTGTGTATGCTCTCTATGTGCTATGCATGTGTTGCATCTGTGGTGAGGTAGCTGTTGCATGTTCTCTGTGTGCTATGCGTGTGTTGCATCTGTGGTGGGGTAGCTGTTGCATGCTCTCTGTGTGCTATGCATGTGTTGCATCTGTGGTGGGGTAGCTGTTGCATGCTCTGTGTGCTATGCATGTGTTGCATCTGTGGTGAGATAGCTGTTGCATGCTCTCTGTGTGCTATGCATGTGTTGCATCTGTGGTGGGGTAGCTGTTGCATGCTCTCTGTGTGCTATGCATGTGTTGCATCTGTGGTGGGGTAGCTGAGGGCGGTGCGGCATTTATAGCGGTCATACTTTGTGGGATTGCTGACAGTTGTGGAGAAGTAGTTTTGGGTATGGGGTAAGTTTGCAGGATGGTGGGGCAGTTACAGTGGGGAGTTTTGGGGGGTGAGACATTTGTATCATGGATTTCTCCAGGACCAAGCAGGAAGTCAGTCCTCACATATGGGTGTCATCGGCGCCGATGAAGCCCCAGCGGAGCATTTCCCCAGCTTTCCATGAAAGCCTTTGGGAATGCTGGCACGCATGCGCGGTTCCCTTCCCGCCTAAAGGTGCCATCTTACCTCAGTCTCTTTTTTTCCGAGAAGCCCACCGGACGTGTGTCCTGTTCTCCCGGATAAAAGTGAATTTTTCTTCGGCGATTTTTCGCTATTTTTCTCCGGTTCGACGCCGGTTCCCCTCCCGCTGGGTTCGGTACACCGGTATCGAGCCCGCTTTTTTCTTTTTCAGTTTTTGCCCTTCGTGGCTGGCGTTCGCGCCCCTTTTTTCATTTTTCCCTGGAAGGCCGGTCTTTTGACCTCGCAGGGGCTCTTTTTTCCCCGATGGCTTCCAGTGGTTTCAAAAAGTGTGATCGGTGTAAGAAACTTATGTCTCTCACCGCACCGACACACATGACTACTGCCTTCGGTGCCTCGGCCCTGACCACGACACCAAGTCGTGTGTGCCATGTGGGAAGATGTCTTCCAAGGCACTTAAAAGTTGACAGCATCAGAAGGAGAGGTTTTTCTCGGACTCTGCCTACGGCCGGGCCCGGACCTCGTCTGACGCCTCGACATCTCGGGATTCCGATCCCAAGCCTGTCGAAGCTCCTCGGACAGGGGGTCCCCCAACCGGGAACGTAAGAGGAAGAAGCGGCTCGTGAGGGCGACGTCGGAGGAGGTCCCTGGTCCCTCGAGGGCCAGGTCTAAGACCCCTGACCGCCGTCACGGGCCCATGGACCAAGAGAAGCCTGCCAAAGTTCCTCACGTGGAGCCGGAGTCTGCTGGACACGTTAGCCCCGTAGTCCTCGTGGACTCTCCTCCCAGAGAGCTGACGTCGGGCCGGCGCTGCCGGGGCCCGAGTCGGTGGCTGCTGCGTCTCCCAAGCTGAGTCTCAGGATGACAGCCTTGGAGTGCAGATTGTCTGCCTTCATGGAGCAGCAGCGGGCACTGATGGCCAGCCTGTCTGGTGCATCTGCCCCGACCACCAGGACGTCGACTTCGAAGTCAACCCCGGAGACCGAGCCGATACTCGAGACCCTCGTGGCTCAAAGTCATCCTCGGTCGAGGTCTCCCTCGACCTCCCGTTCGGGACCGAGGGTTGTCGACGCCGGTGCCCCCGGCGTCTGGGCGGGTGCCTCGGGGCCCCGCGGGGTCGGACCCTGACTCCTCCTTGGATGAATCCGCCTGGGAGACGGAGGACGAGGAGTCTCCCGATACTTTTAAGACTCGGTGCGTCCCGTTGGACTCACCGCAGTCTGAGCCCCGGAGTAGATCCCCTCCGGAGGACACTAGGTTCTCGGAGTTTGTCCGGGATATGGCTGCTGCCTTGGCTATCCCTGCCGATCCCGAGGAAGAGCCGAGGAGCTCGATGCTCTACAGTACGACTCTCCTCCGAAGGAGGCCTTTACTGTCCTGATTCCTCCGATGCTGGAACGGCTCCTCTTCTTGATGTGGGAGGCACCGGCCTCGGTGCCGGTTTTGAGCAAGCGAGTCGATTCCATCTATCGACTCCGCAAAAGCCATGGTTTCCAGAAAGCACAGCTACAACACCATTCCATGGTTGTGGAATCGGCCCTGCATCGTCTGAGGAGCCAGAAGATGCACTCTGCGGTGCCCCCCAGCAGGGAGGCCCGCAACCTCGATGACGTCAGTAGAAAGTGCTTCCAGGGGTCTATGCTTGCTTGCCGTGTCCAGTCTTACCAGCTGTACATGGGCATGTACTTGCGAGACCTGGCCAAGGAATTGGCCGGATTCTCTGCTGGTCTCTCCGGGGAACCCTTGCAGAGATTTAAGACCTTGTCCTCGGGGATTCGGGAATGCTCAAAGTTCATTTCCCGCGCCGCCTACGATGGCTTCGAGGCTTCGGCCCGAGTTGCGGCTGCCGGCATCGCGGCTCGACGCCAGGCGTGGCTGCAGTCATCGGACCTCAAGCCATGGGTTCAGGACAAGTTGGTCGATGTCCCCTGCCGAGGTGAGAACCTTTTTGGCAAACCCGTGACCGAGAAGGCCGCTCAGCTCGAGACCGAGCACTTTACCCGGACAAGGCTGTCGAGGAAGACCTCTGTCCCTTCACATAAGAAGAAGGGTTCGGGTAAAAAGTCCTTTTACCCGAGGAAGGGCACTGCCTACAAACAGTACCCTCAGTATCAGGCTGCCCAAGCTGCCCCCAAGGGTCAGCAAGCCAAGGGCCAGGGTAATGGGCCCCGTAGGCAGAGGACCCCCAAGCCTTCTGCCCCTGCTTCCACTCAGCAGGGTGGAGGTTTTTGACTCCTTGAGCGTAGCCACTCCGTCCCTGCTTTCCCAGCCTTGCACAGGCGGTCGCCTTGTACTCTTTGCCACCCAGTGGCCTCTCATTACCACTGACAGTTGGGTGCTGGACATAGTCCAAAAGGGCTATGCCCTGCATTTTCATCAACTGCCTCCTCCTCACTTCCCAGGAGAGCCCTTGAGGCCTCCCCTGCACACAGACCTTCTCCTTCGAGAGCTCCAAGGTCTGTTGGTGGACAGGGCAGTGGAGCCTGTGCCTCCCCACTTGCAAGGTCACGGATTCTACTCCAGGTATTTCCTGGTACCCAAAAGGACCGGTGGCCTTCGACCCATTCTGGACCTCAGGAACCTCAACAAGTTCCTAGCGAAAAAAGTTCAAGATGCTTACTCTTGGAACACTTCTGCCCTACCTCCAGCAGGGAGATTGGCTATGCTCCTTAGATCTAAAGGATGCGTACACTGAGATCCTCATTCATCCAGACCACAGAAAGTACCTCAGGTTCATTGTGGGAGGAAACCATTATCAGTACAGAGTACTACCTTTTGGCCTGACCTCCGCTCCCAGGGTCTTTACCAAGTGCCTGGCAGTGGTTGCGGCCTACCTGAGAAATCAAGGCATCTTTGTCTTTCCCTATGTGGACGACTGGCTTATCAGGGGTCAGACGTCCCTGGAGGCTAGACAAGCCACCCTCCGAACCATTGCTCTGCTTCAAAACGTGGGCTTTGTCATAAACTTCGCAAAGTCCACTTTGCTCCCCTCCCAGAACTTGGAGTTCATAGGGGCAAGGTTGGATTCTCAACTGGCAAAGGAATTCTTGCCAGAAGACAGGGCTCAAAGACTGATGGACATGGCCAAACAGTTTCTAAACAGGTCCCTGGTCTCCGCCAGACTCTGCCTCAGGCTTCTGGGCCACATGGCTTTGACAGTGCATGTGACTCCCAATGCCAGGCTCCATATGAGGCCTGCACAGTGGTGCCTTCGGACTCAGTGGTCTCAGGCCAGAGGCCGCCTACGAGACAGGATAAGGGTGTCCAAACCCCTTTTGGCCTCCCTCAGCTGGTGGCTACATCCACCCAATCTGCTGAAGGGGATGCCCTTCCAAATGCCAGAATACTCGGTGGTCCTCACCACCGACGCCTCTCTGCAGGGCTGGGGTGCTCATTGTCTGGACAAGTGCACTCAAGGCCTCTGGTCTTCCTGGGAGGCAACCCAACAGATCAATCTCCTAGAACTTCGAGCTATCTGCTTAGCTCTCAAGGCTTTTTCTCCTGCCCTAGCTCACCGCTCAGTCTTGATTCAAACAGACAACCAGGTAGCCATGTTTTATGTGAACAAACAGGGATGGACTGGGTCAAAGCTCCTTTGTCGGGAGACTCAAGACCTTTGTTCCTTTGCCCTAAAGCCACAACATGCTTCTCAAGGCGGTGTACCTTCCAGGCCAGGAGAACTGCCTGGCCGACCGGTTGAGCAGAATTCTGCAGCCCCACGAGTGGCAGCTGCATCCCTTGGTCGTTCAGAAGATCTTTCTGAAGTGGGGTCTCCCTTGGATAGATCTCTTTGCCAGTCCGCTGAACAAGCAACTGCCCAAGTTCTGCTCCAGGCAACCGCATCCTCTGAGGATAGCACCAGATGCTTTTCTGATGCCCCGGTCTCAGGGCCTCCTGTATGCGTTTCCTCCCATGCCCTTGGTGGCCCAAACTCTTTTCAAGACTCTTCAGGACAAGGCCTCGGTCCTTCTGGTAGCTCCCAGGTGGCCGAGGCAGCCTTGGTTTCCACTTCTGCTTCAACTGGCAGTGGATTCCCCACTACCTCTGGGGTTGCAACCCGACCTTCTCTCACAGGAGCAGGGTTCCCTTCTGCACCCCAATCTCAAAGCTCTCAATTTGATGGCCTGGAGGCTGCAAGGGTAGTTTTGGCTCCCTGGGGCCTGCCTCAGGAAGTTGAGGAGGTTGTCCTAGCCTCTAGGAAACAGTCCACTAGGAAAACCTATGCCCTCAAATGGAAGAGGTTTTCTGTGTGGTGTCAGCTTCGTACAGAGGATCCTTTCTCCTGTACTGTGCCAGTAGTGCTTCAGTACTTACTGCACTTATCAAATCAGGGACTTAAGTCCAATTCTGTTCGGGTCCACCTCTCAGCTCTAGCAGCTCACCACTCACTGGTGGAGGGACATTCTCTGTCAGGTCACCCCTTGGTGTCCCGCTTTCTTAGGGGCTTGCTTTTGCTCAAGCCTCCCATCCGTCCTCCTGCTCCTGAGTGGGAGCTGAATGTGGTCTTGCAGCAACTGACTCGCCCACCCTTTGAGCCGATGGCTACTTGCCCTCTACGCTTCCTTTCCTGGAAGACTCTCTTCCTGATAGCCCTCACCTCGGCTAGGCGAGTGAGTGAGCTTCAGGCCCTGGTCTGTGATAGACCTTACACCAGTATTTATAGGAACAGGGTAGTCCTTAGGACTCATCCAAAGTTCCTCCCCAAGGTTGTCTCCTCTTTCCACCTTAACCAGGAGGTGGTTCTTCCAACATTCTTCCCTAGGCCTCATGCTAGCCAGGCTGAAGCAGTCCTGCATACCCTGGACTGTAGGAGGGCCTTATCCTTCTACCTTTACCGTACGCAGGGACATAGAAGGGCTACTCAGCTCTTCGTCTCCTTTGACCCAAATAGGTTGGGGTTGGCTGTGTCCAAGTGTACCTTGTCCATCTGCGTGGCTGACTGTATCACCCGGGCTTACAAGGCGGCTGACCTTCCTTTGCAAGGTAGGGTCACGGCCCATCGTGTCAGGGCAATGGCTGCCTCAGTGGCTCATCTCCGCTCTGTGCCCTTGGTAGACATCTGCAGGGCTGCAACTTGGTCTTCAAGCCAGACATTTGCGGCCCATTACTGTCTGGAGAGGGAGTCTCGTAGGGACAGTGCTTTTGGCCAAGCAGTACTCCGGAATCTTTTTGAGGTTTAGGCAACTCCTGCCCTCTGTTGGGCTACCGGTGGAGGTTGTGTCCTTGGAAAGCCTTTCTTTGCTGCTGTGACTAGAGGGAGTTCTCTTGTTCAGCCTGGGTTCCTGGTAGCCCAGAGCTAGGGAGTCACCCATATGTGAGGACTGACTTCCTGCTTGGTCCTGGAGAAAGAGTAGTTACTCACCTGTAACAGGTGTTCTCCAGGAGCAGCAGGAATCAGTCCTCACAACCCTCCCTCCTCCCCTGGGAGTTGCAGTTGTACATAGTTTAATTTTTTCAATTTTGTATGCTGTTCTTAGCTATGTCATTTGACTGAGGTAAGATGGCACTTTTAGACGGGAAGGGAACCGCGCATGCGTGCCAGCATTCCCAAAGGCTTTCATGGAAAGCTGGGGAAATGCTCCGCTGGGGCTTCATCGGCGCCGATGACACCCATATGTGAGGACTGATTCCTGCTGCTCCTGGAGAACACCTGTTACAGGTGAGTAACTACTCCTTTTTAAAGGGGCAATCACTGGGGGGATATTTTTGGTGTGTGGGTAGTAATCAGGCTGAAGGTAAGTCAATTGCAGGATGGTAGTTTTTGGAGGCAGAAACAATTTGTGGGGTATTAGGACAAATGAAGAGGCATTTTGTGAAGTGATGAGCCAGTTGTGGAGACTGTTTAGGGGGACAGTTTGAGGAGTGGTAGGGCATTTGTGAGGGAGTGTTATTTTAGGGTGGAGCAATGTATGTAGTATGTAGTTGTAGCATAGTAAATTTGGGAGTGGGGTAGTTGGGTGTTGGCAGAATGGTGGGGGTAGCTGTAGAGGTTATTTTTTAGGAACGGGACAGTTTGTGAGGTGGTAGAAAAGTTGTGATGGGATATTTTTGGGAGATTAGGTAATTTTCAAGGTGGTGGGGCAATTGTGGGAGGTTGTGTATTGTGTTTGGACAATTTGTGGTGCAGTGGGGCAATAGGCAATTATGAACGGCGGAATTTTGGAGCGGGGCAGTTATTGATGTGGTAGGGTAATTCTGAAGGAGCAGATTTTGGGGATGGGGCAGTTTGCAGGGTGTCTCAGGAGTTGGGGTATTTTTATGTGGTTCCTGTATTTAGTGGATTGGTAGAGAAATTACAAGGGAATATTTTTGGGGGGTGGGGCAGTGTATGGGGTGGTGGGGCAATTGTAGGTGAGGCACGTTTTTGGAGATGGGGGCTGTCTAAGTGATTGGTAGAGAACAGGGAGAGGGAGTTTGAAAGGAACAGTTTCCTAACCGCTATGCTTTGTTTATGCACATTTCTATGCTATGGAAGCTGGAACTCTTTCTCCCGTAGAAACACATTTTTGAGGTGTGGGGGTGGGGGGTTGGTTATTTCTGTGGAACCTCTGGTCCAATAAGGCTCATTTTCGAACTCAGTGTCTTATGCCGGTTTTTTCCACATGCCAAGTTTCATCCCGTTCCATTTAATTTTCAGAGATTTATTTTCGATCCCTTTTATATAATTCTTTCTAACTTCCATTGAGTTGGAAAGAATAAAAAGAGGCATTCCCAAAGCTGTGTTTAGGTTAGACGGAGAAAAACAGTGTGCCTACATTTGTTGCCTGATGCTCAGGTTCACTCAGAATCTGAGGCACTGCTCTAAACACCTCACAGAAACAAGGTACACCAGTAGTGCCTCTGAAGTGTAACGATCCTCCTTCCTGAGCACATATAGTCACGTATGCCTCTCCTTTCCATCTATAGTATGAACGGTGCAGTGTGAGAATTAATGAGTGACCTGCAGAGCCTTATATTTGCACCAAATAGTATACATTGCACATAGGACTTCCTTTTCTTCCCTTTCTTGAACCTTCTATTTTGCATCCTTCTATAACAGCGTTTTTCAACCACTGTGCCGCAGCACACTAGTGTGCCGTGGGAAAAATTCCAATTTCATCCGTAACATGTGGCCTCGGCTCACAAATTAGGGTTGCCAACCGGCCGGTTTTCAGCCGGCCTGGCCGGTTTTTCCATGGCCAGGCCGGCTGCCGGCACAGTTGTAAAACCGGCCATTGAAAAGCCGGTTTTTTGCTCTGGCCGCAAGATCGGGAGCGGCCAGAGCAAAAAACCGGCTTTTGTGCCAAAGTCCGTGGCGCGAACGCGATTCCCTATAGCAGTGCAGCCGCTGGTTCTGCTTTGTACAGAGCAGCGGCTGCACTACACTTACATTGAAAAGTAAAGAGAAACTGTGTCAGGAGCCCTCCGATCATGCAGAGCCCGAGGAAGTGATGTCATGGGGGCGGGCTCCTCACAGGCTGTCTTTCCTTTTCAAATTAACTTTAGCTGCAATAAAGTTAATTTGAAAAGGAAAGACAGCCTGTGAGGAGCCCGCCCCCATGACATCACTTCCTCGGCTCTGCGATGACCGGAGGGCTCCTTACACAGTTTCTCTTTACTTTTCAATGTAAGTAGTGCAGCCGCTGCTCTGTACAAAGCAGAAGCAGCGGCTTGGGCAGAGGGGGAGGGGTGTGTGTGTGAGTGAACCAGCAAGGGGGGGGGAGTGTGAGTGAACCAGCAAGGGGGGGGAGTGTGAGTGAACTAGCAGTGGAGGGGGTGGTGGTGTGAGTGAACCAGCAGTGGAGGGGGGGGGTGGTGTGAGTGAACCAGCAAGGGGGGGGGGGGGTGATGGTGTGATTGAACCAGCAGGGGAGGGGGGTAAGTGAGTGAGTGACCCAGCAGGAGGGGTGAGTAAGTGACAGGGGGGTGGGTGAGTGAACCAGCAGTGGAGGGGGGGGGGGGTGGTGTGAGTGAACCAGCAGGGGAGGGGGGTTGGTGTGAACCAGCAGGGGAGAGGGGTTGGTGTGAGTGTTTGATTCCTATTCAAGAGAATTACTTTATATATAGTCAATATAGGCACAGAGGTAAATTTTTTTTAACATTTTCTAATGGTGGTGTGCCTCGTGATTTTTTTCATGAAAAAAGTGTGCCTTTGCACAAAAAAGGTTGAAAAACACTGTTCTATAACACAGGTACACTAAAAAAAAATTTTTTAAACTGCCTCTAATGTTTCGATTGATTTTTACGTTTTTTGGTGCGCTGAATCCAAATCTGGTAACCAATTTGCTCCATCACGTACAGATTTTTTGCTACATTGGGTTAGCAGTTTGAGGTGAACGTTTCAGATTGAGTGCGATCGAGATAAAGGTTTCTTGGATGAATTCTTTATACTAATTGTTTAGTAGTTATTCAAATAAGAATAAAGAAAATTGTAACAAGGCAGCACATAAGAATAGAGTAATGTCAACAAAACACACTGTGATGGTAGCAAAATTGTCTGCACTTAAAACAGCCACATACATGTGCACAAACATTGAGCATATAAGAGCGAGGTTAGACACAAAGCAAAGCAAAGAAATGTGCAAAAAATGTTGTACAGGTATGTATGTAAGAATAGAAAACGCAAACCGCACCATTGCAATACATGAAGACAAACACCCGATGGTGTGAAAATAAAATTTTAATAAATGAGATCCGACACTGTGGTAATAACTAGCAAATTTTTATTTCAAAGTTTAGTAAAAACACGATATTTGTCAACACAGTTTAGATTTTAAAGTCATTCTTGGGTCAATCAATCTCCTGGTGGGCCCGTTTCTTCTTCCCCCGAATGCTTCTCTTGATGCGCTGCTTGGCGTATTTTTCATCTGGGGTTTCCCGCAGCAGCAACCAGCAGAAATCAGCCATCATAGTGGTGTTCCATCTTCCTTGGTACCTTCTCTCTGCGTCCTTGATGTCCTGGTGAAACCTTTCACCTTGTTCTTCACTGTACGCCCCCAAGTTTTCGGGAAAGTAGTTCACATGGGAGTGCAAGAAATGGACTTTCAGGCTCATGTTACAGCCTTGTTCTTTGAAGGCATTGAGCATCCTGGCAACAATATCCTTATAGTTCTCATCCCGCCTGTTCCCCAAGAATTTGAGAACAACATCCTTGAAGGAATCCCAGGCTTCTTTTTCCTTCTCAGACATCGTTTCAGCGAATGCTCCATCTGAAATGAGTTTCCTTATATCAGGGCCAACAAACACTCCTTCCTTTAGCTTTGCTTCAGAAAGTCGGGGGAACTTTGAGCAAAGGTACCGAAAGCACTCACCATCTTTTGGAAGGGACTTGATGAATTGCTTAATGAGACTCAACTTAATGTGGAGAGGTGGTAATAGAATTTTATCACGAGGTACCAAGCTCTCATGAAGAACATTTTTCTCACCGGGTCTCAAATACTCCCGAATTGGCCAGTCTTTTTTCCCCCAGTGTAGGTCGCGGGCCCGGCTATCCCACAAGCAAAGGAAGCAGGGATATTTGGTGAAACCGGATTGCTGCCCTAATAGCATGGATAGAATTTTAAAGTCTCCACAAATCATCCACTTATGCTCATCATAACGAATCTTCTGAAGAATCAGGGCCAAATTCTTGTATTTTTCTTGGAGAATAACAGAGTGATCAATAGGAACTGAAGCGAATGTGTTGCCATTATGAAGAAGAACACCTTTTATGCTGTCTTTTGACAAATCAATGAGCAGCCGCCATTCAGCAGGATCATACTTGAGTTTAAACTTTTCCATCACTCCATATATATCGTTGCAAAATACCAAATCTTCCTCTTTGCTGAAATACTTCAAAAATTGTGTCTCGCGGTTGCGGTACCAATAAAAAGTTGTTCCTGGTGACAATAGATTTTTCTGTTTAAGCCGAGAACCTAGCAGTTGGGCAGCATCTTTTGGGAGTCCTAAATCCCGGACTAAATCATTCAATTCAGCTTGAGAGAAAAGTTCAGGTTTCGGGTCTGGTTCAGTTTCAAACTTGGAAGTACTGGACTCATCAGGAAAAGCCATCTGATGAGTCTCATCATGATCAGAACCGTCCACACAAATATGATCCAAAGATTTTGGTGGTTCAGGCACAGGTTCTTCGTTGCTATGAGGCATAGGCCTAATTGCTGAGGGAAGGTTGGGGTAACTTATTACGTTCTTATTTTTAAAGTTGTATCCCTTCACAATGCAAGAGCAAAAATAGCAGTCACTGCTGTGGTCTCTTTGTTCACGCCACATCATAGGTATTCCGAAACAAAATGCTTGTTTTTTACCTTTCATCCATAAGCGTAGATCTTCCTCACATGTCTTGCACACTTTGTGAGGAGCCCACGGTTTGTCTTGATCGCCTAACTTCAAACCGAAATAGGCGAAATATACTTTTTTAATAAATGCAGAAATGTTCCTCTGCTGCTTTTTCATGGTATATTCCCCACAAATAAAACAAAAACTGTCCGGAGAGTTGACGCAACCTCTGGCTCTGTGAGCCATCACAAATACACAGCACTGCAAACTACAACTGTAGTGAACCACTTCGGAATAAAGCTGGATTACGACTGAGCAAACAAAAGGTAATAATGAACTTGCAAGAAACTGAAATTTGACAGGAACGTTCATGTCGCAACCACCGTGTTTGAGTGAGCGAACGAGGCGAGGCGAACAGGAAAGAACATGCGCCAGCGCGAGTACTGGATTTAGCCCCCCGCCTCCCAATTGTCCTGTTAATGTATAAAATGAATACAAAACACTCTAAAATATCATGAGGGAGTGTTTCTAGTTAGTTAACCATTACAACCTCTATTTTGGGCCATGAAAATAAACTGCAGTCGGCTAAAAAGAAATTATGTGAACATTCCTTATATGGGTAAGAAATCTAATTTTGCAAGAAAACATGACGTGATGGAACATTTTGGCTATTTTTCCTGGATTCAGCACCCCAAAATCTATGGGAATCAGTTGCAAAACTGGAGGCAGTTTTTTGGTAGTGTACCTGTGTAATCTTTCATATCCCCATGACCAATAAAATAGAGAGATCATGCATCTTTGGAGTGAAATTATGTGAAAATTGCTGAGCGATCAGGTAAAAAGCAAGATGAGGAAAGGGGGATGGTACTGAAGTATATTTGGGAATTTATATACTAATCTACATCAAAGTGGATTGGTTGAACCTATTTGGTCTTCTCCCATCCTTTATTGTCTTGTTATGGTACTCCAGCAGCAGTCAAGATAACTAACCAAGTTAGTTGTCCACAATGCCTGAACTTCTTCCTTCCTTCCTCTACTTGTAGATACAAAGAATTGGAGAGGTTTGCTTATGGTGAGGAAATGAGAAGATGGAATCAAAGAAACAATTGAGCGTAGGGAAGGATCAGCAACCCACAGACAATGAGGAAATAAGCAAACAAGGGATGTGTTCAGATTAAAAGAGTCAAGATTGAAAAAGAATGAAATAGAAAGCAGAAGGAGAGAGAAGGGATTTCTCTGCACAACAGCAAGCTCAAAATGTGGCTGAAGTCAAAAGTGCTGCTAAAAAAATAAGCTGAAGCTGTGGATAGTTCATTAATGCAACTGGTACTTCATTTTCCAGTGATAATGGAATCATGGAAAATTCATGGGTAATGAATGAGGTTATAAAAACAACAGGAGTTAACTGTGGAAGAGTAGCCTACTAGTTAAAGTAGTAGACTGAGAGTCAGGGCTTGAATCTTGCTCTTCCTGCTGATACCTCTTGTCACCCTCGGCTCCTTCCCCACCTCAAGTACAAATACAGATCCTCATTTACTAACAAGCATTTGAATGTTAATACACCTCGGACTGTGTTTAATGTGATTTAGTGTGCATTAAGGGGCATGTTTAATAAAGGATTTGTTGTTGTTGTTAAGTGCCTTCGAGTCAGTGTCGACTCCTGGCGACCATAGTTGACCTAAACCTTGTTCAGGTCTTTGCCAAGCCAACGATTTAATGTGTGTTAATGAAATTATAGTGCGTTAAGTACTCAGCCTTTTACCTCTATGGGCGCAGTAGCACATTGTACGCATTAATAAAGTTAACACATGTTAACCTTTAGTAAACACCCCAAAATTATAGAATCAGTGACCACTAGGAAGCAAAGGTCAGTGGTGGTTGGTGACTCTCTTTTGAGGGGTAATGAGGTGTCCCCCTAACAACCAGACTTGATGTCCAGAGAGGTATGCTGTCTGCCAGGTGCCCAAAATGCAAGATGTTACAGAGTTTGCTGAGACTCATCAAGCTTACTGACTATTACCAATGTTGCTCATCCATTTTGGCAGAAATGATACTGACAAGTATCCCTCTAAGTGTATCAAGAGTGACTTCATGGCTCTGGGACAGATGGTGAAGTAGATAGGGGTGCAGATGGTGTTCTCTTCAATCCTCCCTGTTGAGGGTAAAGGCCAAGGCAGGGAAGCTTACATCCTGGAGATAAATGCATGGCTGCGTGGATGGTATCATCGAGAGCGTTTTGGTTTTCTGGACCATGGAATGATATTCCCAGGGCTGCAGAGCACAGATGGCATCCATCTGTCCAAGAAGGGTCAACATGTCTTCAGTAACAGACTGACTAACCTATTGAAGAGGGCTTTAAAGCGCCCAGGTAAGTGAAACTTTAAATACCTTTATAAAAATAGGTAAAAGGGACAACATCTGGAAAGCAGTGTCTACAAATGCCTGTCGCATGGGGAATAAGATCCCAGATGTTAAGGCTTTAATGGGAGAGGCTGACTTGGATTTACTGGCAGTTACAGAGACATGGTTCATGGACAACCATGACTGGGATATAACTATACCAGGCTATACATTATTCAGAAAGGACAGGATAGGAAGAAGGGGAGGAGGAGTAGCACTATATGTAAAAAATAATATTAAATCTATGGAAATACAGGGCTTAAAAGGGAGAGAGGAGTCAGTGTGGGTTAAACTAGAAATAGGGAAAAAGAAATCCATTTGCATTGGCACGATATACAGACCTCCATCATAGCGAGAAGACGTGGATCGAGATTTAATAGAAGACATATGCAGCATTGCCAGGAAAGGGGAAGTGCAACTGATAGGGGATTTCAATATGCCAGATGCTGATTGGCGCATCCCTGCTACAGTGTCATCTAAAAGCAAGGAGATCCTGGATTCTTTACAGGAAGAACTATTTAGGAAACTGGTAACAGAACCCACACGTGAAGGGGCCATACTGGACTTGGTGGTTACCAATGGTGAAAGTGTTTCTGATGTTATAGTGGGAGATCATCTCACATCCAGTGATCACCAGATAGTGTGGTTCAGTATTAGGACTAGGGCTGATAAAATCCATTCAAAAGTGAGGGTCTTAAACTTTAGGACAACTAACTTTGCCAAGATGGGCCAATACCTCAAGGAGTCATTAGGGGGATGGGAACAACTGGGGGATGTAGAAAAACAGTGAGCAAAACTAAAAGGGGATATTTTAAGGGCAACCAACCTTTTTGTTAAGAATGGTAAATAAAGGGAAAAGTAAAAGGAGGCCACTATGGTTCTCAAGAGGTACCTTCATGAAATTCAATAGATCACACAGAGAGGAAGACAGGCATCTATATTTGGAAAAATTTAGAGAGGCTGGCAAAGTAGTCAAGAAAACAAAGATACAAAAAGAAGAGGAAATATCCAATGCAATAAAATGTAGAGATAAGACATTTTTCAGATAAGTTAGTGAGAGAAGGAAGAACAAAAGTGGTATTGTCAGACTCAAGGGTGAAGGGGAGGAATATGTAGAAGCTGAAGAGGAAAAGAGGAATTGCTTAAAAAATATTTCTGTTCTGTGTTCACAGATGAAGGGTCAGGAGCAGGACCTCAGAAAACACACACAAACAGGAACAGAAGCGAGAGGCATCTCAAAGGATTTTCAGAAGACTGTGTTCATGAGGAACTAGCTAAACTAAAAGTGGACAAAGCAATGGGACCAGACGGAATACATCCGAGAATACTGAAGGAACTTGGGGACATTCTAGACTCATTCAGTGACTCTTTGGAGTCGGGGGTGGTACCAGAGGACTGGAGAGAGGAACATGTGGTCCATTTACACAAAAGTGGAAGTAAGGATGTTGGTAAAACTACAGGCCGGTTAGTTTAACCTCAGTGGTGAGTAAATTATTGGAAACACTGCTGAAAGAGAAAATGGTGAAGTTTCTGGAGTCTAACAGATTACTGGATCCAAGGCAGCAGGGATTCACCAGAGACAGGTCTTATTAGACAAATCTGATTGATTTCTTTGACAGGGTCACCAGGGAGTTGGACTGAGGGAGAGCCCTAGATGTGGTGTATTTAGATTTCAGTAAAGCATTTGAAATTGTTCTGCACAGGCAACTTACAGTATAAACAAACTGAGCACACTAAGGATGGACCATAAAGTTATTGCTTGGGTTAGAAATTGGTTGAGTGGGAGGCGACAAAGGGTTCAGGTAAATGGAGTTCACTCTGAGGAGAAGGAGGTTACCAGTGGAGCGCCGCAGGGATCTGTCCTTGGTCCGATTCTTTTTAACATCTTTGTTAGTTATATTGCGGAAGAGCTTTCGGGTGAGGTTTTGCCTCTTTGCAGATGATACCAAAATCTGCAATAAGTAGACACCCAGGAAGGTGCAGATAACATGAGGAGGGATCTATCTAAGCTTGAAGAATGGTCTAGAATTTCTCCAGGACCAATCAGGAAGTCAGTCCTCACATATGGGTGACATCGATGTCGATGGAGCCTTGCGGAGCATTTCCCCAGCTTTCCAAGAAAGCCTTTGGGAATGCAGGCACGCATGCGCGGTTCCCTTCCCGCCTAAAGGTGCCATCCTGCTCAGTCTCTCTTTTTCCGTGAAGCCCACCGGACGTGTGTCCTAGTCCTCCCGGAAAATAGTTAGATTTTTCGCGATTCCTTCGCTATTTTTTCTCCGGTTCGACGCCGGTTCCCCTCCCGCCGGGTTCGGTACACCGGTATCGAGCCCGATCTTCTTTTTTCGGTTTTTGCCCTTCGTGGCTGGCGTTCGTGCCCTTTTTTTCTTTTTCCCCTGGAAGGCCGGTCCTTTGACCTCGCGGGGACTCTTTTTTCCCGGATGGCTTCCAGTGGGTTCAAAAAGTGTGATCGGTGCAAGAAGCTAATGTCTCTCACCGACACACACGACTGCTGCCTTCGGTGCCTTGGTCCTGACCATGATCCTAAGACCTGTGGACCATGTGGAAAAATGTCTTCCAAGGTGCTTCGAAGTCGTCAGCACCAAAAGGAAAGGCTTTTCTCTGACTCGGCCTCCGGCCGGGCCCGGACCTCGTCTGAGGCCTCGACATCTCGGGAATCGGATCCCGAGCACCGTCGGGGCTCCTCGGACAGGGGGTCCCCCGACCTGGAACGAAAGAGGAAGAAGCGGCTCATGTGGGCGTCGTCGGAAGAGGTCCCTGGCTCCTCGAGAGCTAGGTCTCAGACCCCCGACTGTCGCCCCGGGGAACAGGAGAAGCCTCCCAAAGTACCTCTAGTGGAGCCGGAGTCTGCTGGACACGTAAGTCCTGTAGTCCTCATGGACTCTCCTCCCAGAGAGCTGACGTCGGGCCCAGCGCTGCCAGGGCCCGAGTCGGGGCTGCTGAGTCTCCTGAGCTGGGTCTGAGGCTGACAGCCTTGGAGAGCAGACTGTCTGCCTTCATGGAACAGCAGTGGGCACTGATGGCCAGCCTGTCTGGCACATCTGCCCCGACCACCAGGACATCGACATCAAAGTCGACCCCGGAGACCGAGCCGATACTCGAGACCATAAAGGCTCGAGGTCGACCTCGGTCGCGATCTCCCTCGACCTCCCTTTGGGACCGAGGGCGTCGATGCTGGTGCCTTCGGCATTGGGGCGGGTGCTCACAGGCCCCACATGGTCGGACCCCGATTCCTCATCGGACGAGTCCGCTTGGGAGACGGAGGACGAGGAGTCCCCCGACACCTTCAGGACTCGGTGCGTCCCGTCGGACTCACCGCAGTCTGAGCCCTGGAGTAGATCCCTCCGGAGGATACCCGGTTCTCGGAGTTCGTCCGGGATATGGCCACTGCGTTGGCTATCCCTGCGGACCCCAAGGAGGAGCCTCGAGCTGAGGAGTTCGAGGCCCTTCAGAATGACTCTCCTCCGAAGGAGGCCTTTACTGTTCCGGTTCCTCCGATGCTGCAATGGCTCCTCTTCCGGATGTGGGAGGCACTGGCCTCGGCGCCGGTTCTAAGCAAGCGGGTCGATTCTATCTATCGACTCCGGAAGAGCCCTGGCTTTCAGAAGGCGCCGCTTCCACACCATTCCATTGTGGTGGAATCGACCATGCATCGACTGAAAAGTCAGAAGATGCACTTCGCGGTGCCCCCTGGCATGGAGGCCCGGAACCTTGATGGTTTTGGTAGAAAGTGCTTCCAGGGCTCGATGCTTGCTTGCCGTGTCCAGTCTTACCAGCTGTACATGGGCATGTACTTGCGAGACCTGGCCAAGGAGCTGGCCGGGTTCTCTGCTGGTCTCTCCAGGGAATCCTTGCAGAGGTTCAAGTCCTTGTCCTCGGGGATCCGGGAATGCTCCAAGTTTATGTCCCGCGCTGCCTCGATGGCTTCGAGGCTTCGGCCCATGTTGCGGCAGCCGGCATCGCGGCTCGACCCCAGGCATGGCTGCAGTCATCGGACCTCGAGCCATGGGTTCAGGACAAGTTGGTCGATGTCCCTTGCCGAGGTGAGAACCTTTTTGGCAAGCCCATGACCGAGAAGGCCGCACAGCTCGAAACCGAGCACCTCACGAGGACAAGGCTGTCTAGGAAGACTTCTGCCCCTTCTCACAAAAAAAAGGGCTCGGGTAAAAAGCCCTTTTACCCGAGGAAGGGCACTGCCTACAAACAGTACCCACAGTACCAGGCCGCCCAAGCTGCCCCTCAGGGTCAGCAGGCCAAGGGGCAGGGTAATGGGCCCCGTAGGCAGAGGACTCCCAAGCCCTTCAGAATGCTCCCACTCACTCAGCAGTGTGGGGGTTTTTGACTCCTTAGGCATAGCCTCTCCGTCCGTGCTCTCCCAACCCTGCACAGGAGGTCGCCTCACCCTGTTTGCCCACAAGTGGCCACTCATCACTGGAGACAGTTGGGTGTTAAGCATAGTCCACAAGGGCTATCTGCTACACTTCCAACAGCTGCTTCTTCCATACTTTCCAGGGGAACCTCCAAGGCCTCCCCTGCACACAGATCTTCTCCTTCAGGAGCTCCAAGGTCTGTTGGTGGACAAGGCAGTGGAGCCTGTCCGTCCCCACTTACAAGGTCAAGGGTTCTACTCCAGGTATTTCCTGGTACCCAAAAGAACCGGTGGCCTTCGGCCTATTCTAGACCTCAGAAATCTCAACAAATTCCTAGAGAAGGAAAAGTTCAAGATGCTTACTCTTGGAACACTTCTGCCCTACCTCCAGCAGGGAGATTGGCTATGCTCCTTAGATCTAAAGGATGCGTACACTCACATCCTCATTCATCCAGACCACAGAAAGTACCTCAGGTTCATTGTGGGGGGAAACCATTATCAGTACAGAGTACTGCCTTTTGGCCTCACCTCCGCTCCCAGGGTCTTTACCAAATGCCTGGCAGTGGTGGCGGCCTACCTGCGAAATCAGGGAATCTTTGTCTTCCCCTATCTGGACGACTGGCTCATCAGGGGTCAGACATGCCAGGAAGCCAGACAAGCCACCCTCAGAACTATTGCATTTAAACCGCCGCACCAGAGGCTCTCTGGAGATCGGGGAGAGAAGCAGCAGCATTAATTATAAGATCGGGGAGTTGAGCGGCAGCTCCTCCGCACTTCCCCATGAACTGCCAATCATCTGCCTCAGAACGGCATTTAAACCGCCGCACCAGAGGCGCGCCCGCGCCTTGCGGGCCCGCGCCTGAGGGCCTCGCAAGAGGGCCCTTTGGCGTGGCCCTTAGGCGGTGGACCGTGCGGGACCCTCTATATGCTCTTTCTGTTCAGTGGTATGCTGTTTGTAGTTAATGTAAGGTAATGTAATGTAAGTTATGTACTGTGTTCCCTGTTTGTACTCCTAGTGTTTTGTTGTGATGTAATTATAATGCAATGTATGTTTCTCTCACCTTTGTTTAACTCTGTGCTGTATTAACCGCTTTGATTGAAGGAAAAGGCGGGATACAAAACATGTTAAATAAATAAATAAATAAATTGCTCTTCTTCAAAGCCTGGGGTTTGCAACAAACTTCGCAAAGTCCACTTTGCTCCCCTCCCAGAACTTGGAGTTCATAGGGGCAAGGGTGGACTCTGCTGGCAAAGGCATTCTTGCCAGAAGACAGAGCCCAAAGACTGATAAACTTAGCAAACCAGTTTCTAAGCAGGTCACTGGTCTCCGCCAGACTCTGCCTGAGGCTTCTTGGCCACATGGCTTCGACAGTACATGTGACCCCCAATGCCAGGCTCCATATGAGGCCTGCACAGTGGTGCTTTCGTACTCATTGGTCACAGGCCACAGGCAGCCTCAGAGAAAGGATAAGGGTGTCCAGACAATTTCTGAACTCCCTCAGCTGGTGGCTGCACCCACCCAATCTGCTGCAAGGGGTACCTTTTCAGATTCCTGGGTTCACAGTGGTGTTGACCACGGACGCCTCCCTGCAGGGCTGGGGAGCTCATTGTCTAGGCAAGTGCACCCAGGGCCTGTGGTCTCCCTGGGAAGCCGCACAGCAAATCAATCTACTGGAACTCAGGGCTATTCGGTTAGCCCTCAAAACTTTCTCTCCAACCCTGGCTCATCAGTCTGTCCTAGTTCAAACAGACAACCAGGTAGCCATGTTTAATGTGAACAAGCAGGGCGGAATTGGGTCCAGGCTCCTTTGTCAGGAAGCACAGGACCTTTGCTTGTTTCCTCTCAGGGACAACATGCTCCTCAAGGCTGTGTATCTCCCTGGCCAGGAAAACTACCTGGCCGACAGGTTGAGCAGGATTCTGCAGCCCCACGAGTGGCAGCTCCATCCTCTGGTGGTTCAGAAGATTTTCCTGAAATGGGGACTTCCATCCATAGATCTGTTTGCCAGTCCACTGAACAAACAGCTGCCAAAGTTCTGCTCCAGGCAACCGCATCCTCTGCGGATAGCAGCAGATGCTTTTCTGATTCCATGGTCTCAGGGCCTCCTGTATGCGTTTCCTCCCACGCCCTTGGTGGCCCGAACCCTGTTCAAGATTCTTCAGGACAAGGCCTCGGTCCTGCTGGTGGCTCCCAGGTGGCCGAGACAGCCTTGGTTTCCACTTCTGCTTCAGCTGGCAGTGGATCCTCCACTGCCTCTGGGGTTGCAACTCGACCTTCTCTCTCAGGATCAGGGTTCCCTTCTGCACCACAATCTCAAAGCTCTCAATTTGATGGCCTGGAGGCTGCAAGGGTAGTTTTGGCTCCCTGGGGCCTACCTCAGGAAGTTGAGGAAGTTGTCCTAGCCTCTAGGAAACAGTCCACTAGGAAAACCTATGCTCTCAAATGGAAAAGGTTTTCTGTGTGGTGTCAGCTACGTACAGAGGATCCTTTCTCCTGTACTGTACCAGTAGTGCTTCAGTACTTACTGCACTTATCAAATCAGGGACTTAAGTCCAATTCTGTTCGGGTCCACCTCTCAGCTCTAGCAGCTCACCACTCACTGGTGGAAGGACATTCTCTGTCGGTTCACCCCTTGGTGTCTTGTTTTCTCAGAGGCTTGCTTTTGCTCAAGCCTCCAATCCGTCCTCCTGCTCCTGAGTGGGAGTTGAATGTGGTCTTGCAGCAAATGACTCGCCCACCTTTTGAGCCAATGGCTACTTGCCCTCTACGCTTCCTGTCCTGGAAGACACTCTTCTTCATAGCCCTAACTTCGGCCAGGCGAGTGAGCTTCAGGCCCTGGTCTGTGACAGGACTTACACCCGCTTCTATAGGAACAGGGTAGTCCTTAGGACTCATCCAAAGTTCCTCCCAAAAGTTGTCTCCTCCTTCCACCTTAACCAGGAGGTGGTTCTTCCAACATTCTTCCCTAGGCCTCATGCAAGCCAGGCTGAAGCAGTTCTGCATACCCTGGACTGTAGGAGGGCCTTATCCTTCTACCTTGACTGTACGCATGGGCATAGAAGGGCTACTCAGCTCTTCATATCTTTTGACCCTAATAATTTGGGGTTAGCAGTGTCCAAGCGTACCTTGTCCACCTGGTAGCTGACAGTATCACCTGGGCTTACAGGGCAGCTGACCTTCCTTTGCAGGGTTGGGTCACGGCCCATTGTGTCAGGGCAATGGCTGCCTCAGTGGCTCACCTCTGCTCTGTACCTTTGGTGGACATCTGCTGGGCTGCAGCTTGGACCTCAAGCCAGACTTTTGTGGCCCATTACTGTCTGGAGAAGGGAGTCCCGTAGGGACAGTGCTTTTGGCCAGGCAGTACTCCGGAATCTCTTTGAGGTTTAGGCAACTCCTGCCCTCCATCCCTCCGTTGGGCTACCGGTGGAGGTTTTGTCAGTGAAAAGCCTTTCTTTGATGCTGGGACTAGAGTGAGTTCTCTTGTTCAGCCTGGGTTCCTTGGTAGCCCAGAGCTAGGGAGTCACCCATATGTGAGGACTGACTTCCTGCTTGGTCCTGGAGAAAGAGTAGTTACTCACCTGTAACAGATGTTCTCCAGGAGCAGCAGGAATCAGTCCTCACAACCCTCCCTCCTCCCCTGGGAGTTGCAGTTGTACATAGTTTATTTTTACATTTTTGTGTGCTGTTTTTAGCTATGTCATTTGACTGAGCAAGATGGCACCTTTAGGCGGGAATGGAACTGCGCATGCGTGCCTGCATTCCCAAAGGCTTTCTTGGAAAGCTGGGGAAATGCTCCGCAAGGGCTCCATGGACGTTGATGTCACCCATATGTGAGGACTGATTCCTGCTGCTCCTGGAGAACACCTGTTACAGGTGAGTAACTACTCTTTCGCAGCTGAGATGTAATGCTGGTTGGTCCATTAGATGATAGAGGGGTTAAAGGGGCACTAAGAGGCGACAAGGCGATAGCGGAGAGACTGAATGAATTTTTTGCTTTGGTCTTTACTGAGGAAGATGTACGGATGTTACCCATGACTGAAGTGATATTTAAAGGTGCGGAAGAATTGAAGGAAATATCGATACACCGGGAAGATGTATTACAACTATTAGATAAACTAAAGAGTAGCAAATCACCTGGGCCAGATGGTATGCATCCGAGGGTGTTGAAAGAACTGAAATATGAGATTGCAGACTTGCTATTAGTAATCTGTGAATTTTCATTAAAATCATCTGTAATACCTGAAGATTGGAGGATTGCCAATATAACACCAATTTTGAAAAAGGTTTCCAGGGGTGATCCGGGAAACTACAGACCGGTGAGCCTGACGTCAGTACTGGGAAAAATGGTAGAAACCATCATAAAGAACAAAATTACTCAGCATGTAAATAGTCATGGCCTAATGGGAGACAGCCAACATGGCTTTAGACAAGGATGAACTTGTCTTACTAATCTGTTATGTTTTTTTGAAGGTGTGAATAAACAGGTGGACAAAGATGAGTCAGTTGATATAGTGTATCTGGACTTTCAGCAAGCCTTTGACAAGGTCCTTCATCAGAGACGTTTGGCAAAACTAAAGAGTCATGGGATAGGAGGTAGTGTACTATTGTGGATCAGGAACTGGTTAAAAGATAGAAAGCAGAGGGTAGGGCTAAATGGCCAATGCTCCCAATGGAGAAAGGTGAATAGTGGTGTACCCCAGGGATCTGTGCTGGGTCCGCTGCTTTTTGACATATTCATAAATGACCTGGAAAAGGGAATAACGAGTGAGGTTATCAAATTTGCAGATGAAACAAAACTATTTAAAGTTTTTAAACCCAAGAGGATTGTGGAAAATTGCAAGAGGATCTTGATAAATTGGAAGACTGGGCATCAAAATGGCATTTGAAATTTAATGTGGACAAGTGCAAAGTTATGCACCTAGGGAAGAACAACCCAAACTATGGTTACACAATGCAAGGTTCCACATTAGGAACCACCACCCAGGAAAAAGATTTAGGAGTCATTGGGGATAACATGTTAAAACCCTCAGCCCAGTGTGCAGCGGCGGCCAAGAGAGCAAATAGAATGCTAGGTATCATAAGGAAAGGAATGGAAAATAAAACAAAAGATATTATAATGCCTCTATATCGTTCCATGGTGAGATTGCACCTTGAATATTATGTGCAATTCTGGTCGCCGTATATTAAAAAGGATATAGTGTTGTTAGAGAAGGTTCAGAGGATAGCCACCAAAATGGTAAAGGGGATGGAAGGATACTCCTATGAAGAAAGGCTAAAAAGATTAGGGCTCTTTAACCTGGAAAAGAGACAGCTAAGGGGAGATATGATAGAAGTATATAAATTAATGAACGAAGTGGAACGGGTAAGCATAGATCGATTGTTTATGTTATCAGAATATAGAAAGACTAGGGGACATGCAATGAAGCTACAGGGTAAACTATTTAAGACTAATAAAAGAAAATATTTTTTCACTCAACATGTAATCAAACTCTGGAATTTGTTACCGGAGGATGTAGTAAGAGCTGTTAGTGTAGCTGGGTTTAAAACAGGTTTGGACAAGTTCCTGGAGGAAAGGTCCATAAACCATTATTAAGAAGGGACCCAGGATATCAATGCTTGACCCAGTACAAGCATTGTGGAACCTGTGTCTTTTGGAGAAACTGCTAGGTACTTATGACTTAGATTGGCCACTGTTGGAAACAGGATACTGGGCTTGATGGACCTTAGTCTGACCCATTATGACATATCTTATGTTCTTATGTCTTCGTTATAAAGCATATGAGTGCAGACTTAAGGACCTTAATATGTATACTTTAGAGAAAAGGCAGGACAGAGGTGATACGACTGAGACATTTAAATACCTCCATGGCATAAATGCACAGTAAGAGAGCCTCTTTCGATTGAAAGCAAGCTCTGCTATGAGGGGACATAGGATGAAGGTGAAAGGTGATAGACTCAGGAGTAATATGCAGAAATATTACTTCATGGAAAGCATGGTATTTGCATGGAACAGTCTCCCAGTGGAGCTGGTAGAGATAAGGACAGTATCTAAATTCAAAAAACATGGGACAAATGCAGAGGCTCTCTAAAGGAAACAAGGGGACTGTTGTAGTGGTTGATATGGTAGGGCAGACTAGATAGGCCATGTCGTCTTTTTCTGCCATTATGTTTCTATGATTCTAAAATACACAGGTCCCACTATTTTCTATGAAACCTGCTTGCTTACTATGCACTTAATTATAATTAATGCATGCTAATGTGCTTTAATGTGCCCTAAATCATTATTGCAATACAGTTTGACTGGCCGAGTGGATGGAAACAATTTCTATGTACCACCATCATGTGTATGTATGCTGTGTACATGCTTTAGAGTCTTGAAAGACTACCTAAAGGGACTGCTTTTGCTGGAAATAAATTTGCACTTGTAAGTATTTACTTCTGGGAAATTCTCTAAATCTTGGGGAAAAGGGAATTCTTTGTGTTAAAGCTGGTAAATCTGTGTATTTTAGAATCCAGTGTATTTGTTAACTCAGTCAAGGCTTAGTATCATCAGGCAGCTTTTAGTTTAAATTTAAAAATGTAAAACTCAGCAGAGAGCTTTTTTTTTTTTTTGCACCATTCTTGGAGATACTGCAATTCCAGGTTGATGTGTGGAGTGGATGAAGCAAGATCCTATTCCATCTCCCTGTTCCAAAAATCAATTTAACATATGGTCCCTAGATAAGGGATATATCAGATATTAAACTGATAAGAACAGATGCTACACTTGATCTTAGTTTAAGTTTTTTGTTAAATGTAAAAGCCAACAGAGCGCTCTAGTTCGTAGGTATGTTCCAGGGAAGAGCTTGGGAGAAGTGCAGGTGGAGTCTCGATTTACCGATGAACTTTATAAAATGTGAACTTACATGCAAACTTCATATGCTACTATAAACTTCCCCCTTTTTTCTGAGCAGGCATAAATGTTCAGAGCTTCAATCTAGCCACAATTTCTGCTGCTTTATCCCTGGTATTTTATAAAGACAGTCACCCATGTGTCTTTATAAAATAGGTGCTTTCTTGTCCTCCTAATCTAAGTCAAATTATTCTCGTGGAGTCCGATCCTCAAAGGGACATGTCTGGGATGTCTGGATGGGCCCATGAGTACCTGATTCTGCACCGCAGGAGCAAGACACTCCCGCAGGTGCAGGATCAGGCATGGAGACAGCCCAGGTTGCCCCTGCATGCCAGCGGGAGACATCCTCTCAGCCTCCTACCAGCCCCCCATTACTCCATCGCCTGACCCCCGACAGGAGCAGTTATTTTATTTATTTATTTAATAAACATATTTATACCGTGCTTTCCAAGGATCAAGCACGGTGTACAAGGAACAAGGTATGAAATGCATGGAAATGCAAGTTCATTTACATAAAACTTATAGAACTAAATACATATAAAATACACTTTTAAAGGTATAACAAAATGTAAAACTCGGCAGAGAGCTTTTTTTGTTTGCACCATTCCTGGAAATACTGCAATTCGAGGTTGATGTATGGAGTGGATGAAGCAAACTCCTATTCTATCTCCCTGTTCCAAAAATCAATTTAATATAAGGTCCCTAGATAAGGGATATATCAGATATTAAACTGATAAGAACAGATACTACACTTGATCTTAGTTTAAGGATGGGCCCATGAGCATCTGATTCTGTTAGGGGCTGGATTGGGCAGCATGGACCCACCTTGCTTGCTGCTGGGGGGCTGGCTGGCCGATCTGGAGGGGTGATCAGCGCCTATTCTACCTCCAAGATGGAATAAGCTGGCAGTCCTCCAGGTGCGCCCCGAACATACAGATCCATGACCTGAAATGGCCCTGTATGTCCAGGTCACAGGACCGCTCCCGTTCCACCCATTCCCTCCCCCCATGCTGTCCCCATCCTCCACTGCGCACACAGAGGCTCTGGGCATGCAGGGGGGCCAGGAGGTGGAATATGGTGCAGGCGGATTGCGGGGCTGGACATCCCACCAGGACGTACAGCCCCGCTATCTGCCTTACAGAATCAGGTCGATAGTGGTTTGACACTTGGAGCATACTAATTCCCACATTTACTGCATAGCATGGATTGGGCATGAATTAGTAACTTATCTTGCATTAACTGTTACCGCAACAGATAAAGCAGATCACTTAATGCCATTTCAGTAGGTGCCACTGAGTGCATCTGTCATGTACTTATGCATGTTAAGTATATTATTTATATGCTAACTGGACAAATAATATTGTTGCCCCTATTAGTTAACATAAAGGATTTACAGACACCTTGCAGGGATTTGGTCAATTGCCACTTGGTAACTACAAAACCTTGCCACACTTCAGTGAAAGGACCCCTATCTATTCCTAATAGGAGACCACAACATTGATTAACGCATCCTGATGCTCTATTTATTCCTAAAATCCATGAAAGTACTCTTGTAATGCCACAGCCCTACTACTTATCTTATTAGAAAAACCCATGTCTGATCGCATTCCCAATATATCCTCAGTTGTGTATTGACATTGATTAAAATTTCATGGCAGTCTGTAGTACCCTGTAGCAATCCACACCTAGCCCTGTGAACTTTAATGAAGCTTTAGTAAGTTCTTACAGCATTTCCATGGACAGGGTAATTTTATACAGTAGGTTATGGCAGCCAAAACGCCTATTTTTTAAAGACAAGTAGACAGAGATTGCACCTTGAATTTAGGCATGGAGGCTTATGAATGAGTTTAAAGTTCGCAAGTATATTAAGTTATTTTATAACCAATTAATGTACTTGCAAACTCTGTGCTCTGTTCAGACCCTGTCCCCAGCTACACCTACATTTTGTGCTATTATCAAAATGAAAATGTATAAACAGATACCGGAGGAGCCCTTTAAGTTTGTTTTCTACATCTATCCCAACTGCAGCTAAAAGGGCCTGTGAATCCCTGAATATCCGCGTTAACATGATATTTCTTTGAAAAAAAATCTTGTCAAAGATATGTTGTATCCCTTACTCATAAGTCAGAGTCAGATGCAAGTACAGTATTTCTATATTTAGCGAACTGTAGAGCTCTGCCTGGTTTTCATATCTACCCTGGGTTCATTTTATACTTTTCTTTAAAGAATGGTGCAAGATAATTGGCTTGAAAGGAGAATTATAAAGCTAGACTTTGCTGTTCGTGGAACAAAGCAAAGCAACTTTAGCCCACAAGGGCAAATCCTGGAGAAAATACTTTCTTTTCTCTTAATAAGGTGAAATACATCGCTTTTTTCTCAACTTTAAATTGCCAGCTCCCTTCTCCTTGCTATGTTATTCAACTTATTTAAAAGGAGGTTGTCATAATATAAGATACTTAACAACAATTTTTTTAGAATTTTAATGGAAACAATATATACATATCTGTAAATCAAATATTTTATTTATCTAGCAAGTTGTGTATACTGTATTTCCTAAGGTCAATACAGTTTACAAAGAACAATTTATGTTAACTTTACATAAAACTGGGACCAAAAATGCAAAAATATTTAACAATGTAAGAAAAAAGGTATATACATATAACACTGAATGTTAGCATGCATAACATTTAAGGAACAAGAGGATAAAAGATAACTAATTAATATGTGGTAGAGAACTTTCTACAACAATTGGAGGAGTGGCCTAGTGGTTTGGGCAAGACACTTCAGGCTGGAAGGTTGGGGATCCAAATCCCACTAGAGGACAGCAACTTTGGGCCAGAAGGATTGGGGTTTCTAGTCCCACAGTGCTCCTTGTGGTCTTGGGCAAGCCACTTAACCCTCCATAGCCCATGTTCCCTGTAAAATAGTTATCTCCAAGTTATAATGCCCTGTTCAATGTAATTTGAGTTTGTTCAATGTAAACCGCACTGATGCAGAATAGCACGGTATATAAGAGAATGTAAATAAATAAAATATGACTGGTCAATGAAATATGGACAGGATAACAGGTTCTGAACAGGAATCTCCTTTGTGTTTCCTTACCATTCCCCCTAGATGTTTCCCTGTCTACACCTACTGTGTTGTCTGCCTTGACTGGATTGTAAGCTCTGAAGAGCAGGGACTGTCTCTTACATATTCGCTGCGTATGTCTTGTAGCACTATACAAATGCTCAGTAGTAGTAGTAATAGTAGGAATCTACATGTCCATCAAGAGGGCATATTCAAGATAAGGGACCTGATTTTCAAAGGCCTTTACACAGGTTACTTCCCTAATTACCTGTGTAAAGGCCTTATCCGGGATTTTTGAAGGGCACCTACATGGGTAGTGCCCTTTGAAAATCGTGGATATGTCCCTATTGCACCCGGATGCTATCTGCATAGCATCAGGGCGTGTCGGGGCATTCCAGGGTGGAGCGAAGGCGGGCCATGGCACTACCGATTTTCGATGCTACATGGTTAACGCTCTGCATCTTCAAGATAGGCATGGGAAACCTCGCCTAGCTTTAAGGTGCTGGGGTTAACCGTGTAGCATTGAAAATCTGAGCTACACAGGTAGCTCCTGCGGCTTTCTGTCTGTGCGGCAACACCTGGATTTTTGATGCTGGGGCCGCAGATGACCCCGCATATTCCTTCGTTTAAAAAAAACGGACATTTAGTGCTTCTATAGTTCTGGACAATGATCAACTTTTTTCTGATTTGAAATGGAGAATTTTGGACTTTATTCCTGAGAATCCCCGTGGGGGTAATAGAGAACAAAAACTTTAATATTGTGAGCAATCCTGGATTTTCAACCTGTCGTCATGGTTTGAATCAAGAACTTGATTGGGCAAGTCTTTTGTGACATGGTGCAGGGAGATTGGTTCTTTTGGTTGTCATTCATTGGTTCCATTGATCATGTGGCATAAATTTCAGCTGAGCTTTTTTCGGCATCCTAAAAGGTTTGGGTGCCATTTACTATTGCTGATTAAGGAGCATTGAAGCAGGGCATGTATGATTGAATATCCTAAACGCAGTGCTGTGTTCGCTGTTGTTGCCACAAAGTTTTTGAAGGCATTGTCGATGCCGCAAAAGTTTTCAAGGGAAGCGTCTCTACATGGAAGATTGTTTGTGGGGATCATCTTCTCAAGATAAGTGCATGGAAGTTTTTGAGCTTTCTTATTTGTGACTGTGGTGTGCTTCCTGCAAGAGCATGCAATCACAAGTTATACACTCAGTCTCACTAGGGTTTCAAATGTTTTAGTTGTGTAGGGGCACAAATTGGTGTGCTTTTTTCACACGATTAAAATAAAGATTCTATATAGTAAGAGCCTATTATTGATTAAAACGGAAGAGGGGCCAAGAGAGGGGAGTGTCCCTCAATGCCAATTTTCCAACATATAAATTCTTATTCTATTGCTCAGGGTTTTTTTGCTCTATTTTTGGCTTAGTATATGACCCTGGCATGGAAAATCTGAGTTAGACTGAAGGTGGGCGGCTATGCGCTAACGCGGCACATACCACCGCCCAGCTCAAATTCAGACCCAAGGACCTAGAAATCCTGTGCTAAATATTAGAACAGATCAAAAGTCACTTTTACAGGTGTGAAGCTGAGTGAATCCTGACATAGCTAGCACATATATGGTTACATAATTTAAAAAGACACTAAGGGGGTATGTTTACTAAACCTCCTTAATGTGCGCCCAGCGTTAATGTGCAAGATGCCATATAAGGAGTAGGCGTTTCAGTATAAAGTAGCAAAATGGGATTAGCACGAGATAACGCGCGCTGCTGCGCACATTATCGGGCAAAGCGCCGCTAAGCGTGTTACTGCGCGGTAATCCTAAGTAGGCACACAGACATCCAAACATAGAAACAGAAGTGTAGCACAATGGTTAATACACTGACTGATGATACAGGGGTCATGAGTTCAATCCCCCAGTGTGCCTAATGCATAAGGCTGGCTGAGGCATCAGCTCTGACATGTAAGTATTGTTTCCTGAGGCATTTTATTTGTATTTTTGTTATTGCTGCCAGCAAACACACCCTCACGTGCCGTAACCTAAGGCACCCTATAAGGCACTCCATAGGGCACATTATAAAGTGCACTGTCCGCCACGGCACCCTATAATGTCCCCTATAGGGCACCCTATAAGGCGCTCCATAGGACACCTTATACAGACTGTAACCATAAGGTGCCTCAGAAGGCGCTTTATACGGTGCCCTATAAGGCGCCTTCTGAGGCACCTTATGGTTACAGTACCGTGAGGGTGTTTTGCTGGCAGCACTAATGTACATTAAAAATAGACAATGCTTCAGACAGCCCTATCAAAAACCCCACTGTGGGTTTGAACCCATGACCTCTGGCTCCACAAGCAGTGAAGCAACCAGTGGGCTACAGCTCCATAGCTGCTAGCAAACCCCTGGCTGGCTGCAGAAGGACTGCACGTCACCACACAAACAGTCTGCTGTGGTCACCAGGATAGGGTTAACCCACCCATACCCATGATGCACTGCACATGCAAATCAGCAGTCTACAGATGATCACAAGATGGGGTATGCACCCCCACAGCACCTTGGCCTGGTAGGGGGAACTGACCGTGTGTGGTACTGGCACAGAGTAGCTACATACCGTCACATTGTGCAGGTACTGTACTCACCCTGAGGCTGAGGTGGGGCGCCCAGCACCAGGTCCACAGCAGAAATAGACCATGCTGCAGGTCCCCAGCAGTGCTAATGTGTGAGATAGGTAGTCTCTGCAGACACACCTGGGATACATCTGTGTTTCTCAGTCAGGTTTAGCCCTTATGGACCCATAGGAGGATTATGTACCACCCCCCCCTGGGGCTGAGGGTGGTAAACAGGGTCTCCCACCAACAGATCCACATTCTACCTCCCTGCAATGGTGGCAGTAGAGGGGACCATTAACCCCAGTCCTGCTGGGGAACAGACACCCTACAGGGCAGTCAATGCAGCTCTGTACACATCCATAAAACAATAGCAGATAGACATTAGGCCTGGAAATGCTCAGCTGTACCCCACCACTATCTGATATTCTCCTGCAGCAAGCCTTCAGCCGCTGCAACCTGCAAGGTGTTCCAGCAAGACACATACCAGCTGCAGACAGTCTGCTAGCTAGTCCATAGTGCATGTTCCTGGTGGAAATGCATGCACCCAGAACTGGGATGTCAGCATACACACCAAGCAGATAAGTCAGTGACTGGGCCCCAAAAGGGAACCCATAAATATCACATGAGAGAAATACTATAGCACTATGGGGCAACCTAGCCATGCCGTGGTCACTGCTCAGTCAGGGTGAGAGTGATCTCCCAGCAGAACATGCTGTGGCTACCCTGTCTGTGCAGGTGGTGGCAGGGCACTACAGTGTCCCAGCTGTTGCCCTATGCCCTGTGCAGATGCATCCTGGCCAGGCCACCCTGTCCGGGCTATACCCATGGTACCTTGCTCCTCATTATGCACATTGGCAGGCCAGTACTGGCAACAGTGCTGGCAGTGTGGGCTGTGGAGGGTGTTTGCAGCCACCACACACTGGATAGACAGACACACACTCCTACACCTATGCCAGCATTGTGCTACTATAGAGGTGTTTGGCAGCCCTGGCCACCACACCAGTCCTGGGCACAGTGCAGGCATGGATATGGTACGCAATACTGTTGGGGGTCACTCCCCAGGGTGGTAAACACTGTCAGACACCAGACCTGAAGCACACTCCACAGACATCAGAAAGGTTGCTGTGATGGAGCTCAATCAGCAAACTGTGCTTAACGTAGGAATTGCTATCTGCCAGTAATCATAGCTACCTTTTGATAGCTGTGTACCGTATTCCCAGGTTTAGGGTGGCATTGCTACGGTATGCAAGTGCTAGTATTGGGAGATGCACGCAGAGCCCAATGTCCTGCCTCTCCAGGAGGCATTGACTAATGGGGCCTGTGGGTGTGGGTGTGTCTGCCCCTGTTGGCTGCTGCTTTACGGCAGAGGTTCCCAACTCCAGTCCTGGTGTGCCAAACACTGTTCGGGTTTTCATGCTGTCCCTCATGAATATGCATGAGATACATCTGCATACCATGGGGGCGGTGCATAGATATGCAGCATAGGCATCTTTATTAGAGGCAGCATGGAACTTGAATAGTGTTTGGCCCTCCAGGACTGCATTTGGGGGACTCTGCTCTAGGTAATGCGCCTGTTTATGGTGTCTGTGCTCTGTAGGGTAAAATGTAGGTGTTTTGGGCATGTTTACGTTATCTGCAATAAAGGTTCTGTCTGTATTAGCACGTTTTAGTAGTGGGTAAAAAATGGGGGCGGGGTTGGCAGGAACCACAGCTGGGACTTGAACCTGTGACCTTCTGCTCCTGAACACACTGGCTGTGTGCACTGCACCACCGTGTTGCCACAGAGGCAGTGCATTCCCTGGTGATGCCATGACTGTTCGTCAGACAGGGCCTGTCTGTTGCAGTGCTTGGCACCCACCTACACAGGGCTAGGCCATGGTCTGCTCTGGGCAGCTGCCACTGCCCCCTCCACCACCAGTGCCCCTCTGCCATCCTGCTGACATGCCCTTCTGCTGGTGGAGCGCAGTCTCAGGCCATCCATTGTGCGGGTAGGCGGCTGCCTATGGTGTGGGTTCTGGGGTAAGGGTGCCTGCATAGATGTCCACGCTTCTGCCCAGCACCGCCTGCCACTGTTCTGTGCCCTTGGGGGTCCCTACTGGGTACTATCCCCTGTGACACTGTGGGAAGCACACTCGTGCCCATGCTGGGCCCTCATCAGTTGCTGTCTGGCTGCTCTACTGTTTCAGCATTCCTATGGGCCACCTAGGCATCACCCTAGTCCGCACTGTGGCCCAGCTGCAGTACAGCATGTGCCGTCTGCAGCCCTCTGTGTCCCCTTTCCCAGCATCTGTCCAGTTCCCCTTTCCAACATGCCCGCCCTGCTGTTGTGGAACATGTGCACCCCATAGGAAACCTGTCCAATGGAGAGGGAAACCCTGATGAGCGCAATTGCACTGTGGGATCATTCACCTTGTATGGGGACGGAGCGTAGACCCTTCCAAAATTCATATCTTTTTTTTGGAGCTTTCTCGGGAGTGCTTTTTGATGTTTCCCATTAATATCACCATTGCCCAGCTTGGTTATGTTTGTTTTATATTTTGATGGGGTCATTTTCACTGTTTATTTGCCCTTTTGTTCCGTGCACATGTATCACACATCACTTTTTTGTAGGTTTCCCTGGTTTTGCTGTACATTGCTGATAGAAATGGTTTTTCTGCCCTTCTGCCCTGTGGGAGGAGTGGCCTAGTGGTTAGGACAAGGTACTTCAGGCTGGAGGGCTGGGGGTTCAAGTCCCACCTGGGGACAGCAATCTCAGGCCGGAGGGACTGGGATTTCTAGTCCTATAGGCACTCCTTGTGGTCTTTGGCAAGCCACTTAACCCTCCATTGCCCATGTTCCCTGTAAGTATTAGCGTATGTGTGTCATATCCCCTCGTGTTAAATGTATCTCCCAATTGACCGCTTTGACACGGTGAAAAGCGGGATATAAATACAGCTAAATAAATAAATAAATACAGCTAAATAATTAAATCAGCTCTAACACCAGGGTTTCACTGGCGTTAGTTTTGAGCCTCGGATTTCACATCGTTAGTGTGTGGGGAGCCTCTCCCCTCCCACTCTCCACCCATTGACCCCTTCTCTCTGCCCCTGGGGAGCCTTCCTCCGCCCTCCGGGAGCCTTTCCCCGCCTTCAGCGCTCATTTGCGCCGCTGCGCACGATAACGCGTGCTAAGGTACCTGAGTGCCTGATAAAGCGCCATTAACACGCGTTAAGGTACCTTATCACGCGATAACGTCACAGAGCACACATTAAGAAGGTTTAGTAAACATACCCCTAAGTCAGTAAGTGAAAGAAAAATGGATCTTTAATGAGTTGACAGGTGCATATGCTAGATTACTAGATGTTATATTAGAGAAAAGCATGAAGGATAAATGTGTGTGTGTGTGTGTTTGTGTTTTAATCAAATTATATCATCAAGGTGAATAAGAATAAAAATGATATATGTCAATGCAACTTGTTTTTATTTATAGGAGCATATGCTTTCATCCAATATGTCATCCCATCCTTTATTGGACTCAAAAGAACATGCATTTTCAAAATTATTTAAAAGAATCAAATTATTTACATAAAAATACTCAATTTTACTCATTTTTTGAAGTCATGAGTCTTACAGGATGAAGCCACAGGTAAGTGGTTGCCTAGGAAACAGAATTGTGACTCTTCCAATGAAATTCAGGATTAGCTCTCGTTATATGACACCAATGTTCATTCGTGAATTGAAATCTATAAAGTTACCTGTTAATGGTGATTTCTGCCAATTGTAGACACATGGTTCCTAAGTCTGACTTTCAAGTCATAAAACTTTTCATGCACACTGATACATCTTATCATTGCTTCATTAGTTTAAGAAAAAGGGCATTTTGTTCTGTAGTCTAATAGTCGAGAAGATTAATTAGCTGAATACTTAATTTTTATTTGTCACCGATATAGAACTTAGGAACCACAGTGGAACAAATCTGAGTCTATCAGGAATCAAACAATGCAGATGATAAATCTTTTGTATCATTATTATTACTTGAGGTGAAGTGCAGCGCAAGCTTTTTATTATATTAGCTTTAGTTTGCCGACTGGAGAACAAGCTTAACTAAAGGGAAAAAAAACCCCTTCCACAAAAGACATTTTGGCTGTGTTAGAAATGTCTAATACATCTAGCATGTACTGTAGAAGAGTTACTATTTCCTGTAAGCGTAGTTTTGATGGTTGTATGCATGGGACATTTTTTCAGCCACTAATAATAAATTCTGCCCTATTTTACCTTGCAATAGACTTCCAAGTATTAATATGAGCTGACACCAATACAGTCTGCAGAGGCTTATGGATAAAGTACAGCTTAGGCTTATATGTTGGACTAGATTATCTGTTGGTCCCCTGGCAGTTTTTAAACAGCAGTGTTTGCTGAATTTCCCGATCCCAGTTGCTTTGCGGTGCTTGATTGCTGCCAACGTCAGCTCCCATGGTCTTTATTTAACACCTTCACATACAGAGTGCCCGGTGCTAGCATCATACAACTTTAGTGTAAACGATTTGGTAGAAAGAATCTTATACTTTTTGTTATAGTCATTTCATTTACATACATTTGGGATTTATAGACATTTCAATATAAGGCACTTATGGTCAATATCTATGAGGCTAATATTCAATTGTGGAGGCGACTGGCCATCACCGCTTTAACTAAGATCCGGATATTCAATGCTGGGTCATGTTCATCCACTGGTATTGAATATCCGGGTACAGTGATTCCACTAAACAAACAATGGTAATATTCAGCCACGGCCCAGTTAGCTAAAAAATCCAAGTTATCAATGTCCCTGTTTAATGTATATTGCCAAGTTTAAGTCACAATGTAAACTGCTTTGACTGAAATGATAAAGTGCTATAAACAATCCCGTTGCATAAATAACTAACTAAAATAAAATAACATGGCTAAAATTAGGCCAGCCTTTAAAGCACCTAAATACAGCCACTTTAAGATACCCAACCAGCAGCTGAAGATCATCGAAGACCAGTTATCTTTGGTGTCATCCCCGGAATGCCTCGATGCTACGCGGTTAGCATTGGGGTGTTTAGTGGGGTGAGGAGATGATATTAAGCGGCACAAAATGTCCATGTGCCAGGGAATATCCCACGCTCCATGCGTAATGCGGTTGGCAGGTCTTCTAGCTGCATTAATTGCTTTGAATATTCCCCCCTCAGTGTTTCCCCCACATCACCCCATCCATTTGGTTTCACTCTTGTGCAAAACAGCTTGTGTACTCTAGCAAACATTCTGCAGATTCAGGGGAAATGTTGGGTTTTCTGCCTACAAGATGTTTACGCATGGCAGGATGCGTCCTAAAAAACGTCCTTTCTCCCATATGCAGTAAGAAATAGATTTGCTGTATATAACACATGTTCTTTCCTCCACATGGTTAGGACAACTCCAGCCCAAATTTACATGAAGAAAGAATTCTTGTGACACCAGCCCACTACCAAAGGGAAGCTTTGCAGAGTTTTTATTTGAAAATTGGCCTACAAGCCAATGGACCTGCAAGCTACCCATAAGGACTGAAAATGTCCCCTGTTATTTCTAATGATAGCACACAAAATTGTTATCTATCTTTCTCGGAGATGTCGTATTTTTAAGCTGTTGCTGCAGAATCCCCTCAAGAGTGCTTTAATAATGCACCTTAACTTCTTTTCAGGGCTTTTTAGGCATGTTTCGCTAAGGTGTAGCACCTATTGTCGAGGGTACAGGCAGCATGGAAATTATCCATATGCTTGTTTATCTGCACATGTGCCTGATTCTGGAAGTAGAGGGAAATGCACCATTGTGACACACTATCTAGTGTACACTTTTTAACTTGTTTTATTTGGTAATCCTAAGAGGCAAACATGAGTCGTGACCTACAAACAGTGCTGACTTCTGTAGCTGCCAATACCTGGTGCAATAAAGCCGTTTCTGGTTATTGCCAAAAGGGTGGTGGTGGTTGTTTTTTTTAAATTTGGTAGCATTTAGCTTATGTCTTTCCAGTGACAATTCAAGGCAAGTTGCATTCAGGTATAGTAGTTATTTCCCTGCCCTGAGAATTACATACTAAGTTTGTACCTGAGGGAACCGAGGTTTAAGTGGCTTGCTCAAGGCCACAGGGGATTTGAATTGTGGTCTTTCCAGTACTAGGCTGCTGCCCTAACCACTAGGCTACTCCTCTACTCAATTATAGTCCTCGTAAATCACTTCTGCTAGCAGCTCAGAGCTCCTCTAGGGTTCCATAGATTCCCAGAAGAAAATGCACAAACATTAGAAGCCCTAAGAATAAAACAGTAGGTTGTCCATCTCAATTCTAGTCATCTTATCCCTGGTTGATAACCACCACACTCTCTCTTCTGCCCACAATCTTTATCCTCCATGCCATTTCTTCCTAACATACTTTCTCCCTTTCTTCACATCCCCAGCATTTCCCCACCTGTCAATGTTCTTCAACATTCTCTCAGCCAGCCAGTGAGCCAGCTGGTTTCTTCCATCCAGCAAGTCCCCCTTTTCTATTTTGTTAAGCCTACTCTACTCCAAGCCTTCTATCTACCTAGCCAGTCAACCCCCTTCAACTAATGAGCAAGCTAGCCAGCCTTCCCCAGTCAACATGACTGTACTTTCCACAACCAACCAATCTGGCCGTCCTTAGCTTGCTAACCAACCTGCTCAGTTGTCTGCCATTTACTCCTAATCAGTCATCTTGCACTACTCGGTCAGTTATCCCCCTCACTCAATAGGTCAGTCAGTCAATTCGCCTTCTACTTTGTTCTTTGCACTAATTCTCTTCTGGGCCACCCTGGAACAGTTTTTTGCTTTCTGGTACTGTCTGGCTCTGTGAATCTGAGCCATGTGGTGTTTTTATTCTAGCACTGATCTCACAGTTTTAGTCTTACATGACCAAGTCAAGAGTATAAGAACCACACAACTTAAACTCGCTGAGATATACATGGTGCCAAAAGGTCGCAGTTCCACAGGTGACACAACAGACATTATGGAGAGCAGAGCAAGTTTAAACAGGACTGGCTGGTTAGAGAGGAAAGCCTGAGAGGAGGGAAAGAAATTGTGAAGTCTTGAGCAGGACCCTCAATTCTGTGGATAAGAGGAATTCTGCACAAATTCTGTATTATACTTGCGGAGGGTAATTTTAGAACAGGCCATCTATGTGCACAGCCCACTTAGGAGCCTATTTTTAACCTCTTTTAAAAACTCACATTGGCAACTGTGCATATTTGTAAAATACTAGCATAATCCCAGCAGAAATAATGGCTAAGCTACAGATATATATAGAAGCAGACATAAATGTTAGTACGTGAAGTACGCACACACGTGCATTTTATAAAATACATGCATAAATTATAGCTCCGTCTACACTGTGTTCAAACTCCTCCGTAATCACACTTGCCCGAAAGTAGGATTCAAGTATGTGCCTAATTTCACCACACCTAGCATTATGCATGAGGTTATTTTATAAGATACATATAAACAGGCCTTTACGTGCAAAAAATCCTTTATCAGATTACCTCCAATTTCCCCAGGCTAGGGGGGGGGGGAGGGAAGTGGGTAACCATGGCAACTGCTTGGGCCCCCATTGACATAAGAGATCCCTAGGCAAAGCTGGGTGACGTCACCGTGGTAGTGGTCCAGGGTGCCTGGCACTAGCTGCACCTAATCCTTAGTTTCTTTCCCAGGTCTTACAGTCCCCAAGAGTAAGAAGAGTTTATTGCACAATGAGTTCATAACTTATAATTCATACCAAGTAGCATCTGTTAAGCAGCAAGAATGTTGGCTAAATAATTGTATTGTAATATCAGTTAAAAAGGCTTAATTACAGATAAATTAAATTGCTTTAATTTCTGTTTTATGAAACACTGAAGAGTAACAGTAAAATAAAGGGCTCAACATTTTACAAGATTCAATTAAAGATGAAATTTCAGATATATGAACTCTTTTCAAGGCTACTCAATATGTAATGTGAATCACATGAATACTATAAAATACTAAGTGCTGCTTATTATCAGAAGGATTTCCAAACTGTTTGTTTCTAAAGAACTAATAGTTGAGCAAAAATGAATAACTGGGCTGATTCACATGTTTTGTGCTGCTGTTAAATGGAGTTATGCCATCGTGAAACAATTAATAGGAGCTTTAGCACCTAGTGTTAAATCTTTTTAAGATAAAGGTGACAAGTTTCAACTTGCCTTGCACTGGGGCAAACCACAGCTGCTCTGCACCTGAAGAGTTTGCACCAGTTCTCAAAGAGAAAGTGCACAAGTGTTCAGTTTGGAATTTGTGTCTGTTTTATGTGCAGAGACGTCTGTCCATTGCACAGTCATGGCTAGGCAATTGTGTCCAATGTGCGGGAATATCATTCAAGGAGGGAAACATGTCCTCACAGCTCTTGTAAACCGCCTAGTTGCTATTGTGAGGGTGGTATATCAAATGGAGTAAAGAATAAAGAAAAAATACATTTATTTATTTATTTGGTTTTATACCACACTATTCAAGATCATGGTTTACAAGGTAATAACTTCATACAAGGAACAGTTTACATTTAAACATATTACATTTAACATAATAAACATGTGAACAAGGTGTAGACTGTTGACTATTTACATTGATAGATCAGTAGATCAATCATGGTGTCATAATTTTGGTGAACAATTTACATACTGCAAGGTTCTTGAATATGATGTTGATGAGACACTAAGTTATATGGTCAAAAGCAAGGTGGAATAGGTGAGTCTTAATTGCTTTGCGAAAGGTGGCCAAATCTGATATAAGACGAATAGGAGGAGGTAGGGAGTTCCATAGTAGAGGGAAAAGGATCCTTCAGGCAGTGAATGGAGGATGTTGCAGCCTCCTGGAGAATGTTGATGGTCGTAATTTAGGGCATCTTGTCTGAATGTGTATATCAGCTTCACAGATTACTGCTGAAGTGGAGGAACATATTCTCTTGTTTGATATCATGCCTTCATCTTTACTTCTGCATTGGTTGTTTTTCATCAATGTTTCGTACTTTCATTTAATGCTTCTGTTTGTCTCTACCAAAACTGAGCTCCTTATCTTTCTTCCAAACCTACCTACCCCCTTCCTCCCTTCTCTGTTTCTGAGGATAACAATACATTCCTCTCTGTTTCCTCAGCTCACAACCTTGGGGTCATCTTTGACTCTACTCTCTCTGTACACATTTAACAGATAGATAAAATCTGTCACTTCTTTCTCTAGAACATTGGCAAAATTTGGCCCTTCCTTCCTACAAACCCTACTAAGACCCTCATCCACTCACTAATCTCCTGCCATCTTGACTATTGTAATCTACTCCTCACTGGTCTCCCTCTGAATCATCTTTCTCCCCTTCAATCTGTTCAAAGCTTAGCTGCATGGCGTATCTTCTGCCAGTGTGCTATGCTCAAGTAACCCTTCTTCTCAAGTCACTTAACTGGCTCCCTATCCATTTCCGCATCCTCTTCAAACTTCTCCTATTGATCTACAAGTGCATTCATTCTGCAGCTCTTTACTACCTTTCTTCTCTTATCTCACAGCTACACCCCTCCTTGGGAACTCCACTCCTCTGGCAAATCCCTTTTATCTGTGCCCTACTCTGCTACTGCAAATTATAGACTTTATTCATTCCACCTTGCTGCTCCATATGCCTGGAACAGACTACCTGAGTCGGTGCGTCAGGCTCCTTCTCTGGCCCTATTCAAGTCCAGGCTGAAGACTCACCTGTTTGAGGCTGCTTTTGGATCCTGATGCTCCTCACTCTTGTCCACTACTTATGTGTATCTTACTATACTCTACTCCCCAGTTTCACTATGCATTTTGTCTTGATTAGATTGTAAGCTCTGATGAGCAGGGACTGTGTCTTACATTTATATGCACAGCACTGCATACACCTTATAGCGCTATACAAATGATTATTAGTAGTAGTAGCAGGAGGGGTGTTTGTGAATTTGTAATTTGGAGGGGTTTGATTTGATATTTTTGTTTTATAATTTAAAATTACCTTTAATTTTGCAACCTTCATGATTTTATTATGTGTGTTATCATTTTATTGTTATTTTATTGCCATTAGGGATGTGCTTACTAAAGGGTAGCATGGGGTTAGCATGCGGTTTCGGCACGGCACTAGAAGGAAGTGCGGGACGGGGGGCAGCAAGTGCAGCTACCTGTGCTCGGCGCAAGTAACATGAGTGCAGCTAATGCCATTTCAGTGGTTGGTTTACCACTGCAGGGGAAGGATTGTCCTAGCACTCCTGCAGTTAGCTTGCAGCCCCGTGCTAGTAACACGGCCCATATTCATGTTACTGGCACAGGGCATAGTAAACATGCCTCTTAGTTTGTTTTATTTATAGTAGTATTTTATTGACAATTATAAATACTGCTTTGATGTTTGATTTTAGAAGAGCAGTATATCAAGTTCATTATACATTGTGGAGGGTTTTCATGATTACACATCTCAGTACAAGTACTTACATGTGTAAATTGCATCCAGGTGTAAATGGCCTTTGCAAATAATTAATTTAAAAAAAATGAAAAAATAGATGAACATTTATTAAAACGAAACAAGCTGCAAATGACACAGGATATGAAACAAAATGATTTTTTGCTTTGCCTATACACCCTACTACCTACAGCTTTCCATCTTTTTCCCTCAGCCTAGCCCTCCAATTTCCCTTCTATTTATTCCCCAGTCTTTCACTCTGTCACACCCAATATCACTTCTTTTTACTCCTATCTATCTTTCTCCACCCAGTATCTCTTCTATCCCTCCCACCTTTGTATAGCATAATGATGCATCCCTAACCCACCCCTGGTGTCCAGCATCTGCCCTCTGTCTCACTTTTGCCCCTGTGTCTATCCAACCTCATCATGTTATTCGCCCCTCTGCTCCAGTATCCACCCTTTGTGTCCCTAGCCTTTTTTCCCCCATCCCTGAGCCAGCATATCTTCTCTATCATCTGCATCTCCTTCTGTGTCCATCCCTACCCACAACCACTATGCCCATTTTCTTTCTCTTCACTAATCCAACATCTCCTCTTCCCCCTTCTCTTGGGATCTTCCTTCATGTCCCAGTCTAGCACATCCCTTCAGCCTGCTACCCCCACCATTCTCTTCCCAGAAGGACCAATCACTTGTGGAAGTGGCAAAAAATACAAACAGGCACAGACTTGTTGACTCTGTCTGTGTCACAGCTATTAGCTCTGCCAGTTCTGCTTTCTACAACAACAGGACGTATATGTCAGAGGCGGAAGGAACCATCAGAGCTAGCAGTGGTCCAGAAAGAGCCAATGTTCCAGGTTTGTTTTCTTTTTCTGCTGCCATGGCCCATAAGTGTCTGGTCCTGGGAACAGGATGCAGAGATGGTGATAAAGAGGGGACTAGGCCACGTTTGCCCTAAATCACAGCAAAGTGGCTGCAATTTGGCAGGTTGAGAGAGATCACATTTGGGGCTGGGGAGGCATGGAGTCCGATTCCACAACATGCATGACCAGCCCACGTACACATCTATATTAAAAACGGGCCCCGTTTGTACCCAATTCCTCACCATGGATGTCCCCGCGGGTCCGGAATAAGGGAGATAAACAGGCAAAGCATCCATCCGGGGTATGGCACACACACAGGTGCAGGCCATTCAATATAATGGAGAAAGATGTCCCTTGTCAATATTATTGGACATGGGTAAACGTTTTGGACATCCCCACGCCCACCATATTCTGAAATTTTACACGTTTCGAATCATGCCCATCTCCGCTATGTACCCACAGATGCCACACCCCTCAGGGAAAATGTGCATCTCCTAAGCTGCTCTTCGCAATGACAGTAGTTTGCTGACACAAACTAGACATAGATAGGAATGAGAAATGACCGCTGCTGCAACCTAGACCACATACTAGTCCTGAAAAGTGCTAGGTAATCTCAGTGCACCGTAATATGGTATAAGAGAATGTAAATATGAACATGTATGTCAAGACATACCTTGCAGCAAATGGTACTTGGCATTAGAAAATGGCCCCAGTGTTTCCTGCCTTGATCATCTCTACAAATACACACTTAACTGCTACAGATGGACACTTACCAAGTGCACCAAACCCTAAACTAACATTGCAGTTCCCCAAAGATGCATAATATTGCAGAGCAGCAAATGTATGCCCGTTTCGTGCCTATGGCCTATAAGTGCACTCATTCTACTGCCCTGCACTACCTTTCCCCTCTTATCTCTCCCTACACCGCTCCTCGGGAACTCCACTATTCTGGCTGATTGCTTCTATCTGTGCCCTTCTCTTCTACTACCAAATCCAGACTTCGCTCCTTTCACCTTGCTGTTTCTTATGCCTGGAACAAACTATCTGAATCTGTACATCAGGTTTCTTCTCTATCCCTTCCCAAATCAAGGTTGAGTGGTCACCTCTTTGTTGCCGCTTTTTGGATCTAATCTGCCTAAGCTCCCTTGTGTTTTACACCATTCTCCCTAAATGTATCCAGTCCACAGCTACTGTGCTGTCTGTCTTGACTAGATTGTAAGCTGTGCTGAGCAGGGACCATCTTTTATGTGTGTCTGTGCAGTGCTGCTTACACCTTGTAGCACTATACAAATAATCAGTAGTATGGCCTTCTGACTATGGCATCTGATTCCCACATATTCGAGTACTGACATTTCTCACAGCAACTATACCTGTCCCATCGTGGCATATGTTGATCTGTATACATCCACTATCTGTGGGGCAACCCTGTCTGCCTTCCCACAATCTGCTTTGTGGCACTGCTCTCCTGGGCAACCTTTGTGGGCATGGAAGTGGAGATCCCTGTGCCATAACACCAAGTAACCAGCCTCCTAATATATCACTACTCTCACAACTCTCAAAGATCTTGGACTGGGTAGGGATGTAGATTTCATGAAATAATCTGGGTAATGTTGGCACACCATCAGTCATGTCTTCCAGTGCCTGGCACAGCGGGTGTATGGCTGCCCTATCACATTGCCAACAATATCTGATCTTATTAGAGTACCCTATGAAAAATATTCCAGTAGGAATCTGAATAGGTTCCCTATAGCTAAATGTCACAACATATCCCTGTCAATAATAAGGGACCATAAGAATAAGAGCAATCATCAGTAAAAACAGCACTAATACATGCTCAACAGCAACATCATTGAATTCTAAAAATGTGCATTATGGGAATGTATTAGTGCTGTTTTCACTCTTGAATGCTGCTGAATTATGAGGGTCCCTTATTATTGACAGGGATATATTTTGACATTTTGCTATAGAGAACGTTCTCTGATTTTGGCTTGCCAAGTACATTGGCACCTGGTGACACTGTGGGCATCTATAAGGTCCTGGTACTGGCCAGACTTTCATGCCATCCATGAATGGTAGATGAGCACACCAGATCCTCCCATGTACCCCTCAAATCACACACACATACACTGTCCCTTTCAGGAACAAAAGCATAATTTTTCCAAAACGATGCCCTGAACCTAAACATAACAGCTATGATATAACATAATAGCATGGGGTGCCAGGACTAAAAATTTGATCTTCGTTTCTGACCCAAACAAGAATCCTAGCCCTACTCATTCCCATATTATCCCTACATCAACAGTCCCATTTTTCAGAACATGGGAATGGTTAGGGTCTCCTAGATTGGCTCCTTTAGCACAAACACCACATTTCAGCATTGCCATAATACACACAATGCTCTTCTTAATGTTTCTGTAAGGGCGTATCTCCAGGAACAAGCAAGAATGTAGTCTTCACATATGGGTATCGTCGGTACTGACGGAGCTTGCGTGGGAACGCTCCCCAGCATCCAATAGGTAAGCTTTTGGGAGCATCCCACAGTGCCTGTGTGCTGCCTTCCCGCCTTTCCCAACTGTCCTTCTCCAGTTCTTTGTTTTCCGCGGAGCCAACAGGTCGCACATCCTGTCACCGCAGAAAATTCCCTTCATATACTTCTTTTTTGTGGTCGCGTCTGCCTTCCCTCAACGCTATACCGGTACCGCCGGTTCTTCTTTTCTTTTTTCTAAAAAAAAATCAAAACCTTTGTTTCTGGAGTCTTTCTCCAGTAATTTTCTTCTCGGGTGCCACGCGCCATTTTGGGCACTAGGCCCAACTTTTTCCCTCAAAATGGAAAAACCCGCTTCGGGTTTTAAAAAGTGTTCTAAGTGTGGCGGTACCATCTCTGTCACCGACACCCTTGAGTGGTGCCTCAAATGTTTAGGTCCTGACCACTCTATTTCAGAGTGTGTTGCCTGTGGAATGATGTCAAAAATGGGCTGGCAAAACCAAGCTGCTAAGCTCAGCACCCTTTTTCCCTCCGATGCAGCCTCCGTGGCATCGACGTCCTCCAGGGCTTCATCCTCCTCCCATGGATCTTGGGTAACTAAACATAAATCTAGCTGGTCCTCAAAGGGTAGATCTCCTTCTAAACATCGAGATGCCTCTGGGGTTGCCCTTGAGGGACTTTCACCGGCAAAATTGCCCCGGTGGGAGGCTTCAGCTTCCAAAGCACTAATGGGACTCCAGGATGTTCTTGAGGCTTCAACCTCAGCAGAACTGCTGGTGCCATGCTCTGGGGTTGTGGCCGCTTTAATTGGCACCAATACCCAAGCATCGGCAGCGTCGATAGACCAGAGATTCTTGGCTATTGAATGCAGTCTGGCGGCTCTTCTCACGGCCTCGATGCCCCTGAAACCGCTTCAGACAATTCAACCAGTACCATAAGAACATAAGATATGCCATACTGGGTGAGACCAAGGTCCATCAAGCCCAGTATCCTGTTTCCAACAGTGGCCAATCTAGGTCATACGTACCTAGCAGTTTCCCCAAAAGACACAGGTTCCGCAATGCTTGTACTGGGTCAAGCATTGATATCCTGGGTCCCTTCTTAATAATGGTTTATGGACCTTTCCTCCAGGAACTTGTCCAAACCTTTTTTAAACCCAGCTACACTAACAGCCTTTACTACATCCTCCGGTACCAGCACCGACTGCATCTACTGAGACCGAGTCATGCATCTCTATCCGGAATTGACAAGTTGGTACCGGACCACTCCGATGCCGACTTCGATCGGGACCAGTACCGTGCCTTGTACGATCACCCGGATCAGAGATACTTTGAATCCTCGGATGAGTCTGAAGACTCCGAAGGCTCTGCCGATACCAGAGTACTTCTTCTCGAGGATTCCTCTTTTCCTCAGCATAGGATGTCTCCACCAGAGGATATGTCTTTTCAGGATTTTATCCGAGATGTGGCCCGAGTACTTTCCATCACAGTGGCTCCTGAAAAAGAGCCTAGGGCAAAGGAATTAGAAATCCTACAATACCCTAAAGCCCCAAGGAGGCAGCTACCTTACTTATTCATGAGATCTTGCATGATCTTATGTTAAGGATGTGGGAAACACCTCTAACCACATCTCCTCATTCTTGAAGACTCGACACCATGTATCGAGTTCCTCCTTGTCCTGGGTTTCAGAAGACTCAATTACCACACCAGTCCATGGTGGTGGAATCAGCCATGAGATGGATGAAGAGTGCAAAAAGGCATGCATCTAATCCTCCAGGACGTGAGTGTAGGACTCTTGACGCCATTGGACATCGATCCTTCCAGGCTTCCATGCTTTCTGCTAGGATCAGTTCCTATATCTTGTATATGGGAATGTTCCTTAAGGAAGTCACAGGAGACTTAGAGCTTATGAGCCCTCTCTTTCCTGATGATAAAAGGCAAGATTATCTTACTCTTGTTTAACATGCTCAGGATGTTTCCAAGTTTGTGAATCGTGCAGCCTTTGAATGCTTTGAATGCATAAGCAGAACCTCTACTATTGCCATAGGTGCACGTAGAATTGCCTGGCTCCAGGCATCTGACTTAGAAATCTGGGTACAGGACAAACTGGGGAATATACCTTGCACAGGAGAGAATCTCTTTGGCAAGAATTGGCAGGAAAACGCTAATGAGATCGATGCTGACAATATCACTTTGGATAGATTGTCCAAATCTACAGCTGATCCTGCGAGGAAAAGATCCTCTAAGAAACCATTCTTCAGTAAGAAGAAGTTTTATCCCTCCTATACCCGTTCAGGTCAGTCTGTCCAAAAGGGACAGCAGCAACAACTTAGGCAACAAAGGAAGCCAAAAGCAGCTAAGCCTCAACCGGCTCAGCAGACTCAGCTCCACAGTGGCTTTGACTCCTATCTAGAGAACTTGCCTTCCTGGCCCTGAACGGCCCAGAACCCTCCACCATCCCAGGAAGGTCATGTCATTTTGCCCCCAGATGGTGTCAGATAACAGCAGAAAATTGAACTCTGTCTATTGTACAAGAGGGGTACAAGCCTCATTTCCTCAGCATGCCCACTCCTAAAATAGTAAGACAGTTCAATTCTCAGACTTCTCCCAATGACCGGTTAGGTCAAGAAGTCACAATGCTCCTTGCTCAAGGAACAATAGAAGAGGTGCCCATTCCCCAATGGGGTACAGGGTTTTACTCCCCCTATTTCCTTATTCCAAAGAAAACAGGAGGACACAGACCCATTCTAGACCTCAGAGAATTGAACAAATTCTTGTTTAGAGAGAAGTTCAAAATGATTTCTCTAGGAACTCTGCTGCCATACCTTCGGAGACAGGATTGGCTTTGTTCTCTAGATCTCAAGGATGCGTACACTCATGTTCTCCAGGACCAAGCAGGAAGTCAGTCCTCACTTATGGGTGACGTCGGCGCCGACGGAGCCCTCGCGGAGCAATTTTCCCCAGCTTTCAAAGAAAGCCTTTGGGAATTGCAGCGCGCATGCGCGGTAGTCTTCCCGCCCGAAGGTGCCATCTTAGCCAGTCTTCTTTTTTCCGCGGAGCCCTACAGACGTCCCCGTCTTGTCCCCGCGAAAAAGTTGATTTTCCTCTGTATTTATCCTTTTTTCTTTCGGTTCGACGCCGGTCGTTTTCCCGCCCGGACTCGCGACGCCGGTCTCGAGTCCTCTAACGGTTTTTCTGACTTAGTCAGCTTTCGTTTTCGTTTTTTCCCTGGCAGCCCGGTCCTTTGACCTCGCAGGGGCCCTTTTTCCCCCGATGGCTGCCAGTGGCTTTAAGCGGTGTGGTCGGTGTGACCGAAATATGTCACTCACCGACTCACACGACCTTTGCCTCCGCTGCCTGGGCCCAGATCACGAGGAACTGATCTGTGGGCCCTGCAGCAAACTGTCCTCGAAGGCGTTGAGAAGTCGGCGGCATCAGCGCGAAAGAATCTTCGCTGACCCCAGCCGTACCCGGACCTCGTCGGAGGCCTCACTGTCGAAAGGCTCCAGTTCGGACCGTCGACGGAGCTCCTCCGACCGGGGTTCTCCCTCCGGGGACCATCGACGGAAGGAAAAACCCGCGAGGGCGGCGTCGGTGGACGCTCCTGGCTCCGCGAGGGCCAGGTCGCATAGCCCCGACAGCCGCCCCGGGTCCTTGGAGAAGGAACACCTCCCGAAGCGACCTCGCCTGGAGTCGGAGATGCCTGCCCGGGTAAGTCCTGTTGTCCTTCTGGACTCGCCTCCGCGTCAGCCGACGTCGGGCCCGACGCCGTCGGGGCCCGAGTCGGGGGCTGCTGGGTCGCCTGAGCTCGGACTCAGGTTGACGGCCTTGGAGAGCAGATTGTCTGCCTTCATGGACCAGCAGCGGGCACTGCTCGCTGGCTTCGGTGGCGTCGCTGCCCCCCGACCGCCGGGACGTCGACGTCCAAGTCGACCCCGGAGACCGAGCCGATCCTCGAGTCGATGAGAACTCGAGTCGATCCTCGGTCGAGGTCGCCCTCGGCCTCCCGTTCGGGACCGAGGTCGCCGACGCCGACTCCCTCGGCGTCGGGGCGGCTGGCGCCGCACCCTGCCCGAGCCGACCCCACCGAGTCCTCGTCGGAGTCGGTCTGGGAGTCGGAGGAGGAAGAGTCACCTGATTCTTTCCGGACTCGGTGTGTCCCATCGGACTCTCCGGAGTCCGAGCCTCGGAAGCAGTCCCCCCCGGAGGATGCCCGGTTCTCGGATTTCGTTAGGGATATGGCCAAGGCTTTGGCCTTCCCTGCGGACCCCGAGGAGGAGCCTCGAGCCGAAGAGCTCGACGCCCTCCAGTATGACTCTCCCGCGAGGGAGCACTTTACTGTGCCGGTTCCTCCTATGCTGGAACGACTACTCTTCCGCATGTGGGAGAGTCCGGCCTCCTCGCCGGTCCTGAGCAAGCGGGTCGATTCTATCTATCGAGTCCGCAAGAGCCCTGGCTTTCAAAAGGCGCAGTTGCCACACCATTCCATGGTAGTGGAATCGGCCATGCATCGTCTTAAGAGCCAGAAGATGCACTCCTCGGTGCCTCCTGGAAGGGAGGCCCGTAACCTGGATGGCCTTGGCAAAAAGTGCTTCCAGGGCTCCATGCTCGCCTGTCGTGTCCAGACTTACCAGCTCTACATGGGCATGTATCTCAGGGATCTGGCTAAAGAGCTAGCCGGCTTCTCCGCTGGTTTGTCCGAGGAACCCTTGCGGAGGTTCCTAGCCTTGTCCACAGGTATTCGGGAATGCTCAAAGTTCATGTCCCGAGCAGCCTATGATGGCTTTGAAGCCTCGGCTCGAGTAGTCGCAGCCGGCATCGGTGCCCGCCGACAGGCTTGGCTTCAGTCGTCCGACCTTGAGCCCTGGGTACAGGACAAGTTGGTCGATGTCCCCTGCCGAGGCGAAAACCTCTTTGGCAAGCCCATGGCGGAAAAGGCTGCACAAATTGAGACTGAGACTCTCACCAGGACCAGGCTTTCTAGGAAGACCTCCGCCCCTTCCCAGAAAAAGAAGGGCTCGGGAAAAAAGACCTTTTACCCGAGGAAGGCGGCTGCCTACAAACAATACCCCCATTATCAGGCCCCTGCAGCTCCCCAACAGGGCCAGCAGGCCAAGGGACGGGGTAACGGGTCCCGTAGGCAGCAAGCCCCCAAGCCTGCGCCACCAGCCCCTGCTCAGCAGGGTGGGGGTTTTTGACTCGCTCAGCATAGCCTCTCCCCCCCCGCTGGTTCCCCCCAGCACCGGAGGCCGGCTGGTTCACTTCGCCGACAGGTGGTCCAGCATCACCGCAGATGCCTGGGTGCTTCAGGTCGTGCGAGAGGGCTACCTTCTCCACTTCCATCAGGTCCCTCCCTCCTATTTTCCGGGAGAGCCTCCGCGCCCCCCTCTGCACAGGGAGTTGCTCCTTCAGGAGTTAGCAGGTCTTCTGCAGGATCAGGCGGTGGAACCGGTGCCACACCACCTGAGAGGTCAGGGCTTCTATTCAAGGTATTTTCTGATACCAAAGAGAACAGGAGGCCTCCGACCCATCCTGGACTTGCGCAACCTCAACAAGTTCCTTGTGCGGGAGAAGTTCAAAATGCTTACCCTTGGAATCCTTCTGCCCTACCTCCAGCAGGGAGATTGGCTATGCTCCTTGGATCTAAAGGATGCTTACACGCACATCCTCATCCACCCAAGCCACCGCCAATACCTAAGGTTTGTGGTGGCAGGAAATCATTACCAGTACAGAGTACTGCCCTTCGGCCTGTCCTCCGCACCGCGAGTCTTCACAAAATGTCTCGCGGTCGTGGCGGCCCATCTCCGGCTTCACGGCCTCTATGTTTTTCCGTACCTCGACGACTGGCTCATCAGAGCAGCATCCGCTCAGGAGGTCACCACCGCCACGTGCCGCACGGTGACTCTGCTGCAGCACTTGGGCTTTGTCATCAACTTCGCAAAGTCCACTTTGCTCCCCTCACAGGATCTCGAGTTCATCGGCGCAAGGCTGCACACCCCTCAGGCGCGAGCGTACCTACCGCTCGACAGGGCTCAGCGGCTCATGGACCTAGCCGGCCGCTTTCGCAGCCAGCCCCTGGTCTCCGCCAGGCGCTTCCTGAGACTGCTCGGCCATATGGCTTCCACCGTCCATGTGACCCCCAATGCCCGCCTGAATATGCGGCCTGCTCAGTGGTGTCTCCGCCAGCAGTGGCGACAGGCTACGGGCGGCCTAGCAGACCTGGTGCGCGTCTCCGAGCCGCTGGTCTCGTCTATCCGGTGGTGGCTCCGGCAGCCGCACCTGGTATTGGGAATGCCTTTCCAGTCACCTCAGCCGACCCGGGTGCTGACCACCGATGCATCCCTCCTGGGCTGGGGAGCCCATTGCCAAGAGGCACGTACTCAGGGCCTCTGGACCAAGTGGGAGTCTGCTCAGCAGATCAACTTCCTGGAGCTCAGGGCGATCCGCCTAGCTCTCAAGGCCTTCTCCCACCTGACCTCCCAACAGTCCGTCCTTGTCCAGACGGACAATCAAGTTGCCATGTTCTACGTGAACAAGCAGGGTGGCACGGGCTCCTTCCTCCTCTGCCGGGAGGCACAGAAGCTCTGCTCTTGGGCCGTCAGTCACGGCATTCTCCTCAAGGCAGTTTATCTCCCGGGCCAAGAAAATTGCCTGGCGGACAAACTCAGCAGGGTCCTCCAGCCGCACGAGTGGCGTCTGGACCCCTTGATCGTTCAGAAGCTCTTCCTCAGGTGGGGCCTCCCCACAGTGGATCTCTTTGCCAGTCCTCACAACCGGCAGCTTCCTCGCTTCTGCTCTCGTCAGCCTCACCCCCTTCGGGTGGCGGCGGACGCCTTTCTGATCTCATGGTCGGGGAGCCTTCTGTACGCTTTCCCTCCCATCCCGTTAGTCTCTCGGACCCTTTTCAAGGTTCTCCGAGACAGAGCTTTCATGATCCTGGTGGCCCCTCGCTGGCCCAGGCAGCCGTGGTTTCCGCTCTTGCTGCAACTGGCGGTGGAGGATCCAATCCCTCTGGGGGTGCAACCGGATCTCCTCACCCAGGATCAGGGGTCCCTACTGCACCCCAACCTCAGGTCTCTCAACCTCATGGCCTGGCTGCTGAGAGGGTAGTCCTTGCTCCTCTCCTCTTTTCCGGCAGAGGTGGAGGAGGTCGTCTTGGCTTCGCGACGGCCTTCTACCCGCAAATGCTACGCCCTTAAATGGCGTCGCTTTGCAGTCTGGTGTACCCAACAGTCTCAGGATCCCTTCTCCTGCCCGGTGTCGGTGATCTTACAGTACTTGCTACACCTCTCTAATCTGGGACTTAAGTCCAACTCCGTCAAAGTTCACCTCAGTGCTCTTTCCGCACATCATGTGCCGGTGGACGGCAGACCTCTCTCCAACGACCCTCTCGTAGCGAGCTTTCTCCGAGGTCTCCTACTACTTAAACCACCTCTGCGCCCGCCAGCGCCTGACTGGGACCTGAATGTGGTTTTACAGCGGATCACCTGTCCGCCTTTTGAACCTATGGCTACCTGCTCTCTCCGTTTTCTGTCTTGGAAAACGCTGTTCTTGATAGCCCTCACTTCCGCTAGGCGCGTAAGTGAATTACAGGCCCTCGTGTCTGATCCCCCCTACACTCGGTTCTACAAGAATAGGGTAGTCCTACGGACACAGCCAAAGGCCTAAAGTGGTCTCCCCTTTTCACTTGAATCAGGAGGTGGTACTTCCAACCTTCTTTCCCAGACCACACTCCAGCCGAGCTGAGACGGTCCTCCATACCCTGGACTGTAGAAGAGGGCGTTGAACTTCTACCTTGACCGTACGCGGGAGCACCGTAAAGCTGCGCAGCTTTTTGTGTCCTTTGACCCCAATAAATTGGGGCTCCCGGTCTCCAAGCGTACTCTGTCCATCTGGGTTGCGGACTGTATCTCTTGGGCTTATGGGGCAGCCGGACTCGCCTTAGAAAGTCGAGTCACGGCTCATTGCGTTCGGGCAAAGGCCACGTCAGTGGCTTACCTCCGCTCTGTTCCGCTGGCAGACATCTGCCGGGCCGCTACTTGGTCTTCGAGCCAGACTTTTGCGGTCCATTACTGTCTCGAGAGGGAGTCCCGTAGGGACAGTGCTTTCGGACAGGCAGTCCTCCGTAATCTCTTTGAGGTCTGAGCAACTCCTACCCTCCATCCCGGATGTGGGCTACCGGTGGGGGATAATTCAGCGAAGATTCTTTCCTTCTGTGCTGCTGAGCTAGTGGGAGCTCATTTTTGTGCTTAGGGTCTCCGGTAGCCTTAAGCTTGGGAGTCCCTAAAGTGAGGACTGACTTCCTGCTTGGTCCTGGAGAAAGCGTAGTTACTCACCTGTAACAGGTGTTCTCCAGGAGCAGCAGGAATCAGTCCTCACTACCCTCCCTCCTCCCCTTGGAGTTGCAATCGTCTGCTTATGTTCTTTTTGCAAATTTTTATGCTGTCTTTTTAGCTATGTCATCTGACTGGCTAAGATGGCACCTTCGGGCGGGAAGACTACCGCGCATGCGCGCTGCAATTCCCAAAGGCTTTCTTTGAAAGCTGGGGAAAATTGCTCCGCGAGGGCTCCGTCGGCGCCGACGTCACCCATAAGTGAGGACTGATTCCTGCTGCTCCTGGAGAACACCTGTTACAGGTGAGTAACTACGCTTTCTCATCCATCCAACTCACCGAAAGTTCCTTTGATTCCTGTTTCAAGGGAAGCACTACCAATACAGGGTTCTTCCTTTTTGCCTGGCCTCTGCACCAAGGGTGTTCACAAAGTGCATGGCTGTGGTAGCATCATTTCTCCGCACCCTGGGAATATTCGTCTTCCCTTACTTAGACGACTGGCTCATTCGAGCCCCTTAAGAGCCAGAGGCCAGGGTTGCTCTGTCTCGCACAATGCGCATCCTTCAGTATTTGGGACTTGTCATAAACTTCCCAAAGTCCAACCTTGCTCCCACTCAATCCCTAGAGTTTATAGGAGCTCTTCTGGATACCAGATAGACAAGGGCGTTCCTTCCACAGCCCCGCTGCCTTCGCATTGTGCAGTTAGCTTCCCAAGCAGTGCTAAAACCTCACCTCACTGCTCGGGAAATGTTACAGTTGCTAGGCCACATGGCATTCACCATGGATGTGGTTCCTTATGCTCACCACCATATGAGGGCAGCCCAGTGGACCTTATCCACTCAGTGGACTCAGGCATCAGGTTGCCTGTCAGACAAAATAGCAAACTCAGATTGCCTTATTTTGTCCCTCCAAGTGTGGCAGTCACCCAAAAACCTTCTGGTGGGGTCCCCTTTTCAGCAACCCCCACCCCAAGCCACTCTAACAGCAGATGCTTCACAGGTGTTTTGGGGAGCCCACCTGCAAGGCCTCTCTACCCAGGGTACCTGGACTCCACAGGAGGCCTATCTCCATATCAACCTCCTGGAGCTCAGAGCAATCTTCCTTGCTCTTCGAGTATTTCACACCCAGCTCAGCTACAAGACAGTCCTAGTTCAAACGGACAATAAGGTAGCCATGTTCTATGTGAACAAGCAGGGCAGAACAGGCTCTCTGTCGCTGTGCAACGAAGCTTTGCGACTATGGGCCCTCGCCAGAGAGCATCAGATTCATCTCCTTGCGGTGTATCTTCCAGGCATTCAAAACTCTTGGGCAGACAGACTCGGTCAAGTTCTGCTTCCACATGAATGGTCTCTCCAAGCAGACCAGGTGGCCTAAATTTTTCAAATTTGGGGAACCCCGGATATAGACCTCTTTGCAAGTCTATTGAATGCCAAACTTCCCCAGTTCTGTTCCAGAATTCCGGCTCAAGGTTGTCAGGCCAGGAATGCTTTCCTTCTTCATTGGGGTCAGGACTTCCTGTATGCCTTTCCACCCATTCCCCTAATTCCCAAAACCCTGTTCAAGCTTCAGAGAGGCAGAGGTCATATGATCCTCATAGCTCCATATTGGCCACAGCAAATGTGGTACCCTCTGCTCCTACATCTCTCTCAAGCTCCGCCTCTGGAGTTAGGATCTGCTCCAGATCTTCTTTCTCAAGAGGACGGGATGCTGTGGCATCCCAATCCCGAGTCTCTGCATCTCAAGGCCTGGTTGCTGAAAGCCTAGAACTTCACGGTCTTAACCTTTCCCAGCAGGTAAGGATATCCTTAATGCTTCCAGGAAACCTTCCACAAGATGCTCTTATGCATTTATGCTCTTATGCAAGTGGAAAAGGTTTACCATATGGTGCTCGCAGAAGGGTCTTAACCCTCTTGCGATACCTCTGGAATCATTACTGGAGTACCTCCTTCATTTATCAAATGCAGGGCTTAAGACCAATTCAGTGAGAGTCCATTTGAGTGCTATTGCAGCTTCTTTCAAGCCTCTAAATAGACAACCTATTTCCTCTAGGACTAGAAAGGGGGACTGTTACTTCTGGAGAGAAATCTGCAACTGTGAGTATATACTTCTGGAAATTTTCTAAAAATAATTCTTTGTATTAAAGCTACTTAATCTGTGAACCCATTGTTTTTTGTTGGATCAGTTAGGGCCTAGTAGCAGCAATTAAAGTTTGAATTTAAAACACAGAGGAGAGCTTTCTGGTTACATTTCATACCCAGCAGAGAGCTTGTAGTTTAAATTTAATAGTCACTCAGGGCCAAGTAACAGCAAAGTACTTTTAGTTTAAATTTAACACACAGAAGAGAGCTTTCTGGTTACATTTAGTACCCAGCAGAGAGCTTGTAGTTTAAATTTAATAAGAAGTTAGAGCCTAGCAGCAGCTAAGAGCTATAATTTAAATCAAATCAGAATTTAGCTTACCTCAGCAGCACAAGACAGGGTACTGTGTAGCAGCCCTCTTTTAATAATATCCCCTGGGATAATCATAGCTTTATAGGTACTTACACATCTTAAAAGACAGGAGGTGCTTTCAGGTGAAGCTCATTATCCAAATCAGTCACACACTAAGGACCTGAGATTAATTAAGCTTCAGGTGAACAAGGTATATTAGACGTATTAGGTACAGTTTTATTGGTATAAATACCCATAGCAACCCCTAGTAAGTAAGAACTTAAAGATCTAGACACAAACTTAAAACTAAGATGCAGACAGCAGTCCAGCAGCGGGATGGGGGCTTTCCAGTCTTTTGCATTGAGTGTCACATGTATGATTTTCTCCCAGTTGGTGAGAGGTCTTACGTGTGCACTAGGTGCAAGGAGCTCTTTTCTCTCAGGGAACAAGTCCGTTCTCTAGAGGCTAAAGTAGCAGACTTGGAAAGCATAAGACAGACAGAGAGGTACATAGACGAGACCTACAGGGATATAGTCCTGAAGTCCCACCTCCAGTCTGGCAGCATCCCTGTTGCCATGGAGGAGAGAGGTCACGTGACAGGAGAGCATCACCCTGGTGTGGCAGGAAGTGATCCTGTAACTACGACCTGTCCTCCAGGTGATGTAAAACCCTCTCACATCGAGGAAGTTTCTCCAGGGCCATGTGCCCATGAGGGAAGGGTTAGGACAGCAGTTATAGTTGGTGATTCAATCATTAGGCATGTAGATAGCTGGGTGGCTGGTGGACGTGAGGATCGCCTGGTAACATGCCTGCCTGGTGCGAAGGTAGCGGACCTCACGCGCCACCTAGATAAGGTCTTAGATAGTGCTGGGGAGGAGTCTGCTGTCTTGGTACATGTCGGTACCAATGACATAGGAAAATGTGGTAGGGAGGTTCTGGAAGCTAAATTTAGGCTTTTAGGTAGGAAGTTGAAATCCAGAACTTCCAGGGTAGCATTCTCCGAAATGCTTCCCGTTCCACGCGCAGGACCCAAAAGGCAGACAGAGCTCCGGAGTCTCAATGCGTGGATGAGACAATGGTGCAGAGATGAGGGTTTTGGATTTGTTAGGAACTGGGGAACATTCTGGGGAAAGGAGGGGCTCTTCCAAAGGGATGGGCTTCACCTTAACCGGGATGGAACCAGGCTGCTGGCATTAACCTTTAAAAAGGAGATAGAGCAGCTTTTAAACTAGATAATAGGGGAAAGCCGACAGTCGCCCAAGAGCGCATGGTTCGGAAGAATGTATCCTTGAAGGATACTACCAAAAGCAGAGAGGTTCCGAAAGTGTAAAGTAGCCCAAATGCCCTCGACTATGGAGCAGACAGAGCTTAAAGATCCCAAATTACCCATGTCTACCAATAGCCAAATTAATATGAATAAAATACAGTCTCTAAAATGCTTGTATGCAAATGCTAGAAGTCTAAAGAATAAGATGGGAGAGTTAGAATATATAGCACTAAACGAGAGGTTAGATATGATTGGAATATCAGAGACATTGTGGAAGGAGGACAACCAGTGGGACACTGTGATACCTGGGTACAAACTATATTGTAATGATAGAGCTGATCAAATTGGTGGAGGGGTTGTGCTCTATGTTAGAGAGGGCATTGAGTCAGAAAGGATTAAAGTTTTGCAAGAAACAAAATTTGCTGTAGAATCTCTATGGATTGAAATTCCATGTAAAAGGGGGAAGGCGATGGCAGTGGGGGTGTACTATCGTCCGCCTGGCCAGAATGAACAAATGGATGATGAAATGCTCAAAGAAATCAAGGAAGCTAGCAAAATTTACAGTGCAGTAATAATGGTGATTTCGATTACCCCGGCATCGACTGGGTCAGTGTCACTGCAGGACATGCTAGGGAGATAAAGTTCCTAGATGAAATAAATGACTGCTTCTTGGAGCAGCTGGTTCATGAACCGACCAGAGGGGAAGCCATATTAGACCTAGTCCTTAGTGGAACACCAGATCTAGTGCAAGAGATAAGGGTGTTGGGGCCACTTGGCAATAGTGATCATAGCATGATCGCCTTTGATTTAATTAGTGGAGGAGGGATAGTAAGGAAATCCACAGTACTACCTTTTAACTTTCGAAAGGGAGACTATGATAAAATGAGGAAAACAGTTAAGAAAAAACTAAAAGGAGCAGTTGCAAAGGTTAAAGACGTACATCAAGCTTGGATGTTGTTGAAAAATACTATCTTGGAAGCCCAGACCAGCTGTATTCCACGCTTTAAGAAAAGTGGAAGGAAGTCCAAAAAACTGCCAGCATGGTTTAAAGGTGAGGTCAGAGAGGCTGTTGTTGCCAAAAAAGCATCTTTCAGGAAATGGAAAAAAGAGCCAAACGACGAAACCTGGAAACAGCACAAGCACTGGCAAGTCAAATGCAAGGCATTGATAAGGCAGGCAAAGAGAGAATTTGAGAAGAAGCTTGCTGCGGAAGCAAAAACACGAAATAAAGACCTTTTCAAGTACATTCGTAGCAAAAAACCTGTGAGAGAGTCAGTTGGTCCATTAGATGATAAAGGGGTTAAAGGAGCACTAAGAGGCGGCAAGGCGATAGCGGATAGACTGAATGAATTCTTTGCTTCAGTCTTTACTGAGGAAGATGTAGGGATGTTACCCATGACTGAAGTGGTATTTAAAGGTGCGGAAGAATTGAAGGAAATATCGATACATCGGGAAGATGTCTTACAACTATTAGATAAACTTAAGAGTAGCAAATCACCTGGGCCGGATGGTATACATCCAAGGGTGTTGAAAGAACTGAAATATGAGATTGCAGACCTGCTATCAGTAATCTGTGAACTATCATTAAAATCATCTCTAATACCTGAAGATTGGAGGATCGCCAATGTAACACCAATTTTTAAAAAGGGTTCCAGGGGTGATCCGGGAAACTACAGACCGGTGAGCCTGACGTCAGTACCGGGAAAAATGGTAGAAACCATCATAAAGAATAAAATTACTCAGCATGTAGATAGTCACAACCTAATGGGAGACAGCCAACATGGCTTTAGACAAGGAAGATCTTGTCTTACTAATCTGTTATGTTTTTTTGAAGGAGTGAATAAACAGGTGGACAAAGGTGAGTCGGTTGATATTGTGTATCTGGACTTTCAGAAAGCCTTTGACAAGGTCCCTCATCAGAGACTTTAGGCAAAACTAAAGAGTCATGGGATAGGAGGCAGTGTACTATTGTGGATCAGGAACTGGTTAAAAGATAGAAAGCAGAGGGTAGGGCTAAATGGCCAATTTTCCCAATGGAGAAAGGTGAATAGTGGTGTACCCCAGGGATCTGTGCTGGGTCCGCTGCTTTTTGACATATTCATAAATGACCTGGAAAGTGGAATAACGTGTGAGGTTATCAAATTTGCAGATGACACAAAACTATTTAAAGTTGTTAAAACCCAAGAGGATTGTGAAAAATTGCAAGAGGATCTTGATAAATTGGAAGACTGGGCATCAAAATGGCAGATGAAATTTAATGTGGACAAGTGCAAGGTTATGCACCTAGGAAAGAACAACCCAAACTATGGTTACACGATGCAAGGTTCCACATTAGGAACCACCACCCAGGAAAAAGATTTAGGCGTCATTGTGGATACCATGTTAAAACCCTCAGCCCAGTGTGCAGCGGCAGCCAAGAGAGCAAATAGAATGCTAGGTATGATAAGGAAAGGAATGGAAAATAAAACAAAAGATATTATAATGCCTCTATATCGTTCCATGGTGAGACCGCACCTTGAATATTGTGTGCAAGTCTGGTCGCCGTATCTTAAAAAGGATATAGCGATTTTAGAAAAGGTACAGAGAAGAGCCACCAAAATGGTAAAGGGGATGGAAGGATACTCCTATGAAGAAAGGCTAAAAAGGTTAGGGCTCTTTAACCTGGAAAAGAGACGGCTGAGGGGAGATATGATAGAAGTCTATAAATTAATGAACGGAGTGGAACGGGTAAACGTAGATCGATTGTTTACATTATCAGAATATAGAAAGACTAGGGGACATGCAATGAAGCTACAGGGTAAACTATTTAAGACTAATAAAAGAAAATATTTTTTCACTCAACGTGTAATCAAACTCTGGAATTTGTTACCGGAGGATGTAATAAAGGCTCTAAGTGTAGCTGGGTTTAAAAAAGGTTTGGACAAGTTCCTGGAGGAAAGGTCCATAAACCATTATTAAGAAGTGACCGAAGATATCAATGCTTGACCCAGTACAAGCATTGTGGGACTTGTGTCTCTTGGGGAAACTGCTAGGTACATATGACCTAGATTGGCCACTGTTGGAAACAGAATACTGGGCTTGATGGACCTTGGTCTGACCCAGTATGGCATATCTTATGTTCTCTCATCCTCTCATAGCGAGATTTATGAGAGGCCTTCTTTTAACGAAGCCTCCCATTAAGCCACCACCGGTGACATGGGACTTGAATCTGGTACTTGGGCAGCTCATGAAACCGCCCTCTGAACCATTAGCCACTACCTCTTTGAAAATCCTTTCCTGGAAGGTCATCTTTCTCATTGCAATCACTTTAGCACGTCGCATCAGTGAATTGCAAGCGTTGGTGGCTCATCCTCCTTATACAAAGTTTCATCATAAGGTAGTCCTTAGGACTCATCCACACTTTATGCCAAAGGCGGTTTCGCCCTTTCATTTAAACCAAGCGGTTTACCTTCCTGTATTCTTTCCAAGGCCTCACGCCTCAAATGCAGAAAGGAACCTTCATACTTTGGACTGTAAAAGAGCTTTGGCCTTTTATTTGCAAAGGACACAGCAACATAGAAAATCCTCTCAACTCTTTGTTGCTTTTGATCCTAGTCATTTGGGACGTCCAGTCTCCAAAAGGATACTGTCCAGCTGGATTGCACAGTGCATATCTTTTGCCTATGAGAGTAAGAACCTTCCTCTTGAAGGCCATGTCACAGCTCACATTGTGAGAGCCATGGCAGCTTCAATGGCTCATCTTCATGCTGTTTCTATCGACGACATCTGTCGAGCAGCTACTTAGGCTTCGGTACATACCTTCACAGCCCATTACTGCTTAGACAAGAACTCCCACCGGGATGCCTTGTTTGGTCAGGCTGTTCTTCAACACCTGTTCCAAACTTAATCAACTCCTACCCACCATCCCTGGTAGGATGCCAGAGATCCATGGAGGGAAGTGGAGCCCTTTCACAAGGGCGCACAACTCTGGGGCCATCTCCCTGGCATCTGCAGCTAGGGAGTCCCCATATGTGAAGACTACATTCCTGCTTGTTCCTGGAGATAGCATAGTTACTCATCTGTAACAGGTGATCTCCGGAAACAGCAGGAATTTAGTCTTAACAACCCACCCATCTCCCCTAGGAGTTGTATCTTTCTATCCCTCTCTCTCTTTCTCTCTTTCCCGCTGTCTTTTGTCTTAGCTTTAAACTCAACTGGAGAGGGACAGATGGGAAAGGCAGGAAGGCAGCACGCAGGTGCTGTGGGATGCTCCCAACAGCTTTTCTATTGGACGCTGGGGAGCGTTCCCGCACAGGGTCCATCGGTACCGATGATACCCATATGTGAAGACTAAATTCCTGCTGTTCCTGGAGATCACCTGTTACAGGTGAGTAACTATGCTTTATTAATGTTTCTTTATCTTACACTGTTCCCTCAGCTCTGCTTTCTGTTCCTTAAAACTGCATCTTGTGTTTTTCTAAAATGCAATCACATGAGTTCAGCACATTCTTGCCACAGTCATTCTTCTATATAGGACGAATTGCAGAGCACAGCAGAATATTTTCTAAGTCCGGGCCTAATTCCTCATTTCAGCAGGAATAACATGGATGTGTCTAAGAAACACTTATTACGTACACGGACCTTTCCTGAATATGTTTTATACATATCTGCAGCTGGCCATGCCCTCATTCCGCCCCTTCTAGATACGTTCTGAGATCCCCGTGCTAGTGCCATGTACGTGTACAATATCATTGTTTCAGAATACGGTCGGCAATGTTTTCGATACATAAATGTACCTGCTGCATTTACAAAACCCTTATTCATGTTCTGGAATGACCCCCCTTAGCCTCTCCGAGACTCTTCAACAGTGCATCTAAGGCTATTCATTTAATCCAAAATGAAATTTAGTCATGCAAATTTGAAGTTCCTGAAATGTTTTCCATTTAGGAGCATTCAAATGGAAATTCTTTTGGAAAGCTCTCATTTGCATTCAAATGGAAACAATTTCAGGAATTTCACCTTTGTATGAGTAAAATAAGTGCACATTTCATTTTGGTTTAGGGACTAGTGTGTGAACACTCAAGGGTATATCATTATAATGAATGAGCACTGCAAACTCCTAGTTTAGGAGTCTTGAAGTTAAGACTGTTTATGATACTTCAATTGTTTTTTTATTTAAAATAGATAATATTTTTTTAGGACTCTAAAAAAGTATGGCTTTTCATCTTTTTAATATTAATTGTTTGGGTTAACTGAAAGGTGAATAACCACTTTTTTTTAAAATTATATCTTAGAAAAGGCTCATTGTACATGTTGATGACCCTATCATATCAAAAATAGATGGGGGAGCATTGGGAGCAAGATATAAGGATGGCCTCTGTGGGACAACATCTACACCCATATTCACGATTTCATATAAGGAATGCAGCTGCAAGCCTGAAATTTCCAGTGTCTGGATTTACACCTGCTTCTTGACATGACTAGATATGAAAAAAAAAAAGTGTTTTATGTTCCCCTCTCTTTACAGGAGGGCTCAAAGAGCATATCTTTGGCTGGGATATTCAGTGGCAATAACATGGTTAGCATTGCTGAATATCAGTGGGTGCACTGCTGCACACCCCAGTGCTAGTCAGCTATGGAACCCACACGTGAAGGGGCCATACTGGACTTGGTGCTCACCAATGGGGAAAGTGTTCTTTTGTTATAGTGGGAGATCATCTTGCATCCAGTGATCACCAGATGGTGTGGTTCAGTATTAGGACTAGGGATAATAAAGTCTATTCAAAAGCAAGGGTTTTAGACTTTAGTAAAGCAAACTTTGCCAAGATGGGACAGTACCTCAAGGAGTCATTAGCGGGATGGGAACAGCTGAGGAATGTAGAAAAGCAATGGGCAAAACTGAAAGGGGATATTTTAAGGGCAATAAAACTGTTTTTAGATACAGTAGTGGCCAAAAAATTAAGGCAGGTATCTTTTTCTAAAATTTATTGTTAAATAATGTACTGTGGAGATGTCACACATGCTTACTTATTTAATCAGCATGGCGATTAGTCACACCATGCATCTGGCGTCCATTTTAGTTTACTTACACTCTGTAGTAGGTTTCTTGGATGACATTTTGAATTTTTACAACTAGGAAAAGATTGGAAGTTACATATAAAATATACAATCAAGATGGGTAGAAAGTGTGATATTAATGACTTTGTAAAGGGACAAGTTGTCACACTCCATGCTGAAGGATATTCGCAATGTGCTATTGCAAAACATTTGCATATATCAAGGTATGCAGTTCAGAATGTTCTGAAATCAGGTGGCCGTACACGTCGTCCGAAATGTGGGCGCAGACGGATAACTACTGGACGAGATGACCGATTCCTCAAAAGCATTATTATATCTAGTCCACATGCTTCATCTCCACGTGTGGCTTAGTTAGCTAATGATCAAGGAATAAAGATAAGTGCCAGATCTGTCTGACGATGGCTTGTGGATGAATTCAAACTCGTGGCCAGAAGACCTGCCAAGAAGCCTATGATGACCAGGAAACAAATTGCTGCTCGCATACAGTTTTGTAGCAAGATGAAAGACAAATCTGCTGAATGGTAGGAGAGGTTAATGTTCACAGATGAAAGTATATTTCAACAAGTATGTGGGAGTGGTTACAACTACGTCCGTCGACCAGCAGGCGAGAGACTAAATCCGAAGTACACGATCAAGACTGTTAAAACACCCACCATCGGTCATGGTATGGGGTGGTATCTCGTCGAATGGACGATTTGGCCTGCACATTTTTGAGAAAAGTGAAAGAGTAAATGCTGCAAAATGCATATCCGTGCTGAATAGTAAAGTTAAACTACACATGAATGTTTCTGGCACAACTATATTTCAGCAGGACTTGGCACTGTGCCACACTGCAAAAACAGTCAAAAAATGGTTCGTGGACAACAACATCGAACTGCTACCAAGTTGGCCATCAAACTCTCCGGATCTAATGTAATTGAAAACTGTTGGAATCTTATGAAGAAAAGGTGGCAGCACACCGTCCAACTTCAGAAGCAGATTTAAAGGACATACTCATGCATGTATGGGTCAACGAAATCACTCCGGCATACTGTAAAACGCTAGTTAACACTATGCCTAGAAGAATCCAGGCTGTGCTGAAAAATCATGGACATCCTATCAAATATTGACACATATATTGTTTCCTGAATAAAACTTTGAAAATTACATATATATCTTTGGTTCTTAAAGCTTTTGACCATGAAAGTGACAATAACACATACTTTTCTAATAAAATTCTGATATTTTGGACTCTGCCTTAATTTTTTGGCCACTACTGTAGATAAATAAATGCAAAAGGAAAAGGAGGCCATTATGCTTCTGAAAAGAAGTAGCTGAAAAGGTGAAGAAAAAGACGGCAGCCTTCATAAAATACAAGTGATCGCAGAAAGAGGAAGGCAGCCATCAATTTTTGGAAAAACTTTGAGAAGCTAGGAAAGTAGTCAGGATTTAGCCAGGGAAAGTCTGTTACATTTTTTTGAAGGTATGAATAAACAGACAGGCAAAGATAAACTGGCTGATATAGTGTATCTGGATTTTCAGAAAGCCTTTGACAAGGTCTCTCATGAGAGACTCTTGGCAAAATTAAAAAGTCATGGGATAGGCAGTGTACTATTGTGCATTAGAAGAAGGTTAAAAAATAGAAAGCAGAGAGTAGGGCTAACTGGACAATTTTCTCAATGGAGGAAGATGATTAGTGGAGTACCCCAGGGATCTGTACTGGGCCTGCTGCATTTTAACATCTTCATAAATGACATGGAAATGGGAATAATGAATGAGGAGATCACATTTGCAGATGATACAAAATTATTCAAAGTTGTTAAAACACAAAAGGATTGTGAAAATTTGCAAGAGGACTGATAAATTGGAAGACCGGGCATCCAAATGGCAGATGAAGTTTAATGTGGATGTGCAAAGTTATGCACCTAGTAGTGAACAACCTAAACTGTGGTTACACAATGCAAGTTTACACATTAGAAAGCACCACTCGGGAAAAAGATTTAAGTGTCATTGTGGATAATACATTGAAACCCTTCACCCAGTGTGCAGCAGCAACCGAGAAAGCAAATAGAATGCTAGGAATCATAAGGAAAGGATTGGAGAATAAAACCAGATATTATAATGCTTCTGTATCGTCCAATGGTGCGACTGCACCTTGAATATTGTGTGCATTTCTAGTCATCATATCTTAAAAAGGATGTAGTGTAATTAGAAATGGTACAGAGACGAGTCACCAAAATGGTAAAGGGGATGGAAGGATACCCCTATTAAGTAAGGCTTAAAATGTTAGGTCTCTTTAACTTAGAAAAGAGAAGGTTGAGTGGAGATATAACAGAGGTCTTTAACTTAATGAATGGAGTGGAATGGTTAAAAGTAGATTGGTTGTTTACACCATCAAAAAGTAGAAAGACTAGAGGACATGCAATGAAACTACAATATAACTCATTTAAGGCTAATAAGAGAAATATTTTTTCACTCAATGCATAATCAAACTCTGCAATTTGTTACCGGAGGATGCAGTAAAAGCTGTTAGTGTAGCTGGATTTAAAAAAGGACCACAGAAATTGACTGCTTACCCTGGGACAAGCATTGTGGAATCTGTGGCAACATTTTTGGGAATCTGCCAGGTACTTGTGACCTTGATTGGCCACTATTGGAAAGAAGATGCTGGACTTGATGGACCTTGGTTGGACTCAGTATGGCATTTGTTCTCTTCTTTTGTTCTAAAGCAAAGATACAAAGAGAAGAATAAATAGTCAGTGCAATAAAATGGGGGACAAGATATTTTTTCAGATATGTTAGCGAGAGGAGGAAATACAAAAGTGGTATTGTCATACTCACAAGGGAAGGAGAGGATTATGTAGAAACTGATGACAATAAAGTAGAATTGCTTAACAAATATATTTGTTCTGTGTTCTCAGATGAAGGGCCAGGAGCAGTACCTCAGGAAACACCCACTAATAGGATTGAAGTGAAGGGGATCTTGAATGATTTTCAGAAGATTGTCAATGAGGAATTAGTTAAAATAAAAGTAGACAAACTGATAGGGCTGGATGGAATACATCCCAGAATATTGAAGGAACTTGGGGGGGTATTCTAGCCGCTCCACTTACTGACCTTTTCAATGCTTCCTTAGAGAGTGGTCTCAGAGGACTGGAGAAAGGAGTATGTGGTCCCTTTATACAAAAGTGGAAGTAAGGATGAGAGTGAGAACTACAGACCTGTGGTAAGTAAATTTATGAAATGCTGCTAAAACAGGATGTTACCCTCAGTATGTAAGCCTTTGTTGTCTTGTCAACCACTTTCATTGAAGGATAAGGTGGTATACAAAACTGGTTAAATAAATAAATAAATAATGAGGTTTCTGAAGTCCAACGGATTGCAGGATCTGAGATAGCATAGTTTTACTAGAGGCATGTCTTGTCAAACAAATCTGATTGACTGGGTGACCAGAGAATTATAATGAGGGAGAACCCTGGATGTGGTATACTTAGATTTCGGTGAAGACTTTGACACCATTCCACATAGGTGACTTATACATAACTATAGTACCCTAGGGATGGACCCTAAAGTGAGTGACTAGGTTCGAAATTGGTTGAATGGGAGGTGACAAAGTGTACAGATAAATGGAACTCACTCTGAGAAGGATGTTACCACTGGCGTGCTGCAGGAATCTGTCCTTGGTCTGATTCTTTTTAACATCTTTGTTAGTGGTATTGCAGATGGGCTGTTGGGTAAGGTTTGCCTCTTTGTGGATGATACCAAAATCTGCAATAGAGTAGACACTTAGGAAGGAGTAGATAACATGAGGAGGAAGCTAGCTAAGTTTGCAGAATGGTAGAGAATTTGGCAGCTGAAGTTTAATGCTAAAAAATTCAGGGTCATGCATTTGGGCTGCAAAAATCCAAGGGAGCAGTACAGTATAAGGAGTGAAGTACTTCTGTCCATAAAAAAAGAGTGGGACCTGGGCATGATTGTTTCTGATGGTCTTAAAGTGGCTAAACAGATAGAAAAGGTGAAGGCAAAAACCTGACGGATGCTTGGGTGTATAGGGCGAGGAATGACCAGCAGAAAGAAGGAAGTGATAGTGCATCTATATAAGTGTCTGGAGTGACCTCATTTGGAGTATTGTGTGCAATTCTTTGGATCACACCTTCAAAAGGATATAAACAGGTTGGAGTCGGTGCAGAGGGTGGCTACTAAAATTGTCAGTGATCTTTGTTATAAACCATATGGGGACAGACAAAGATCTTAATTTCTAGGTTAGAGGAAAGGCAGGATAGAGGAGATATGCTAGAGACATTTAAATATCTGCGTGGCATAGATGCACAAGAAGAGAGCCTCTTTTGATTGAAAAAGGGGGCATAGCATGAGGGTGAAAGGTATAATGTGCGGAAATATTTCTTTATGGAAGGAGTGGTGGATCTGTGGAATAGTTTCCCAGTGGAGCCAGTAGAGATGAGGATTGTATCTGAATTCATGATTATGATTTTTCTTGATTTACTGTATTTAAGAATATTCAAAACTTCAGGAGGACGTTTATCACTCAGCATCAAATAGTGTTGGGTATGGAGGTACAATTGTTTTCTCAAATACCTTTACATGGTGGAATATGTAGGTAATGTAGTAGTTTTATTATTGTTTATCCTGATCTTTTATATGCCTTTCTTAGGAGTAAACCTGTCAAACGTACCCCAGTATCTACTGAGTGATTGTCCAAACCATTGCTTTTTGGTCAGTTGCTCTGTTAATATGTTACTGGGGGTGACAACTCTTTCTGGTAAGTTCTGATTGATTTATTGGCATATTGTACATTCATCTGATTGTGTTCTCCACATATGGTAGACATAAGTATTTCAGGTGTATGTATTATTTCTTTAATGTTTGAAGCTTAGGTCAGAGCATTTTTCGAATGTGGCTGATTTTGTATTCATGTGTTTGTTTGATATTTAATATTTAAAGCAATGAAAATTAAATTGAAAAAATTAAATTCTGAGATTGAGAGAGTTAAACAAACAAAAAACCTCAAAGAATAGAGATGGAACTAGTCGGAGTAAAACTTTCAATAAAAGCCAAAAAATATAAATTTGTCTTGGCTGAGAAACATGTCTCTGGTTACAGTGACGTCTTCATTTTAGCCCCTGAGAACATCAAAGCTTTAGGTTATATGTTCTAGTACTCGTCTAATAACAGTCACCATGGTTACAGTTCTCCTTAATAATCCCAGGGAAATGGTACAAGCTCGGTGAGAGAAAGATCACTGTTAATCTGGTATGTGGACAGGCTGACTAATGGCCAAGTGAGTCCAGCAGTTAAGTGGTATGTTGTGATCATCTTAGGAAATGGCAAGATGAAGACATGGAAATAAAGGAAGAATCCCCAATGACAGAACATGGCAGCAAAAAGATACTTGTAGAAACATTTAGAGAGCAGATAATCTGTCGGTATCATCTATCACATTGCTGCTGGCTCCTGACCAACTAGTATACTGTGAAATAGAAGCAGATATATTCTGGAAAAGGCGAAAAATCTGAGTAGTTATCATTGTATAGCATGGTCTAGGTTAGGTTTCTGACCACAGCTGTCATATATTACATACAAGGCAAAGGCGTGCTTCATTGACTTTGAGAAATGTTCTATAAGATGTTTAGATAATACCCTACTCTAGAGAAACAGAACGTGCATAGAGAGAAAAAATAACTGATACATGAGAATGTTAACTTTAATAGTCACAAAAGAAATAAGCATTTTCCACATGCAGGGGTAAACAGAAGAACCACAGAAAATCTTTTTTTAAGTCTGACATGGTTGTGTTTTGGCACAGCCTGCCTGCGGCAGAGGCTTTGAGTTATATTGGTGCTGCAGTTTGACTTTGTTGACTTGAATTGTTTTTTTAAAGCTGAATTAATTGCCCCGATGTAAGCAGGTTGTGCCAAAACATGGCCGTATTAAGCTTAATAACGTTTCTCTGTGGCTATTTTGCTTGCCCCTGCTTTCTGCTTTTTGTCATGGGCCTTTGTGTAGGGGTATGTCCCCTTTTCTTTTGTCTTGTTGCTTATAATCTAAACTGGGATTGAGGACAATAGGGCAAACACAGAATACCAGCGAGAGCTACTGCAGAGGCAAAGGGAACTAGGAGACACAGCTCAAGCAAGGCAAAGAAGAGGGCAAGTGCTTTATGGGAAATATGCCAAGCTGCCTGACATTTACCAGCAGACCTCATGAGCTTTTTCCCATGTGGGCAGGAGCTGCCTTGCACTTCTCTGCAAACATGTGGAGGGACATTTTAGAAAGGACGCCCAAGTGTACTCTGGGATATCTAAGCCAGAATGGCAGAAAAAAAATGCAGGCACGTCTAGGTGCAGACATGATTTCACAAGCATGGACGTGAAGTAGTTATATAAACCAATCAAGAATAGTATTTTGGAACCTAGATGTCTAGGAATAGCATAATGGTAAGAGTAAGTGGGCCAGGAGCAGAGAATCCAGAGTTCAAATCCTATTGCTGTTGCTATGATTGTGCAGAGTACTAGTGCTGATGGCGTGCTATATCCTCCGAATGTTTTTGAGACAAAACAAACCCTTTTCTAGTGCTTATTTGTGCTTGGAGCAGATCTAAACTTAGCCATGACTCTGGACATCCAGGACATTTCTGAGATCAGGTAGTGTGATGTCCAGGTTCCTTGAAATGCCTCCACCATTCCCCCCCCCCTTCAGACTTGGACGTCCACAGACCCAGCTTCTAAAATGGCTTTGGAGATGTTTTTGTGCTTTGGACATCTCAGTGGCTATTTTCAGACATCCAGAGAATGAACAGAGCTTCCAAAATAACCTCCATAGTTCTCAAAAAGGAAAGCAAATCTTGTCTTTGCTGAGACTTCATTTTTCTTTGCTGAGTTATCAGGTGTTTTTGCTCCTGCCCATAGACGTAACAGCTCAAAATCACATTGCCTTCCCTCCCTTTTGCTGCCTCTAAAAGTGACAATTGGATAGTTGGCAAACTGCAGCAAGATCTTATGTGCTGTTTCCGCTCCCAGTTTGTCATGTGGTGATGTTGGCTTGAGCATATCACAAGCATAATGCCACTGTCCTGCAAGCCATCGGCTAAGAATCAGATGAGCTGCATTCAAATGACAAAATCTCTGCATGCTGCAGGAAAGGATTTGGAATGGGCAATTCAGCATGGATGCAAGTGGAGACCAAGCTTGGGGTGCATTCTGCCCTAAACTTAGAACGTCATCACAGCCCCACAAAAGCAGTGACTAGATAACTGGGTCTCATCTTGGAAATAACCTGGAAAACCATACTACATCTTGCTCCCAAGTTGCAGCCCATGACAGGTATTCACTGCAAGCTGACACACAAGGCATAGGGGGGTGTTCATACAAAGGCAACAGCATGACTGTTGCAGAAAACTCAGCAAGCCCCCATCATAGCCCCACAGCTCTGCCACTCTCACTCCCACACTGAGCATCTACAATAGACCACATACCTGCAGGGGGAGGGTTTATATAGGAAGGACAACAGTCACACCTCTTTCTCACCAACAAACTGACAACAGCAGGAGACTGTGTCTTGTGGTATGAGGGCATGAGTGAATAACAAGAGAGATGAGAAGACAGAGTCCACAGAAAGTAAACAGCAAGAGAGGCCAAACCACAGTCTGCAGATGCTCACAGAGAAAACAGAGCATACATGCAATAGAAAAGTTAAAGTAATAAAGAAAGCAAGGCAGAAGGGTGAACAAAGAGAACAATATGAAGAAGGCACTGCAGGCTAGTGAAAACACAGCAGAGCAATTAGAGTGCCCAAATTGGTAAGCTGGCATGTTCCATGGCACACCGATGTTCCTGGCACTTCAAAGGATGGCGACGAAAAGAAAAAAAGGGGGAGGAAAAAGCCACAGAAAAATGAATTGTCACAGTAGATAAACCAGATTGCAGCATCAGCAATATCCTTTGCTGTGCAGACAGATAATTTTGGGGTGCCCACACTGACCTGTGAGGAAAGGGAGATGGTGAGATATTACCCGCACTGTGCCGTATAGTACAGGCACAGACCAAAAGTCCTGATCCAATCAAAATGATGAATGAGCAACTTAGGAGGGCGTGCAAAACAGGCAGACCAAGATTCAAATCAAGATAAAAATAAGTGGGTCAAAATTCAAAAGGTTTGTTCATGTAGCCAGGGCCACTAGGCACACAAACGCTACTTATGTTTATTAAGTTCTTGTTCTTTGTAAAACAGACGTTCTCACACTGTTAGCTCTGAGTTCCCTGTAAACCATCTTGAATTGTAGAAAGACAGTATATTAAAAAACATTAACTAAATAAATAAAAATACACATCCCTGTCCATGAGTTTTCAGCAGCATTATGGGCGAGATTTTATAAGAGGGCTGCAGAAAGATCCATGGCTCCTGCATATTTTTTCAGCCTTAAATGTGTGCATGATGCATGGGCAATCCCACACATGCCTTGGTCTGGCTGGATTCTGTAAGCATGCTCATCCCAGGTCGAGAGGTGTGCAGCAGCATGCCATGAGTTGGAGTGTCGGTGTGGCCTCATATGATGTGCATACATTATAGAATACTGTGACTTGCACATGTCCATGTGCTGATCTAGGCGCCACCAGCTGTGCTTGCTGTAGAGCAGGCATAACTACTAGGCTCAGAGAGATGTTAAAAAGATTTGGGGACAACGTTGACGCTTGTGGGATCCGCAAGGCCACTGAAACACAGTTGGACCCCCCCCCCAGGGCGCACAAAACCATCAGTCCATCAAGAAGGAAGTCAACCAATGGAGAACTGCTCCCATCCCTAAAACCCTGCACTTCATCACCATTATGTCCCAGTCAATGAGGTTGAATGCTGCAGATAAATCTAGTGTTATTACTAGGGCCATTTGCCCCTTATCCCTAATTTTACTCGGTGCATCCAAAATGGACACCATCAAAGACTCTGTCCTGGAGCCTTGTGGAAGCCTGCCTGACTCCAGTCCAACCCCCCCCCCCCCCCCCACTTGCTCCCAAACAGCCTGTTAATTGCATAAGGATACAATTAAGAACATAAGATATGCCATACTGTGTCAGACCAAGGTCCATCAAGCCCAGTATCCTGTTTCCAACAGTGGCCAAACTAGGTCATATGTACCTAGCAGTTTCCCCAAAAGATACAGGTTCCTCAATGCTTGTATTGGGTCAGTGATATCCTGGGTCCCTATTAGTAATGGTTTATGGACCTTTCCTCCAGGAACTTGTCCAAACCTTTTTTAAACGCAGCTATACTAACAGCCTTTACTACATCCTCCGGTAACAAATTCCAGAGTTTGGTTATATGTTGCATGAAAAAAATATTTTCTCTTATTAGTCTTAAATAGGTTGCCCTGTAGCTTCATTGCATGTCCCCTAGTCTTTCTATATTCTGATGATGTAAACAATTGATCTATGTTTACCCGCTCCACTCCATTCATTAATTTATAGACTTCCATCCTATCTCCCTTCAGCTGTCTCTTTTCCAGGTTGAAGAGCCCTAACCATTTTTGCCTCTCTTCATAGGAGTATCCTTCTATCCCCTTTACCATTTTGGTGGCTCTTCTCTGTACCTTTTCTAATTGTGCTATATCCTTTTTAAGACACGGTGACCAGAACTGCAGTAGTATACTCTGCCACTCAGCCAGTGTTGGTGTAGCTTTCCAGTATGGGGACTCATGCTGGACCAGATAGGGAGAGTTGCACATGTTGATAAAGCTCTGGAAATGTAGGATGAATTTAACACACCTAACTATATCACTCCTGAGCCATAGGCAGGTCTTGAACCCATGACCCTTCTTTTTCACACACAGTGGCCATGTGTTTGGAGCCACAGAACATGACAAAGGCTTGTGGTTGGCAAAAAAAACCCCAGACATTAAATTAGCATTCAGATTCCAAGGTGGATACTGTTTTGACCATTATCTAACAAGGGGATCCTTAGGGGCCCTTTGTAGTAAAGTACACTGAGCAGGTAGCTTGTGAATTAGTGAGCATGGTTAGTACATGAGCTCAGTTAATATAAACTGCTCAATCCTGGCTGTACTCGTATGTGCTAACCATATAGCATGTTAAGGGGCAGAAAATGGCATGGACCATGCATTGCAGTTAGCTCACAGAACTTTATTATCACTGTTGTAGTTATTTACCCCTTCTAAATAGGCATGCACATTAGTAAGGCTTGCTGATCATTTTTAATATTAATGCTCGTATGCCTTTGAGTAATTGCTGATGCCTGGTAACCCAGCAGCTCCTGGGTTTTCTTGGCAGTGTGACTAGATGTATACTGCTAGGCCTTTCTTCTGAGGCAATGGAGGGTTAAGTGACTTGCCCAAGGCTACAGGGAGTACTAGTGGGCATCAAACGCTGGTCCTTTGGTTAGCGAGCCAGTGCTCTAAGCACTAGTCTACTCCTATGCTCCTCTGAGTCCACCCAATATTCCTATTTTTCCAGCTCCCTTCAGCCACTAAACTCAACTGCTCCTTTTTTTTGTTCCGGGCCCATTGCTTTTCTTGCTCTGATTTGCTCCTGTAACATGTTGTGATCCCGAAGCCTGACAGTGATCTTCGCATTGCCATTTGCCTTTTGAAACTTCTCACCTGAACTCCTGGTTGGTGTGTTTGCTCTTGTATTTAGATTATCTTTAACTGTAAGAATTAGGATGTCAGACATATTATAAGCATTTAGCAACATTAGAACAGTACTTGCAGCCTTGCCTTCAATTCACATTAGCTATGAAATTTCCAAATAAGATACTCAGTCCTTAGCTTCCATTACCCAGCTGGGATCCTAATGGATTACCACGCCTACTAGGACATCTAGGGCTTGTATCGGGAATGTGAACTCAAGAAAGCTTTTAAAGGAAAACAAAAGCCAGGGTTGGAAGAACCGTGGGCACAGATTACTTCTGGCAGCCATCTTGCCCCCTATTTTAGCCTTCATGTGACATTCCATTCTGCAAGTCCATGATGTCCGCCTTTTCTCCTTCTCTTTACCCAAATTCAATTAGAGGAACCACATAGGTTTTCTAATGATTTTTGCAGATGATGAATTCGTTGTTACTGAGTCTGGAGAAAATATAATTGCCGAGATCTGCTTCCGCTGGCTAGTGCCTTTCTGAAAGATTTGCAATGCCTTCTGCTTCAGCTGTAAATCGGGGATACTCCTGCTTTTTTAAAGGTTTTCTCTGAAAAATGAGAAAATAACTTTGAAACATCCTTGACTTTCAGTTCTTTCCCCTTGACTACCACTAGATTAATCCTTATTCTCTATGTTGAACATGTTTATTTCTTCTCAATTATATACCATATAATGATCTCTTAAAACAGGAATATGTAACACAATTTCCTCAATTAAATTCCTGTCATCCAATAAACAATTATCTGTATGGCTTTTCCACAGCTGTAGCAAGCACTTCACCAACCAAAAAAATTACTTTTATATGTATGGATGAAATTTTTAAAGAAAATAGAGAGGCCCCCTCCCCATGTCTTTGTTTTAGGGGTGAACCCACCGCTCCGTGTAGGACACCCCTGTATGTTGAGCAATTAGTTAGTTAAGTTTATTTTGATTTTATCCTGTTGCTGTAAAGGGATCCACGGTGTCTGTCCCATGCCATTTTGAATTCTGTCACTGTATTTGCCCCCATCACTTCCATCGGGAGGGCATTCCAAGCATCTACCACCCTTTCTGTGAAAAAGTATTTCCTGACATTGCCTTTCAATTTACCCCTTGCGGCTTCATGTTATGCCCTCTAGTTTTACAGTTTCCCCGTCTTTGGAAGAGGTTTGTTTGTTCATTATTTCTCTTTAAGTATTTAAAGGTCTGAATCATATCTCCCCTGCCCCTTCTCTTCTCCAGAGTGTGCATATTTAGGTCTTCAAGTCTCTTCTCATAAGGCTTCCCATTCCCTCTCACAGCTGCTGTAACAACCAGGAAACAACATCAGTACTTAAATCCACATTCATTAAACCCAATAATGTTCCCCACGCAATCTAATTAAATCCAATTAAGCCCAATGACACTGTGCTCAACTCTCCTATTGCCCTCTTCCAACAAAGCAGTGTGGTTTGAGTTTCCTGCCCTATTACAAGCTAAGCACTCCATGCTCTGAGATGAGACATGTCAAAAGTCCTGAAGATATGATAGGAAAGAAGTTGTTAGAAAACATTTGGTTCTATAATCGAATACGCAAAGATGCATATATCTTTAATCGTGGTTCTCTCTAAATCCAAAATGCCTCAGTTTGGTAGACCTCAACTAGAATACAGCTATTACTTTTCTTTAATAATGTTCATTTACTTTTTGGCTGAAAATCAGTTTTCCATTTACCATTCATATTCTAATTATCTCATTTTCAAGTCTGAGATAAAATAGTGTGATTGCCATATTAGTCCACTTGAATATACTGAAATACATATTATCAGTAAAAAAACATACTATAAGGTGTTAGATTTTCATTAGAATAACATAAAGTGAATGTATTAACTCATGGTAATATTTTGCAGTTACTGTGTGGTAATTGCCAAAATCAGTATGTTGGAACTACAAAACCTTTCTGTTAACTATTGGGATGATTCTTAACAATTTTTCATTTTTCTATTGCAAAGAAAAATGTTTTAACTCAAAACAAAATCTATCGGGACCCTCTATAAATATTACACTATTTTATTAGTCACAACTGCAAACACAAAAATAATTGTTCCCCACTCTTATTCTTTTCAAAATGTACAGTTTCATCATATTGAATCTTAAAGCTCAAATCCTAAGTCAGGTCCCCACATAACTTTCAGAACAAATACAACTTAATTCTTCAATAGTAGATAATTCAATCACTTATCATAAAAATCTTCATTAGCACAAAATCATTCACTTGACATTCCAGCATAGCTGTTGTCTGAACCTGTTGCAAACTTGCTTTTGCACTTGGATATGCATTCAATTCGAAAGTTCAACTCTGCTCAGCTCGATGGTTCACTGAACCATGGGTTAAATGTTTGCACTCATTGTCTGATGTGTTATTAGGTGGAGAGGTATAGCCAACTGCATCACACTATCTCCCATGCAGTTAAAAAACATTAAAAACAAACACACCACAGGGTGTGCTCATTCGCATACTCCCAGTGTAAAGGTTTGTACCGGGAGTATGTGAATGATCAGTGAAAGTCTGCGGAGTCTAAGCTGGCGGTGATTAAGCCCTTTGACAAGCTGTTGTGGAGACGGCAAAACCAACGGCCGGGGTCAGGTTCAGTGAACCACTGATTTGAGTAGAGTTGAGCTTTCAAATTAAAATGTATATTCACATGCAAAAAGCAAGTTGGGAGGCAAGTTTGCAAGTAGGTTCAGAGAACAGCTTTGCTGAACTGTCAAGTCAATGATTTTGTGCTAATGAAGATTTTTATGATATAAGTGACTGAATTATCTAGTATTGAAGAATTAAGTTGTATTTGTCCTGGAAATTATGTGGGGACATGACGGAGGATTTGAACTTCAAGATTTAATATGATGAAATTGTACATTTTTGAAGAGAATAAGAGTGGGGAATAATTATTTTTGAGTTTGCAGTTGTGACTAATAAAATTGTGTAATATTTATAGAGGGTCCCAATAGATTTTGTTTGTGTGTGTTTGTTTTTAATGGGTTTTAACAGCATAGGAGATAGTGTGATACAGTTAGCTATACCTCTTCACCTACTAGCAAAACAGACAATGCAGTGCAAACATTTAATCCATGACCATTTGCTCCACATTAACCGTAAGACAAAGACCCTACACATTCCCTGCCCTTTTCCATGTTAAGTGGTTAAGGCAGAAATTATTGCCTAACTGCTAATATGCTTCACTAATATTAACATGGCACCCATGCTAACTGCTAGCATGCATTCATTACAACATTAGCCACTAATATAGCTTAGCAAAGAAGGCCTTTAGCGTATTAGTTGACTAGCTCCCAAAAGCTAGTCAAGAAATGTGTCAGTATAAGAAAAGGATCACGTAATGTTAATTTTTCGCATGCTAAGCTTTATTTCTGTGCATTATTCAGTCTAAGCTTTTATAGAACAGGCAATGCCTACCCTGTACACTAGAAGGTATGCATATAGTTTCATGCTTTCTGCTGACGGTAATATACTTACACTCCAGAGATATAATAGATCACACAATTTATTACAAAGAATACTTAGGCTGAGATGTCTTTAGATCATACCATCTGATAAGTTCCCCACTTCCTACTATAAACTCAATCAAAAATAACAATATCTAAATACAGGAAGCAGGATGCATTTATGTTAAATATTTTTTCTAAAAGACTTAACCCATAAGGGCACCAGATAGCTTCCTTGCTAACGTGAGATACAAGCATTAGGGCTTAGGCGATGCTGGATCTTGTAAACAAGCAGGGATTGCTATGGCAACCCGTGTTTTCAGCAAGCTGCTCTGCTGTTCAGATTCCTTTCAAACATGCTATTTATTTATATGAAATACAATGGTCGCAATACCAATGCTCGCTACATCACCATTCTTCAAAGGTTCATACTATCCTCCGGGGCTAGGGCTAACCTTGTCTAGGTCCATCCAAACTAGCTCATACATTAACCCATCACAGAGATCATTTAATTATTATTTGAGCTTTTCGAGGGTGATGTAATTTCATAGTGTCACCTATTTTGAGTTCTGCAAGGGGATCGTTCAGGCATTATGAGCACAAGTTGCTTGAGAAACATGAAATACAGCAACCATGAAGCCGTTTGTATTATATCCTACATGTGCAGCTTTAATGCTGGTTAACAGATATGCAAGACGGGGAGACGTGGTACATGTATCTTACAACGCCTCCGCGCTTCTAAACAAACTTGCCATCCTATAATTGAATCTGTTGACTTCTAAATTATGTTGCAAACAAACCTTCATATAGTTTACGTTCAGCATTATTAATAGTGATATTCACAGGTTGCAAAAATGAATTAAGAGAGGTCCAGCAAAACAAGTATAATTGTCTTGTGAAAATCTGCTGCTAGAGTCATGAACGTGTTGCTCTTAAGGGTAAATTAATTATCTGACTTGGTAATTTATCAGAGGTTTTCTGAAGTTTCACACTTTGAAAGTATATTTTGTTATTGCACTAATTTGTTTAACTCATTAACTTTGTGATGAAAAAAGCTAATATGAAAACACAGAGAGAAGCCTTTATATTTTTTTAGCTTAATTTTTTAATCAAAACTGTTACACCACATGTGAAGGGTAATTTTATAACAGGTCACACTTCCAATCTGGCAGGAAAGAGGTCACTTGGAAAGAGCGCATAACCTTGGAGTGACAGGACGTGATCTTCTAGCCCTACAGAGGATGCAATGTCCTTTTGCACCAAGGATATGTCTCCATGGGCTTCTATCCTGGAGGAAAGGGTTAAGATGGCCATTCTATTTGACAATTTGATCATTAAGCATGTAGATATCTGGGTGGCTGGTGAGAATAAGGATTGCTTGGACACTTGCCGGCCTGGTGAGAATATAGCGGATCTCATGCATAATCTATAGGATTTTAGACTGTGCTGGGGAGGAGCTACTTGTCCTAGTACATGTTGGTACCAATGCGGTAGGAAAATGTGGGAAGGAGATTCTGGAAGCCACATACAGTGCCTTGAAAAAGTATTCATCCCCTCTGTCCTGTTTTAAGGCATTACATCCTGGAATTAAAATGGAGTTTTGGGGGTTAGCACCATGTGATATACACAACATGCCTATGACTTTGAAGATACAAAATATCCTTTATGGTGACACAAACAATAATTAAGACAAAAAAAAATTGAAAGCAGGAGTGTGCATATGTATTCACCCCCTAAGTCAATACGTTGTAGAGCCCTCTTGAGGTATGTCTCTATTAGCTTAGCACATCTAGCCACTGAGATTTTCATCCATTCCTCAAGGCAAAGCTGTTCCAACTCTTTCAAGTTAGATGGGTTGCGTTGGTGTACAGCAATCTTCAAGTCATGCCACAGATTCTCAATTGGACTGAGGTCTGGGCTTTGACTAGGCTGTTCTAAGACATTTAAATGTTTCCCTTGAAACCAGCTTTAGCAGTATGTTTAGGGTTATTGCCTGCTGGAAGGTGAACCTGCATCCCAGTCTCAAATCTCTGGCAGACTAAAACAGGTTTTCCTCAAGAATTGCCCTGTATTTAGTGCCATCCATTGTTCCTTCAATCCAGACCAGTTTTCCTGTCCCTGCCAATGAAAATCATCCCCACAGCATGATGCTGCCACCAACATGTTTCATTGTGGGAATGGTGTTCTTGGAGTGATGAGAAGTGTTGGGTTTGCGCCACACATGGCATTTCCAATGATGGCCAAAAAGTTCAATTTTCATCTCACCTGACCAGAGAACCTTCTTCCATGTGTTTGGGGGGTCCGTCACATGCTGTTGTGCAAGCTCCAACTGTGTTTTCTTATTTCTTTCTTTAAGCAATGGCTTTTTTCAGGCCACTCTTCCATAAAGCCCCAGTCTGTGGAGTGTACGGCTTAAAGTGGTCCTATAGACAGATACTCCCATCTCCGCTGTGGATCTTTGCAGCAAATTTAGTGTTATCCTTGGTGTCTTTGTAGCATCTCTGATTAATGCCCTCCTTGCCCGGTCATGAGTTTTGGTGGGCGGCCTTCTCTTGTCAGGTATTTATTTATTTATCACGTTTTATATACCACCTTTTCCTTCAATCAAAGTGGTTACAAAAAAGGGTGGGTAGAGGGGACATTTAAGGGGTGGAGAGGAAAACAATACAGAACGATAAACAATGCTAAAAGTATGTAGTGGTGCCATATTCCTTCCATTTTGTTATAAAGGCTTTAATGGTGCTCCATGGGATATTCAGAATTTGGGATATATTTTTTAATAATGCAACCCTGATCTATACATCTCCACAACTTTGACCTGTTTGGAGTGTTCTTTGGTCTTCATGATGCTTGCTTAGTGATTTTTGCAGAGTCAGGGGCCTTTCGGAACAGGTATATTTATACAGGCATCATGTGACAGATCATGTGACATTGACTGCATACAGGTGGACCCTAATCAACTAATTATGTGACTTCTGAGGTTAATTGGTTCGACCAGATCTTATTTAGGGGTTTCATAGCAAAAGGGATGAATACATATGCACTCTCAACTTTTCAGTTTTTACTTGCTTTTTTTATATATACAAGGTATTTTATTGTCCTTTCACTTCACCAATTTGGACTATATTGTTAGGTCCATTACCTAACATCCAAATGAACCTCCATTTTCATTCCAGGTTGTACGTAATGTGACAAAACAGGACAAAAGCCAAGGGGATGAATACTTTCACAAGGCACTGTGTACAGACTACTTAGAAAGCTAAAATAGCATCAGAAATTCAAAAGGCTGGTAATAAATCAAGAGAGCTTTTTAGAGCAGTGAAACGCATAACTGTACAAGGACAGGTTGTAGAACAAGCTGTTATAGGAGAAGAGGAAGCAGGGAAGTTGGCAAATATTTTTGTGGGGAAAAGTAGTTAAATAAAATGGTCATACTAGGAGAAAATGCCAGGAACACCTGCATAAAAAATGATGGAAAGCTATCTGGGCACAGGGAGAATATCTTAGACTCAATCAAATGCACAAAAGTAGAAAGGGTAGGAATTTTATTGAAAACTTTAAACATTATTTTTTTCTCCTTTAGATCCAGGTCTGTTTGCTACTTTTAAACAATAAAGTATGCAAGAATGGATGAAAATTTGGATAAATTCTTCCTTGAAGGAAGGGAAGATATCTTAGTGTTTGAAAGAGGCTGTAGTTACCAGCATAACTTTTTTGAAAAAAAAAAAAAAAAGAAACAGAAGTAAATGAGCTATAGGATAAAAATTATCACAAAAGAGTTGGATTGAAAAACAGGTAAGCTTTTGACTTAGTAGCCTCTTAAAAGATGACAATATTCTAGACAAAATTTGGATGGGAAGCGGTACTGAAACACCTTTGGCCACAGTTTTCCTGGTGTTATTGATATCATTAGATATGTCAGCAGCATTTCATCTTGTTGAACCAGAATTATTACTTGAACAATGGCAATTATTGGGTGTGGAGGTAACTGCTCTCTTATGGATAAGTATGGCCTCTTTTAGAAAAGGATGACTTTAGAACTATCACACAGGCACTAATAACTCCCCATTTTGACTACTGTAATGGAATACTAGCAGGTGTACCGAAAAAGAGCCTAAAAATTCTACCAATGGCTCAAAATGTCACAGCGAGGATAATTTCCAAAGCCAAACTGACCGATCACATTACCCCGATACTCTATTCTCTGCATTGGCTACCTATACCAAGTAGAATTCAATACAAAATCATATTGACCACATTCAAATTGATTAACCAGATTGCCCCATCTTACCTATCTACGCTGATTCACAGTCCTATAGAAAACGGAATAAAACGTAGAAGGAATCTTAATACTATCTTAGTTCCTGACTCAATAAGAAAAACAAAACACATAACAAGCAACAATGCCTTCTCATTCGTAGCACCTTCATTATGGAATAATCTCCCTGATCAATTAAGGGAAATAAAAGATCTAAAACTTTTTCGAAAAGACCTAAAAACATACCTGTTCTCACACTATTACTCTAACATAGGCAATGAATTGGACAAGGCCTCCCATCCTCCATAGATTACCAAGGTAGATACCTGCTCTAATATTCTCAATACTACTCCCAAAACAGAACATACGATGAACCTTTAATATGTATATATGTAAATAAATATATTTATAACATGTAAATAGTTCTAAACTCAGTTTATACTACCTGTATATAGTTCTGATTATCACTGCAATGTTCTATGTATTTCATGTTGTTCTGATGTAAACCGCCACTGATCTTAGGAAATGGCGGTATATAAAAGATTTGCAAATAAATAAATAAATAAGTTATTTTTGGGAAGAACACAGCTTTAAAGTGCAATATGGAGATAGTTTGCCCCTATATAGTTCAATGTCTACCTTCAACCATTAGGGAATATCATTCAAGAGTATAGGCCTGACTGAAAGCAAGAAAGGGGCAAAGCAGGAAGAGAAGGGGTGGGGTTACAGAAGGAAGGAAAAACATAAGTTCATGGGTGGGGCTAAAGAGGAGCAGAGCATTTGGGAGGGACGGATTAGAGAAGGGGTGCCAGAGCTGAAAGACAGTGCAGGTGAGCGAGTAAAAGGCAGGGAAGGGAGAGAGTGCAAATTTGAGGAGGAGCGGGAGAGGAATCACAGCTGGGTGAAGGGAAAGAGAGAGCATGCAAGAGGGAGGGCGTTGAAGGGAAACCCTATTCACACACATACACACGCACCCCACAACACCCCTCAAGACATTCTCATGCATCCCCCAACACCCACCATGACATGTGGGTCATATTATTAGTGCGGCGGACCCCTGCTAACTTCATGGTGTGTGTGTGTGTGTGTTCATCATCCTACAGTTAGTGCAAGCCCAAGATGCTGCACTGTACAAGCCAGCATGTGGGTGCATGTAATGCCGCCTATTCAGGGTGGCTAACACCTGCTCTAGCCATGACACTCCTGCCCTTCCCTGGCCCATTGTGCACAACCCAAGTAATGTGGGATTTTTGGCACCATGCCCAAACCATGTACTAAGCTCCATGCTACCGGGAAGCAACCTCCGTAAACATGTTCCCTAATCGCAGTGGTCCCCAACCCAGTCCTATGGGGCCCACCGGCCAGTCAGGTTTTCGGGATATCCCTAATGACTATGCATGAGATATATATGCATTAGAGATATCCTGCCAACCTGACTGGTTTGTGGCCCTCCAGGGCTGGATTTGGAGACCCCTGCCTTACACCTCTGTCATTTAAGATTGTGAGTGGGCAAGGTACAGATGTCCTAGACATCGAAAGGGTATATAGAATGTGTCACATTCCTCCTCGATTCTCACCACCACCAAAAAGTTGTCTAATAGACAATTTTTTGGTGGTGGTGAGAAGTGAGGAGGACTGTGACAAATTCTATCTAACCTTTTTGATGTCTTGGACATCTGCACCTTGCCCACTCACAATCTTAAATGACGGAGGTGTAAGGCAGGGGTCTCCAAATCCAGCCCTGGAGGGCCACAAACCAGTCAGGTTGGCAGGATATCTCTAATGCATATATATCTCATGCATAGTCATTAGGGATATCCCGAAAACCTGACTGGCTGGTGGGCCCCATAGGACTGGGTTGGGGACCACTGCAATGTGCTTAGTCTACAGCACTTGCATTGTAAAGAAATGATAAGGGGTCTGTTTACTGAAGTGTAGTAAGCTTTTGCAGGCACCATACCTAAATTACCAAAATTAATTTGTGCTGCAAAACGTCTGCATCAACTGTTGGTAGCATTTCTAGCATGTTCCGTGTAGTTAGCACGATTAACCCTTCCACTACCAAGTCTCAACCCTGCATTCTCTTCTATCCAAAAAAACCATTTTCCTAGTAGGCACATTTTTGTACATAAAGAGGACAATATTCAAGCAATCTGTACAAGTGTGAAATCCGTGGATACTTTTTATTCCCAGAATGTGTACCAGTTTTCAAAGGGGACTTTTTTCAGGTAATGTTATGCGCATACTTAATGAAATAGACAAGCATATTCATAAGTGCAAACCTTGCCCCAATCCATCCATATGAATCCCTATCCTTGTGAAGGCACATTTTAGAAAGGGCACCCTGGTGCAGTCGGGGACATCCAAGTCAAAATGTGCCTGAAAGGGCTGATCACGTCCACGTTTGCGCTCAGTTTCAGATAATTGGATCCCCAATATGGACATCATTAGGGGCCTCTACATAGGCATCCCTTCAATGGTACCTTAGACCAAGAACATAGCCCCGACTGCCATTCTGCAGGCAGAGACATCGAGCAATATGAAAATCACACCACAACTGCCCCCATTCACTAGCAGTTCCCTTTACAGTTGTGGATAGTACTGGGGATCTGAGAGGTCCTTTTCCTGTACACCATCTGGATGTTTTACTGGTAGAAGAAGCACTTTCCTGATGCTTATTTCTGCCCTGCAACAGGTCTAGATTTGGACGAAGGTGGAGACCTGCCTGGCATTTCTGAAATTGGGTGCACACATCTAAGTTTGAAGGATCACCTTGGACATCCTCTGCCATATACCCCCTGTCCTACATAGACATGCCCACACTGGACATGTTTCCATGCCCATGTTGTAAAATGGCAATGAGGACATCTCTGTGTTTTGGACATCTGCGTGCTCATTTTCAAATGTCCAAATCATGTATAGGGCTTTGAAAATAACCATCTTTGCGTCTAAAATTCTCTGTATAGTAGCACTGTGCACATATAGTTGTGGTCAACATTATTGGCATCCTTGTATTTTAGGTATGTTGTGTATATTATCTTGAGAAATAATATGTCGTCATAATATTTTAATAGTATGTTCAAAGTATGCAACAAAAAAAGATATCTCTGCAACTTAGATGTAGTGATTTCTGAGAAAAAAAAAAAAGATATGACCTGAAGAGGATTAATGGCACCCTTCACTAATATTTCGTTGCACAACTTTTGGCAGTGATGACGGCCTCCAAACATTTCTTGTAGCCATCTATAAGTTTCATACATCTGTCTGCTGGTAGTTTCTCCCATTCTTCAACAGTTTGTTCCAGCTCATGTATGTTCCCAGTATTCTGTTTACCAATGGCAGATTTCATCTCTTTCCAAAGGTTCTCGATTGGATTGAGATCAGGACTCCTTGATGGCAGTTTGAAACAGTTCATTTGTTCCTTTTTAACCATTCTTTTTTACTTTTGGATATATGTTTTGGGTCATTGTCCTGCTGGAGGATTCATGACCTTCTACCCTGACCTAACTTTCTGACATTAGGTAGCACATTTTGCTCCAAAATATCTTGGTAGTCATCAGACTTCATGATACCTTTAATACGTTCCAGGCCTCCAGTTCCTAAGGCAGCAAAACAGCCCAGCATTATGGAACCTACACCATATTAAACTATAGGAAGGGTGTATTTTTCCTTATAAGTTTTATTTCTTCGCCTGTAAATGAGCTCTTTGGCAATGCAGACCAGTGATACAAGTTTGGTTTCATCTGTCCACAGAACATTTTCCCAGAAGTATTGTGGTTTGTCAAGATGGGTTTGGGCAAAGATCAGGCGTGCCCGAGCAGTGGGGCCCTCATTGACCTTCACCCTTGAAGTCTTTGTTTAGTGCACAGCATATGGTGAGGATTGAAACCAACACTCCTGGTCAGCCTTAAGCTCTTTGGATATTGTATGTGGTGTTTTTCCAACAATTTGCACTAACCTTCAAAGACCTCTTGGATTAATTTTCCTCTTCCCAGCACTTCCTGGGATAGTTCCATGAGCAGAAAACTTCTTAATAACACTGCAAAATGTAGACACAGGAATCCCAAGGTCTTTGGAGATGACCTTGTACCCCTTTGAAATTTGATAGTTGGTAATAACGGCTATTCTGATGGTCTCAGGCAGCTCTCCTGTCTTCACCATTGTGAAAATGGAACAGGGAATGAATGTGGCCATTTTAAGCATTAGAGCAATCTTTAATTAGTTGATTCACGTTATGTACTGACAACTGACACAGGTGCATCTAATTTTACTGTAATGGGAATGTGGTTCTTCTATTCAAACTAGTTTGAATTGTTTATAAGGGTGCCTATAATCATGTCCTAACAATGCCCCAGTTTTTATACCATTTCCTTTTTTAATTGGTCTTGTTTTATTTGATTCTTTTTTTTGTGTCAAATATGTGTGCATATATAGTTCAAAGCCATTTCTCTGGTCACTCTTTTTAGGAGATATAGGATATTAAGAGGTTGAACTGCAAGGGTGCCAATAATGTTGACCACGACTGTAACTTTACCTGCAGAAAGGGTAGGTAATTTTCCTAAAGTCCGTTTACATGTATAAATCTCTGTGTTATGTGCAGATGTGCCTCTGAAAAGCCAAAGGGGACACACCTTCTACTAGATTTGTCCATCGGATCTATAGAATTCAATGTACTACTTCCAGCACAATGAAGAGAAGTGTCAGTTAAAAAAGCAGTGTGTTTCAGCATACGTAAAATGAGTCTATCACACCCGAAATGGTGAAGAATTTGCAAATAAAATTACCCTTATTAGAGCTCCATCCTCATGGCTGAAGTAATGGAACTGTTAATTGCTTAGCAGAATGCACAGCAGTTTGATTTGACATTGCTACAACCCACTTGTTCCTTTCCAACTTTTAAATGAAAAAAAAAATACTCCCCCATATTACTGTGGTAATATTATTTATACGAAAATGCATGTAACAGCCAAAATGCTGTCTGACTTTAACACTAGTCACAGCCCTCTTTCTTTTGCGATTAAATCAGTGCCTGGGGTGCTGCCTGCCAGCTTATTCTGTCACCGTGGAGCCATTTATTTGTGAGTTTCAACAACAAGTCATGCCTTAGAAAGAAATGGCATTTGATTTGGATTTATAAGCAATGACAGAACGTTTTGTGACTAGATACTTAACTCGTTAACCATAGATATTTAAAAGGCACGTTTTAGAAAGATCGTTTAGGAGAAATCTGAAACATCCGTGTCAAAATGTCGGAAATTCTATGGGATGGGTAGCAGTGAAGATCAACATGTGTAAGTGTTTTGTAGACTAGACACGTCTTCCACCCCAAATACATAAATGTTTCCATCGCAATATAAAGAGAATGGCAAAGTGCAGAATAAGGACCCAGACATACAGAAAACCAGCCGATTTTAGAAACGTGAATGTGCGAGATCTGGACATGGATGGTACAGGCTGCATAGGTGTGCCAGCACCAGCATTATGGAATGTGTACATGTATATGTCACTACATACATGCCCTAGTCTGTCATTTTGGAAACAGAGATGTGCATCGGTATAGCCGCAGACAGTAAGGTCTCAATATTTACCTGCTACGTGTTTTTGAGAGAATAAGAGGGTATTCTTCCTTTCTCTGTACTGTTACCTGGCCAAAACTAGCACTTTTCAAATTTCTATTCATGCCCAGGGGCAAATATAGACATGGACATATCTGCCAGATGTTTTAAAGGTGCGGCAGCAATCTGAAATTGACTGTACATATGTATCTTTTTCAGAATGCCCTGGACACATTTCTGGCATGCCCCTATGCAACATAGATGTGATCATGCCAGACACGTGTACGCTCAGGACATTCTAAAATTGCTCTTGGGATGTGGATGTGATTGGGACGTCTGAATGGCTGTTTTCAAATATCCAAATCATGAAAAGGCTTCTGAAATGACCCCTTAATGTGACTTTTCAATAGCATTTTAAAGCAGAGCCTCTTTGTAAGTCCTATGCCTCTTCCAGCACAGTGTAGTGCCGCCATCACCCATAATCCATTGATGGGAGTTTAAGAAACAAGAGGCCAAACCACCTCTTTTCATTAATCTATATATTTTTGTTATTTTGTCATATTAAAAGTCTCATTTTGTATAGGTCGTCCGAGTCTTGAAAGGCATGTCCAAGTCAGAAGGTTCAAAATTTACACTGTGTTTTACAAAGGCTCACTAAATGCGGAGTCCTTTGTAAATTACGGATAAAGGCACAGAAACCTTTGTTGTTTTGGTATACAACAGGAGCTACCATTTTACACAAAGGATCACAGTTAAAGAGAGCGGCATGACTCAGGGCTTAGGATATGTAAGCCATGGAATTTGCAGGTGTACATGGTAACATTTCTACCTAAACATGTAAGTGCCAACAAGGGCACATCTGCCAAATTTTCTAAAATTGCATGTAGAAAGGCGCAAATGCAGAAAGATTGCAGTAGAGATGTACTCTGCAGCTCAATGCATGGCTGCCTAATGCAAGCCTAGGGGTATGCTCCCAGGGTACCTACTGAGGTGGCACTAAGTGATCCCACACAAGGCCATACCCAGGGCTGTGTGGCCATACAGGGTGCAAATACAGAAGGGGGGCACTGATATCCACTGGGCTTCCAGAAAGCTCCAAAAGAGTGAGTTCCTGAATGTGGCCGGGTGGAGGAGGGGCAACAGATTCATTAGTTGCACGGGACGCATTCCTAGCTTGGTACAGTCCTGATCCCATGCTCATGCACCTAGCACACCTTACCCACTCTCTGCCCCTACCCAGCCCACTCACTACTCTAATGTGAGCTAGCCTACGCTGTGATGGCCCTGCACCAGCTAGCAACATATGGCCCAACACACATTCAACACACACCAGAACACGCATTAACAGCTAACACCCTTTAGTAAAAGACCCCCTATATTTGTATGCAAAAAAATTGTATCAGTTCTTGTGGTAGACTGCTATCTTTCATAAACAGCAATATTATTCTGTGCGAATTGATGTATGTACATGAATAGCATTCGAGAAGGTGTGTAAAACACTGTTTGTTCTAGCACGCTTCCTCCTCAGCTGGTCTTTGCAGCATTCCCCTTCAGCAAAGCCAGAAAAACATTAGAGGCCCTTGAGGTAAAGAGAAGAAATAGGCATAAATTCCTCACTAGCGCTTCCCACAGAACCATGAGTTAAGTCTTTATGCTTCCTCAGACCTTTTGCTGAAACTCCAGAGTTACTTCTCTGCACTTGCGCGGAGCAGCTAATAGCTAATTGCTTCAATACCGTGGCTTTCAATGTGCTGTGCTGTGCTCTGCTGTCTGCTTGAGGTTCATCTGCAAAACTCTTTTCTGCATTGGTAGTGCACAAAATTGGGTGAAAAGGCGGAGCTAAACTGTGCTCAAAGATTGATGCAATTTACTGCATTGCCACAAAAATGCCAGCTAAGGAGCTAAACTACAAAACTTACGTTTTTGTTATTTTGAGGTGGTTTCAGCACCTGAGAGGTAAGCACATTTTTGCCTCAAGTTCTCCTCCCAAGCCTGGGCTCAGACAGGAAGTTAGCCCACTCTTCTCGTATGTGGGACTTGAAACAGATGGGAATGTTGAGGGGGCGTTCGTTGAAGTATATGCAGATGGCCTTTGCAAAGTACAGATTCTACATATCCTTTCAAAGTCTGCCCAAACTAAGCCCCTAATATGCCTTCTTAAAACCTGCATGTGTAATGGACATACACATATACCTATATCAATACTGCCAATTCTAAAATTGCTACTTATACAAATTTGGAAGTGTAAATGGCTTATTTTTATAGTAAACTTTTCTACAAAAAAAAAAAATAAGCAATACTGGGTCAATCCAAGGGTCCATCAAGCTCAGTATCCTGATTCCAACAGTGGCCATTCCAGTTCACAAGTACCTGTTGGGTTCCCAGAGGTATGCAGATTCCCTGCTGCTTGTCCCAAGAATAAGCAGTAGACTTCCCCAGTCTTCTTTAATAATGCTTTATGGACTTTTCCTCCAGGAACACATCCAAACCTGTTTTGAATCCATCTACACTAATAGTTTTTATTACATCTTATGATAATAAATTCCAGAGTTTGATTACATGTGCAGCTTCATTGCTTGTCCCCTAGTCTTTCTACAACTAAGATCAGGATATTATCAGCGTGCTCAAGAGACATAACTTGGAACAGTGTTCATTGCTGTACTTTGCAGGTTGTGGATAATAGTAACATAGTATATACATCCAGGCAAAGACCAGGAGTAGCCTAGTGGTTAGAGCAACTGCCTAATACCCAGATGCTCAAGGGTTTGATTCCCACTGGCACTCCATATGACTTTGGACAAGTTGCTTTATTATCTACTTCCCTTGATATATTGCCAAGAAAACCCAGAGGCAGCTGGGTCACCAGAAGAAGGAACTAAAAAGGAACTACACGGCACCTACCTCCAGGTTTGAAAGATGCACAAATTTAAAAGATGTTTTATAAAGGCAATATAGGCGCATATGCACCTTTATGAACTAGGCAATCTGAACCAGCCCTGGCAGTTCCCAAGTCCTCACATACAAATTTGCACCTGCTCCAAATTTGCGTGTATACTTTTATAACATACATGCGCGACTCCGCTTCCATTCTGTCCAAACTATATCTCCAAATTTGGCTATTTTGTATACACATTCATTTGTCAGAGTCCTTTTCCATGTGTAAAGTATGCTCTGCATTGCAGAAAATGCTTTATTTATTCATGTTTGGTGATTTAGCTCAGATCTTTCAAGTAATAGTTTCAGTGAGTTATTTTCTTTTATAAAATCATGTTCTACCTAAGGCAACGGGAAATAAAATGACCTGTACAAAATTAGGAGTGAGAAGGGGAAGTGGAATTTGGAAAATGGTTTCACACTGATTCTCAACTCACCGCTGCAATAACTAGGACACTTATTTTCTCCTGAGCACAGACAGCTAAACGCACTAATTTATGTATTGTGGTTTTTATTTCTGAAGTCCTTCAAGTAGGCATCCAAGACGTAAATCTGAGATTCATGATTAGATCAATGGACTGCCTTTTTTTATTTACCATTAGACTCTTATTAACTGCTCCGTTTGGCCGGGCATTTTTGTTTTCACCCCCCAAAAAATATATTATTATTATAATTATTAAGTGGCTCCTGAAAGTCCCCTGTAGCACAGCACACACAATACATCTGCATATATGCCATACACATATGCTAAAACTGTCCACAAGGTACAGGAAATCTTGTGGAAACCACTCCAAATAGATTACAAAATACTTATTTCTGAGATTTCAAAAGAGTTTTCCCACCATTAATTCCTAAAGTCACACCAAATTTATCATGACAAAATTATACCTGCTCTATACTTTGAGACGTACAATCAAGTCATTCCTGACAAACTAACTGCACTCTGCTGTATTGTGAAAACTCCTGCTGTATATTATCAGATGCCTGCCATGGGGAGAAGATTTGTAGGTAAGCTGTGAAAAAGAATTACCTTTTAATTATTGTCAGACTGACAGTCTTATTTCATAATATAATAACCTAATGGTTTGCTCTGCCATTAAGCTCTGCATTTTCAGATACCACATCAGTCATTCAAAACTGCTTTCTCTTTTCTTGTAACAGTGCAGAGATTTATTAATAAAAGGCAGTGTTTATTGTTTCCAATCCTGGGCGATTCTTAGTCTGTGTTCTTATAAATCTTTTCTGTGCTCTATAAAACTAATTAATAGAAAAAAAAGGCACTTGCTGCTGAAGCTGTTCTTCAGTCTCATGGCTCATGGAGCAGGATATAAACCAATCAAATTGCTTAAACAAATTATTTCCTTTTTATTGGTTATCTTATGTAACGATGAACTGTGATAGCTATGTAGGCACTGGATGCAAATGAAATTCCATCAGCACTTTTGGGCCTGTTGCCTAAGCTGTGTGTGCTAACAGCTCAGTCCATTCATTTTTGGTGTGCGTTAATGGCTGTGTTAAAACATCTAACGTGGAAAAAGTCACATTGGGGCAGGAATGGAAGGAAATTAGGCCCTACCAGTTAATATGAAGGTTGTTACCATGTGTTAATGTGGCAGACAACAGAGAACAGTTAACATCACCTCAAGAGCATTGTAGGGAGCAGCACAGTCAAGAATAATTAGGTTTTATTTATTTATTCATGTATTTATTAGGATTTGTCCATGCTCTTTATGACGAGATTCACCCAAGGCAGTTTACAACAGACAACTTACAATAGCAAAATGATCACCATGTCAGCATGTCCTTGAAATATCAAGACTAACTCCAGAGCAACAGGTTCTCCAGTCTGAGATCACTGTAACAAGAACATAAGAATATAAGATATGCCATACTGGATCAGACCAAAGGTCCATGAAGCCCAGTATCCTGTCTTCAACAGTGTCCAATTCAGGTCACAAGTATCTGATATGATCCCAAAAAGTAGGCAGATACTATGCTGCTTATCCCAGGGGTAAGAAGTGGATTCTCCAGCCTTGCCCAAACTTCTTTTAAACCTAGCTACACTAACAGCTTTTACTACAAGCTCCAGCAATGAATTGCAGAATTTGATTAAGCGTTGAATGAAAAAATATTTTCTCCAATTAGTCTTTAATGTGCTATATTGTAGCTTCATTGCATGTCCCCTAGTCTTTCTACTTTTTGAAGGAGCAAACAACTGATCTAGTATGTTTACCCATTCCACTCCTTTCTATATTTTATAGACTTCTAACATATCTCCCATCAGTCAACTTTTTTCTAAGTGTTTCCTTGTAGGGGTATACTTCCAACTCCTTTATCACATTTGTTGCTCTTCTCTGTAACTATTTTACATATGGCGACCAGAACTACCCGCACGATATTCAAGATGCTGTCACACCATGGAGCAATACAAAAATATTCTAATATCCTTGGTTTTATTCCCCCTGCACTTAGCCATTTCCCTTCCTCCCTTCCCAGTCCATCCCAGCATCTCCCCTCTTTCCCATTCCTACCCTCCACTCTCAGTCCAGCATCTTCCGACTTTTCCCTTTCTCAGTCCCAGCATCTCTCCTCTTCCCTCTTTCTCTCCTCCTAATCCAGTGTAGTCCTTTATCTTTTCCCTTCCTGCTCTCCCAGATAAATTCAATATATACCCCCTTTCACCTTTTTAACTCTCCCAGTCCAATCCAATCCAGTAGATCCCCCTTCTTTCTCTCCTCCACATCCAGTTGAGTATCTCTCTCCTTTCCTTCCTCCCATCCCAGTCCAGTCCAGCATCATTCTGCTCCAGTCCAGTCCAGCATCCTCCTTTCCCAGTCAAGTACAGTCCAGCATCTCCCCTCATTCCACTATCTCCCTGTCAGCAGGGCCAGCCCTAGAGTTGGTTCAAAGTGTTGCTGCCCTAGGTGAATCTCAAGCTTTCCACCCCCTCTCGCTATCAAAATCTATTATTTAGCTTTGAATGCCCTGCTTTTGCTGCCCTCTGGAAGTTGATGCCCTAGACTACTGCCTAGTTTGCCTAGTGGTTGAGCCGGCCCTGCCTGTCAGGACTGATGGCAGTAGTGCAAACCCAAGCATGTTTTCCCTCTCCAGAGTTCCCTCCTGGGTCATAGGAGCATGCTTCACTTCCGATCTATGGAGGCCAATATTCATCAGTAGTAGTCGGCACTGTCTGGCTGCCACCACTTTAAGTAAAAATGGATATTCAGTGCCAGAATTTATCCAGATTGCAGCATTGAATATTCAGTTTCACTGGACAGAGCACTGGATGTTCAAATGTGAACCAGAAAAAGGCAGGCATGGAGGCATGGCAAAGTCCAATCAAACTTTTTTTGCAAAAGAGACCTGGCTATGCCTTGCGTCTACTTCCATTTCTGCTTTTTTTCTGGTTTGCTTCATATTCTGGAGGTTTTTTCTCCCTTGTTTGATATTCAAACATGAACCAGAGAGCAAAAACCAGAAAAGGCAGAACAGCTTTTGGCCTTCCCTAATTTTATGCAGTTTAACAATCCAGTTAGCGAATGAATATCATTGGCTAGATTTCTGCCAGGATCTCTTCTGATTCACCCACAGACCGCAGAGATATCCAGCAGCACTATGCATAGTGCTACTGAATATTGGGATCTCTGTGGCTTCACTGGTTAGCAGGTCCTGCTTAACTGGCTAACCCTTTTGAATATGCCACCTTATATGATTATTCCCATTTCAGCCAGAATAGATCCCCTTTGAATCTGTGCATCCTACAGCAGATCTCTGTGTGATCTATTCTGAACCATGTTTAGTGGGGTCTGGACATCCGATCTGGACATCCAGCCCTGCTAAACGCCTGGCTTGCATCCTGGAAACAGAGTTTCCCACACATAGATCTGAGCTGTGTGGGGAGCTCTGTTTGTGGGTGGGAGGGGGCGGGCCGCAGGAGGAGCGAGGGTGGCACCATGACCCGGACGTACAGGGCCAATTCCGAAGTTGGCCCTATACGTCAGTGGTTGGCCATTTGTATGGGGGACTTATTCCACCTTGGAGGTGGAATATGTCCCCCTAGACAGTAGAAGATGATGGAGCCGGGAAGGCAGGTGAGGGAGTGCTGGGGATTCCCCGCAGTCCAACCCTGGCCACAGTGGCCCGATCGGGGGTCGTGCTGTGGGGAAAAAGCTTTGCTGTCACTGCCGGGGATCATGACTGCTGCATGGAGCTACAGTGGCATGGCAACAGGACGCCATGCCACGCCACTACATGCAGGAGCCAAGTTGGGCTAGCCGGGGAGTTGCTTGGACATCTGGGCAGCCAGAATTGGGGCATGGCCTGCACGTCCAGGCTGGTAGACCCGATTCTGATCCTGCGGGCATGTCTAGCCCCCACAGGATCAGAATCAGGTGCACTGTGGCACGTCCAGATTCTGACCGGCTGGACAGGCTGGGGACGCACACAACAGAAATGACCTCTTTGTAAATATCTGCATTCTGATGTACACATGCAAAGGCTGTTATTCACATAGAATTGTCATGCACAGCTTGAAAAATGGCCGGCACAATCTACAAAAGGTTGCAGATTGCTGCACTGAATGAGTCTGATCTGGGTAGATGTCAGAAACTAAGCAGGATTGGGTTTGGTTAGTACTTGGAGGGGAGACCAACTGGGAATATCAGCTGCTATAGGATTATTGCATGAAAGAAAGGCCCAACACTTCTGGTTGCACCTTTTTGCTAGGAGTCAGCATTGACTTGAAGGCCACATGCTTTTTTTTTTTTTTTTACTTTAAGGTCAAAAAACACTAAGAAACATATAATATGTACAATATAAGATTTCTAGACTATATGATAGGTGGAATATACAATTTTAAATAAGTAAATGAAACAAGCAATACAGTAGCCCAAGGGAGGGCAATCAATTTACTCAAGCACAGAAAATCAAGCTGAGAAAAGTAGAGTAACACTGACTTTCCTAAACTATTTTATCACTCAGGAAATATGTCAACCAGCTAGGTTCAAAATAACATTAAAAACATTCTTATACTTAGCTAAACATTTGCAGGGAAACTTTAGAAAAATTGGAGCACTTAATTGAAGCACTCTTCACCACATCAGCAAAAAATCCCTCTTTCTTTTGACTAGCTTTTGAGATAATAAGACAAATCCTAACATTCTTTTGCAAAGATTGCTCTTCCTGTTGTCCAAAAATCTGTTTAAGCAACCTGTGATAAGGAAGCTTATCATAGCTCAGGAAGGGGCTATAGAAAAGGTGAAGTGTCTCTGAACAAGCAACCTGTCAGTTCTGGTAGAAATAAGAAAACAGAATTTTGCCATAAAAGACTACCAGTCCCAGAATGCACCAGGTTTCCAACAGCCATTAGAGGAGCTGAAGTGGGGAAACGTGTGTTCAATCAGGAGGGCTATGAGGTAATCCCTAAGCACTCATCTCAAAGGGCAGGGCCTGATTCAGCACAGCTGCGCTGTGTTAAGGAGGAGCACTCATCCAGGCAGAATAAGAGTAGAGTTTATTCTACAGATGACCATCTTCATGATCACCTTGCATATCCAGAGAATCAGCTTGAGTTTGATCATCAGTTTCATCTGAAGGATCATCAGAAGCAGAAGCCAAACCGGACGGACAGAGAGGGAAAGAGACCCTTTGGAAGAAGAGGAGAAAAGCCTTTGAGAGGTCTAGAAGAGTCCAAAGCAGTACGTATACTGGGAGGTATTCCAAGGGCCAGCATACACCATTGGACTGGGGAAAACCAGAGGAATGGTGCTGCAGAGCTAGGAATCACCAGAGGCTACCTGTGAGGGAGACGGCTGCACGTGGAAGGGACCCTAAGACCTGTGCCAGAAGGTATGTGAAGAGAGATCCAGTGTCCAGGGATCTGGATTGGAAGGCTGGACATAAGAACTGCACTACATACTGGCCAGGCTATATAGAGAGGAACTCTAACAGCAATGGAAGCTCAGGTATGAACACTGATCTATGCCCTAGCTATAACGTTGAAAGACAGCAGGGAAACAAGTATTCTCCTGAAAATGCTCCATTGAGAGATTCATCTGTGCCAATCCATGATATTGAACCCATGCTTGTTGAACAAGGGGGAATAATAGCAGATGAGGATCCTGTTTATATGGACTGCTCTCTATCTAAACTCTGTTGGTAACTTTCTGTTATAAAGTACAGCAACCATCACAAAGAAATACAAATTTGTTCTTTAATCTACTCAGAAAAGCTCCTGAAGCAGGATTTGACCCACACAGTGGAAGGCAAGCCAGCTAAGGGGTTTCAGCTGGTGACTGCTAGCAATTAAGCCTTACCTAATTGCTTGTGAGCTAGGAGAGAATCACTTCTGTATCTATGTGGGAAGTAATCAGAAGTTAACCTGAAAAGAACAGTTTGTTTCTTGCTTTGTGGCTTTTCATTTGTTGTTTTCCTGATTTTGACTTTGTTTTTCCAAGTTAACACTGAAAGCAAGTAACCTAATTTATGTGCTACCAAGCATATCTGTGTTGGGAGAAATAACCCCATAAATAAATATCTTATTGGCTTTACCCAAGAGCACAACTAAATTATTGTCAGCAGCTGTGTCTGGTGTGAATGAACTACATTGCCCACAATACCTTGCAAATCATATAGATATATGCATTGCCAAGACTGTGAAGATTCTCACCCAGGCAGCCGTCTGACAAACCTGACTGTGCAGAGATAAAGGAGCTCTTTTACTAACGTGCACCAAACATGGGTTTTACTGCATGCTGTTATTGCAGGCTCACATTAATGGGTACCATGTGGTAGAAGCATTGCCACTGTAAAAACCCCCACTAAGGTTCTGTTCCTGCCCTTGCTGTCATGATTTTCAAAATGGTGGTAGTCTTGTGGCATGTTTAGGGGAGTAGTTTGGGTGGAGCGCATATGGATTTGTGATTTATGCATGTGTTTTATTAAATATGTGCATCATGTGCAGTTAATATACTAGCATGTATATTTTCTTCCGAACAGATATAAATGACCTTGGCTTCAATCAAATCACAATTTATGCCACTTTATCCCTAGTATTTCAGAAGGACACATAAACACCTACTGACCCAATTCTATCATCCTGCACCATATGCCGCCTCCTGACCCCTTGCACGTACAAAGTGGCTGTGCATGCTGCAGGCGATGGGGATGGCATGGGGCAGAGAGTGGCCAGAGCATGGGTGCGACAGGCACCCAGATGTACAGGGCCAATTCAGGTCACAGTCCCGTACATCCGGGGAGCACCAGGAGGTTGGCCAGCTTGTTTCACCTCAGAGGTGGAATAAGTACTAGCCTGCCCCTCTGGATTGGCTGGCCGGCACCCCAGCAACAATAGCAGCAAGCTAGGTGAGGCCCCGCCACCTGATCTGGGCCCTGGTTGCCCCCGCCGGGGTCAGGCTGTGGGGAAACTGGGGTCTCCACAGCAGCGGATGTCCCTGCATCGATACAGGGGCACACCAGGCCATCTCTCAGTGCCCGATCCTGCACCCGCAGGAAAATCTTGCTCCCATGATGCAGAATCGGGGGCTGACAGGCCTGTCCTGTTCAGGGCTGTCCAGACGGCCTCGACATGCCCCATCTGGGATCGGGCTCCACGTGTCTTTATAGGTTGAAAACAGGCAACTACTTGGTCTTCACATATACAGGACCTGTTACAAAATTACCTCCTTATGTGGCCAAAAGTCATCCTGCCAAGGTGGGATGGGATTAATGATGTCTCAGGGAGGGGGCTTAAAGTTATAACAGGAGCAGCAAAATGCTGCCTTTAGCCATATATCTTTAAACATATACATGAAATAGCTAACGTTTACTCTTATAATGTTATATATGCATATTCAGTAGATTAAGTTATACATTTTAGATCAGCTGAATACATGTACTTTCACTTATAACTTTATAGGGATAATTTATCCCTATAAAGGTTATATGGAGAATGTCTGGCTGCAAATCTATTTCCTTTACTCTAGATTGTTCTTAAATAAAATGTTGTATGATTCAAATTGCTATGCAGTACGGAACGTCCCTGGATGCATTTTTTTTCTGTTTTTATTTGCTACAATATCCTCAGATTTTCCAAGTAAACCTCAGAATGAAGGTTTTATTGTTGCTGTTCTTATTTTTTCTTTTAATAAACACATTGTAAGATTCTCTCGAGGACAATGTAGAGGTTTGATTTATATAATACAGTACTGCAAGCAGCTCTTTTCGCCCTATCTCAGGAAACTTGCCCATACTATAAAGTTCATTGAGAGAAGATCAGATATGTACCATTCACTGACATCAAAACCAAAGACAAACCAAGAAAAAACAGCACTTTTAAATCACAGATATGGTGGCAAAGAAAGAAGGTCAGGTAAAGGAACCACAGATACAAGAACATTGAAAAATAGTCTCTATTATATAAATATGTTTTTTTTTAACACTTGCTTTAAGGGTGGAGTGGAGGAGTAGCCTAGTGGGTAGAGCACTGGGTCAGTAGCTGCAAGATCAGGGTTTGGTTCCCACTAGCACTCCTTGTGGTCTTAGAAGAAAGATCTGGCAATCTACTTCCAGTCATACTGCCAAAAAAAACCAAGAGCTGCTAGGTTGCGAGAAATCAGCACTGATTCAAAGACAGTTTGCATTATCTTAAAGGCGGTTTCTATCACGAAAATATCATCATACTAATACATACAAACAAAGAAGAGGTCAACATTCAAAAACCTTATCCATTCAGCAGGATAACTCTTGTTGAGAGGGCTGTTCAGTGCACTTTCCGGATGCTGCTGCTTTAATATTTCCTCTAACTGCCCAGACACTATCTGGAGAGTGTTGAGGTGGTCTGTGGATGGAGCTAGGTGGAGATGACACTTATCTGGCTAGCAGCAATTTAAAGTGCTGATATCTGGATAAGAATCTGCTATCTGGACAGTGCCAGCACTGACCAGTAAATCTGGATATTCAGTGCTGGCTGGCCCTGAATATCTTATATTTAACCACACTGGCTAGGGAGAACGTATTGCCAGCGAAAAGGTAGACTACAGTTAATTGCATCTCCCCCAGAGAAGCAGCGCACAGGATGCAGGCCCTCTCCAGGAGAAGAGCTGGATTTTGATATGGTCAATTTTGGCCCTCTCACCAGAGGATAGCATGCTGTGCAGCTGAGGAAGAGACCAAGAACCTAGCTAGATAATAGGGGAAAGCCAACAGTCGCCCAAGAGCGCAAGGTTTGGAACAATGTATCCTTGAAAGATACTAGCAAAAGATTAAAGTTAGGGCATATTGACAGAGAGGTTCCAATAAAAACAAAAGTAACCCAAATGCCCTTGAGTACAGAGCAGACAGAACTTAAAGATCCCAAATTACCCCTGCCTACCAATAACCAGATTAATATGAATAAAATACAGCCTCTAAAATGCTTGTATGCAAATGCAAGAAGTCTAAAAAATAAGATGGGAGAGTTAGAATAAATAGCACTAAATGAGAAGTTAGATATGATTGGTATCTCATAGATATGGCAGAAGGAGGACAACCGGTGGGACAATTTATATCGCAATGAAAAAGTAGATCAAATTGGTGGAGGGGTTGCGCTCTATGTTAGAGATGGCATTGAGTCACATAAGATTGAATTTTTGCAGAAAACAAAATCAACTGTAGAATCTTTATTGATTGAAATCCCATGCAAAAAAGGGAAGGCGATGGCAGTGGGGGTGCACTATGAATACATGGATGAAGAAATGCTCAAAGAAATCAGGGAAGCTAGCAAAAGTTACAGCATAGTAATAATAATCGGTGATTTCAATTACCCCAGTATCGACTGGGCCAGTATCAGAGCAGGACATGCAAAGGAGATAAATTTTCTAGATGAAATAAATGACTGCTTCTTAGAGCAGCTGGTTCATGAACTGACAAGAGGGGAAGCCATCTCGGACCTAGTCCTTAGTGGAACACAAGATCTGGTGCAAGAGATAAGTGTGTTGGGGCCACTTGGCAATAATGATCATAGCATGATTGTGTTTGATTTTACAAATGGAGGAAGAAAGGCAAGGAAATCCATAGTACTACCTTTTAACTTTCAAAAGGGAGACTATGATAAAATGAAGAAAAGAGTTAAGAAAAAAACTGAAAGGAGCAGCTGCAAAGGTTTAAGATTTATATCAAGCTTGGGTGTTGTTTAAAAATACTATCATAGGAGCCCAGACCGGCTGTATTCCACGCTTTAAGTAAAGTGGGAGGTAGTCCAAAAAGAGCCAAAAAAGCATCTTTCAGGAAATGGAAAAAGAAGCCAAATGATGAAAACGGGAAAAAACATAAGCATTGGCAAGTTAGATGCAAGGCATTGATGAGGCAGGCAGAGAGAATTTGAAAAAAAAGCTTGCTGTGGAAGCAATAATGCATAATATAAACTTTTTCAAGTATATTTGTAGTAAAAATCCTGTGAGTGAGTCAGTTGGACCATTGGATAATAGGGGGGGGGGGGGGTAAAAGGAGCACTAAGAGGGAACAAGGCCATAGCAGAGAGACTGAATGAATTCTTTGCTTTGGTCTTTACTGAAGAAGATGTAGGGAAGTTACCCATGCCTGAAATGGTATTTAAAGCTGATGTGGAAGAAGAATTGAAAGAAATATCGATAAACTGGGAAGATGTATTTCAACTATTTGATAAACTGAAGCGTACCAAATCAACTGAACCGGATGGTATACATCCAAGGGTGTTGAAAGAACTGAAATATGAGATTGCAGACCTACTATTAGTAATCTGTGAACTATCATTAAAATCATCAGTCATATCTGAAGATTGTAGGATGGCCAATGTAACACCAATTTTTAAAGAGGGTTCTAGTGGTGATCTGGTTAACTATAGACCGGTGAGCCTGACACCTGTACCAGGAAAAATTTTAGAAAACATTATTAAGAACACAGCCAACATGGCTTTAGCCGTGGAATGTCTTGTCTTACTAATCTGTTATATTTTTTTGAAGGCATAAATAAACAGACAAAAGTGCATTGATCAATGTAATGTATCTGGATTTTCAGTAAGCATTTGACAAGGTTCCTCATGAGAGACTCTTGGTAAAATTTAAAAAATTATGGGATATGAGGCAGTGTACTGTTGTGAATCAGGAACTGGTTAAAAGATAGAATGCAGAGGGTAGGACTAAATGGCCAATTTTCCCAGTGGAGAAAGGTGAATAATGGAGTACCCAGGGATCTGTGCTGGGTCCGCTGCTTTTTGACATAGTCATAAATGACCTGGAAATGGGAATAAGAAGTGAGGTAATCAAATTTGCGGATGACACAAAATTATTCAAAGTTGCTAAAACCAAAGACGATTGTGAAAAAATGCAAGAGGACCTTAATAAATTGGAAGACTGAACATTCAAATGGTAGATTAAATTTACTGTGGACAAGTGCAAAATTATGCACCTAGGAAAGAACAACCTAAACTATGGTTACACAATGCAAAGTTCCACATTAGGAACCACAACCAGGAAAAAGATTTAGACGTCATTCCCTACATCTTCTTCAGTAAAGGCCAAAGCAAAGAATCCATTCAGTCGAAGCCTTCTGCCTAGTGTGCAGTGGCAGCCAAGAAAGCAAATAGAATGCTAGAAATCATAAGGAAAGGAATGGAGAATAAAACAAAAGATATTATAATGCCTCTGGTGCGACTGTACCTCGAATATTATGTGCAATTCTGGTTGCCTTATCTTAAAAAGGATATAGAAAAGGTACAGAGAAGACTAGGGGATCTCAGAAATAACACAGGTACACTACCAAAAAACTGCCTCCAGTTTTGCAACTGATTCCTATAGATTTTGGGGTGCTGAATCCAGGAAAAATAGCCAAAATGTTCCATCACATCACTTTTTCTTGCAAAATTAGATTTCTTACCCATATAAGGAATGTTCACATAATTTCTTTTTAGCCGACTGCAGTTTATTTTCTTGGCCCAAAATAGAGGTTGTAATGGTTAACTAACTAGAAACACTCCCTCATGATATTTTAGAGTGTTTTGTATTCATTTTATACATTAACAGGACAATTGGGAGGCGGGGGGCTAAATCCAGTACTCGTGCTGGCGCATGTTCTTTCCTGTTTGCCTCGCCTCGTTCGCTCACTCAAACACGGTGGTTGCGACATGAACATTCCTGTCAAATTTCAGTTTCTTGCAAGTTCATTATTACCTTTTGTTTGCTCAGTCGTAATCCAGCTTTATTCCAAAGTGGTTCACTACAGTTGTAGTTTGCAGTGCTGTGTATTTGTGATGGCTCACAGAGCCAGAGGTTGCGTCAACTCTCCGGACAGTTTTTGTTTTATTTGTGGGGAATATACCGTGAAAAAGCGGCAGAGGAACATTTCTGCATTTATTAAAAAGTATATTTCGCCTATTTCGGTTTGAAGTTAGGCGATCAAGACAAACCGTGGGCTCCTCACAAAGTGTGCAAGACATGTGAGGAAGATCTACGCTTATGGATGAAAGGTAAAAAACAAGCATTTCGTTTCGGAATACCTATGATGTGGCGTGAACAAAGAGACCACAGCAGTGACTGCTATTTTTGCTCTTGCATTGTGAAGGGATACAACTTAAAAAATAAGAATGTAATAAGTTACCCCAACCTTCCCTCAGCAATTAGGCCTATGCCTCATAGCAACGAAGTACCTGTGCCTGAACCACCAAAATCTTTGGATCATATTTGTGTGGACGGTTCTGATAATGATGAGACTCATCAGATGACTTTTCCCGATGAGACCAGTACTTCCGAGTTTGAAACTGAACCAGATCCGAAACCTGAACTTTTCTCTCAAGCTGAATTGAATGATTTAGTCCGGGATTTAGGACTCCCAAAAGATGCTGCCCAACTGCTAGGTTCTCGGCTTAAACAGAAAAATCTATTGTCACCAGGAACAACTTTTTATTGGTACCGCAACCGCGAGACACAATTTTTGAAGTATTTCAGCAAAGAGGAAGATTTGGTATTTTGCAATGATATATACGGAGTGATGGAAAAGTTTAAACTCAAGTATGATCCTGCTGAATGGCGGCTGTTCATTGATTCGTCAAAAGACAGCATAAAAAGTGTTCTTCTTCATAATGGCAACACATTCGCTTCAGTTCCTATTGCTCACTCTGTTATTCTCCAAGAAAAATACGAGAATTTGGCCCTGATTCTTCAGAAGATTCGTTATGATGAGCATAAGTGGATGATTTGTGGAGACTTTAAAATTCTATCCATGCTATTAGGGCAGCAATCCGGTTTCACCAAATATCCTAGCTTCCTTTGCTTGTGGGATAGCCGGGCCCGCGACCTACACTGGGGGAAAAAAGACTGGCCAATTCGGGAGTATTTGAGACCCGGTGAGAAAAATGTTCTTCATGAGAGCTTGGTACCTCGTGATAAAATTCTATTACCACCTCTCCACATTAAGTTGGGTCTCATTAAGCAATTCATCAAGTCCCTTCCAAAAGATGGTGAGTGCTTTCGGTACCTTTGCTCAAAGTTCCCCCGACTTTCTGAAGCAAAGCTAAAGGAAGGAGTGTTTGTTGGCCCTGATATAAGGAAACTCATTTCAGATGGAGCATTCGCTGAAACGATGTCTGAGAAGGAAAAAGAAGCCTGGGATTCCTTCAAGGATGTTGTTCTCAAATTCTTGGGGAACAGGCGGGATGAGAACTATAAGGATATTGTTGCCAGGATGCTCAATGCCTTCAAAGAGCAAGGCTGTAACATGAGCCTGAAAGTCCATTTCTTGCACTCCCATGTGAACTACTTTCCCGAAAACTTGGGGGCGTACAGTGAAGAACAAGGTGAAAGGTTTCACCAGGACATCAAGGACGCAGAGAGAAGGTACCAAGGAAGATGGAACACCACTATGATGGCTGATTTCTGCTGGTTGCTGCTGTGGGAAACCCCAGATGAAAAATACGCCAAGCAGCGCACCAAGAGAAGCATTCGGGGGAAGAAGAAACGGGCCCACCAGGAGATTGATTGACCCAAGAATGACTTTAAAATCTAAACTGTGTTGACAAATATCGTGTTTTTACTAAACTTTGAAATAAAAATTTGCTAGTTATTACCACAGTGTCGGATCTCATTTATTAGAATTTTATTTTCACACCATCGGGTGTTTGTCTTCATGTATTGCAATGGTGCGGTTTGCGTTTTTTATTCTTACATACATACCTGTACAACATTTTTTGCACATTTCTTTGCTTTGCTTTGTGTCTAATTTCGCTCTTATATGCTCAATGTTTGTGCACATGTATGTGGCTGTTTTAAGTGCAGACAATTTTGCTACCATCACAGTGTGTTTTGTTGACATTACTCTATTCTTATGTGCTGCCTTGTTACAATTTTCTTTATTCTTATTTGAATAACTACTAAACAATTAGTATAAAGAATTCATCCAAGAAACTTTTATCTCGATCGCACTCAATCTGAAACGTTCACCTCAAACTGCTAACCCAATGTAGCAAAAAATCTGTACGTGATGGAGCAAATTGGTTACCAGATTTGGATTCAGCGCACCAAAAAACGTAAAAATCAATCGAAACATTAGAGGCAGTTTAAAAATTTTTTTTTTAGTGTACCTGTGTAATCACTCTGAAGTGGTTTTCCTGGTCCGTGCACACCTAACTTTCACCCCTGCTATCTGTCAGTCAACCAATTTCTGATACAGTTCACCACCTTGGGACCCATCCCCAAGCTGTTGAGTTTATTGATAAGCCCCCTGTGAGGAAAAGTATTAAAGGCTTTGCTGAAATCCATGTAGATGACATCAATCGCATGCCCCTGATCTAGTTCTCTGGTCACACAGTCAAAGAACTCAATTAGATTTGTTTGACAAAATCGTCCTTTGGTAAAACCATGTTGCCTCGGATCATGCAACCTGTTGGTTTTGAGAAAGTCCACTATTCACTCTTTCTGGAGTGCCTCCATTACTTTTCCCGCCACCAAGGTAAGGGTTACTGACGTGCAGTTTGTCACTTCTTCCCTATTACCAGTTTTGTGAAGAGGTACCACATCAGCCCTTCTCCAGTCCTGTGGAACTTCTCCTGTCTCCAAGGATCTATTAAAAATATCCTTTAATGGCCCTGCAAGAACCTCTCTGAGCTCTTTCAGTTTCCTGGGATGTATTTCATCTGGTCCCATGGCCTTGTCCACTTTCAGTTTTACAAGCTGTTCTAACACATCATCTTCTGTGAATGGTGTGGTATCTACTCCATTCCCATTTTTATATTTGGGAATCACAGGTTCTCCAGGACCAAGCAGGAAGTCAGTCCTCACATATGGGTGACGTCGGCGCCGACGGAGCCCTCGCGGAGCAATTTTCCCCACTTTCAAAGAAAGCCTTTGGGAATTGCAGCGCGCATGCGCGGTCCCCTTCCCGCCCAAAGGTGCCATCTTGGCCAGTCTTCTTTTTTCCGCGGAGCCCTACAGACGCTGTCTACAAGTCACCGCTGAAAAGTTGATTTTCTTTCAGGTGGTCCAACATCACGTCCGATACCTGGGTGCTCCACATAGTCCGAGAGGGCTATCTTCTACACTTCCACCAGGTACCTCCCCCCTACTTTCCAGGGGAGCCTCTGCGACCCCCTCTTCACCGGGACTTACTCCTTCAAGAGTTGGCAAGTCTTCTTCAGGAACAGGCGGTGGAACCGGTGCCCCACCACCTGAGAGGTCAAGGCTTTTATTCCGGGTACTTCCTGGTACCAAAGCGAACTGGAGGCCTCAGACCCATCCTGGACTTGCGGAACCTCAACAAGTTCCTGGAAAGGGAAAAGTTCAAGATGCTTACCCTTGGAATCCTGCTGCCCTACCTCCGGCAGGGAGATTGGCTATGCTCCTTGGATCTAAAGGATGCCTACACTCACATCCTCATCCACCCAAGCCACCGACAATACCTAAGGTTTGTGGTGGCAGGCAAACATTACCAGTACAGAGTACTGCCCTTTGGCCTATCCTCCGCACCACGAGTCTTCACAAAATGTCTCGCAGTGGTAGCGGCTTATCTCCGGCTTCAAGGCCTCTTTGTCTTCCCTTACCTAGACGACTGGCTCATCAGAGCACCGTCCTCCACGGAGGCCACTCACGCCACGCAACGTACTGTGACTCTGCTCCAGTACTTGGGCTTTGTCATAAACTTTGAAAAGTCCACTTTGCTCCCCTCTCAGGATCTCGAGTTCATCGGCGCCAGATTAAACACGCTTCAGGCGCGAGCCTTTCTGCCGCTCGACAGGGCACAACGGCTCATGGCTCTCACCAGCCGCTTTCGCAGCCATTCCCGGGTCTCGGCCAGGCACTTTCTGAGACTGCTCGGCCATATGGCTTCCACGGTCCATGTGACCCCCAATGCCCGCCTGAATATGCGGCCTGCTCAATGGTGCCTTCGCTCACAATGGCGTCAGGCCTCTGGGAGACTAGCGGACTCAGTACGAATCTCCAGCCCGTCTGGTCTCTTCTCTACGGTGGTGGCTTCATCTGCCCAACCTAGTGCTCGGAATGCCTTTTCAGTCTCCTCCGCCTGTTCAGGTACTGACGACCGACGCTTCTCTCCTGGGTTGGGGAGCACATTGCCAAGGGACATGTACTCAGGGTCTCTGGACCCCGTGGGAATCTGCCCAGCAGATCAACTTCCTGGAGCTCAGAGCGATCCGCCTGGCTCTACGGGCCTTCTCCCACCTTACCACTCACCAGTTCGTCCTCGTCCAGACGGACAATCAAGTGGCCATGTTCTACGTGAACAAACAGGCGGGCACGGGCTCCTTCCTTCTCTGTCGGGAAGCACAAAAGCTCTGCGCTTGGGCCGTCAGCCGAGGAATCCTCCTCAAAGCTGTCTATCTCCCAGGTTAAGAAAATTACCTGGCAGACAAACTGAGCAGAATCCTCCAACCACACGAGTGAAGATTGGACCCGTTGGTGGTTCAAAGGATTTTTCTCCAGTGGGGCCTCCCCACGCTGGATCTCTTTGCCAGTCCTCGGAACAGGCAACTTCCTCGGTTCTGCTCTCGGGAACCGCATCCCCTCCGAGTAGCGGCGGATGCTTTTCTGCTCTCATGGTCCACGGGCCTTCTGTATGCCTTTCCTCCCATGCCGCTAGTGTCTCGAACACTTTTCAAGGTTCTCCAAGACAAGGCTTCGGTGATCCTGATAGCTCCCCGGTGGCCCAGGCAACCGTGGTTCCCGCTACTGATGCAACTGGCGGTAGATACTCCGTTGCCTCTGGGCTTTCAACCCGATCTCCTGACCCAGGATCAGGGGTCTCTCCTACACCCCAACCTCAGATCTCTTCATCTGATGGCCTGGCTGCTGAAAGGGTAGTCCTTGCTCCCCTCCTGCTGCCTCAAGAGGTGGAAGAGGTCGTGTTAGCTTCCAGGCGACCCTCTACCCGGAAATCCTACGCCCTTAAATGGCGTCGCTTCTCCACCTGGTGTACTCAACAGTCTCAAGATCCCTTCTCCTGCTCGGTGTCGGTGGTCTTGCAGTACTTGCTTTCCCTCTCCAATCTTGGACTAAAGTCCAACTCGGTCAAAGTTCACCTCAGTGCTATTTCTGCACATCATGTGCCGGTGGAAGGCAGGCCTCTTTCCGGCCACCCTCTCGTGGCACGGTTCTCCCGAGGTCTCCTTCTCCTTAAACCACCTTTGCGCCCCCCAGCCCCTGACTGGGACCTGAACGTGGTTTTACAACGGATCACCTGTCCGCCTTTTGAACCCATGGCTACCTGTCCTCTCCGTTTTCTTTCTTGGAAATCCTTATTCCTGGTACCCCTCACTTCCGCTAGACGCGTTAGTGAACTGCAGGCCCTAGTATCTGATCCCCCTTACACTAGGTTCTACAAGAATAGGGTAGTCCTGCGGACTCACCCTAAGTTTCTTCCAAAAGTGGTCTCCCCTTTTCACATCAATCAGGAGGTGGTGCTTCCGACCTTCTTTCCCAGGCCACACTCCAGCCGAGCTGAAATGGTCTTGCATACCCTGGACTGTTGGAGGGCGTTAACCTTCTACCTTGATCGTACGCGGGAGCACCGTAAGACTGTTCAGCTCTTCCTGTCTTACGACCCTAATAAATTGGGGCTCCCTGTCTCCAAGCGTACTCTGTCCATCTGGGTAGCTGACTGTATCGCTTGGACTTATGGGGCAGCAGGCCTCTCGTTGGAAAGTCGAGTCACGGCTCATCGGGTTAGGGCGAAGGCTGCGTCAGTGGCTTACCTCCGCTCTGTTCCATTGGCAGACATCTGCCGGGCCGCTACTTGGTCTTCGAGCCAGACTTTTGCAGCCCATTACTGCCTCGAGAGGGAGTCCCGCAGGGACAGTGCTTTCGGACAGGCAGTCCTCCGTAATCTCTTCGAGGTTTAAGCAACTCCTACCCTCCATCCCGGATGTTGGGCTACCGGTTGGAGATTAGTCAGAGAAGATTCCTTCCTTCGGTGCTACTGAGCTTGAGGGAGCTCATTTTTTGTGCTTAGGGTCTCCGGTAGCCTTAAGCAGGGGAGTCCCATATGTGAGGACTGACTTCCTGCTTGGTCCTGGAGAAAGCGTAGTTACTCACCTGTAACAGGTGTTCTCCAGGAGCAGCAGGAATCAGTCCTCACAACCCTCCCTCCTCCCCTTGGAGTTGCAGTCATATGATTTAGTTTTTGCAAATTTTTTGCTGTCTTTTCGCTATGTCATCAGACTGGCCAAGATGGCACCTTTGGGCGGGAAGGGGACCGCGCATGCGCGCTGCAATTCCCAAAGGCTTTCTTTGAAAGCTGGGGAAAATTGCTCCGCGAGGGCTCCGTCGGCGCCGACGTCACCCATATGTGAGGACTGATTCCTGCTGCTCCTGGAGAACACCTGTTACAGGTGAGTAACTACGCTTAGTCCTTCCAAGATTTTCTTTAGTAAAAACAGAGCAGAAGTATTTGTTTAGCATTTTCGCTTTTTCAATGTCACTTTCCATGAATCCGTTCCCAGCATTTTGTAGTCCTGCAATTCCACCTCTAATTTTTCTCCTCTCCCGAATATACCTGAAGGAAGTTTTTTCGCCACACTTCACATCTTTAGCCATCTTTTCTTCTGCCTTTGATTTTGCTATATTTATTTCTCTTTTTGTCTCTTAGTTTGATCCTGTATTCTTTTCTGTGTTCCTCTATTTGTGAATGTCTGAATTTTGTGAAAGCTGTGGGGTTTTTTTTACCTTTATTTGTGCAGCCACTTCTTTGGAGAACCTAATAGGTTTCCTTTTCCTCTTGTTTTTATTTAATTTCTTTACATATTTATCTGTTGCCCCTTTTATTGCCTAATTTCGTTTAGCCCAATGCAACTCCACTTCCCTTAGCGCTTCCCACCCTGCCAACTCCTCCTTCAGGTATTTGGTCATTTTACTGAAGTCAGTGTTTTTGAAGACTAGAACTTTGAGCTTGCTGTGATTGGACAGTACCTTGGCTTTTATCTCAAACCACACTGTGTAAGGATTGCTGCTGCTTATATGGGCACCCATCCAGACATTTGACACGCTATCTCCGTCGTTTAACACTAAATCCAGCATCAAGCTTTCCCTGGTCAGTTCCATCACCATTTTTTCTAAGTAATGCATCTTGGAAGGCATCCACAAATTTTTTACTTCTGCCCAGATTTGCAGAAGGAATACTCCAATCCACATTGGTTAGATTAAAGCCACTCAATATGATCACTTACCCCTTTGTGGCTATCTTTGCAATATGTATAATCAATTCACTATCTATTTCTTTGGTTTAAGTTGGAGGCCTGTAGACTACACCAGTATGGATGACAGTGCCATCTCCTCTTTCCAACACAATCCACTGCGCTTATTTTCCCCATGTCCCCTGCATTTCAGTAGCTTTAATATTGCTTTTGACATGTAGGGCTACTCCCCCTCCTTTTCTATCCTCTCTATTTCTTCTAAATAAATTATAGCCAGCTATGGCTATATCCCATGCATGCAACTCATTAGACCATGTTGCTGTAATGGCCACAATGTCCAAGTCCATTTCCACCATTTATTTATTTAACAATCTCTTATATACCGCAGCTTCCTAAGATCAGCTGCGGTTCACAATTAACAACAGGCAACAAATCATGGATTTGTTTTACATATAACGTCATATAACTATAAACAATGTACAGTAAACAGAAATGTTGAACAGATAGCACTGAACAGTGCAACACTATATACATTATGTACATTAACATTATATTATTAAATACATATACAAGTTATGTGGGATATAATCATTATGAATAGTACAGATGCAGATAGGGCAGGTTTTCTTTTCTGTTATAGTGAGATGTAGATAAAACTGTTTAGCCTTTGTCTAATTCTTTTGATGGCTGTTCTATAGTGTTGTAGTGCATTGTAAAGAGGTGTGTTTTCAGTTTTTTTCGGAATTCATTAATCTCTGTTAATGTTCTTAGTTCAACAGGGAGGGAATTCCAGGCTGTTGGGGCTGCATGTGAGAACGCTCTGTTGTTTGTTGATTTATTAGTTTTTATGAAATCTATGGGGGTTTTAAGTTTGTTTAGTTGATTTTTTCTTTGAGTAGGTTTTGGATGTTCTTTGGTAATTAAGTTACTTAAAGTAGATGGAGTCAAATCAAATAGTGATTTAAATACTGTTATTAGTGTTTTATATGTTATTCGGATTTGAATTGGAAGCCAGTGAAGGGATGCTAGAATTGGTGTGATATGTTGATGAGAGTGTGTTTTTGTTATAATCCTAGCTGCTGAGTTTTGTGCGAGTTGCAGTCTTTTGATGTTTTGTTTTGATGTGCCTAATAATATAAGGTTCGCAAAATCAAAGTGGGGGGTTATAGTGGCTTGGATTATACTGATAAAATCATGTATGTAAACAAGAGGTCTAAGTTGTTTAAGTATTTTAAGTTTGTAGTAAATTTTCTTTGTGGTATTTCTGATATGGGTATCTAGAGTGAGATGTTTGTCTAAAATGACTCCTAAGTATCTCACTTCATTCTTTATTTTAATTTCTTGGTTTTGAAGTGTTATATGTGTTGGTGGGGTATAATCTTGGTTTTTGGTGACTATTAGCACTTCAGTTTTAAGGCTTTCATTAAGGCTTTCATTAAGGCTTTCAGGTCAGTAACTTTGTTGGCTAGGCTTCGAGCATTTGTGCTCATTGCTTTCCAGCATTTGTTGACTGGCTTGCCTGTATTTTGCATGGAATTTGTTCTACCCATCTATTCCCACTTGTCATTGGTATTGACTGTTTTGACTAGATTGCAAGCTCCAATGAGCAGGAACTGCGTACGCCTTGTATTGCTATGTAAATATTCAATGTAGTAGTAGTAGTAGTAGATGCTTATATCACTAATAAGACTACACGTTGAACTCTTTGGTGTGTTTTTTTATGATTATTGAATTGTGAAAAGAAGTATTTTAGGTCCAATTTTTTGGAGGTGATTTACATTTTTATGCCTTTTTCTCATTTTTCCAGCTTTGGAAAAAGACCTCAGATTAAAACTGGTTATACATGGGCTTCAGCAAGATTGTTGATGTTTCCATATACACATTAGACTCCTCATTGGACAAGCTTTCCAATGACTAGATGGAACGAGCGAGAATCCACAAGCACATACAGGAAAGGAAGCAACAGAATTTGCAAAACAAGAGAAAAGATTCTTCAAGAATTAGACCAGCAAATGAGGAAAAACAAGTTACAAATGCACAAAAACAGTGGGAACTACAAAGTGTTGCTCCAGGAACACTTTATCAGTCACCTTCTGTGGTGGTATAAACCCCATGTCCTGATGGCAGCTGGTGGATATACAGGGCTGTGATATGAATCGTCCCTGTACGTCTGGGTACCTGGCCCACCCCCGCTCTTCCCACTCTCTGCTCCCATTCTGCCTATCTCCAGATCTCCCCACACCGTGCCTATGTGCATATGGGAAGATCACTTTGCGGAATATGGGTCAGGCGGCTAGCGGGGCTGCACATTCTACCGGGATGTACAGCCCCGCTATTTGCTTTAATGAATCGGGCCTTAAGAGAATTACAGAGAATAAAGAGGTTATGATCATCTGGGACATTCCTATTTGACAGATAAGAAACTGGATGTGAGGAAATCTGACACAGTGGTAAAAGAGAAAAACACCAGAATAGCATTATAACAGAGGTGCTGGCTCTGAGTGATTATTCTGCGAATTGCGTGGAGAAGCAGAAGATCCTAAAGTAACAAGAAATAAAGTCAGAGACCAAAAAAATGTGGCAGAAAGATACAGAAATATTTCCCATTGTATTGGGAGCCACAGGTTTGATAAAGAAGAATTTCCAAGCACGTTTTGACAAACTAGCCATGTATGTTGCATCTTACAAACTCAAGAAGGAAGCTCTTGTTGGCACGATGCACATGCTATGTCGAGTATTAGTAGTAAATTTGAGAGATTGAGATCATACTCTACATACCCCAGTTTAGAAGTGAGGTTCATAGCTCTCATGGTATGTGCCTAAACTAACCCATTTGGAGAAACTGCCCCCAGAGATACGTCTTTTACAGTCTTCTGTATACTGGCGATGGGGCATAAATAATGGCTGTACAGAAAACGAATAAATATTTGAAAGGCAGTAATCCAGGATAAATATCATGAGGGTAGTTACCTTGAGTTTATCTTTACCACTGTTACCAAGAAAAGCTGAAACAATTATTCTGTACTGTTTTCATCAAAGTAAAGTTTGACTTAATTAAGAATTAATGAAATGTTAATTTCCCCAGGGAAAATGTAGTAAATGGGATATGAATTGAAAAATGGCAAGTGACAAAAAGATTGGAAACAAAATTATTTACAGTTTGGTCAAAGGGTACACTGAGTAGATAAAATTAAATTTTACTTTTTTTTCATGGATCATGTCTCACTGTTTTCTGGACAAAAATTAGTCAATGCAACAATATATAGATAAGAAGAATCAATTTGCGTGGTGCACCTACTTGTGCTTAATTTGTATTAAATAAATTATGAACAAGGTTACAGTAATGTAAAGTCAAGAAAACTTGTGGGATTGGAACTGTGATCTGTCAGTCTATACTTTAGAGAAGAATACATCTCAACACATTTTTTGATGTGGCTGTTGTATAACAAAGACCTACATTAATACACTAACACTGAAAAGTATTGTTTGAACTGGCATTGGACGAAGAGAGATGACTGTAAATTTTCATTTTATTCTGAACCAGTGGAGCTACGTAGATGGATTTTTGCCTCTTCAGCTCTCTTCATCGTAACAAACCTTTAAAGCTTTCTAATATTAGGCATTTGTGAGTAAGCATTTCTATACAAGATTGATGAAGTGACTCTAAAGTGATGTTAGAACTCAGACACGTCTAAAGAAGCCGTGATGCTGTGCTTCTGTATAAACAGTTCTGACCAACAGTATTGGCATCCTTGCATTTTAGGTATGTTGTGTACAATATCTTGAGAAATAATTGGAAATATTCCAACTCTGTTATCATAATATTTTATGGTATGTTCAAAAGTATACAACAAAAAAAGATGTCTGTGTAACTTAGACATAGTAATTTCTGAGAAGAAAACTAAATATGACTTGGACAGGATTAATGACACCCTTAACTAATATTTGGTTGCACAACTCTAGACCTTCCATCAGCCCATTTCCAGTCCTAGTCCCACATTAGCCATTTTCAGTCCTATCCTAACCCCCATCAGCCCATTTCCAGTACTAGCCTCCCCCAGTCAATCCAATTCCAGTCCTAGCCCCTCCATCAGCCCATTTGCACCCAGCTCCCATCCCCAATCGGCCTATTTACAATCCTAGCCCCATAAAACCATTTCCAATCCTAGCCCCCCATCAGCCATTTCCAGTCCTATCCTAGCCCCCTATCAGCCCATTTCCAGTCCTAGCTTTACCCCATCAGCCCATTTCCAATCCTAGCTCCCTATCAGCACATTTTCAGTCCAAGCCCCCCAATCAGCCCATTTCCAGTACTAGCTTCACCCCATCAGCCCATTTCCAGTCCTAGCCCCTCCCCCCTCCCCCCCCCCCCCTAGCCCTGCATCTGCCTAATCTGCTTCAGAGGGAGCCAGGGAGGCCCGAAGCCCCAGTTCACCTCTGCACAGCCACCAGAGTGAAGAGTGGCTTTTTCCTTCACTCCAGAAGCTATGTTCTCTTGCAGCCCGCCTGTGTGCTGAGTGCCGGAAGGTTAAAGGGCATTTCCTGTCTTGCGTGAAACAGGAAATGCCCTTTAACCTCCCAGTAATCAGCACATTTGGTGGCTGCAAGAGAACACAGCCACTGGACTGAAGGAAAACACCGCTCTTCACTCTGGTGGCTGTGCAGAGGTGAGCCGGGGCTTTGGAGCTCCCCGACTCCCTCTAAAGCCAGTCAGGCAGGCAGACAGACAGCATGTACGGCATGAAATTGGCATGGGGCCCCCTGAAGCACAGGCCCTGTACAAACAACATTATCACACAATAGTTGGGCTGGCCCTGCCAGCTCATGAATGTTTCCAGGATTCCTTTTCCATTGGAAGATTTCAGTTCTTTCCAAAGGTTCTCAGTTAGATTGAGATCAGAATTCATTGCTGGGCACTTTAAAATAGTCCATTTGTTCATTTTTAACCATTGTTTTGCACTTTTTGATGTATGCTTTGGGTCATTGTCCTGCTGGAGGATCCATAACCTTTGACCCAGACCTAGTTTTCTGACACTAGGTAACACATTTCACTCCAAAATACCTTGGAGCCTCACAACATTATGGAACCTCCACCATATTTAACTGTAGGAAGGGGGTTTTGTTTTCTTATAAGGTTCATTTCTTCACCTGTAAATGTATCCCTGGTCTGCATTTCCAAAGAGCTCGGGTTTGGTTTCATCTGTCCACAGAACATTTTCCCAGAAGGATTGTGGTTTCTCAAGGTGGTTTTGGACAAAGATTAGGTATGTCTTTTTATGTCTGTCTTTGAGCAGTGGGTCCTCCTTGGCCTTCATCCATGAAGTTCTTCTTTGTCTAGCACAGTGCATATGGTGTGGGTTGAAACCACCACTCCAGAATGCTCCAGGTCAACCTTAAGCTCTTTGGATGTTGTATGTGCATGTGGTGTTTTTCCAACAATTCACACTAATCTTTGACAACTTCTTGGATTAATTTTCCTCTTCCCACCATATCCGTAGAGGTTCTTAACAGTCCCATGAGCAGAAAGGTTCTTAACATTGCGAGCTGTAGACACAGGAATTTGAAGGTCTTTGGAGATTGTCTTGTACCCCTTTGAAATTTGAAGTTTGGTGGTAATGGCTTTTCTGAAGGTCTCAGGCAGATCCCGTGTTTTCACCTTTATGAAAATGGAACAGGCAGTGAATGTGGCCATTTTAACCATTAGAGTCATCATTCATTGATTGATTCAAGTCATGTGAATACTGACAATTGATCACAGGTGTGCTTAATTTTACTGTAGTTGGAATGTGGTTCTTCTGTTCAAACAGATTTGAATTGTTTATAAGGGTTCCAACAATCATGTCCTGGCAATATCCCAGTTTTTTTATACTTTTTCCTAGTTTCTTTTTTAATTAGTCTTGTTTTATTTGATTCTTTTATGTGTCAAATATGTGTGCTTATATAGTCCAAAGCTATTTTACTGGCCACTTTTTTTTAGGAGATATTGGACATTAAAAACTTAACTTCTTCCATTCACTAGTCATCTGGATTCTCCTCATCCACAAATCCTTGATCTGCTACTGACCCTCAACGGGCTATGTCTTCTTCCTAGCTGCAATGACTCTCTTTCAGCAGCTGCCTGCTCCTGATGCTTTTTTGGTGCCTTTTGGGAGCCATCGTGTCCCATGATTCCTATATCTTATCCTCTTCCCTGCACTGCTCAGGAGTTTTCAATGCCAATGTGAGTAGCCAATGGCATCTGAGAAAAGGAAGTCCATCTTGTACCTATATCTTGAATAAACTGGTGCACAGATACCATGTTTCCTGATTCAGACTCAGCTCACATCTACCCTTCATACTCTGTTACTTTATTCTGCACTTCTCAATCAGTAATTTCAGGAGAAAGCTGCTACCTCTCTTTGTCCCCTGACCCAGGAAGGGCTTCTTTCTGCCAGGTGCAGCTAATATTTAAAGCATTGGATTCCATCAAAGGCTCTCTTCTTCATTGCCTTCATCATGTTCTTGTCACCATCTGTTACGAAATAACCAGGAACCACAGTTGTATCTCTGAGCTATTTACCAGCTCTACCTCTCATTGCCCTTATTTTGCTAAGATCCATTACCTGGGTGTGGAGCACTGCCCACCTGTATCTTACTCCTGGTACACCCCTGATATACTTACACCCTGCCCAAATTCAACCAGTGTATTGTCAAGGAGAAGTAGGTGTATGCAGCATTCTGACTGGTCCAGATCTCACTTGGCCAGATGTTCCTGCAACTTGGTACAGCATTGATTAATAGCATGGTGATTACCTGCCTAATATTGGTTGTTCTGGAGGGCACTTGGTAATTGAAGGCTAACAGGTACAGCAGCCACCTCTACAACCTCACATTTTCAACCACCTACAGGAGTGTATTTCTCTGATGCACCATGTGTCAGCTTGTCTCTGCTCCAGGACTGTGGTGCTGAGCGCCATCCCCATCTCCTCCATGAATGTAGGAGTGGCTTGCCTGCCACCTCACCTGGAAAAGAGGCTTGAAAGATAGACTTACTTAAACTTTTAAGGAGCTTTCCAGCTGATGCTTTTTGCAGTATAAGATAGAGTCTCTTGCCTAGAATCAGCACCCTCCCTTGAAATCAGCTCTAATGGGTGGTGTTTGTGCAAAAGATGTTGCATACTGTTAATAGAAGGCAATTAGAAGAAAGTGAATGGGCCATCTTTCAAACAGTAACTATATTATGTAAAGCACTGTAAAATACAGTACCTCCATGCCTTTCCTTTTTACATGGGTTCTCCTCTTTGATTCCTTAAGGGCTGCTATAGATAGACCTGGGGATGAGGGTGGAAGATGAAAGACCAGGGCATTCCTTCCATTCTCTATTGCTTGATATTCTTTTAAGGTGCTCCTAGTCCTGGTCACTTTCTCTGTTTTTACTGCCTATTACACTAGCAACTAGTGTTTCCAAAACCCCTCTGTTAGTCGGCTGATTCTGGAAATCTCTCATGCAATAATTCATCTTTTTCAACATCTTCCAAAACACGCTTAATATACCTTCCGCAAGGTACAGGTACACACAAGGTAATTATGCACAAAAAAATCTCAAATTATGGACTGAAAAAAATCTGAATTATGCAAAAGTGAATACTTTCATTTTTCACACTAATATTAAATAATGGTATAGAACTTGCTTACAATCAATACAGGTACAGTACTTTTGCATCAGTCATGAGTATATTCCTGAAACCAGATGCCTTAAGCCAGTTTCTCAGTGTATGACTACACGTGTAGAGTGACTGAGGGAAGTGTGTTGGGTGAGAAAATGGGTGCAATGTGTTTGTGAGTACAGTATGTGAATGCTTGTGTGAATGAATGATAGATTACTACTACTGATCATTTGTATAGCGCTACAAGGCATAGATTGCAGTGAATTTGAAAGATAAAGGATATGTTTGCAAGTATGGGTCTGTGCGTGCACAGTTGAAAATTTGTAATAGTGGGTGTGCTCTTGTGATATAGTATGTTGACTTAGGGCATTTTCTCCAAAAGGGTTAATTTTGTGGATACCATGTGTCACACCCCCTTTCTCAGCGTATAGGCGGTTGCCTAAAGGAGTGGGAAATGTGCCAGATTATCCTTGTAAGTGCTGATGCTTGGTATCCCTGTAGTTGTGGCCCAAACGAAAGACAGCCAAGGTTTTGTGTGATAACAAAAACTTTATTTGTTGCACAGGATTCTGTCATCTATCCTCCCCTAACCAGAAACAAAACGGTGGATACTTTTATATGCCAATATAAAGTCCAACTGAAATACAGTCCAACCTGATCCTTCTCAGGGTTGTCAGATTATGTACAAAGTTAATTCAACTTCTTCTCATCAACGAACAGCTTAAGTAGCAGCTAATCACTTCCATAGCTTTCACCATATTCAGCTGCTTACAGACATTGAGTTTCACTCTAGCAGAACGCTGCTTCTCTCCGTGCAAAGTCAGTAGCATGAATTACTTATCAGCACTTCTCTTATACAATACTATTAACAGCTTCACTCTTGGCAACACATAGCACAGTCTGCTTCCATGTCAGAATAAGACCTATCTGATTTGGTTGAACCTAACTGCATGGATTCAACATCTGAATCAGACGTCTCATGATTCACATCAGGGTACTGCAGATCAACAGGCTTCCATGGTTCCAAATGGTGTCTAAGCTGTTTCCACTCTCTATTCCTTTCCCTCAGTAGAATATAATTATAACTAGAATCAGCAGCCTCCTTTAAAGTGGTGTTAAAGGAACTCAACTGGCTTGCTCCTCTTCTAGTACGTCTGGGTTGCAAAGGTGGGTAAAAAGACAAGTCTCTGTTCTTGCACTGCTCCTGTTTCACTGGCACAGCGTGAGCTAGCGTTAGCTTCTCTCGTCGAAGCCTACCATCAGCTGATGAATTAAGAACAGCTGAGGTACTTCCTAAGCTTCTGCTAGAATCTGGCTTCCTGCACTTGGAACGCTTAGGTAGCTTATCATACAGAGTTTTATACTTGGTTAAACTCTCACCTCTGTTCACAGCTTCTAGGGAAGAGTCTAGGGAAGATATACTCTCTCTTCTGGTTAAGGGTTCCAGCCTCTCCCCATGAGAATAAAAGTATGTTCCCACCTGCTTCTCCTGGCTGTCTGGTTCGCGTTGACCTCTCTCTCTCAGAGGAAGCTTGCTCCCCTGCTGTCTCAGAGACCTCCGTGTCTCACAGCAGTCTGGATGGCAACTTTCCCAGCACCATGTGCTATCCTGGCAATGGCTGCTCCACCCTTTGCTTCTCTCTGCCTCTTGGTCAGAGTCAGGTCCTGAGTCTCCTGCCTGAACACTTCCTGTTCTCCCAGGCACTCCTCCTGCTCCTCCACGAACTCTCCTCAGATCAGAACTCAATCTCCTCCTCCCACTCGAACTTAGTCTCCTCCCCGAACTAACTCTCTCTGTTACTTCCTGGTTAAGAGCATTGGGCTGTCCTATCCGGTTTGACTCCGCCCCCTTGCCTCTTACGTCAGCTCCCCTGTTTGTCCTGGAACTGGGGTGTGGCTCTCTCACTGCCTTTCTGTGCAGAGAGTTTCTCTGGGCTTGTGCTTTAACCCCTTCCTTGCCTGCCTTAATGTGTGCATTAGAGGAAAGCTGCAGTTTTAAACCCATTTTCTCTCTGTTTAAAGCCTCTGCATCATCACACATGACAGTCGTGAACCTCACTTCTAAGCTAGGGTATGTGGAGTATGATCTTAGTCTCTCAAATTTACTGTTAATGCTCAGCATAGTACTTGCATTGTGCCAAAAAGAGCTTCCTTCTAGAGTTCTTAAGATGTAACAGGTATGGGTAGTTTATCAAGATGTGCGTGGAAATTCTTCTTTATCAAGCCTTTCACTCCCAGTACAATGGAAAAGATTTATGTATCTTTCTGCCACATTTTCTTCATCTCTGACTGTATTTTTTTGTACTTCAGGATTTTCTGTCTCTCCACACGATTCACAGAATAATTGCTTGATACCAACACTTCTATTGTCAATGCTGTTCTGCTATTCTTCTCCTTTACCACTATGTCAGGTTTCCTGGCATCCAGTTTCTTAACCATCAGAATGGGAATGTTCCAGGTGATCATAACCTCTTCATTCTCTGTTATTCTCTTAGGGTCATGATCACAGTGCTTTTCAGTGACAGTGATGTAATGTATACAGAATTTCCAGTGGAGGAAGCATGCTACTTTGTTGTGCCTTTCTGTATAAAAATTTTTCATCATTAGAACTTCACAGCCTGCTATAAGATGAGTCACTGTTTCAGCTTTCTTACACAATCGACATATGTCTGTTTTGCCAGTTTTTTCAATACTCGCCATAAACCATCTCATCCATAATCCGCTGTCCTGGGCTGCAACTATCAATCTTTCATCCTTCGGTTTCAGTTCATCTCTTCTTAACCATTCATGTGTCCATTTTTGATCGACAAAAGGTTCTTGCAGTAAAACTCTGTATGTTCCACTGTATTTGTGCATTTGCCACTTGTTTTTCCTTGCTTGCTGATCTAATTCTTTGAAAAAAAAGTTTCTGTTGTTTTGCAAATTCTGTTATTTCCTTTCCCATGCATGTCTGTGGATTCTCACTCATTCATTTTACTCGTCGGAACACGTGTCCAAGTTTGATGATGGAGACAGACTCTGGATGTTTACTTCCATATTTCAGCACTTTTTGAATATTTGGATCCAATGATGCTGTCAGGTAGGCTTGGAGGCCTATGATAGTAGCTCTGTAGGTATAATCAATCTCTATAAGTCCTAGCCCTCCTTCATCTCTAGGAATGTACAGTCTTGGCATACTTTGATTCTTGCAAATTACTTCATGAGCATGGACAAGTTTTCTTGTTCGCACATCCAGTTTTTCAAGATCTTTAAGAGGCCAGTCCACAATCCCAAAGCTGTATGAAAGTACAGGAATTTCTAGCTGATTAATGGCTTGCATCTTATTCTGTGATGTTAAAGCACTTTTCAATAACAATTTTAATCTTCTGTAATATTCTTTACTGATCTTCTTTCTCAATAGTTTCTGATCGAGTGTATTCCTTCTTCTATTCCGAGATACTTATATATGCCTTCCTGTTCAAGGTCCTTGATGTCACAGCCCTCAGCAAGGAATATGTTTTCAGTTTTGCTCAATTTTCCTCTGAAAAAGGTTGCCTTATCACACTTGTCAAGGCCAAAAGTCATCCTGAAGTCATTAGAAAAGCTTTTCACCCCACATAGTTGCTCTGCTAATTGTTGGTCTCTGGAATTGTAGAGCTTCAGATCATCTATAAATAGTAGATGGGAAGTTGCTTCTGGGTTGTTACATTCTTTAGGGGTCAGGCTAAATCCAAATCCCAAAGAATTGATGAGAGCACTCAATGGATTAAGCGCCAAACAAAACAGAAGTGGTGATAGGGAATCTCCCTGAAATATTTCTCACTGGATCTTAATGTTAGGAATAGTGTACTGACCATCTTCATATCTCAAAAAGAGTGTGGTTTGCCACATTATCATAGTGGACTTAATATGCTCTATCACATCAGGATTTATTTTATACATTTTAAGACAATGTATTATCCAAGAGTGTGGGACACTGTCAAAAACTTTCTTATAATCAATCCATACTATACTGAGATTTCTGTCTTTCATAGCAATGGCCATGATGGCCTTATTCAACATTAACTAGTCTTTCGTTCCATATGCTCCTCTCTTATTACCCTTTTGCTCTATTGCCATGATGTATTGAGCTCGATGTGATCATATTTTCTGTCTGCATCTATCGCAGTGAACAGCTTATAGATCGTAGGTAAACAGGTTATTGATCTATAATTTTTAGGAATGTTACTCTGGTCTCCCTTTGGAAGGAAAATTATTCTTCCTGCGGTGTTAAGTCCGGCTGCTCGAACAATTAATTTTTGCAGTTCTCCTGGTCTTGGTGGAGTGATGTTAACTGTTTGAGCCAAAAGTTAGTTACTCCATCTGGGCCAGGACTCTTCCAGTTCGGGGCTTGTTTTAACCTGCTTTTCAGCTCTTGCTTTGTTACTACACGCCATTCCATAGGTTTGATGTTTTTTTTTTCTAAATGCTCCTGTATGCAGGGTAACCATTCTGCTTCTTGATTGTGCTATATAGGGTCCTCATATAGCTTTCTCCAGAAGGTTTTGGTTTTGGCTTTGGTTGGTGGTGCTTTTACCAGATTAATGCTCTCTCCCAATTCCCTGTAGAATTGTTTTGGGTTCTCTCTAAATAATTTATTTTTATATCTTTCTCTCCTGTTTTCTTCATATCTTCGAAGGTTTTGTGCTTCTGCTGCTATTTTCTATTTATTGTTGGAACATATAAATTTCGGGCCCGATTTTTGAAGGCCTTTATACAGTTCACTTCCCTAGTTACCTATGTAAAGGCCTTATCTTGGATTTTCAAAGGGCACCTGCATGGGTAGTGCCCTTCGAAAATCCCGGATATGTCCCTAACGCGCCCAGGTGCTATCCATATAGCATCAGGGTGTGTTGGGGGCATTCTGGGGCAGAGTAGAGGTGGGCCATGGTGCTACCCATGTAGAATCGATTTTTGATGCTACATGGTTAGTGCTCTGCACCTTAAAATAGGCGTGGGAAAACCTCACCTATCTTTAAGGCATTAGGGCTAACCATCAAAAATCGGTGCTACACGGGTAGCTCCTGTGGCTTCCTGTCTGTGCAGCGACACCTGGATTTTTTATGCTGGGGCCAATGCGGCGCAAAGCACAGCCCAATTGAAATTTGGAGCCGTCAGGTCTTCTTCTGTTAATGCAGCATACTTCATCTTGATGTCTTGGATCTTCCTTAATGTCTTTGATGATCTTAATCCTTTTAGATACCCGTCTATCAGGGATACCTCTGCACGCAATGATAGTATTTTTCCTTTGATGCACTTTTTCCATGGAGAAACTGTTATTGTTCTCTTTTTCTTCTGGCCTTGCACTTTAGTTGTAGTATTCTTCCAGTAATAATTTCAGCTGCACAATGTTGCATTCGATTAATTTCAGTGATGTCAATAAATGGTCCCTTTATACTAGATATGGGTTTGTTCATCTTTATCATACTTCTAATATTAGGTGTTAAATTTAGCTTAGGTAATCTTTCCTTTGCTTGAAACTCAGCATATTCATCTCTTTCCATATGGACTAGGAATTCTATCTTGAATTCCTCCACCTCTGAGTCTTTCTTCTCCCTTTTTTCTTCCTCCTCTTCAGTTAATTTGTTGACTCTTCCTTTATTCAGCCCTCTCTCCTGCAGTTCCAGATCTCTCAACTCCATCTCCCGCTCAACCTCTCTTTCCTTTTCTCTGTCTTTCTTTCTTCTGGTACAATCACTTAGGTCCACTCCTCCCTTAGTTTCTTCAAGTTGATGTCATTCACATACTTCTTTACTTAGAAATGTGAAATTAAAGATCTTAAATTTGCATCTGTTGCTTTTTGCAGTTTTTCTAGTGGCAATTTTCCTCTTTCTTCCAGCTTTTGGTGGATTCTCTTTGTATACCCTCTCGGTTTAAATATAGGGGTTGTAACATAAAAATTGCAGTAAATTATCTTCTGCAGAATCCCACTTAAGCACAGTTAATCCTCTTAAGTTTGTCATTCATTTCCATGGTTTATCTCCTGCCACAGTGGGTTCATGAGCAGGCTCACCGTGGCCTTTATCGGGGAGGGATGTCATCTACATCTGCAGCACTTGCACTATCGCAACCACCATTATTAGCCATAGTGCATAAGCTATGGGCGGGTATTTTTTTTATCCTGGGCGACGTGCGGCCAGTATACATTTTGCTTCTTCGTTCCTACCATACTTCAATTGTAGTGTCACCTTACTGAGATTTGGTATAGATGTTGCCTTGGCTGTGTGTGTGTGTGTGTGTGTGTGTGTATGTGTATGTACATGGCTCTCCTTATGCTAAGTCCTCTATCTTGTCTCCTTCAGCTCACAGAGGATCTCTAAAGGAAAAAAGGGGACTGTTGTAGTGGTTGATAGGGCAGACTAGATAGGCCATGTGGTCCTTTTATGTCATCATGTTTCTATCTTCCCTTCCGCACAGGTCTCCTTACCTTCTGTTGTCCCAAGCAGCTTACCCCCTCCCTCCACACACATCATCTACCTCAAGTCATCTCTTCTTCAACACATGTCCCCTTACCCTCTATTGTCCCAGCAGTTCTTTTCCCCCCCACACATCCCCTACCCTATTTTCTTCAGCTCATCTCCCCTTCCACACATGTCCCATTATCCATTGTGTTCTACTTCCACATTCCCTAAACTTCTTGTCTCCCCCAATAAGTCCCTTCCTCAGCTTCTCTACCAGAATTCTATCTTTCAGCCTATCTTCCAGCACTACACATTGCTGGATGGTACAGCTCTCATACAGCTGGTGTCATGGCCTTCCTGTACCTCATGGCACTAGGATAGTGCTTGAAATTCTGTGCTATTCACTCTCACAAGAACAGTACAGGACTTTGACACTATGCTGACTATATGCTGGAAGATATGCATGATGCAGAAAGCTGGAACAACAGTTATATTTGAACTATTGGCTCCATCTTCCACCGACTTGCATGATATTCATGTAAAATTATGCACTTATGCGAATGTTCATATTTATTGAGAAAATTATGCATGCACATAATTCCACAGGGTGTAGACAGGGGGTACCTGCTACTATGTTCTGCTGATGGCCATCTGGCACCTCACCCTGAACTGCCTTCTTTTGCCCCTATACGGAGACGGGAGGTGACAACTGGAATTTTACAGTTTCACTGAAGCTTGTATCTGCAACTGTTGGTACTCACCTCCTAATAAATATCTCTTTATCTTGCCTGGTAGACTATAGGGTTCCTAATACCAGTTTGCTGTTTATTATCGCTAGTGCTGCTGTTGCTCCTCAATCTCTTGAGAGGATCAATCAGTTTTCTTATTCTGCTTCTCCCACCATCCCGATGTCTACCCCACTAGACTATGTGCAAACTATGTGATTCAAGCAGAGAGAAACAGTTGCTATCTTTTGTGTAATGGTACAGATTGTATTTCATAGAAATATAGAAAATAATGGCAGAATAAAGGCCATGTGGCCTATCCATTCTGCCAGTCCCTTTCTCTCTTTTAGAAATCCTTTGTATTTGCCTCGTGCTTAATTGAATTCGGATACAGTCCTTGTCTCCACCGTCTCCATGCAAAGTCACACATCCACTGCTCTTTCCATAAAGAAATATTCCTTTAGATTACTCCTGTCTGTTCACGTTCACCTCCATCTTATGCCCTCTCATTCCAGAGCTTCCTTTCAATTGACAGAGGCCTGCCTGCATTGCAAGGTCTCTTCATTATTGCATAAACATTGGCATGCCTTAAGTCTTCACGCCTGTTTTAATAAAAAATTGATGTTAGCATATGCACGTGGTGACAATCTTTGCAACAAATTAGTGCATTCCACTACTTTAAAAGATCGACCCTTGACCTTCAGTGAGAATCCAGGCCATTTTGCCTGTGGCAAATGTTACTTTTGCATTTTGACAATTGAAGGCCCATCATGGCATGATACAAGAGGAGACAACCAACTTACCCCCTTTGTGGGTTACCTTATAGTCTGCCCCTGCTGTCTTTAATATGTGGGTCGTACAACACGACCAGTAAAGGTGCGGTTAAGTGAGCATGGATCTCGACTTTGAACATGAACAACATCAGCCCCAATTGTTAAACATTGTCTAGCTTTGGGCATACCTTTGACCAGTTGAGTTTTTATCTGGATTTTATACCTATGCACCCTCGGGGGGGGGGGGGGGGTGTAAATGAACATACAAACTGCAGAAAAGGGAGCAAAGCTGGATTTTCCATTTACAAACGGTAGCTCCTTTAGGCCTTAATGCTGACCTTGAATGGTCTAGCTTAGTATAACATCTATGGACTGTCAACACCCTTGCTCCTAAGTCGGACCAGTGCACAAACCTGCAGCCCGCCCCCCATCTGGCCACCTACAGCCAGGGTCGGACTGCAGGGAATGTCCTCGGCTCCCCCCCTTGCCCCATCTGCACCCCGGGCCCACCGATCCAATATGTACAGGAAAGTATTCCACCTCAGAGTTTTAATAACTTCCCTGTACAAGTCACTGGCCCTGGACGTACAGGGCTGACATTAGAATCAACCCTGTACATCCAGGGCCGGCAACCACCCACCGCTGTCCTAACCCCACCCCTGATCTGCCCTCTCCCCACCCCATCTAACTTCCCTGTACAACCGGCAGGAAAGTTAACCAGCAGGGAGGCCCACGAATAGCAGGGATGGACGTCCTGTTGGGACGTCCTTCCCTGCTATTTGGGGGACAGATTAACCCCCTTGGTGTTTTCACAAGATAAAGTATTGCATATTTAGTTTGAACTTTGAATAAATTGAGTAAAAGGAGCCTCTACAGTGGGGAAGTGAGCTATTTCTTTTACCCTTCCTTTTGAATGAAGCTCCGACAAACCTTTAGAGTTTCACTTTTATCGATATTAGAATTAGAGCCTCTGTACAATACTGATTGCTATTTGGTTACCAATTTAAATTTTGGATTGTTTCACTAGAGACTACTAGTGCATTGCATGTATGCCATGGAGGTATCTAAACATGTGTATCATATCTCCTTTCTCCCTTTTGTCTTCCAAAGTATACATTGTGAGATCTTCAAGTCTGTCCCCATATACTTTATGATGGCCACTGATCATTTTAGTAGCTGCCCTCTGGACGACTCCTTCCTGTTTATATGTTTTTGAAAGTGCAGTCTCCAAAATTGTACACAGTACTGCTAATGTGGTCTTAACAGAGGCACTATTACCTCCTTTTTCCTGCTGGCCTTTCCTCCCCCAATGCACTGAGCATCCTTCTGGATTTTGCTTTCACCTCTTCTATGTGGCAAAAACACACATAGAAGAAAAATGTCTAAAGATGTGAAACAAAGTAACAAAACTTTTTTTCAGGTATATTGAAGAGAGAAGGAAGGTCAGAGATGGAACTGTAAGCCTCAAAGGCGCTGAGGACCAATTTGTGGAAAGTGACAAGGGAAAAAGTGGAAATGCTAAGTAAATACTTCTATTTTGTATTCATGAAAGAAAATCCTGTGGAAGGACTGCACATGATTGAAAAAGGTATTAATGGGAATAGAGTAGATACCATTCCATTCCAAGAAGAAAGTATTTATGAACAGCTTTCAAAACTGAAAGTGGACAAAGCCATGGGCTCAGATGAAATACATCCCAGGATACTAAGACAGCTCAGAGAGGTTCTACTGTGATCCTTGGAGATGGGGGAGGTTCTGTGAGATTAGAAAAGGACTGATGTGGTCTCTCTTCATAAAAGTAGTAACAGAGAAGAGGTATGAAACTACAGGTTTGTAAGTCTTACCTCGGTGGTGGGAAAAGTAATAGACATGCTGCTGAAAGAGGAAGAACTGTATGAAATGGGTGTGAGAGGCTGATGTGGAAAGATGAGGAAAGGGACATTGGAGTAATAATGCCAGAGGATCTTAACGTGGAGAAACAATGCAACAAGGTGATGACCAGTATCTGAAGGATTCTAGGCTGCATACAGAAGGAATAACTAGCAGAAGGAAAGAGGTATTAATGCTCCTGTTCACATCATTTGGAGTACTTTGTTTAGTTTTAGAGACTGTACCTCACAAAGGATATAAAACGACTTGAAGCAGTACAGAGGAAGGTGACTAAAATGAAAACAGACTTGAAGACCTAAATATGTATACCCTAAAGGAAAGGAGGGAGAGAGAGGATTTGATACAGACATTTAAATACTTAAAGGGGTATGTTTACTAAACTGCAGTAACATTCCCTGCATTAGGTCTCCCGGATGCCCATAGAAAGGAATGGGCGGTGCATCATCACGGCAAGCCATGACAGGTAACACGCAGCAGAGGGTGCCCTAGGCTAACGTGCATTACAAAGCGCCGTACAAGGCACCTAGCATAAGGCGCCCTACAAGGCGCCCCACAAAGTGCTGTAACCTAAGGTGCCCCAGGTCCAGGTGCCACAATGATGTTAAGGTGATCCAAGATATGATGCTGTAAGGGCAGTAAGGTGACCCAAGTTGACAAGCATGATATGTAAGGCTTAAACCCAGATGTAACCCTAACACTGCACCGAGCACCAAGCAAAGGCAATGGACAAGTGATGGAAGGAAGGAGAGGTGGGAGCTGATGGACCCACCAAGTCTGCGTGCAGCCTATGTGGCAGCCAGTAAAGTGGACAAACATATCAGAGGCAGCTGTACAGATGCACAGGGTGTTGTCAATGTAAACTGCTACAATGACAGTGGGTGGCAGAGGATGGGAATACGTGTCCACCAGTGGAGGTAGAGGTGGACAAGACAAGTGCAATGATAGGAGGACAGAGGAGTAGTAGTGCCATGCAGAGCAGACACAGGAGAGGCAAACATGAAGAGCCGCAATGCAGAAAAGGGTACCAGTGCAGGACATGGGATAGCAGCCTGCACATGAAGACAGGATGCCACACAGCTGACACATGCAGATGGATGGACTGAGGGACTGTTTTCAACTGTGGTGACGGTGTTTGGGGCTGGCAGTACTGATCTGTGAGGGTATGACTGTTAGCGGCATGCAAATTATCTTGGGGTACAGGTGGCTGGGGGGATGTCCAGTCTGTGCCCTGGCAACTATTGGCTAGGGTGGTCAGGGTATTTTTTGCTTCGACCAGTGGCTGTCTTGCTGATTTCCCATATCTATGTTCCTATGTGTCACCTAGGCATCCGCCTGGTCTGCCCTGTGCCCCAGCTGCCCCCACTACACGTCCCACCTGCAGCCCCCTATGCCCCATTCGCACCGTCACCATGGTGGCCTTTCATACTTGGGCTGTTGCTGCACATGGAGCACTACTATCACTTTTCTTGGGCTCCCTGCCTATGCTGTACATTGCTGACACTTAAATGGTTTCTCTCTCTTGCAAATGTGTGCTAACGCCAGGTTTTCAGTTGCGGTAAGATTCAGCCCTTTGGTTCCCCACGTTAGTGTGGAAGGGGCCTCTCCCCGCCCATTGACCCGTTCTCTCTGCCCTCTCTCCACCCTCTGCGGGACTTACTGCAGCCGGGAACACTAATGCACATTATGTAACATTAATGCGTATTATCTTACGCGCGTTAACATTACCTAACACGTGTTAACGTAGCATCTGCTACATTAACGCAGTTTAGTAAACATACCCCAAAGTGTATTATTTATTTATTTAAGAGTATTTATATCCCGCCTTATCCTTCAATCAAGGTGGTGCACACAGCAACCAATCGAATTATATTGACATTTGAGTTCTCATGCAGTGTTATACTGTACAGTGAAAGTGTGTGTGTGTAAGTCAGTGTTGATTCGAAGTGGGCTATTTACAGCATGAGCTTCTATACAGTGTTATGTGCAAGGAGCATGTGTGGGGGGTTAGGTATTAATAAACAAACCTTTTTCATCCTTCTAGATCTATCTGCTGCTCTTGACACCATTGATCACCACCTTCTCCTTGAAACCCTGTTCTTGCGAGGATTTAGGGGCTCTTTTCTAGTTTTGTTTTTTTCTTATCGCTCCTATCACACCTTTAGTATATGTTCTGGTGGATCTTCCTCCACTACTATCCCACTTTCAGTCGGTGTACCACAGTGATCTGTCGTGGGACCTCTTCTTTTTGCTCTATACGCATTCTCTTGGTGTCATGATATCCTCCCACAGAGTTATGTTCCATATTTATAGAAACATAGAAATCTTCTGTGTTTGTCCAATGCTATAGAAATATAGAAACATGATGGCAGATAAAAAACCTATGGTCTATCAAGTCTGCCCAAACATACTACTACTAAGCTCTACAGTCCCTTATTATTTTCTTTAGAGACATTCAGGTTTGCCTTTCTGCACCTGAACTCTCCAGGAATCCAGGCCCATATCTCAGCCTGTTTGTCTGACATTGCTGCCTGAATGTCCTGCCACCATCTGAAACTGAACATCATCAAGATGGAGCCCTTTATCATTCCGCCTAAAGCCATGTCCCCTCTTCTTCCTTTCTCCCTTTCTGTGTATACCACTATCATGCTTCCTGTTTCCTAAGATCGCAACCTTGAGGTCATATTTGATTGTTCACTCTTACTTTCTCTGCACACATCCAAACAGATATAACATCAGAAACATTCACCCATTCCTTTATGAACATCCTACCAAGAACCTTATCCACTTTTTAGTCACTTGCCATTTAGACTAGTGCAACGTGTTCCTCACTGGTCTCCTCCTGAATCGTCTCTCCCCCACTTCAATCCAGTCAAATTCAGACACACAGCTAATTTTCTGCCAGTGTTACTCTCTTCTCAAGTCACTTCATTGACTCCCTATCCATTTCTACATCGAATTAAAACTTCTCCTACAAGTGCACTCACTCTGCTGTTCTTCAATACTTCTCTTCTCTTAGCTCTCCCTATACCCCTCCTCAGGAACTTTGTTCATTAAGCAAATCACTTTTATCTATGACCTTCTCTTTCACTGCCAACTCCAACCTTTGTTCAATCCATCTTGCTGCACCATATGCCTGGTACAGACTATCTGAGTCCATACATCAGACTAGATCTCTGCTCCTATTCAAATCCAGGGTAAAAACCCACCTCCTTGAGGCTGCTTTTGAATTCTGAGCCCCTTATTTTTCAGTTTTCCACCCATGTGTGATATAACCATTTCTCCTTAGTTTTACCCTAGTCCCCCATTAATCTTGCATAGATTGTAAGCTCTATTGAGAAGGGGCTATCTTTCACGTGTATGTATACTGCACTGCATATTCTTATAGTGCTATACAAATGATAAGAACGTTGTAGTATTCAAAGATGGGGGGCTTTAGAACATGAGGACATGAAATGAAGCTGAAAGGGGGTAAACTTAAAAACAACATTAAGAAATACTTTTCCCTGGAAAGGGTAGTGGATGCCTGAAATGCCCTCCCAATGGAGGTAGTGGGGGTAAAAACAGTGATTAATTCAGAAAGGCAGGTCATTGACATGTGATCCCTATGTAGCAGGAGGATAGAATCAAAAGAAACCAATAACCTTTGCAGTTCAAAAAATAAAGGAGGTTGACTTGCATGGCGCAGCAGATACAATCCCAAACAAAGGCACAGAGGGGAGTAACCTGTACAACTCCGGCCACCTTCTGGGCAGACTAGATGCAACATTCTGGTCTTTATCTGTTACCTGTTTGACTAGCTGAAAGGTATAGGAGTACTTCACCTCCTTATACTGTACCATTCCCTTGGGTTTTTGCTGACCAAATGCATGACTCTGCATTTTTTATCCTTAAATCTTAGCTAGCAAATTCTAGAACATTCTTCAAGCTTTGCAAGATCTCACTTTCATGTTGTTCACAGCTTCCTAGGTATCCAATCTATTGTGTATTTTGGTGTCATCCACAAAGAGGCAAACCTCACCTGACAACCATTCCACAATAGCACTTAGAAAAATATTAAAAAGAACCAGAACAAAGAACAATCCCCCTGACATCCCACTGGTAATGCCCTTATCCTCAACATGAACTCTATTGACCACTACCCTCTATCGCCTCTCACTCAGTTTCTAACCCAGTTTGTCACTTTACAGTCTATACCAAGTGTGCTCAGTATATTTGTAAACTGCCTATAACAAACCATGTCAAAGGCTTTAATGAAATCTAAGTACGCCAGATCTAGTGCTTTCTCTCAGTCCAGATCTCTGATGACCCAGTCAAAGAAATTAATCAGATTCATCTGGCAAGACCTGCCTCTAATAAAACCATGCTGCCTCAGATCCTGAAATCCAGAAACTGAAATGAGATTTATATTTGTATTATGCCTTTTTGGTAATAGTTGAAGGCAAGTTATATTCAGGTTGATTAGATTATAAGTTCTGATGAGCAGGGACTGTCTTACTTGTACATGTACAGCACTAGGCATGCCTTGTAGCGCTATACAAATGATAAGCAGTAGTTGTTTTGTTTGTTGGTGGCTGTAATGTGTACTGTACATATGCTGTGAATTATAAGTGGACTAAAAAAATCACAACACAAATTCAAGTAAGATGGTCAGCTTGATGCATTTCTCTGCAACATGGTGGTAGATTCCAATTCATTAGATGCGCAGCCAAGAAAAATGTCATTCTTCCAATAGCATGTTTGAATTGCACGTCCAAGGAGGAAATTTCTATTGGACTGGTATGCAAAGCCCTTAGCTGGTTGGCCAACGGGACGCCAACTGGCTCAGGGGGCAGACCGCGATATTCAGCAGTGCTATCCAGATAGGATTATGAGTATTTATTTATTGAACATTTATTGTATACCACTATTCATAATATCATAGCAGTTTACATAGAACTCAGCTGGATAGTACATAGAACATTGTGTCCGTAATATGAAGCTATATGCATTGTAATACCTTCACAGACCGCTCAGTGCTATCCAGTCCATGCTGACACTTACTTGGTTAGCACAGTTTTCAGAGGCCCTTGTCGGGACTGCTTAGGCCACATGAAAAGCAGCCCTAAGTTGCAATCCAGGCAAGTGCTGACTGAAAATTGCTGGCACTCACTTGGTTAGCGTCGCCGAACCCTGATATTCAGTGCTGACCCCTATCCGGATACTGTTGCTGAATATCCCTCCGATATTTAAGCATCATGTTGGACTGCCATGGCATTGGAATATTGGCAGTTTTGAAAACTAGGTCCTATGGATTCATATTGTAGCAGCAAAGTAATGGTAATGGTGTATCTAATGTATTCATTGATCAAGGATACTGCATTCTTATAGACTATTTCAGTGCTTCTCAACTCTCTCTGGAGGCACACCTCACCAGCTGGGTTTTCAGGATTGCCATAACGAATATGCATGAGAGAGGTTTTCATGCAATGGATCTCCAATATATGCAACTGTATCTCATGCGTGTTCATTGTGGTAAACTTGAAAACCCGGCTGGCTAGGTGTACCTCCAGGAGAGGGTTGAGAAGCACTGGCCTATTTTGTAACTACTTACATAAGAACAAAAGATATGCCATACTGGGTCAGACCAAGGTCCATCAAGCCCAGTATCCTGTTTCCAACAGTGGCCAATCTAGGTCATACGTACCTAGCAGTTTCCCCAAAAGACACAGGTTCCACAATGCTTGTACTGGGTCAAGCATTGATATCCTGGGTCCCTTCTTAATAATGGTTTATGGACCTTTCCTCCAGGAACTTGTCCAAACCTTTTTTAAACCCAGCTACACTAACAGCCTTTACTATATCCTCAGGTAACAAATTCCAGAGTTTGATTACACGTTGAGTGAAAAAATATTTTCTTTTATTAGTCTTAAATAGTTTACCCTGTAGCTTCATTGCATGTCCCCTAGTCCTTCTATATTCTGATAACGTAAACAATCAATCTACGTTTACCCGTTTTACTCTGGGCCCTTCAACATAGAAGTTATTTACTATATGAGGATGTATATTTTGCCAAAAATGCTCAATAAATAATAAATACTAAACCACAACTTGAATATTGATGAATGAAAACTGAAATTGGGATGGAGAGTAAACTTTCCCGTAATAGCCAATAAAAAGAACGGATGTGACATCACTTTTCTTAAGAATTAAAATCTGTTACAATTGTCCATACCATGATAGCACTGAAACACTTCAAAGATTTCATCACATAGCTTCTGGTTGCTTGAAACAAATTATTTGATGACTCTTAATACACCTAAGGCCGGTTGGGATGGCTAAACATCTATTAATACATGACTTGCAATACTAGCAATGTAAATCAAAATCAATTATATTTCTAATCCTCAGGTTTAATCTTTTTTTGAGGATGAGGGTGAGGCATTTAGTGTTATTGTGTTATAACTGTGTTAAATTGTCTTGAGACCACAGTCATGCCACTCTGATTGTGCCTGATCTTGTGTAGTCTTAGAAGCTAAGCAGTGTTGGGTCTGGTTATTACTTGGATAGGAGGCCATCTTGGAATACTGTGTGGAAGAAAGACTTGGCAATCTATTTCTGGTCACACCTTGCCCAGAAAACCTAGAGGATAGTCAATGTATCAACATTAATTTGACAGTACTTAAGAACAATTTCTCTAAAACAAATTTCAAATCTGAAGTTTTGCATTCCAGTTATACTGTGTCCCATTCTTCTGTAGAGAGATCTGGGACCTTGACATCTTCTGGAGTCCATGTTGACTTCCAAAGAAACAAACAGCAAGTCAAATAATGGTGTGGAATAAAATTAGCAGTCTGAGTTCATTTTTGTCAAAGCAGTAAAGAGTCATGTGACTTTGCATCAAAGCCTTTAAGTTGGCAATAAAACTGGCTCTGACAGCCTGCCTCTAAAATACAAAACACAATATGTTTTAAAGCTGCAGAACTGCAGTCAGGGCAACTCTGTTCAAATCTGGTTATATCAGAATAAAACAAAAACACATTTAGTTGATTAAAAGACTTTCCATTGTGATGGAAGAGTGCAGTGTGCAGCTTGTGGAAAGGGCTTATTTCTTTACTACATAAATTAGCTCTGATAGAAAACAGTAAATATAACAATTAGATTCCACTGAGCTTTTACAATCCTGCTACAGGGTTGCATGGTTTGTCATCACAACCTTTTTCTCCTGGATAAAAACACCGTATTCAAGTTGACTTGTGTCAATGCTTGTCAGCATCTTATAAATGAAAGTCTGTGTTTTAGCAATTTTCTTATTCATAGCATTAAATCACCTTCTGTCAAGCAAGAATTAGATTAAATCTAACCTCCTAATCAAACCCAAGGCATACAGCATACAGCTTACAAAGCTATTGGACTATCGACTACAATATATGTAACTAATAAAATAGCCCGAAAGAAAACCATTGACTCACTACAAACCTACTAAAGATCAAGCCCTAAAAATGTTCATTAACTTCATCTAAATATTTTTGCTGAAAGTAATATACATTTCAGCTGTTGGCCGGTTAGCTCCCATGGCTAAAGTTAAGCCAGCCTTTGATGTGCCCAACTTTCACCACTTTGTGAAAACTGGGCATCAGCTCAATATTTCTGTAGCCCGGTTATTGCCGGGTGCCCCCTCCCCCCAGAATGCCCCATTGCTAATTAGTTATCAGCACATGCAGCGATGGCATACACAGATGTTTGATGCATGAACCATATCCCAGCCAGCGCAATTTGTGTGGTTAGTAGGTTTGCTATGTTAGTCACTTTGAACATCCTCCCTAGATTTTCTGCATTTGTTCAATCCTCTGCTGTCATGGTCCATTTTTCAGTACTCCAAAAAGCGCAAATATGCAAATGGTAGAAAATAATACAGGTGGAAAATGGAAGATTTCAAAGAAAAGGTTTATATTCTAATACTTCCTTGCCACAACTTTCCAACCGTCTGAAATACGGTGCTGTGTCGTAATATTAACAGCAGTGGTGTCATAATGGAATATAAATAGCAATGATGTCATTAGGAAGACTTTAAAAACTTTTTTTGCAAAAGTATGGGTGTAAATATATTTTTGGTAGAGCATAAATTCAATAAAATGGACTGATTTTTTCGGCATTAATAAGGCCAACAAAAATATTTTAATGAAGTGAATTAACATTTTTAGAGCTCGATTTTCAGTGAGTACAATATAGGTAAGCCATTATCATTTACAGCTAGTGATATAGTGAATAAGACAACAGGATTAAATATTGTGCTCTGCTTGATGGGATGCTTTTGATGCATATGTCTCATTCACTCAACTACTCAAGAAAAGCAGCTGTAATTCCAATGGACATTACAATATTTCATAGCAAGGTCAATTACTAGACCACATTGTCTGATTTTATCTGAAACTGAATTTTGAATGAAGTTCTACTGCAAAAGCCTTGATGATCATTGTTGCTGGTTGCTTCACAACTTGTGCCAATTCAATGCCTTTTATGCCTATTATGAAAAGCTTGCAAACTCTGAAACAAGCGAGCATGAGGTATCACAGAATATTGTGTAGAATATTACATAACTCTCCAATTCATTCTTACTACTGTTGTGTTGGTCAAAACCATTTGCGTCTTATTTTGCTAACAAATTATTCTGAAACCAAAAGCTGCAAAGACTATGGGCCCCATTCCGAAACATGGCTTGCGGGGCTGCATGAAACCACAAGGGCCAGAGTCTCTTCCTGTGCGTCCTGTGCATCAGAAAGGGGAGAGCCAGTGGGGGACGGGAGGGGACGGGATTGGGGCAGAGCGAGAGTGGGCCTGCCCGGCAGCACATACAGGGCCGAATCAGATCACGGTCCTGTACGTGCTGCTGGGCCTGTGGGGACGTTCTGCTTTGCCACCTAAAAAATGGAATAAGCAGCACTTTTGCCGGGATCAGGCCCGAGTGTGGGGGTGTGTGGTTCCCGCCCCCCTATCCAGGCCACGGCAGGTCAGCCTTGGGTCGGGCAGCAGGGAGAAGGAGGGCCAGGAACACTGGAGTTGGGGTCACCTGTGGGGAGGTCATCCCCGTAGGCGGCAGGGGCATTCTGGCTACCACAGGAACATTTTGTTCCCACAGTCCAGAATCTGGTCCAAACGGGCCCATCTTGCTTGGGGCCATCCGAACAGCCTGGATGTGCCCCTACTAGAATCAGGCCCCACATTTAAAAAGAATCTCTGCAAAAGACACTGCCATCCTTTTAACTTATATCCTCTCCACATTCTGTTTTTCCTTTGCCATATGCTCTTGTACCCTCTAAATGAAGTACTGCATCAAAGCCCTAGAAGAGATATCTACAAATCTTTTATTTGTTAAACAAAAATTATAAAATGCTGCTGGTTTAGGGTGGTGGTTAGAGCAGCAAACTACTGGAGTGAGGAATGTTTCATGGAGTTGATGGCAGAGATCTTACAATATCACTTATGGACCTTGATGATGATGATGGACCTTGGTCTGACCCAGTATGGCATATCTTATGTTCTTATGTTCCTACTTACATGTCTTCCTTTGTCCTGTACCATTTTATTTCATTATGCTTGCAGAATGATAATAAGAAATGTGCCTTTTTCCCCTTCTTAAATGGAATGTGGCATATGGTTTTCAGAATTGATAGTCATACTAGAGAATTCCTAAAAAAAAGAAAACATCATGGAATAGAAGGTGATGTCCTATTATGCATTGGGAACTGCTTAAAACACAGAACATAGAGAACAGGACTATAGTCAGCATTGTCAGTGGAGACAGGTAAATAATGGAATTCTCCAGAGCCTGTAGAGAGAATTGTTGCTTATTTTTAACAGGTATAACTGATTTGGAAATTGGAAGAACAAGTTAGATGATCAAATTTGCAGCCAACGCGTGAAGCCCGATTCAGAGGGGGGCACGTCTGGACCGTCCGGATGGTCCCAAGCAAGAGGGGTCCATTTGGACCCGATCCTGGAACCATTCCTGTCACCTGTGGGGACGTCCTCCCTGCAGGTGCCCCTGACTCCCGCGTCCTCAGACCCCCTTTTCCCTGACTCAAGGCTGGCTTGCCGTGGCCTGGATTGGGTGACGGGAGCTACGCCGAACCTGGCCACAGCCCTGGGGGGTAATCCCCAGGCCCAATTTCCGGGGTTTCATTGCTTATTACACCTTTCATTGCTAGCCCACCTCTGCTCCACCCCAATCCCATCCCCTCCTGCTTACCACTAGCTCTCGCCATCCTGAGCTCAGGACATGCAGGAAGAGCCAGAGGGAGAATCAGGCCCAGATGGTTTGGGGGGCTGCACATCACACTGGGACATGCAGTCTTGCAACCCGCATCCCAGAAATGGGCCCAAATTATTCAAAGTTGGTAAAACGCAATCAAATTGTGAGAAATTGCAGGAGGATCATGCAAGAGTGGGAGACTAAGCATCCAAATGTTAGGTGAAATTAAGGGGCATGTTTACTAAACTGTGCTGTTAGCCATGCCATGCTAAATGGCAGCACGGAGCCCTTTGGCAAATATTTCATGCTAACTGGTTATCGTGTGGATGGGTGGGGACTGAGACGATGAGGGGCAGAACAAACGTAATGGTAATGAATTGTGGTGAGTGTGGCCCTTATGGATGCATGCTGGGCCAGTCCATTCATAAGTCAAACTAGGAAGCTACCTAGGACAGCAGCTTCTGGGGGGCAATAAAGCGCAGGGCATTCAAAGCTAAAAAATAGATTCTGAAATCCAGAGGCACGTAAAGCTCAAAGCTTGCCTAGGGCTATGATTTATTTACATTTTCTTCTATACCGCACTATTCGGCATCAGCGCGGTTTACATGGAACAAAATGCTCAGTACAATAAACATGTATGAGTTTACAGGTAAAAGGGAACAAAAACTTGGATAACAGGGGTAACTATATACAACACTTATTACATGGAATCATAGCGTGATAGCGTGAGAAGCCACATGCAGCAAAGGGTATGTATGCAAATGAGCTGCGCGCAACATATTTTCATAAAGTTGAAAGGAAGGGAGCCAATGTATGCACAAACAAGAGACGTGCTACAAGTGGCTATATATACATGCATTTAAATAGCAAACGCTTACATTATGCATACAGGACCTGCAGGTTCTTTTGGTGCTCACTCCATAATAACCAATACTATTTCCCCCAAAAACATTTTCTTATGAAATCATAACAAAGAGACTAAAATAAAAAATGAATAATATAAATGAGGGCAAAAAACGCACAAGGAAAAGAAGCAAACAGCCTTTCTTCTTCAATGTCAAAATTTTGCTTATGCACTGAAAAGTTTGAAGCTGAAGAAAAAATGGGCATTTGCTGTTTATGCATGTGCTGATCTTTTTTATGAATTTGGTATGGTGGAGTTTGTGCATATAAGTTGCGTTATCTGCATGCAAAGGGCGTGTTAGTCTTTCTGCATCGGCCTGATAGGGAAGAATGGAGAAAAAACCAGAACATATCATAATGTCTCCCCATTGCTCCATGGTGTGGCTGCACCATGATTGTTGTGCATAACTCAGGTTGTTACATTTAAAAAAAAGTTAAGAAAACATACAGAGAAGGGCAACCAAAATATTAAAGGGGCTAAAGAAATCATGGATCTGTTGCATGGAGAAGAGATGGCTGCTAGGATTAATGACAGAGGTATATGAAATCACATAATCATACAATGTGGAAATGTTAAATACAAATTGGTTATTTTCGTTTTAGAAAGTATAAAAGCTAGTGGACACTCCACGATGTTACTAAGTAGCATATTTAAATCAAATCAGAGAATTTTTCTTTTCACTTAGGGGCCCATTCCGAACAGGGGATTGCGGGGATGTAAGTCTGGAGTAGATGTACAAGTCCCACTACTCTCTGTGCTGCTTTTCTCAACCAGGAGCAGTTGGGCAGGGAGCTCCAGATGGGGGGTGGGGGGGAAGGGGTGCTGAAGGGGAGGAGAGTGGGTGGTGCAGGGGCACAACCTGGACATACAGGGCCGATTCCGGTCATAGAAACATAGAAACATGATGACAGAAAAATAACATAGAAACATAGAAACATGATGACAGAAAAAGACCACATGGCCTGTCCTTCCATAACAACAACTACAACAGTCCACTTTTTACCTTTAGAGATCCTCTGTGTTGATCCCATGCTTTTTTGAATTCAGTTACTGTCCTCATTTCTACCACCTCCACTGGGAGACTATTCCATGGATCCACTACTCTTTCTGTAAAGAAATATTTCCGCATATCACTCCTGAATCTATCTCCCTTCATCCTCATCCCATGTCCCCTCGTAGCAGAACTTGCTTTCAATTGAAAGAGGCTCTCTCCCTGAACATTTATGCCACGGAGGTATTTAAACATCTCAATCATATCACCTCTATCCCGCCTTTCCTCTAAGGTGTACATATTAAGATCCTTAAGTCTGTCCTCATATGCTTTATAATGAAGCCCACTAATCATTTTAGTAGCCACCCTCTGCACCGACTCCATCCTGTTCACATCCTTTTGAAGGTGCGGTCTCCAGAATTGCACACTATACTCCAAATGAGGTCGCACCAAAGACTTACACAGAGGCATTATCACCTCCTTTTTTCTGCTAGTCATTCCTCTCCGTATGCACCCAAGCATCCTTCTAGCTTTTGCCGTCGCCTTTTCTACCTGTTTAGCTACCTTAAGATCATCAGACACAACCACGCCTAGGTCCCGCTCTTCTTTAGTGGACAAAAGTACTTCACCTCCTATACTGTATTGCTCCCTTGGATTGCTGCAGCCCAAATGCATGACCTTACATTTTTTAACATTAAATCCCAGCTGCCAAATTCTAGACCATTCTTCAAGCTTAGCTAAATCCCTCCTCATGTTATCTACACCTTCCTGGGTGTCTACTCTATTGCAGATTTTGGTATCATCTGCAAAGAGGCAAACCTTACCCGACAGCCCTTCCGCTATATCACTAACAAAGATGTTAAAAAGAATCAGACCAAGGACAGATCCCTGGGGCACACCACTGGTAACATCCTTCTCCTCAGAGTGAGCTCCATTTACTTGTACTCTTTGTCACCTCCCACCCAACCAATTTCTAACCCAAGCAGTAACTTTAGGGTCCATCCCTAGGGTGCTCAGTTTGTTTATAAGTCGCCTGTGAGGAACAGTGTCAAAGGCTTTACTGAAATCTAAATACACCACATCTAGAGCTCTCCCTCGGTCCAACTCCCTAGTCACCCAGTCAAAGAAATCAATCAGATTTGTCTGACAAGACCTGTCTCTGGTGAATCCATGCTGCCTCGGATCCTGTAATCTGCTGGACTCCAGAAACCTCACTATTTTCTCTTTCAGCAGCGTTTCCAATAATTTACTCACCACCGAAGTTAAACTAACTGGCCTGTAGTTTTCAACCACATCCTTACTTCCACTTTTGTGTAAAGGCACCACATGAGCCTCTCTCCAGTCCTTTGGCACCACTCCCGACTCCGATGCATTGAAAAGGTCAGTCAGTGGAGTTGCTAGAACGTCCCCAAGTTCCCTCAGTATTCTAGGGTGTATCCCATCCGGTCCCATCGCTTTGTCTACTTTAAGTTGAGCTAGTTTCTCACGAACACAGTCTTCTGAAAATTGTTCAAGATGTCCCTCGCTTCTGTTCCTATTTGTGGGTGTTTTCTGAGGTCCTGCTCCTGGTTCTTCATCTGTGAACACAGAACAAAAATATTTGTTAAGCAATTCCGCTTTATCCTTATCAGCTTCTACATATTCCCCCCCTGCATCCTTGAGTCTGACAATACCACTTTTGCCCTTCCTCTTCTCACTAATATATCTGAAAAATGTCTTATCCCCCCATTTTATTGCATTGGCTATTTCCTCCTCCTTTTGAATCTTTGCCTTCTTGACTACTTTGCTAGCTTCTCTAAGTTTTTCCAAATATAGATGCCTGTCTTCCTCTCTCTGTGATCTCTTGTATTTCATGAAGGCCTCCCTCTTTTTCTTCACTTTTTCAGCTACTTCCTTAGAAAACCATAGCAGTCTCCTTTTTTTTTTGCCTTTATTTACTATTTTAACAAAAAGGTTGGTTGCCCTTAAAATACCTCCTTTCAGTTTTGCCCACTGTTTTTCTACATCCCCCAGCTGTTCCCATCCCACTAACGACTCCCTGAGGTATTGGCACATCTTCGCAAAGTTAGTCTTCCTAAAGTCTAAGATCCTCACCTTGGAATGGATTCTAACAGCCCTAGTCCTAATACTGAACCACACCATCTGGTGATCACTGGATGCAAAATGATCTCCCACTACAACATCAGAAACACTTTCTCCATTGGTAAGCACCAAGTCCAGTATGGCCCCTTCACGTGTGGGGTGTGTTACCAATTGCCTGAATAGTTCTCCCTGTAGAGAATCCAGGATCTCCTTATTTCTAGATGTCCCTGTACATCCGGTGTGAAGGAGAGAAACTGGGGACTTATTTCACCTTGGAGGTAGCATAAGTCACCCCGAGGATGGAGTCAGCACTGGAGGACCCCCCCCCCTCCCCAAAGAGGTGAGGAGCACCAGGAGGTTCCCCACAGCCCGATCCCAGCCTTGGCAGGCCCATTTGGAGGTTGGGCGGTGGGGAACAGCAGTCTTTAACTTTTGCAGGACAGCAGGGCTCTTGCATGGCATCCCAATGCCATGATCACAGAATGCCACAGCACCGAGGCTCCATGCAGCTGGGTTAGATGTGGTGGGGGCTGTCCATCCTGTGGCACAGAATTGGGGCATGTCCTGCCCATCCAGGCCCTTTGCCCCTGATTCTGCTCACGCAGGAACTCCTGCAGATGCAGAATCAGGTGCAAATCCACCCCATCTAGATTTTGGATGTCCAGACGGGTCGGATGGGCCCCAATCAGAATGGGGCCTTTATCATACAATTAAGCTCTGGAATTCATAGTCAGAGTATGTAGTAAAAGCAGATAGCATAGCTAGGTCTACAAAAGATTTGGAAAAGTTCCTGGAGGAAAACATTAACTAAGTAGACTTGTGGAAAGCCACACTTACCCTTGGAAGTAAGCAGTATCTAATCTAAGTACTTTTTGGGACTCTGCAAGATATTTATGAGCTGCATTGGTCACTACTGAAAAGAGGTTACAGCGCTTGATTGTCATTTGATCTGGGATCTGAGAGGCAGATGATAATTGAAGAGAGTAATGTTGTCTCACCAAATCCTTCTAACATGGTCATGTCTTACTGTTAAACCCCAGGAAGTGAAGATGGAATGTGGATTAATGGACAAGATCCTTGCATAGTTTTGACTGAGTTTGCGGGGCTTGCTTCTTTCTCTTATTTTGTGTTTAATCTCTTAAGAGGATATTTACTAAAGTGCATTAGCTGTCATTGCAGGACTAACGTGGGAAAATTAGTGCTGCAGTGACACTTAATGTGGTCAAAAATCAAATATTGCAGGCAATTTCCTGTGATATCTGTATTTTGCATGGTAGAGTAGGGGAGAGGTGGGATCAGAGTGGGGAGAAGAAGTGGTGATGGTAGGTAGGCAGCTACCGCATGAACAGTGAATGCATGATGACTTCCTAAAATGCCATGATCTCCGCTGCAGATAATGTCACCTGATAAGATGGCATTATCTGGAGCAAAGCAATCAGCGTGCCTCTGTAGCAGCAAACGTCTGCTGCTCCCTCATGTCCTCCCCCCTGGTATTCTTGCCCTTAAAAAAGTGATGCCAGTGCTTACTGATCCAGGCAATGGCACACAAATGGCCTCCTTCCCAATCAGAACCTTCTGGATAGCTCCTGACCATAATGGGAACCTGTCCAGGGGCAATCAGCTAACTCTCCAAGTTCTGCTCAGTTCTGGCTAGCCAGTCAGCTCCCCTCCCATTCCCTCTGTTACCAAGATAGAAGAGGGTAGGGCTAAATAGTCAATTTTCCCAATGGAGAAAGGTGAATAGTGGAATAATCAGGGATCTGTGCTGGGTCCGTTGCTTTTTAACATATTCGTAAATAACCTGGAAAAGGGAATAACAAGTGAGGAGATCACATTTGCAGATGACACAAAATTATTCAAAGTTGTTAAAACCCAAGAAGATTGTGAAAAATTGCAAGAGGACCTTGATAAATTGGAAGACTGGATGTTCAAATGGCAGATGAAATTTAATGTGGACACATGCAAAGTTATGCACCTAGGAAAGAAGAACCCAAACTATGGTTACACGATGCAAGGTTCTATATTAGAAATCAGTACCCAGGAAAAACATTTAGGTATCATCGTGGATAATACGTTGAAACCCTCCGCTCAATGTGCAATGGAAGCCAAGAAGGCAAACAGAATGCTAGGAATCGTAAGGAAAGAGATAGAGAATAAAACAAAGGCTATTATACTATTATAATGCCTCTGTATCGTTCCATGGTGCGACCACACCTTGAATTTTGTGTGCACTTCTTGTCGCAATATCTTAAAAAAGATATAGCAAAATTAGAAAAGGTACAGAGAAGAGCCACCAAAATGGTAAAGGGGGATGGAAGGCTACTCCTAAGAGGAAAGGCTTGAAAGGTTAGGGCTCTTCAACTTGGAAAAGAGACAGCTGAGGGGAGATATGAGAAGTCTATAAATTAATGAATGGAGTAGAACAGATAAATGTAGATTGATTGTTTATGCTATTAAACAGTAGAAAAACTAGGGGACATGCAATGAAACTACAGTGTAACCAATTAAGACTAATAAGAGAAAATATTTTTTCACTCAACGTGTAATCAAACTCTGGAATTTGTTACTGGAGGATGCAGTAAAAGTGTAGATGGGTTTAAAAAAAGGTTTGGACAAGTTCCTGGAGGAAAGGTCTATAAACCATTATTAAAGAGGATCCAGGAAATCCTCTGCTTGCCCCAGTACAAGCATTGTAGAACCTGTGCTTCTTTTTGGGAAAATGCCAGGTACTTGTGACTTGGCCACTGTTAGAAACAGGATACTGGGCTTGATGGACCTTTGTCTGATTCAGTATGGCATTTCTTATGTTCTTATGTTCCTAAGATAGCTCCCGGCTAGTCAGTTGGCCCTTCTCCCACCTCCCCATTACCAAGATAGCTCTTGGCTAGCCAGATTCTCCCCTCCCCCACCATCCCTAATCAGGATCCCTCCTGGCTAGTCAGTTGGGCTGACACTCTTCGCCCCTACCCTCCTAAGATCCCCACTCCAGCCCTTACCTCCAAAATCATTGAGGGTCCAGTGGGCAGGGCTCAGGAGTGGTCCTCCATGTTCCTGCCCCATCTCCAGCATGAAGAAAAATAGCGCTGGTCTTGTGGTACTGCCCCCTAGCTGAGTTTAAAGTTTGGCAGTGGCAGCTAGCCACATTAGATTGGCTAGCCACCCCCACTGAATATCAGGCCCACTATTTCTTCAATGACCCAAAGAAGAGAACATATATCTTAAATACTAGCCACAGATACATTTTGGCTCAGTAAAAGAGCTTGACCTCTGGTTATGGTCACACTTTGCTGATTGTTATACGATGTCTTTTTATGACCATGTTTGAAAAGAAGTACTAAAAAGTGGTAATATTTCATTTCACATGTATGTGTGGCAGAATTATTATGTTATTATTGTGGAAGTAAGCTTCAGCTTACGTGCAATGCGCCTGAGGGTGTTAGCTGTTTTATTATTTCCTTGCCAAATAAATTATATCATGAGAAATATTAAAAAGTATCAGCTGCAACCAGTTTGTTGACCCTTATTTCTTCACATTCAAATAGGTTAACAAGGCAACCACAATGCTTTATTCAAGATGATGGGAAAGTTTCGCAGTGAGATTTAATTAAAAGTATTACTAAATCAGGCTCCAGTTGGACAATAATTGCATCCTTAATTAAGGAAAATATTATTTTTCAGTATCAAAATGAATTGATGCTTGATAAAATTAATTTAAAAATCACTGAATTGATCAGACTGCAAAAGAGATAGAAACATGATTCTACTTAAAGAACAAATACTCGGGGAACCTTTTTGCAAAGAATTGGGATTTCCATTCGATCATACATTCCATTTTAATAAAGCACACCATATACGTACAATATTGTGAAGTCTACCTCTATAGCTGATCGGCAGCTGGAGTTTGGACAGAATAATTGAGTGTCAGATCTATATTAATTATATTATTCTTAAAGCTTCTAATATTAGCTATTTGCAAATTTAGGTTTTTATTCTCTAGCTAGTAAGGGGTATCTTGAGGATACAAAAATGTCTGTGTTTATCTGTATTTTTTCCACACAGGTATGATTGCTGGGTAGCTATTCCAGTGCAATCAAACATATACATTTGTCTCACTTAGGAGCTGTCAACTCAAAAAGGCACAAAAACTGAGTGGAGGATATAAGACAAGCCAGGAGACGGGTGACAGGCTACTAGGGGAAGTGTTTTTTTTCTGGTATTTATGGAATGAACAGCTATTTTAATTTTTTTTATGGCATCAGGTGTATTTTATCAGTGTTTATCAGTAATAGCCAAAAATCAGAAGCTGCGTTCATTTTACAGTGGATCTGCTAAGGGCCACATTGAGTCTATATTGAGGAAAACATTCTTAAGAGAGCAGTTTGCAAAAGTCATTTATCTGGGAAAATGGCTTATTTAGCTTGGTAAATAGGATATAGGAAATTGCGCACCCTTCCCATGCATAAATATTGAAGAATGTATACACTTGTACCAGTATGAGCAGTATCTTTAGCTCAGAGGAAGGGCTGTGTAGAGAGAGTCGATACCACACATACAATTAGATTTACAAGTATGTGCTATTGTTTTGGTATACATTAACACCCTTAGGGGATGCTCCTAAGCTGAGGTAAAATACTACATTTTACTGTGGGAATCCCTAATCTGTGCTAACTCAATAAAGTAAATGAATAACAGTTTGTGTTGAACTCCACAAGCCGTATTAGTGCAGGGTAAAATAATGGCTTTGTTGCATGAGGATCAGTCGCTGAAGAAGACCTCCAGCCCTCATAGGCACTTCCAGGGCCACCTCAATCCTTACCTGGTGATCTGGAGGGTACTGGGAAGGAGCAATCTGTTGAAAAAGGTTAGAACAGGAGTTAGGATACCCACGCTTGCCCTCCCTTCCATCTACTAGATTAGTGAGTTATCTCATCTTCTCATCAGGTCTTGGATTATCTGTTTTGCACCATATGCATCTTGAACATCTTCCCTAAGAATGGATTATAGCAAGCAGTACAGAGCTATTGCTCTGTGAGTACAGTAAATGCCTCAGCTGCAGCAGCCAATAAGAGTGAAGAATTTATATTTTGAGTTCCTTGTCATAGCTAGCCAATCAGAGCTAAAAGCCCTCATCTACATATGGGCATAGTAGTTGGTCAGCTGCTGAACATTTGATATATTACCACCAGGTGTGCGCTTTGTTACGGTCTTCTCTCTTGACATTAATGTGTTGTACTACGTCACTGATCTCTCTGTTACACTGTCAAACTAAGGGACATGTCTATTAAACTGTGCTAACCATTTTGCAATGTGCTAAGGCGCGATGGGAATAGCATAGGGCCCTCCTGTAAAAATCCCACGCTAACCGTTTAGTGCTTGATTGGGCAAGGATTGGGCGGGTTAGGGGTCTTGGCAGCACATCACAGTTAGTGCAAGTGTTATGGTGCCAAACCCTACACACAAATGTTAAGATGGCTTGAGGGGGCAATCTCCTCATTCATTGCTAGAAATCTCAGTCCTCATAAGTGTAGTTGAAAATGCAAGCCATTCTTATATTAGATTCTAAGAAGTGATAATTACCTTGATGCAATATCAGCCACATCCTTTCTTACCTCTACTTTCAACACTAACATTTTGAAATAGCTTTCCATGCATACAGTTATAAAATCCCAAAAAGTCAGATCAATATTTTAAATGTTCATTCCCCAAGCCTGCAGAAGCCTCGTTACTAAGCAAAAGTACTGTACTCTATTCTTTCTCCTGGACATAAAAAATGCTATGCTTCTTTGTCATAAAATTACAGGGATTTGCAATCATTTGACATGACATTTTTGAATGAAAACAGAAAGAAAAATCTTGACATTTCATTACTTCCAATCTGTCATGATTCGTGTAGATTATTAAGCAATGGTGCATAGTACAGTCAAATGGTGCAAGCTACTGAGAGACAGCGTACAATATTCACACTTAATGTGCAATAGTGTGTGCCATTCACTCATAGCATGCACTATTGTGTGATAGAATGTACATTTAACAGCATTTAATCTGAACTGATTTTTTTTTAAACAAAACAATATGAAAAATGTCACAAATGACGTAGGAAAATAAACAAAATGAACATTTTTGGCCTGTGCACCCCTGATGCCCCCCACTCTCTTGTTTACAACTTATGTGTATATTAACCATACTCTAGTCCCCAGTTTTGTGATGTTCATCTTGATTTGATTGTAAGCTCTGATGAGCACAGACTGTGTCTTACATTTTTAAGGCATGTTTACTAAGGTTTAATGCACATTAAGTGCTGCCATTGCCAATTCATTTCTATGGACCACTGCAGCACTTAACGCGCTTTAACTTTACTTATCATGCTTTAACTTTACTTCACTTTAATCTTTAGTAAACATGTCCCTATAGGTACAGCGCTGCATTCGCCTTCCACTGCTATACAAATGACAGTAGTAGAACTATTACAACTATAAAAAAAAATTCCAGCATGTCTTTCAGAGAATATAGAAGCAACTATTTGCCAATGAACAGTAACTTTCTGCTCTAAGTTGATGGATGAAATCCTCAATGCAATTAACTAACAAATTCTTTATTAGGTCATAATTCTGTTATAAAAGTTAGATGAGTGCACATAGATCGTTAAAATTGAGAAATCCAGTACATATCATAAAAGCATTAAGGCACCCTGAATGACTGAATATTTCCTAACAGATTAAGTTGTTAACCTTTGTGCTTATACCTCATAATAAATATCAGACATATTTTAATTGGCAGGTAAAAAATTGTATCATGCTTTCATGCTACAGTTTAAAAATTTAATCTTAAATCATGTAGTTGTTTTATATCTTCATCAATATATCATGTGTTGTGGACCATCCAGCCTAAGCAAAAATATTTTTTGATAAACCCATATAATCAACCCAAGTGCTTTCACATGAAATGAAATGAACCTCGTAAACATACCGTTAAGTGCTTTTCCTGAAAAATAAAATAGCCAATAGGATTCCCCAGTGCCCTCAAAAAGTGTTGGTCTGTATGAGATCAGTAGGTCATGGGTTTAACAGTTCATATGCCTTCATCTCTGACAGAAGTCAAAGTGAATGCAGCTCTTTTTCTGATTAATACTTGCCTCAGGCTGACCCTCTGCACATACAATCACATGATTCACCATCTTCCTTTACAGAAATCAATGCAAGTTACGTGATCAAAGATAGGTTCTGCAACACCCATAGATTTCGGAAGGGCTAGAACAGGGGTGGCCAACTCCGGTCCTAGTGCACCATGATCCGGTTTCAGGATGTCCCTAATGAATATTCATGAGATATATTTGAGTACAATGGAAGGCAGTGGATGCAAATATGCCTCATGAATTTTCATTAGGGACATCCTGAAAACCAGGCTGGATTTTGGTGCACTAGGACCGGAGTTGGTCACCCTGGGCTAGAACATCAAAAGATCATTCATTTCATACTTTGCATGCAATGATTAGTTTCATAATCTAGAGCAGCAGTTCCCAATCCAGTCCTCAGGTACCCTTAGGCCAGTCAGATATTCTGGATATCCACAATGAATATGAATGAGATAGATCTGCATACAATGGAAGCAGTGCATGCAGATCTATCTCATGCATATTCATTGTGGATATCCTAAAACCTGACTGGCCTGGGGGTACCCAAGGATAGGGTTGGGAAGTGGAGGAGTAGCCTAATCATTACCACTAGCACTCCTTGTGGCCTTGGGCAAGTCACTTAACCCTCCATTGCCTCAGAAGAATCCAAGTTCAATGTCCCTGTTTAATGTACATTATCAAGTTTAAGTTACAATATAAACCACTTTGACTAAATGATAAGGTGGTGTAAAAAAATGATTTTTCCTGATACTACCACTGTACAGAAGCAAATATTTTGCTAGAAGACACATTGCTGTATATTTTTGAGTTTAGATTGGCTGAGGTAATATTCTTTAAAACGCTTCAGAATTTAAGTACACAAACCATTCTCTTTCTCTTCTTTTATACTGGGTGTGAGTGGAGGAGTAACATAATGGTTGAAACACTGTCTTGGTAATCAAAAGACCAGGGTTTGGTTACCACTAGCACTCCTTGAGGTCTTGAGCAAGTCACTTAACCCTCCGTTGCCTTGGAAGACAGGCCTGGCAATCTACTTCTGGTTACACTGCCAAAAAAACCTGGGAGCTGCTGGGTCACCAGGAGCCAGCATTGACTTGCTTTGCATACTAGCTGAATTGTTTATGCCTTGCTTTATGTAACAGACACTCACAGCAACCTCCTGTGCCTTTCATCTACCAAAGAACCACATGTTACTATAATGATGGTAAACCTATGGCCACAGCTTTATAAAAACTTGTAAACATGTCTATCTTTTTATAAGAGTGACAGTTTTTCAACATTTCTGAGATTGCTTTGGCCCCAGCATTTAATAAACTTCAAATGCATGTTGTTACAACATTCTTAACCCATCGCCACTGCTGTACTCAATCATCTAGCTAGTTGGTGTTGACCTAGCTGTGATGAGGTCCAAAGGACCTTGTAGCACCAACACCCAGTTACCCCCCCCCCCAACATATTGCCTGTAGTCAGGGACACTTTTATCTATGGGCAAAAGGGGCAACTGCCCCTGGTCCCTGCACAACGGGGGCCCAGCTGCCCTGCTGCCCAAAGATTAAAGTAGCTCTGATCATGAGCAGACAGCTTGCATTTGGGCTGCGATCACAGTCTTCCCTTTCTCTTCTGCCCACGTAAGATCGGATCCCCTGTACCTTACTGAGCAATGCATTTCTCACTAATGAGGTCACCGACAGTCATGTCAACCTGCTCACATGTTTAGCATGCACAATGAATTCAATCAACAGCCACTCATGAAAAGTCGCTACTCCCACTCCTTTCACTGTCTCAGAAAACCCACAGGTCTCTTCTTTATAGGTACTGAACGCCAAGTAACTTCTCAGCAAATTTCTGAAGAGATCGCCATTGCTATCCACAGATCCTCCTGTATCTTGTTAGGATTGTTATCGCCTACAGGGGCAAAGTCTGGAACTACTGCCACTAGAAATAAGAAAGAACATCCGTAATCTTGTTATAAAGCCCAAGAACATGTCACACTGTCAAAGTGACATTCTACCCCAGGCAGCGGAGAATCACCAACTTCAGCTATTCAGTCAACAATGAACAATGGGCATGTTGGTGGTTGATTATCTGCACCTGTTACCTGAACACTAGATCACTCTTCAATGCGCACCATCAAGGCTACCCATACCAAGAATATCTCCAAGAAAGCAATATTGCAGCACCAGCCTCTCTTCTGCCAGGTCTGTGGCCAAACATGTGCACACCATGCCCCACATAAATGATGTCAAAACATTTCCCAGCCAGGGCATCTGAAAAAAGCTCCAATTTATTACTGTTGTAGCTTGCCATAACTGTACCCTATCAAAATGCTTCACAAATGAACTCTAGACACTCAAGTCTTCCCATAGCCCATGTGGCATTCACATGAGATGATGCTTTTTCACCATCTCGCACATCAGCTGAGTCAGGAGTTGCATAAAGACCCACCCCATTAGGATCACAGTGCTAGCAAAATTAAAGTTCCTAATCAAGGATTTGATCTCCTGCATGTGAGTTTCTTTTAGCTCTCATCTGCCAAAATCTCTGCCAAAAGAGCCACCACCTTTTATCTCTGTAGTCTGGACTCCATGCAATCCAAGTCCAATTCAATTCACAAAAATGTGAGCCACGTGCACAGACCTTCAGACTTTTCCTCGGTCAAGGGGATACCCAGCTCACAGAGTTGACAAGTTGACCAGTTCCAGGAGTTGTATTTTTTGGCCAGTTCTATTTTAAATTTGCAATACATTGCAATATTGTATTTGAAGACCCTCATTATACCCAATGATATCAGTGCTGCAGGTCCCATAATGCATCAGGATGAATTTGTCAGAAAGCCAGGACTGGTTTACAATCTCATTCCTGGAACTGAGTAACTTGGCAATGCTGAACTCAGTTACCATCCTCTGAAAAGCCATGACCAGCTGAGAACAGTCATCAGCCCTGGCAGGTCCCCCCGAAAAAGAAAATCATCTAAGTAATGAACCAGTGCACCCCTACCTGACACTCTCTGTACTACCCAATGCTTGAAAGTCATAAACACCTCATAGCAAGCACATGGCACTGAACACCTCATCGGCATGCACTTATCAAAATATACTCCCCTGTCAAATGAGAAACTGAGCAAATAAAAAACCACTGGATGAACTGGCACCCCTTCCCTTCTTCCCCCATCCACTCCAACTCCCACCCCCTCGCAACCAATAATACACATTGAGGTTATTTATTTCCTACTTTTGATCCAAATAAATCCACTAAGGGCTTCCATACCAGTTCAAAATGCTCAGCTTTTACATTTTCGTTGTGCTATCACTTTCTACACTGCAGGTTCCCCACATTTGTACCGGTCAAGCTTTCAAAGGAGGGAGAGCTAGTTGCTTCCAGGCCGTAACTAGATTTAATTTAGCAGCAATCATGCAACGCTTTGCCAGTTCCAATTATGCAGTCTTTGCACCCAGAATGGATTTATTAAATAAGTAAATTCCAAGATCCCAGGGAATCTCCAACCCCAACATCCTATGTACTCTATATCATATACCTTTCCAATAGCCTTGTACTCGAGGGCACTCCCACCACACATGTTCCTTCTGGCTACATCTCTGCCAGCAAGCATCTGAAGCACCTGGAAAGGCCCTTGAGATATAGTCCGGAGTCATATACCATCTATACACCAATTTGTAGTTGGTTTCCTGCACATTGACTACCAGTGAGCTTTTTTCTTGAGCCATTTTTTAACCTGTTCCCATTGTTTAGTTGTGTAGAAAATTTGAAGTTCTCTCAACCAGATACTTCTATGCTTACCCACCTGGAAAGCTAACTTCTGCTGGAAACCATAAAGTGCAGAAATGAATCCCGTTATTGAAATGCTATCTTCACAAAGTTCCTCCAGGGAAATTCTGTTTCTGACTACCTGGGTTTTAATCTCCTTGTGCCCCACCCAGTGCACCAGCTGCAAGTGGTAATAAGCATGAGATTGGGGCAATTCAAACTCGTCTTGGATTTCTTTAAATGGAATTAATCATCCCTCATCATAGAGCTATCCCAACCGATGCAAATTGTGCTGTTCCCAGATCTTGAAGACCCCCAACAGTATCCCCTGTTGAAAGGCAGTGTTGTGAGATGTAGGGCTCAGTGGTGAATACACTTCTCTTTCAGGCTTAAAGTATCTACCCCGGCACTTGAATGTATGATCAACTTAGGGATTCCCACCCATCATATATACCCTATGTTTCATTTGTAACCACAGTTGTCCTCACAGATCAGAGATTCCCACCAAATCATGCTCCATCAGTATCCAGGGCTTTGTTGACTCCATATTTATCCATTCCGTTGTAGCTTCATTGTGCGTCCTCTAGTCTTTCTACTTTTTGATCGCATAAACAACCGATCTACATTTACACATTCCACTCCATCCATTAAATTATAGACCTCTATCATATCTCCCCTCAGCTGTCTCTTTTTCAAGTTGAAGAGCCCTAACCTTTTAAGCCTTTCTTCGTAGGGGTATCCTTTCATCCCCTTTACAATTTTTGTTGCTCTACTCTATACCTTTTCTAATTCTGCTATATCCATTTTAGATATGGCTACCAGAATTGCACATAATATTCAAGGAACAGCCACACCATGGAAGGATACAGAGGTATTATAATGTCCTTGGTTTTATTCTCCATTCCTTTTCTTATGATCCCTAGCATTCTATTTGCTTTCTTAGCCGCCGTTGCAAGCTGGCCTCTATATTGATCGGATAAATGTGCCATCAGGACATGCTCAAGAGGAGCTGGTCCTGGAACCAATGAGAGGGGAAACTAATGCCGAGCTAGTCCTTCCTGGAATGCAAAACCTGATGTGAAGGGTAAAAATGGTGAACACTTAGCAACAGTGATCACATTTTACTAAAATGAAGCAAGTGGAGGAGTAGCCTAATGTTTAGAGCACTGGCTTGGGACCTCCAAGACCAGCGCTCAATTCCCACTAGCTCTCCTTGAGGCTTTGGGTAAGTCACTCAACCCTCCATTGCCTCAGAAAAGTCCAAGTTATCAATATCCCTGTTTAATGTACATTACCAAGTTTAAGTTACAATGTAAACTGATTTGATTGAAATGATAAAGTGGTATATAAAACCTATTAAATAAATACAATTTTCCATTAATGCTGGAAGGAAATGTAAGAAAACTACTGCTATAACATGCAGCTTTAAAAAGGAAGACTATGATAAACAGAGGTATTTAGAAAAAAGCTCAAAGAAACAATTGCCAGGGCCAAATGCTTGCTGGCATTATTTAAAAATACCTTTTTGGTAGCCCAAATAACACATATTCCGTGCATTAAAAAAAGAAAATCAAATAAGGACAAATGGATGCCAGTGTGCTTTCACGGTGATATTAAAGATGCACTGAACGTCAAAAGGCCATTTTTTTGTAAAATGAAAAACAGAGCCTAATGAGGAACATAGAGATAAGCGTAAGCAATAAAAAGTTAGATAAAAATGAGTAGGCAGGACAAGAGCGACTTCAGAAACAAGCTTGCCACAAAGGCAAAAACTAATATGAAGAACTTTTTCAAGTCCTTTTGAAGCCTAAAGCTTTTGAGGGAGAACGTTGGATATTGGGCTAAGTAATCTGGAAAAAGGAATAATGAGTGAGGTAATCAAATTTGCAGACATGTTTACTAAAGTGTGCTAACTGTTAGCACAGGGTAATTGTGCCATACTGACCATCAACACAGGGCAGCACAGTCAAAGTCCCGTTCTAATCACTTAGTATTAGATTGTGTGGTGACTGGGTAGGTTAAAGGCAGAGTGTTGTCATTAAGGATACATTGTGGTTAGCATGGGCATCATTGGCTACCGAGTGTAGCTGTTAGCGTGGGTGAACTTATCACCTCCTCAATAGGTGGCTTGCCGATTAGCATCTCCCCATGGTAACCACTGGGGAATATGATGGGCATGCCCCCAACAATTAGAGGGGGGTTACACCACTTCCTATGATAGCTTTTGGGGCTTAATGCATGGTAAACTACCGCAGTTCAGTAAACATGTTCCTAAATTATTCAAAATCATTAAATCAAAGTTTGCTTTAGGCTTGTCCTGCCAATATTTGTGCTGCTTCACTTCTCTCTACATATCTTGGGGTATTCATACAGTTATTTGGGCTGTTGTGCTCCTCTCCTGGTGTTTTGGGGTGTTCTTTTCATAGTTGATACCACTTGCCTTCTTGTTGAGTCCTGGGTTGTTCCTACCACCACTGATGCTGCTTTTTTCCTTCTCCCAATGCCTAGGGGTGTTTCTGCCATGCTTTGTGATATTTAACCCATCTACCAGTGCTTCTGAGTTTTCTTGTCATTGCTTATTTATTTATTTCACACTTAAAATCCTCCCAGATCCTGCTAGTCTATGTTATGTTGTATTAGTGGGCACTTGGTAACTGAGGACTAAGAGGTGTTGCTATCATTTTCCCCAATATATCTTGAAGGTAAGAACTGCCCAAAGCTCTATAAAAGGAATACATTGGCACCAATAGCAGTAAAATGAAAGTCCAAGGCACAAAGAAAGGTAGAAAGCCGGAAGAGGAAGAAGAGAGGCATCAAACCCCAAAGACCCTCATCACTGAGCAAAGCAGCACCTACAATCTCAAAGTCACCAGTTTAACCACATTTCATCATTATACAGTAGCTTTTAATTGTAAATACGTAGTAGATTCTACGCCATATATAACTCTTCTGTTTTCATGTAAACCACACTGATGCCGAACAGCATGGTATAAAAGAGACTCTAAATAAAATAAAATAAAGAAGCAAAAACCTTCTTTCTCAAATCAGGATAGTATTTTGCTAGACTCTCCATGACAGCATAAACCTATACTCTCATGTTTATATTTAGAAACAAAGTAAATAATAACAGCTAAAAGCAGAAATGACCCATCCATTCTACCCGCTCCGTGTGGATTATCACCCCATGCCTTCATTTAGAGCTGTAATAATTGCTTTCTGCAGGTTATTTCTCCATGCTCTTCATTTAAGATTATAGTTGCCACTTTGTGAAGGTTACAACCTGCTGCCTTCTTAGAAAATGCAAGTCATTTCACTGTTATTTTGAGCTGAGATGCTCAATGTTTTTCGTTCATCCATTTGTCTTGTAGGAATCTTCTGTGTACAGCTCATTCTTTCTTGAATTAAATTCCACCATTTTTGTCTCCACGGCCTTCTCCAGGTGAGCATTCCAAGTATCCACAGCCCTTTCCGTTAAAAAATATTTCCTGACCTTGTTCTTGAGTTTGCCTCCCTGCAGTTTCATATCATGTGCCCTATAGTTCTACAGCTTCTTTTCTTTTGGAAAAGGGTAATTTATTGTGCATCTTATATCCCCTGTCCCTCTTCTCATCTAGGATAGAAATATTTAGGCCCTCAGATCTCTTCTCGTATGTCTTCTGGTGCAGATTCCTCACCATATTTATCGGTTTCTTTAAACCACCTTTAGCCTTTTTATATCCATAGTGAGATATGGCCTCCAGAACTGAATAGAGGATTTACCAATGACTCGTACGGGAGCATTAATCCCCCCTCCCTTTCTTTTTACTGCTAGTTATTTCTCTCTCTATGCAGACCAGCATCCTTCTGGCTTTGACCACTGTCTTATCACTTTGTTTTGTTACCTTGAAATCATCAGGAATTATCATTCTATGATCTCCCCCATTCACGCACATCAGCCTCTACCTCCTCTCATTTGCTTTAATCCCAGCTATGGGTATTCTTATTACTGTGGATTCCTTGAACAACTTTAATCCCTATTCCAGGTGCCCCCAGAAATTGCCCTTATACTACAAATATATGGTTGAATTTTGGTAGATGAACATGACATGACATGAATTTGCAATTTAAATCTGAGTTTTCCCTTAACCTGAATACGGTATTGCAGATTACAAATGTATGTCCGTCCAGTGAAAAGCTATCACCACAACTAATTTGTTTATCTAAGCATGGACTGCAAATTTTGACAGTGTTGTTTAAAACTAATTTAAGGCCAATTTAAGACAAATTATAGATATGATGCAAAGTTTAGGAGTCTAGCTAAAGAATAACAATCAGAAACGTACAATATATGTGTAAATCTAGCCCTTTATAAAATCACTATTTACAGTACATGTGGATTCCATTTCCACCTGTAACTGCCAGATTTCCCATGCAGCAACTGTGAATAAGGCTTCTAAAATAACCCCTTCGTCATTTTATGATAACAGTGCTACACTCACAGATGGTTGGTTCCTATCTTTCAGTCTTCACAGCTCATTCCAATGAATTCAATTCCTGTTGTGCTTTGTTTCTTAATGAACGTGTTAGCATTCCGATGGTCTACTGTACATGCATACCAGCTCTTCTAATTTAGCAAAAAAAATCAATTTTCCTTATGAAAAAAAAATCACAGGGATGGAAAAGACAGATCTTGTAAAATTCAGACACCCTTTTCACTGCAGTAACAAGGAATATCAGTTTGAGTCAAAAGATCTAATATTTGTTGGGGCAAAAACACTCTGGGATAGATTTTTGATTAACTGCTCAGCAGCCAAAATGTTCACTGGTGAACTTAAGGTAAATTTTCAAACACAAACAGATTGATCAGTTTATGGTTGAAATTGATATCTCCTAATTTTGGAGCCTAATTTAAAATAGAAAGCTAATTTAAGAGGCAAATTATGGATATGACACAAAGTTGAGGAGTCTTACTATAGTTTGGAAGCTAATTTATGAGCATTACTAATGATGGAAGGCTAAGTTTAAGTACCTAAATAACATAGGCTCACTCGCTGTGCTGTCATGATCTGTCAGCATATAGAACATTTATCCAAATGTTTCCAAAATCTTCCTAGTGGTTTGCTTTAAAGATTGTACTGTAAAACTAATTTAACCTGTAGACTGACAACCTCATTCCAATTTTTAAGCAGGGTAGGATTAATGCCCAGTCAAGAAGGGGCCCACAGACCGCCTGACACATGTGGGAGACCTGGAGACAGAGTAGGGTTGCTTACCAAGGATTTTGATTAAACCTTTGATATCAGCAATATAGTGGAGGAGTAGGCTAATTGTTAGAGCAACTGCCTAGTACACAGAAAATCAAGGGTTTGATTCCCACTGGCACTCTTTGTGACCTTGGGCAAGTCACTTTACCCTCCATTGCCTTGGAAGAAAAGGCTGGCAATCTACTTCCAGTGATACATTGCCAAGAAAACCCAGAGGTAGCTGGGTTGCTATGAGTCAACACTGACTTGATGGCACTTAAAAAAAAAATCAGCAATATAATTGTCTGCATTCTGATCCATGTCCTGCCGTTCTTTCCCCTCAATATACTGTAGCTTCAAACCCCCAGTATCTTCCTTTGTTGCTTGCCAATCTCCACTACCTATTCTCTTGCATAGATTTCCACCCCTTCTCTATCCCCCACCCCCCAAAAATCATCTTTCTTCCAAAAGGTACAAAGACTAGGAGGCAATCCTGAAGTCACTATGTAGCACATTTAAAACGAATTAAGCTCTGGAATTTGCTACAAGGGACAGTGATAAAAGTAATAAGTGGAACTGGGTTTAAACTAGGGGTGTGCAGGCAAAAACCATGTGTTTTGTTTAGTCCCCTGTGTTGTGTTTAGTTTTATTTTGTTTTGTTTTAATCATGTCACTTTGTGTGATGCTCTGGGGTGGGCACACAGGTTTTTCTAGCCAGCAGGAGCTAGGGGGAGCTCTAATAGAGGGCTGAGTGTATACACATTGAGGAACAACAGGACAAGCTTGAATGCTCTTGGTAAGCAATGGCAGCATGACCCTGTCTTAACCCTCATAACAAGCATGAGGTGCCCCAGAGAAACAGGTTGGGAAGATTGTCTGCTCCCTGCTGTGAGCATGGAAGACCAGCTAAGGTAAATTGGGCCAGATAGTGGAATGGGTAGCCTGAGGGAAAGACCAGGTACCTGGTAGTATTGTAAACTTCACTGGGTGAGTGAGGGCCAGATAGTAGGCTGGAGACTTGCTATGCTGGGTTGGGTAGCCTGTGGGAAAAGGGCAGGTACCCAGTAGTTTTTAATTCTCACTGGGAGAGGGCGAGAGGAAGCTGGCAGGAGCCAGGGTTTCTAGTTTCCACTGGGAGAGTGAGGGAGAACAGCCTGGGAGCCAGGGCTGGCTGAGGCCAGGAGAACAGGTTGGGAAGTAGAATTGGGAATTATAGTGAAGTAGAGACCTACTGGTTATTGTGACAGTGTTGGAAATACTGTTGGAGGCCACGGAGAGTGGTAAAACAGCTGACAGGGGCCAAGAGACTCAAAGTAGATCAGTCTGTTTCCACAGCACTGGAGGTGCTTGGCTGGATTGTAGTTCAGGTGGGGAAAAATCCTGAATGCCGTTAAGGAAAGTAAAGAGCAGACGACTGAACTGAGTAATTATACAACTGGAAAAAAGGGTTTCATATATTGTTGTTAGTAGTGCACCAGCTGAGCTGAGCTGAACTGAACCTGAGGAAGAGATTTGTTTTCCTTTCTCTCACTGAACACTAACGGGTCGATGCAGAAAAGCTTAGTGCAGCATTTTCTGGTACTTTTCCCACACTAGGTTTGCTCTCCGATGTAGAAAGCAAGCTAGCACCGGAAAAACGCCAGAAAAATAACTGTGCTAATCTGCAGCACACTTGACATGCAAATCACTGCATAAGTAATTGTGCCTGATGTATAAAACTGCGTTGAAACAGCAGTTTTTAGCCTGTTTCTTAACTCTGGATCTTCACGCCAGCTTCAGGCAGGCGTAAAGATCCAGCCAGGAGCAAAAGTATCATCTGGGGTGAAGTTTGACACTTCACGATTCAGACTACTGTCGGGGACAGGTGTTCCCCTCTGACACCGACTCCCCCAACAGAAACCAAATCCCTGGTGGCCCAGGGGTCCAGATCCTCCCCACCCACCCAATGAAAAAGAAAATCTCTGGTGGCTCAGTGGCCCCGAACCCCCCCTCCTGGTACCTTTAATCTGGAGCAGGAGCATTGCCCACATGCTGCCCCCCCCCCCTGCACTGCCATCTTGAAAAATGGTGGCCACTGTCCGGGATGCACCATGTGGGGCCAGGTGCTGACATTTTTCAAGATGGCAATGCAGGGGTGAGAGTATAGGGGCAACGCTCCCGTTCCAGATTAAAGGTACTGGGAGGGGTGGGGAGGACTCCGGGGACCGCCAGGGACTTTTGCTATAGGGTGAGTGGGATTGAGATCTCTGGGCTACCAGAGTTTTATTTTTATTTTATTTTATTTATTTAGCACATATTTGTATACCGCTACTTCCAGCGATCAGCAGCGGTTTGATTAAGGATACAGAGAAATTCAAATCATTGACAGAATTTAAACACTACATTGTGATTAACAAGGTTATGTGATAGGTTTTAAAAACAAATCATGCGGGTTTCATTAAAGTATACAGCAGATTTTCAAAACAACTCGAGCGAGTTTCATTATTGTATACAACATAATTTCAAGATTAAGAGATTACAGTAAGTCTCCTTGGAGTGTGTAGAACAGGTTCAATTAAGGTATATAGGATTTTCAAAATTATAATAGGGTACAGTGGGGGGTGGGGCGGCTATAATTATACTTTTCTACAGTATATAGACATTTATATTTTACATATATTACATATATACATTTTGCGCTGATTTATAATACGCTGTATCTCTTGGTGCGTACATTGTTGATTTATGGTACATTGTAGGCCTCTTGAAATAGGTGTGTCTTCAGATCTTTTCTGAAGCCCATCAGGTCCGTTATTGAGCGCAGTTCGGGCGGTAGTTGGTTCCAAAGTGATGGGGCAGTGAAGGAGTATGCTCTGTTGCTTGTGGCTACATTAACTGATCTTATACTTATTGGTACTTGCAGGTTGTTTATGGTGGCGGTTCTCCTGTTTCTGTTAGCAGGTTGTAAGGTGATTAGGTTTGTGAGGAAGGTTGGTGCCAGATTGTGGATGGTTTTAAACGTCGTTATTAGGATTTTGTATTTTATACGGGCTACGATGGGGAGCCAATGTAGTTCAACCAGCACCGGGGTGATATGTTCTGCCACACCTGTTTTGGTGATGATTCTGGCAGCGACATTTTGTGCCATCTGGAGTATGTTTAGTGTTTTCTTTGGCAGGCCCTGCAGGATTGCATTACAGTAGTCGAAATGTGGTATGATGAGGGCTTGGGCTACTGTCCTAAAGTCGGTGTGTTCTATGATGTTCCTGAGAGGTTGTATAACCCTGAGTTTGTGGAAGATGGCTCTGTTTACTAGGCGAAGGTGTTTTGTCAGCTTTAATTCATTATCCAGTGTTACTCCGAGGTATTTTATTTCAGTTTTTGTGTGATAAGTGTTGTCACCTAGGGTAATTGAGGCTGGAGGGTTGAAATCTGATTTTCTTGAGATGAACATGACTTCGGGTTTTTTGTGGTTTATGGCCATGTTGTTCCGCTGGAGCCAGGCTTGCATGTTTTTTAAGCATGTTTCTAGCTGAGAGTAGTTTGGGTTGCTTGCATCAAGTTGAGTATAGAGCATAATATCGTCAGCGTATATGTGATATTGGATTTTATGCTTTTTGAATATTTCGCAGATTGGTCTCATGTACACATTAAAGAGAAGCGCGGATAGGGCTGAGCCTTGTGGTATGCCCTGTGTTTGTGGGAAAGCCTTTGCTTTTTCGTTATTGAACTGTACCTGTTGCATTCTGTTGGAGATATAAGATGAGAACCATTTTAGTGGGGTTCCTGTTATTCCTATATCTCTCAATCTGTTTAGTAGTGTTTGGTGGTGAACAGTATCGAAAGCTGCGGAGATGTCTATGAATATGAGAATGAAGATTTTCTTTTTGTTTTCAATCCCTTTGAGTAGATTGTCCATTAGTGCAATAAGTAGGGTTTCTACCCCATGGTGTGGTCTGAAGCCATATTGGTGTTCGTCAAGTGTGCTGTTGTTGTCCAAGTGGTCTTGTAGTTGTTGTAGAACGGCCTTTTCGATGATTTTTGCTAGTAGGGCTATGCTGGATATTGGACGATAAGATGTGGGGTCTTCTCTGTTGAGGGTCTTGTTTTTTAGTATCGGTCTTATGATGGATCTCTTGAGTTGGTTTGGCATGATGCCCTGTTGGAGTGATTGGTTTATTATGTGTGCAATTTGGTGGGTGGTTTCTGCTTTTGTTGCTTTTATCCATGAAGCTGGGCAGGGGTCTAGGGGAGAGGTTGTGGTGTTGATGTTTGAAATTATATTACTGACATGTTTGTCCCCAATGTTGTAAAATTTGTTCCAGCGGGTGACGTGTGTTTGTATGGCTGTCATAGTAGGTTGTGGTTCGGTGGATGAGACATCTGGTGAGGGTGCGTGTTTGGGTCCGACCTGTGGGTTTAGTTTGCTGGCATAGTGGTCAGCTAGCGCTTGGACCTTGATTTTATCATTGTGTTGGTCCTCTTGTGTTGTTTTGGTGAGGGATTTGACCAAGGCGAATAATTCTCTGGGTTTGTTTAATGCTTTACTTAGTACGTTTGTGTGGTGTAAACGTTTTGCTGTGTTGGTTTCGTTTTTGTATTTAGAGAGTATGGTTAGGTATTCTGTTTTACGTTCGTTGGTTTTGTTTTGTCGCCATTTTCTCTCTGCTCTTCGTAGTTCTCTCTTTAGGGTGGATAGAGTTTCTGTGTACCATGGTTCCATTTTGGGTCTGTGGTTGTTATTCGTTGCTTTCCATTTTGGTTCAGATATCTCTTGAATTCCTGAGTTCCAATTGGTTACTAGGCTATCGAGGTTGGTGCTTGTCAGGTCTATGTGTGAAGTGATGGAATTTATGAGAGTTTCGCTGTTGTATTTGTTGAAGCTTCTGCGGGTGTGTGTTGGTAGTTCAGGATTTGGGTTACTGGGCGTTGTGTGGATCCTAATTTTAACTTGGTGGTGGTCGGACCATGGAACTTGGGTTATTTTTATTACAGGATTATTTTCCTTGTTTGATTGTTGATCTGCGGGTGTGAATACCATGTCCAGGGTGTTACCTTTGTTGTGTGTTGCTTCATTTATTATTTGTTTATAACCAAGTTGTTCCATGGCTTCCATGAATGTGTTGGCTTGACATTGTGGTAGTGATGGTAGGTTTATGTCTCCCAGGATGATTTGATATTTTCTGATTGCTGTAGTTGATACGCATTCTAGTGCTGTGGCTAGAGTTTCTGGGGGTGCGGACGGGGGTCTGTATATTAGGCATGTTGCTATTGAGTTGTTTTCTACTTTGAGTATATCAATGTCTTTGTTGGTGCTGTGTGTGGTGCTGGTGAGTGACAAGGTGGACTTGGCTGCAATCAGGACTCCTCCTCCTCTTCTAGAAATGCGGGGCGGTTGTATATTTTGTATCCGGGGGCGGTTATTTGGTTTGTTATTGCGGCGTCGGTCTCTGTGATCCAAGTTTCAGTGATGCATAGGATGTCTGGCTGTTCGTCCGTGATGATGTCATGTATTATGTGTGTTTTGTTCCTTATTGATCTGGCGTTGATAAGGATGATGGTGTAATAGTCTTTCATCTGGTAGGCCGTTGTTGTGGATTTGTTTTTGTTTTTTCTTGCTAGGTTTTTGATGTGATTTGTTCTCTTCTGTTTGGGGTGTTGTGGATCTCGGGGTGCTGTCTGGTTTCTGAGATGGGGTTGTATATTTGGACGTAGTATGTGATCTTGGTGGGGGGGGGGTGTGAGGAGTATTGAATCTGTTGAGGTAGTACTGTTATTAATGAGGGGTGATATATGTAGTAGAGTGGGTTTATTATGTGATATATAGTATGTTGTTGGTTAAGGTTGAGAGTCAGTGCGGGTATGATTAGGTACAAGGATAAGAGCAGTATGTATTTGATGAGATCCATTTTTCTATTTTGTTGGTTATTTCGTTGTTGAGGTGTATCGCTCTCTTTCTTTTGCGATGGAATGTTGTTTCTTTACTATTACAGTATGTAATTTCTTCTCTAAGCAGTGTGTTTAGGCTCAGGTGGATTGTATTGTGTTTTTATCTGCACACTTATATTGCATGTGGAGCTGATAATGAAATTTTTAAAGTAATAGAGCTTAGGGGTTATAGTTATGTAATTATAGGCATGTAGAGCTGCTGGTACAAAGAGACAGGAGACAGGTACAAAGAATCTATAGGCATACAGAGCTGCTGGTACAATGCTATATAATATATGTGGGCAGGTATAAAGAATCTATAGGCATGCAGAGTTGCAAAGACAGGTACAAGGTTGCAAAGACAGATTTACAAAAACAGGTTCAAAGAATCTATAGGCATACAGAGTTGCGAAGGCCGGTATGTTTTACAAGTACAGTAATACAATATGGTAATGCTATTATTATGCAGGGAATATCTTTTGGAGCGAAAGTGTTCAGCAAGAGAGGGGTGGTGAGATGATGTTTACGAGTTTTGCTGGGGGTAATTCACTCCTAAGCGGATATTTTATTGGATGGGTGTGTGTGTGATGGGATCGGAGCCATTAGGCCAGCAGGGTCTTTTTTTATTGAGTGGGTGGAGGGGTCAGAGTTGCTGGGACACCAGGGAATTTTTTATTGGGTGAGTGGGGGATCAGGGCCTCTGGGCCACCTGGAAGTTTGTTTCTGTCTGGTGGGTCGGTTTCCAGGGGCGGGGAGGGGATACTGGAACCCGAGAGTATGCTGATGTCATCAGGACATTCTCCGATGCCTAGGTCAACTGAGGTAAAGTGTCAAACTTCACCTCAGATGACCATGTTTCTCCGGGACAGCATGCCAAACTTGCACAGACTTCTGTGTGCATGTGTTTGCCTTGCTCTCCCAGTTTAACGCTGACTTTTTGCGCAGTGGGTAATTTGAATACTGCATTCCAGTGCAAAGAGTCATCGTTAAAGTCGTGCTATGAAACTCTGTGCTAGAGCTTTAAGCCCTGCGCTCTAGCTTAGGGTTTCTGCATCGGCCTGTGAGACAATAGTGTGAACCTAGCAGGGCTAGCTACAAGCTCTGTTGTGGAGCAGCCTGCTGAGAGCAATTAGCTAAGATGTAGAACTGGTGCTGGTCTCTGTCTTACTTGTATCATTGTAATGGTAGAGCTGTAACTGTTGTAATAAAGAGGTTTGCTGCAGGCTCTTACTCTGTCCAATTACACATAAGTTCTAGGCTGGAATGCTCTCTTCTGGCCCAGGTCAGAAAGACAGATCAGAGAGAGTTAAACATACCCAGTTAGAGAGAGGGTACACATATGATGTTTTAGAGAGGACTAAGAACGGGAAGGTATCAATGAGTAAAGATGCCAGACACCTGAGGTGTTGTTCTGATGAGAACAAACCCGTGGTGATTCTGATGTTGAGAAGGGCAGCAGGGTTTAAGGCTGCTTGGTGTACTTGAACACTGATGCTAGAGTTACCCTATGCTTTGAAATCCTTGTAAAGAAAAGCCTGAATTTGAAGTTAAAAGGCAGAAGGCAGCTCTGTGGGTGTGTTATTGTTAGAAGGAACCAAGGGATATACAGGTAAAAAGGGAAATAACCTGGTAATGGTCTAAGGCAAGCACTGACCTGCTTTGCTCTATAGCACCCTGTGATAAGGAAGCTTATCATAGCTCAGGAAGGAGCTATAGAAAAGGTGAAGTGACTCTGAACAAGCAACCTGTCAGTTCTGGTAGAAATATGAAAACAGAATTTTGCCATAAAAGACTACCAGTCCCAGAATGCACCAGGTTTCCAACAGCCATTAGAGGAGCTGAAGTGAGGAAACGTGTGTTCAATCAGGAGGGCTATGAGGTAATCCCTAAGCACTCATCTCAAAGGGCAGGGCCTGATTCAGCACAGCTGCGCTGTGTTAGGGAGGATCACTCATCTAAGCAGAATAAGAGTAGAGTTTATTCTACAGATGACCATCTTCAGGATCACCTTGGATATACAGAGAAGGATCATCAGTTTCATCTGAAGGATCAGCAGAAGCAGAAGCCAAACCGGACGGATAGAGAAGGAAAGAAACCCTCTGGAAGGAAAAGGAGAGAAAAGCCTTTGAGAGGTCTAGAAGAGTCCAAGGCAGTACGTATACTGGGAGGTATTTCAAGGGCCAGCATATACCATTGGACTGGGGAAAGCCAGAGGAATGGTGCTGCAGAACAAGGAATCACCAGAGGCTACCTGTGAGGGAGACGGCTGTACGTGGAAGGGACTCTAAGACCTATAGAGAGGAACTATAGCAATAATGGAAGCTCAGGTATGAACATTGATCTATGCCCTAGCTATAACCTTGAAAGACAGCAGGGAAATAAGTGTTCTTCTGAAAGTGCTCCATTGAAAGATTCATCTGTGCCAATTCATGATAGTGACCCTATGCTTGTTGATGAAGGGGAAATAATAGCAGATCAAGATATTGTTTATATGGACTGCTCTCTATCCAAACTCCGTTAGTAACTTTCTGTGATAAAGCACAGCAGCCATCACAAAGAAAATATAAATTTGTTCTTTATTCCACTAAGAAAAGCTCCTGAAGCAGGATTTGACTCACACAGTAGAAAGCCAGCCTGCTAAAGGGTTTCAGCTGGATAACTGATAGCAATTGAGCTGCACCTAATTGCTTGTGAGCTAGGAGAGAATTACTTCTGGATCTGTGTGGAAAGTAATCAGAAGTTAACCTTACAAGAACAGTTTATTTCTTTCTTTGTGGCTTTTCGTTTGTTAGAGATATGCTAAGAAAACATTAGCTAATTGCCTGACAAGTTTGAAGGTTGTTTTCCTGATTTTGATTTTTTGACTTTGTTTTACCAAGTTAAACACTGCAAGCAAGTAACCTAATTTATGTGCTACCAAGCATATCTGTGCTGGGAGAAATAACCCCATAAATAAAGAAGTATCTTATTGGCTTTAACACTTGTGCACAACTAAATTATTGTCAGCAGCTGTGTCTGGTGTGAATGGACTACATTACCCACAATACCTTGCAAAAATCATATAAATATATGCATTGTCAAGACTGTGAAGATTCTCACCCAGGCAGCCGTCTGACAACCCCCAGTCTGTGACACTTTATTTTTATAAATTTTAATTTCTGGGCAAGTTTTTATCGATTTTCTTTATTTATTTTGCTATATTTATATAACGCTTTTCACAAAGGTCAAAGTGGTTTACAGAGAACTTTAATTGTACAAATGATGTTTACATTAAAACAGGCAACTTTGTACATTAAATAAATGAACGAGAGGTGCTTATCTTAGATTAACTATATACAAGTTGAAAAACTATATACATGTTATTGTAGGGTTTGGTTCTTGGCGCTGTACAGTAGTGCTGTTTTGCTACTGGGGGGGGGAGGGGGTTAAGAGGTGGTGGGACCGAAATGGAAGGTGAAGAGGTGGGACTTGAGGAGTTTGCGGAAAATTAGGAAGTCTGTAGTGTTTCTTATGTGGGCAGGAAAGGAGCTCCAGGTTGACAGGGCATAGAACTCGAAGGATCTGGCACAGGCTTGTTGGGTGCTTTTCGTAATAACGTGGGGGGGAGGTCAGAGTGTTCATGATGGAAGATCTCTGTGTTCTGTTTGATTGCTGTGGTATGATGAGGGAATGAAGGTGGGTGGATGATTGGTGGTTCAAAGCTTTGTGAGTTATTAGAAGGATTTTGTAGAGTATTCTACTTTGTAGTGGGAGTCAGTTAAGGTGTCTGAGGATGGGGGTGATATGTTCACTCTTGGATGTTCCTGTGATGATCCTTGCTACTTGTAGAGGCTGTTTGTAGAGACTGGAGTGTTGAGTTTTTAAATTAAAGAGGATGCTGCCAAATGAAAAAAATAGCTGAAAAATTACTAGTAGTTTCATGCAAATTAAAAAAGTCACTGACTTGTTTTTCTCATGGTCAGACACTGGCCTGAAGCTGATGACTTCTGGATTAGAAGGCAGGCATCTTGCAGGAAGAACTATCACATCTCCGTGGGGACTTGTTCTAGTCTAACTATGTCTTGTATTGCTAGTTATCTTCATTCCTGTTTCCTGACTGACTCAAAGTTTTTCTGGTCTGGTGCTCTATGCAAAATCCTTTAGGGCCCCAGCTCCCGCCCCCTCTAAAGGAATGGGGAGTAGGGCAGGTAACCTGGCTGAGCCTACCATCCATTTGCTTGGTTGGGGAAGGGAACAGGTTGCGGGCGGGAAGGAAAGGGAGAGGGTTTAGGGAGGTGAGGAGGAAGTGTGCTGACTCTCCGGCAGGGTTTGGCAGACTTTGGCAGTGGTAGGAAGGAAGGAGCAGGCTTGTCACGGTCAGCGCAGTGTGGGTGTTTTCTTGTCAGTCTGCTTACTTTCTCTCCTGTTTGCGGTGACTTTCTCTTTGGCACTGGGGGGGTCTGCTGATAGAGCGGGGGTTATTGTTGGCCTCTAATCATGGTGTGTGGGGGACAGTGAAGGCCGCTTGGGGCAGAGAGCGGAAGAGTGATTGCTCTGGCTCCAGGGGGCAGCATGTCGGCATGTGAGTAACCGGTGAAGGATTTGAGGTGATTTGTGGGTATCTGGAGGGTCCTAGTGCACCCAGGGTTTTGCAGGAAGGCTGCTTTTGCCCATGGCAGTTTGTTGAGGTTGTGGCAGGGTGTTGGGGGGTTGCTGTTGAGAGGGGGGGAGTTTAGTAAGGGTAAAGTAGAGTGGGGTGTGAGGGAGGGGAAGTTGAGATTGGGTGCAGAGAGGTGGTGGATAGGAGTGTGAGTGGGGGTGGGGAGAGAGAGGAAGGGGTGGGTTTGTTGTGGGGGTTATTTGGTGGCATTTAGGAAGCTACACACATGGGCCCGCAAAAGCCAAAGGGGGCAAGGCCTTTTGTGCAGCCGGTGTGGCGTCTTTCACAGCAGCAGGCGAAGCGGTCTGCATGCCATGCTTCATCACAGAAGGCAGTGCTGGGACTGGAGCTGGCCAGGCCACACAAACAGGTGGGAGTACAGGGGGAAAGGGGTGGGGATGCGGGCAGCAAGTGGGGCGGCACAAAGGAAGGGGTTACGTGGGATCAAGGGGGACTGTGTCCTGATGGGGAGGACCAGCTGGAGGATGGTGGTCAGCAGTGTTCCAATGTGGAGGGCCAGCAGAGGACAGATAATGTGGCAGGGAGTGCAGGTCAGTATCTGTCAGCGGATGAGGAGTCAGAAGTAGAGGGTATGGGCACACAAAAGACTGAGCAGGTTAGTATGCATGATAGGACGTTCATTCGAACTCTGCAGGATAAAAACTTTTTAAAGAACTTGCAGAGGGTCATGCGTTGCATGCATCATGAGAAGACATTGCATCGCTCGGGGGAGGAGTCTGCGGTGCATGTCTGGGATACATTGGATTCTTGGGACTCGTCTGATTCCTCGTCATTGGAGGGCACTGAGTTGGGCGATGACAGTGTGGGTCAGCGTGGCTTGGCACATTTAGGACCGAGTTCAGCGGGGGACGGTGAGGGTGGGGTCAGTAATAACCCACAGTTGGCGGAGAGTGGGCATACTTTGAGCAGGATTGTCCCGTTGGATTGTCACGTGTCTAGGAAACTACGGGCAAAGGTGCTGTGGGGCCGGTACGTGGATATCTTTTCACTTCTGGCTCACTATCAGGACATTGGGGATAAGAAGAAAGGGGAAGGTGCTAAGGAGGAGGTTAAGAAGGGGTGATCTCGGGTTCCTAAGACCATTAGTAACTGGTTGTTGGCATTCCATGTGTTTTCTTCCATCATGGGTGGGACCAAGCTGGCCTTCTACCCCGGGCTCCTGTGATATTCGGATGTGATTTTGCATGTTTGTAGGACTTATGGGAATTGGGCCTGGCTCAACTATGATGAGCAGTTCAGGAAGAACTTGGCGAAAGACAAGGACAAGGCTTGGGGATTTCGGGATGTGGACATTTGGTTGGCAGAAATAACTCCATGTCAGTCTCCTTTTGGTGCGGACTTCCCAGGACCCTTGGTTGGGGCCTCCCTAGATGGATGGTCTCAGGTAGAAACAGAGAAAAATGATGACAGAAAAAGACTACATGGCCTATCTAGTCTGTCCTTCCATATCAACAACTGCAACAGTCCTCTTTTTTCCTTTAGAGATCCTCTGTGTTTGTCCCATGCTTTTTTGAATTCAGATACTGTCCTCATCTCTACCACGTCTACTGGGAGACTATTCCATGGATCCACCACTCTTTCCGTAAATAAATATTTCCACATATCACTCCTGAATCTATTCCCTTTCACCCTCATCCCATGTCCCCTCGAAGCAGAACTTGCTTTCAATTGAAAGAGGCTCCCCCCCTATGCATTTATGCCACAGAGGTATTTAAATGTCTCAATCATATCACCTCTATCCTGCCTTTCCTCTAAGGTGTACATATTGAGATCCTTAAGTCTGTCCTCATATGCTTTATAATGAAGACCACTAACCATTTTAGTAGCCACCCTCTGTACCGACTCCATCCTGTTTATATCCTTTTGAAGGTGCGGTCTCCAGAATTGCACACAATACTCCAAATGAGGTCACACCAAAGACTTACACAGAGGCACTATCACCTCCTTTTTCCTGCTAGACATTCCTTTCCATATGCACCCAAGCATCCTTCTAGCTTTTGCTGTCACCTTTTCTACCATTTTAGCTACTTTAAGATCATCAGACACAACCACGCCTAGGTCCTGCTCTTCTTTAGTGGACAAAAGTACTTCACCCCTATACTATACAGGCTTACTGTACATATGTAAATAGTTGCATTCATACTTCCCTATGTTATCCAAGTTGTTTTTTCCTGTTCTCTGTAAAACCAAACAGTTTGTTATGGTACTTTGTTTTATGTAAACCGCGCTGATGATAAATAGTGCGGTATATAAGAGGTTGTAATAAATAAATAAATAATAGATAAATACTATATTGCTCTCTTGGATTGCTGCAGCCCAAATGCATGACCTTGCATTTTTTAACATTAAATCCCAGCTGCCAAATTCTAGGCCATTCTTCAAGTGTAGCTAGATCTTTCCTCCATGTTATCTACATCTTCCTGGGTGTCTACTCTATTGCAGATTTTGGTATCATCCGCAAAGAGGTAAACCTTATCCGACAGACCTTCCACTATATAACTAACAAAGATGTTAAAAAGAATCGGACCAAGGACAGATCCCTGGGGCACACCACTAGTAACTTCCTTCTCCTCAGAGTGAACTTCATTTACCTGTACTCTTTGTCGCCTCCCACTCAACCAATTTTTAATACAAGCAGTCACTTTAGGGTCCATCCCTAGGGTTCTCAGTTTGTTTATAAGTCACCTCCAGTGAGTGGGGTGGGGCGAAAGCCGGAGGGGTTGGGTTTCCAAATACCAGAGGGAACTTCACCCATCTGGGGATTTCAGAGCTATGGAGCGGACAGTGCCTGTTTTTAGTTCAGTGCAGGCCATTGTGATCACAGGGGTGTCAATTCAAACATCTATGCTCAGTGTGTGGGGGGTCATCCAGCCATTCTATATTTCACCCAGGGTGGCGGCCCGCTCAGGGGCAGACATGCCTGGTCGGGCGGCGTGTCTCCATCAATGGCTCCTGGCCAAGATTCCATCACCCATTAACTTGGGGGCCTTGGAGGACTGGTTGTGGAGTTATCCAGATTTCGCAGCTGCCCAGTTATTGGCAAAGGTTTTCAGGATAGATTTGTGATTCCATTTTCAGGGCCGCTGCTGTTTCACCAGCCCTGTAATGCTCTCTTGGTGAAGCAGCTGCAGGGGATTGTCTCCAGCAAGTGGCAGAAGGAGCTGGAACTGGGCAGAATTGCGGGTCCGTTTGCGCAGTGGAGGATGCTCCATCTCGTGGTATCCCCATTGGGGGTTTGGCTGAAGAAGAAGCCAGTCAAGTATTGGCTCATTCACAATTTGTCATATCCAGTGGGATGCAGTGTGAATGATTTTATTGACCTGGCTCTTTGTTCGGTACAGTATGCGTCCTTTGATTCTGCTGTTGGCCTGCTGCAGCAAGCAGAGCAAGAGGCGTTGATGGCAAAGGCAGATGTGGAGTCCACATTTTGATTGCTACTTATTCACACCAGCTAGTTTCATGTTTGGCTTCCATTTCCAGGGACAGTATTATGTTGACAAGTGCATGCCCATGTGGTTTTCAGTGTCCTGTGAATGTTTTGAGGCCTTTTCTTCCTTCCTCCATTGGTCATTCCGGCTGGCTACCCAGTCCAACTCTATGGTACACTATTTGGATGATTTCTTCATGGTAGCTTTGGCAGGGTCCTCGGAGTGTGGTCGGCTGTTGGGAGTGTTCCATTAGCTGGCGAAGATTTTGGGTATACCTTTAGCAGAGGAGAAGATGGAAGGTCCTGGTACCTCTCTCACATTTCTCGGCATCAAATTGGATTCTGCAAGAATGGATTCTCGATTGCCAGAGGAGAAGTTCTCCAAAATGGTGGTTTTGATTCAGCAGTCTTTGTCCCACTCTAAAGTGACACTGGGGGGAGGTGCAAGAACTTTTGGACCATTTCAATTTTACTTGTCGAGTGATCCGTATGAATAGATTGTTCATGCGGCGGCTTGCATTCCTGACTTGAGGGGTGCAGAAGAATCATCACTTAATTCGGTTGAGTAGCAGTGTGAAGGCAGATTTAAGCATTTGGTTGGTGTTTTTGCAGGATTTTAATGGGGTGTATGTGTGGCAATTACTGGTGGTGTCCAATCATATTCTGGAGCTATATATGGATGCCTCTGGAGGGATCAGTTTTGGGATTTATTTTGGAGGTGCATGATGTGTGGAGTTTTCGCTAGTTGAGTGGAGGGACTGGGGTTGGTGCCGGAATATTACCTTTTTGGAGTTGTTCTCCATTTGGGTGGCATTGCTGCTGTGGGGTGAGCACCTGCTTAACTGGAGCTTGCTCTTGCATTATGATAATATGGCAGTGGTGTTGACGATCAACCATCAGTCAGCAAGCTCCCCCTTGGTGCTGGGATTGCTTCACCAGTTGGTGCTGATGTGCTTATAGCTCATTGTATTGTTGGGAGTGAAACATGTGCCTGGTGTGGATAATTCAGTGGCGGATACTTTATCTCATTTGCAGTGGGCCCGGTTTCATGCTTTGGCTTCAGCAACAGATGTGGTATCTTCCCGGATCCCAAAGAATTGGTGGGATGTCCTTCCTCATCACTTGGAAGATTGTTAAGGGCAGCACTAGCAGAGAACACCTGTAAAGCCTATGCAGTGGGCTGGTGGCGTTTCTTGAGCCTGGTGCCATCAGGAGGTGGCAGATTACTCAGGATGATGTCTTGCAGTTTCTGGAATTGGCGTTTGAGCATTGCTTGTCGCTGCATGCTCTCTCAGGTGCGTTGGCAAGTGTGACTTTCGTGGCAAAGCTCTGTGGGCTTCCTGACCCTACAGCATCATGTGTGTTCCAGAAGCTCGTAAAAGGCTTCACTAGAGCATGGTAGACCTTGGTGGGACAGCTGGTGCAGCAACCACTCCAGCATGATACGCTGTTGGCTCTGTTGGCCATCTTGCTCCAGGTGTGTGCTACCTCCTTTGAAGTGAAGTTATTCAGTGTGGCATTTGCATTTGCATTTTTCACAGTGCTTAGAGTGGGGGAATTGGTGGCAACTTCCAAGTCGTCTTCGGATGACCGGGGTCTCCTGGCTGAAGATGTGGTCCTCTGGGAGGAGGAGGTGGAGTTACGGATCCATCGTAGCAAGATGGATCAGTTGGTCGGGGATCGTGGATCCACTTGCAGAGGATTCTAGGCTTGGTTTCCTTTCTGGTGTGTTGGGCCTGGACCTTTTCATGCTGTCAACCAGTGGGGGGCCTATTTAGATTGTGCCATGAGCAAGGAGATCTGCTGACCTGGTTCCAGTTTTCAGCTATTTCGAAGTGGGGATTGGGGGTTGCAGGTTTCCCGCCACAGGAGTTTGGAATACATTCATTCTGCATTGGCATGGTCACATTAGCTGCTGCGCCCGCGATTCAGCGTTTGGGTCACTGGCAGACTAATGTTTATAAGAGAGATGTGTGCTAACTGGGCTCCTTCTCAGCCTTTTTAATTGCTTTTCCTTTCAGTTTTTTTCCCTAGGTGGGTGGCGGCGTCCATTCCTCATGTGGATGGTCAGGCATTCTTTTTCTTTTGGGCCCAGAAGAGAGTAGCCAAATCCTAATAGGGTCTGAATCTAGGTCTCGCTGAATGGGGAGTGCTGCTGCAGTGGATGGGCCTCCAAGGGATGCGGTGGTCCCAACTGCTACCTGTATTACTGGAGGCTCGGCAATATGATCAACCCCATTGTATCTTTGTTCATTTGGGGGAAATAATCTTTGTGTAGTGAAAGGGGATGATCTTATCCAACAAATGAAGCGGGATATGTTCCTAATCCAGTGTTACTTTATTTTATTTATTTTAGTTTAGTTTCTTATATACCGCACTATTTAGTATCAGCGTGGTTTACATGGAACAACGAACAATAATGAAACAAATGTTATGTTTTACAGAGAACAGGGAAATACAACTTGGATAACTTAGGGGAAACATGCACATCAACTATTTACATATTCCTCTTATACCTTCGAAAACTCGAGAAACGATGGCGTCTATCTCGCTCCACAGATGACCAGACAGCCTACAACACACAACTCTCAACCCACAGAAAAGCAGTCCTGACAAGAATGAAACAATTCCACACTGATACACTCAAAAGATCCCTAAATAAACCACGGGATCTTTTCAACTTAGTCAAATCCCTATCGAAGGAACCATCACCATGTCCTCCTGAGGAGATCCACCCACAAGCCTTCGCTGACTATCTACAATCAAAACTATTACAAACAAACAAAATCGCTGCCTTCAAGCCTCAAGACACCACCTGCCTAATCTACCTCTCAATGTTCTCCACACCACCCAAGAAACATGTGGAAGATACCATTGCGGCCATCAACACCACCACTGCTCATACTGACCCTTGTCCAGCCTATTGGATAAAGAATTTACGTGGTTATTTGGTCACAGATAATTCCTAGGCACCTCTGGCGTGATGCCCTCTGACCATAAGTGGTGGAATGGTTGCGGAAACAGTGAATGCGGGTGTCTCCAAGTTCATCCATTTATTGCAGGGGCTGGTGATGGCACATGACTTAATTACAGTTGATTGCCTGGGGCTGTTTCACAAGGTCCATTTGTCGGATATCGGTCAGGATATTTTTATAAGTTCAAGTAAGGGAGGGGACGGAGGCAGTGGGAATGTGGGTGAGGGATCCTTCATGTTGCAGCTTAGGGTAGGATTAAGAGGTGGATGACCTCCGCCTTGGGTTAATTCATTCTCCTCCACCCCTCAAAAGTGTGGGGAGGAAGACAGGGATGGGAGCACTGGGGGGCTTCATGCAGCATGGACGTCACCGCAATGGGCGGTCCCAGTTACATTAAGACTCCCGTATGGTGGTAATAAGCCTCAGCCTGGCATCACCGCAGGCTGGGGAGTGGGGGGAGTGGCGGGAGAGGAGAGTCTGGAAATATGGACTAGTGCTGGGCTAGGATGACACCATCTAGCCCGACCTTTTGGGGGAGTTTAATATCATTTGCCTTGAAATGTTATTGTTAAATATTTGGATGTTGGATAAAAGCCGCGGTCAATGTTTGTCAAGCACCTCTCCAGGGAGTGTTATTTCATGGTTTGTGGGTGAGCAAATGGATGGGAGTGCAAATGTCTAGGTTACTGGATTTTATGCCTTGTGAATCTATTGACTCCTGTTCCTACTATGAATACTTTACTTTTCCCATGTTCTTACGCCAGAAATTCTGTGATAATCACGGACTAGATAACCAGGATCTAGATTAGGCTTGGAAAATGTCTGTAATAGTATAATTAGAAATTGTTTCAAAAATTTCTCATTGTTAATGTTTTCCTAATTTGGGGGATTTTTTCATGTTGACTTCACGTATTTGTTCTTTATGGAAGTCATTCAGAAATGCAAATAGGCTGTCTAGACGTGCAGGACAGAAGTTCATCTTGCAAAAATGTCTGAAACTACGCAGCCCTGCACATACACGGCACTAAACGGGGATCTCAGAACGTAGGCGGGAAGGGGCAGAATGGGGGCATGGCAAGCCATGGACACATATAAAGCGTATTCAGGGAAGGCCCATATACGTCTTGTGTGCGTCCGTGGATGCCCATGTTATACCAGCAGCAAGCTTGAATAAGGCTGAGATTAGAAGATTTTCTGCTCTGATCTCCAGTGAATCCCATAAAGATGAATGGCTGTGACAAGTCTGAATTGAACTGGTGTGTCTGCTGTTTGGGAGAACACAAGATCCTGTTGTAGAGAAAAGAATGCACAGGTAAATGGACATTAGCCTAGCTTTGTAAACATACACCAAAGTTAGATGAGCGGGTTGCCAACCACCATCTTACATAAACCACTATTAAAAAGGGACCCAGGATATCAATGCTTGACCCAGTACAAGCATTGTGGAACCTGTGTCTTTGGGGATATTGCTAGGTACGTATGATCTAGATTGGCCACTGTTGGAAACAGGATACTGGGCTTGATGGACCTCGGTCTGACCCAGTATGGCATGTCTTACATGTGTATGTGCGGCACTTACACATGAAAGTTGTCAAATTACATCCGTTGATTTTTCCCACGTGTAGATTTGCAAAAGGGTTCCTTCGGCTTAATGTGTCAACAAATATACCTGAACTCCAGCACATCCTTATATGTATTTTAGAAAAGGTTCTGCAAGATAAAGCTCAATTGTATAAATATAGAATAACTTTTTTTATAGACCTCAAAAGAGATCTTTTTTTTTTACATTTTTAAGAGGAGGTTTTCATGGTGTATCTATTCAGGGAACTCCAACTATCATCATTGCTCCATTTTTATATATGTGGGGTCCCAAAACTTTATTTGTGCAGATAAATAAACATTTATTTGAATGATGCGATGTTGTTTTCATTTGCACTGATGAAGCCTCAGATGAGAGGCAAAACCATTGGCCAGGTGGCAAGTGGAATATTAATAGGCTTATATGAACAGCAAATGAAATATTAACAGAACCAGTTGAATTTCAATGGACTTATGTGAACAGCAAGTGAAATATCAATGGATTTATTTGAATAAATTTATTAGAAGCATTGCCAGAGATGAATACATTTTTCATTTTTTTTGCACAGGAGCTGAGATTTGGGAATTCCTTGTTTTATTTGCAAGTTTTGTTTGTTTATCTGCACAAATGGAGTTTTGGGACCCTACATATATGTAAAAATGGAGCAATGATGATAGCTAAGTTGATGTTCCTGGATGACTACATAATGAAAACTTCTGAGCTCCTCTTAAAAATTAAAAAATATAACAGACACTCATTCTATATTGACACAATTGAATTTTATCGTGCATTAATTTTGTTATTTAATTTGTTTGTTATCTGCAAGTTTAATTATTTTGATACAGGCAAATTAGGACATTTTAGAAACGTTTCCACATTCGGCAGAGCCTTCTCTAAAATACTGCTGGAATAGTACATGTCCTAACCTTGCCTTCTCAATTCTCATCTCCATATACTGTCTATAATTTTCCTTTAAGTCACCCAAATAGATGCATCCACTCCCCACATACCTCTACACTTCTACACCTCCACATATAGACACATAAAAATGCCTCCAAACAGGCACCTCTATGCAGACAATTCCCTATACACCCGCATATACATGCAACCTGCTATCAAAAACGTCCCTTCACACATGCTTCATCATAACCTGGCCTACTATGTATAAATGTACAAACACCGCCCCCCCCCCAAAAAAAAATATATATATATCCCAATCTCCCATGAACATACATCTCCTCAAATGTCTGCCACCTATACAACCCCCTGTCCAGTCAAAAACACATGCAGTGAACGCACATGTCTATCCTCTGAATATACCCTCCCATCCCCCATTCATCCTCTAACTAAAAACACCCCTTACCCTTATGCATACCCCTCCATCATACATATGTCCGCTACATAAGCACATCCTTACACCCACATACAACAAGCACCCCCATCCACTCCCCACACCCCACCTATACCCCAGATATGTACCAATAGTGCCCATTTCTTCCTAAACCTCTCATTTACAACCCCCACACCCATACGCATAGCCAGCACATGTACAAGTCTATGTTGGAAAGCCTGCATGCATCTGCATGTTTTCCATACTTGTTCCTAGCCTGTCTAATCTCTCTTAGTTTTTTTCAGTCAATTTATCATCCTGGCCATCAGAATGTTAATATACCACACTAATACCCTTTTGCCCATCATGCAGGAAATATTGACCCATAGAGATTTCAGAGTATAGTCTGTTTCTCCAGGAACAAGCAGGAAGTCAGTCCTCACTTATGGGTGATGTCAGCACCGATGGAGCCCGCGCAGAGCAAGTCCCCAACTTTCAAAGAAAGCCTTTGGGATTGCTACCATGCATGTGTGGTCCTCTTCCCACCCAAGGGTGCCATCTTGCTCAGTCTCCCTTTTTCTGTGGAGCTCTTCGGACGCATGTCCTCATTCCTCTGAAAAAGTTTCATTTTCCTCGCCTTAATAGGCTGTCTTTTTTCCGGTTGCACCGGTCCTCTACCTGTCCTTCCCCTGCTCTACTTTTAGAGCTCCCGAGGATACATTTTTTCCTATTTTTTTTCTCTTCAGGCTTCGTGCCTTTTTTTCTCTCTAACTGCTGGCCGCATGGGCCTTCGACCTCACAGGGGCCATTTTTGCCCCCATGGCCACCATATTTAAAAAATGCAAGAGATGCTCTAGGAACATGTCGCTTACGGACACTCATGACTGTTGTCTGTATTGCCTGAGAACCGAACATGAGCCAGAGAGTCCAAAGACATTTTCCGAAAGGCCACCTCGGAGCCCCCAGTGGCGCCCTCAGTCGTCTCTCCTCTGGTGGGTTCTCCCCATGCGGCCCCACATTCCCGGTGGCACTCCAACCAGGAGTCCCCTGAAGTGGAACGGCGCAAAAAGAAGAAGGCCTTGAAGTCTAGGTCCGGGGCTCCTGACAAGTGCGAGCGCTCTTATGCCCGGTTGCTTAGCCCCCTTTGGCGTTCCCAAGAATCGGACAAGGAGCGGCTATGCAAGGTACCTCACAGAGAAATGGAGGTCTCCGGCGAAGGCGCCCAGTCTCCTGAGGGTCATCCCGGTGAGGACCCCCTCTCCTCCTCGATGCCCGATCCGATGGACCCAGTATCGGCATCCCAGGGCCCCATGCCTGTGTGAGAGTCCCGTATGCTGGTGCTTGAACGCAGCATTTCTGCATTCATTGCTTCCCAGCAGGCACTTATGGCCAGCTTCGCTGACTTGTGCCCAGAGACCGTGGGTCCCTCACGTAGGACACTCAAATCTGTCCAGGAAACCCCCGAGAGCCGCGGGCCTCGTGAGGGTCCTCGACGTCAGTCTCGCTTGCCCTCCTGTTCCTCAGAGGCAAGATCATCCAGAGTCTCCGACTCCAGGCCACCGGCCATCGGACAGGGCGACCTACCCGGCTCGGATCACTCAACCGATTTTTCAGACTGGGTGTCTGATGGAGACACTTCCCCGGAAACCCGTACCCACCGAGATCTTCCGTCGGACCCCTCGCCGCCTGCATTCCAGCGGTGTTCACCACCTGAGGACACCTCTTTCTTGGTATTTATTCGGGACATGGCTCGGGCCCTCAACCTGCTCACCCAGACCGAGGAGGACCCTTGACATTCTTCAGTATGAGTCCCTGCCCAGGGAATCCCTCACTGTGCCTGTACCGCCGATTCTATCTCGGTTGCTGCTACGCATGTGAGAGGCCCCAGCTTCGGTCCCCATAGTGAGCAAGTGCCTTGACACAATGTACAAGGTGCAGCATGGGCCAGGCTTCCAAAAGACCCAACTCCCACACACCTCGATGGTGGTGTAATCAGCCATGCGGAAGCAGAAGAGCCTGAAATCGCACTCATCGGTATCACCAGTCCGAGAGTAGAGAGCCCTTGATGCCTTGGGCTGCAAAGCCTATCAATGCTCCATGCTTTCTTGTCTCATCCAGGCATATCAATTGTACATTGGTATGTTCCTGCGAGATTTGGCGAAGGAACTTGGGGGTTTCTCCGCGGGCCTCAACGGGGAGCCCCTCGACAGATTCCACGCCTTGCTGAAGTCCGTGGCCGACTGCTCCAAGTACATCTCTCGAGCCTCCTATGATGGCTTCGAGACATCGGCTCGGGTGGCAGTCCCGGGCACTGGGGCCCACCGCCAGGCATGGCTCCAATCCTTGGATTTGGAGCAGTGAGTGCAGGAGAAGCTCCTGGACGTGCCATGCCTTGGTGAACAGCTTTTTGGTAAGCCGATGGAGGAGAAGGCTGCGGAGATTGAGACGGAGTTCATTACCAGGAGCCATCTCTCCGGCAAGACCTCTACTCTGCCTCGGAAGGAGCAGCCAACCAAGAAGCCCTTCTTCCCCATAAAAGGTCTCCAGTATCATGGCTACCCGCCGTATCTGGCTACCCCCATACCGACTGCTCCTGCGCAGGGAAAGCCTGGCCAGGGGCACTGTAAACCAAAGCGTCCGAAGGCTCAAACTCCAGCTACCCCGTAACTCACTCAGGGGTTTTGACGTCAGCAGCATGGCCCCTCACCTTCCGGCAATGCAGCAGCCAGTGGGGGGATGCCTGTCCTGCTGTGCCCCATCGTGGGCGCTCATCACCTCAGACACTTGGGTTCTCCAAGTTGTCCGGGAGGGCTATCGCATCCATTTTGACAGGCTTCCACCCACTTTCTCCCCGGCGGAGCCTCCTCGACTCCCCACATACCAGCTTCTTTTTAACATCTTTGTTAGTGATATAGCGGAAGGGCTTTCAGGTAAGGTTTGCCTCTTTGCGGATGATACCAAAATCTGCAATAGAGTAGACACCCAGGAAAGGGTAGATAACATGAGGAGGGATCTAGCTAAGCTTGAAGAATGGTCTAGAATTTGGCAGCTGGGATTTAATGTTAAAAAATGTAAGGTCATGCATTTGGGCTGCAGCAATCCAAGGGAGCAATATAGTATAGGGGGTGAAGTACTTTTGTCCACTAAAGAAGAGCGGGACCTAGGCGTGGTTGTGTCTGATTTTATTTATTTACATTCTCTTATATACCGTGCTATTCTGCATCAGTGTGGTTTACATTGAACAAACTGAAATTACATTGAACAGGGCATTATAACTTGGAGATAACTATTTTACAGGGAACATGGGCTATGGAGGGTTAAGTGGCTTGCCCAAGACCACAAGGAGCACCTGTGGGACTAGAAACCCCAATCCTTCCGGCCCAAGGTTGCTGTCCTCTAGTGGGATTTGAACCCCCGACCTTCTGGCCTGAAGTACCTTGCCCCAACCACTAGGCCACTCCTCCACTCCACTGATGATCTTAAAGTAGCTAAACAGGTAGAAAAGGCGACGGCAAAAGCTAGAAGGATGCTTGGGTGCATACGGAGAGGAATGGCTAGCGGAAAAAGGAGGTGATAATGCCTCTGTATACGTTTTTGGTGCGACCTCATTTGGAGTATAGTGTGCAATTCTGGAGACCGCACCTTCAAAAGGATGTGAACAGGATGGAGTTGGTGCAGAGGGTGGCTACTAAAATGATTAGTGGTCTTCATTATAAAGCATATGAGGACAGACTGAAGGATCTTAATATGTACACCTTAGAGGAAAGGCGGTATAGAGGTGATATGATTGAGATGTTTAAATACCTCCGTGGCATAAATGTTCAGGGAGAGAGCCTCTTTCAGTTGAAAGCAAGTTCTGCTATGAGGGGACATCGGATGAGGGTGAACATAAGAACATAAGATATGCCATACTGGGTCAGACCAAGGTCCATCAAGCCCAGTATTCTGTTTCCAACAGTGGCCAATCTAGGTCATACGTACCTAGCAGTTTCCCCAAGGGACACAGGTTCCACAATGCTTGTATTGGTTCAAGCATTGATATCCTGGGTCCCTTCTTAATAATGGTTTATGGACCTTTCCTCCAGGAACTTGTCCAAACCTTTTTTAAACCCAGCTACACTAACAGCCTTTACTACATCCTCCGGTAACAAATTCCAGAGTTTGATTACACGTTGAGTGAAAAAATATTTTCTTTTATTAGTCTTAAATAGTTTACCCTGTAGCTTCATTGCATGTCCCCTAGTCTTTCTATATTCTGATAAGGTAAACAATCGATCTACGTTTACCCGTTCCACTCCGTTCATTAATTTATAGACTTCTATCATATCTCCCCTCAGCCGTCTCTTTTCCAGGTTAAAGAGCCCCAACCTTTTTAGCCTTTCTTCATAGGAGTAGCCTTCCATCCCCTTTACCATTTTGGTGGCTCTTCTCTGAACCTTTTCTAAAATTGCTATATCCTTTTTAAGATATGGCGACCAGAATTGCACACAATATTCAAGGTGCGGTCTCACCATGGAACGATATAGAGGCATTATAATATCTTTTGTTTTATTTTCCATTCCTTTCCTTATCATACCTAGCATTCTATTTGCTCTCTTGGCCGCCGCTGCACACTGGGCCGAGGGTTTTAACATGGTATCCACAAGGACGCCTAAATCTTTTTCTTGGGTGGTGGTTCCTAATGTGGAACCTTGCATCATGTAACCATAGTTTGGGTTGTTCTTCCCTAGGTGCATAACCTTGCACTTCTCCACATTAAATTTCATCTGCCATTTTGATGCCCAGTCTTCCAATTTATCAAGATCCTCTTGCAATTTTCCACAATCCTCCTGGGTTTTAACAACTTTAAATAGTTTTGTGTCATCAGCAAATTTGATAACCTCACTCGTTATTCCACTTTCCAGGTCATTTATGAATATGTCAAAAAGCAGCGGACCCAGCACAGATCCCTGGGGTACACCACTATTCACCTTTCTCCATTGGGAAAATTGGCCATTTAGCCCTACCCTCTGCTTTCTATCTTTTAACCAGTTCCTGATCCACAGTAGTACACTGCCTCCTATCCCATGACTCTTTAGTTTTGCCAAAAGTCTCTCATGAGGGACCTTGTCAAAGGCTTTCTGAAAGTCCAGATACACAATATCAACCGACTCACCTTTGTCCACCTGTTTATTCACTCCTTCAAAAAAACATAACAGATTAGTAAGACAAGATCTTCCTTGTCTAAAGCCAGGTGAAGGGAGATAGATTCAGGAGTGATATGCGGAAATATTTCTTTATGGAAAGAGTAGTGGATCCGTGGAATAGTCTCCCAGTGAAGGTGGTAGAAATGAGGACAGTAATTGAATTCAAAAAAAGCATGGGGCAAACACAGAGGATCTCTAAAGGTAAAAAGGGGACTGTTGTAGTTGTTATGGAAGGACAGACTAGATAGGCCATGTGGTCTTTTTCTGTCATCATATTTCTATGTTTCTATGTTTCTGCTGCAGCGGGAATTGCACTCCCTCCTTGCTCAACGGGCAGTTGAGAAGGTCCCTCCCCACCTTCGAGGTCGGGGCTTCTATTCCTGGTACTTTCTCATCCCGAAAAAGACAGGGGGTCTGTGGCCCATCCTCGAACTTCACAGGCTAAACAAGTTCCTCGTGCGGGAGAAATTCAAGATATTATCTCTTGGCATGCTGCTGCCTTTCCTCTGTCAGGGCAACTGGCTATGCCCCTTGGATCTGAAGGACGCTTACTCCCATATCTTAATCCATCCCCAACAGAGGCAGTACCTGCATTTCAAGGTACTGGGAGAGCACTTCCACTACAGGGTGCTCCCCTTCAGCTTTGTGCCCACCCCACGGGTCTTCACGAAGTGCCTCGTCGCGGTCGCTGCTCACCTTCGGCACAGGGGCATGCTGGTCTTTCCCTACTTCGATGACTGGCTCGTTATGGGCTCCTCCGCCGAGGAGGCCCAGCAAGCGATGTCGCGCACTGTCCTCCTTTTGGAGAGCTTGGGGTTCTTGGTCAACTACCCGAAGTCTCACCTCAAGCCGTTGTAGGCCCTCGAGTTCATCGGGGCGCCCTCGATACTCAGAAGGCCACTGCCTTTTTGCCAGTGGATCGCTTCACCCGCCTCTGAGCTCTGGCAGTTTGCGTCCAAAGCCCCCACCAGGTCACCGCTCGGTCCATGCTACATTTCCTGGGCCACATGGCCTCGACTGTGCATGTGGTTCCTCATTCCCACCTACACATGCGAATGGCTCAGTGGTGTCTCAGTACTCAATGGAGTCAGTCCCTTGGATAGCTCAGGGACCCCATCGGGGTCCTCCCCAACCTCTGCTTGTCCCTGAACTGGTGACAAAACCCCCGCAACCTTCTGCGGAGATCGCCCTATCAGGCCCCATGGCACGATGCAGTGCTGATGACAGACACTTCCATGTTAGGGTGGGGAACCCATTGCGGGCCTCTCTGCATGTAGGAGCAATGGTCACTCGAGGAGTCTCAGCAGCAGATAAACCTGCTCGAATTCCGGGCCATCCGGTGGGCCCTGAGGTCCTTCAAGGACCACCTTATCGGAAAATCAGTTCTAGTACAGACTGACAACCATGTAGCTATGTTCTACATCAACAAGGAGGGAGGCATGGAATCACGCTCCCTCTGTCGGGAAGCGGTCCTTATTTGTTCTTTTGCTGCACCGACAGAGGATATCCCTCAGGGTTGCGAACCTCCCCGGTCAGGAGAATGGCCTGGCGGACAGACTCAGCAGGATCCTTCGCCCCCACGAGTGGTGGCTGGATCCCAGAGTAGCGGGCTGGCTGTTTCTACAGTGGGGGATCCTGGCATTAGACCTCTTCGCCAGCCCCCAGAACATGCAGCTCCCTCACTTTTGTGGCCCGGTGCTGCACCTGGGCAGGGAGGGCCCCGATGCATTTCTCCTGGACTGGTCCTCCAGTCTCCTATATGCATTCCTTCCTTTCCCCCTCATTGCGAGGACTCTGTTCAAGGCTCAACGGGATGGGGCATCATTAATCCTCGTGGCCCTGGCAGTCTTGGTTCCCGCTCCTGCTGGCTCTGTCAGGGACCTGTTAAGGCAGGAGGCTGGTTGGGTGCTACACCTGAACCTAACCTCCCTATCCCTCACGGCCTGGCGGCTGAACGGGTCTCCCTAGCCTCTCTGGCCCTTCCGGAGGTCGAGAAAATCCTCCTTGCCTCGAGGAAGGACTCCACTAGGCGAGCTTACGCTTGTAAGTGGAAGCGCTTCTCTGTCTGGTGCTCGGAACACCTGATCGACCCCTTCTTGTGCCCGGTTCGGTGGGTTCTCCAGTACCTCCTCTACCTCTCAAGGGAAGGGCTGAAGTCGAACTATGTCAGAGTTCATTTGAGTGCCATCTCAGATAATCATCTCCATATCGAGGGAAAACCTCTTTCGGGCAGCTGTTGGTCTTCCGCTTCATGCGGTGCCTTCTGCTATCCATGCCACCCATCTGTCCCCCTCCAGCAGAGTGGAACTTAAATGTGGTACTCACGCAGCTCACCTACCCACCCTTCGAGCCGATGGCGACATGTTCACTCCAGCACTTATCCTGGAAGGTGGCTTTCCTGGTGGCGCTGACCTAGGCCTGCCGAGTCAGTGAGCTGCAGGCGCTCATGGCTGGTGCCCCTTACACTAGATTTTATCGGAACAGGGTGGCCCTCCGTACCCACCCTAAATTCCTACCCAAGGTCGTTTCAGACTTCCATCTCAACCAAGAGATAGTGCTGCCGACGTTCTTCCCAAGGCCTCATGCCAACCAGGCGTCGGCGGCTCTCCACACCCTCAAATGCAAATGGGCCCTCACCTTCTATTTGCAGCATACCCCGACTCATCGCAAGTCTGATAGACTTTTCGTGACCTGTGATCCCAATAGACAGGGCCAAGCAGTCATCAAGCGCACCCTCTCGGTTTGGGTGGCAGACTGCATCACTTCTGCCTATGCGAATGTGGGTGTCCCTCTGGATCATCAAGTCACTGCACATGGGGTCTGAGCCAAAGTGGCCTCAGTGGGCTTGCTGCACTCTGTGCCCCTGATGGACATCTTCCAGACGGTGACCTGGTCTTCCACGAACACCTTTGCTGCCCACTACTGCTTGGAGAGGGAGTCCCACCAGGACAGCGCCTTTGGCCAGGCTGTACTCCGTAACTTGTTCGGGGTATAAGCAACTCCTGCCCTCCGACCCTTCTTCACGGCTACTGAGGGCTTCACCCAGAGGACCCGAGGACTCGGGCTCCTTTGGGCTTCAGCTTCTGCTTACGGCCTCACGGACGCATTCTTTGGTTACAGGTTCTGTAGCCTTTAGCTAGGGAGTCCCATAAGTGAGGACTGACTTCTTGCTTGTTCCTGGAGAAAGTGTTGTTACTCACCTGTAACAGATGTTCTCCAGGGACAGCAGGAATCAGTCCTCACTACCCTCCTGCCTCCCCTGATGAGTTGCTCAATTTTTGTCCTTCCCTTGCCATCTGCTTGATAGGGCTTGAGCTAAGGGACCTGACTGAGCAAGATGGCACCCTTGGGTGGGAAGAGGACATTGCATGCATGGTAGCAATCCCAAAGACTTTCTTTAAAGGCTGGGGAATTGCTCCGTATGGGCTCCGTCGGTGCCGACGTCACCCATAAGTGAGGACAGATTCCTTCTGTCCCTGGAGAACACCTATTACAGGTGAGTAACTATGCTTTCTTGCAGAACTTTCATCCTACTGATTTTATTTCATCATTCATATGTAGTGTAAACCACCATCTACTCTGTTATTTTGATACGAGTACATGTTGTACCCTGTTATCGAAGTGTCCCATTGGTTATAAGATTTCCACCAGGTCCCTGAGGTGTTTATTATTCATAAAATTCATTTGGTTCCATACATGCAAATGCTCCTATCTTATTTTTAGACTTCTGACCTTTACATAGAGATGCCCTTTTACTAAAGGCGGCTAACCGATTAACATGTGTTTTTAGCATGTGGTAAATTGGCAGCCAAGAACACTAATGCGTATACATGTCAGCACGTAAGTGTTCATTATGTGCTAGGAAGAAAGTGGACAGATAAGGGGTGGAATGTGTACACAGAGAGCAATTGCTTGCAAAAATTGTAAATAATCACTTCAAATATAAGCAAGAGAGACAATCTAAAAATAAAAATAAATACAGCTAACTATATATATACTGTACTTAAGACCCCCCGCTGCCCCCCCCCCCCATTTCTCTTTATTGTTCATTCTTAGCTCTTATAAGTCCTATCAAAAAATCAGTTTAGAACAGACTAGAATAGTCACTTTGGTTTTAGTTTTAAACATATTTTTTTCTGGCACTTTTCAGTAATGGGGCTTTAAATGTAGAACTTGTTTCTTATTTAATAGGCTAATGCAGCATAAAAGTTTAATTGTTCAAGCACTGAATGCCCAATTAGAGTCTTATATTTAATTGACCAATATAATCTAAAATATGAATTATTCAGTCATTAGATATGTAACTACTTATCTTTTTAACAGGATAATGGTCAGTAATACAAAGTCTTGTAACATTCAAATATCCTGTAGCAAAATGATTGCGGCAATAACTTGTCATAAAACTTTCAATATGTATAGTGTTTATTTCTTCAGAGTAGAAAGTGAACTACTTAAACTGGAATTTGCACTGTCTAATTTATATCTATGTTGATAGATAGATAGATATTCCTGCATTTATGTACCTTGTGGCTCTACAGTATTGGAAAAAATAGGATGCTGTCCCTTTTCATAAGAAAACAACTGGTCAGTTAGACTCACCTCAGTGGGTGGGAACCTTCATAGAGATTTTACTAAAAGAAAAGACCTAGAATTGGAAACTGTATAACTTTACCAAATGGATATTGTGTTAGATAATTCCGATGTTTTTTTTTTTCCGGGGGAGGATGTGTATGCTAGGCTTTCAGAAACTTTTTTGGTATGGTTTAATACAATGCAATGCGTGACATTGAGTCTTTGCTGTTGTTTGGCAATTAGCAGTCTCTGGGTTTTCTTGACAAGGTGTAACCAGAAGTAGATTGCTTGGCTTTCCTTCTGAGGCAATGGAGGATAAAGTGACTTGCCCAAGGCCACAATGAGTGCTAGTGGAATTGAGCTCTGGTCTTCTAGTCATCAGGTCACTACTCTAACCACTAGGCTACTCTTCCATTCCAGGAGACTCATAAATGAATTGAGCAGCCTAGGGATGGGTCCATTTGGTGGCATCTATTAGAAAAAAGCTGAGTGATAAACAACAGTAAAAGGTCATAGAAAATAAAATTTTCTGTGAGAAAAGAAGAGTAAGTAGTAAAGCTCTTCTGCTATCTGCCCCAGAGCCAGTTCGGTTCAATATCTTCAGAAGCAATACTGAACAGTGAATAGAAAGAAACGGAACTTTTTTTGCCGATGGCACGAAGATCTACAATAGAATAGGCATGACTGTGGCAGTAGGCAGAATGAGAACTTAAGGAAAGAATAGATCACTGTTTGCCAGTTCAGATTCAATTAGAACAATGATAATTATTAAGCATTTGTGGCACAACACTTTGAGGGAACATTATGCAATAGAGGTGAGATACTGATATGAAATTACCAGAAGACAGGAATTGGTGTGATTATGATTTCTGAACTCAAGTTCATAAAATAATAGGTACTATTTAATTCCTAATAGTAGATAGATTCAGGAATATGTAAAAATGAACTGGAAGGAGATATCACCTATAAAAACGTGGTAATGGTGACTTTTTACAGGTTAGTTGTGAGAACATATCTAGAATATTGTGTTCAGTTCTAGAAGGCATAAACTGTAATGACTATTTTGTATAGCATACTGAAATAGGAATTGAGGCTTCCAGGATGGGTGTTGCGCATTTCCCCTGGTATGTTACAAAAGGCTCAGCCAAATGTGGAGCTTTTTCTAAAATACTATAAAGACATTCAGGACTGCACGAGCATTGCCAGCAGGTTCAGTGGAAACAGTTTTTAAAACTGCAGGTAGGGAAAAAGAACATCTCTTCTCCCCCATATGTGCATGGGAACAGCTTCTTCGAATCACTGTTCCTGATAGCATCAATCCCCTTCACTTCCTGATCCCTACCTGTACCAGAAACATGTCAACCCCCCACCCCGACACCCTCTGACAACAGCATATGCTTTCCCGCTCCCCCTGATATCGAGAAGACCCCCAATCAATTACCAGTCATTAAGCCCCCCCCCCACACAACAAGCCCATCCCACCCCATGGCACCCCCCCCCTCTGCCCATCCAGCTCATACCACAGGTCCCTGTTGCTCTAGTAGGAGCAGGAATGATCCAAATTTGTTCCTGCTCAGTTTAGTCCTGGATTCTAAATGACTACAAACTAGTGTACATGCTGCCATTTACACATCTAGGTGCTTCTAAAATGACCCCAAAAGATAAGGAAAGGACAGTGCTGGTCCAGATAATGGATACTAAATAAGTCAGGGTATACATCTAAGATCCCTGTAAGATAAGAGTTATGAACCTAAACATGTATACCCTAGAGATGAGGAGAGGCAGGGAGATATGAGAGAGATATTTAAATATCTCAAATTTTAAACTAAGATACAAGGGAGGCAATATCCACCATTGTAGCCAGCTCATCACATTAAATGGATAAGATATCCATTAAAAATTATAGAGAATTTCTGCAGAGCTATCCTAGTACATTCGTAGCAAAAAACCTGTGAGAGAGTCAGTTGGTCCATTAGATGATAAAGGGATTAAAGGAGCACTAAGAGGCGACAAGGCGATAGCGGAGAGACTGAACGAATTCTTTGCTTCAGTCTTTACTGAGGAAGATGTAGGGATGTTACCCATGACTGAAGTGGTATTTAAAGGTGCAGAAGAATTGAAGGAAATATCGATACATCGAGAAGATGTATTACAACTATTAGATAAGCTGAAGAGTAGCAAATCACCTGGGCCAGATGGTATACATCCAAAGGTATTGAAAGAACTGAAATATGAGATTGCAGACCTGCTATTAGTAATCTGAGAACTATCATTAAAATCATCTCTAATACCTGGAGATTAGAGGATCGCCAATGTAACACCAATTTTTAAAAAGGGTTCCAGGGGTGATCCGGGAAACTACAGACCGGTGAGCCTGACGTCAATACCGGGAAAAATGATAGAAACCATCATAAAGAATAAAATTACTCAGCATGTAGATAGTCATGAACTAATGAGAGACAGCCAACATGGCTTTAGACAAGGAAGATCTTGTCAAACTAATCTGTTATGTTTTTTTGAAGGAGTGAATAATCAGGTGGACAAAGGTGAGTCGGTTGATATTGTGTATCTGGACTTTCAGAAAGCCTTTGACAAGGTCCCTCATGAGAGACTTTTGGCAAAACTAAAGAGTCATGGGATAGGAGGCAGTGTACTATTGTGGATCAGGAACTGGTTAAAAGATAGAAAGCAGAGGGTAGGGCTAAATGGCCAATTTTCCCAATGGAGAAAGGTGAATAGTGGTGTACCCCAGGGATCTGTGCTGGGTCCGCTGCTTTTTGACATATTCATAAATGACCTGGAAAGTGGAATAACGAGTGAGGTTATCAAATTTGCAGATGACACAAAACTATTTAAAGTTGTTAAAACCCAAGAGGATTGTGGAAAATTGCAAGAGGATCTTGATAAATTGGAAGACTGGGTATCAAAATGGCAGATGAAATTTAATGTGGACAAGTGCAAGGTTATGCACCTAGGGAAGAACAACCCAAACTATGGTTACACGATGCAAGGTTCCACATTAGGAACCACCACCCAGGAAAAAGATTTAGGCGTCATTGTGGATACCATGTTAAAACCCTCGGCCCAGTGTGCAGCGGCGGCCAAGAGAGCAAATAGAATGCTAGGTATGATAAGGAAAGGAATGGAAAATAAAACAAAGGATATTATAATGCCTCTATATCGTTCCATGGTGAGACCGCACCTTGAATATTGTGTGCAATTCTGGTCGCCATATCTTAAAAAGGATATAGAGTTATTAGAAAAGGTTCAGAGAAGAGCCACCAAAATGGTAAAGGGGATGGAAGGATACTCCTATGAAGAAAGGCTAAAAAGGTTAGGGCTCTTTAACCTGGAAAAGAGACGGCTGAGGGGAGATATGATAGAAGTCTATAAATTAATGAGCGGAGTGGAACAGGTAAACGTAGATCGATTGTTTACCTTATCAGAATATAGAAAGACTAGGGGACATGCAATGAAGCTACAGGGTTAAACTATTTAAGACTAATAAAAGAAAATATTTTTTCACTCAACGTGTAATCAAACTCTGGAATTTGTTACCGGAGGATGTAGTAAAGGCTGTTAGAGTAGCTGGGTTTAAAAAAGGTTTGGACAAGTTCCTGGAGGAAAGGTCCATAAGCCATTATTAAGAAGGGACCCAGGATATCAATGCTTGAACCAATACAAGCATTGTGGAACCTGTGTCCCTTGGGGAAACTGCTAGGTACATATGACCTAGATTGGCCACTGTTGGAAACAGAATACTGGGCTTGATGGACCTTGGTCTGACCCAGTATGGCATATCTTATGTTCTTATGTTCTTATCAAGTTTAGAGATACCATCAGCCATTTTATAAGAGGAAATGTCTTCCTTAGGATTCACCTTCTGAGTGTTTGTTGTTGTTGTTTTTAAATTTCTATATAGATGTCCTCTTTTTCATGGGGGTAGAACGTTTTACGAGCCCATGAACAACATGTCACCTACCCAGTATATTAATGAATCTGGACACATGGAGGTGCTAAAGAAAGCGAGGTTCCAGCCTCCAGTGGGAGCAATCTTGCTCTCTTAATCTTAACCAGCAGTAAATATGCAAAGATGACTTAGGGGTCCTTTTACTAAAGTGTATTACATTTTTGAAACTAATGCACATTTAGTGCAAAATCTAATGTGTGGTAATCACAACCATTGTGTGCTAACTTCCAGGCTCGTGTCCAGAATGTTCCCCGGCAGTTACCACACTGACAAGTACCCCGATGTGTGGCAGCAGCATTCACAACTAAAACAGAGGCCCTTAACTCCACCTAATGAGATGCTGTTTGTTGAACCTGCGCTAATGTCTACATTGACAGCATGCGATATGTACCCCTGTGCTAACTGAAATGGCTCACCCCCCAAAGCTGCCCATTCGGCACACAAACACGCGTTTGCCAGTTGGCACAGAAATCGGCATGTATTAACTATCATAAAAACATAAGAACATAAGAACATAAGAAATGCCATACTGGGTCAGACCGAGGTCCATCAAGCCCAGTATCCTGTTTCCAACAGTGGCCAATCTAGGTCATACGTACCTAGCAGTTTCCCCAAAAGACACAGGTTCTGCAGTGCTTGTACTAGGCCAAGCATTGATATCCTGGGTCCCTTTTTAATATTATGGACCTTTCCTCCAGGAACTTGTCCAAACCTTTTTTAAACCCAGCTATACTAACAGCCCTTACTACATCCTCCGGTAACAGATTCCAGAGTTTGATTACACGTTGAGAGAAGAAATATTTTCTCCTATTTGTCTTAAATAGTTTACCCTGTAGCTTCATTACATGCCCCCTAGTCTTCTATATTCTGATAGCGTAACAATTTATCCACGTTTATCCGTTCCACTCCATTCATTAATTTATACACCTCTATCATATCTCCCCTCAGCCGCCTCTTTTCTAGGTTAAAGAGCCCTAACCTTTTTAGCCTCTCTTCATAGGAGTAGCCTTCCATCCCCTTCACCAATAAGTAGGCTCTTCTCTGTACTTTTTCTAATAACACTATGTCCTTTTTAAGATACGGTGACCAGAATTGCACACAATATTCAAGGTGCGGTCGTACCATGGAGCGATACAGAGGCATTATAATATCCTTTGTTTTATTCTCCATCCCTTTCCTTATGATACCTAGCATTCTATTTGCTTTCTTGGCCGCCGCTGCACACTGGGCGGGAGGGTTTTAACATGTTATCCACGATGACTCCTAAATCTTTTTCCTGGGTGGTGGTTTCTAATGTGGAGCCTTGCATCTTGTAACTATAGTGTGGGTTGTTCTTTCCTAGGTGCATAACTTTGCACTTGTCCACATTAAATTTCATCTGCCATTTGGATGCCCAGTCTTCCAATTTATCCAGATCCTCCTGCAGTTTTCCACAATCCTCTTGGGTTTTTAACAACTTTAAACAGTTTTTGTGTCATCTGCAAATTTGATTACCTCACTAGTTATCCCTTTTCCAGGTCATTTATGAATATGTCAAAAAGTAGCGGACCCAGTACAGATCCCTGGGTACTCCACTATTCACCTTTTCCATTGGGAATATTGGCCATTTAGCCCTACCCTCTGCTTTCTATCTTTTAACCAGTTCGATCCACAATAGTACACTGCCTCCTATCCCATGACTTTTTAGCTTCGCCAAAAGTCTCTGATGGGGGACCTTGTCAAAAGCTTTCTGAAGTCCAGATACACTATATCAACCGACTCACCTTTGTCTACCTGTTTATGCACACCTTCAAAAAAACAGATCAGATTAGTAAGACAAGATCTTCCTTGTCTAAAGCCATGTTGGCTGTCTCCCATTAGGCCATGACTATCTACATGCTGTGTAATTTTGTTCTTTATGATGGCTTCTACCATTTTCCCTGGTACTGACGTCAGGCTCACCGGTCTGTAATTTCCCGGGTCACCCCTGGAACCCTTTTTAAAAATTGGTGTTACGTTGGCGACCCTCCAATCTTCAGGTATTACAGATGATTTTAATGAAAGTTCACAGATTACCAAAACAGGTCTGCAATCTCATATTCAGTTCTTTCAACACTCTGGGATGTATACCATCCGGTCCAGGTGATTTGCTACTATTCAGTTTATCAAATAGTTGTAATATATCTTCCCGGTGTAGCGATATTTCTCTCAATTCCTCGCAGTATCACCTTTAAATACCACTTCAGTCTTGGGTAACACCCCTACATCTTCCTCAGTAAAGACCGAAGCAAAGAATTCATTCAGTCTCTCTGCTATAGCCTTGTCTCCTCTAATTGCACCTTTTACCACTCTATCATCTAATGGTCCCATGTACTCTCTCACAGGCCTTTTGCTACGAATGTACTTGAAAAAGTCTTTATTTCGTGTTTTTGCTTCCGTAGCAAGTTTCTTCTCAAATTCCCGCTTTGCCTGCCTTATCAATGCTGTTCATTTAACTTGCCAGTGCTTGTGCTGTTTCCAGTTTTCATCATTTGGCTCTTTTTTCCATTTTCTGAAGGTTGCTCTTTTGGCAGCAACAGCCTCTCGACCTCACCTTTAAACCATGCTGGCAGTGTTTTGGACTTTCTTCCACTTTTCTTAATGCGTGGAATACAGCTGGTCTGGGCTTCGAGGATAGTATTTTTAAATAACACCCAAGCTTGCTGTAAGTCTTTAACCTTTGGAACCGCTCCTTTTAGTTTTTTCCGAACTATATTCCTCATTCTATCATAGTCACCCTTTTGAAAGTTAAAAGGTAGTACTGTGGATTCCTTTACTATCTGTCCTCCACTGATTAAATCAAACATGATCATACTATGATCACTATTGCCAAGTGGTCCCAACACCCTTATTTCTTGCACCAGATCTGGCGTTCCACTAAGGACTAGGTCCAGTATGGCTTCCCCTCTGGTCGGTTCATGAACCAGCTGCTCCAAGAAGCAGTCATTCATTTCATCTAGAAACTTTATCTCTTTAGCTTGTCCTGCTGTGACACTGTCCCAGTCGATACCGGGGTAATTGAAATCACCCATTATTACTACTCTGTTGTGGCTTTTGTTAGCTTCCTTGATTTCTTTGAGCATTTCATCATCCATTTGTCATTCTGGCCAGGTGGTCGATAGTATACTCCCACTGCCATCACCTTCCCCTTATAATGGAATTTCAATCCATAGAGATTCTACAGCATATTTTGTTCCCTGCAAAACTTTAATCCTTTCTGACTCAATGCCCTCTTAACATAGAGCGCAACCCTCCACCAATTTGTTCAGCTCTATCATTACGATATAGTTTGTATCCAGGTATCACAGTGTCCCACTGGTTATCCTCCTTCCCCATGTCTCTGAGAGTGCAATCATATCTAACCTCTTAATGCTATATATTCTAATTCTCCCATCTTATTGTTTAGACTTCTAGCATTGGCATACAAGCATTTTAGAGACTGTATTTTATTAATATTAATCTGGCTATTGGTAGGCATGGGTAATGGGGAATCTTTATGCTCTGTCTGCTCCTTACTCAAGGGCATTTGGGCTACGGTAACTGTTACGGTGAGCCGGAGTGCACAATTAACCATGCCGAATCATGCATTAACTGCATAGTGCATTTTAGTATAAGGGACCCCTCGGTAAAGAGTAGTTATCATTAATTTTGTTTAAAGGCAGTTTTTTTCATCAAGAAAGATATTGAGAGGGAAAAGGAGGTAGTGCCATATGAATCTGACCCTCTGAAGAGTAGAATAAAATGCTAAAATACTAGTACCACTCAACTGAAGAAATGACAATACAATTTCCATGCTGTCCGAAAGGAAGGAAAAGGTGAATCAAATTGGATTTAGCTCACACGTTTCTTAGAGTTCAAGGAGAGTTACATTGAGGTACAGTAGATATTTTTCTGTCCCCAAAGGGCTGATAATCTCAGGGGTATGCTTACTAGAGTGCAGTAGGGAGTGCAGAGTTAATGTGTGGAATTTACTACTACTACTACTACTACCACTACTACTATTACTACTAATCATTTGTATAGTGTGTCACCCAGAGCGTGACCCTACAGGTAGAAGTAGGGTATTACGCTGAGGCCTTGTGTTTAACCAGCCTGAAAAGGTGTAGAGATCCTTGCTAGGCACTCTGGGATTTGTAGTTTTCACCAGCCAGTCAAAAGAATGAGTTGTGGACATGTGGTAAGGTTTAAAGACAGGTTTTATTCCCCTTCCGGGAGGATTCTTTTAGTGGTGAAAAATAAGGTAGACAGACCCACTTTGGGCACAAAATAAAGAAACAAACGTGAACAAAAATTGCTTATCTTCAGCTTCTTAACACTCAATACAAAGGTATTTCAAACAGTCCTTTTCCAAGCAAACAAAACCTTTTCTTTGCTGCTTCAACGGTTAGCAAGTTTTCACAGCTTGTTCAACACAGAGAGGAGATATCATCTGCGATTGTGAGCGTGCAGTCCATGCATTCAATAAAAGGTTGGTCCCCTTGTACTTCACATTGCATATCTTCACTTTCTGCTTCTAACAACTCTTCCTTTGAACAGCTAGGAATATTATTAAACAGTCTCTCCCTATCATACAGAGACTCTCTTTCTCCCTCCGTGAAAGTGTGTGGAAGACAATTACCACATTCACTGGAGTATCTTGCCTGGGAGCCCTTCCAATGCTGATAACCATATGGGAAGTTATTGTATTCACTTCTCCCTCTATTAGAAGTAATCAGCTTACCTTCTGGCTCTCTCTGACTAAGGTTCTCGGTACAGCTGCAGTCACCGGAGTAGAACAAGACAGAAGCTTTCTACGGGTTTTGCCTTTTAACTTTCCCCCAGATATGTGAATATCTCCAGGCCAAAAGACTTTACCTTTCCTGTGCCTGTTGTTTGGGGAAGTAGCTTTCTCAGCCTTTCTCAATCTGGCTTCCAAACTGAATTCTCTGTTACCTTCTGGATAACCTTTGCTGAGCTCTGATGTCTCTGTGCACTGCTTTCTATAACAGTCACCTGGGCTCTCTCTCTCAGCCTTGGAGTACAACCTTCCAGCTTTCCCAGCTCTCTCAATGGCTTCACTCCAACCCGGGCTTTCCCCAGAACGCCTTGGGCTCCTTGAATTCTCTGTAAAAGCAAAGTTTCTTAACTTTCCAGAAGTTCCTGTAGCTGCTGCATTCTCCGGTCTCTCTGTTCTGCCAAAGCTGCTTGTTCCCGTTCTGCCTTCTCTCCTACTAACTGCACGTGCGTTAGGTTTATCTGTGTGTGTCTCAACTCCACCCACTCCCAGCTGGCTTTCATCACTTAATGATCCCTCAGCCTTCCTGCTGCTTGGGCGTGTTTCTTTTTTTTTTTAAACGTTTATTTTCATTTTACAACAAACAAAGTAACAACACATCAAAAGAAACAAATACACACATACAATAAAGAAAGCAACCCCAATTACCCCCCACCCCAATGCTTCTTCTCTAAGCTGATTAGAATCATCATATGAGCGCCTACATACAACAATTATTGTACATCAAACAAACAGAAGGAGAAGCTATGATACCGGATGAGCATGTGACAAAGATTAATAAAGAATCAAACAGTCAACGAAGAGCATCGAAATTTTGAACATAATCGTTGAGCGTCTTCTAGCTAGACCAATAGTGAAGAGTTTGAACGGAAGAGGCAGACATACTGGGTATTTGCGCACATTTACAATAAAGACAGATATGTTTCCCAATATTTCGTGATTGAGGAAATAGGGGACAGCAATACCCAGCATAAAGACTGAAAGAAGTAAGCCAATTTAGGAAGAGAGGGGATCCCCGCAGCTAAGCGGAGCCCCACAAACTTCCCAAAGAGGGGATCCGAAATATATAAAATAGAATGAAGACGACCTCAGACCCGACTCCAGTAATACTGTAATGCGGGACAATCATACGTAACAGGAGTGTAGTAGACCAAAGGCCACATAGCATGTCCCGCATCAAGCGCACTGGATGGCATTCCAATTGGCTAACCTATCAGGAGTATTTGTCTACATGAGATAGCAGTACTGAGGAGATAGGAAAAATCTGATCTAGAATGTGAGTGATGGGGGGGGCTGAGAAAAGGTGAGCTCTAAGTCTGAGGGGTGAAGCAACTTCCATATAGCAATTCACGCAAAATCTGACATCAGGGCTGGCAGGGTGTGGAGACTCTTGGGCGGACCACTCGTTCTAGGCGGCAGACTATCTATCAAAGGAACAAATACTTGGTAGAAGTCACCGCCGAGTAACAATTACAGGGTCATCCACATTCGGAGCATAAATACCGATACACGCAGATGCACTATCTCTAACCTTAAAGTATACACAGGCCCAGCTACCCTCCCCATCAGAGCTAGTATCCATTACAGTGATTGGCAAAATTTCTCAACTAAGATGGCTCCCTCACCACGCTCAGAAACGGCGGGAGAATAGGCAGCCACCATATAAGGTTTGGCAGCAAGTTTCAGTGGTTCGACAGAAGTGAAATGGATTTCCTGAAGAAACACTAAATCAGTATGATCATGATTAAAATAACTAAGAATGGTCATTCTATTGATTGGACTATTGATGCCTCTTACGTTCAATACTAAGAGCATACATAAGGCCATACAACAAAGTCAGACATTCTGAGAAAGGAACATGATGGCGCACCGAGTTGCGCAATGTCCCTCATATCAACTATAAATGACTGTACACACGATATGATAGAAAATAAGCCAATGAAAATCATGAAGCGCCCTATATAACAGTAGAAGCACCGAAGTGCCTTAGAGAAGAAGCATAACCCCAGAAATTACAGGCGACCTGATGTCTGCGGGGCGAAACCCCAGAGAAGGCCCAAATTGAAACATATAACCGGTATGTCTGTGCGTGCTCCGAATCCAACCGAGGTGCACATCATGGAGGAAAAGGAGACCAAGAGAGGTAGATATAAAAGAAAGGAAGGTCCAGGCAGTCTCTATTCCAGGCAATAATCACCGCGCCGGGCCATTCAAAATGGCGGGCGGTTCCAGCGGAGACCATTCGAATTGTTGACTCAGCGCATCAGGTCTGCCTCTTTGGAATCCAAAAATGTTGCTAGTAGAGCAGGATCTTCGAAGGTTCTAGTTTGGTTATGAAGAGTCACTCTGAGCTTCGCTGGATATAAGAGGCCAAAGCGAGCCTGTAACTGTTGAAGTCTAGGACGAAAAGCAAGAAGTCCCTTCCGCCGGTCAGCTGTGGGCTTTGCCAAGTCGGGGAAGAAGAAAGAGACTTTATGATCGTCAAACTGCAGATGTGGCATCACCCGGGCGGCTTTGAGAATTTGCTCAACTTGCTGATACCTCAGTAAACGGAATATAATGGGCCGGGGGGTCGTCCGATTGAGTGCGATGTTGATAGGAGCACGATATGCTCGGTCAATTTCCAGATCTCTGCAAAAGGTAATCTTCAGCAAGGAAGGGAGAGTTTTGACCAGAAATTCTCTGATATCTCCTGCTTCCGCCCCTTCTGGAACTCCTATGAGCCTGACATTGTTGCGACGAGCACGATTATTGCAATCCTCTAACTCTTTTTGAAGATTCTGTATGTGACGTTCAGCCTGGTCCAGGTTTACCAAACGCACCGCGTGCGAATCGAGGGCCCCCGCCATGTTGTCCAGCCGTAGTGAAAAACCTTCAAGCCGGTCCTGAAGCATACCGAAGTCTTCTCGCATGGCTCGGAGCGCCTCTCCGTTGGACTGTACCAGTTCCTTCACACCACGTATTTCCTCCAAGATCTCCTGTTGCAGTTCAGGGCTTACCCGAGGTGGAGCCATCTTAGGTGGGGAAGACGACTCTGTTTTGGAGCGTTTTCCATGTGAAGAAGAGGGAGACCCGAAGTCCAAGCGCACTGGTTTGTGGGTCGCCATTCCCCCCAAGGCACCCCGGTAAGTTCGGTATAAAATATTAAATTTATGCAGATGTTTAGTCAGGATTCTAAGTAGGCCCCTCGGGAGCTTCAGCGCGAAGCGTCTACCCCGCTGGACATCAGGCTCCGCCCCCCCCGGGCGTGTTTCTATAGCTTGTGACCTGATTTGTTTGTGTTGCCTATAGCAACTTCCTGACATGTGCTTCTCTGAAGTGTCAGTGTCAGCTTCACTGCCTGCATTTCTGCCTATTTCCATGGGCTCTGCTGGATCCACTTCATGACAAGTGTTACAAGGTGTATGCGGCGCTGTACAGACACATGCAAAAGATAGTCTCTGCTCATCAGAGCTTACAATCTAGTCAAGACAGACGACACAGTAGCTGAGGACAAGGATATACCTAGTGGAAAGATAAGGCAACACTTAGCAGACTAAGTGGATCAGGATCCAAAAGCGGCCTCGAAGAGGTGAGTTTTCAGTCTGGATTTGAAAAGGGCCAGAGATGAAGCCTGACTCACAGACTGAGGTACCGTATTTTCCGGCGTATAAGACAACTTTCTAACCCATGAAAATATGCTCAAAAGTCGGGGGTCGTCTTATACGCCGGTATACGGCGGTATACAGCAACTTTCTGACCTGGACTGGGGAAGCTGACTGCCGCTGCATCCCGGGCTCCTCCCCTCTCCTTGCCAGCCGATTGATTGGCTGCTGTGCTTCAGGGCCTCCGTCTCCAATGTGACTGCTATGGGTGCAGAGGCTGCCGGGTTTTCGGGCTGCCGTGCTCATGTGGTCGAGGTTCAGCATGGGGATCTTTATAGATGTGGTGGCTGTTTCAGGATAGTGTTTAATTTGTGGGTTGTTAGTTTTTCTTTTAGTGTACTGTTAACATGAGCGGTGGCAGTTGGGGGATAGGGGAACACTGGTGCCAGTTGTGCTGAGGATTGTGGCAAAGTGGTAGTTACCCTGGGGGGTGGACTTCTCTGCCAGGGCAACGCAACCTGTCAGAGTGCTACTGCGGTCTTCTGGGTCTCTTGGACACGATCTGGAGTCTGTATTTCAGCGGGGCAGCCACCATTTTCTTTTGGCAGGATTCTGGAGCACCCGAGGTAAGAACTGGAAGAGGGGTAGTCTTATACGGCAAGTATAGGCCAAACCCTATATTTTAACAGGAAAAGTAGGGGGTCGTCTTATACGCCCAGTCGTCTTATATGCCGGAAAATACGGTAGTTTGTTCCAGGCATAGGAAGCAGCAAGGTGGAAGGACCGAAATCAGGAGTTGGCAGTAGAAGAGAGAGGCACAGATAGAAGGGATCTGCCAGAAGAGCGGAGTTCCCGAGGAGGGGTGTAGGGAGAGATAAGAGAGGAAAGGTAGTGAGGAGCAGCAGAATGCGTGTACTTATAGGTCAGCAGGAGAAGTTTGAACTGAATATGGAAACAAATAGGGAGCCAATGATGCAACATAAGAAGAAGGGTTATATAAGCATATCGAGGCTGGTGGAAGATTAGCCGCACAGCTGCATTTTGAACAGATTGAAGGGGAGTCAGAGGGCGAACAGCAAGGAGGAAGTTACAATAGTCTAGATGGGAGGTAACTAAAGAGTGGATAAGTGTCTTAGATGTGCATGTAGAAAGGAAGGGACAAATTTTGCCAATGTTATAGAGAAAGAAGCGACAAGTTTTAGCTTCTGTTAGATATGTGCTGAGAAAGAGAGAGGCAAAGATGACCCCAAGGTTGTGATCTGAGTAAATAGGGAGGCAGCTGGGATTTAATGTTAAAAAATGTAAGGTCATGCATTTGGGCTGCAGCAATCCAAGGGAGCAGTATAGTATAGGGGGTGAAATACTTTTGTCCACTCAAGAAGAGAAGTACCTAGGCTTGGTTATGTCTGATGATCTTAAAGTAGCTAAACAGGTAGAAAAGGTGACAGCAAAAGCTAGAAGGATGCTTGGGTGCATACGGAGAGGAATGGCTAGCAGAAAAAAGGAGGTGATAGTACCTCTGTATAAGTCTTTGTTGCGACCTCATTTGGAGTATAGTGTGCAATTCTGGAGACCGCACCTTCAAAAGGATATAAACAGGATGGAGTCAGTGCAGAGGGTGGCTACTAAAATGGTTAGTGGTCTTCATTATAAAGCATATGAGGACAGACTTAGGGATCTTAATATGTACACCTTAAAGGAAAGGCAGGATAGAGGTGATATGATTGAGATGTTTAAATACCTCAGTGGCATAAATGTACATGGGGAGAGCCTCTTTCTATTGAAAGCAAGTTCTGCTACGAGGGGAAATGGGATGAGGGTAAAGGGGGATAGATTCAGGAGTGATATGCGGAAATATTTCTTTACGTAAAGAGTGGTGGATCCGTGGAATTGTCTCCCAGTGGAGGTGGTAGAGATGAGGACAGTATCTGAATTCAAAAAAGCATGGGACAAACACAGAGGATCTCTAAAGGAGACTGTTGTAGTTGTTGATATGGAAGGACAGACTAGATAGGTCATGTGGTCTTTTTATGTCGTCATATTTCTATGTTTCTATGAGTGTGGCGTTTTCCAGAGAAATAGTGAAGGGAGTAAGGGGGGAGGTGGGTTTAGGGGAAAACAGCAAAGAAAAGCCATTGAGTACTGATGGGCATTGCAGGAAGCTAAACCAGCTTACTGGGAGGGCAGATTATTTCCTCCCTATCCCATTCTTGATCATTTTTTCAGGTGATTCTCTTTTTAACCTATACTACAAAATCTTTTGTGGATCCTGTAATTTCTTGCAATTCTCTTGCATCTTTCTTTCATGGGAAACTGTCTCGTTTGGGTTAAGAGGCCAAGGTGATGCCTGTTTCATTGCCCATTAGACCAGGGGCTCTGGAACAGCTTCATCTGGAATTCTGAAGTAGATTAGTACAGCCTGGGACCTCAGCAAGTTGGTCTGACTCTGCCTCAGTGTCCTTCTCCAATTTCCATTAGTGGCTGCCCTCCATAAACCTTATTGCATGTGATTCTGATCCCAGTCCATCGTTGTTATTACGTTTGGGCATAGAGGTGGTTGAAGAGAGACTTTATCAAGTGGTCAATGCTTCCTTAAAAAAGGGGATTTTTCTAGCTGTATTGCAGCAGACCTTTGTTATTCCTCTCCTTAAAGGTCCTTCTTTGGATAGAGGCAAACCTGAAAATTATAGGCCGGTTTCTAATCTGCCATCCTAGTGCAAGATGATTAAGAAAGCAGTGGTAAACCAGCTCCTTACTGCATCCAGCCTCTATTTATTTAATTTATTTAGAAACATAGAAACATGGCAGCAGAAAAAGAACACATGGCCTATCTAGTCTGCCCTTCCATATCAACTACAATAGTCCCCCTTTTACTTTTAGAGATCCTCTGTGTTTGTCCCATGCTTTTTTTAAATTCAGATACTGTCCTCGTGTCCACCACCTCCACTGGGAGACTATTCCATGCATCTACCACTCTTTCTGTAAAGAAATATTTCCGCATATTACTCCTGAGTCTATCCACCTTCACTCTCATCCTATGTCCCCTCATAGCAGAGCTTGCCTTCAATTGAAAGAGATCCTCCTGTGCATTATTTGGCTGAACCTTTACAGAGGTCAAAGCAGTGTACCTAAAACTTAAACAGGTTAAATAACGTTTACAGAGAACAGTAACTGTGTACATTATATTTAACAAAGGCTTTTTGCCTTTGACTTTTTACAAAGCATTCTTATTTAGTGGGGGGAGGAACTTGCAAAACATGAGTAGGCCTTTGATGTTCCTTATTGTGTTGTGGAGGGAGTTCCAGATTGTGGGGCGTAGAGCTCAAAGGATCTTGCACAAGCTTATTGAGTGCTTTTAGTTTTTACTTAGAGGGTGTCTAGGGTGTCTGTTGTGGAGTGTCTATAGGGTCTGTTTGTTTGGAGTGGTCCAATAAGTGTTCAAAGGTGGGGGGTATGATTGGTTGTTGAAAGTTTTGATTAGCATTAAGAGGATTTTTTATTGTATTCTGCTTTGACGTGGAAGCCAGTGCAGGTGCTTGAGGATGGGGGTGATGTGGTCATATCTAGAGGCTCTTTTGATGATCCAAGCTGTCGTGTGGAGGGCGGTTTGCACAGGGAGGAACATTGAGTGTGGTAGCCCGTAGTAGATGGAGTTGCAGTAGATGGAGTTGCAGTAGTCAACATGCGGCATAAAGCAGAGAGGAAGTTGAATGGGGCGAGTAGTGTGTGGAGATGTTGTAGAGTTCAGGTTTTGTAGTATATTACCTTTGCAGTGTTCGTTACTTGGGATGTCAGGGTGAGGTGACCGTTTAGGATGATTCTCAGGTATTTTACTTCATGTTGGACTATTATTGTTGTGGTTCAGGGTGATGGATGTAGTTGGAATGAATGTGTTGCTCTTAGTGATAAATAAGGATTTTGTTTTCTTGAAGTTTATTGATAGGTGGCTTGAGGTTAGCCATTTGGAGATGTCTGTGAAGCATTGTTGTAGCTTATTGCAGCAAGGTTTGCTTAGGTTGAAAGGTAAGGTTTGCTTAGGTTGAAAGGTACATACAGCATGGTATCATCAGCATAGATGTGGTAGTTGATGCTGTGTGATTGAATGATTGGGCAGAGTGGTTGCGTGTATATGTTGAAGAGTAGCGCAAAGGGTGAATCCTTGAAGAACACCTTGAATCTGGGGATATGAAGTTGATGAAGAAGATCCAATTCTTATTCACTGGAACTTGTGAAAGTAGGCTTGGTACCATTTTAGTAAGACTCCTTGGGTTCCTATGGACTGAAGGTGTTGTAGGAGGATGCTGTGGTTGATGGTGTCGAAAGCTGCTGAGATATTGAGAAATATTAATATGAATCCTTGATGGATGTTTTGGATTCACTTTGACAAGGTCATTCATGAGGCAGGCTAGGAGGGTTTCCACTCCGTGGTGTGGTCGGAATCCATGTTGTTGCAGGTTGAGCAGGGCATGAGAGTCAAGGTAAAACATATACCTGTACCAATACAGATTTTCATGTAGTATATGTATGCAACGGTGTAAAACATATATCTGTACCAGAACAGACTAGCCAGAAAAGGATTATTCACCGAGTTTCATCAACCATATGTTTTGGAACAATGTATTCTGCTATAACTCACACCTAAGAGAGGACATTTCCAATTTGTTCCCTTGCATGACAAAAGAGACGGATGCCTGATTGAAAACATCTTAGCCAGGAGCCACACCAATTTCACTTCTCCAACACAAGCCTCCTGTTTCACCGATTTGGCACAGAAAGGCTCAAAATGGAGCACACGATCATCACTATAATGAGCCTGTACCTTCTCCTCATAATCTGGCCATACAGCTCACTAGCCCTAAGTTCAACACACAATCACATCCCTATAGTACCGACTGGTGGGAGAAAGTGGTCAGGTGATTTCTACTACAATTCTCATGTGGCCAACTATCCGCACCACCACCATCTACTACATATCCCACTACAACACTCTTCGAAAGCCAAACAAGGTAAAAACCTCTACCCTAGTAGCCTAAAGTGTGCACTCATAAACGCTCGCTCACTTCGCAAAAAGTGGCCAGCAATTACTGAAACAATAACATCCCATAAATTGGATATCATCATGGTCACTGAAACTTGGCTCTCCCCGGAAGACAATACCATCCTCAACCAACTACTACCATCTAATTTTGTTGCTTTCACCAGCCACAGGCAGAACAAAAGAGGTGAAGGAGTGGTTATCATCACCAGAACGGACCTCCAGTTCAAAATGGTTGAATCCAACAGTATCAACAATCTGGAAACGGTATCAATCTCCAACGACATATGCTCTATAAACCTGATTTATAGAGCTCCAACATCGGATCCAGACGACCTGTCAACCATCATAAACCTAGCATCCAACATCCAGGGTCCAAATAAACCCAATTGGATCCTAGGTGACATCAATCTTCCATCTCTACAGGACTATCAAACATCTGCATTTATAGAAGCCCTAGAGATCCTGGGATACACTCAACTGGTGCAGGAACCCACTCACTCAAAAGGTAACATTCTAGATCTCATATTCGCCCCGCAGGCAGTTCTTGATCAACCACAAAATATCATGCTATCATTGACAGCAGTCCCACGGTCGGATCATAAACTCATCACTTTTCAGATGCCTACCCTCCACAAGTCACCAAGGCCCAAAATGGACACAAGCAAGACCTCTAACCCAGCAGCCAGAAGTTTCCACCCGTTTAATAAAGAACACATCCTCGCCGTAACGGGCACGCTTATTGACGAAACTTCCCTAGACCTAGATGGGCTGATCACTGCCTAGAACAGCAAACTCAGCACAATCGCGATCCGTTCTCCAATGAACAAGGCCCCAAAGAAAAGACTATCTGCCCCATGGTTCACAGCCGACCTAAGGGCATCACTAACCCTGCTACGGAAGCTGGAAAAGCGCTGGAGGAAGTCACGCACCAACATTAACCAAGCAGCATACATCCAACATCTAAATACACATCGCAAAGCTATCACAGACAAGATGAGACAACACCATACAGACACCCTGAAACGGTCGTTGAACAAGCCTTATGACCTGTTTAACTTGGTCAAAACTCTTGCTAAAGAACCAACCCCTGAGCACCTTGGCGGCATCCACCTGCAGGACTATGCCGTCTTTATGCAATCCAAAATGTGCAAGACCGACAAAATAGTGATACCCGACCCCCCTAACGAGCAAGAGTACCCAGCTTCACTAACATCCTTCTCTACACCTTCGAAGAGAATTATCGAAGATACCATCTTAGCCCTAAACACCACCACAGCACACACAGATCCTTGTCCAGCATTCTGGATAAAAGATTTGCGATGTGACCTCGCTCCAGTCATAGCCAACATGATAAACCTATCCTTTAACACCGGGTCGTTCCCCTCTATTCTCAAGCAGACCTCCGTCAGACCTCTTTTAAAGAACGCCAAGCTTGACCCACAAAAGGTGGAGTCGTACAGGCCCATATCCAGTATCCCTATGCTCGCAGAAATCATTGAAAAGATAGTGTACAAACAATTACAGGATCATATCGACACTAATGCCCCACTTGATCCATCCCAACATGGATTCAGAGAGTCACATGGAGTGGAAACACTACTCACAGCTCTTTTCAACAATATAATTTCAGGCATTGACAACATACGACATGGTTTTGCACTCATCTTTTTAGATATAGCAGCGGCTTTCGACTCGGTATGCCACGAGATTCTCCTATGCCGGTTAAGAGAAAAAGGCATCAGCGGAACAGCGCTTGAGTGGTGCAGATCCTACCTCTCTGGAAGATGGCAGCATGTTCGGGCAGACGAGACTACATCCGAACCATTTCAACAAAGTCAAGGAGTGCCTCAAGGATCCTCCCTATCATCCTTGATGTTTAACATATACATCCAACCCATCTGCAGCATCATTAGATCTTTCAATGTTAGTTGCATGATATACGCTGACGATGTGCTGTTATACATGCCAATATCATTGGATAGTCTAGACCTCACCCCTCCTGACCAATTGCTTCAACATCATATCTGAATGGCTCCTATCACAGAATCTACGAATCCAACACAAGAAGACGGAGGTTCTTTTCATCTCGAGAAATCCCAGTTTCACACCACCCAGCTGTGTGAAGGTAAATGATGCCGATCTACAAGTGAAATCAGCTATACGTTACCTTGGGGTGACGTTGGACCAAAATCTCGACATGAAGAAGCACATAGCTAATACCGTAAGAGCAATCTACTTTAAAATCAGATCCCTCAGACACCTATGACCGTTACTTGAACCAGATGATTTTTGCACCATTTACCAAGCCCTTATCATTCCTCATTTTGATTATTCAAACTCCATACTACAAGGACTCCCCCGATCCACCCTAAACCCCCTGCAACTTGCTATGAACAGTGCAGCGCGGGTACTCTTTGGAGCATCCAGGAGAGATCATGTGACACCCCTCCTGAAACAGCTACACTGGCTCCCCATTCAAGCCAGGATTAATTTTAAGACCGTGCTGATGACTTTCAAAGCTACCAAGGGGCTCTCCTCCTCCTCTATATCTGACCTCATCCAACCACTAGCACCCAACAGACTAAGAAGAACCGCAGAGACCAACATGCTATCAATACCGAAAGAAATGACAAGCTGCACCAAAACAACAGCTCACAGGGCCTTCTGACTCTGCGCCCCAAGTCTATGGAACACCTTACCACCACATATCAGAGCAATCCCCAACTTGAGCCAGTTCAGGAGGGCCCTTAAACATTTCCTCTTTATCAAATATCTCACTGACAGCCCCGAACCCCAGTCACACTCGAATACCGTGCCCCTCAACATTATTAGTAGCCAACCAGACAAGATCCTGCAACAGGTATCCCAATAATGTAAAACACCAAACAGCATCCGTACACGTTCAACTTCATTTGTATATAGTTTACCTTGTTCTCCAAGTTCCATTCCCTGTTAAATGTAATGACCAGACATATGTATATTGTCGGATGTTTATGTTCTTTGTAAACCGCGCTGATGGCAAATAGTGCGGTATATAAGAAATGTTAATAAATAAATAAAGGTATTCTTGCAGTTGACGTTGGACATACTTTTTGATTATTTTGGCTATGAACAGTAAACTTGCTATGGGTATTTAAGAGGGAGGGGTCAGTGGGGTCCAGGTGGGGTTTCTTTAGTATGGGACAGATTGAGGAGGTTTTTAGACAGGTTGGTATTTCTCCATGTTGTAGAGATGTTTTGGTGAGTTTGGCAAGTGCTCGGTCCTTGTTGCTTTGATCCAGCTCACTGGACAGGGGTCCAGGGGGATGTTGTGGTGGTAAGAGATGAGATGGTGGTTTCTATGTTTTTTGTTGGTGATGTGGTCGAAGATGATCCATGAGTGAGCTGGAGGGGTTGTTTTCAGTGTTGTTTGGGGTGGTGGGGTCGTTTGAGCTTGGGTTGCAGTTGGTGGGAGGAATAATAGTTGACTAGCTGTTGTGGGGTGATGGAGACATTGGAGGTGTTGTCAGTAGATGGTTTTGTGAGATCTTTTACTAAGGAGAATAGTTCTCTTGGTCGGTTCAATGAATATTGGATTAGTTCTGTGTGGTAGTTTTGCTTGGAATGGTTTGTGGTATGGTTATATTCTTTTATGAGATTGGTCCAAGGATAGGTGGCATTTCCTCCATTTGCATTCTTGTCTTCAGATTCTGGAGGTCTGGGATGTACCATGGGATCTGTTTGTCAGCTGTGGTCCAAAAAAGGGCTGAGGTTGAGGATGCCTCACTAATGGTTTGGTTCCAGAATGTCATGGTTGTGTCCAGGAGCAGTATTTTGGTGTTGAGAAATGGGGAAATATGGGAAAGGAATGATTCCTTGTCAAATGGCTTGAAGCATCTCATATGTTGGTTGGGGGATATAGTTGGCTTTTGGGATGTGTTGATGGGAAGGTTGAAGCCTATAAGGCAGTGGTCAGACCAGGGTACTGGGATAATCTGAACTGGTGGGGAGGGGTTTATTTGGATGGGGTTTGCTTATGAAGATGAGGTCCAGGATGTTACCTTTGTGGTGAGTTGGTGAGTTTATGATTTGTGAGAAGTCAAGTGCTGCTATGGCTTTCAGGAAGGTTGTAGCTTGTTTTAACGGAACTGATTGGAGGTTGAAGTCTCACAATAGTATGATGTCATTGTTTTTCTTGTTGTTTTCTAGGATGATGTAGAATAGGTTGAAGAGGTCATTGGTTGGGGCATATGGCAAGTGATAGACAAAGCAGATGGTCAAGTGCTTGTTGGCTATGGTGAGTATGTCCTAGGTTGCAGAGCTTTGTGTGGCTAGCTTGTGGAGGTTGAGGCAATGATGAGAATGCCTCCTTCTTGTTGGATGTGTGGGCTGTGATGAGACTGTAGTTAGGGGGTCTGATTTAGTTCAGGAAGACTGTGTCATTTTTCGAGAGCCAGGGCTCTGTTATTCATAGAATATCCAGGTTTTGCATGAGTAGCAGATCTTGTATGGTGGGGACTTTGCAGAGCATATGTTTATAAGTGTGCAGCTAAGGGGTTTTTATTGGCTGCTGGGTTTGTGTGGATGTGTGGGTCATTGCTTATAGGGATGTTAAATGAGGTGTTTAGGGTTGCGCAAGCAGGGAGGGGGAGGTAGGTGTATGCATTGAGGGTGGGGTGGGACAGGGGATTGTAGGGGTTGTGGAAGGGGGGAAGGGCAATGGAAGGCTTGGGGTTGGGAGCAGGAGTGAGTCTGCAGTGGTGGTGAAGATGAGTAGTGCAAGAATGGAGTAGAGGATGGCATATAGTTGGAGCATGATCTGGCATCTTCTGTTTGTGCTAGTTGTATAAGTGGTACAATGAGCTGTTTCGGGTTCTGCCAGCGTTTGGCTGAGATTTGAGCTGGTGAGCTTCTGGTGAGGTGAGGGCATTGCCTCAGTCCCATCCTAAGGCATGTACCCACCAGGTACCCCCCCTTATGATGTCCTGAAGTTAAAGTCGCATTGTGGCAGAAGGAGTGCATCGGATTTGGTGGTGGGAAGCAATGAGGAGGAGCATACTCCCTTGCTGTCCGGCATCCTCAGCTGATGAACTTTCACTCTGATGGTCTGCAGGGCTGGAAAATCTTGAGACTCTGTTAAGCCCCAAGGCTATCCTCCTCTTTTGGAATTGCTCTTCCGGTTAATAAGACTGAATGAGGTGAAATGACGAGCAGGTACGGAGCTGTATAGTTTCTTTGGTGCAGAGGTCTTGCCTGTTGGATTTTTGTCATAGCTGGATTCAGCCTGCACCTAAGGGCCATGCCAAAGGGCCCTCTGGTGAGGCCCTCAGGCATGGGCACACTTGAGTGCACCTCTGTTTAAATGTTGCTTGCTGCTGAGCTGATTGGCGGTGGTGGTGGGGAACTGGGAGTAGCTCACTTTCCCACTCCCTGCTGGTCCTGATGATCAGTCTGGTGGTGCTGCGACTCTATAATATCTATTTATTTAGCAATTTTTCTATACCCCTATATCTACCAGTCACAGTGGTGTACATGAAAGTACTAGAACAAGAATGTTACATAGAACATAGGTAACAGTAAATGAAACTAAACAATGTGAACATAACTATTTACATAGAGCAGTGTGGGGGTTGGGGAGGGAACATAGTCAAGATATGGTGGGTGTACAGTTATGAATCTGGTCCAAAGTGTTTGAGGAAAAGGAGAGTTTTTATCTTACCACTTAGCCAAAAGCAGAACTAACCCCCCTCTCCCCTAGAATTCAAAAGAGTCCTTATTAAACTTAGAACTTAGGTTTCTGTTCCTCATGATACATGCAGAAGATTGAAGAACATTTGCTCCACTGCACCCTACTTTCTACATTTAGTTATTTTACAATCATCCTAGTGGAGAGGAACACTATCACAAAGAGTAGTGGCTCTTGCTTTCTTTCTGATGCAACTTTATTACATTATAAAAATGTGCAGGAATCAATGTTATGAAGATCGGCATCCCTCTACACTACTGTAATCATGAAAATGACGAAATGCACTGTTTTGTAAAATTTTCTGAAATGCGTGTGAATGTACTTCCTTTTGTTCATAGTTGGTGCTTATGAGGGCTGAAGAAGGCTCTTCCCTTAAACACTAGGATATTTTGCCTGAACTAGTTATGGCTTCTATGGAATGCAGGAGGGTTTGTTGGGAGGTACGAGCTTAGATCTAATCTTGTCCAACAAGCTTCTTTGCAAACACAAGAATCTTATGATCTGATTTTTCTTTCCAAATATATCTTGCTAAACTAATGACAGTAAGTGGCCAAATATCAGCGAAATGCAACTTTAACTTTATATGTACGCAACGTGCTTTTGTACTTCTTCATCGCTTCGGTCAGTGGTTCCAGAAATGTATACTGATTGGAGCTCAAATTACTTCAGTGTATATTCCTGTTACTAAAATATAGCTCATCATCACTCCAAAATATTATTTTAAATGCATCATTCATTTTCATTACAACAATTAGTCTGGATGCAGAATGCAATTATTTTCATGAAAGTGAAAAAATCACAGATTTTGAAATAAATCCATAGAAAAGGTGCTAGTAAACACAGCAGAATAAAATCATTGCAGATTGTTCATTGTTTTAGAAAGAGCCATGTATAAAATGGTGACATGCAAATCCCACCCCCATAAACATTTATAAAACCAGGACATACATGTGTGGCAGCTCATTTTAGAGACACTGTTTTGTGCTGATTCTGACATGGTCATGGCACCCAAGTGAAAGAAGCTCACCAAAAAAGATAACTTCTGCCAGGATGAGGTGGAACTCATTTTGTGGGAGGTCATCAAGCATCGGAGTCCTTCTGGGCCATGCAGATGTCTGTATCAGTGTTGATCATAATCAAAAATTCTGGCTGGGCATATGTTAATGTGTGAATGACCTTTATCAGAGAAAAAGGGATACAGAGGACCTGAAATGCAAGTGGAGGGATGTGAAGCAGGAAATACCAAGCAAAAGGCCATGGAGACAAATCCAGATGCGCAGCAATGTGAAGGGTCAGGTGCTACAAACAATATAGGAGGAGACAGTGAGAGGAATTGGAGATCTGGACTCCTCGAGAGCCACATAGGAACACAGATCTCTCTAGCACACATTCCTACACCCTTCATATCTTTCCTTGAATTTTCTGCCACCTAGTGTTGCTGCCTTCTTGCCACCTGGGCCTAATGTTGGTGCATGTAATCACCACTTCTCAGAGACTTTATCAATCATGAGATTGTATGGGTCCATGAAGCAGGAAGGAGTTGGGCCACTGCCCCCAATAATGTCTTACCAGGAGGTCTTGATGTTGTTTCACCTCCCCATAGCTAAAATGCAAAGGTCATTAACAACATTGCTTTGCTTCAGTGGAACAGATGATTCAAAGGACAGCACCCTACAAGAACTAATATTGTAATAACTACTTCTATCTGGGGGCTATCAAGTCTTTTGTATTGCGTGTCACATGTGCAATTTTCTCCAGGTTGGTGAGGGGGAATTACGTGTGCACTAAGTGCAAGAAGTTATTTGCCCTTAGGGAATGAGTCCAATCTCTGGAGGCTAGAGTGGCAGACTTGAAGGATATAAAGAAGACAAAGAGGTATATAGACCAGACCTACAATACATAGTACTGAAGTCCCACCTCAAGTCTGGCAGCCTCTCAGTTGTCATGGAGGTCCCATTAAAGGAGAGCATCACCTTGGTGTGGCAGTAAGTGATTCTGTAGCTAGGACCTGTCTGGTGTAAAACCCACTCATACAGAGGGGGGATTCTCCAGGGCCATGTGCCCATAAAGAAGGGTTAGGACGGCCATTATAGTTGGTGATTTGATCATTAGGCAGGTAGATAGCTGGGTGTCTGCTGGACATGAGGATCACCTGGCAACATGCCTGCCTGGTACAAAGGTAGCAGACCTCATGCACCACCTATACAAGGGTGCATGAGGTTTTAGATAATGCTGGGGAGGATTCTGCTGTCTTGGTACATGTTGGTTCCAATGACATAGGAAAGTGTGGGAGAGAGGTTGTGGAAGCCAAACTTAGGCTTTTAGGTAGAAAGTTAAAAATCAGAATTTCTAGGGTAGCATTTTCTGAAATGCTTCCTGTTGCACACGCAGGACCCAAAAGGCAGGTAGAGCTCTGGTGTCTCAATGTGTGGATAAGACAATGGTGCAAACAAGAGGGTTGTGGATTCATTAGGAACTGGGCAACATTTTTGGGGAAGGGAGAGACTTTTCCGAAGATGGTCTCCACCTTAACCTGGATGGTACCAAGCTGCTGGCATTAATCTTTAAAAAGGAGATAGAGCAGTTTTCAAAGATAATAGGGGAGACTTCCGGTGACGTCAGCAGACCTTATGACGGCGAGGTAATTGGGCTCCGCCGTCAAAGCCTGATAAATGGTGTTAAAAACCCCCCTGAAAGATGCGAAGCAGAGCTGTACGGCTGAGGCACTAACCTCTGAGTATACCAACTATATGTGGAAGAAAGAGCAGACCGAGATCGGCCCTTAAAACAATCCAGTCGGCGGCGAGCTGTGCTGGTGTGGAGAGCCACGTGGTCGACCAGCGTGGAAGACCGAGAGGCCCTGGTGACAAAGCGCTCAGCAGGATGTAGTTGAATGAACTGAAAGAAGAAATAAAAAGTGGAAATTAGCAGAGTTAAAAATGAATTAAGAGACATTACAATCTATTAGACAAGACATAGCGGACCTGGGATCCCGGGTAGAGGAAACAGAAACTCAGTTGGAACAACATGGAGAAGCAATGAAAGATCTTCAAAAAGGCTGGGAGGAGATAAAACAAGCCCAGGAGGAATTAAAAGAGAAGACGGAGGATCTGGAAGACCGGTCAAGGAGAAGCAATATAAGAATGAGAGGAGGGCCAGAGGATCCCAAATATAAAAATTGTGAAGAGGTAACTATATAAAAATGTTCGAAGCATTGCTACAAGCGGCAGCTCTCTTAGAGAGTGGGGAAGGTGAACACTTGCAAATTGAGCGGGCACATAGGGGACTAGGGCCAATAACAGACAATCAACCAAGGGATATTGTGGTCTGTCTGAGATCCTTTAAAACTAAAGAAAACCTACTGAAAGCGGCAAGGAAGCTGGGACAGTTCAAATGGGAAGGGCACATGGTGGAGCTGTTCCAGGATCTCTCCTTAGGCACGTTGCAGCGTTGGAGAGAGATGAAAAAAGTTATGGCTTATTTGAGAAAGGAGGAGGTGAGATACAGATGACTGTACCCATTTGGCCTTTTAATTACCGCAAATGGTATCTCGCGGAAGGTTAAGACATGTGAGGAAGCCTGGGGGGTGCTCGGAGACATAGGACTAACTAATCTACCAAGTGGCAATGGAAACCAAGCAAGAACCAAGAATGCTACGACATCCGGGAGTAAAGCAGCTAATCGCAGATGGCATAGAGCACCAACTAATGGACAGAGAGTAGCGAGACTGACCAAAAGCAGCCAGGGTGCACAAGAGAAGGCGAAGGATCTCGGTTGAGGGGAAGGACCCTGGGATGCCAGGCACCAGATGAATCATCATATGAACTGTTATGTGAGACAATGATATGAAGATTGTAAGGGATTTTGGGGGTAGGGCATGGAAAGTGGATGGAAAGAGAAGGGGGGAGGGGTAAGGAGGGTAGCTATGAGAGGGGGGTTGAGGGATTGGGATTAATGGGAATGCTCTAATTGGGAATTCATACAATGGGAGGGAAGCTGGGAGTGAAGTTTAGTTAAGGGAGGTTAAGAGGGGATAGAGAAGGTAAGGCTGGAAGAGGGGGGTGAACTAGAATGGGGGGAGGAGCTGGGAGGGGGGAGTTGAGATATGCGAGATGGGAATAGTGCAAGAGAGGGGGAGGGGAGGTAGGAAGGTAGGGCAGGCTGAGGTTTGATTGATAGTCACGAGATATGGAAGTCGAGTCTCCAAGGAGGAAACGAGGGAGGGGAAGGGAGATGGGGGGGAAGGGGGATGGGAGATAGGGGGTAGGCTGGGGGGAGGGTGAAGGGGGGAGGAGTGGGGCAAGAGAGGGGAAGAGTAGCAAATATCCAAGGTGAGTTAAATGCAAAAGGGCTTAATTTGCTATTTAAAAGACAGAAACTGTATAAAGAAATAACACGTCAAAAGGAAGAGGTGGTATTCATACAGGAAACACACCTCACCAGGGCAACAGAACATTTGGTAAAACCTAAGGGATATGTGATCTGTGTCTTTGCATCAAACACAGTAGAAAAAAAGAAGGGAGGTGCTGCAATTTTCATAGACTCCAAAATCAAGATAGAATTACAGAAAGTAGTCAGAGACAAAGCAGGGAGATATGTGTTAATGCGGTTGAAAATTGGGAATGAGTGGTATTGTGTAATTTTATTTATTTACATTCTCTTATATACTGTGCTATTCTGTATCAGTGCGGTTTACATTGAACAAACTGAAATTACATTGAACAGGGCATTATAACCTGGAGATAACTATTTTACAGGGAACATGGGCTATGGAGGGTTAAGTGGCTTGCCCAAGACCACAAGGAGCACCTGTGGGACTAGAAACCCTAGTCCTTCCAGCCCAAGGTTGCTGTCCTCTAGTGGGATTTGAACCCCTGACCTTCTGGCCTGAAGTACCTTGCCCCAACCACTAGGCCACTCCTCCACTCCTCCACAATGAATGTATATGCACCCACAGGGCCACAAGGAGAATTCTGGACAAAACTCAATGAAGAGGTGGGGAAGTTAGGAGACAGTATTTTGATATGTGGTGGCGATTTCAATTTAACCTGGAATCCAGCTAGAGATGCTATGGGGAAAAGAGAGGGCAAGAGAGCAGATAAAAGCAAATATTGCCATTTTGTTATACAACACTGCCTAATAGATGTTTGGAGATTTCAACATCCCTGGAAAAGACAATTCTCATACTTTTCCCCAGTGCATGGTTCATATTCCCAAATTGATGCCATTTGGATAACCAAGGAGATGGTGGGAAGAATTAAAGGGGCAGAGATGGATTATATAACATGGTCTGACCACGCTTTAGTGGAAATCAGATTGGAAGTGGAGGGGGAGAAGAAGGACATACAATGCTGGAGATTGAATGAATCTCTATTAGAAGATGCAAAGGTAAGAGATGAAATAGAGCGGGAAACGAGAATATTCTAAGTGGAATGATAATGGGGAGGTGGCATGGGGGGGTGTTTGGGATGGATATAAGGCAGTAGTGAGAGGGGCTCTGTTTAAATGTGGGGCTCGTAAAAAAAAAGGAACGGGAGAAAAGGGATAGAGAATTGAGAGAAAGATTAATGAAATTGGAAGAATTTGATGTGCTATTTATTTTATTTATTATTTATTACAAATTCTTATATACCGCGCTATTTGGCATCAGCGCGGTTTACATTATAACACAACGACCATAACAACATGCTGTTTGGTTTTACATAGAACAGGGGTCCAAACTTGGATAACAGGGGTAACTATATACATGAGATTTTTACATAGTAAAGAGTAGCTTGGATAACAGGGTTGATTATATACATGAGATATTTACATGGCAATGAGTGGGTGAAATAACATAATGAACGTGAGGGTTGTTTCTTAGAGTGGGTCATCTCTTCAGAGGGGTGTGCTAGACAGAAAAGGGACGTATAGGGGACAAGTATTGGCCGTATGAGCGCAACTCAATGCAATGCAGGCCGATATTATACGGTACCGCATGCAGCTTTTGAGACAGGAATTTTTTGAAGGGGGCAATAAAGCTGGGAAATACATGGCGCAGAAACTGAAACAGCGGAAGTTAAGATCACACATATTGACAATTAGAGATGCAGGAAAGAAAATAGTTTCTAAAGATGGGGATATTAGGGAGGCTTTTAAGAGCTTTTATCAATCGTTATATGAGGCAAGAACCCCCCCAGAGGTGGATAGGGTACGAAGCTACTTAGACTCCATACAGCTATCAAAATCAGGTGAGGAGGAGCAAAAGGAGTTAAATAGAGCCATAAAAGAGGAGGGAATTTCGAAAGCAATAAAGCAGTTGAAAGTAGATAAGGCTCTGGGATTAGATGGGCTTACAGCAAGGTTTTATAGAAGGTTTAGAGAGTTATTAATCAAGCCCCTAGTAAGGTTGTTCAACCTACCAAGGGTGGGAGGCTTGCTAGCAAGTACTATGGGGTGGGCAGGTATAACAGTAATACACAAAGCAGGAAAGGATCCGCAAGAATGCTCATCATATAGACCTATTTCATTACTGAACCTGGATGCTAAATTATTGGCTAAAATATTGGCTACACGTTTAAATAGGGTAATAGGGAAACTGATACATCAAGATCAAGTGGGATTTATACCAGGTAGGCAGGTAGCTGATAATATTCGTAAGATATTAAATACAATTTGGGCGATTGAAAAAAGCAAGGAAGAGGCTTTATTGTTATCCTTGGACATGGAAAAGGCCTTTGACCAAGTATCTTGGCCTTTTCTATTTCAGGTAATGGAAAGAATGGGGTTGGAAGGAGAATTCATGAGCTGGATACAAGCACTATACCATAACCCAAAAGCGTGCGTTAGGGTCAATGGAGCATATTCAAAATTTTTCGAGCAAGGTACGGGGACAAGGCAGGGATGCCCTTTGTTGCTGCTGCTATTTGCACTTTCTGTGGAGCTGTTCGCAGAAAGGGTAAGAGAAAGGGAAGATTTGAAGGGAATAGTGGTGGGAAAGACAGAATATAGAATATCTATGTTCGCGAATGATATTATTATGAGTGTGACTAGACTGAGGTTCACTTTACCAATATTAATGTGGGAATTAGAAGAATATGGCAGGCTATCGGGATTTACCATTAACTGGGTAAAATCTGAAATATTAAATTTGTCAATAACAAAGGATGAGCAGGAAACCATACAAAAGAAATATCCATTTAGGTGGGCGCGGGGGTTGATTCGGTATTTAGGGATCCACATAAGTAATAGGTTGGAATCACTATATGACTTAAATTATATAAAGCTCTTTGGGCAAGTGGAGAGTTGATTAAATGGGTGGGGGCAAGGATATCTGTCCTGGTTTGGACGTATAGCAGTCATAAAAATGATGTTATTGCCTAGATTTCTATTCCTGTTCCAAACGTTGCCAATACAAGTGCCACAGAGAAAGTTAAAGATAATGCAGAGAATTATTAATCGATTTATCTGGCAAAATAGGAGTCCCATGGTAGCTTTTTTAGTTATACAAAGAGCAAAGGGGGAGGGGGGATTGGGGGTCCCCAATTTCAGAAAATATTATGCGGCAGCACAGTTGAAAATGATCTATGATTGGCAAAGAGAGAAACAGAAGCAATGGGTCCAAATGGAAGAAGATTCAGTAAGAGGAGTGGGATTGGAGAGGATAGTATGGAAGGGCAGTAATGCTTCGGAAGTGATCACATTAAACCCCCTAATAGCTCATAGCGTGAAGGTGTGGAAGCAGAATAGGAAAATATTAATACAAGATAAGGAATATTCACAAGGGATGACATTAAAGGCATGCTTTGAGAGGGGGCAGGGACCATGGATGAGTGTATTGAAAAGATGGGCAAATTCCGGGCTCACCCATATTTCCCAAATAGTGAATAAAGAGGGGATAAGAGAGTTTGAGGGGATTAAGGATTTATATGGGCTAACAAGCAATGATTATTATAGCTATATCCAGATTTGCCACTTTTTGCGACAGCCAAAGGTATGGAAGGATTTAAGGGAGAACAGGGGGAGGCTTGAGGTTCTAGTATCAGGACAGCTAGGTCGAAAGGGAGCCCTATCTAAGATATATAAAGGTTTAATGGAGGGAGGAGTGGGTAAATTAGAGTTCATGGAGAAATCGGAGGCGGATATAGGGAGGTGATGGAGTGAAGAAGAGTGGGATAAGGTGATACAGACAGTGGCAGGCATATCGATTGCTACTCAGATCAAAGAAAACGCCTGTAAAGTGTTATACAGGTGGTATTGGATGCCAATTCGTAAAAAGCATGCAGGACAGGGGGCAATCTGATTTGTGTTGGAGGGGATGTCAAGAGAGAGGAGATATGCTACATATGTGGTGGACGTGTGGGAAGATCCAAAAATATTGGGATAGCGTGTTAGATATAATATACAAGATGACAGGACACAGATTGCAGAGGAAACCAGAAGTCTATTTATTGCATCAGTTAGAGGAGACCATATCGGAGAGGGATAAGGGGGCATTACATCATTGCATCGTAGCAGCACGATGTGAGATAGCAAAATGTTGGACAGGGATATCTATACCGCAGAGTGAAGGCTTCATTAGAAGAATGACAGAACTGTGTTTGATGCATCGACTAATGAAGCTGAAGCAAGGGAAAGGAGAGAGGAGTGTAGAGCATTGGAAGAGGGTATGGGGTTGGCTACAGGACTGGGGAAGGGAAGCAAGGGGAGGGGGGAATAAAGGAGGGATGGTTTCGGGCAAAGAGTGTTATCAATCAGATGTTATGTTTCTGTAATCACTAGAATTTTTACATATATTTGAGATAAATATGAAAAGCTTAACGAGATTGCATAATAATATCATCCAGAAGATGGGAAGTATAGAGAGGGGAGGGAATGGAAAGGGGGGGGGGGAGCTGAAGAATAGGTAACATGGTAGATATTAAAGCTGGAGGTGAGGATAGTATATAGAGAGGAGTTAATGTTACAAAAATTGTAAAATGCGATGGCTGATGATGTTTGTTATATATCTTTGGAAAATACCAATAAAAAGTTAATTGGAAAAAAAAGATAATAGGGGAATGCTGACAGTCGCACAAAAGAGCATGGATCAGAAGGATGTGTCCTTGACGGATAGTAGTAAAAGAGGGAAGTTAGGGCATCCCGATAGAGAGATTCCAATAAAGAAGAAAGTAACCCAGATGCCCTTAAGTAAAGAGCTGAAAGATTCCAATTTACCCCATCAACTGATAACCAGTTTAATATGAATTAAAATACAACCTCTAAAATGCATGTATGCAAATACTAGAAATCTAAAAAATAAGATGGAAGAGCTTGAATTTATAGCACTAAATAAAAGGCTAGATATGATTGGCATCTCAGAGACCAGGTGGAAGGCGGACAACCACTGGGACACTGTGATACCTGGGTACAAACTATATCACAATGGTAGGGTAGATCAAATTGGTGGAAGGGTTGTGCTCTATGTTAGAGAAGGCATTGAGTCACAAAGGATTAAAGATGTGCATGAAACAAAATACACTGTAGAATCTCTATGAATAGAAATCCCATGTAAAAAGGGAAAGGCGATGGCAGTGGGGGTGTACTACCGACTACTTGGCCAGAATGAACAGATGGATAACAAAATGCTAAAAGAAATCAGGGAAGCTAACAAAAGTTATAACATAGTACTAATGGGTGATTTCAATTACCTCTGTATCGACTGAGTCAATGACACTGTAGCACATGCATGGGGAATGGAGTTTCTAGATGAAATAAATGACTGCTTCTTGGAGCAGCTGGCTCATGAACCCAGAAGAGGAGAGTGTATTCTGGACTTAGTCCTTAGTGAAATACAGGATCTAACCTTGGGGCACACCACTAATCACCTTCCTTTCATCCGAGTGAGTTCCATTTATCATCACCTTCTGCTGTCTGTCAGTCAGCCAATTTCTGATCCAGTTCACCACCTTGGGACCCATCCCCAAGCTGTTGAGTTTATTGATAAGCCTCCTATGAGGAACAGTATTAAAGGCTTTTCTGAAATCCAGGTAGATGATATCCATCTCATGCCCTTGATCTAGTTCTCTGGTTACCCAGTCAAAGAACTCAGTCAGATTTGTTTGGCAAGATTGTCCTTTGGTAAAATCATGTTGCCTCTGATCATGCAACCTGTTGGGTTTGAGAAAGTCCACTATTCGCTCTTTCTGGAGTCCCTCCATTTACTTTTCCCGCCACCAAGGTAAGTCTTACCAGCCTGTAGTTTGTCACTTCTTCCCTATTACCACTTTTGTGAAGAGGTACCACATCAGCCCTTCTCCAGTCCTGTGGAATTTCTCCTGTCTTCAAGGATCTATTAAAAACATCCTTTAATGGCCCTGCAAGAACCTCTGAGCTCTTTCAGAATCCTGGGATGTATTTCATCTGGTCCCATGGCCTTGTCCACTTTCAGTTTTACAAGTTCTTCTAACACATCATCTTCTGTGAATGATGTGGTATCTACTCCATTCCCATTTATATATTTGTCAATCACAACTGGTCCTTCTCTAGGATTTTCTTTAGTAAAAACAGAAGTATTTGTTTAGCATTTTCGCTTTTTCAATGTCACTTTCCACAAATCCATTCCCAGCACTTTTGAGTCCTGTAATTCCACCTCTGATTTACTCCTCTCCCAAATATACCTGAAAAACGTTTTGTCGCCACACTTCATATCTGTAGCCATCTTTTCTTCTGCCTTTGATTTTGCTATCCTTATTTCTCTTTTTGTCTCTTTTAGTTTTATCCTGTATTCTTTTCTGTGTTCCTCTGTTTGTGAACTACTGAATTTTGTGAAAGCTGTGGTTTTTGCCTTTATTTGTGAAGCCACTTCTTTGGAGAACCAAATAGGTTTCCTTTTCATGTACTTTCCTTACATATGTATCCGTTGCCCCTTTTTGCCTCCTTTAGTTTAGCCCACTGCAATTCCACTTCCCTTATCCCCTCCCACCCTTCAGGCACTTTGCCATTTTACTAAAGTCATGATTTTTGAAATCTAGGACTTTGAGCTTGCTGTGATTGGACTCCGCCTTAGCTTTTATCTCAAACCACACTGTGTGATGATCACTGCTGCTCACATAGGCAACTGCCAATGACTAGGGAAGAAAGGTCCATGGGTTGGCCTCTCTGTGTGGTAGAGTGGAGGTGCGGTTCTAGCTCCTGGCAGAGGTGGTAGATGACTACTTTATCAAAGTATAACCTGGTAAGGCACTACACATCCATGACATCTAGGAATTGGGTCCCAAATCTATAGGCCCTGTGATATGCATGCTTCCTGGTTGCTCTCCTGTGATCTCTCCAGGCCTCATGCATGATGGCCAGCCCTGACCATGTATTAATGACATGCATGGGTCCTGCCTCCCTCTTCCAGTACTCGGTGACTACAACACTACACATGCACCTACATAAACAAATACACATACTCTCAGGCTGGAAGCAGGGAACCACACAAAAACACAGTGGCTACAGGGAACACAGAGGCATACATAGATATTAAGCCCCAAGCAACTGGGCAGCAGGAAGACTGACACACTAAAGGCCAGGGAGTGGGGCACTGGAAGTTTGGGATTGGCACAGCTTTGGGGAGGGAGGGGTTCAAAGAGTGACAATAGACAGGGTAAAAGGAAGGAGGATAGGCTTGAAAAAGACACAGAATAGACTGCAGGAAACAAATGGTCACTCAAAGAGATCTATGTGGACACCAACAAAAGTCATGCCCAAAACTTGCAAGCCAAGCTTCTCCAGTCACCCACACTATAGGAAGCCCCAAAAGACTATGGGGTATGTTTACTAAATGGCAGTAAGTGAGCAAGTGTGCCATTTACATGTGGTAACGGCACACATGTCCCCTTAATGATGCAAAAATGCTGAGTTTCCATGCGTAAAAGACTCCTGTAGCATAAAGGAAACAGAAGGTGGAGAGCCGTCATGAAGGGACGAAATGTGGTCAGAGAAGGGGTGGTACACAATGAGTTACTTTAATACCCCTTGGTTTAACACCTCTTAGAGCCCTTTAACGCCTGTAACCTTATCATAATGTAAAATCTCACAGAAGAGGTGTCTGGAGAAGGGAGAGAGCCTATTTAAATGTGGTCAGTGTGATGAAATGACAAGGGAGCCCAAGTCAGTGATAGGAGTGCTCCATTAGCAGCAGCAGCAGCAGCATGGTGCACAAGTAAGAAAGGGGTTCAGTAATGTATATCCAACAGATGTCTGGGACAACTGGTATGGATGCATTTTCTGTTGTGCCATTATTACGTAAAGAGGATATATCTGGTACATTCAGGCACATAACACTTGTTGCATATCTATCCCCTGCACTTTCTGCCATCATTACTTGCTCCACATCGGACAAATGGGTTTAACTTGTCCCTTTCTATCATGCCACTCTGTTGGGTGTATTGTCTTTCAGTTGCACAGGCTGAGACACCAGTCCCACCCACACAAATGTACCCCATGGCATTGCTACTTTTGGATCACACACACCAAATGTTTTTGGCCAGTATGATCCCATACATCCACTCACCATACACATTGCAAACTCTCTGCTTGGAAAATCCACAGCACAGCCGTGCACCCACCATGTAGCCAGTAAGCTTGCAGCAGTTAGCCATATCATGCACACCTCTCCTGTGACTGTTCCACATGAGCACTCATGGACAATCCTCACTTTGCTGCCCTCATCAGGAACATGCTGCCTCCGCCCAGACACTGTCCTGGCCTATGGCATGCCACACACTGACAGTACATTTGGATACATGTCCATACCTCACAGACACTATATTATAGCTTATGGTATGGTGTATGCTTTCAGGTGCATCTAGGACTGCACACTTGTCACAGCGCCCGTCACTGCTGCATCCCCTCCACTGACTCTGCTGCCGCCACCACCCACCCATGACACTGCCAACACCCACACTGACCAGCATCACTAGGCAGCCATCTATCTCACCTAGTCAAAGCACAGGCCTGCTGTACAGTCAAACATGCTCATCACACATACTGCCACATAGCCAGGCATCAGGTGAATCAACTCCATCAACTACCAATAGTACTGGCATCCATACCTTCTTCAATGGCTTCCCTGCCCCCCTTTCAGCATTTCAGAGGCTTTCCTGTGTTAAGATGCATGCAAGACTCCTTAACACTGCAGGCCCTGTTACCACGTGTTGTGTCCACTAACACCCCTTAACTCTGGAATGACCCTTTCACGCCCACAGCCTTTTTCATACGGAAACCCCTTTTCGCTGCCGTTAATGCTAGGAAAGGACTGCTCCCTTACCAGCCTTTAGTAAACATACCCCTATGTGAAATATGTATAGAAGTGCAGGAGCTGGCACCGCCCAGGACATGCCCTGAAATGACCCTGGAACATCTTCCATGAAGACCTGTGAAGATCAACATGTCCAGCACAGAAACTTGCATCTTGTAGCCTTTCTGAAATTACATTTTAGATGTGGGAATGGCTTCCATGTTTTTCTGGTGCCACATCCATGTTTAAAAGGCAAACAGGGTTTCTAAAATTTGCCCCTTTGCAAACCGAGTTTTATTTTCTAGTTACTATGGTATATAGTGTACATATATTTCATGGCTTGCACATTATATTATTTATGTATCTACAGTTGGTTCACATGGTTTGTATAGGGGTATTTATTCATTCATAGTGGAATATTATTCTTTTTATGATTTCATTTCCAGCTCCATCATAATTATATTAGTTTTAACATTATACATTTAGCAGTACACTTACATCAAGTTTTACATCATCATCAGTTTCTATAATCATAAATTCAATTTCCATGATTACAAATTGTATCTCCTTTATATGAATAAGTTAGTGTCAATTTCTAGGGTCAATTATTTGAATAGTTTATATACAAGCCAATTCAGAGGAGACAAATAAATTACATACATACTGTTGGGAAGCAATTATTTTTTTTCGAAGCAATCATTTTATAAGAGACATATCATCCCGGTACAGTTCATGTTTTAATGAGGAAGCCACGTGTTCAACAATTCATTCAGTTGTGGAGGTTTTTTTTTCTATATATTGATTTTTATTTTATATTATTGAAAAAAACTGCATACATAATAATCTCTGGACATTTATTTTATTGTGTTTTACTTTATCATATCTTTGGTTCCCTGGTTGCCATTAACATATTAGACGACGGCTGTTTGCTTTTGAGTATGCTATGTAAAATGGTATTGCCATTTTATATATGAATAATAAGGTGGGATTTGATATAGTCTATGACAGATATATAGTATGCACTACCTAATTAGGGCTTCCTATTCATATGCTGGAGTGGAGGAGTAGCCTAGTGGTTAGAACACTGGCTTGACAACCAAGCAACCAGGGTTCAATTCCCACTAGCACTCCTTGGGCAAGTCACTTAACCCTCCATTGCCTTGGAAGAAAGGCCTGGCAATCTACTTCCTGTGACATTGCCAAGAAAACCCATGAGCTTCTGGGTCACCAGGAGTCAGGACTGACTCAAAGGCACACATTGCATTTTGCATTTGTATGCTTGCCATGACAACCATAATCCAAACTGGAGCACAGGAACCGCTATATTTAAAGGGTTTAGCAGCAGTTGGTGCTATATTTAAACTGTGCGGTTGCAAGAGCTCTGATGCAGAATAGCGCGGTATATAAGAGAATTTAAATAAATAAATAAAAATGTGCCAAGGTCCGTCTGATGGGAAGCATGCCAGCCCCTGGGACTGTTGTAACACTGTTGCATACTACACGCAGTTGGTGTGTATAGGAGCAGAGAGTCACAGGTTCAGGTCCTGGCTGTGGATCATGCGGTTCAATGTCCCTGTGGCTATATTTTATCCCACAGTGCAGGTACAACACCAACATGTGCAACTCCCAATGAATCGGCGAACAGGGGTACAAACACCCACACAGACGGGCTCCCTTATCCTCAGCTGGATGGAGAGTCAGGCTGACAGCACCGGCACACTGAGGGGCCGTTAACATTAGAGTGCACTACTAGCCCTGCACAATGAGTACACCTTAACAATGCCTGAGGTGAGATTGGGGCCAGAGTGGCAGGTAGGAATGTCAACCATCCCCATTTTGCACAGTGTGTCGACATGAGTGTGTGTGTGCGTGTGTGTGTATGTCTATCCATTGTTTTGTAGCTTTCTACTCCTCACTGAGCCTTGCAGTGCCTAAGCTGTTTCTAGAGTTAGCCTGCAAATGTGCATGATGAGGAGCAAAGTATTGTGGGTATGGCCTGAACAGTGCGGATTGGCCAGGATGCGTCTGGGGTAGGGCAATGGTTAGGACATCATAGTACCTGACTACTACCTGCATGGAGAAGGTGGCCACATGATGTCATGCTGGGAGGGCACTCTCACTCTGACTGACAGTGACCAAGGCACAGCTATGTATCCACATAGTGCTCTACAGTGTCTGGTTCTAGTGATATGGGTGTGCTTTCTGTCCTGGGGGCCCATGGCTGCTCTGGGCATATGTAATGCATAGTGGTCAATGGACTGTCTGCAACTGGTATGTGCATAGCTGGAAAATCCAGTGGTGGGCAGCAGGTGCTTTCTGTGGGTGAATGTTAGATCTGGGCGGTTGGGAAGTGAGGTATTCCAGGCCTACTCCCAGTATTGCTGGTAGGGCCAGCAGGACCCTAGTAACAACCCCATGCACATGCAGAGGACCCCCTTCCTTTTGGTAACTGGCAGCCATGACACCATCATTGTAACACTAGGTAATGCAATGCACTGTTACATAGAAACATAGAAAAATGATGACAGAAAAAGACCACATGGCCTATCTAGTCTGTCATTCCTTATCAACAACTACAACAGTCCCCTTTTTTCCTTTAGAGATCCTCTGTTCTAGGTGGTCAGGGCCCGATGTGACTGGCACATACAGCATGACACAAGGTGACTAACATATCACACTGCAGACAGTATCTGCCACACACTGACAATGACAGGGATCTGCAGCACATCTCTAGTACTGCAGATACAAGGGACCTGGTGCCGGGCACCTATCCTCACCCTCAGGGCACCCACTGCTCTGTGCTTGTATCACACACTGTCAGTTCCCCTTACTGAGCTGAGGTGATGGATACGTGCATTCTCCATTTGGTGATCAGCTGTAGACTGCTGTTCTGCATGTGCATTGCATCATGGGTACTGGTGGGGCTACCCTATACCGGCACACACAGCAATTTTAGGTTGTGACCTGCAGTCTCTTTGTATCCAGCCATTGCTGTGCAGAGAGGTGTTGAGGTGTAGCTTATTGGTTAGTTCAAGGTCTCTATAAGCAGAGGACTGGGATTCAATTCCTACCTGCTCTTTTTGTGAGTGTACTACTCAGATCATTTTCATGCCTGTAATAGTCAGGGTTCTGCAGATCTGTGCTGTCAGCCCATACCACCCTCTCCTCAGCCACCATCCATCCTTCAGCTCATCTATCTGCCTCTGTCAGCTGTGTACAGTCCTGTCTTCTTGTGCAGGCTGCTACCCCATGATCTGCACTGGTATGCTTTTCTGCATTACGGCTCTTTGTACTCACCTCTCCTATGCCTGATCCACATGTACCCACTACTACTCTGTCCTTTTGTCGCTGAAAACATCTTGCCACTTCTGTTCCGCTTGGGGACACATGTTCCCCATTCTATGCTACAAACTGTCACTGCAGCACTTTACATTGGCACCACCCTGTGCATAGGTACAGCTGCCTCCCACATGCTTGTCTGCTTTACTGGCTGCCAAATAGGGTGTCCACCTATATGGCATGTCCATCAACTCCCACCTGTCCTTCCATCACCTTTACATTAACATTCCTTGGTGCTCTGTCCAGTCTTTAGCTTACATCCGTGGTTCTGCTTTAAGGTGCATGCTTTCCATCTTAGGGCACCTTATCTCTCCTTAGGATGCTTTATCTCCTGTTAGGGCACCTTACCATATCTTAAGGTGCTGTGTCTCCTATTAAGGTGCCTTAGCACATCTTAAGGTGCCTCAAGGAGACTTATCTCTTATTAAGGCACCTTATCACATCCTAAGATGCCATGTCTCTCCTTAGGATGTCTAGTCACCCAAGCGCACTTGGTCCTCTTAACTCACATTAAATGGCCCAAGGCACCCTAACGCTGGCACAACCCTACCTGCCCACTGCCTTCTATGGCTTCAGGCACCTAAACGCTGTCCTTACCGCCAGTGACTTTACTGCGATTTAGTAAACATACCCCATTGTGTTCGCTACTCCTTTGCTCCAAAAAATTATTTTAGCACATATTAATTAGTTTTAATATGGTCCTTTTGAGTATCACTGAGGTGTGTCTCCTAGTACAGTTATGCCCGGTAGAGCTTTGACTGTTTCGGCAAGGAATTATCACTACCCTTTGGTACTTGATTATAATGGTGATACAAATTTTTGAGACATTCTATATTTCTGAGATATGGTTAACTCTTACATCTTTTGAGATTTCAAACTGTTATTTCCATAAACTTCTTATTCTAAAAATATTTGTTTTCTAACATTGGATTTCTATTTGGATGAGCCCCCATAAGAGAGAGAAAATATATTCTCTATGGCTTTTATGTTTTTTATACTTGTATGTACAATCTGTTTATTGTAGAGTAAACCAATGTGATTGTGATTACATTGGGGACTTTTGTGACTATTTGTAAGCCATCTTTCACCTTTTACATTCCACAGAAATGGCTCTTGACAAAGTCTCTAGTGACTTGTTCCTCACCAAATCCAAGGGCCTTTAATCAATCCTTCTTGACCTTTCTGCTGCCTTTGACACTGTTGATCACCACCTTCTCCTTGATACCCTGTCCTCACTTGGATTTAGAGGTTCTGTTCTGTCCTGGTTTTCTTTTTATCTCTCTCATAACACTTTTAGTGTATGTTATAGTGGATCCTCCTGTACTGCCATCCCAGTTTCAGTTGGTGTATCTCAGGGTTCTGTCTTGGGAGCTCTTCTTTTCTCTCTCTACTAGGGTTGCCAACTTTTTGAAAGAGAAAAACCTGCCACTTGTGGCTAGTCATGCTCCGCCCATGCCCAACCCAACCCCGCCAATGCCCACCCCAACCCCACCCTTTCCCACCCCTGCCCTGCTCCGCCCCCACCTTGCTCCACCCCCTGTCCCCCAAAAAATTGCATAGAGGGCAATGTGCAAACTAAACGAGCAAGACTTCTACACTTTCTTAAACAGGAATTCTATACTGACAGAATACGCAGCATTGGTTGTACACACACAGTACAGACAGGTCTTTATCAATAAATAAGCAAAAAACAAATAGAGAAATATATAGACAAAACTTTAACTGAAACCCAAGAAGACAGACGTTGCATGCAGTGCAATATCAGATAAATAAGAGATGCAGTTCCCCATACTGTGTAAAATATAAAGGTAGTACAAAGTCCAATCATTAAATTGAAAATAAAATTATTTTTTCTACCTTTGTTGTCTGACCATTTTATTCTCTGATCATGCTGGTTCCGATCGGAGGCTTCCGTTTTCCCGTTTTCTCTTAGCTCGTTTTCTATGGTCTATAGTCCATCTGTCATTTCTTCTTTTCTTTTCTTCACTTCCTTCCATCAGCCTATTTCCAGTCCCAGTAACCCTCCATCAGCCCCCTTTCCAGTCCTCCTCTCCCATTACATTCCAATGCCAGTCTCCTTGTGTTCCCAGGACTGCCAGTGGCATCCATTCCCTTCTAGTCCCCCTCCTTCCTCACTGTTCAGCCCCTTGTAGTCCAAACATCATCCCAGGTATCAGCTCATTTCCACTCCTAGTGCCTTCCCCATGTCAGCTCCCTTCCAGTCACCCTACCCTCTGTCCACCCCTTTCCAGTGCCATCCCCAGGTCTCTGCTCCCTTCCAGTCCCAGTGCCCCCTCCCTTCCAGCCTCCTCCCCATTACCCAGTCACTTACCAGTACCATTCCCAGGTATCAGCTCCCTTTGAGCCCCCTCATTATCTCCTCTGTCAGTTCCCTTCCAGCCATCACCTCCCCCCCCCTTTCAGCTCTCTTCCAGCCCTCACCTTCCACCTGTCAGTCCCTTCTGCCGCCTCCTTCCCCTTTGTAGCTGCTACTCCTGCTTTTTACAGGGCAGCGACTGCAATAAAGTTAAGTTTAAAAAAATGTAAACCTGTGTGGAATATTCCGCCCCCTTCTAGTGCAGCTTTACCCCGCCCCCCTTGTGCAGCTTCACCTTCCCTCCCCAGTGCAGCTTTATCCCCCCTAGTGCAGCTTAACCCCCCCCCCAGTGCAGCTTAACCCCCCACCCTGCAGCCGCTGCTCCTGCTTCTTACAGAGCAGCAGCTGCAATAATGTTAATTTTAAAGGAAAGGAAACCTGTGAGGAGCCCTCCGGTCCTATGAAACTTCTTCTGCAGTGCCTCGGCTGAAAAGGAAGAGACATCAGAGAGGGTGGGCGCTGCTGAAGGAGTTTCATAGGGCCGGAAGGCCCCTCACAGGTTTCCTTTCCTTTTAAATTAACTTTATTGCAGCCGTTGCTCTGTAGGAAGCAGGAGCAGTGGCTTCAAGGGGGGGCCAGGACTGCAGATGAAAAGCCGGTTTTCTGCTCTGGTCACTCCCAATCTCGCGGCCAGAGCAAAAAAATGGCTTTTCAAGGGCCGTTTTCTCTGCTTTGCCAGCAGTTGGCCTGGCCACAGGAAAACCAGCCAGGCCAGCTGAAAACCGGCTGGTTGGCAACCCTACTCTCTACACTCAGTCCCTTGGTGCACTTATTTCCTCCCATCTTTATCTGTATTCAAACATTTGCTATACTGCTTAAATCAGATGACATACAGCGGTGTAGAATACAAAAGTCAAATGACTCTCAGATCTACCTCTCTGTGCCTGAAATCTCTCCAGGAATCCAGGCCTGGATCTCTGCCTGCTTATCTGACATTGCTGCCTGGATGTCTCACCGCCGTCTGAAAATGAACATGGCCAAAACTGAGCTCCTTATCTTTCCCCTTAAACCTCCCTCCCTCCTTCCTCCCCTCTCTATTTCTGTGGATAACACTACACTCCTCCATGTTTCCTCAGCTTGCATCCTTGGGGTCATCTTTGACTCTACTCTTTCTTTCTCAGCACACATCCAATAGACAGCTAAACTCTGTCACTTCTTTCTCTGCAACACTGGCAAAAGTTGTTCCTTCCTTTTTACATACACTACTAAGACCCTCGTCCACTCACTAGTCACCTCCTGTCTTGGACTATTATAACCTGCTCTTCACTGGCCTCCCTCTGAATCATCTTTCTCTCCAATCTGTTCAAAACTCAGTTGCACGGCTTATCTTCTGCCAGCGTCACTATGCTCATGTAACCCCTCTTCTCAAGTCACTTCACTTGCTCCCTATCCATTTCCGCATCCGGGTCCAACTTCTCCTAATTACCTACAAGTGCATTCATTCTGCAGCTCCTCACTGCCTTTCCTCTCAGGGGATAGATTCAGGAGTGATATGCGAAATATTTCTTTATGGAAAGAGTGGCGGATCCGTGGAATAGTCTCCCAGTGGAGGAGGTATAGACGAGGACAGTATATGAATTCAAAAAAGCACGGGACAAATACATAGGATCTCTAAAGGAAAAAAGGGCACTATTGTAGTTGTTATGGAAGAGCAGATTAGATAGTAACATAGTATATGTACCCACCGCTCCATGCAGATTATATCCACTTGTTTAGACATCAGAGACAGTTCAATTTATTTTTATTTTATCTTGTTTCTATAAAGGGATCCACTGTGTCTGTCCCATGCCATTTTGAATTCTATCACTGTATTTGGCCCCACCACTTCCATCGAGAGGGCGTTCCAAGCATCCACCACCCTTTCAGTGAAAAAGTATTTCCTGACATTGCCAAGAGGGGTCACATGGTCTAATCTTTCGCCGTTGTGTAACAGTTTTACTCTCACGTTTTGTATCAAGTTAAGGAGTTAAAAATTAGAATGGGAAACGCCAGCTAGAAGGGAGTTGAAATAATCAAAGCAAATAAACCGAAGCACAAACTGCGGGCCATAAAGGATTTTCTTACCAGTGAGGATTATGATGTATAAAAAGGTTTTTGATAAGCAAGACTCAGGGTTAGGAATAGAAATTGAGTGTCAGGCTTTTCTTCAGTTTTTTTTTTTAATTTGTTTAATTGTTAGGATGTTTCATAGGTAATATCTTAACGTATCATAATATGGACTTATGTTTTCCCCAGTCCTGACAAGATCATATAAATATTTGCTCAAAAAGGCTACAGCAACTTGGACCTGAGGTTGGGCAGCATAGCAGCTTAAACCAGGATTCCCAAAGGTGTTCAATTGGGTTTTCAGACTATCCACACTGAATATGCCTGAGATATATTTTTTCATCCTGTGTTCCCAGCATGCACAGGTGTAGCTTCTGCACCATATTTCCAGGTGCTCTATAATATTTTGGTAGCCAAGTGTGCGTTTAAGCCCTTGTAGAAAGCAGGTGAAGACTCTTATCTGTTTTCAGCAGCAGTGTTGAGGAAGCAACTGAGTAGTAAATATTTTCTCAGCCCATGTGCTGTAATATCATGGAAGGTTCCAGTCGCTGAACACACACCTTTATTAAAAGCTGTTCATAGCAGCTTAATATACATACAACAGATTACATTTTATTTATTTAGACAGTTTTGTATACCGCCTTATCCTTCAATCAAAGCGGTCACAACACAATTGGGGGATACATTTAACACATGGGGATATGAGACACATACACTAATATTTACAGGGAACATGGGCTATGGAGGGTTAAGTGGCTTGCCCAAGACCACAAGGAGCATCTGTGGGACTAGAAACCCCAGTCCTTCCGGCCCAAGGTTGCTGTCCTCTAGTGGGATTTGAACCCCCAACCTTCTGGCCTGAAGTACATTGCCCCAACCACTAGGCTACTCCTCCCTCCTACCCCATCTACATAACATCAGCACTTACACTATTGCCTCTCACACAGGGCCGGCCCGCCCACTAGAGTGGCAGATGTCTGTGGGCAGCAAGCCATGCGCTTTGGCACACATGGCCTGGTGCACCCCTTCACGTCCCAGCCACGCCACCTTTCCCCCTGCTGCCGCTGATTCTGGCGGCGGGCAACTAGGCTCAGCGGCAGCAGCCCACAGCAGTCCATGTTCTTCAGCGCCTGACCTGCTGCTGCCAGTGAGCCACTCACTTGCCCGAATCAGCAGCAACGAGAAGGGGCACGGTTCAGCATAAGGGGGGGGGGGAGGGGGCAACAAGGCTCAGCATGGGGGAGAGGGTGGCGCAGTGCACGGGGGGGGGGGAGGGGGACGGCACGGCTAGAACCTCTGCTTACTGTGGTAGAAACCCTTAGACTGGCCTTGATGTCACACATGCCCATCCCGAAGAACTGATTCCAACATTGTGTTGGTGGCAGATAACTGGCAGCGGCTTTATTTAACTTTAACAATATTAATCACGTAAAACACCAACAGCTTACTCAGCTCAGCCCACCCCACTACTGAAACAACACCCCCCACATCCTTTTCGCTGCCCACCTCTACCCCTTTATTGGCTAGTTGATGTTGACCTAGTCAGAGTTATCATTTTCACACATAACCTGCAGTGACACTGAGCTATGTCTATCAGCTCTCTGTGGTGTCGCAGACCAGCCATTATGCTTCATTTCCCCATTTCCCCCTTCCTTTTCCTATTCATTGAAGTACTTCACCCCCTACGCTTTACCACGCCTTTCGGGTTTTGCAGCCTTTCATTTTTTAGCATAAATTCTTAGTTGCCAAAATCTCTACCATTCTTTAAGCTTTGCTAGATCCCTCCTCTTGATAACTACACTTCACAGAGTTTCCACCCTGTTGCAGATTTTGGTATCATGCACGAAGAGGCATGCCTTTCCTGAAAGATCTTCAAGAATATTGCTAAAGAAAATGTTAAAAAGAACAGGATCAAGGCACGATCCCTGTGTCATACTATCTTCAGAGTGAACTCCATTTACTACTTGTTGCCTCCCACTCAACCATTTTCTAACCCGGTTAGTCATTTTAGGGTCCATCTCAAGGTCACTGTGTTTATTTATGTCAGCAATGTGAAACAGTCTCAAAGGCTTTGTTAAAATCCAAGTATACCACATCTAGTGCCCTCCCCCATCCCCCCACCCCCGATCCAATTCTCTGGTCACACAGTGAAAGAAATCAATCAGATTCATCTGACAAGACCTGCTTCTAGAAAAGCCATGATGTCTCGGATCCTGTAATCCTTTGGATTCCAGAAACCGCACCATTTTTTGCTACAGTGATATTTCCATTAATTTACACTCCACAGAGGTCAGACTAAATTGTCAGTGCCTACCAATCTCTTCCTTACTTCTGCTTTTGTGGACAAGAACAGTATTTACCCATCCCCAGTCTTTTGAGATCACTCTGGACTCTAAAGAAGCATTGAAAGGTCAGACAGTAAAGCTGCCACAGCTTCCCTTATATGAATCCCATCCGGCTTGTCCACTTTTAGTTTAGCTGACTCCTCAAGAAAATAATTTTCTGAAATAATTTCTATTCTACTTCACTTCCATTCCTATTTGTATTTACCTGTTCTATTTTAGGATTACAAGGGTATACCTCTTAGGCCACACCTAAATCTAACAGAAATTAATTTGAAGCTTCTACAGCAAACTCCTATTGCCTGCTGTCTTTTAAAACTAGAAAGATTCATCTAAATCTAATAGAAGCCAATACAAAACCTCCCAAGCAGGCTGAGAACTGGTTCCCAACGAAACCAAAAACTCTCTCTTCATTGGTTTCATAAAGATCAGATTTATTTATATAAGAGGATGACAATTTCCAAAGTGATTTATGCAGATTTTAAAAAAAAAGAAAGATTGCCTCTGTGATCCATAGTCTAAAAATTGCTCTTCATTAATGCATTCCACGACATCCATGCTTTTAACAGCATTTAGAAGAGGTCTTCTCACTGATGTGTTTTAGCCAGCGAGGAAAAGTGCATGCATGTTTGTTCCTAGTAATCAATGCTCACAAAAATTTCAGAATGATGGATATCCTGCTGGTTCTGCTACACCATTTGGTTTACATTTCAGTTTGTTCTGCTGTCCTTTTATGTTCTGACAGCATTGTTTTTCCTGTCAGCTTTCCAGACTCTCACTCACCATTTAACTACTTATTCATTTTTAATCATTCTTGTATAGAAATGCCATCTGAATTTCCTGCCTGTACAATTCCTGTTTTTCTTTTTAGGCTTCATCAAACTCAAATTTATCACCGACTAGGGACAAAGCTGCCTAATCTCAAACAACTTGCACTTTCTTCCTTAAACTTTGCTAAATTTTGCACTTTAATTCTTTCTAAGATTTTGCATTTTTTCTTTAAACATCATAAGAAGTAAAGGTCCATCTATAGTGTTCAGTTTATTTACTTCAGCAATTCTATAAACCCTGCTTCATCTTTAACTTTCCCTTTAGATAGTTGCAGCTAGGGTTCTGTGTTTAGGGATGTGCATTCATCTGAAACAAGATGGGAAATGCCGACTGACATAGCTGATATTGTTTCATATAATTTTTCAGTGGACCAATAGGGAAATCTTTTCCCATCTTGTCATCAGTGCCCACCGTTCTATTGAAGGATAAGCCTGTACCTCAAACGTAGTGTGTGCTAATGAGGAATGGTGCCAGCTATTGAGAAACAGAAAGCGTAGTTACTCACCTGTAACAGGTGTTCTCCAGGAGCAGCAGGAATCAGTCCTCACTTACGGGTGACGTCGGCGCCGACGGAGCCCTCGCGGAGCAATTTTCCCCAGCTTTCAAAGAAAGCCTTTGGGAATTGCAGCGCGCATGCGCGGTCCTCTTCCCGCCCAAGGGTGCCATCTTAGCCAGTCAGATGACATAGCTAAAAAAGACAGCATAAAAATTTGCAAAAAAACTAAAGCAGATGATTGCAACTCCAAGGGGAGGAGGGAGGGTTGTGAGGACTGATTCCTGCTGCTCCTGGAGAACACCTGTTACAGGTGAGTAACTACGCTTTCTCCAGGACCAAGCAGGAAGTCAGTCCTCACTTATGGGACTCCCAAGCTTAAGGCTACCGGAGACCCTAAGCACAAAAATGAGCTCCCTCTAGCTCAGCAGCACAGAAGGAAGGAATCTTCGCTGAATTATTACCCACCGGTAGCCCACATCCGGGATGGAGGGTAGGAGTTGCTCAAACCTCAAAGAGATTACGGAGGACTGCCTGTCCGAAAGCACTGTCCCTGCAGGACTCCCTCTCGAGACAGTAATGGACCGCAAAGGTCTGGCTCGAAGACCAAGTAGCGGCCCGGCAGATGTCTGCCAGCGGAACAGAGCGGAGGTAAGCCACTGTCGTAGCCTTTGCCCGAACGCAATGAGCCGTGACTCGACCTTCCAAGGAGAGTCCGGCTGCCCCATAAGCCCAAGTGATACAGTCCGCAACCCAGATGGACAGAGTACGCTTGGAGACCGGGAGCCCCAATTTATTGGGGTCGAAAGACACAAAAAGCTGAGCAGCTTTACGGTGCTCCCACGTACGGTCAAGGTAGAAGTTCAATGCCCTTCTACAGTCCAGGGTATGGAGGACCGTTTCAGCTCGGCTGGAGTGTGGTCTGGGAAAGAAGGTCGGAAGTACCACCTCCTGATTGATGTGAAAGGGGGAGACCACTTTTGGAAGAAATTTTGGGTGAGTCCGTAGGACTACCCTATTTTTGTAGAACCGAGTGTAAGGGGGATCAGACACGAGGGCCTGCAATTCACTTACGCGCCTAGCGGAAGTGAGGGCTATCAAGAACAATGTTTTCCAAGAAAGAAAACGGAGAGAACAGGTAGCCATAGGTTCAAAAGGCGGACAGGTGATCCGCTGCAAAACCACATTCAGATCCCAGTCAGGCGCTGGCGGGCGGAGAGGTGGTTTAAGTAGAAGGAGACCTCGGAGAAACCTCGCTACGAGAGGGTCGCTGGAAAGAGGTCTGCCGTCCACCGGTACATGATGTGCTGAAAGAGCACTGAGGTGAACTTTGACGGAGTTGGACTTAAGACCCAGATTAGAGAGGTAGAGCAAGTACTGCAAGATCACCGACACCGAGCAGGAGAAGGGATCCTGAGACTGCTGGGTACACCAAACGGAAAAGCGACGCCATTTAAGGGCGTAGCATTTGCGGGTAGAAGGTCGCCGAGAAGCTAAGACGACCTCTTCCACCTCTGCCGGCAGGAGAAGGGGAGCAAGGACTACCCTCTCAGCAGCCAGGCCATTAGATTGAGAGATCTGAGGTTGGGGTGTAGCAGAGACCCCTGATCTTGAGTGAGGAGATCCGGTTGAAACCCCAGAGGGAATGGATCCTCCACCGCTAATTGCAGCAGGAGTGGAAACCACGGCTGTCTGGGCCAGCGAGGAGCGATCAGGATCATGGAAGCTTTGTCTCGGAGAACCTTGAAAAGAGTTCGAGAGACTAGCGGGATGGGAGGAAAAGCATACAGAAGGCTCTCCGCCCATGAGAGTAGAAAAGCGTCTGCCGCAACTCGAAGGGGATGCGGCTGACGAGAGCAGAAGCGAGGAAGTTGCCGGTTGAGAGGGCTGGCAAAGAGATCCATCGTGGGGAGGCCCCACTTTAGAAAGAGCTTCTGAACTACCAAGGGATCCAGGCGCCACTCGTGCGGCTGGAGGATCCTGCTGAGTTTGTCCGCCAGGCAATTTTCTTGGCCTAGGAGATAAACTGCCTTGAGAAGAACGCCGTGACTGACGGCCCAAGAGCAGAGCTTCTGTGCCTCCCGACAGAGAGGGAAGGAGCCCGTGCCCCCCTGCTTGTTCACGTAGAACATGGCAACTTGATTGTCCGTCTGGACAAGGATGGACTGGTGAGAGGTCAGGTGGGAGAAGGCCTTGAGAGCCAGGCGGATCGCTCTGAGCTCCAGGAAGTTGATCTGCTGAGCAGACTCCCACGTGGTTCAGAGGCCCTGAGTACGTGCCCCTTGGCAATGTGATCCCCAGCCCAGGAGGGATGCATCTGTTGTCAGCACCCGGGCCGGCTGAGGTGACTGGAAAGGCATGCCGAGTACCAGGTTCGGCCGATGAAGCCACCACTGGAGAGACGAGATCAGCGGCTCGGAGACGCGCACTAGGTCTGCTAGGCCGCCTGTGGCTTGTTGTCACTGCTGGCGGAGACACCATTGAGCAGGCCGCATATTCAGGCGGGCATTGGGGGTCACATGGACGGTGGAAGCCATATGGCCGAGTAGTCTCAGGAAGCGCCTGGCGGAGACCATGGGCTGGCTGCGAAAACGGCCGGCTAGGTCCATGAGCCGTTGAGCTCTGTCGAGCGGTAGGAACGCTCGTGCCTGAGGAGTGTGCAGCCTTGCGCCGATGAACTCGAGATCCTGTGAGGGGAGCAAAGTGGACTTTGCGAAGTTTATAACAAAGCCCAAGTACTGCAGAAGAGTCACCGTGCGGCGTGTGGCGTTGGTGACCTCCGGAGCGGACGCTGCCCTGATGAGCCAGTCGTCGAGGTACGGAAAGACATAGAGGCCGTGAAGCCGGAGATGGGCCGCCACCACCGCGAGACATTTTGTGAAGACTCGCGGTGCGGAGGACAGGCCAAAGGGTAGTACTCTGTACTGGTAATGATTTCCGGCCACCACAAACCTTAGGTACTGGCGGTGGCTTGGGTGGATAAGGATGTGCGTGTAGGCATCCTTTAGATCCAAGGAGCATAGCCAATCTCCCTGCTGGAGGTAGGGCAGAAGGATTCCAAGGGTAAGCATCTTGAACCTTTCCCGCACGAGGAATTTGTTGAGGTTGCGCAAGTCCAGGATGGGTCTGAGGCCTCCTGTCCTTTTTGGTACTAGAAAATACCTGGAATAAAAGCCTTGACCTTTCAGGTGGTGGGGCACCGGTTCCACCGCCTGTTCCTGTAGAAGACCTGCTAACTCCTGAAGGAGTAATTCCCTGTGCAGAGGGGGTCGTGGAGGTTCTCCCGGAAAATAGGAGGGAGGGACCTGGTGGAAGTGGAGAAGATAGCCTTCTCGCACGACTTGAAGCACCCAGGCATCTGAGGTGATGCTGGACCACCTGTGGGCGAAGTGAACCAGCCGGCCTCCGGTGCTGGGAGGAACCAGCGGGGGGGGAGAGGCTATGCTTAAGGAGTCAAAAGCCCCCACCCTGCTGAGCAGGGGCTGGTGGTGCAGGCTTGGGGGCTTGCTGCCTACGGGACCCGTTACCCCGTCCCTTGGCCTGCTGGCCCTGTTGGGGAGCTGCAGGGGCCCGATATTGGGGGTATTGTTTGTAGGCAGCCGCCTTCCTCGGGTAAAAGGACTTCTTTCCCGAGCCCTTCTTTTTCTGGGAAGGGGCGGAGGTCTTCCTAGAAAGCCTAGTCCTGGTGAGAGTCTCCGTCTCAATTTGTGCAGCCTTTTCAGCCATGGGCTTGCCAAAGAGGTTTTCGCCTCGGCAGGGGACATCGACCAACTTGTCCTGCACCCAGGGCTCAAGGTCAGACGACTGAAGCCAAGCCTGTCGGCGGGCACCGATGCCGGCTGCGGCCACTCGAGCCGATGCTTCAAAGCCATCATAGGCTGCTCGGGATATGAATTTTGAGCATTCCCGAATGCCAGTGGACAAGGCCAGGAACCTCCGCAAGGGTTCCTCGGACAAACCAGCGGAGAATCCGGCTAGCTCTTTAGCCAGGTCTCGGAGATACATGCCCATGTAGAGCTGGTAGGTCTGGACACGACACGCAAGCATAGAGCCCTGGAAACACTTCTTACCAAGGCCATCCAGGTTACGGGCCTCCCTGCCAGGAGGCACCGAGGAGTGCATCTTCTGGCTCTTAAGACGATGCATGGCCGATTCCACTACCATGGAATGGTGTGGTAGCTGTGCTTTTTGGAAGCCAGGGCTCTTGCGGACTCGATAGATAGAATCGACCCGCTTGCTCAGGACCGGCGAGGTGGCCGGACTCTCCCACATGCGGAAGAGTAGTCGTTCCAGCATGGGAGGAACCGGTACAGTAAAGTGTTCCCTGGCGGGAGAGTCATACTGGAGGGCGTCGAGCTCTTCGGCTCGAGGCTCCTCCTCGGGATCCGCAGGGAAGGCCAAAGCCTTGGCCATATCCCTGACGAAGTCCGAGAACCGGGCATCCTCCGGGGGGGACTGCTTCCGAGGTTCGGACTCAGGTGAGTCCGAGGGGACACACCGAGTCCGAAAAGAATCAGGCGACTCTTCCTCTTCAGACTCCCAGACCGACTCCGACGAGGACTCGGTGGGGTCGGCCCGGGCAGGGCGCGGCGCCTGCCGCCCCGACGCCGAGGGAGTCGGCGTCGGCGACCTCGGTCCCGAACGGGAGGCCGAGGGTGACCTCGACCGAGGATCGACTCGAGTTCGCATCGACTCGAGGATCGGCTCGGTCTCCGGGGTCGACTTAGACGTCGACGTCCCGGCGGTCGGGGCAGCGGCGCCAGCGAAGCCAGCGAGCAGTGCCCGCTGCTGGTCCATGAAGGCAGACAGTCTGCTCTCCAAGGCCGTCAACCTGAGTCCGAGCTCAGGTGACCCAGCAGCCCCTGACTCGGGCCCCGACGGCGTCGGGCCCGACGTCGGCGGTCTCGGAGGCGAGTCCAGGAGGACCACAGGACTTACCCGAGCAGGCAGCTCCGACTCCAGGCGAGGTCGCTTCGAGAGGTGCTCCTTCTCCAAGGACCCGGGACGGCTATCGGGGCTATGCGACCTGGCCCTCGCGGAGCCAGGAGCGTCCACCGACGCCGCCCTCGCGGGTTTCACCTTTCGTCGATGGTCCCCGGAGGGAGAACCCCTGTCGGAGGAACTCCGGCGACAGTCCGAGCTGGAACCTCTGGACGCGGAGGCCTCCGACGAGGTCCGGGTACGGCTGGGGTCAGCGAAGATCCTATCCCGCTGATGCCGCCGACTTCTCAACGCTTTGGAGGACAATTTGCCGCAGGGCCCACAGATCATTTCTTCATGATCCGGGCCCAGGCAGCGGAGGCAATTGTCGTGTGTGTCAGTTAGTGACATATTTCGGTCACACTGACCACACCGTTTGAAACCACTGGCAGCCATCGGGGGAAAAAGGGCCCCGGCGAGGTCAAAGGACCGGGCTGCCAGGGAAAAACCGAAAACGAAACTGACTAAGTCAGAAAAACCGAAAAAGAAGAAGAGGACTCGTGACCGGCGTCGCGAGTCCGGGCGGGAAAAAGACCGGCGTCGAACCGAAGGAAAAAAGAGAAAATATGAGTAAAAATCAACTTTTTCGCGGGGACACGACGGGTACGTCTGTAGGGCTCCGCGGAAAAAAGAAGACTGGCTAAGATGGCACCCTTGGGCGGGAAGAGGACCGCGCATGCGCGCTGCAATTCCCAAAGGCTTTCTTTGAAAGCTGGGGAAAATTGCTCCGCGAGGGCTCCGTCGGCGCCGACGTCACCCATAAGTGAGGACTGACTTCCTGCTTGGTCCTGGAGAACTCACTTTTAAAGAACGGTGTATATATTCGGGGCCACTTCAACCACTTATGAATCCAAGCGCAAACCTTTGTGGATGACCCCCCCCCCCCCTTTTAATTTTCCCCATTAATCCTTCCCCCGTGTTAAGGAATAAAGAAACTTTCTTCTTGTTTATTTTTATAAAATGTATGTTAAAGCAATGCCTGTTACCTTATTGGAATTATCATTGATTAGAAAGACTACTATCAATGCACACAATCTCCTTCTTTTTCTCTCCTCTCCGTACCCTCCCTCATGCATGCTTTTGCTTTCCTACTACCCCCCCCCCCATACACACGCATACTGCCTCCCCCCAGTACTCACACTCTGACCTAATTCTTGATTTCTACCTCACATTCTCTCTCCCTTCTGTGTGCCCCATCCTCACTCATTCTTTTGCTCTTTCCTCTCACTTTCTCTCCCCCCAACCCTTCACCACACATATATTCTCTCCAGTTCTCTCCTCTTTCTGCCAGTGCCTCCACATACTTATTCACACTCTTGATCTCCTTTTCACACACATACCTATGAACAATCTTGCCCGTCCTCACTCATGTCAGTATGTGGCATGCCATAGGCCAGACTATTACCACATGGTAAGTGTCCACTACCACCCCTTAATATCCTATTACTGCCCGCTAAGTGTCCACTACCGCCCTTTAATGCAGTATGTGCTATTAACGCCCACTAAGTGTCCATTAACACCCCTTAACGCCGGAACGCCTCTAACACACCCAGCACACTTATTGCACGGTAACCCCTTATTGCTGCCATTAATGCATGGAAAGGACTGCTCCCTTACCGCCGTTTAGTAAACATACCCCATAGTGTAACCTGCAGACCATCCCCTAAGAAAGTTGTCAACTTGAGGTAATACCTAATTCACTGTGATGACAACATCAAGGGGAAATGTAGAATTGACACTTCCTAGGCTGGGTGGTTGCAATATTTCATCATCTGCTAAACATCAAGATGGATGTTTTCTACTGGAAACAGTAAAAGTTAGATTGCTAAGAGATCCCTAAGCAAACACTATGCACTGGCAAAATCTCATTTGCTCAAGTCCCAAAATAAAATATAAATATAGAGCTAGTGGAACTTGCCACATGCAAAATAAGTGATCACAAATTAGAAAATGTGCAGACGAAAACTAAAGTAGACTCTCCATGCAGTGCACACTAGAGGAAACAGAAAACATGTCTTCTACTATTAAAAATGCAAATATGTACGAGCTGTTCCCTAGCCTCCCGCCACCTTCCCCCCACCAAGACTTTTTTTTCTCTCCCTCTCTCCATTCAATCCCCACCCAGGGGCGGCCCAAGGGGGGTGCGGGGCAAGGTGCGGAGACTCGGTGAGGGGCCTCATTTGCATAAATATTTGCATAATGTTACCATACACTAACTTTTAGTAAACATGCCTCTTAATGAGTATATGGATAAAGAAAGACTAAAAGATTTCTACATTACTATAATCCAGTGCCAACCACCAGGCACATTAGGAACTACTACAAACGCTGCCCATTTAGAACCCATAGCAAACCCACCGTATCCTAACAGCACTACCAGGACTCACAAAGCACCAGACCCTACCTATCAAAAGGCAACACTGCAAATATTAAACCAATACATTTCAGAGAATAACAATACATGACCTACTGGGGAAAGGGAACAAGTGGCAATGTCAAATAGGAATTACATAAACAGAATACCTCAGCTCAGTTACACATGCAGAACACAGACCATCACCAAACAAGGAATCACAATTTAGAAACAGGAAGACAATTAAACTGGGAACCCCAAAAGCCAAACTTGGAATGTACAACAACACTGTAGAAATAAAACTATAAATTAATTTCCTCTTGTACTAAACAAAGCGCAGACGTTAATGATGCACATTTCCCAGAGCTGACATATTCCAGTTAATAAATTCAAAATAAAGAGATATCTTTCTACCTTTTGTGCTTTTTTTTTCAGTTGCAATTGCTCCAGCCACTTTCTTCTGGTTTCTTTGTGTCTTCTGCTAACTCTCCATCGTCTGCTGTCCATTTGTCCTTTCTTCTCTCTTCTAATTTTTTTCCATTCTCTCTCTACATCTGCTTTAACATACTAATCTTTCTCCTTTTGCTCTTCCTCATTCCTATTTCATCCACTCAAATTTTACCCCTCCATCCTCAATCCCCACTTACTCTCCCAATACCCAGCCAATTGTAGATTTTTCTTCCGTCCCACACAAAATATTTTTCCCCTCTCCATTTCACTCTCCCAGCTCCATCCCATTCTAATCTCCCCCAACATCAGCTCCCTTCTAGTTCCAGTCCCACCCAGTATCCACTCCCTTCTAGTCCCCGCATCAGCCCATTTCCTGTCCTAGCCCCCCCCATCAGCCCATTTCCAGTCCTAGCTCCCCCATTCATTTCCAGTCCTATCCAAGTCCCTCCATCAGCTCATTTCCAAAACCAGCCTCCCATCAGCCCATTTCTAGTCCTTTCCTAGCCTCACCATCAGCCCATGTCAAATCCTAGCTCCCCTCCCCTCTGCCCATTTCCAGTCCAAGCCCCCCATGAGCCTACTTCCAGTTCTAGCCCCTCCATAAGTCTATTTCAATCCAAGCCCCCACCACAGCCCATTTCCAATCTTAGCTCCCCCCAACACCCAATTCCCAGTCCTATCCTAGCCCCCTTCATCAGCCCATTTCCTGTCCTAGCTCCCTCCCCTCACAACCCATTTCCATTCCAAGCCCCCCTCCCCATCAGCTATTTGCAGTTCAAGCCCCCCCTTCCCCTCAGTCCATTTCCAGTCCTAGGAACCCCCCCAACCCAGTACCAGTCCTAGCCCCCCCATAGCCCATTACCAGTCCTAACCCCCCCATCAGCCCACTCCCAGTCCTAACCCCATCAGCCCATTTCCAGTCCTAATCCCCATCACCCAATTTTCAGTTTAAGCCCCCCCATAGCCCATTACTAGTCCTAAACCCCCATCAGCTCACTTCCAGTCCTAACCCCCATCACCCCATTTCCACTTAGCTCCCCATAGCCCCAGTCCTAAACCCCTATCAGCCCTCTTCCAGTCCTAACCCCATTAGCCCATTTCCAGTCCTAACTCCCACCCCAACAGCCCAGGGAAATTTAAAAAAAAAAAAAAAAAAAAAAAAGCTGTCTGCTGCCGCTGCCGCTGCCACCGCAGCAGCAAAGGCAGAATCGCATATCCTGCGGGGCCCTCCCCCCGACAGAGCCTGCCCTCCCTGCATCAGCTCCGTCAGCTTTCAGTGCGCGAAAGGAGAGTTTTTCCGTTGCGGTTCTGTTAAGCCCACGGGGGCTGATGGGAAAGTCATTGGCTCCCTATTTATTTCCACATCCAGTTCAAACTTCTCCTGCTGACCTATAAGTGCATTCACTCTGCAGCTCCTCACTACCTTTCCTCTCTTATCTCTCCCTACACCCCTCCTCGGGAACTTGCTCCTCTGGCAAATCACTTCTATCTGTACCTTCTCTTTTATTGCTAACTCCAGACTTTGCTCTTTTCACCTTGCTGCTATTTATGTCTGGAACAAACTACCTGAGTTTGTACGTCAGGCACCTTCTCGGACCCTTTTCAAATCCAGGCTGAAAACTCACATCTTCGCTGCCGCCTTCGGATCTTGACTCACCTGATCTCCTTTGTGTTTCCTTACCATTCCCCCTAGATGTTTCCCATGTCTACAGCTACTGAGTTGTCTGTCTTGACTAGATTATAAGCTCCGATGAGCAGGGATCATCTTTTACATGTGTCTGTGCAGCACTGTATATGTCTTGTAGTGCTATACAAATGCTCAGTAGTAGTAGTAGTAGTATAGTTACCCGTTTCCATGCTCTGCATATGTATATAGTTTACCCTGTTCTCCAAGTTACTTGTTCCTGTTTCAATGTAAGGACCTGACTTTGTTTATTGTCGGATACCATTTTGTTGTATGTAAACCGCGCTGATCGCAAATAGTGCGGTATATAAGAAATGTAAATAAATAAATAAATAAAAAATAAATCACCAGAATATTGTGATTTACTCATTTAAATGGTGCATACATTTCTGCAGCTCCTTTATAGAATTACCCACTATGGGCCCGATACAGTCCTGGACATGCCGGCTGTCTGTGTGCCCGGTTGAAACCGGACACATAGAGTGAGCCATGATTTTGATCCAATGGGGACGTCCATCCCCGCTAATCACACCTCAGACTGACCCTGTATATGCCTTCTATGAACATTTTTTTTCAGGCTCCAGAAAATAGGTTATCCTGATTTTAAAAGACTTTTCTAACGTCAAAGTTTAATTCAGAAAATATAAAATATTATTATCAAATGTGTAGCTAAATTATGGGCATGTTTATTAAGTTAAGTGTTTGCACCTACTGCATTGCATGTGAAAAAAGACCAGTGTGGAAGGTGAAAACCCTGTGTGGTAATTACAGGGGGCACCCAGCATCTGCCCTGCATTTAACGCACAAAGAAGACACTTACTGCACAGGCCCATGTTGCCTTTCTCGGTAGGTATTACGGGAGCACCAGCACTACCTGCTGAGGTAGGAGATGTGACCCGTAGAAAAACCACAGTGAAGGGACAAAGCAGCTGCAGAATCAATGTCCCCGCCCCCAAAGACCCATCCCTTGCTGATCAAGCCCCCCCCCACTGATCCAGTCCCAGCCTCTGATCAACCACTGCACCAATCCAGCCCCCCTTCAGATCCAGCCTCCCCAGACAGCATCCCAGCATGTCCTCCTTCCAACAACACCCCCCCCACACACACACACCCACCCTGCTGATCCCCCAGATCTTATCCAGGGGCTCCCTAGTGGTCCTCCTATGCTCCTGCTCTAGCTCCATAAGCTCTCAAAATGACACTGGTCCATTGGCAAGGTCCTAGCAATAGTATGCGACTACTGCTTGGTGTCAATACGGTGAGACAGCATCATTTTAAGAGCTGTAGGAATCAGGGAAGTGTGGAGTCAAGGGGGACTGCTCCCACCCCATTCCCTACTTGGAACCATGGGGAGTCCCTGGGTAAGACCCAGGGGAAGGGGTAGGGAGGGTCTGGTGTGGATGTCTGAGGTGGCCTGATTGGGGTTAGGGGGCATCTTGAGTGAAGGAAGCTATTTATTTATTTATTTATTTATTACAATCTCTTATATACCGCGCTATTTGGCATCAGCGCGGTTTACATTATAACACAATGACCATAACAACATGCTGTTTGGTTTTACATCGAACAGGGGACCAAACTTGGATAACAGGGGTAACTATATACATGAGATATTTACATGGTGAGGAGTAACTTGGATAACAGGGGTCAATTATAATATACATGAGATATTTACATGGTAATGAGTAAAATTATCATAGTGAACGTGGGTCATCTCTTCAGAGGGGATGTCTATGATTTCTGGGAGAAGATGGGTCTGAAGGAGAGCTGCATCTGTGGAGGGAGATGGTCAAGGATGGGACTGGATTAGTAGGGGGGACTTGATCAGCAGAAAGATTCATATCTTTGGGAGAAAGGAGGTACGAAGATGGCATGGCCATTCATTTGCCTATGGGCAGCAGATACACTACTAGACTACTAGTAGCACGGCTGCACTTAATGAACATAAGAACATAAGATATGCCATACTGGGTCAGACCAAGGTCCATCAAGCCCAGTATTCTGTTTCCAACAGTGGCCAATCTAGGTCATACGTACCTAGCAGTTTCCCCAAGGGACACAGGTTCCACAATGCTTGTATTGGTTCAAGCATTGATATCCTGGGTCCCTTCTTAATAATGGTTTATGGACCTTTCCTCCAGGAACTTGTCCAAACCTTTTTTAAACCCAGCTACACTAACAGCCTTTACTACATCCTCCGGTAACAAATTCCAGAGTTTGATTACACGTTGAGTGAAAAAATATTTTCTTTTATTAGTCTTAAATAGTTTACCCTGTAGCTTCATTGCATGGCCCCTAGTCTTTCTATATTCTGATAAGGTAAACAATCGATCTACGTTTACCCGTTCCACTCCGTTCATTAATTTATAGACTTCTATCATATCTCCCCTCAGCCGTCTCTTTTCCAGGTTAAAGAGCCCCAACCTTTTTAGCCTTTCTTCATAGGAGTAGCCTTCCATCCACTTTACCATTTTGGTGGCTCTTCTCTGAACCTTTTCTAAAATTGCTATATCCTTTTTAAGATATGGCGACCAGAATTGCACACAATATTCAAGGTGCGGTCTCACCATGGAACGATATAGAGGCATTATAATATCTTTTGTTTTATTTTCCATTCCTTTCCTTATCATACCTAGCATTCTATTTGCTCTCTTGGCCGCCGCTGCACACTGGGCCGAGGGTTTTAACATGGTATCCACAAGGACGCCTAAATCTTTTTCTTGGGTGGTGGTTCCTAATGTGGAACCTTGCATCGTGTAACCATAGTTTGGGTTGTTCTTCCCTAGGTGCATAACCTTGCACTTCTCCACATTAAATTTCATCTGCCATTTTGATGCCCAGTCTTCCAATTTATCAAGATCCTCTTGCAATTTTCCACAATCCTCCTGGGTTTTAACAACTTTAAATAGTTTTGTGTCATCAGCAAATTTGATAACCTCACTCGTTATTCCACTTTCCAGGTCATTTATGAATATGTCAAAAAGCAGCGGACCCAGCACAGATCCCTGGGGTACACCACTATTCACCTTTCTCCATTGGGAAAATTGGCCATTTAGCCCTACCCTCTGCTTTCTATCTTTTAACCAGTTCCTGATCCACAGTAGTACACTGCCTCCTATCCCATGACTCTTTAGTTTTGCCAAAAGTCTCTCATGAGGGACCTTGTCAAAGGCTTTCTGAAAGTCCAGATATACAATATCAACCGACTCACCTTTGTCCACCTGTTTATTCACTCCTTCAAAAAAACATAACAGATTAGTAAGACAAGATCTTCCTTGTCTAAAGCCATGTTGGCTGTCTCCCATTAGGTCATGACTATCTATATGCTGAGTAATTTTATTCTTTATGATGGTTTCTGCAATTTTTTCCCGGTACTGATGTCAGGCTCACCGGTCTGTAGTTTCCCGGATCACCCCTCGAACCCTTTTTAAAAATTGGTGTTACATTGGCGATCCTCCAATCCTCAGGTATTAGAGATGATTTTAATGATAGTTCACAGATTACTGATAGCAGGTCTGCAATCTCAAATTTCAGTTCTTTCAACACCCTTGGATGTATACCATCCGGCCCAGGTGATTTGCTACTCTTCAGTTTATCTAATAGTTGTAAGACATCTTCCCGATGTATCGATATTTCCTTCAATTCTTCCACACCTTTAAATACCACTTCAGTCGTGGGTAACATCCCTACATCTTCCTCAGTAAAGACCGAAGCAAAGAATTCATTCAGTCTCTCCGCTATCGCCTGGTCGCCTCTTAGTGCTCCTTTAACCCCTTTATCATCTAATGGACCAACTGACTCTCTCACGGGTTTTTTGCTACGAATGTACTTGAAAAGGTCTTTATTTCGCGTTTTTGCTTCCGCAGCAAGCTTCTTCTCAAATTCTCTCTTTGCCTGCCTTATCAATGCCTTGCATTTGACTTGCCAGTGCTTGTGCTGTTTCCAGGTTTCATCATTTGGCTCTTTTTTCCATTTCTTGAAAGATGCTTTTTTGGCAACAACAGCCTCTCTGACCTCAGCTTTAAACCATGCTGGCAATTTTTTGGACTTCCTTCCACTTTTCTTAAAGCGTGGAATACAGCTGGTCTGGGCTTCCAAGATAGTATTTTTCAACAACACCCAAGCTTGATGTACGTCTTTAACCTTTGCAACTGCTCCTTTTAGTTTTTTCTTAACTGTTTTCCTCATTCTATCATAGTCTCCCTTTCGAAAGTTAAAGGGTAGTACTGTGGATTTCCTTACTATCCCTCCTCCACTAATTAAATCAAAGGCGATCATGCTATGATCACTATTGCCAAGTTGCCCCAACACCCTTATCTCTTGTACTACATCTGGTGTTCCACTAAGGACTAGGTCTAATATTGCTTCCCCTCTGGTCGGTTCATGAACCAGCTGCTCCAAGAAGCAGTCATTTATTTCATCTAGGAACTTTATCTCCCTAGCATGTCCTGTTGTGACACTGACCCAGTCGATGCCGGGGTAATTGAAATCACCCATTATTATTACTGCACTGTAACTTTTGCTAGCTTCCTTGATTTCTTTGAGCATTTCATCATCCATTTGTTCATTCTGGCCAGGCGGACGATAGTACACCCCCACTGCCATCGCCTTCCCCTTTTTACATGGAATTTCAATCCATAGAGATTCTACAGCAAATTTTGTTTCTTGCAAAACTTTAATCCTTTCTGACTCAATGCCCTCTCTAACATAGAGCGCAACCCCTCCACCAATTTGATAAGCTCTATCATTTCGATATAGTTTGTACCCAGGTATCACAGTGTCCCACTGGTTGTCCTCCTTCCACCATGTCTCTGATATTCCAATCATATCTAACCTCTCGTTTAGTGCTATATATTCTAACTCTCCCATCTTGTTTTGTAGACTTCTAGCATTTGCATACAAGCATTTTAGAGACTGTATTTTATTCATATTAATTTGGCTATTGGTAGACATGGGTAATTTGGGATCTTTAAGTTCTGTCTGCTCCATACTCGAGGGCATTTGGGCTACTTTACTCTTTTTTGGAACCTCTCTGCTTTTTGTAGTATCCTTCAAGGATACATTCTTCCGAACCATGCGCTCTTGGGCGACTGTCGGCTTTCCCCTATTATCTAGTTTAAAAGCTGCTCTATCTCCTTTTTAAAGGTTAATGCCAGCAGCCTGGTTCCATCCCGGTTAAGGTGAAGCCCATCCCTTCGGAAGAGCCCCTCCTTTCCCCAGAATGTTCCCCAGTTCCTAACAAATCCGAACCCCTCATCTCTGCACCATTGTCTCATCCACGCATTGAGACTCCGGAGCTCTGCCTGCCTATTGGGTCCTGCGCGTGGAACGGGAAGCATTTCGGAGAACGCTACCCTGGAAGTTCTGGATTTCAACTTCCTGCCTAAAAGCAGCTAAATTTAGCTTCCAGAACCTCCCTACCACATTTTCCTATGTCATTGGTACCAACATGTACCAAGACAGCAGACTCCTCCCCAGCACTATCTAAGACCTTATCTAGGTGGCGTGTGAGGTCCGCTACCTTCGCACCAGGCAGGCATGTTACCAGGCGATCCTCACGTCCACCAGCCACCCAGCTATCTACATGCCTAATGATCGAATCACCAACTATAACTGCTGTCCTAACCCTTCCCGCATGGGCACTTGGCCTGGAGAAACCTCCTCGGTGCGAGAGGGGTTTACATCACCTGGAGGACAGGTCCTAGTTACAGGATCACTTCCTGCCACACCAGGGTGATGCTCTCCTGTCACGTGACCTCTCTCCTCCATGGCAACAGGGATGCTGCCAGACTGGAGGTGGGACTTCAGGACTATATCCCTGTAGGTCTCGTCTATGTACCTCTCTGTCTGTCTTATGTTTTCCAAGTCTGCTACTCTAGCCTCTAGAGAACGGACTCGTTCCCTGAGAGCAGAGAGCTCCTTGCACCTAGTGCACACGTAAGACCTCTCACCAGCTGGGAGAAAATCATACATGTGACACTCAATGCAAAAGACTGGAAAGCCCACATCCCGCTGCTGGACTGCTGTCTGCATCTTAGTTTTAAGTTTGTGTTTAGATCTTTAAGTTCTATATGTACTAAAGGGTGCAATGGATATTTATACCACTAAAACTGTACCTAAGAAGTTTAATATACCTTGTTCACCTGAAGCTTAATTAATCTCAGGTCCTTGGTGTATGACTGATTTGGGTAATGAGCTTCACCTGAGAGCACCTCCTGTCCTTTAAGTTGTGCAAGTACCTATAAAGCTGTGATTTTCCCAGGGGAGGGAGGGAGGGATATAACACTTATTAAAAAAGGGCTGCTACACAGTACCTTGTCCTGTGCTGCTGAGGAAAACTATATTCTGATTTGATTTAAATTATAGCTCTTTGCTGCTACTAGGCTCTAACCTATTATGAAATTTAAACTACAAGCTCTCTGCTGGATTCTAAATTTAACCAGAAAGCTCTCTTCTGTGTTTTAATTTGAAACTAAAAGTACTTTGCTGATGCTAGGCCCTGAGTGACTATGAAATTTAAACTACAGCTGTCTACTGGGTATGAAAGGTAACCAGAAAGTTCTCTTCTGTGTTTTTAAATTGAATCTTAAACTGTTGCTACTAGGCCCTGACTGATTTAACAAAACAAATAGTGGGTTCACAGATTAATTAGCTTTAAAAGAAAATAAATTCCTTTCAGAAAAATTCCCAGAAGTATATACTCACAATTTCAGATTTCTCTCCAGAAGTAACAGCCCCCCTTTCCAGTCCTTCAAGACAGGGTCACAGAGCTCTGGTTGAGCTATTTATGCTTGTGCTGATGATGTAAGCAGTGACCTACTTCCTGGGTAATTAACAGTCCTTGCTTGGATAGAAGGAGTCTTTCAAAATGGCCTTTTCAACTGCCAGCTGGTGTTAACACCTATTGAAAAAGCTTCACAGGTTGCTTGCCCACTAGGTAGAAGGCCTCTTTGTAAAGGTCTCTAGAAGACTTTATATGCTGCTCAAGGAGAATTGACCTTGTTTTGCCTCTTGTGCTAAGCTATATTCTGATTTGATTTAAATTATAGCTCTTTGCTGCTACTAGGCTCTAACCTATTATGAAATTTAAACTACAAGCTCTCTGCTGGATTCTAAATTTAACCAGAAAGCTCTCTTCTGTGTTTTAATTTGAAACTAAAAGTACTTTGCTGATTCTAGGCCCTGAGTGACTATGAAATTTAAACTACAGCTGTCTACTGGGTATGAAAGGTAACCAGAAAGTTCTCTTCTGTGTTTTTAAATTGAATCTTAAACTGTTGCTACTAGGCCCTGACTGATTTAACAAAACAAATAGTGGGTTCACAGATTAATTAGCTTTAAAAGAAAATAAATTCCTTTCAGAAAAATTCCCAGAAGTATATACTCACAATTTCAGATTTCTCTCCAGAAGTAACAGCCCCCCTTTCCAGTCCTTGAAGTGGCATAAGGGACAGCCATTCTAACTGTGGTCATAATAGCTAGCGCATGGCAATTTCCCACATACTAGCTGTCACTGGTTGACACGCCTCCTCTCCACCTGATCCCACCCATGTGGCATGCTAAGTTTAGTACGGGTCAACGCATGCTGGGTAGAGTGAGCTCAAGCCTGCACTAACAGCACAGCTTAGTAAGCATTCCCCTATGATTTTCTGATAGGACCGATTCATTAAAACCACTTTTTACAGACATAGCTTCTAGAACAGTGAAAACAGAATACAACAATCTAGCTAATATAATCAGAAAACCATCTGGCATCATTAAATTATGACTCGCCTACTGTTTGTTGATTCCAGCTTAAGAAAGAAATCATCTTGTTCTTCAGAATCCATTTGCATTGAACAATGGAAAAATAAAGTGATATGAAAAGAGAGAAATTCTCAGTGGAATGCAATTTATTTCATGAATCCAAAATCAAGCAATAATATTCAAACTGAATTTTGCAAGAATTATATTATCGTGCTGTTATTTTGGAGATTTTTTTGCGCTGTTTTCTTGACTGTCCTGTAAAACCTCTATAGGCAGCCATCGCCTCTCATCCCCATAAGCTAGGTCCGACTGGTTCCTCTAGCCTATAACATGATCAGTGACATGAATCAATTCAATCACATTCTCTGTGCGGACATTTATACGGATATACAATTGTTTTGAAACACAACGAAATAGGCTTGTTTCATTTCAAAATGAAACAAAAATAAGGGGTTTAAAAAAAAAATTGGTTCCATTTTCTCTTTTAGCACATGCTGTTTGGAATGGGTATACACTAAGGGGGCCATTTTAGAAGCCCTATTCATGATTTGGACATATGACAACAGCCATTCAGACCTTCCAATCACATCCATGTCCCAAGAGCCATTTTAGAATTCCCCAAGCTTACATGTGTCTAGTGTGATCATGACAATGTCGCATGGGAGCGTGCCTGGGGTGCTATGAAAATGATACGTGTGTGCACTTTATTTTTGAACGGCACTGCTAGCAGAAATATCCATTTCTAGACCTACTCCAGGGCACGAATAGCAATCTTTAAAATACTTGTTTCAGCAAACCAACAGCTGTAAGGAGAAACTGAGCATGCCCTTCACTCCCCTGATACTTTTGGCTCCTTCATAAAAATGTGTCAGTAAGTAAAAAGGCATTTGTACTGTACATCCGCATTTGCAAGATTTCATTTCATTTCTTCACATTTGATATACCGCTCAGGTGGGATCATCAAAGCAGTTTACAATACAAAAGGTTGCTGCAGAATCAGAAAAGGAAAAGGAACACCGTTGTTGGACAGGACAGGATGTGTATGTTGGTGACCTATACACAAGCGCATTCTGAAAAAAGGCTGTAAGCACGTCTGTGTTCCCTGAATAGCAAACGTCCATACCTGACACATGCAGGTTACTGAAATTGGCAGGAACCTGCACATGTCTGACCCATCTCTCTGTGTGTTCCTGTTTTCCCTTTTGTTTTGCGGACACATATTTCTTTCAGGTTGGAGACCGGCCGATTTCAGAGTGCACTTCCATGTGCCCATCTTCTTTACTCTCCCCTCCCCCCCCCCCCCCCACTGCTTTTCAGATGTTTTGGCTGGACAGCCCAGACTTCACCTACATGGCCCTTCTAAAATCTGCCTTCACAGCAGTAAGGAAACAAAAGCACAAAATGAAACAAAAGCCCTGTAACAATGCAAATGGAAAAAGAATGATATGCACACCTCTAGACATTTGTAGCACTGTTACAAACGGAGATGATCTCAGGAATTTAAGGTCATTAAAGGGGAGAAAAATTATAATTGTATTCAATGACATCTTAGAAATGATATTTTTTATTGCTCTGTGATGGGTTTTACTGCATATTGTGAGTACTGCTGAGGGTAGAGTTTTCTTCAACAAGAAGGTGCATAGCAATCAGTGTCTCATTTATATTAAGTACAAAAACATTCTTTGAAGGACACCAGATGAGAAAATAGTCTATACTTGAAGGCAGGAGAAATAAAATCCCATTCATTTACAATGAGAATGTTAACGGGGCAATTTTTAACGAGCTTGCAGTCCCATGAGACCCATGAGAATGCAAACACATTTTTTTAAAAGGGACCTCTTTGAATGTCTGACCCATGAGAGCATAGCAAGTACTTGGTGCTTTCCAGCAATAGAAAGTATACCCAGAGAACTATGTGTGTACCTATCAAAAGGAAAATTCCACATGTACTGTTCCTCCCCTAACTAATGCTATCTTTCCTCACTCTCTGTTTTACAGTGGATAAAAGTATCTGTTCTATGAACAACCTGGGTATTTTTACTTATTGCATTCAGTTTTGGAGACCATATCTCACAAAGCATATAAAAAGACTGGAAACAGTTCAGAGGAAGGCAACCAAAATCACTTGAAGCCTGCATCAGAAGACATATGAGAAAAGACTTTAAGACCTAAATATGTACTCTCTGGAGGAGAGCAGGGACAGGGGTGATATGATTCAGACCTTTAAATACTTGAAGAATATTAATGAAAAAACAAACATCTTCCAGAGACGGGAAAGCTGTAAAACTAGAGGGCATAACATGAAGCTGCAAGGGGGTAAACTGAAAGGCAATGTCAGGAAATACTTTTTCACTGAAAGGGTGGTGGATGCTTGGAATGTCCTCCTGATGGACGTGGTGGGTGCAAATACAGTGACAGAATTCAAAATGGCATGGGACAGACAGTGGATCCCTTCATAGCAACAGGATAAAATCAAAATAAACATAACTATCTCTTTTATCTCAACAAATAGGGGTGACCTACATGGAGCGGTGGGTACACCCCTAAACAAAGGAATGGGGAGGGGTGACTTACACGGAGCAGTGGGTATACCCCTAAACAAAGGTATGGGGAGAGGTGACCTACACGGAGCGGTGGGTACACCCTTCAACAAAGGCATGGGGAGGAGCAACCTGCACAGAGCGGCAGGTGTACCTACTATTGCCGCCTTGCTGGGCAGACTAGATGGACCATGCTGGTCTTTATCTGCCATTATATAATATGTTACTATATTACTTTGTTATAGTGAAGGGTAGGGGACTCTTTGAGGGTCATTTTATAAGGGGCTGTGGAAAGTTATGCACCATCTATAAGCGCAAATCATTTTTTTAGTGATTCCATGCATTATTGGGCTTTTACATGCAGTTATGCACATATGGGCTTATGAGCATTAGATGTACATGGACACTTATGGGCTTTTGCATGTTTTTGACCACTTACACCCCTTTTTTATGAAGTACATGCGTGCAGTGGGAGCAGTGGGAGCTCACACACACACACACTCCTGCCCAGATCGGGGCAGTGGGAGACCACACACACATTCACTCCTGCCCAATCGGTGGCAGTGGGAGGCAAGCCCACAAGCACTCCTGCCCAATCGGAGGCAGTGGAAGGCACACACACACGCTCCAGCACCGCTTAAAAGTGGCGTCCCTACCCCGAGGGAGCCGCTTCTGAGTCCAGCAGAGGTCCCTGGTTCAGCTCCTGCCCAGATCGGGGCAGTGGGAGCTCACACACACACTCCTGCCCAGATCGGGGCAGTGGGAGACCACACACACATTCACTCCTGCCCAATTGGTGGCAGTGGGAGGCAAGCCCACAAGCACTCCTGCCCAATCGGAGGCAGTGGGAGGCACACACACACACGCTCCAGCACCGCTTAAAAGCAGCGTCCCTACAGGGCGCGCCCGCGCCTGGCGGGCCTGCGCCTGAGGGCCTCGCCAGAGGGCCCTTTGGCGTCGGCCCTTAGGCGGTTGGCCATTAGGCCCTGGAGACAGCTTCGCCACCCGACCGCAAGAGAGAGATAACAGCCGGCCTCCCCCTAAGGCAATCCAGAAGAAACAGGTCCCAAAAAAACCACAGACCCTTCATCTCTCTCCTAAAGTACCAATCTTGACACCGAAACCGCAAGCCTCCACAACCGCACACGGCTCGAGCTCCCCTGCCTGGGTTGAGCTCGCCAACTCGACCAGGCACTGAATGACGACAACAACTAAACTATTCAGGTAAACACAATACTGCAACTTCCTCCTACAGACTGTATGACATTTCTGACTTTATTGGACTTTTAAGAAACTTCCCCACAAGTTTCACAATCTGCCTGCAACTTTAATACACTGTACTATATCAAACCAGTATACTGAAGGAATGTTTACTGTAGGAATGAAATCCGATCACTCCCATACCACCTGATTTTGTCATTAATTAGATGCAATAACCATACGGATTAATCCCTCTCTGTAATACCTGCAATTCTCTGTAATACCTGTAATACTTGTAATACCTTTCTGTAATTCTCTGTAATACCTGCAATACCTCTCTGTAATACCTGCAATTCCAAACCACTTATTGCTCATCTCTCACATGGTATCAGAAGTTTTTCCCGTTATACTTATATTTTATATACTGATTGAGACATCACATGTGCGACAACTAACAAATGACCGTAAACTACAAGTAAATAACCTCTGCCACCTTCGCACAGAATTTCTCCTCCAAGGATTTCCATAACAAACTCTGCACCACACCCAACCACACAAACCATGGCACCCATCACCTATATGGTAATTCTCTGCCTCTACGTATCCCTAGCTGCATACGCATACTTACCACACTTGACGCAACACCAGGCAATAGGATGGCATCCTTTCCTTATCCATGGCCAAATACTGTTACCCCTACTAACTCCGCTAGGGCCAACATACATAGCCCATGATGAAACCCTACTCAACCCAGGCCTGAACACTGCGTTAAAGGTCACTGAAAAACCCCCTTAAAGACGAAGCTCCAAAACAAAACATAATAAACATAGGAAACCGACAGCCACAAAGACCAGAAACAAGCAACAGCAACCACACCAATTATCACAAACCCCCATCACAATCTGTCTCATCAACGCCAGATCCATTAGAAATAAAACCCACATCATACACGATATCATTACAGACAACAAACCCGATATCCTCTGTGTCACCGAGACTTGGATCACTGACACTGACCCAGCAATACTAAACCAATTACCCCATCCCAACTACACAGTATTTAACTGCCCCCGTCACAACAGGAGAGGAGGAGGAGTACTTGTCATTGCCAAAACCTCCCTCATGTTCTCAAGCCCCTCCCTAACTGAATCCAAAGGCATTGATATACTCAAGATCGAAAACAAAACATCAATACTTTGCTTAATCTACAGACCCCCCTCAGCCCATCATGAAACCCTGGCCACCGCACTAGAAAATATCTCAACCTCTGCAACCAAAAAACTGCGCATCATTCTGGGTGACCTAAATCTCCCATCGATTCCCCCTGTACAGGCAGACGCATTCTTTGAAGCCATGCATCAGCTCGGCTACACACAAATCATACAAGAACCCACACATAACAAAGGTAACACCCTTGATATGGTGTTCTTATCACACAACATCCAAAAATACACCAAACCTCGAGTAACCCCAGTCCCATGGTCCGACCATTTCCTAGTCGAAATTGAAATCCACCTACCTCCACAAAAGGTAAAGCCTCAAGCCGACCCAAAAACACATCAACAGAGGAAATTCCAAAAATTCAATAGCGAAGCTTTGGTAACTTCTATATCTACACATTTTGAGTACACCACCACAGACCTAGACAAGCTGGTAGACCAATGGAACTCAGGGATCGAAGCAGCTGCAAGTCCAACATGGAAGAACACAAACGCTGTAACAAAGACAGGAACCGAACCATGGTACTCTCCCACGCTATCTAAAATGAAGAGAGAACTACGCAAACTCGAAAGGAAATGGAGGAAAAAGCAAACCGAAGAATGCAAGCAACTATACCTAACACTCCTCGCAAGATACAAGAATGAGGTAAACCTCGCTAAAAAGACACACCACACTAATCTACTCAACAAAGCGCTCAACAGACCCAGAGAACTTTTTGAACTCGTAAAATCTCTGACCAAATCTTCACAAAACTCCATCTCTGCAGATGATATAAAGGCCCAGACGCTTGCCGACCACTATGCCAAAAAGCTAAATCCGAAACTTCCCACAAGCATGACCAAAGGCATGCCACTAGCTCTCACCACTCGAGAAACCACAACTGCCCCTCAAGCAGACCCAGAAACAGAATGGAACACCTTCCAGCAATTAGGTGAGCAACAAATCTTAAACATCTTAACCAACTTAAACACCACTACCTCCCCCCTCGACCCATGCCCAGCCGCTTGGATGAAAGCAACCAAGAAAGACAACGCAAAACCCATCGCGCACATTGTCAATCAGTCTCTGAAACAAGGAATCATGCCGTCTCATCTCAAGAAATCAATTATTAGACCCATATTAAAAAACAAGTCGCTCAACAAAAGTGACCCTGCATCATATCGCCCAATCTCAAGCATAGCTTTCCTAGCAAAGATGATTGAAAAAGCGGTCCAGCACCAACTCCAGGACCACATGGACGAGATAAAAGCCCTAGATGAACATCAATACGGATTCCGTCAGAATCACGGAGTGGAAACACTACTACTGGCACTCCTTGACAATCTACTTAGGGGCCTCGAGAACAAAAACTCCATGTTCATACTCATATTCATCGATATCTCAGCGGCATTCGATACAGTACATCACACCACCCTTTTGGACCGCCTGGCCTCGCTAGGTATAACAGGGACCCCCCTGAAATGGTTCACATCATACATATCCAATAGGATGCAACAAGTGCAATTCAACAACGACAGAGCTGATGCTTTCCCCCAAACCCAAGGGATCCCTCAAGGGTCTGCCCTCTCATCCCTACTGTTCAATTTGTATATAAAGCCGGTATGCAGTATTTTCCAGAAATACAACATAAATTACCACATATATGCCGACGATGTGATGTTATACACACAGCTCGACATAACACAGCCTAACTTCAGTCCACTAGAAGAATGCCTTGATATGCTCCAATCATGGCTTCAGCAAAACAACATGTCAATAAATCACAAAAAAACAGAGGTCATGTTCATGTCCAAGAAAGCCAATTTCATCCCGCCCACCACAGTCACACTAAACAAAAACATATACGATACAAAGCCTGTAATAAAGTATCTAGGAGTCCTACTTGACAGCAACCTCAAGATGGACAAACACCTCAGAACAGTTAACCGAGCCATCTTTTACAAACTCAAAATCCTTCAACCACTCCGCAATATCCTCGAGAAATCCGACTTTAGGTCTGTTGCTCAAGCACTAATCATTCCCCACCTGGATTACAGCAATGCCATTCTACAAGGGCTTCCAAAGAGCACACTAAGCATCCTGCAAATGGCTCAGAACGTGGCTGCAAGAGTCATCATGGAAAAGAAAGTCACCGACCACATAACCCCAGTTCTAATGGATCTGCACTGGCTCCCAGTGGCCGCCCGCATCATCTACAAACTACTCATCACAACATTTAAACTCATCAATGGCATCGCACCATCCTACCTCAATAACCTAATCACTATTCAACCTAGCAACAGGAGCAGGAGAACTATGAATCTCAACACCCTATGTATCCCGACCAGCATAAGATCTGTCAAGGCCGAAACAAGCAATAGGGCGTTCACATACTCAGCGCCAATCCAATGGAACCAACTACCGCATGAATTAAGGCTCACAAACAACCTGAACGAATTTAGACGAAAACTGAAAACCTATCTGTTTCAAACCCACTACAACTTGATCTAACTGCGATACCCCACCTCAACCAGATCTCCTCTGCCGCACTCGGCAGCATATAATCTAATAGTATATAGTCATGTATAACTTGTACACCTTGGCAACTAATTCCGTACAAATTGTATATAACCATGTATAGTCTGTACACCTTGGCAACTAATTCTGTACAAATTGTATATATGGGGCCCTCCCCCAATCTACTGAAATCAAATGTATACCTTGATCTGTGTGCTTTAATCAAATATGTATCGTATCCAAATGCTTGTCCCGTGTTACGTAATCATTGACTAATCAAAATGTAAAACTGAAATCTCAATGTACCGTACAATACATTATGATTCTGTAAAGTAAACCGCTGCTGATCGTAGGAAGCAGCGGTATACAAGTGTTTACTAAATAAATAAATAAATAAATAAATAAATAAATAAATGGGTGCAAAATAAGCGCCCCTTATGAAATGACCATCTTTATGCATCTCAATAGTTTACCTGCGCAAAAGGGTTTGGAAATTGCCCTCTAGATGATCTGAGGAACGTAAGAAATTGTTTCCATAATGCCTTCAAAAATTTCTGCTCTGGGGCCTGAAGATCTATGGTGAGTTGCAATTCCAGCTTTTGACTTGATCTGCTCTGACATTGCATCATGATGACAGTGTCATTTTTATGTCTTGGCTTCTGATTTCTATTTGTCGACCTACTTTCCATTCAACCTTCTTTCTTTTTATGTTGGTGGTTTATTCCCATGGAGAAATATTCATTGGGTCATTTCTTCCATTTCAGTGCCTTCCTTTCAGCACTGTTTAAAAGCACTATGACTACAGTACGCTGTAGTCCCATCTGTGCTCTGCCCCTGTTGGACAGGGACTCACCTAGAACATCTCATATCAGTGCCCAGTGTGACAGCAGCTGACATCATGTATAGCAAATGCAGTAGGGGTTGTCTAGAATTGTGTTAGGCTGGTGGTTCTGCCATGACCACAGTGAGCAGGCCAGGAATAGCTGCTGTCCCAACCATCTGGAGTTATTACTATACACACAGCCAGCACCTGCTGCCCACTACAGGGCTGTTGCAGCCCCACACATACCAGCTATGCCCAATCTGCTGGTCTGCACAACCAGCATGATGCACAGGGCAATCATGTGCACTCTGGCTTGAGACAAATGGCATGAACATGTAGCATTTGGCTCAGTTATTGGGTTCCCAGAACAGGAAGTGCAACACTATATAGCACTATGCGGATACATAGCCGTGCCATGGTTACTGCTCGGTCAGAGTGAGTGCCCTCTCAACATGAAATGCTGTGGCCATGTGCATGGGAGATAGGCACTATGAAGTCTCATCCATTGACTCTACCTACAATGCAGACACATCCGGGCCAAACCGCTCTGTTTCAGGCCTTACCCACAACCCTCTGCTCCTCATCATGCACATTTGCAGACTAATGCTAGGAACAGCTTAGGCAATGCGAGGCACAGTGCAATGCTGAAAGCCACAAAACTCTGGGGAGACACACACACACACATACTCGCCGCGTTGTGCAAAAGTGGGTATGGTTGCATCCCTGCCTGCCACTTTGATCGACATATCAGCTCAAGTATTGTTAAGGTGTGCTCATTGTGCACGTGCTATTAGCACATTCTGACATCCATGCATGTTGTTAACACCAACTTAGTGTGCTGGTGCAATCAGCCTGCCTTTCCATTCAGCTGTGGATAGTGGAGCCTGTCTGTGCGGCTGATGGGTGTCTGTACCCTTGTTTGCCAATTCATAGGTGCTTGCATATGTTGTGCTGTAGGATAAAGTTTACCCACAGAGACATGCAATAGATGCACCACAGCCAGGTCTTGAACCAGTGACCCTCAGCCCATGTACACACTAGCCATGTGTGTAAAGCCACAGAGCAGCCATATGGATTAAACAGTCCCTGTGTGCAGCTGTGGTCATTGACAGGGTGAATGCAGTCATGTGAAGGGTTATTCCTGTGTCTGCTGTGAATTCTGCATGCCCTGTGCCATATCTGTCTGACAAGGTGTGTCTGGTGGTTGTTCGAAGGGAACATGTATGTCTCATTAGTTGTGTATGCTGCTGTTGCAGTTTACAGTCCTGTCTTACACATGGGATATGTCTGTTCAGTGGGATAGCCCATGGGACAGGCACACACATATCGCATGCCATGGCAGAAGTGGCACAATGCTCTGGTTTCCCATTTCTCACATTTGGAGGGGGCCCCAGTTCACACAGAGCCCCATGCCCTCTGAACACACATCCAGAACTGTTGTCCTGCCTATACTTAGCTCCTATCTTGCCACTGCACCCTCCTTCCTGCTGGTCTCCCTCAGAGACATCTCTGTCCTGTTCCATCTCTTCCAACTGCTGCTGCTTGGCTGATCTGGTGGATATGGGCATATGTCATGCTATGTCCAGCCTCTGTGGGGTGGGATCAGCATGTGCTCCACTGTCCCTGGCACTGCAATGTTCCCTATAAGACTGACCTTGGCAAATGCTTTGATGCGCAGGACACACAAGGCCAGGCCATGGCTTTTGTCTGCTGCAGACAGGGGCTGCTGCACCTGCCGCCAACACCTCCACACCATGCTGACATGGCAGCATGCTGTCAGTGGGTGTGTGGCACAGTCCTGGCCCATCCACGATGTGGCTTAGGTGGGCACCTAGGGTGCCAGGTCTGGATGGGGGGAGGGCATAGGCACACATGGACGGCCATGCTGTCCCCAACCAACTGCCACCACCAGAACCACATGTCTGCCTGCTGCCAATATGTCTCTGGGGGGAGGCAGACAGCCACAGCAGTGGTATTTCCCTGGACAGTTGTTTTTTGCAGACCCCTGTAGATCTACAGCTGCTGGCACTACTGGCCTCTTTCTCTGGAACCGGCATTAGGAGCAGCAGGAGGGGGGCCAGCCAGGATCTCTACCTAGGGTGCCAGGGACCTTTGGACTGCCCCATGTTGTGCATCATCTTTCCGCAGCAGCAGTAGGTCTGTGTGCCGCCACTGTCACTGTGGGATCATGACGGACATCACAAATGTTCCACCTAGGCAGATGCCTGGTCTGCCTTGTACACCAGCAACCACCACTGCATGACCCAAGTGCCACCTCAATTGCCCCTTTTCACTATCAATATAGTGCCCTTTCATATTTGGGCATTATGCTGTGGCTGCTAATGGAGCACTACTAGCGCTACTTGGGTTCCCCTGTCTTTGCATCACATTGCAGACATTAAAATAGTCTCACTCCTTGCAAACTACTCTCTAACTCATGATTGCACAACTGGCGTTAAGGGATCACCTGCGGTCAACGCCCACTCTCTGCCCTGTTAATACCCGCTCTCTGCCTCCTGTTCCCTTAATGCTTTGGAAACTTTTAACACTCATTAGTGTAGGGGCATTGCAACGTTAAGGGCACAAGGATGCTTATAACAGGCATTAATGGCACACTTGCTCCCTTAACGCTCTTTATTTATTTATTACAATTTTATTATTTTATTTTATTACAATTTCTTATATACCGCGCTATTTAGCATCAGCGCGGTTTACATTATAACTGAACGACCAAAACACAAGCTGTCAGGTTTTACATGGAACAGGAATACAAACTTGGATAACGGGGTTAACTATATACATAAGCTATTTACACTGGAGGGATAGGTAAAAGTTTAGTAAACATACCCCTTAGTTGTGATGTAGGATGTCTGAAGACATGCATGTGGATGGCAAAATCACAGAGACATCTCTGCAGTCATTCCATAAGTGGCGTTTACAGATGTCCCCGGTGCAGGGACATCCAAGTAGGTGAGAGGGCATAGTGGAGGCATGTCCCAAGAGGTGCTATTTACTTAGACATCTCCATTCAATTTCAGGAACAATGGGGACATTTGCAGGCATGTCCCTGTTTATACCTGCTGCAGGTATGAATAGGTATCAGGAAAATGTTTGTTTTGGCCTTAAAACATCCAGAGAGTGTAGAGAAGATGGAGAGTTAAATGAATAGCCTAAGATCACAAAGACCCACACTAGGATTTGAGCCCTCATCACCCCACTCTATACCCACTACTTTTACCATTATGCTGTTAGACATCCATGTTCTGAGATACTATTCCAGGGACATCTATGAAGATGTCTCTATGTCCATATCGGGCATGTCCATGTTTCCTAAATCATGCCCAAACTTGCACGTGCCTGCAGGTTTTTTTAGATGTTCTGGCTTTGATGTCCCAGATTGTATTTGGATGTCCCATTATAAAATGTGACTTTAAGGATTTCACCATCCCACCAACATGGATTAGAGGATCTAAGGCAGCAATGTTGGGTCAGACTTATCTGATCAATTTCATTGAATGGGTGACCAGAGTGTTGGATCAAAGAAGAGCACTAGTGTAGTGTAAGGCTTTTGCCTATTATTCATAGGGGTATAATAAATAAACAGAGTGCTTTTGGAATGAGCCCTAAAGTGACATATTTAGTTAGAAAATGGTTAAAATGGAGGAGACAAAGGATAGTAGCAAATGGAATCCATTCTGAGGAAAGCAACTTTACCAGTGGACTAGGTTGGTCTGGTTCTTTTCAACATTTTTGAAAATAACGTTGTGGCAGGGCTCTTGTGTAAGTATTTTTGTAAATGATACCAGAATCTGCAAGAGGGTAGACACCCTAGAAGTTGTGTAAAACATGAAGAGGGATCTAGTGGAACTTGAGGAATGCTCTAGAGTATGGAAGAAAAGATTTAATACTAAAAAAATACATGACCATGCATTTGGGTTGCAAAACCAAAGGGAGCAGTATAGCATAGGGGTGAAGTTCTATGCACAAAAGAAAAGCATGATCCGCGGATTATTATATCTGAAGATCATAATGTGGTCAAACACATTGCTAAAGTGATGGTAAAAGCCAAAAGAATGCTTAGATGTATAAAGAAAAGAATGGCCAGTAGGAAAAATGAGGTGATAGTGCCTCTAACGAGACCTCATTTGGAGTACTCTGTGCAATTCTAGAACCTACATGGTATCATTCCAGAGGACAGCTACTAAAATTGTCAATAATCTTCATCCTAAATCATATGGGGACATGTTTAAAGATTTAAATATGTATACATTGAAAGAAAGGAAGGATGGGGGAGATATGATAGACACATTTAAATACCTCCAAGGTAGTACTGTGAGATTACAGCTAGGGGGTCAGATCTGCAATTTTGAACCCAGGCAACAACAGGTTGGAACGAAGGCAAATCACTCCTTTCCCTTCCACTAGATTCCATAGAGAACTTGGGTAGCTGTCGGAAGGGAGGGTCAAGGATGGGGGAGCATTGTGCTGAGGAGGGAGAATTGTGATTGGAGGTAAGTTGTAGCTGGGAGGCATAGGAAATCCATTGGTGATGTATGGATCTGGGGGGCTTGACATTGCATCGGAGATGCGATTGGGGGGCGAGGGTTTGATATTGAATCAGAGATGATGATGGGGTGAAAGAATAGGAGATGACACTAGCACTAGCTGTCATTGGACTTCTTTCAGCAGGTGGGGCAGCACTGGGCCCTGTGTTACATGTATCAGCAGTGCCCATACTCTGCAGATGCATGAAACATGGGGTCTGTGCAAGAAACAAGGTAAGTAGTATAAGGAGTGGAGGAGTGGCCTAGTGGTTGGGGCAAGGTACTTCAGGCTGGAAGGTCGGGGGTTCAAATCCCACTAGAGGACAGCAACCTTGGGCCGGAAGGACTGGGGTTTCTAGTCCCACAGGTGCTCCTTGTGGTCTTGGGCAAGCCACTTAACCCTCCATAGCTCATGTTCCCTGTAAAATAGTTATCTCCAAGTTATAATGCCCTGTTCAATGTAATTTCAGTTTGTTCAATGTAAACCACACTGATGCAGAATAGCACGGTATATAAGAGAATGTAAATAAATAACACACTGGCAGTGTTGTGGATCTGCAGCGTAGCCAACAGAGTCCATCTCTATCAGTGCAAGCTCTAGGGACCAGATGCTGGGTGCCCATCCTCACCCTCAGGACAACAGCTGTGTCTTACTGAGCAGGTGTGATGGATCATTGCATTCTCGATTTGGTGATCAACTGCAGAATGTGCAGTGCATCATGGGTACTGGAGGGGCTAACCTATACCGGCACACACAGCATTTTGGCAGTGATTTGCAGTCTTTTTGATTCCAGACATTCCTATGCCAAGCAGTATGGAGTTATAGCCTAATAGTTAGTGCAATGTCTCCGTAAGCAAGGGGCAAGGGTTTGATTCCCACTTTGCCTTTTTGGGTCTGTGTGCTACTCAGTACATTTGCATGCCTATGACAGTCCAGCCTCTGCTGTGACTGGCTGACACTTATCCTTAGACTTTGTTATGTGTTTTGGCCACAGTTGTGGTCAGTAAACATGCTATTCCCCATCATGCCCTTCGGAGAGCATGACTTTATGGTTCTGCTGCAGCCCATTGCAGGGGGTCAAACATGTTCACCCTGCAGATATCTAGTACCTGTTTGGAGATATAGTGGAATGGTCATGGCACTGACTTGGAGCCCAGATACTAGAGTTTGAGGCCCACTAGCACTCTTTGTGCAACATTTTGGAATGTGTTACTGTTGTATTTTATGTATGCCACAAACTTCATGGAATGACCACACCTCCTTGTGACCTTGGGCAGGTCACTTAACCCTCCATTGCCTCAGCTGACTACAGGTTCCTACAGTCCCTGGTTTCCATCAGACATTACCAAGATAACAGGCAGTTACATGCATACAGCTGTAACCTACATGTGACACATGAGTCAGGTCTGCCATCATGACTGTGACTGTACAGCTTTGACACCATTACATCTCTGCATTACATGCAGACACATCCTGGCCAAACCAGGTATCAAACAATGTTTGTACAAGCCCCTTTTGCCCGGTTTGAGTGACTTCTGTCCAGTGGTTGTATGCACATTTGTCTGGGGTGTTGCATGGTGGTTAGGTGGCTAGGACAGGTGTGAGACCCACATGACTGGTATCAGGCTTTCCACGTAGCACTGACACATGTTTTTCCCACACAGTACAAATGTGATGGGGATGGCACCTTCAGTATATCGGTGCTGCCAGCCCATGCCATGCTCTCCTCTGCTGCCATCCTTCCTTCAGCCCATCCATCAGCCTCTGGCGGCTATGTGCAGTCATGTCTTCTCGTGCAAGCTGCTACACCATGACCTACACAGCTACTCTTTTCCACATGTCGATGCTTCGCTCAGACCTCCTGTGCCTGATTTGCACGTCACCACTCCTGCTTCGTTCTCCTTTCACTGCACACATCGTGCCACATCTGACTCTGCTAGGGGACACGTCTTCCCCATCTTATGCCACCCACTAATGATATGGGGTTTACATGGGCACCCCCCAGTGCATTGGTACAGCTGCCTCCCACATGTTCGTCCAACTTAATGGCTGTCTCGTAGGATGTCCATGGATATGGCAGGTCAATCAGCTCCCAGCTGTCCTTCCACTATCACCTTTACATTGGCTTTCGCTGGGGCTCCCTTATCCAGCGATTAAAGTGACAACCATTCTCGGGCATTAAGGGTGCATGCTTGACACCTTAATGTCCAATGCTCTGTTAGCACACATTATGTGGCCCATTGCATCCTTACTGCCAGACTGCCTCCTACCTGCCCAAAGTCTTTTTCGTATTGAAAGCTCCTTCTCACTGCCGTTAACGCTTGGTAATGCCTGATGCCTTAAAACCCTTTAGTAAACATACCCCTGTCTTTAAAAATGACCTCCTTAGCAATTAATAGGCATTGACATAAAAAAGAATCTATATTCATTAATTATTTTGCAATATCATTCTTAAAAAAAAAATGACAAGAATTGTTGATATTTTGGTCCCTGTAATTATTTTTCATGATGTAATTGATGAAACAAATTCTTTCATTGGCTATGTTGATAATGAGGAATATGGCTTGTATATTCGATAACAATCAATAACTATGGGAACCCCAATCAAGACACATAGTAAGGAGGTCACTAACCACTTGATTCATAGCATGGTCTTTTGCATTTGCCAATTACGAATCAATTACCTTTCAAACAGAAGCACAATATGGCTTATGCAGTTGGTAGAACATAATAAATATGCTTTGACAAATAACTTGGTACTTAATATACACAATAACTCTTAATAGATATAACTACATGTTTTCAAAATACTTGAGGTGTTAACAAAAACAAAACATTAAATTGTAAAACTGTGGGAAGTGTCATATACAGTATCAATCACTACCACTTATTTTATCCTCTGGAAAAAATTAGAGCTTCTATTATGAGTTTTAGGCAATGTACTTAATAAAAGCATTTTACATAGCTCCAGTCATCAGAAGGAATCATTGTTTTGTGCAGTATTTGGTTGACCAAAACAAATTGCCAGCCATCATGGCTGCATTGTGCTTAGAAACTGAAAAGTTTTGAATGATACTGATACTCACTCTGCCTCTCTGGCATTGCTGCCTGGATGTCCCACCGCTGCTTAAAACTGAACATAGCCAAAACTGAGCTTCTTATCTTTCCCCCGAATGCTTCCCCCTCCTCTTTTCCCTTTCTCTCTCTCTGTTGATAACGCTGTACTCCTCCCTGTTTCTTCAGCACGTAACCTTGGTGTTATCTTTGATTCCTCTCTCTCTTTCTCTTCACATATCCAGCTCATTGCTAAAACTCGTCGTTTCTTTCTATACAAGATTTCCAAAATTCTCCCCTTCCTCTCTGTTGACACCACTAAATTGATTGTCCACTCCTTAATCACCTCCTGTCTTGATTATTGTAACGTTCTCCTTGCTGGCCTCCCTGCAAGCCACCTCTTTCCTCTTCAGTCAATTCAACACTCCGCTGCTCGACTCATTTTCTACCAGTCTCATTTTTCCCACATCACTCCTCTCCTCATGTCGCTTCATTGGCTTCCCATCTGTCTCCATATCCAATTTAAACTTCTCCTCCTGACCTATAAATGTATTCACTCTTCTGCCCCCCAGTACCTCTCATCTCTCCTTACACCCCCCTCTTGGTTGCTTCGCTCTTCTAACAGTCTTCGTTTATCTGTGCCCTTTACTCGTACTGCCAATTCCAGACCGCTCCTTCCAACTGGCAGCACCCTTTGCTTGGAATAGTCTTCCTATCTCTGTGCGCCAGGCGTCCTCCCTGGCCATTTTCAAGTCCAGACTAAAATCCCACCTCTTCACTACTGCTTTCCATTCCTGTCTTACCCTTTCTTGATCTCTCTATCAACATTTGCTTACTTTGTCCTGTAAATTTTTGTTATTTGTATTATGTAACTTATTTTGTTTTCTGTCTTATTAGATTGTGAGCTCTGATGAGCAGGGACTGTCTCTCTTCTATGTTTGTACAGTGCTTCGTATATTGCGGCGCTTTATACGTCTTTAATAATAATAATAATAATAATAATAATAGTCTTTACTTCGAGAGTGATGATGGTAAAAGTGATGACAAATAGGTTATAAATTCTAGTTGTAGCTATTTATTTACTTACATTTGTGCCATTCCTCTTAGTGGCTTACAATAACCATATTACATAATCAAAATATACAAATTCACACATTACAGACTTTAGCTGAAGCAGAATCAACACCTAACGAGCAAGAGGTAGAAATCTGAGTAAAAAGAAAACGTTTTCATCATCTCAAAGAAGACAGACAGACCTAATTCACTCTGAAACTTAGCCGATAAGTAGGACATGTGCAAGGATGTGAAGTGCCCTCGGTGAACCGCATTCTAAGTTCCCTACCTGCTCCGACTGCCACTGTGGACGCCCCTCTTCATGACATACAGAGGTGGCAATACTTTAAAAATGGCACTGAAGCATCAGCATTACATTCAACTCTAGTGATGTGGTGCTGTCCGTGCTTCCACACTCCTCTAATTTCACTTCCTGTTGCATGGGGGTTGTTATCCACTTAGACCTGTAGGACCCGATATTCGAAAGCCATTTACATGGTTTACAGCCTAGTAAATTGTGTAAATGCCTTAGATAGGGATATTCAATGGCAGTACATCCCCATCTGTCCCCTATGCTCCCTGATGCTATCCGGTTAGCATTGGGACATGTTGGGGGCATTCTGAGGCAGAACGGAGGTGGTGACTGCTGCTAACCAGGTAGCAGCAAATATCTATCGACACAACTATAATTCAAGTATATGCCCCAACAACAGCTGCAGAAGAGGATGAAATTGATGAGTATTATGAACAAGTACAAGCTGAAATTGACAGAACATGCAAACAGGATATCCTGATAGTCATGGGTGACTGGAAGGCAAAAGTTGGCAAAAAAGAAGAAGGTAAAGTGGTTGGAAAATATGGACTTGGCAAAAGAAATGAAGCTGGAGAAAGACTGATAGAATTCTGCAAGACCAACGAGCTATTCATCTCAAACACCTTCTTCCAGCAACACAAGCGGCGACTATACACATGGACTTCACCCAATGGATTGTATAAAAATCAAATTGACTACATCTGTGGAAGTCAACAATAGAAAAGCTCTATAACATCAACAAAGACAAAACCTGGAGCTGATTGTGGTATAGATCATCAACTACTAGTATGCAAACTCAAGCTAAAGTTGAAAAAGAGCAAATCTCTCATGAATGCAGCCAAATATGACCTTGAGAATATACCACTGGAATTTAAAGACTGCCTGCAAAATTGATTTGCTGCTTTAGATACAAATGACAGAGCTCTAGAAGAGTTATGGAATGACATCAAGAAGGTTGTGTTGGAATAAAGCGAGGTGAAAAAGCAAAAACGGCCAAAATGGATGACAGAAGAAGCTCTGAAAATTGCCCAGAAACACAGAGAAGCTAAAGCCAGAGGAGAAAGAAAGACAATCACAGAACTCAACAGAGATTTACAATGTGCATCAAGATAGGACAAGGAAAAGTACTACAATGACACATGCAAGGAAATAGAAGCAGAAACTATTAGAGGAAAAACAAGATCGGCTTTCCTAAAGCAACGAGAGTTAAAGAAAAAAATTCCAGCCTCAAATTAGAGTCCATCTTGAATTCTTGTAGCTATTGAAGCTGCCTGAGGTTCTCCTGTTTTGGGTATGTTGTGTCTCAGCTACTCAACATGTGGACTACAAGAGATCATTAGGATTTTGTTTCCTGTTACTTATTGATATTTGTTTAATTCTCCTATGTATTTCTTTTCTTTCAAGCTTTGTCTTGATGATAAAGAAAAAAAAAAGAATGTTACAAGATGCTCAAGGTTCTATGTTGAATGATGCTGAGAAGATCAAGAAAAAGTGGAAAGAATATACAATTTTTATATGATAAAGATCAAGTAGACCAACAGCTGTTTCAACCTGTACCTTATGATCTGGAACCATTGGTGATGAAAGAAGAAGTTGAAGCAGCATTGAAAGCTTTTTCAAATAACAAAGCACCAGACATTGATGGCATTCCCATAGAAGTATTACAGTAATCTGATGCAGCTGTTACCATACTTAAAAGGCTCTGCCAAGAAATTTGGAAGACAACATCATGGCCAACTGACTGGAAGAGATCTGTGTTTATACCAATACTAAAGAAAGGTGATCCAACTGACTGTGGAAATTATCGCACAATCGCTCTGATCCCACATGCCAGCAAGATTCTACTGAAGATTATTCAACAGAGACTACAACCATACTTGGAGCAAAAACAATCTGAAGTGCAAGCACGGTTCAGGAAAGGGTGAGGAACGAGAAACATCATCGCGGTTGTGAGATGGAACCTTGAAAAGACTAAAGAATACCAAAAGGATATCTATTTGTGCTTTATCAACTATAGCAAGGCTTTTGACTATGTAAACCATGAGAAACTCTGGGCAACATTAAGAAGCATGGGTATACCAGAAACCTGATCATTCTCTTGCAGCAGTTCGAACGGAACAAGGAGAAACAGAATGGTTTAAAATAAGCAAAGGTGTAAGACAAGGCTGCATACTTTCCCCCTACCTGTTTAATTTATATGCAGAACAAATCATCAGAGAATCAAATTTGTATGAAGACCAACAGAGGTGTGAAGATTGGTGGCAGAATCATCAACAACCTTCGCTATGCTGATGATACCACATTACTGGCTGAAAGTGAAGATGTTCTGAAACATTTGCTTCTCACAATCAAAGAACATAGTCTTAAAATGGGCCTGCACCTTAATGTAAAGAAGACAAAGATCATCACAACTGGCAAAATCAACAAGTTCATCGTTGAAGGAGAAGAAATTGGAATCGTGGACAACTTTAACCTACTTAGCTCAACTATCAATAAAGAAGCAACAAGTAGTCAAGAAATCCGTTGACGCATTGCTCTTGGCAGAATGGCTATGAAAAACCTAGACAAGATTCTCAAGAGCAGAGATGTCTCTCTCCATACAAAGATCCCACTCGTTCAAGTCATGGTATTTTCAATAACATCATATGGATGCGAAAGCTGGGCAATGAAAAAGATAGGAAGAAAATTGATGCCTTTGAATTATGGTGCTGGCGGCGAATACTGCGTATACCATGGACTGCCCAAAGAACAAACCAGTCAGTAGTAGAGGAGATCAAACCTAAGCTTTCTTTAGAAGCTCAGATGACAAGACTTCAACTTTCAAACTTTGGACACATCATGCAAAGAGAGAGATCATTAGAGAAAGATATAATGCTTGGCAAGATAGAAGGTCAACGCAAAAGAGTAAGGCCAGCAATTAGATGGATCGATACAATAATAGCAGCTACCGGTACTAGTCTGTCAAAATGAGCCGCCTGACTAAAGACCGAATGCAATTTAGGACAACTATCCAGAGGGTCGCCATGAGTCGACACCGACTCAACGACACTTAACACAACAACCGGGTTAGCGATCTGTGCCTAAAACTAGGTCAGCTTTTGGCTTGCCTAGTTTTAGCCACAGATGCTAACCAGGTAGTGGTCTAATATCGCCGCTACCCGGTAAAGTTCTACGGGTAAATCCATTTGGCACCAACCCTGAATAGCTACTTCCATCACCGTGACATTTAATATCCAGGTTTAGGGGTCAGAAGTCAGGGCTATGCGCTATAGTGGCACATAGCCTGCCCATTTGAAAATCAGGCCCATAGTGACTAAGTGAGAAAAAAAACTGATGAATGAATGAATGAATATATAAATATAAAAGACAGTAGCTTTATTAGGGATGCTGTATTTAGTCTAATATTGATTACATTCTGAAACTAAGACACCATCACTGCCGATGTGGAAATGTTATCCTCCTGTGCTATTTTTCTTTCCTACTTGCAAAATTTCAGTATACTAATTGCAACCTCTTTGGTTTCAAGCAGGACTGTACAAAGTTAGGATTGCACCCTGTGCGACTAATGAATCTGGCATCCTCCTTCGCTCAAGCCACATGCAGTAACTCATTCTTTTTGAGCTTCCTGGAAGCCCAGTGATAATATCAGCAGCCTATGTGGCCGCACCACTCAAACAGCCCTTGGCATGGTCCTGGTTTCAAATATTAACTGTATTCATGCGCCACACACAACTTCTAAACTACCTGCTTTTAAAAAGGGATACCTTCTTTCTTAATGATTGTACTGCATTAAATCATAGAGGAGCACAAACCTCAGCCCCCATACCTCGTCGTCAACTTTAGTTGCTTCATAAATTGGTGGAAGAAATATCCTACCCTTTGTTGTTTCTTTTATTTACATTCATTTATAATCATTCTTATACTTCAGGATACCAAACAATGCTTGCCATGGTTTACATTAAAACAAAGCATAAAATTTACAACATTGGCATTAAAAATGTATACTTAACATATTTATAAATGCAATAAAACCCATTTACATTAAAATAAACACTGTCCTAAGAAAATGTTTTAACAAATAAATATGCTTTTACTTTTTTATTATATGATACTTTGATAAGTAATCGTATTCCATGTGTAAATTTTGAGAAGAGCTATTTTGCCGCTTTGAACTATTATTGAAAACGCTTGAAGCCTAAATCGAGCAAGCTGAATTTCACATAAGTAATTTTAAATGAACAACATGCATAAATCTAGGTATTTTAATGACATACACACATAAGTTGTCACTTAGGCACACAAATGACACAATCATTATTCTATAACTACTGTATGCACTCACATCTGATGCTGCTTACTTTCACAGGGGTGAAGTTTGGGCAGAGTGCAGTTATGTGCATAAATTCTAATACAGCATAATTTAAGTACATTTCTTACAGATTTAAGTGCAGGCATTTATTACACTTTAAATTAATGTGCTTTTTTGGCCATTTACCCTATTAATTTATAAAGTCAGTTTTACACATAAAATGCACAAAATACACACATAAAATTTGTGTACACACACTGAAGTTTTTGTGGGAACATAGTATGTCACTTTACAAGTATGAAGGCTTGGAGATCAAAATTGAGACATCAAAGTCAGTATGATTAAATTTTTGCGGGTACTTTAGAAATAGCTCTGCTAAGAGGGGAGCCGTTTCTAAAATCCACAGGGGGAGCCATATTGGAAAGATATACACTTGGGAAAAATCAGTGGGAGTGTAGCAGCGAAGTGCATGCAATGAATAAAATCAGGAGTCAGCTGCAGGATCCAAGCCAATTTATTGTGCACAGGCTCAGACAGAATCGTGTCCAAAAGAGACTGAGCAATGGAGTACAGAAGCAAATTCCTTATATATAATTTTTACAGTTTGATACAGGCAAACTTTCTATTGGTCCCAATGCCCCCTGCACCTGTCCAATCGGGGACCCTCTCTGGGCCTAGCTCCCTGTTCCCCCCTTCTCAGGCTATTCTAACAAAGGCATAGTCTTAGGCATAGATACATTTCTACTTCAAGGCCCTTTCTAGCTCAGGGAATGCAGGAACATGTCTATCATCAGCATAAAGGAATTATCATCAGCACAAAGGAATTATGCAAACTTTTCAAAAGCAGTTTAAAGCAGTTTCTCAGACTCTGGTTCTTCTCAGCAGTACTCTCATGTGGGGGTTAGGATCTAGGCCTAGTTTACAGGCCATAGCCTACCACATTCCCCCCTTTTGCTTATTCTCAGCCCGAATAAAAGAGGGTGAGAATATAATCGCATATCGAACATTTTTCAAACTGAGGCTTCTTCTCGGGGTATAGCCTGATACTGCCATAGGGCTAGTACTCGGGTTGCTGTTTTACGTTCAACTGTACTATCAATAATTGAGGTTAACATACGTAAGCAAAGAGGCAGAAAACATGGAAGGAGGAAACACATAGCTGCCATTAGTAAAACTGCAAACACAATAGTCTTCAATCCTAAACAGGAGTGCGGTATCTCCAGGACCCATCATTCGCCCATGTGGCTGGTCCATAACATGTGATACAAGGAGGTATATCAGTGGGCATTCTAAGGGGTCCCAGGGCTACCGTAAGTACAACATAAATACATAGAGGCAACATGATTACCATATTTCAATGAATTTGTCTAGACATTGCAAAGTCTTTTACTAAAGTTCTCTTTCTGCACAGCTTCCACCGTACGTAGACCTGTCAGCTTCCGGTTGGTGACAGGAGTAGGGTTGCAGATTCCTCAAGCTTCTGCTATACGTAGACCTGCCAGCTTCCAGCTGGGTGGCAGGAGTAGGGCTGTTGACTCTAACAGCAGTGGTTGTCACCGCAGCGTAAGTCGCAATGGTGAGTCTGGGTTGTTTGTTGAAGTCCAGTGACAAAGTTCAGTAGATGCCGCTGGCTTTACTCGACTGTGATGGATCCAAGGTTCCAATTCCGCAACCTTAACTGCTGTAGGGGTTGATAGTATGACAACATAAGGTCCCTTCCAATGAGGTGCTATCGGTGCCTTCCTCCACTCTTTGACCCACACCGAGGTTCCAGGCTTGAAGGGATGCAGTCGTTCTGTCAGATTAATGGGCAACTGGTCTTGTACCCATGCATGGAGACTCTGCAAGACAGAACCTAGAACTGCTAGTTCTTATCTAGTGATTTTGGACCCAATCTGACTCATATCCCCTTTTATCCCTTGGACAATGGGCGGAGGTCGCCCATACAGGACCTCAAAAGGGGAAACTCACAATGACTTGGTGGGGGCCGAACGTATCCTGAGGAGGGCTATAGGAAGAGTCTGGGGCCACTTCAGGTGAGCTTCCTGACAGAGTTTGGATAGCTGGGACTTTAGGGTCCGATTCATTCACTCTACTTTTCCTGAACTTTGGGGTCTGTAAGCTGTGTGTAACTTCCACTGCACCTGTAGGGCCTGGGCCAACTGCTGAGTTACTTGAGATACAAATGAGGGCCCATTATCTGACCCTATAACTAATGGTATTCCAAACTGGGGAATGATCTAATGGAGCAAAATTTTGGTAACCTCCCTGGCTTTCTCAGTTCTGGTGGGGAAAGCCTCCACCCACCCAGAGAATGTACAAACCAGGACTAACAGGTAATGGTATCCATTCGCTCGTGGCATTTCTGCAAAGTCCACCTGGATATTTCCCATGGTGGTGACTCCTACTGACTGAACTCTTGTGGGTAGGTTAGGACCCTGCCGGGCATTGTTGTTTGCACAGGTCAAACATCTACGGGCTACTGAGGCTGTCAGGGGTCCCAATAGCGAGATGCAAAAATGAGGTTTGAGAGCTTTCTCCTTTGCAGTCTTCCCATAATGTGTGGCTTGGTGGAAAGCTTGGACAAAGGCAGGACCCAATGTTTCATGTATCACAGGTGGGCCAGGAGGAGGAACCCCCGCTGGCGGTGGTAGCACTATCCATCCAGTCTCTGATAACACTCCCCCCTCTTTTTGGTAATAATAGTCTAACTCTTTGGAAGTGTATTGGGAAGTCCAAGCATTGAGGGGTACTGGGAATATGGCCGCCTGGACTGTAGTGCTAAAGGCAGAAATTTGCCCTGAGGTGGCTGCTTCTCGAGTCACAGTGTCAGCAAATCTATTTCCTTGTGAAACCTCTCCTTCCCCTACCTGATGACCTCGGCAGTGCATTACTGTGACTTGTTTGGGAGCCCATACAGCATCTAGCAATGTCAATATCTCAGGGCCATACTTGATGGACTTGCCTCCCGAGGTAATTAACCCACGTTCCTTGTACAGGGCTCCATGTGCGTGCAATGTTGTGAAAGCATATTTAGAATCTGTGTATACATTTAAGCGGAGCCCTGTCCCTATTATTAGTGCCCTAGTGAGGGCTATCAGTTCAGCTCTCTGCGCTGAAGTTCCCAGGGCCAAAACTGATGACTCTACAACCATGTCCAGGGTCACCACTGCATAACCAGCACATCGTCGTCCGTTGATGACAAGACTGCTTCCATCCACAAAGAAAGTTCGTTCAGGGTCATTTAATGGGACATCAGTTAGATCAGGGCGACTTGAGAATACAGTGTCCATAATTTCCAGGCAATCAAGATCGGGTGGACCTGGACCAATTGGCAACAGCATAGCAGGGTTCAAAGCTTGACTGACGATCAACTGCAATCGGGGGTTTTTCACATGACATACTTTGGTACTTCAGCATTCGTGAATTTGTGAACCAATAATTTCCCTTGTGCTCCATGAGAGTTAGGATGGAGTGTGGTACCGTAACTTGGAGATTCTGACCCAGAGTGAGTTTATCGGCCTCACCTGCCAAGACAGCGGTGGCTGCAATGGCTCTTAGGCAAGGTGGCCATCCTTTTGCGGCAGTGTCCAGATGCTTTGATAGGTAAGCCACAGGTCGCTGCCAAGATCCGAGGGATTGAGTCAATACTCCCAAAGCATTTCCGCTTGACTCATGTACGTAGAGGCGAAATGGTTTTTGTACATCTGGCAGGCCTAAGGCTGGTGATGACATCAAGGCTGCTTTCAATGATCGGAATGCTGTATCCTGTTCTGGGCCCCATTCCAGGGGAGATCGCTCCATGCCTTTGGTGGCCTGGTACAATGGCTTTGCCTTCAATGCAAAGTTGGGTATCCATATTCGACAATAGCCTGCAGCTCCCAGGAAGGCCCTCACCTGCTTCCTAGTGGTGGGGGTAGGGATGCGACACACTGCTTCCTTCCATTCTGATCCCAATCTCTGGATCCCTTTGGACAGATGGAATCCCAGATATTTCACCTCGGTCTGGCACAACTGCGCCTTGGCTCTGGAGACCTTGTACCCAGCTTCGTTCAGGAGGTGCAAGAGATCACTGGTGGCATGCACGCATTCGATTTTGGAGTTGGTGGCTACTAGTAGGTCATCCACATACTGAAGGAGAACTCTCTCCCCGGGATTTACAGGATAACTTGAAAGATCTTGATTTAGGGCAGCATTGAAGAGAGTAGGTGAGTTCTTGAATCCTTGGGGCAATCGAGTCCAGGTAAGTTGGCCTCATCTTCCTGTGGTTGGGTCCTCCCATTCAAATGCAAACAGGAGTTGACTGGTTGGTGCTAAACGTATGCAGAAAAAGGCATCCTTTAAATCCAAGACGGTAAAGTGAGTAGCCTCAGCGGGAATCAGTCCCAGGAGAGTATATGGGTTTGGTACTACTGGATGTATGGTTTCAACTGCATTATTTACTCGTCTCAAGTCCTGCACTGGGCGGTAATCACCTGTCCCAGGCTTCTTAACTGGGAGGAGGGGGGTATTCCAGGGCGATTGGCACTCTCTGAGAAGTCCGTACTTCAGTAATTTCATTAGATGGCAGTGAATTCCTTCAATCGCCGGTCGCGGGAGAGCATATTGTCTCACGTGCGCTGGTTCCACTCCTGGTTTTAGGGTGACAAGCACAGGAGCTATATTCTTCGCTAGGCCAGGAGGATTATCCTCCGCCCAAACCTCGGGCGGAGCTGAGATTCTGGTGGGGATACAGGGACTGGCTGCCTTGGTCGGAGATGCACTATAGAACCGCCATTCTTCTTCCCGGGGGACAGTCAGCACCATCAGGCCAGCAGATTTTGAGTTCACAGTCATTTCCATCTTCCCTCCTTCAACAAAGGATATCTGCTCCTGGAGCTTGGCAAGCATATCTCGGCCCAAAAGGGGAATTGGGCACTCGGGCATGTATAGGAATTGGTGCGTTATCTTCCGTCCCCCTAGTTCACAAGTGCGGTTCTGCAAGAAAGGCTTTGTGGCCCTAACTCCCGTATCTCCGACAATGGTAGTAGATCGAGAAGATAGAGGGGCCACTGGTTTTGCTACTACTGAATGTTCTGCCCCCGTATCCACCATAAAGTCCATATATTGGTCCCCAATCTTTAAACTGACCATAGGCTCCTGGGGACCTAGGGGAAACTTGGAGCCCGGTCTGGCCTAGTCTTCATACATGCTGTAGCCCTCCTTCGGCTGCCATTCCCTCCATAGCTGCTTCATCTTGTTGGAACTATGTGCAGTACATTCCTCCCCGATTCTGAAATCACCCCCCTGCTCTCCGTGTGCTCCCTCCTCCCCTCCAGGAGGCGGAGTCAAAGTTTGGGCATTCGTTCTTCCAATGTCCTTCTTCTCTACAGTGGGTGCACTGATTTACGCCCAATGGGGACCGACCATCTCCTCGGCCCCTTCCACGTCCTCGAGTCCTTCGGTTAGAGAAACCTCCTCCGCGTCGTTCAACTAAAGCTGCAGCAAGAAAATCAGCTTTCTTCTTCATTTTACATTCACTTTCCTTCTGACGTTCTTGATCATGATTCACAAACACTTTCTGAGCAACTTCCATTAGCTGGGCTGCATTCATGCCCGCAAATCCTTCCAACTTTTGCAGTTTTCGTTTTATTTTATTTATTATATTTATTTATTACAATTTCTTATATACCGCGCTATTTAGCATCAGTGCGGTTTACATTATAACTTAACGACCATAACAACAAGCTGTCAGGTTTACATCGAACAGGAGTATAAACTTGGAAAACAGGGTTAACTATATACATAATCTATTTACATTGGAAGGATAGATAAAAGTCAGATAATGCATGTAGGTCTTTTCTAACTAAACTGGGTCAATTCCTGGAGGGTATGTCTAGGATCAATTGCTGTCAGGTAAGTGTTGGAGGAACAAGTGGGTTTTGAGGGCCTTCCTGAACTGATATAGGCTGGCTATGGCCCCAATGTCAGGGGGTAGAGCATTCCAGCATTTGGGTACGTAACAGCTGAAAGTCCTGTTTGTGGTTGACAAGTTGTACTTTGTCGAAGCCTTTGGTATTGCAAGCAAGTTTACAGCTGTTGATCTTCTGGATCTGTTGGGAGGGACAAAGTGGATAAGATGAGTGAGTGAGGAGGCTGAAATACCTTTGATTGCTTTGAAAGCTAATAGAAGGGTTTTGAAGGTGATTCTCCCATTGATTGGTAGCCAGTGTAGCTGTTTGAGAATGGGGGTCACGTGGTCGTATCTGGATGCTCCGTAAAGGATCCTAGCTGCGGTGTTCATGGCCAACTGTAAGGGGGTTAATGTGGATTGGGGGAGACCTTGTAAGATGGCATTTGCAAAATCAAAGTGCGGCAGTATCAGCGCTTGATATGGTTCGGAAGTCATCTGGGTCCAATAGGGAGCGTAGGTGCTTGAGAGAGCGTATTTTGAAGTAGACGGCTTTGACTCTGTTGCTTATGTTGCTATTCATGTTAAGATGTTGATCCAAAGTAACTCCCAAATATATTATTGCATCTTTGGTTTGCAAATCAGCTTCATTGACACTGACATGGGATGGGGGGGGTAAAGTAGGTGTCTCTGGTGATGAATAGCACTTCCGTTTTTTTATGTTGGATGCGAAGGTTCTGTGTTTGGAGCCAAGTTGAAACTGCGTTGAAGCAGTCTGTGAGGGGGGTCAGGTCCATGTGAGTTGTGGAGAAGGGCATGTATAATAGGATATCGTCTGCATATATCAAACAATTCACGTTGAATGATCTTATGATATTGCAGATGGGCTGCATGTAGATATTGAAAAGTAGTGAGGATAACGATGAGCCCTGGGGTACTCCTTGCTTTTGATGGAAATGTGTTGACTCCTCTGATCCTGATTTCACATATTGCCATCTGTCGTCAAGGTAAGATTTGCACCATTCTAGTGCACTGTTGCAGACTCCCTTCTCCTTCAGTCTTCCGAGGAGAATTTCGTGACTCACGGAGTCGAACGCCGCGGCAATGTCTAGAAATATGAGCACAAAACCTTGACGGATGTTGTCAATTCCAGTGATGATTTCATTGAAAAGACCAGTGAGTAGTGTCTCCCTGGGACTGACTCACAAAGGCTGCATTCACCATGCGCAAATTTTCATGGGCCGCTGGATCATATGGGGTATAAAGTCTGTAAGCTTCAGATAAGCGTTCATAAAAGGCTGCTGGGCTCTCATCTGGATGCTGGATGACTTCCGCTACCTTTCCGATATTCATGGCCCTCTGGCCTCCTCTCTTCAGGCCTTGTAGTAGAGCCTGGCGGAACCGAGTGAGGGCCGTCACCCCGGTGGCACTGTTTGGATCCCACTTGGGATCATCATTTGGAAAATCTGCGGCGGCCGCTTGCCGGGGATCTAGGCCTGTATCTCCCATGGGATTTTGTTCTAACCATCGGGTGGACGCTTGCACAATCCGTGCTCATTCTTCAGTAGTGAAGAGGGTAGACAGGAGCTGGCGGCAATCAGACCAGGTAGGCTGATGGGTTTGCATAACACTGGACATTAATTCTGTCAATTCTTGGGGCTTTTCAGTGTAGGATGAATAATGCGTCTTTCAGTTCAATAATTTGTAGCAGCGAAGTGCACGCAATGAATAAAACCAGGAGTCAGCTGCAGGATCCAAGCCAATTTATTGTGCACAGGCTCAGACAGAATCGTGTCCAAAAGAGACTGAGCAATGGAGTACAGAAGCAAATTTCTTATATACAATTTTTACAGTTTGATACAGGCAAACTTTCTATTGGTCCCAACGCCCCCTGCACCTGTCCAATCGGGGACCCTCTCTGGGCCTAGATCCCTGTTCCCCCCTTCTCAGGCTATTCTAACAAAGGCATAGTCTTAGGCATAGATTAGGGTTGCCAACTTTTTCACCGAAAAAAACCCGACACCTGTGGCTCGTCATGCTCCACCCATTCTCCGACCCCAGTCCCACCCCTGCCCCGCCCCCAGCCCCACCCACAAAAATTACCGAGGATTCAGTCACACCCCCCCTCAGTGCTGGTTCACTCACCCCCCTCCCCTCAGTGCTGGTTCACTCACTCACCCCCCCCCCCTTCTGACTCACTCACCCCCTTCCCCTGCTGGTTCACTCACTCACTCCCCTTCCCCTGCTGGTTCACTCACTCACCCCCCCTCCCCTGCTGGTTCACTCACACCACCCCTCCCCTCCCCTCCCCTCCCTCCCTGCTGGTTCACTCACCCACCCCCCTGTCACTCACTCACCCCTCCCCTGCTTGTTCACTCACACCAACCCCCCTCCCCTGCTGATTCACACCAACACCCCTCCCCTGCTGTTTCACTCACTCACCCCCCCTCCCCTCCACTGCTGGTTCACTCACCCACCCCCCTGTCTCTTACTCACCCCTCTTGCTGGGTCACTCACTCACTTACCCCCCTCCCCTGCTGGGTCACTCACTCACTTTCCCCCCCTCCCCTGCTGGTTCACTCACACCCTCGCCCCCCCTTGGTGGTTCAATCACACCATCACCCCCCCCCTTGCTGGTTCACTCACACCTCCCCCCCCTTTGCTGGTTCACTCACACCACCCCCCCTCCACTGCTGGTTCACTCACACCCCCCCCCTTGCTGGTTCACTCACACCATCACCCCCCCCCTTACTGGTTCACTCACACCACCCCCTCCCCCCTCCACTGCTGGTTCACTCACACCATCACCCCCCCCCCTTGATGGTTCACTCACTCCTCCACCCCCCCCTTGCTTGTTCACTCACACGCCCCCTCCTCTGCTGGTTCTCTCACACTCCCCCCCCCTTGCTGGTTCACTTACACCATCACCTCCCCCCCCCCTTGCTGGTTCACTCACACCATCACCACCCCCCCCTTGCTGGTTCACTCACACCCCCCCCCTCCGCCCAAGCCGCTGCTTCTGCTTTGTACAGAGCAGCGGCTGCACTACACTTACATTGAAAAGTAAAGAGAAACTGTGTCAGGAGTCCTCCGGTCATCGCAGAGTCCGAGGAAGTGATGTCATGGGGCGGGCTCCTCACAGGCTGTCTTTCCTTTTCAAATTAACTTTATTGCAGCTAAAGTTAATTTGAAAAGGAAAGACAGCCTGTGAGGAGCCCGCCCCCATGACATCACTCCCTTGGGCTCTGCATGATCGGAGGGCTCCTGACACAGTTTCTCTTTACTTTTCAATGTAAGTGTAGTGCAGCCGCTGCTCTGTACAAAGCAGAAGCAGCGGTTGCCCTGCTATAGGGAATCGCGTTCGCGCCGCGGACTTCGGCACAAAAGCCGGTTTTTTGCTCTGGCCGCTCCTGATCTTGCGGCCAGAGCAAAAAAACGGCTTTTCAATGGCCGGTTTTACAACTGTGCCGGCAGCCGGCCTGGCCTTGGAAAAACCGGCCAGGCCGGCTGAAAACCGGCCGGTTGGCAACCCTAGCATAGATACATTTCTACTTCAAGGCCATTTCTAGCTCAGGGAATGCAGGAACATGTCTATCATCAGCATAAAGGAATTATACAAACTTTTCAAAAGCAGTTTAAAGCAGTTTCTCAGACTCTGGTTCTTCTCAGCACTACTCTCAGGTGGGGGTTATTTATTTATTTATTTTATTTAAAAAGTATTTCTAAACCGTCTTATCCTAAAAATCAAGGCGGTGTCACAACAATACAATCAGATGGAGTGCTGGGGGGGTCATGCAGTGAGGGAGGAGTAGGGTGAGGGGGGATCATGCAGGAAGAATAGTGTGGTGGGGGGGGGGGTTGGTGCAGGGGGCAGTGGAGTGAAGTGTGTGGGGGGAGGGGGCTTCTAGATTAGGGTGAGCTATGTACAGTGTGCGCTATAATACAGCATGTTCTATAATACAAGGTACTGTCCAGATAGGGCTTGAGCTAGATCCTGTGCCGATATACAATCTCTTGTCGGTGTCTTATAATCTCTTGTCGGGGTTTTTGTTGATCAGGCTTGTTGATTACGTGATGTGTCCATAATGTTCTATGAACAGAGTTGTCTTCAGCTGTTTGCGGAAGTCTTTGAGGTCCGTTGTCGATCTCAGATCATCTGGGAGGGAGTTCGAGATGGTTGGGGCTGCCAGGGAGAGGGCTCTCTCTGTGGTGTCCTTTCGTGTTAGGATCTAGGCCTAGTTTACAGGCCATAGCCTACCACAGGAGAAATCCAGCAACCTACACATAGAAATGTTATTCCGACCCCCTCTTCATGACACCTCCAAATCTGTACCTCTCCTCTGACAACAACCTCCCTTCCCCCACCCTCAACCCTTTCCTGTCACTTACCCCAATGTTCTCCCTGGTGTTTAGTGGTCAACAATCACGCTTTGCTCCTGCCCCACTGTTAACTGGGTTCAAAATGGCAGATCTGACCTCTATTTTATTTTATTTATTTATATTCTCTTATATACCGTGCTATTCTGCATCAGTGTGGTTTACATTGAACAAACTGAAATTACATTGAACAGGGCATTATAACTTGGAGATAACTATTTTACAGGGAACATGGGCTATGGAGGGTTAAGTGGCTTGCCCAGACCACAAGGAGCACCTGTGGGACTAGAAACCCCAGTCCTTCCGGCCCAAGGTTGCTGTCCTCTAGTGGGATTTGAACCCCTGACCTTCCAGCCTGAAGTACCTTGCCCCAACCACTAGGCCACTCCTCCACTCCACTCTAGCAGCAATCTTGCAATTGGCTAGGGGGGTCAATCTGCCAAATAAGTTTTATCTGTGCTAATTTATAAGTATATGTGCATATAAGTGATTTGCACGCACTTTTACGAGATATTTCTGATGAGTTCAAATGAACTGATCAGTCATAACAAATCCACACCCTTATTCCCCATAATGTAAAGAGGTCGGTCAGTAATAAACTGGCAAATAACGTCCCTTTGTGCAGAAATCCCTCAGCCATCCATCCACCTTGATCTGCCCTTCCCAACCTTGGCTTTGAGAGAGCTCAGTTTCTCCATTGCACTTTAGGAGAGCACAGCCTTTGTCATAGGGACATCAAACTGTCCTCATTCTTAGAATATTCACAGCAAATGTTCATCAGGCATATTTGCATGTGTTGCATCTCTGAAGGAGGTAAATATGTATAAGACGGTTACTAGGAAACTAGACCTGTTAGTGGTATTTAAACAACAATGTTTTGCAACTCTGATGTGAATATATTGAGAGCTAACAAAAGAATAATTTAATATTGCAGAAAGTGACTGACATGATACTTATGACTCATGGGCGTCAAACAGTTGCCTCTAAGAGGGTAATTTCATAGCAGGGCACCTTTGCTAATATGGTGGGAAGGTGCCTGCTTTTAGTCCGGCTTTCTAAGGGAGTTCTTTTAGAAGATTCCTGACGAGCAAAAAACAGCATTTACACACATGTAAATGCCATTTCATAAAGAGGATATTTACATGTGGTGATGTTCACCATATTTAGGTTCAGGTGTGGTAGGAATGGGGAGAGGGAGTGGTTTGGGCAGGCCTGACATATCAAAGTGAATTTCCCATCTTACAAGAGTAATCCACATGGATATAAAAAAACACCCAAATGTTGGCATTGTACAGCTCCTCCCAGGCATGAGTAAGTTCCTGCTTTAAGAAGCAGGTATAAATTCTGAGTCTGCTCCCCCCCCCCCGCATCCCCTCACTGATAGTCATTCTTCTTCCAGTCCCCCACCTGGCATCTGAAACCCTTTTCCGCCCCTTCAAAGGCATCTAACAACCCCCCAGACCTCCATGACAGGCAATCTCCTCCATGCCCCAAACATCGATCCCCCAAGACACCTTTCAACTCTAGGAATTGCGTCCCCTCTCATCTCCCCCATAGAAAGACCTCACCGAGACCCCTGGGAAGACACTTCCCACTTTCACCTTTTGATCCCCCAACCCCAACTCCCACCAGGGTCTTACGCACCTTGATGTCTGTTGCAATCCCCAGTCACTCCTGCTCATCCTGTTCTGGTTTTCTGGATGTCAAGTGGGGGGTTTAAGATGGGGATCGCCATCAGAAAAGTGATAGAGTGCCAAATGGTGCTGCAGTATAGGGGTGTGTTTTCATATTGGGGAGCAGTGATTTATAAAAACTGCTCCCATGCATATGTGGGCTAGGGTAGCATGTTTTGTTTACCAACGTGCAGCTTTTTAAAAAATCTCTGCTCCCTCTGTACATGGGGAACCATCGACATGAAGCACTGCATCTATTTTACTAGAGGCTCTGCATTTGGAAGATCCTGTTGTAAAGCACTGTGGGAATTTTCCATATCCCAGTTTCCATTTCTATATCCTTTCTAATGTTAGCCTCAATATGTCTTTATAAAATGTTTGCACAAATCCTGCAAAAATCACACTTACATTTTAGAAATGAACCAGTTTTATAAAAGGAATTTTATGCACAAAAAATGGTTTATAAATGTACCTCCTAAAAGCAGGGTTGATCCCAGGGTTTGTTCAAGGTGTTGGCATCCTAGGCAAGGGGTATGTTTACTAAAGGCGCGGTAACGTAGCAGTGGTAACGTTACCACATGTTAACGTTACCCGATGTAACATTAATGCGCATTAATGTTATCCAATGTAATGTTAACGTGCGTTAATATTACCCGATGTAATGTTAATGTGCGTTAATATTACCCGATGTAATGTTAACGTGCGTTAATGTTACCGGCAGTGGTAACTGTCCCAGAGGGTAGAGAGAACACGGAGAGAAGGGGTCAATGGGCGGAGAGTAGGCGTGGAGAGGCCTCTGCTACACTAACGCTGCAACATTAACGCTGGGACAGTACCGCCAGTGAAAGCCCTGCGGTAGATGCACATTTGCAGGAGGGAGAAACAATTTAAGTGTCAGTAATTTATTTATTTATTTAACAGTTATTTATATACCGCTCTTTCCCATGTTTCAAGTGCGGTTTACATGTAACAGTAGGTTAATTGGTATGAGATATACCAGGACATTTTACATAGAACAGATAATTATAAATTACAAGGAAAATTGTAACATTACAAGTATAACATATTAGAACATATATACATTGCTAGTTAAATTATAATCATCATGTAAATGAGTGTGTAGTATGGTTAATTAGTGTATTAGTGTCGTTTATTTTTGAAAATAGGGTATAATAATTAAAAATAATGTTAGCCTGTATCCCTTTGAGAATTCTGTTTTGGGAGTGTATTATAGTGTAATGTAAATAAGTGAGTTTTTAATTTTTTTTAAATTCTTTTATGTCAGACAGTAGGCGAATGTTGTCAGGTAAATTGTTCCAGAGTATTGGAGCAGAGTGTGAGAAAGCTCTCTTATTGGTTTGTTTTCTGGCTTTTGTAAAATCTTTTGGTATTGTTAAAGTATTTATGTTTCTGCTCCTTTGAGATCGTTATTTGTATCTTTTTAATATTTTGTACAGCACAGGCAAGGAGCCCAAGAAAAGTGATAGTAGTGCTCCATCTGCAGCAACAGCATAGTGCCCAAGTATAAAAGGGCGCTATGGTGATGGGGCAAATGGGGCATAGGGAGCTGCAGGCGGGACATGCAGTGGGGGCAGCTGGGGCACAGGGTGGACTAGGCTGTTGCCTAGGTGGCACATAGGAACACAGAAACTGGACATCAGCAAGACAGCATCTGACCAAGGTCAAACATGCCCAGTAGTCTGTGTTCAACAGTGTCCCATCCAGGGGACATTACGCAGCAGGTACCCCAAAGGTCACACAGGTACCACTATGCCTGTAATAGGGCAATCAGTGCACATCTGGGGACCACTCTAACAAGGGTCTACAGACCTTCCCCAGGATGCATCCCAAACAGTTTGTAAACCAAGCTAAATGAACGCCCTTTACTGCAGCCCCTAGTAAGGCATTGCAGGGTGTGACCACACGTGGTCTGAAACATATATACACTTTGCAGCCCTTAGGGCACCTTACTGCCCTTAGGGAATCTTAACATAGGACACCTTAATATTGTTAGGGCAACTTAACCTGAGGTGCCTTATAAGGCGCCTTTAAAGTGACTTAGCCTAAGATGCCTTCTAAGGTGCTTTAACCTAGGGTGCCTTATAAGGCGCCTTAACCTAAGGAGCCTTATAAAGTGCCTTAACCTAAGGCACTTTAAAGCCCTTAGGGTGCCTTGCATTATGGTGTCTTGACCAAGGCACCATAACTTGAGGTGCGTTAATGCAAGGCACCCTAAGAGCTGTAAGGCGCCTTAACCTAAGGCACATTAATTCAAGGCACCTTACAGCTCTTGGGTGCCTTGCATTAACGCGCCTTAGGTTAAGGCGCCTTAAGTTAGGGTGCCTTAAAGCCCTTAGGGTGCCTTGTCAGCCTTAATGTGCCCTGCTTGTCAGCTTAACATGCAATGTCCCGTTAACGTGCATTAAACAGCCAAGGCACCCTTTAACTCACGTTAACAGGACATTGCTACCTTTATACCAGAATGCCCCCTGCCTGCCCACTGCCTTATATGGTGTTGGTAACATTAATTCTACACTTTTTGCCCATGACATTACCGCTGCTTAGTAAACATACCCTTAAGTCTTATACCCCTCCCCCCTCTGGCTATTGTTTAGCTTTCAATGCCCTGGTCTTTGCAGCCCCTCAGAAGCTACTGCCCTAGGTGACTGCCTGATTTGCCTAGTGGTTGAGCGAGCCCTGCCTAAAAGCCTGTTTGTTATTGAGTTTGAAAAATTCTTTCAGATTCAGCTATCCCTGATTCTAAGCTGAGAAAGACTGTAAAGCGTAGTTACTCACCTGTAACAGGTGTTCTCCAGGAGCAGCAGGAATCAGTCCTCACATATGGGTGATGTCGGTGCCGACGGAGCCCTCGCGGAGCAATTTTCCCCAGCTTTCAAAGAAAGCCTTTGGGAATTGCAGCGTGCATGCGCGGTCCTCTTCCCGCCCAAGGGTGCCATCTTGCTCAGTCAGATGACATAGCTAAAAGACAGCAAAAATTAGCAAAAACGAAAGCATAAAACTGCAACTCCAAGGGGAGGAGGGAGGGTTGTGAGGACTGATTCCTACTGCTCCTGGAGAACACCTGTTACAGGTGAGTAACTATGCTTTCTCCAGGACCAAGCAGGAAGTCAGTCCTCACATATGGGACTCCCAAGCTTAAGGCTACCGGAGACCCCAAGCACAAAAATGAGCTCCCTCTAGCTCAGCAGCACAGAAGGAAGGAATCTTCTCTGAATACGTCTCCAACCGGTAGCCCAACATCCGGGATGGAGGGTAGGAGTTGCCTATACCTCGAAGAGGTTAAGGAGGACTGCCTGTCCGAAAGCACTGTCCCTGCAGGACTCCCTCACCAGGCAGTAATGGGCTGCAAAAGTCTGGCTTGAAGACCAAGTAGCGGCCCGGCAGATGTCTGCCAATGGAACAGAGCGGAGGTAAGCCACTGACGTAGCCTTTGCCTGAACATGATGAGCGGTGACTCTACCTTCCAGCACGAGGCCCGCAGCCTCGTAAGCCCAAGCGATGCAGTCCGCAATCCAGATGGACAGAGTACGCTTGGAGACAGGGAGCCCCAACTTGTTGGGGTCATAAGACACGAAGAGCTGAACAGCCCTTCGGTGCTCCCTCGTATGGTCAAGGTAGAAGTTCAGCGCCCTTCTACAGTCCAGGGTATGCAGGACCATTTCAACTTGGCTGGAGTGTGGCCTGGGAAAGTAGGTCAGAAGTACCACCTCCTGGTTGATGTGAAAAGGGGAAACCACTTTAGGAAGAAACTTAGGGTGAGTCCGTAGGACTACCCGGTTCTTGTAGAACCTAGTGTAAGGAGGATCAGATACCAGGGCCTGCAGCTCACTAACGCGTCTAGCAGAAGTGAGGGCCACCAAGAACAAGGTTTTCCAGGAAAGAAAACGAAGAGGACAGGTAGCCATAGGCTCAAAAGGCGGACAGGTAAGCCGCTGTAAAACCACATTGAGATCCCAGTTCGGGGCTGGTGGGCGCAAAGGTGGTTTAAGGAGTAGGAGGCCCCGGAGAAAACGAGCCACCAGAGGGTGGCTGGAAAGAGGCCTACCATCCACCGGTAGGTGGTGCGCAGAAATAGCACTGAGGTGGACCTTGACCGAGTTGGACTTAAGTCCAAGATTGGAAAGGGAAAGCAAGTACTGCAAGACCACTGATGTTGAACAGGAAAAGGGGTCTTGCGACTGCTGAGTACACCAGACGGAGAACCGACGCCACTTAAGAGCGTAGGACTTCCGGGTGGAAGGCCTCCTGGAGGCCAAGACGACCTCTTCCACATCTGGAGGTAGCTGGAGAGGAGCAAGGACTACCCTTTCAGCAGCCAGGCCATCAGATGAAGGGACCGAAGGTTGGGGTGCAGGAGCATCCCCTGATCCTGCGAGAGGAGGTCGGGCTGAAACCCCAGAGGAAGAGGGGTGTCCACCGCCAGCTGCATCAGAAGCGGGAACCAAGGTTGTCTCGGCCACCGGGGAGCCACTAGGATCACCGACGCCTTGTCTCTGAGAACTTTGAAGAGCGTCCGAGACACCAGAGGCATGGGTGGAAAGGCATACAAGAGGCCTGTGGACCATGGAATCAGAAAAGCATCCGCCGCTACCCGGAGAGGATGCGGCTGTCGAGAGCAGAATCTGGGAAGTTGCCGGTTCAGAGGACTGGCGAACAGATCCATGGTGGGGAGGCCCCACCAGAGAAAGATCCGCTGAACCACAAGGGGATCCAATCTCCACTCGTGCGGTTGGAGGATCCTGCTCAGTTTGTCTGCCAGGTAGTTTTCTTGACCTGGGAGATAGACAGCTTTGAGGACGAGGTTGCGATGGACGGCCCAAGAGCAGAGCTTCTGTGCTTCCTGACAGAGAAGGAAGGAGCCGGTTCCACCTTGCTTGTTCACGTAGAACATGACAACCTGATTGTCTGTCTGGACAAGTACCGACTGGTGAGAAATCAGGTGAGAGAAGGCTTTGAGCGCTAGGCGGATGGCCCTGAGCTCCAGGAAGTTGATCTGCTGAGTGGACTCCCAAGGAGTCCAGAGACCCTGAGTACAGGTCCCTTGGCAATGTGCTCCCCAACCCTGGAGAGAAGCATCGGTTGTCAGGACCCGAGAATGTGTAGGGGGCTGAAAAGTCACCCCCAGCACTAGGTTTGGCAGATGAAGCCACCATCGCAGAGAGGAGACCAGCTGGTCGGAGATCTGTACGGAGTCCGCTAGGCTCCCAGTGGCCTGATGCCATTGTTTGTGAAGGCACCATTGAGCAGGTCGCATGTTCAGGCGGGCATTGGGGGTTACATGGACCGTGGAAGCCATATGGCCGAGCAGTCTCAGAAATTGCCTGGCCGAGACCAGGGAATTGCTGTGAAAGCGGCTGGCGAGATCCATGAGCCTCTGGGCCCTGTCCAGAGGCAGGAAGGCCCGCGCCTGAAGAGTGTCCAACCTGGCGCCGATGAATTCTAGATCTTGAGAGGGGAGCAAAGTGGACTTTGCGAAGTTTATGACAAAACCCAAGTGCTGGAGCAGAGCCACAGTGCGATGAGTAGCCTGAGTGGCTTCTTGGGCAGATTGGGCCCTGATGAGCCAGTCGTCCAGGTATGGAAACACAAAGAGACCTTGAAGTCTCAGATAGGCCGCCACCACTGCTAGGCATTTGGTGAACACTCTGGGGGCGGAGGATAGGCCGAAAGGCAGTACTCTGTACTGGTAATGGTGTCCGCCCACAACAAACCTGAGGTATTGTCTGTGGTCGGGATGAATAAGGATATGAGTATACGCATCCTTTAGATCTAAGGAGCATAGCCAGTCTCCCTGCTGGAGGTAGGGCAGCAGGATTCCAAGGGTAAGCATTTTGAACTTTTCCTTTGCAAGGAACTTGTTGAGGTTTCGCAAGTCTAGGATGGGTCTGAGGCCTCCTGTTCTTTTCGGAATCAGGAAGTATCTGGAATAAAACCCTTGACCCTTCAGGTGGTGGGGCACCAGTTCCACGGCTTGTTCCTGAACAAGACTTTCTAACTCCTGAAGGAGTAAGTCCCTGTGCAGAGGGAGTCTGGAAGGCTCCCCTGGAAAGTAGTAGGGAGGTACCTGGTGAAAATGTAGAAGATAGCCCTTTTGAACTATCTGAAGCACCCAGGTATCTGTGGTGATGTTGGACCACCTGTGGGCAAAGTGGACCAGCCGGCCTCTTGTGCTGAGAGAAACCAGCTGAGGGGGAGAGGCTATGCTGAGAAAGTCAAAAACCCCCACCCTGCTGAGCAGGGGCCGGTGGTGCAGGCTTGGGGGCTTGCTGCCTATGGGACCCATTACCCCGTCCCTTGGCCTGCTTTCCCTGTGGGGGAGCTGGTGAGGCCTGATACTGAGGGCAGTATTTATAGGCAGCACCTTTCCTCGGGTAAAAGGGCTTTTTCCCCGAGGCCTTCTTCTTTTGAGAAGGGGCAGAGGTCTTCCTGGAGAGACGAGTCCTGGTGAGAGTCTCCGTCTCGATTTGTGCAGCCTTCTCATCCATGGGCTTGCCAAAGAGGTTATCACCTCGGCAGGGGACATCGACCAACTTGTCCTGTACCCAGGGCTCGAGGTCGGACGTCTGAAGCCAAGCCTGGCGGCGTCCACCGATGCCGGCCGCGGCTACTCGAGCCGAAGCCTCAAAACCATCATAGGCTGCTCGAGAGATAAACTTGGAGCACCCCCGAATACCAGTAGATAAGGATTGGAACCTCTGCAAAGGTTCGTCGGAGAGACCAGCAGAGAACCCGGCTATTTCCTTAGCCAGGTCTCGGAGATACATGCCCATGTAGAGCTGGTATGTCTGGACTCGACAAGCAAGCATAGAGCCCTGGAAGCACTTCCTACCGAGGGCATCCAGGCTTCGGGCTTCCCTACCCGGGGGCACCGAGGAGTGCATTTTTTGACTCTTCAGTCTATGCATGGCCGATTCCACCACCATGGAATGGTGCGGTAGTTGTGCCTTTTGGAACCCGGCTCTTGCGGACTCGATAAATGGAATCGACCCGCTTGCTTAACACCGGCGACGACGCCGTGCTCTCCCACATGCGGAAGAGAAGCCATTCCAGCATGGGAGGAACCGGTACAATAAAGGCCTCCTTCGGGGGAGAGTCATATTGGAGGGCATCGAGTTCTTCGACTCGGGGCTCCTCCTCGGGATCCGCAGGGAAGGCCAAGGCTTTGGCCATATCCCTCACGAAGTCCGAGAACCGGGTATCCTCCTGGGGAGACCGTCTCCGAGGTTCGGACTTGGGGGAGTCCGAAGGGACACACCGAGTCTGAAAGGAACCAGGTGACTCTTCGTCCTCAGATTCCCAGGCCGACTCCTCGGAGGAGGAGTCGACCGGCTCCGGTCGGGCGGGCACTGAAGCCATCCGCCCCGACGCTGAGGGAGTTGGCGTCGACGACCTCGGTCCCAAACGGGAGGCCGAAGGAGACCTCGACCGAGGATCGACTCGAGCCCTCATGGACTCGAGGATCGGCTCGGTCTCCGGGGTCGACTTGGAGGTCGACGTCCCGGCGGTCAGGGCAGAAGCGCCAGCGAGGCCAGCGATCAATGCCCGCTACTGGTCCAAGAAGGCAGACAAACTGCACTCCAAGGCCGTCAACCTGAGTCCGAGCTCAGGAGACCCAGCAGCCCCCGACTCGGGCCCCGATGGCGTCGGGCCCGACGTCGGGTCCTTCGGAGGCGAGTCCACGAGGACAACAGTACTTACGTGAGCGGGCAAGTCCACCTCGAGTCGAGGATGTTTTGACGGCCTTTCCGACTCCAAGGACCCGGGACGGGAATCGGGGCTATGCGACCTGGCCCTCGAGGAACCAGGAGCGTCCACCGATCCCGCCCTCGCGGGTTTCTTCTTCTGATGATGCTCCCGGGTAGGAGACCCCCTTTCAGAGGAACTCTGACGATGCTCAGGACCGGAGTCCCGAGACGTCGAAGCCTCTGACGAGGTCCGAGCCCGGCCGGAGTCAGAGAGGATACGCTCCCGCTGGTGCTGCCGACTCCTCAATGCTTTTGAGGACATTTTGCCGCATGGCGTGCAGATCATGGGGTCATGATCTGGGCCGAGGCAGCGGAGGCAGAAGTCATGAGTGTCTGTAAGAGACATAAGTTTCTTACAGAGGTCACACTTTTTGAAACCACTGGCCGCCATCGTGGGAAAAAGGCCCCCTTGCGAGGTCGAACGACCGGGCAGCCAGGGAAAAAGGAAAAAGAGAAAAATCAACTTTTCTGCGGGGATTCACAGGCAACGTCTGTAGGGCTCCGCGGAAAAAAGAAAACTGAGCAAGATGGCACCCTTGGGCGGGAAGAGGACCGCGCATGCGCGCTGCAATTCCCAAAGGCTTTCTTTGAAAGCTGGAGAAAATTGCTCCGCGAGGGCTCCATCGGCGCCGACGTCACCCATATGTGAGGACTGACTTCCTGCTTGGTCCTGGAGAAAATATAACTCTGGGAATTTTGTCTGGTCTGCTATCTCTTCAGTGCTTAGGATTCCATTAATGAAAGTGTGACTAAAAAGCACGAGAAAATCTATTCCTAAACAAACTAGCAAGAATGGCTTTGAAAAAGCTGCAAAATATGTATTTATTTATTTTAGAGATATAAAACAGTGAGTTACAAATAAATTTCTCGTTTTCTCTGGGAAGCAGATATTTCATAACATGATCATTCACCATCTTAAAGGTGCAGGAATTAGGAGAGCAGCCCGGTTGGAAAAACAGTCGTAGGATTCTTTGATTGTATCGCTTCTGTTAAAAACCTGTATCACTGTGGCAATGTGAGGAAGCTGTATGATTTATTAGAAAAAATATATTTCAGGGACCATCCGAAGGGAGACTAGCTCTGCGAGTATGTAGAACCGCAGCTGCTGACACCTCTGCTCACAATTTTCATTCAGCTGTCCTTTATAAAGTCCACTATCTTCTCTTTATTCAAATATGTTGTAGCAGTTACTCTTGCATACTTCTTTTTATTATAATGTGTTATATTTTCCTAAAAGCTCTCCAAATGTCTACCGTGCTCATGCAATTCAGGGTACTTCTACTACAATGCCCAGGAAGGATAATCATTCATCGCTGTTCACTGTTCAGTCGCCGCATGCCATAACATCAATACACAGAACCTCAGGGCACTTATCTTATTGATCAGGTGCTGCTGTTATTTTCTCCTTTTTCAAGGCAGACTTAAAGCAAATGACACTAACCTAGGGGGGTAGATTCACCACTCTTGAACCAACGTGTCCATAGGTTTCGATGTCTGTGTCAGAGGTCAGCATGTATGTCAACTTTCACACTGGTGCCCAAAACACACCTTGGCAATTGGAGGTCTGTAGACTACACCAGTGTCGATGGTAGTATCACCTCTTCTTACTAAACCAATCCATAATGCTGTTTCTTTTCCCCGAGTCCCCTGCATTCCAGCTGCTTTAATACTCTTTCTGACATAGAGGGCAACTACTCCTCCTTCCCTGCCCTCTCTATCCCTCCCAAATAGAAAATATCCAAGTATGGCACTATCCCATTCATGAGATTCATTAAACCATGTTTCCATAATGGCCACAATGCTCAAATCCATTTCTACCATCAGAGATTCCAGGTCAGGAACTTTATTACCTAGACTGTGAGCATTTGTGCTCATTACCTTCCAGAAGGTTTAGGTAAGCTTGTTGCTATTTTGCATGTTTTTTATTCCTAACTCCTCTTCCCCTTTGTTCTTGATGCATGAGTTAATATTATGCAACTTTTCATTTTTACCATTACTGTAATATTTTTGCTGGGAGTGACATCATGAACTTGTTTTCCATGGTTATGTTTATTTGAAACTTTATATACCACTTTCCTATGCAAAAGGCAAAGCAGTTTATAATATAAATACAAAAGAAAAGGAAAGGAATCCCATAAACTGACAGGGTGAAGGAAACCAGGGATACGTGAGAACCGACAGTAGTGAGAGGGAGGGAGGGGAAGAGAGAGAAAATTATTTTTTGTCCTGGACATCCCAGGCTCCAAAAGCCCAGGAGAAAAGATGTGTTTTGAATTGGGCTTTAAATTTATTTATTTATTTATTTAACAATTATTTTATACCGCGCTATTATAATCAGTGCGGTGTACATAGAACAAGAACATACTACAATGCATACAAGTAACATTGAGTTTTACATTGAACAGGGAACTTCAACAATAGGACAACCGGGGGAACTATGTACAGATTAACTTAATGGTATATACAGTAATATCAAACTCGATTGGATGTTACAATGTGGTTCACTAATAAGACTAGAGAGAAAGGTTGACCAACTAGCGCTTTTCAGGTTGTATTGAGGTGGTAGTTTTGTTAGTGACTAGGTTGACTTCTGGGTAGCATTTTGTGAACAGGTGGTATTTCAATGCTTTTCTGAATAGGATTAGGTTTTTGATAGCACGGATTTCGTGAGGTAGTGCATTCCAGTTTAGAGGAGCAAATAAGGAGAAGGCCCTGTTGGAGGTGGCCTTAGTACACTTCGTTATTATCTTCGGGACAATTAAGGTGTTCATTGATGTGGTTCTCCTTTTTCTGTTTTCCAGGGTGCCATGGATGAGCTTGCTGATTGGCGTAGGGGGTAGTTATTTAGTGCCTTGAAAGTAAGGACTAAAGACTTATACTGGATTCTGGCATGTAATGGTAACCAATGCAGTTCTTTCATGATGGGTGTTATATGGTCAGATCTTGATGAGCCGGAGAGGACTCTGGCGGCTGTATTCATGGCTAGGCAGAGCGGGTTTAAGGTTGATTGAGGGAGGCCATGTAGGATGATGTTGGCAAAATCCAGGTGTGGGAGGACTAATGCTTGGAAGGTTGTTCGGAAGTCTGTGGGATCTAGTAGGGAGCGGAGGTGACGTAGCGATTTGATCTTATAATATACGTTTTTTGTGATGTTCTTGACATGAGTTGTCATATCCAAGTGCTGATCCAATGTGATGCCGAGGTAACGGATGGTAGCTTTTGATTTCAACTCTATGTTGTTGACGAGTAGAGATGGAGGCGGTATGAACTTACGGTTCCTTGTGACAAAAAGAACGTCAGTTTTGCTGTGGTTAATCCGAAGGTTTTGTGATAGCAACCATTCAGCTACAGCTTCAAAACATTTGATTATTGGGGAGAATACTGGATGTTCAATTGTGAACGGCATATATAGGAGGATGTCATTTGCGTAAGCGAGACATTGTACATTAAAGGATCTGATCAAGTCACATATCGGCTGCATGTAGATATTAAACATTAGTGCCGATAAGGACGATCCTTGAGGTACACCCTGTGATTGCAGGAATGGTTCTGAGGATGCGTGGCCTGTTTTTACTTGTTGCCACCTGTTAGATAGGTAGGATTTACACCACTCGAGTGCCGTGCTTTGAATCCCCTTATCTTTCAAGCGTTGTAGGAGTATATCATGATTCACAGAGTCGAAAGCAGCGGAGATGTCCAGGAAGATGAGGACGAAACCCTGTTGTATGTTGTTTATTCCTGTTACTAGAACATTGAATAGGGTTGTAAGGACTGTGTCAACTCCATGTGCTTCCCTGAAGCCATGTTGCGATGGATCTAGTGGTGCTTCAGTGTCAATATGATGTTGGATTTGTTGTTGGGCGGCCTTCTCAATGATTTTTGCAAGCTGAGGGATGCTCGAGATAGGTCTGAAGGAATCAACCTTGGATGGGTCCAGTCTATTATTCTTCAGTAGGGGCTTGATGGAGGTGTGTTTTAGGCTCTGCGGGAATGAACCTGATGAGAAAGACTGGTTCAGTATTTTGCTCAATATTTGACTGAGGTCATGTCGCATGTCCTTGATCCAGCTGGCTGGACACGGGTCATTAGGAGCTGTACTGGGGTTGATTGAGGCAATAATGTTCACAACCTCGCTATTTGATACAGTGGAGAAGTTGTGAAGTGGCATAGCATGGGATGTCTTAGGTGAAGTGGGGGCGTTATTGACATTTATGTCTGTGTTGGTTTTAATCATCTTTGACTGCAGGTAGTTTGCGTAGTCCTGCGGCTGCGGCATAGGGGGTTGAGCTGAGACCGGTTCACCTGTTATGGACTTTACTATGCTGAACAAAGCATGTGGTTTGTTGATGGAGCGTTTTATTAATCCTGAGTGGTAAGTTTTCCTGCTCTGTGATATCTTTGCTCGGTGGGTGGTTAGGTATGAGCTGTATGCTACCAGCGCCTCGGGGGAGTGAGTTCGTCGCCACTGTCGCTCGAGTTTGCGTAAATGGTGGAGGGATGAACGAAGGTCTGTGGAGAACCATGGAGTATGTTCACGTTTTCGAATTTTCTTTTCGGTGAGTGATGGGCAGGAGGCAGCTCTCAGGTTTTCATCCCATTTGGATATGAGATCATCTAAGTCCATGGTTGTGTTGGCCATGAGAGGTCTGAGATTCTCTAGGACTATGCTCTGGTTGAGTGGTCTAAAGCGGGTTGAGTGGGATCCAGATGTGTTAGGGGACTTTCGGCTTTTGTGAAATGCACTAATGGGTATATTGAAACTGAGAAGACTGTGGTCCGACCAGGGTACTGGTATTATCGATAATGCGAGAGTTAGGGGTATTGAGCCGTTGGAGAGAGGTGCGAAAATGAGGTCTAGTTTACCACCCTTAGTGTGGGTGGGTGAATCGACATGCTGTTTGTAACCTAGGTCCTCCAGGGCGTCAAGGAATGCTGCTGAGTGGCTGTCTTGAAGAGATGGGAGATTAAAGTCACCGATTAGCCAACTTGGTGAGCGTAAGGTGGATGTGGAGCATGCCTGCTCAATTATAGTTGGAAGATCATCTGGTGAGGGGGAGGGTGCCCGATAGAAAAGGTGGATTGTGCAGAACTCATTAGTTATAGTGAGGGAGTCAAGGTACGTTGAGCTAGAGGAGTTGCACATCTTGAAGTGTAAATCAGCTTTGGCCAGGATGAGGGTTCCGCCTCCTTTTTGACTGGATCTGTGAGATGTGTATATCACAAAACCTGGTGGCAGCATCTGATTCAGTAGTACGTTGTCACAGTCGGATAGCCATGTCTCCGTAATTATCAAGATGTCGAGATTATATTGGGGTATCAGGTCGATGGCTGCGGGCCATTTAGATCGTACTGATCTGGCATTTATCAGTGCACATTTTAGCAGGCATTGGTGATGTTGCTTCTCTTCTTGTATCCTTTTGATGGTTTGGAGAGGAATGTTGAGTAGATGGGAGTGGGATGTAAAGTTATTTTTTGCTGTAGTGTGGTGGGGGAATTCGGACCATCTCCTTCCGTATGTGCGTAGGATTGGTATGTGATATGTATCATGGTTGAGAGCATTTGATGAGTAAGGGAGACCAAGGGTAAGGAAGGTCATAAATAAGAGCAGAACTTTGTACATTCTCTTGGGTGTTAGTAATGAGAAAGATAGTTGTGGAAATGTTGGCTACAGTATAGTGTGATGCAGTGTTTGCACTCAGGAAAGATTAATTGCAATAGTACTGTGAATGCAGGTGATAATAGCAATGGAGGCGATAGTGCATAAGGCAACCGTCGTGCACTGGCAACTGTAATAAGAGTAGATACTGGCAACAGTAAATACAGTAAATGAGAGTAGATACTGGCAACAGTAAATACAGGCAACAGTAAATACAGTAAATGAGAGTAGATACTGGCAACAGTAATTACTGGCAACAGTGAATGTGGTAGAATGAGAGTGGATACTGGCAACAGTAATACAGGCAACAATGGATGCAGTGAATGAGAGAAAATATTGGCAGCAGTAAGTGATGGTAAGAGTAAATACAGTAAAATGAAAGTATATACTGGCAACAGTAAATAATGGCAATAGGTAGCGTTTTGGGATAGGGAGTATTAGAGAGGCTAATACTGTTCAAATAGTGTTGGTAATACTTGCAGTTCCTGATGTCGTCAAGGTCAGTTCCTGATGTAGGTGTGACTATGATTGTGGGTGGTGTAAACCTCGTTTGGAGCTCAATCCTTCCTGGGAGAGCTAGGGTCACAATCACTTGAAAACAAAACTGGACTCAGCTGGTGACTTTCCAAAAATAGACTCTTTACTTGTGAGCAAGTCCTGTCCACTCTATTGTATGGTGACGATCTGGTGCTTCGCCTGGAGGTTGTGCGCTTGGGTTGCTGGTATGATTCCCGCCTGTCGTGCCCCACCTAAGGGCCACGCCAAAGGGCCCTCTTGCGAGGCCCTCAGGCGCGGGCCCGCAAGGCGTGGGTGCGCCTGCCGGTGGCACCTATTTAAGCAGGCCGCTGGGACCTCCCACAACCCCGATTGGGTTGGAGTGCAGGAGCGGGAATTTGCCGCACGCCCTGTGCTCTACCCCGACCGGGGAGCCGATGAAGATGGCTGCAGAATTTCAGAGGCTTTTTTCCTGCCGGCGGCACCTATTTAAGCAGGCCGCTGGGACCTCCCACAACCCCGATTGGGTTGGAGTGCAGGAGCGGGAATTTGCCGCACGCCCTGTGCTCTACCCCGACCGGGGAGCCGATGAAGATGGCTGCAGAATTTCAGAGGCTTTTTTCCTGCCGGCGGCACCTATTTAAGCAGGCCGCTGGGACCTCCCACAACCCCGATTGGGTTGGAGTGCAGGAGCGGGAATTTGCCGCACGCCCTGTGCTCTACCCCGACCGGGGAGCCGATGAAGATGGCTGCAGAATTTCAGAGGCTTTTTTCCTGCCGGCGGCACCTATTTAAGCAGGCCGCTGGGACCTCCCACAACCCCGATTGGGTTGGAGTGCAGGAGCGGGAATTTGCCGCACGCCCTGTGCTCTACCCCGACCGGGGAGCCGATGAAGATGGCTGCAGAATTTCAGAGGCTTTTTTCCTGCCGGCGGCACCTATTTAAGCAGGCCGCTGGGACCTCCCACAACCCCGATTGGGTTGGAGTGCAGGAGCGGGAATTTGCCGCACGCCCTGTGCTCTACCCCGACCGAGGAGCCGATGGAGATGGCTGCAGAATTTCAGGATAAGGTGAGTAAATGAGTTATAAGAAGATTCAAGATGAAGGGATCCGGGCAAGGAGTTCCGTAGTGTAGGAACACAGAAGTAAAATGCAGATCGCATATGGATTCTCATCAAACTTTATTAAGGGGGGGGATATGTAGTCTGTTATGAATAGAATAGAGAACCCAAAATGCAGTGTGGAATGTAAGAAAAGAAGACACATAAGCAGGGGAGTCAGTTGATAGAACCTCGTGTGCAAGAATCAGCTGCTCCTATTGGACTCGGGTTGAGATTGGTAGCCAATAGTGGTATGTCAAAAGCAGAGTAAGATGATCACACATCCTATTCTCTCCTGTTCTGAACTGCTTGAAGGCAGTTTAGTGAGGAGAGAGACAAACTGGCATAAATGTAATTACAATAGTCTAAACAAATGATAATACAGCTAAGCAACAGAGTAGCTATGGCAGAAGAATCAAGAAATGGACAAAAAAAGACTCTCTAAACTACTGAGTTTATGTGTTGTGAGACAGAACGGAGACCGGAATAATACCGAGATATTTCAGAGTGGAGGTAACTTGAATAGGTGAATGATTGATAGAAGGTATGAACGATGGGGATATAAAGTCTCCAGTGAATAAAATGTCTGATGATTTTTTGGGTCTAATTTGATTCAGTTGGTGTGAAACCAGGAAGAAATGAGGTTAAGTGTGCAATTGATGAAAGAGAAATCAGGCCTGAGGGAGTCTAAATGAGATAGAAGTAGGACACCATCAACATAATAGTAAGCACAGGCATTCAGATCCTGGACCAGAGTAGCAAGAGCACTGAGGAAAATATTGAAAAGCATTGATGCTAGGATAGAACCTTGTGGGACACCACAGAGGAGGGGTAAGGAAGCTGAGAAGGTTGTGTTAGCAAATACCTGTAAAGAACGATCTGAGAGGAAGGAAGAAAACCAGTTGAACGCAGAGCCAGAAATACTAATATCTACCAGATGGCAAAGAAGAACTGAGTGGTGAACTGTATCAAAGGGAGCAGTGAGATCAAGAGATACAGTTAGAACTATGTTTCCAAGACCCAAGGATGAATAAATCTCATTTAGAAGTGACATTATAACTTTTTTGGTGCTGTGATCTGGACAAATCCCGACTGCCAGGGGTGCAGGGAGTTTGTATGCTCAAGCTGATCTGACAACTGTAAGAAAACAAACTTTTCTGTTACTTTGGAAAGGTATGGTAGGTTTGAAATTGGAAGGTAATTAGAGGGATCCAAGGGATCTGAGGCACAGTCTTTTAATGAAGGTCGAATGATGGCCTTTTTTCTATGATGAAAGTACTGAATCAGTGGAAAGACTAGATTATATCATTGAAAACATGAATGGAAAGAGAGCAAGGAATGAATGTCCTACCCAGGCTAATGGTATAGGGTCAAGAGGGCAGGATGTTTTACACGAGGAGAAATCAATCTTAGACAAAGAGGTCAGGGAGATGAAACTAAAAGTAGACCAAGTGTGATTTGACAACGAGTTTTGCGCTAGAAGAGCTGTGGGTTGTGAATTTGATTTCCTTGGAAAGAATCAGCAGATGAGGTTAACTTTGTCAGAAAAGAAAGATGACTTGACATCCGGGGGATGGGGACATCCAAACATGCTGGGCAGAAGTAGCATTGAGCAATGTTAGCTGGGAAATAATAATTATGTATTTATTTAACAAGTTTTCTATACCACCTTATCCTAAAATCAAAGTGGTTTACATTACAACTCAAGAAACATTACAGAGAACTCATGTTAGAAGTACAGGAAAGGATGGCATGTGGGAGATGCTTGGAAGCATCTACAGTAAAACATATCTACAAATGCCTTTTGGCATATTATGAAGTATCTGGGGGTTAGACTTTGATAGGGTGGTCCAGGATCTGGAGTGCTAGATGTACTCCCTGAAGTGATCCATGAAGAGTAAGGTTTTTAGCTTCTTCCTAAAGTCTTTTATGTCCGTAGCTGTCCTTAGAGTCTCTGGAAGGGACATCCAAATGCTAATGCTAATGATAGTGCCCTCTTCGTGGTGGACCTGTTGGCTTTCGTGAATGAACTGGGTGTTGGGATGGTGTTTATGGTGTTCAGTCTCCACGGCCTGTTGTTAGGCTTTGTTCAAATCAAGTCCTGCAGTATTTCGGCTGACATGTTGTTTCTGATTTTAAAGATGATCAGGATTGTCTTGTATTTGGCACATGAGATGATTGGAAGCTAGTGGAACTGGTTCAATAGGGGCGTTATGTGTTTGTGTTTCGCTGATCCAGTAATGATGCGGGCGGCAATGTTCTGGGCTAATTGCAGAGGTTGGGTGGTTTGTTTTGGTAGTCCATAGAGTAGGGAGTTAAAGTAGTCCAGTGTGGGTGTAATGACAGCTTCACAAACTGTGTGGAAATGGTCTTGGCTGAGGAGGGGTTTGAGTCTTTGGATAGTGGCCATTTTATGGAAAGCATTTCTGGTGGTTCTGTTGATGTGTACTTGTAAGTTCAAGTTGCTCTAGGGTAACTTCCAAGTATCGCTCTTCATCTTTTACTGGAATAGATGTATTGGCCAGGTTGATTGAGATTGGGGGGGTAAAGGAGGTGTCTCATGTGATAATTAGAGCCTCTGTCTTATTGATGTTAATGCTTAGGTGGTTGTTGGAGAGTCAATCGATTATCTCTTGTAGACATTTTGCCATGGTTGTGTAATCTGGGGTGTCAAGGTGGATTGGAGTGTAGACCATGATGTCATCTGCATATATGGCATATTGAACATTGTGTCCTTTGAAGATGTTGTAGACTGGCTGTATATAAAGGTTGAAGAGGAGGGCGGACAGAGAGGACCCTTGTGGGACTCCCTGTGCTGTTTCTAACAGAGTAGAGGTATTTGCTCCTATTTTGACTTGTTTTCGCCAGTCACTGAGGTAAGATTGAAACCACTTAAGTGGGGTGCTGTGGAATCTGGTGTCTATGAGTCTGTTTAATAGGAAACTGTGTGATACTGTGTTGAATGCAGAGGAGATATCAACAAAAATGAGCAGGAAGCCCTTTTTTATATTGTCAATTCCTCTGATCAAGTTGTCAAATAGTTGAGTGAGTAGGGTTTTGACACTATGGTTGGGTCGAAATCCATGCTGGTGAGGATCCAAAGGGGCGAGTGAGTTGATGTGGTCCTGTAATTGTCACTGAACTATATTTTCTATAATTTTGGATAGGAAAGAAAGACTGGAGATTGGGCGGTACGACGCAGGGTCTGAGTTATCTGCTGATATGTTTTTATGGATTGGGTGGATGGTTGCCTGTTTGAGGGCAGAGAACATATATCCTTGAGTTAGAGAGGGGTTTATTATCTTGTGGATACATTGGATAAGCTCTTCCTTGGCTGATTTTATCCATGCTACTGGACAGCGGTCAGAGAGTGCTGTGCTAGTGTTTAGTGTGGTGATTGTGCTGGCAACTTGCTCGGTTGTAGGAATGTAGAATTCGCCCCACGTGTGTCTGGTAGTGGGGGCCTATGCTCCTGATTGGGGGAGTGGCGCTGGTGTCAATGAGAGATATGGCTCTCGGGGGGATTGTTCTTGGTAAGTAGGAAGTTCACAAAGGATTGAGGGTGGATTATGTCTTCTCCTGTATGGGTTGGTTCCTTTATTAGGGTGCGGAAAATCTCAGAGTTCTCTGGGCTTATTGCTGGATTTTAAGATAAGTTTGGTGTGGTAGTTTTGTTTGTGGTGGTTGATCAGACTGTTGTAGTCCTGTTGCTTTAGTCGGTATTGTTTCAAGGTGGTTTCTGACTTGTCTTATATAGTTTCTTTGTTTGGTTCAATTATGTAGGAATGAGATTGGAGAAGTAGCACTTCTTTGCAAACTGACTTTCAGAATGATAATAAGCAGAACTAACCTTGACAAGTTTGAGACTACTGTTCTATTTATTCTTACATTAGCATCATTCGGCCTGCTGAAGTTGACATTTAGCAAGGTGGGAGCCAGAGTGGAACCAGGGGTGACGACACTTGGTGAGTTGATGAGAGGTATCCTGAAAACATAAACAAGATAGTGCAGAGGAAGGAGTACTATTCCATCTCTCTGTTCTATCCACAAGAAGAAGGTTATGGAAGTCAGCAGAATATAAAGCATCAGCAGCAGGGAAGAGAACAAGGGCATTACGCGGCAGCTTGCGCAGGTGATCTGAAGCCGAGACTTGACCACCTATATTTGAGTGATCCAATGGGACTGACAAGAGAAGCAATGACCTGTCCAGGGCAGGGTTTGGATGGGAAAACAAGTCAATTGCAATTGGGAGATGTCATTAGTAAGTACAAGGTTGAGGGCATGACCAGCTGCGCGAGTAGCATGAGAGACATGCTGCTCAAAGATAGATCAGATAGGAAAAAAATAAAAGCCTTAGGTAGAGAAATGGAGAGTTCAGTGATGGATTGAAAGGCTCAGTGCCAAGTAGTGGGGTCTAGCGATGGAGGGCAGTACAGTATTTTTTTTTTCTGCCACTAAGCCAATACTGACTCCTGGCAACCCAGAAGCCCCTGGATTTTCTTGCCAAGGTACAACCAGAAGTAGATTTCCAGGCCTTTTCTTCCGAGGCAATAGAGGATAAAATGACTTGCCCAAAGTCACACGGAGTGCCAGTGGGAATTTAACCCTGATCTCTTGGGTGCTAGGCTGCTCCTCCAGTATAGTAATAGAAGATAAAACATAGAAGCATTGTGGAACCTGTGTGTTCTGGGGAAACTGCTAGGTACTTGTGACCTAGATTGACCACTGCTGGAAACAGGATACTGGGCTTGATGGATCTTGGTCTGACCCAGTATGGCATATTTTATGTTCTTATGTTCTCATGGATTTAAACTCAACTAAAGCCAGTGTGGAACCAAATATGACAGCTAGATCTCCACCCATTCTAGCAAGATGTGGGGATGAGCCCTGGAGACTATAGGAGCACAGACAAACATGGAAAAATAGCAGCAGACAAGGTAAAAGGAGTACAGTAGCAGGCACAGTAGCTTTAAGGCAGAATAAGCCATAAGTTATCCCCTTTCCCTATCCCCTTTGAAGAAATTGTGTCCAAGACAAACAATAACCCATTTGGAGTAATTGCTTTATTTTGTTTAATATTGAGTAGTTAAATTCTTTCCCTATAACCCTGTTGTTTAACTACTCAATATTAAACAAAATTAAGCAATTTTTGCTGGGAAAGAACTATATAACTCAACATCAAACAAAGCTAAGCAATTTTTGTTATTGTCTGCTATTGAATGAGATATTCCCAACACATTATTTTGAAAATATTTAAAAATAAGGTGGCTATAATTTGGTGGTCGTTGATGTGAAAGTGAGGGTAATGAGTCAGAGTTTCTGACTTCAGCCCTGAGATACTGAGACCACATAGCTGCCGATAAAAATTTCATTTTATAAGTCTCACATTCATAAGTATTTGCAGTCTTTATTTAGAACATATTACTTTCCAGTTGTAATACAGAGTCTTTTTGACATTTACTTCTATATATACTCTGTGAGAAATAGACCGATAGAGTGATTTGTATATCTATTATGTTGCCATCTTATGTTAGATATCCTGTTGGAGCATTGTCAGATTAATGAGGTATTTCACCAAATAAAATGAAAAAGAGATTATTTTAAGTCCATACACTGGGGAGTGCTCTTCCCATGGATTCAAGGTGCCACTTTGTAGAGGTTCAATGAGATGTGAATTTCATGGTAAGCAAGGTTTTGCATGGTGTATGAGGTATATAGACTGAGCTCTTGGTTGATTCAGATGAATATGTTGACATCGAACCCTATCACAAGGTATACATTGGTAAAAGATTGGTTTAATAGAATGGGTTGTCATTGGTAACTGTCATTCATCTTCATTGGATAGAGATGTGGATCTGGAGCTTTCATTTCATTTCTGGCCCATTTATCATTACAGTTAAAGTGGTTTACATTAAAACATACTGTATATATAAAAATGCCAAATTTCAACTGGACATCTGGAGAATTATTCAAATTATTTCTATATTCAGCAACACTATGCCGGTCATTTTAGAAACCTTATTGGTGACTCGGGCATCCAAAAACATGCATGAGGATCCAAATCATGGAGACGCCCCAGAGCCATTTTAATAGACAGGTCTAGAGACATTCTCTGCATGTGAATGTCTAAATATAGTTGTGCACATGATGGGGGCATGTCCAGGGAAGTCTGCCAAACTTAGAAGTGCATGCCCAATTTCAGAAATGGCCAGCACATCTAGGCCCATGTCCAAATCTGTACCTGCTCCAGGGCACAACTAAACATTGGAAAAGTGCTTGTTTTGCTGGTATACCCCCACGAGGGTGTAAAGGAGACAGTAATCTTGTAGTCCCAGAACTATCCACAACCACAATCACTTGTAACAGGAATTGGGGACATCTATTGCAGTTCTCCTTCTACCATTTGCAGAATGGCCTTCTGGGATGTGTGCCCTTTCAGAATACTGCTGCTACTGCTTGTCGTGCTGTGAGGGCTCGTGTGCATTAGTGATGCTGAGAGCTAAGCTATCAGTAGCTTAGTTACTGGCAAGGTCTCCCAAGATAGACAGGTCTCAGCTGAGATGCCAGAATAAGACAAACCACCCATCTGGGCAGCAGCAGAATGGGACGGTATTGTAAGTGGAGGATCATATTTCTGTGACAAATGCAATAACACTGGAATTAACTGCACAGAAGAAAGGCTTGGCAAATCTACTTCTGTATCTTGCCTTGAAAACCCAATGGATAGTCACAAAACAAATTGCACTATAGTGCTGGGAGATGAGACCCTCCCAGGTTGGAAGGCACTCAAATGGCTACTGGGGATGAACTGAAGACTTCTCAGAGTAAAGCTAGCATTTATGATGTGGTTGGATCTGCTGATGTTGCTGTGCATGAAAAGAGTCAGAGGTTGCAAAGATATCTTACATATTGGGACATGGAACGTAGAAAGCATGAACCAAGGGAAGTTAGAAGTGGTCAAGAATGAAATGGAATGTGTACACCTCGATCTGTTGGGTGTCAGTAAACTGAAATGGACTGGCTTTGGGCACTTTGCATCTAATGATCATATGGTTTACTATGCTGGAAATGAAAGACAGGAAAGAAATGGTGTTGCATTTATAGTTAAGAAGAAACTTGCAAAAACTGTAATGAAATAGAATACAGTCAGTGAATGCTCAATTTCTATTTGTCTACGAGGAAAGCCCATCAACACAACTATAATCCAGATATATGCCCCAACTACTGCTGCAGAAGAGAAAGACGTTGATGAGTTCTTTGAACAAGTACAAGCTGAAATTGACAGAACATGCAAACAGGATATCTTGATAGTCATGGGTGACTGGAACGCAAAAGTTCAGATACTGTCCTTGTCTCTACCACCTCCACTGGGAGACTATTCCCTCTAGAGATCTTCTATGTTTGTCCCATGCATTCTTACCTCTACTACCTGCACTAGAAGACTACTCCCTGCATCTAACACTCCTTATTCCAGAGTCTGTCCTCTTCACCTTCATTCTATGCCCTCTTGTTGCAGAGCTTTCTTTCCATTGAAAGAGGCTCTCCTCCTATGCATTTATGCTACAGAAGTATTTAAATGTCACTGTTCTATCTCTCTCGCCTTTCCTCAAAAGTATACATATGGAGATCTTTGTCTTTCCCCATATACTTTATGCCTAAGACCACTGACCATTTTGGTAGCCACCCTCTGCACTGACTCCATCCAGTTTATAACCTTTTGAAGATGTGGCTCCAGAATTGCACATAATACTCCAAATGAGGTCTCACCAAAGACTTATACAGAGGCGCTATCTCCTACTCCTTCCTCTCCCTATGCACCCAAACATCTTTCTGACTTTTGCCATCACTTATCCCTGTTCCCTCGCTCCTGTGCTGCCTGTCAATGCAGGAAACATGGGCCCATGCAGTAATGGACTACCCTGTAGGGTATCTGCAGGACATATGCTAGCCACTCTCCCTGCATTTGCCGCACGGGTTTGCATCTGTCCAATGGTAGGCCGCATGGCCGCATAGGCCGCATGGTAGGTGCAAAACCTATTACCGCACCTTAGTAATGTATTCATGTGTGTTGTGCACACTGGTAGTCTTAGAATAACAGTTGTTTCCTTTTCATCTTTATTATGCTGCACCTGATGCATGCTTTTCATAATTAATTCTAGCACCCAAAGTAATATAGCATCTATTTATCTACAAAATTTTCATGTATTGCCAACACAGATCACACCTTATAACAACCATTTTTGTAATATCTGCATAAATACAGAGACAATTATTTCTTTTTATCTCTATGTTTTGAAATTGTCTGCTGCTAGCATTTGTTTTAAATATGGGTTTTATGGAACACAGCCAGGCGCACACCTGCCTGGATGAGGAAGGTGATGTGTTAGAATGCTGTGCTAGCTTCGGTGTATGGTATTGTAATACATGCACTAAAAAACCCAGATATTCCTGATGCAGTAAATAACATTGGCACTCACACCAGATACCCATTCATACTCATTGCACACAAACATAAATAAACCCACAATTCAAGGTACCTGGCAAAACAATGGCAGCAGCTTTTATTCCCATCAGCAGTAACACTTGACAAATAACATGTCACAGCCAATTTTAACAATAGTCTCAAAACGATGCAGTCTAGACGGTGACATCCATAACCCAGCACCATCCACCATTCATGAACACTCCTCCCCCCACTTGTCCCAGCCTGCAGTGATGCAAGGCAGAGGCCTAATCCTAACTGAGGTAGTCTTCAATGAGGCTGGTACCACACATGGCGGTGATATCCATTAAGCGGAATACCCGAGCCTGCCATCCCCTATCTCTCGCCACACCCTTTCAGGGATACAAATAACAGGGAGGAAAGGATCCCAACCTTAAACCCCACCAGCTGCGAAAAGAGGAAAAATATCCCCCATTTCCTACCCCAAAACACCCTGCAACCCCACCAATCAACATCCCAAAGACCCCCACCAATTCCAATCGAACAAGGAGGGAGGGCGGGCATCAGCTGAGAGCCTCCTTCCTGCCTCACCCACGAGCTACAATATACTGCCCACTCAAAAATGGAGGTAAGCAACCATGAGAACTCACACCTGCCTACCCAGTGAACCCAGTCAATTGCCTCCATGAATCCAATCCCCCTCCCCCAATCACTCAAGGCTGCCCATACGGAGTGTGTGGGCTCAGTCAATGTTATCTGCCCAGCTTCCGATGAGATCGGAGAGGGGAGCTGGGCTCATTTAATGGCATGCAAATTACTACTGCATTAAAACATGTACACCATCAGAAAAAACTGTGTCTGCAGCCACTGTAATATGTAGTCTTTGCTGCATCGTGAACAAAACATCTCCCTTCTTGTCAGTTCATGAGCAAGGATTAGTTTATGCACTGACAAGAAGGGACATTTTTTTAAAAAGTCCAGATGGACTCCCTGTCACCGCAAAAATTACCTGGTAACTCAGTGGAGGGCCGAACATTCCTCCAGGTTTCTCCTAGGCGCTTGAGACATAATGACCCATGATTTCATTTTGTCCTTTGTCTCCTTAAACAGCAGTTACTCCATACTGAAAGTCAATGAAGGAAACATCATCCCCGCTCTACCTTAACTTATACAGTATGAGTAGAAATAGACTTATTATAAAACAGAAATATCGTGAGGATAGAAATCTTACATTGCAAAGGTTCTTGTTGATTTCAGCAATAGGAAGAAATGTTTCCAGGTAGTTAAATTTTCAGTCCCCTTTTCTTCTCTTGAGAACTCTCTTTTTGTTTCCTAAAGATTTTACTAACTTTATGGAAAATGTGGCTAATTTAATGCAGAAGTTGGATGATAGTCTTTCTATAGTCATGGAGGGAAGCTGATTCTATATCACCTTTCTACAATTCAAAGCGGTTCACAATTAACAAATGTGTAACAGGGGCCTGATCAGCACACTGTTTTACATGAAACAGGAACGTGACAGTACAACATAGATTAACAGTTTACAATAACTATTTACAGTTATGGTTCTGATGGTTATACTGGCTAATTTATGTCCTTATTAAAGGAGAATTTGTCCATTGTACCCTTTAAGCACATTTTAAGGTGGCTGGGTTTCAGAGTGTATATTAGTGCTGTATTCATTCAGAAAGAGGTGTGTTTTGAGCTTCTTTCTGAATTCCAAATAGTCTGTAACTTCTCTTAGTGCTGGTGGCAGGGAGGTCCAGAATGTAAAGGCAAATAATGAAAAGGCTCGATTGCAGGCGGACTGCTTACTCTTGATCTTCTGGGTAGAGATCTATAGGAGGTTAAGGGTAGAGGTTCTTCTGGACTGCTCTGTTTTGGATTTGACAATGAGAGGTAGAAGGCAGCTTGCAGATTCACTGTGTAGGATTTTAAATGTCATGGTAGGGCTTTGAATTTAATTGTGGCTGTCATGAGAAGCCAGTGAAGCTGTATAAGCAATGGGGTGATGTAGTCACGGCAAGGGGCTCCTGTAATTATCCGTGCAGCCATGTTCTGGGCCAATTGCAGTCTGTGAAGGGTGTGTTTGGAGAGGCCTTGATAAATAATGTTGCAATAGTCTAGGAGAGGTATAATTAGAGCCTGGCAGATGGTACGGAATAGGTCTGTAGAGAGAAGGGGCGGAGGTTCCTCAGGGTGTTTAGCTTTTGGTAAACGGTGGATGTTGTTCTCGTTATATGTGCTTGGAAAGTTAGCTGCTGGTCGAGCATTATGCCAAGGTATTGCAAACTGCTAGTGCCACTGAATATACACATAGAACACCTTGGCACAATCTGGATAGTGCCAGGGCACTCCATAGGCTGGGCTGGAGCAGTCCCAGCATCTATCTGGTTAGCGGCTATTTCCGATCTGATAAACGGATAGATAACTGCATAACGTTAGGACAGCTAATGACTGTCCTAACTTTATGCTGTTTTGCTGTCCTGTCAATGGCTGAATATCGCTTCTGACCAGACAGTAAAACAGGTTGGCAACAGAACTGGATATTCAGTATGGGATGCGAGATGGGCTCTGGATATGCGGTTTCACTTTTGCCCCTGGTGGTCAGACGCTTTACCAGTGCTGATTATTGACTCATATTTTATAATCATTAGCAGAAAAAGGATTTGCTTGTATAAACTGAAAAACGTTTTTGGAAGCAATTGTCTGTGTGCGAATGACTGCTACTGGAAAATATTAATTCTTTACTCTTTGTGTTTTTGTTAGTTTGTTTCTGTGACTCCCACCATACCAAAGTCAGCCCCATTGACCAAATGAATGAATGAATAAATGATGTAAATCTATGACCAATTCAGTAAATATGTGGCAGCATCTAGTTGTTGTAAGGTGGCTAGTCATCGCTGCTGAACCTAAGATCTAGATAGTCAATGCCAAGGCCATATGCAGCCACCGGCATTGAATAGCCAGGCCGGCTGGAGAGCAAAGTAGCTAACCGAGCAACAGTGATATTCAGCCACTGCCTGGTTAGCTTTTGCAGCAAATGTTAGGCCAGCCTTTGAGGTGCCTAACCTTCGCCACGTAGCGATAACTGAGCTCAATATCACCGATGCCCAGTTACCGTCGAGTGTCATCTCCACTGCTAGCTAGTACTGGGGCGTACAGCGGTGGCACCCACAGATACTCAATGGCACGAACCACATTAGCTTCTCTGAATATCGTGGTCACCATGATTAACGAGGTTAGTAGGTTTACTAACCATGTTAATTGCTTTCAATATTGGGCCCATAAATACAGACTGAGATATGTTACGATAAATACCTGAGCCATATCAAGATGTGATCATGTATTTACTGTGAGGCATCTCAATCTGTACTTTTATGTTTAATGCATTTATTAAATTGGTCATAGAATTATGGCTAAGTGTTCTGATAATTTATTTACTTAGTCAGTAGTCATCATAAGAACATAAGAAATGCCGTACTGAGTCAGACCATGGTCCATCAAGCCCAATATCTTGTTTCCAACAGTGGCCAATCCAGGTCACAAGTACCTGGCAGATTCCCAGAAAGGCACACAGGTTCCACACTGCTCATCCTGGCATAAGTAATGGATTTCCCGGGTCGTCTTTAATAGTGGTTTATGGACCTTTCCTCCAGGAACTTCTCCAGCCTTTTATAAACCCAGCTACACTAACAGCTTTTACTACATCCTAGCAGATTCCAGAGTTTGATTACATGTTGAGTGAAAAAATATTTTCTCTTATTAGTCTTTAATGGGTTACATTGTGGCTTCATTGTGTGTCCCCTAGTTTTTCTACTTTTTGATGGTGTAAACAACAGAACTATGTTTACCCATTCCACTCCATTCATTAATTTATAGACCTCTATCATATCCCTCTCAGCCGTCTCTTTTCCAAGTTGAAAAGCCCTAACCTTTTAAGCCTCTCCTCATAGGGGTATCCTTTCATCCTCTTTAACATTTTGGTAGCTCTTCTCTGTACCTTTTCTAATTCTGCTATATGCTTTTTAAGATACGGCGACCAGACTTGCACACAATATTCAAGGTATGATCGTACTATGGAACGATATGGAAGCATTATAATATCATTTGTTTTATTCTCCAATCCTTTCCTTATGATTCCAGCATTCTATTTGCTTTCTTGGCTGCCACTGCACACTGTGAAGAAGGTTTCAACCTATTATCCACGCCTAAATCTTTTTTCTGGGTGGTGGTTTCTAATGTGGTACCTTGCATTGTGTAACCATATTTTGGGTTGTTCTTTCCTAGGTGCATAACTTTGCACTTGTCCACATGAAATTTTATCTGCTATTTGGGTGTCCAGTCTTCAAATTTATCATGGTCCTCTTGCAATTTTTCACAATCCTCTTGCGTTTTAATAACTTTGTTTAATTTTGAATAATCAGTGGTGTTACTATTTTGTTTTCCATACCTAAACATGACCATGTTAGGTTTTATATTGCAATTTGTATTGCTTTATGGTGGTTTATTTAATATTTCTTGTACCTTTATTTATACTGTTTAGTATTTATGATCCGCTTTCAGTTTCCTTACCAGTTTATATTGTCAGTGTGGCTGCCTCCTCTTCCTTGTGTACTAATCATTTTCATACATTTCTGTTTTTAGGTCTGCTTTTTGTCTTTCTGTTTTTTTTAATGTATATGTGAATATACTGCTGATGAAGGCATCAGACCCAAACAGAACCATACTGGGTTTTAATGCAATGCCTTTGTGCCTTTGTTAGTTTTTTCTTTCTGTAATTATTTATTTTTAAGCCATTTATTCTGCCTACCAGCATGTCTTCTACATTATTACATCAAAAACATACATAATAAACATTCACAAAGGACAATCAATTAAATATCACACAAACAAAAGACAATGCCCGTATGTGTAATGAAAAGCAGACACATATTAAAAAGGACAAGCTTTTTTAAAGAAATATGTTTTCAAGCCTTTATGAAAACATAAATAGCAAGAAATCCCCTGTACAAATTGGGGCACAGAATTCCATATTATCAAAACCCCTTAGAGAAAATGCCAAGTTCTTTCTGACTGCTTTCCCTATAGATGCAGCAGTAGCAGATCGCAGCAAATGAGACGGTGCATATGAATGAAACAAATGGATCAATTCAGTACAGATTTCTGAATTCATAATTTTATAAATCAGATTAACAATTGAACATTTAAGTTGTACTCTATGCACTACAGGCAACTGATGCAGATCAATATGTTGAGAGTTATGCAGTGCTAAGATCACATGGGCAATGGAGTTCTTCAGCGTCTGTAGGGGATGCAGAGCATTATCAGGAAGCTGAGAAAAAAATATGCTGCAGTAGTTCAAATGATGCAACACCAAGGACTGTACAATCTGCAGCCTCCAAAATATATTTCAAAAGACACACTCGCTGAAGCTTATAATAAATAGCATGGAATGTCCATAACACATGGGAATTAATAGAGATAGGTTTATCTCAGAGCACACCTAAATAACAAATCTCTTCTTATATAAGGTTGGAATGCCCAGCCAAATTCAGTGCAATAAGACAAGGAACATCCACAGTGGCAGAATCAAGCATAGCCTCAGACTTCTCATAATTAATCACACTGAAATGCAAATAGGCCGCCTGGACATACAAGATAGACATTTTCCTTGTGAAAACATCTAGAGCCATATTTTGAAACCACGCGGCCCTGCACGTACACAGCACTAAAATGGGGATCTCAGAACATGGGCGGGAGGGGGTGGAACAGGGGCATGGCAGGACGCGGAGATGTATAAAGCATATTCAGGAAAGGCCCATGTGCATCCTGAGCATATCCCATGGATGCCAACATTATACCAATGGCAACGTAGAATAAGGCCAGCACTTAGAAGAGTTTCTGCTCTGATCTGCAACGCGTCCCATAGAGATGTATGGCTGTGACAAGTTTGTCTTAAACTGGTGTATCTGCTGTCTGGGAGAGCACAAGATGCAGTTGTAAAGAATAGACTGCACAGGTGAGGACATTTGTAAGATAATATAGCAATAAAAAACACCGCTACAGAAATATAAAACACTGCAATAGTCTTCATTTGGGCTGTTATTCTAGTTAATGTTCAAAACATGTTCAATGTAACTAAACGTGTACATAGTTAACACAAGTTCCATGTAAAATATACAGAAGTATATTGATTTTTGTTCGATGTGAACCGCCCCTGATCTCTGGAAGGGGCGGTATATAAGAAACTGTTAAATAAATAAATAAATAAATATACCAGCATTTTCTGTTTGTGCTAAAGAGGCTATTCTAGGTTTCCCTAACAATCCATGTGTTCAGAGAAATGGGAATGTAGATGTAGGGATGGTGTGAGAGTTACTATTGTAGCAGCAAAGTGCATGCAATAAATAATACCAGGAGTCAGTTGCAGGGTCCAAGCCAATTTATTGTGCACAGGCTCAGACAGGAGCGTGTCCAAAAGGGACTGAGCAACGAAGTACAGGAGCAAATTCCTTATATACAATTTTACAATTTGATAGAGGCAGACTTTCTATTGGTCCCAACGCCCCTCACACCTATCCAATCGGTGACCCTCTCTGGGTCCCATTCCCTGTTCCCCCTTCTCAAGCTGTTCTAACAAAGGCATAGTCTTAGACATGATTACATTTCTACTTCAAGGACATTTCTAGCTCAGAGAATGCAAGGACAATGCAAGCATAATGAACTTGTACAAACTTCATAGGGGGGAGAAAGGGGACTTTCAAAAGCAGTTTAAAGCAGATTCTTAAACTCTGGTTCTTTTCAGCACTAATCCCAGGTGGGGGTAGAAATCCAGGCCTAGGTTGAGGCTATAGTCTACCACATTCCCCCCTTTGATTATCCTTACCCCTCCTAAAAAGGGGTGAGGAAAACATCACATCATATGTCCCTCTTAAACTGATGCTTCCTCCTGAGGCAAGGCCTGATACTTCCACATAGCTAGTACCCTGGCCGCTGTCTTTCGTTCAACTGTGCTGTCAATGATTGAGGTGACCATACGCAGGCAACGGGGCAGGAAACATGGAAGGAGCAGACACATAGCTATCATTAGTAAAACAGAGAATACAATAGTCTTCAAACCTAAACAGGAGTGCGGTATCCCCAGGACCCATCATTTGCCCATGTGGCTGGTCTATAACATGTGATACAAGGAGGTATATCAGTGGTCATTCTAAGGGGCCCCAGGGCTACCGTATGTACAACATAAATACATAGATATATCATGATTACAATATCTCAATGAGTTCATCTAAAAACTGCAAATTCTTCATTTAAGTTCTCTTTTTCCACAGCTTCCACTGTACGTAGACCTGTCAGCTTCCGGTAGGTGACAGGAGTAGGGTTGTAGATTCCTCAAGCTTCTGCTGTACGTGGACCTGCCGGCTTCCAGTAGGTGGCAGGAGTAGAGCTGTAGATTCTTACGGCAGCTGTTTTTGTCACAGCGTGAGTCGCAACGGTGATCCTGGGTGGTCTATGGAAGTCCAGAGACTGAATTCGGTGGTTGCTGCTGACTTCACCTGACTGTGGTGAATCCAAGGTTCAAGCTCTGCAACTTTAACTGCTGTAGGGGTTGACAGTATGACGACGTAGGGTCCTCTCCAGTGAGGTGCTAATGGTTCCTTCCTCCACTCCTTGATCCACACCGTGGTTCCAGGCTTGAAGGGATGCAGTTGTTCAGTCAGATTGGTGGGCAGTTGGTCTTGTACCCAAGCATGGAGACCCTGCAAGACAGAACCTAGAGCCAACAGCTCTTGTCTAGTGATTTCGGACCCAATCTGATGCATATCCCCCTTTATCCCCTGGACAATGGATGGAGGTCGCCCATACAAGATCTCAAAAAGGGAAAACTCCTAATGACTTTGTGGGGGCAGAACGTATCCTGAGGAGGGCTATGGGAAGAACCTGAGGCCACTTCAGGTGAGCTTCCTGACAGAGTTTAGACAGCTGGGACTTCAGGGTGCAGTTCATATGCTCTACCTTCCCTGAACTTTGGGGTCTGTAAGCTGAATGTAATTTCCATTGCACTTGTAGAGCTTGGGCCAACTGCTGAGTCACGTGAGATACAAATGTAGAACTTTGGTGACTTCCCTGGCTTTTTCAGTCCTGGTGGGGAAGGCTTCCACCCACCCGGAAAATGTACAAACCAGGACCAACAGGTAACGATGTCTGTTTGCACGTGGCATTTCAGTGAAGTCCACCTGGATATTTCCCATGGGGGTAACTCCTACTGACTGGACTCTTGGGGGCAGGTTAGGACCCTGACGGGCATTGTTCTTTGCACAAGTTATGCATCTACGGGCTACTGATGCTGACAAGGGTCCTAATAACGGGATACAGAAATGAGGTCTAAGAGCTTTTTCCATCGCAGTTTTCCCATAATGTGTGGCTTGGTGGAAAGCATGGACATAGGCTGGACCTAATGCTTCAGGGATTACAGTTGGACCCGGAGGCTGACCACCTTCCGGCGGTGGTAGCACTATCCATCCGGTCTCTGTTAACACTCCCCCTTCCTCCTGACAGAAATAGTCTAACTCTCTGGAGGTATATCGGGGAGTCCATGCACTGAGGGGTACCGGAAATAATGCTGACTGGACTGGGGTATTGGGGGCAGGAACTTGTCCAGTTATGGCCACTTCTTGAGCAGAAGCGTCAGCAAACCTATTTCCCCGTGAAACTTCTCCTTTCCCTGCCTGATGAACTCAGCAGTACATTACTATGTGGTAAAGGCATACTTAGAGTCTGTGTACACATTCAAGCGGAGCCCTGCCCCTAACATCAGTGCCCTAGTGAGGGCCATCAGTTCAGCCTTCTGCGCTGAGGTTCCTGGGGCTAGAGCAGCTGATTCAATTACCGTGTCCAGGGTCACTACTGCATAGCCAGCACAATGTTGTCCGTCAACAACGAGACTACTTCCATCCACGAAGAAAGCTTGTTCAGGATCCTTCAATGGGACATCAGTTAGATCAGGGCGACTGGAGAATACAGTGTCCATTATTTCCAAGCAATCATGATCCGGGGGGGGGGGGGGGGTGCCTGGACCAATTGGCAACAGCGTAGCTGGGTTCAAAGCTTGACTGACGATCAACTGCAATCGGGGGTTTTCACACAACATGCACTGGTACTTCAGCATTCGTGAATTTGTGAACCAATAATTTCCTTTAGACAGAGTGCGGTACCAGAACTTGGAGATTTTGACCCAAAGTGAACTTGTCAGCTTCTCCTACCAGGAGAGCTATAGCTGCAATGGCTCTCAAGCAAGGCGGCCATCCCTTTGCAACAGTGTCCAGTTGTTTTGATAAATAGTTTCCCCTGGTTCAACTCCAAGTTATTTCCCTGTTATCTGTAAACGAAAGTCAAATTATCTGACCAATGTGTTTTATTGTTACAATGTAAACCGCACTAATGACAAATAGTGCGGTATATAAGAAATGTTAAATAAATAAATAAATAAAATAAGCTACAGGTCGCTGCCAGGATCCAAGAGGTTGAGTCAATACACCCAGAGCATTTCCACTTGACTCATGGACATATAGGCAAAATGGTTTCTGTACATCTGGCAGACCCAAAGCTGGTGAGGACATTAATGCTGCTTTCAAGGATCAGAAAGCTACATCCTGTTCAGGTCCCCATTCCAAGGGAGATCGCTCCATTTCTTTGGTGGCCTGATACAATGGCTTTGCCAACAGCGCAAAGTTGGGTATCCATATTCGGCAATAGCCTGCAGCTCCCAGGAAAGCCCTCACCTGCTTTCTGGTGGTTGGGGTAGGGATGCAACACACAGCTTCCTTACGCTGTGGTCCTAACCTCCGAATACCGTTGGACAGATGGAATCCCAGATATTTAACTTCAGTTTGGCATAACTGCGCCTTGGCTCTTGAGACCTTGTATCCGGCTTCATTCAGGAGGTGCAAGAGATCACTGGTGGCTTGCAAGCATTCGCTTTTAGAGTTGGTGGCTAGAGTTGGTCATCTACATACTGGAGAAGGACTCTTTTTCCCGGAGTAACAGAGTAACTTGACAGATCTTGGTTGAGAGCAGCACTGAAGAGAGTAGGCGAGTTCATGAATCCTTGGGGTAGCCGAGTCCAGGTGAGTTGGCCTCGCCTCCCTGTAGTAGGGTCTTCCCGCTCAAAGGCAAACAGAAGTCCAGGACAGTGAAGTGAGTAGCCTCGGCGGGAATCAGTCCCAGGAGAGTGTAGGGGTTTGGTACCACCGGATGTATGGTTACAACTGCATTATTCACTCGCCTCAAGTCCTGCACTGGACGGTAATCTCCCGTCCCTGGCTTCTTGACTGGGAGGAGGGGGGTATTCCAGGGTGATTGGCACTTCTTGAGAAGCCCATACTTCAATAACTTCATTAGATGACAGTGAATGCCTTCAATCGCTGGTCGCGGAAGAGGGTATTGTCTCACAAGCACTGGTTCCGCTCCTGGTTTGAGGGTGACGAGAACAGGGGCTTCCTTTTTTGCTAGGCCTGGAGGGTTATCCTCCGCCCACACCTCGGGCGGAGCCAGAATACTGGTGGGTATACGGGGACTGGCTGCCTTGGGTGGAAGTGTACTATAGAACCGCCATTCTTCTTCGCGGGGGACAGTCAACACCATTAGGCCAGCAGATTTAGAGTTCAGAGTCATTTCCATTGTTCCCCCTTCAGTAAAGGATATCTGCGCCTGGAGCTTAGCAAGCATATCTCGGCCCAAGAGGGGGATTGGGCATTCAGGCATGTACAGGAACTGGTGTGTTATCTTCCGTCCCCCTAATTCAGAGGTGCGGTTCTGCAAGAAAGGTTTAGTGGCCCGAGTACCGGTGGCTCCGACAATAGTAATAGATCGGGAAGACAGAGGGGCCACCGGTTTTGCCACCAACGAGTGTTCAGCCCCCGTATCCACCATAAAGCCCATATGTTGGTCCCCAATTTTCAGACTGACCATAGGCTCCTGGGGACCCAGAGGAAACTTGGAGCCTGGTCTGGCCTAGTACTCATCCGAATTGTAGCCCCCTTCGGTTGTCACTCCCTCTATAGCTACTTCTTCCTCTCGTTGGAACTGTGTACGACGCGTCTTTCCATGACTCTGGAATCGTCCTCCTGCTCTCCCAGTGCTCCCACCTCCCCTCCGGGAGGCGGGGTCGCGGTGCGGGCATTCGTTTCTCCAATGTCCTTCTTCTTTGCAGTAGGCACACTGATTCATGCCTACCAGGGGCCGGCCATTCCCTCGGCCCCTTCCACGTCCTCGGGTCCTTCTATTAGGAAAACCTCCTCCTCGTCGTTCAACTAAAGCTGCAGCAAGGAAATCAGCTTTCTTCCTCATCTTACGTTCACTTTCCTTCTGACGCTCTTGGTCACGATTCACAAACACTTTCTGTGCAACTTCCATTAACTGGGCTGCATTCATGCCCGCAAATCCTTCAAGCTTCTGCAGTTTCCGTTTGATGTCTCCCTGGGACTGACCCACAAAGTCCGCATTCACCATGCGCAAATTTTCCGGGGCTGCTGGATCATATGGGGTGTATAGTCTATAGGCTTCAGATAATTGTTCATAGAAGGCCGCTGGGCTCTCATCCGGACGCTGGATGACTTCTGATACTTTTCCAATATTCATGGCTTTCTGGCCTCCTTTCTTCAGGCCCTGCAGGAGGGCTTGGCGGAACCAATTGAGGGCCGCCGCCCCGTCTGCACTGTTTGGATCCCACTTGGGATCATCATTTGGAAAATTTGCGGCGGCTGCTTGCCGGGGATCTAGGCCTGCTTCTCCTACCAGATTTTCTTCTAACCATCGGGTGGACGCTTGCACAATCCGTGCTCGTTCTTCAGTAGTGAAGAGAGTAGACAGGAGTTGGCGACAATCAGACCAGGTAGGCTGATGGGTCTGCATAATACTAGACATTAATTCAATCAAATCTTGGGGTTTCTCAGTATAGGATGCATAATGCGTCTTCCAGTTCAATAAATCAGTGGTGGAAAAAGGCACATAAACAAGACTGGTTGGTCCCACCACCACCTGGTCCTGGTCATTAAGAGTAGGTAGACCTGGGACCTGGCGCAATGGCATAACGTGACCATCCCTCTGGCTTGCAGTTGTACTTCTGAAGGCATAAGGTAGTCGGGATTGCTGAGGTTCTGTTCCCTGAGTCTGGGTATCAGCAGCAAGTGACCCCGAACTGGCAAATGAATCCCTGCTTGCAGTGTCATCGGTGGACTGTGGCCCCCCCCCCCCCGAAGCACTTTGCATGGAACCGGGGCTTCCGGTTGGAAGGGAGTGCACCTCCTCCGGCTGCGGAGGCAGGTGGGGGCCTACTTGGGGTAAAACTGCAGGGATGGGTCCCCCCGGGACAGGCTCTGCCTGGGATGGTGGCAGAGCCGAGGGGACTGGCCTATAGAGGAATTGGGGCGGACGGGACAGAATGTCTGGAGATTCCAGGGTAGAATAGACAGGCAGTTTCTTTTCTCCAGACTTCCGGGCCCCTCGTGTGGTTGCTACAAATATCCTGCACTGTTCCTCATAACAACGCTTCATCCAGGAGGGCTCTTTCTCACAAATACTTAACCAGGAATCTATATAGGGGAACTGGGCAGGGTATTCTTTTCGTACAATCTGGTGAACTAAGGATATAATACTAACTTCAAAGGTACCCCCAGGGGGCCATGAGGTGACCAGTACTGGCCACTCCCTATCACAGAGCATCTTTAATCGGGACGGAGACATTTTTATTTCATAGTCTCCGGCAAATCCCTTACTAAAATTCTTGATCATACATTTCAACGGAGTTTGCATGGACTCTGACCCTCCCATAATGACGTACACGACAACAGACAGTAGGAGCAGGTAGTCGGGCTGCAGGTAAGGGGTCCAAACAGCCCTAGAAACAAATAGGTAGACAAACACCAAACGCTTCCTCCTTTTCGCGACCTGGGTGCAGTCGCCTGGCCAGGAACTGCGCTAATCAGGAGTCCGCACTTGCTTGGTCTGTGTTTCAAGACCTCTCATTCACACACACACAAATAGACATGCTGGCAAAATCCAAAATTCCCAGCGTGACAGAACTATGTGGCAGTGTTCCTCTGGGTGCACTCTATAAAGACAGGGGGGGGGGGGGCATTCCCGTTCACATAAAACTTCCCATCGACCTGGGGGTCATTACAATTACTTAATCACCAGAGAAACCCCTCTTAAAGTTCTTAAGGAGACACTGCAGAAGGCTCAGTATAGATACACCCCCTCCCATGCTGTTCAAATCCTTTGTCTCTCTCTCTCACTCATTCAGGTTTCTCTCTCTCAAATCCCACAGAAATCACTCTCTCACTTTCCAGCAACTGTATAATAAACACTTTCCTCTTCCCTTGGTCCATACTCGGACCTCTAAGCCGTTCAGGTTCCCCCCATAAATCGGAGAATAAATAAAAAAATAAAAAAATATATATATATAACAGGAACAGTTGACGTAGAAATACAGGCAAGGCTGAGATATAACCAACAAACTAATATAACAGGTACAAGTGAAGTAACAATACAGGCAGGACAGAGATATAACTAAAACAGTTGAGGAGATCCGAAGGGGTTAATAAGAACTTAAAGGATACTGAGACATTCCTTTCTGCAGGCTGTGTGAAAGACACACCCCTTCTCCCTCTACTTGCTAGAGATACCGTCTCTCACGCTGTGCTGAAAAAAATCACTGAGACAGCTCGTTCGTCGCCTGTACTTAAAGTGACTCCTGAGTTTTTTTTCCTTTTCTCAGTACTGTTCATTAATTAATAATCTTACATTATACCAGAAGGGAAACCCGCGGTTAGACAACAGACAGAGGGTGCGGGTGATCGGACTGCCGGTAAGGGGTCCGGGCAGCCCTAGAAACAGAGGGAGACACAAACACCAGGTGCTTTTTCAAGACCTGTCACTCAAACACAGACAAGTATGCTAGCAAATTTTCAGAATTCCCAGGCCTTACTGACTAACCAAAAGCAGTGGTTTTGGTCTCGCGCATACTCATGCAAGACGTACTCGGACTGCTGACTTATCAAGGGCAGTGGCTTCGGTCTCACGTATACTCATGCAAGACGTACTAGGACTGCCCTGAGAGGTGATCAGGCTCCCGGTACCATATTCCCATACAAATTCCCAAACTGACTGACTGAGTAGCAAAGAAATTTCTACTCTCCGGATCCGGTACCCAATACAAAACCAGTTCTTGGGTTGAATCCCGGATTCCCCTCGGGTTCGGAGGTGTTGGCTGGCCGGATCCAGTAATCCGCCGAGGCAAGGAGGAATCCTCTCTGATGCAAGAGGACCGGTGGCTCCTGAGGCTTCCCCTGCGGTCGACCAGACACGGTTTCAGCCGGACCAAACCTTGAGGCGGTAAAACGTGTTATATTCACTTGAATACCATCCACTACTCGCACTTCCCGGCCAACGCACCAGGAAATGTAGCAGCGAAGTGCATGCAATAAATAATACCAGGAGTTAGTTGCAGGGTCCAAGCCAATTTATTGTGCACAGGCTCAGACAGGAGCGTGTCCATAAGGGACTGAGCAACGAAGTACAGCAGCAAATTCCTTATATACAATTTTACAATTTGATAGAGGCAAATGTTCTATTGGTCCCAACGCCCCTCACACCTATCCAATCGGTGACCCTCTCTGGGCCCCATTCCCTGTTCCCCCTTCTCAAGCTGTTCTTTAAAGGCATAGTCTTAGACATGATTACATTTCTACTTCAAGGACATTTCTAGCTCAGAGAATGCAAGGACAATGCAAGCATAATGAACTTGTACAAACTTCATAGGGGGGAGAAAGGGGACTTTCAAAAGCAGTTTAAAGCAGATTCTTAAACTCTGGTTCTTTTCAGCACTAATCCCAGGTGGGGGTGGAAATCCAGGCCTAGGTTGAGGCTATAGCCTACCACACTATAGAGCAGAAGTGTGTTTGGTTGTGAAGTGTGATCCTGAGATGTCCTGCTATTATGTTTTACCAGCAGTTGTTTATAGGTGCAGGGCATGGTTTTGGCAGGGATATGTTATTTGTGACTGCGAGCAAGAGTGTGTGTGTGTGTGGGATGAGGGCTGCAGGGGAGGCTCTGGTGTGCTGATCTGTAAGTCTGGGGGACATGCATGCCTGGCCAGTACCTGACTGCAGTATCACCAGCTGCCAGTGTGAATGGGCAGTAACCTCTGTACAGCTGCCCTGCAGCAACATAGCAGGGCATTTCCCTGTCAGTGGTGGGGTACCCTTGGAGTCGGGGCATGCTGCATTGAGGACGACACTAATGGATATCCAAATGCACCATCAGAGGTCTCGACCATTGTGCACATTTGTCAGGACAGATGATGGTGCTTTTGGACATGTGTTTTGGATGTTTGCACTGTTGCATATTCTCATCTGATGGTTTCCAATGAATGACAGGGACATGTTCTGACATGTAGCTGTACAGACCCATTTCAGTTTTTTCTGGCCTATTTTAGCATTGCAAATACTGTTTTCAGCAATGACCACTGAAAGAATAACTAAAGTGCTCATCACATGCCATGTATGTTTTGCTGCAGGGTCTGTCAGGACAAACATCTCACTCTCCACTTGCTTTTTGAAAAGAGGGGAGCCAACACCTGTGCAAACAACAGACATGCTACGAGAGGCTGCGTGCGCATGCACATAAGTATCAAGTGCACAGGACGCTGCAGGGGCTTTCGGTGCTCGGGCCATAATAATCAACACTATTTCGTCCAAAAACTATTTTTTTATAAAATCTCAAAAGAGACCTAACAGTAAATTGAGAATGACATAAGCGAGTCCAAAAACACACAAGGATAAGAAGCAAAAGACATTTGTTCTTGAACGCCGAGCTTTCACTTATGTGCTTGAAAGATACACACATAAAATGTTCACATCAAAGGTAACTATTCACGGTACATACCCTGAAACAATCTTTCCCTACATGCATAAGATGTTTAAGTCACCTCAAACCAGACGTAGAGATACTGGCGCTCTTGCTAGTTATGTAATCCTCTACGTGTTTCTCTGCATCGGGTTCAGACCTTATTACCATCTTGCTTTAATATGCACTGCTCATTTGTGTATAATTTCAACGAGCTTGATGTTGCTACGTTCACATACTTTTACTCCCTCTTTACATGCTCGTTGAGCTCTCTTATGCATTTGGCTTGGAGGAACTTGTGTTATCTGCACACAAAGGGCGTGCTAGTCTTCTGCATTGGCTCATTAGATTGTAAGCTTTCCAGGGATGCACTTCCTGTACTAATTTGTGACTCCCAGTATGTGTTAAAGTATGATTCTTTAGCTCACTTTAGTAAGCATTGCCCAGAGAGAATATTACCTGCAAATATGTTTATTGTTGTTGAGAAAAGTGAACCTGCACAAAGAAAAAGTTTCAGTACATAATCATATTTCTTGATTTAACCTGTTTCCTGAAGCAAAAACACACTGACTGCTTCTGAATATCTTTTAACATCTGGCAGGAAAACTAATTATAATTCTTGTTTATTTCAAAATTGTAAAAATCTTTCAGAGAGAAAACTGGTTCAATCACATATCTTCTAGCCTATCTGGCACAGCGTAATCTATTTTATTTTATCTCAGCCTCTTCTCCCATCCTCAAAGAGACCCATTGACCATGTTGGTTTATCTATCCTTTAACCAATATGCTAGTGAAGTGGTATTCTGGGGGTTGTAGTAAACCTTCTTGGTTTATATCCCTGAGAAAGACTGCAGGGTCCACAAAACATTTCACCCAGTAACATTTTGCCATCACAGCCCAAACAAACAACAAGAAGGGCTATCTGCAGTGTGTTCATATTTGCATGGACCAACATCCCACCAGCCAGTTTACAATACATTGCACAAGCAGTCAACTAATACATATACCCAGTGCCAATCTATTGGCCACTACTGATTTCATGCATACTTACTTTTTCAGGTTTCAATCAATACTTCTGTAAACAATCAATCGCAGATCTAGATAACCAGTAAAAACAACAGCTGTAGGGTGTCACTGATGCAGCCAATGCTAACAAAATTTTCATTCTGAATTTGTCATTGCAGCACATGATAAAAACCATGCTGAGTATGCTAAATTATGTTAAGTCAAATACGTAGTCCAAAAAAGGATAACAGCCAAATACAACACTCCCCATCGTAGATATAAACAAATTTTTTGTTGGACCTACTGTACTTTTTCTAAGTAGTCCTTTTAATATAAACAGTCCAAATACCCTGTGTGTTTGTTCTTATAAAATTTCAACAATACTAAACATTCATGTCATCACCAATTTTGGGATCAAGATACGGTAAAACTAGTGGGTATCAGAAATGCTCAATGTAAACTGTAGCATGCCACTATATTTCAATGACCTTTTGGCTTCATCTACATCAGGGGAATCTAGTGCTATTACTCTTTTTTCTTTTCCAAATTCCCAAATGCCGATATGTTCCTTCAGCCTCCATTTACCAGGTAGCCCACGCCATGTTAAGTGGCATTTTAGAAATGGCGTCCATGTGCATTCTGGGATATACAGGGCAAAATGTGCAGGAAAATGCTGGGGATGTCTATGTTTTTGCCTGATTTTAGAAACATAGATTTTCCCAATGTGGATGCCTGCAGCAGCATCTCCATTGACATCCTGGCTACAAAAGCTTGGGATGGGAACATTTATCTCATGCTATTCTGTATATGGGGATGCCCATCGACATGGCAAGATGAAAACAAGAGCCCTCATTCCCCATCAGTGTTCACTATCAACATGGAAAAGATATGAGTATACCTCCTTGTCCACACTCTCCAGATGTTTGACTGGCAAAACGAGTACTTTTTTCATTTTACTTCGGTGTATAACTTTGTTTGACTGCTCAAGCAGTCAAGCTATAAACAAAGTAATTATAATAAATAAAATATTGGGTATATTTGGCCACCTTATTTGTTGACCAGGAATATGCATCTATTTCTGAGCAATATGCTTCCAGTGGAGGGCTATAATCTAAATTACGACAGTCAATTCATCATCAAAATTTAGCCTCTACAGTATAAGAAAACAGGGGACATGGGATGAGGGTGAAGGGGGATAGATTCAGGAGTGGTATGCGGAAATATTTCTTTATGGAAAGAGTGGTGGATCCCTGGAATAGTCTCCCAGTGGAGGTGGTAGAGATGAGGACAGTATCTGAATTCAAAAAAGCATGGGACAAACACAGAGGATCTCTAAAGGAAAAAAGGGGACTTGTAGTTGTTGATATGGAAGGACAGACTAGATAGGCCATGTAGTCTTTTTATGTCATCATATTTCTATGTTTCTATGGAATATTTATTTATTTATTTGGCTATAATTAACTACTGGTTTTCACAGAGGTCAAAGTGGTTTACATGGAACTTCGATAATTCGAACAACATTTACATTGGAACAGGTAACTTTGTACAATAAGTAAAGGAACAGGGAATGCTTGGTTAAGATTAACTATGTACATGGTTGATGAACTATATACATGTTCTTATAGCATTTGGTCATTGATACTGTACAGAATAGTTAAAATGTATCCACTTAGAAGGTCTTTCTAGAACATGAATAAGGGGTTTGTATGTCCGGTAGGGACGTTTATGTGCCGAAAACCTCTCCGACTGTATTTTAAAACACTGCTGTCATCCATGTCCATGGCGCTAGCACAGGGATCTCAAAATGTGCCCAGAAGGGGCAGAATGGTGACGTGGTCAGTCACAGAGGCGTATTCAGGAAAGGCCCATGTACATTTTCAGTTCTTTCCACAGACGTCCGCGTTATTTCTGTGGAAACATGGTATAAGACCAGGATTTAGAAAAAATTCTGCACTTCTCTGCAATACGTCCCAGATTGAAGAATGGCTGAGACAATCATGTTTTGAACTAGTGTGACTGAAGTCTGGCAAAACACAAGATGCAGTTTTAAGGAACAGAAAACAGAGGTGAGGGAATATTGTAAGGCATAGAAACTTTAATAAACACTCATACATCATGGGGAATGCTGTGCCTTGCATTTCTTAATAAAAAATATTTGAACATAAACACTCATACAGAAATATTAAGAAGAGCAATAGTGTGTATTATGGCTATGCTGAAATGTGCTATTTGTGCTAAAGGAACCAATCTAGGGGATCCTAACAATTCCCATATTTTGAAAAATGGGACTGCTGATGTAGGGATAGTATGGGCATGAGTAGGGAAAAGATTCTTGTTTGCGTGAGAAACGGAGATCATATTTTCAGTCCTGGTATCCATGATATTATGTCAAGTCATAACTGTTATGTATAGGTTCAGGGCATCTTTTTGGCAGAATTATGCTTTTGTGACTGAAAGTGACAGTGCATGTATTTATGATTTGAAAGGTGCATGGGGGGATCTGGTGTGCTCATCTGCAATTCAGGGGGAAATGAATGCCTGGCCAGTACCTGGACCGTATGGATGACCACAGCATTACTAGGTGGTAGTGTGATCGGGCAGACAAAATCAGAGAAGGTTTTCAATAGCTAAATGTCAAAACATATACCTGTCAATAATAAGGGACCCTCAGAATAAGAGCATTCAACAGCACTAATGCATCCCCATAATGCACATGTTTTGAAACCAATGATGTTGCTGTTGAACATTGCTAGTGCTGTTTTCACTGCTGAATGCTGTTATTCTGAGGGTCCCTTATTGACAGAGATTTGTTTTGACATTTACAGTAGCTATAGGGAACCGATTTGGATTCCTTCTGGATTATTTTTCATAGGGTATTCTAACAACATTATATATTGTTGGCAGTGTGATAGGGCTGCCATGCATCCATTGTGCCAGGCACTGGGAGACATGACTGATGTTGTGTCAACATTCACCAGATTGTTCCATGATGCCTTCATCCCTACCCAGGCCAGGATCTATGAGCTGCAAGAGTGGTGATATACAGTATCTGGAGGCTGGCTGCTTAGTGTGATGACACAGGGATCTCCCCTCACATGCCCACACAGGCCTGACCAGGGGAATAGTGCCACAAAGCAGATTGTGGGAATGCAGACAGGGTTGTATACAGACTAGGAGGACTACAATGACATATGCAAGGAAATAGAATCAGAAACTATTACAGGAAGAACAAACTTGGCTTTTCTAAAGCTACGAGTGTCAAAGAAAAAAATCCAGCCTCGAATTGGAATGCTATAAGATGCTCAAGGATCCATATTGAATGATGCTGAGAAGATCAAGAAAAGGTGAAAAGAATATACAGAGTCATTATACTATAAAGATCAAGTGGATCAACAGTCATTTCAACCTGTTGAACTTTATGATCATGAACTACTGGTGATGAAAGAAGTCAAAGCAATATTGATAGCCTTCTCAAAGAATAAAGCACCAGGCATTGATGGCATTCCCAATGAAGTATTACAGCAATCAGATGCAGCTGTTACCATACTTAAAAGGCTCTTCCAGGAAATGTGGAAGACAAATTCATGGCCAACTTACTGGAAAAGATCTGTGTTTATACCAATACTGAAGAAAGGCGACCCAAATGACTGTGGAAATTATCTTACAGTCGCTCTGATCCCACATGCCAGCAAGATTCTACTCAAGATCATTCAGCAGAGACTACAACCATACCTGGAATGAGAACTGCCTGAAGTGCAAGCAGCGTTCAGGAAAGGGTGAGGAATGAGAGACAAAAGAATGCAAAAAGGATATCCATATTTGTTTTATTGATTAACGAAAGACTTTTGACTGTGTAAACCATGAAAAACTCTGGGCCACATTAAGAAGCATGGGTATACCGGAACACCTGATCGTTCTCTTGCACAACCTTTACATTGATCATGAAGCAACAGTTTGAATGGAACTAGGAGAAACAGAATGGTTTAAAATCAGCCAGCTGCATATTTTCCCTCTACCTCTTTAATTTATATACAGAAAAAATCATCAGAGAAGCAGAACTGTATGAAGACAACCAAGATGTGAAGATTGGTGGAAGACTCATCAACAACCTGCTCTATGCTGATGATATCACATTACTGGCTGAAAGTGAAGACAATTTGAAACATTTGCTTCTCAAGATCAAGGAATTTAGTCTTAAAATGAGTCTGCACCTTAACAAGAAGACAAAGATCCTGACAACTGGCAAAATCAATAAGTTCATCATTGATGGAGAAGAAATTAAGAGTTGACAGCTTTAACTTACTTGGATCAACAATCAATAAAGAAAGAACTAGCAGTCAAGAAATCCGACGACGTATTGCTCTTGGTAGAATGGCTATGAAGAACCTAGTCAAGATTCTCAAGAGCAGAGATGTCTCTCTCCATACAAAGATTCAACTTGTCCAGGCTATGGTATTTTCAATAATGTTATATGGATGCGAAAGTTGGACAATGAAAAAGATAGACAGGAAGAAAATTGATGCCTTTGAATTATGGTGCTGGTTTCAAATCTTGTGTATATCATGGACTGCCCAAAGAACAAACTAGTCAGTACTAGAAGAGATCAAATCTAAGCTTGGCTCAGATGACAAGGCTTCAAATTTTATACTTTTGACACATTATGTAAAGAGAGAGATCATTGGAGAAAGACATAATACTTGGCAAGGTAGAAGGTCACCATAAAAGAGGAAGGCTGGCAATGAGATGGATCAATACAATAACAGCAGCTATATATACCACTCTATAAACAATGAGCTGCTTGGCTGAAGACTGAACAAAGTTTAAGTCAACTATCCAGAGCGTTGCCATGAGTCTACACTGATTAAACAGCACTTAACAACAACAACACAGACTGACATAGGCCAAGATGGGACAGCTGCTGTGAGATGGTGCAGCTGCTGTGAGAAATGCCAGTACCCAGATAGGTGAGAATCAGTTGCTATAGCCAGAAAGCCCTACTACTACTACTACTACTGATTGTTGTATAATGCTATAAGGCATATGCAGCGCTGCACAGACACATGTAAAAGATGGTCCCTGCTCAGCAGAGCTTACAGTCTAGTCAAAACAGACAACACAGCAGCTGTGGACAGGATACATTTAGGGGTAACGCTAAGGAAACACAAGGGAGATTAGGTGGATCAGATCCAACAGCGGCAATGAAGAAGTGAGCACTCAGCCTGGATTTGTGAAGGGCCAGAGAAGAAGTCTGACGTACAGACTCAGGTAGTTTGTGCTAGGCATAGGGAGCAATAAGGTGAAATGAGCAAAGTCTGGAGATGGCAGTAGAAAAGAAGGGCATAGATAGAAGTGATCTGCCAGAAGAGCGGAGTTCCCAAGGAGGGATGTAGTGCGGAGTTCCCAAGGAGGGATGTAGTGCGGAGTTCCCAAGGAGGGATGTAGTGCGGAGTTCCCAAGGAGGGGTGTAGGGAGACAAAAGAGAGGAATGGTAGTGCGGAGCAGCAGAATAAGTGCACTTATAAGCCAGAAGCATGAAAAGGGCAGACATTTGTTGCTCAGCAATATTATATATCCTTTGGGAAACTGCAATGTTAGTTTCGGGTTTTGTGCACTTGGTAAGGGTCCTTCTTTATCAGTTTAAAGCGTGTTTGTAGAGATGACCAAGGCATGGATCACTGGGGCCATCTTATAATGCCAAGTGATGCAAGGTATGTCTTAACATACATGTTCATATTTACATTCTCTCATACCATGTTAGGGTGCACAGGGATTATCTAGAACTTTTCAGAGCCTGTGGAGGACTGGTATGTGGTTTAGATTGCAGCAACAGTCATTTCTTGGTGGTATTTATGTTTAGTTTGCATTAGCAAGCTACTGTCAGTGTGAAGAGCAGCTTAGGAGATGCACGCTTTACTGAGGAAGCGTGACAGGATTCAAAACGTGCAATGTTTACTGTGTCCCATAATATTACGGGGACGTATTTCTCCATTATATCACATGACCCATGGTTGCACCGGTGCGTGGGCCGTGCGCTGGATGTGTGCACGGGCCGACTGCATAGCACTTTGGCCGTGCCGTGCAGCACACGTCTATCTCCCCAATTTCAGAGCTGCAGACACGTCTAGACCTGTGGATGCGAAATTAGGTTCAAATGGTGGACCGTTTTCAATTTAGATGTGCCTGCAGGCTGGACGTGCATGTTATGGAATTGAGCTCTTAGGGAAAAAAGAAAAAATAGTTTCTTCCTAAATAAACTTTATTAATCATGTATCACCAATGGAATACTTGTGGCTATTAATCATTCATATACTGTAATCTGCAATGGGATTTCTCTTGGTCTTCAAGACTTAATTTAAATTTTCATGCCAAAGATTTACCCTTTTTGTTTCATTATGAATTGTTCTACCCTTTTCTTTCGAGAGGAAAAGAACATTTCCAATTGTCTCTTGGACAATGGGAGGCTGAATGATTAATTGTAATGATAGAAAATTGACTGAGAGACCAACTAATGATGAGTAAAAATATAGAGGATCATGTACTGTTTTCCATCTGGAACAACACAAATAAAGATGGAAAAGTAGTTAATCGGATTCTTCTCAAAATAATGACAACTAGTAACATGACAATTTAAATGCAGGTGTTTTCTTAACTAGAAGAACAAAGTCCATTTATTTTAACTGTTGATGAGCCCACCCTGATAGGAAAACGTCAGGAATTTTAAGCCAGTGAATACTGATATTGCTAGGGCATTGTCTATTGCAAACATAGCTGAGACGTAAGAGTTACAGCTCTCTTAAAGAATGATGTAGCATCATAAACACTGTGAGATGATTATTAAGCTAATGTTTGATAGTCAGGACACCTTATTGTCTAAAATCTATAGGTCCTTTATTTCAGAAGGACTATCACAGTGTAAGATGAAATATAGGGGCATGTTACAAAAGTGCAGTTACAGTTAGTGTGGAGTTTACCGCGCACTAAGCATGTTATGGTAACTGCTACCACGACCCAAAAATGCAGCCTTGGTAAAATTCCCATGCTAAGCACTTACAGTATCATGAGTTTGGGCAGAGACTGGGCTGCTCAGGGGTGGAGCATGTGCATTAGTGCCCGCCGACTGGAAGTAACACAGATGTACTTACTTTCATCTCAATGAGTGATGTTAAGTGCATCAATCGTGACTACTGCTTAGCTTGTGGGTAATGCTGAACCCGTGTCACTGCATGGGGATATGCCAGGCATGCCTCCATGTGTTAGAGCAGGTCCGATGCCACCTCCGTGCTATATTTTGTGGCTTAACATGTGGTACAATATCTCTTTTCAGTAAACATGGAGCGGTTAGAGCACTGGCTTAATAACCAAGAGACCAGAGTTTGATTCCCACGAGTGCTCCTTGTGGCCTTGGGCAAGTCACTTGACCTTCCATCACCTTGGGAGAAAGGCCTGGCAATCTACTTCCAGTCACAATGCCGAAAAACCTGGGGGTTGCCAAGAGTCAGCAGTGACACAAAGGCACACATTGCATAGCCCCGTGATGTAAGCAGAAATGGTGATTAATTAAGAGTTATTCCTAAGAGAGAAGGCAGACACAAATGTTAAAATAATCTCACTTTCACTTGTTCTAAGCAAATATATTAGTGGGTTGGTAGTGCATATTTTGTTTTTGAAGCAATACTATATAAAGCAGATGATACCACAGAGCTTGGTGATTAGCTTCATCTGACAAGTACACAGCATTTTTTTATAAGTTTCATCTGCTTGTGAATGTTCTCCAGTTAAGGAATAATTAGATCAGAAACCAGATCTTTGAATATTATAGATGCCCAGCTGAGTTTCCCTAAGAAGATCATCAGAGCTATGAAATACCCACCAAATTTGCACATACATCGAAGCAGGTGCAAAATATGCATCAGAAAGTATGTGTGGTTATTTCAAAATGAAATTGCTTTCATGTTTTTCCTGCCATGGTCTATCTCACCCAATTTTTAATATAGGTAAAAGTAGACATGCTATTTTACAATGCACATAGTGAGGGGACAATATTTAAATTGCTTTTTTATGTGTATAAACACATGTTTACCGCATAACATCCTTTAGATATTGCCCTCTGTATAGTTTTGTCTTTAGTTTTTCATCTTTGACCCCTCTATTCTTCTCCCCTACCTTCTTCAGTAGTGGCAACATTCTCGGGAAGGGGGGTCCAAAGGATGAATTCCACTTTAACCAGGGTGGAACTAGACTGCTGGCATTAACCTTTAAAAAGGAGATAGAGCAGCTTTTAAACTAGATAATGGGGGAAAGCCGACAGTCACCCAAGAGAGCATGGTTCAGATACTAGCAAAACAGGGAAGTCAGGGCATCTGGATAGAGGTTCCGATAAAGGTAAAAGTAACCCAGGTGCCTATAAGCAAATATCAGACAGAGTTGAAAGATTCCACATTAACCCCAAACAGCCAGACTGTTAATATTAGCAAAATACAAATTTGAACTGCCTGTATGCAAAGTCTAGAGGTCTAAAAATTAAGATGGGAAAGTTAGAATATATTGCAATAAATGAAAAATTAGATATAATTGGCATTTCAGAGACATGGTGGAGACATGGTGGAAGGAGGATAACCAATGGGACGTTGTGATACAAGGCTACAAACTATATTGCGATGATAGACTAGATCACATTTGTGTAGAGGTGGTTCTATATTTTAAAGAGGGCATCAAGTCAAACAGGATAAAGGTTTTGCAGAAAATAAAATATACCATAGAATCTCTATGGATAGAAATTCCAAGTAGAAAGGGGAAGGGAATGGCAGTGGGGGTGTACTACCGTTCACCTGGAGAGAATGAACAGAGAAATGATGAAATGCTAACAGAAATTAGGGAAACAAGCAAAGTTTACAAAATGGGAGATTTCAATTACCCTGGTACCAACTGGGTCAATGTCACATCAGGATATGCTAGGAAGATAGATTTTAGATGTAGTAAATGACTGCTTCATGGAGCAGCTGGTTAAGGAACTGACATGAGGGGATGCTATTTTAGACAGTCCTCAGTGGCTCTAGTGCGAGAGGTAACTGTTTTGGGGCTGGTTGGCAATAGCGATTATAATGTGATCACATTTGATTTAATAAATGGAGGGAGGATAGCGCGGAAATTTACTGCACTTGCATTTAACTTTTCAAAAAGGAGACTATAATAAAATGAGGAAAATGGTTAAGAAAAAACTAAAAGGAGCAGCTGCAAAGTTTAAGAGTTTAAATCAGGCCTGGAAATTATTTAAATATACTGTCTTGGAAGCCCAGACCAGATATATTCCATGCTTTAAAAAAGGTGGAAGGAAGGCCAAATGACAGCCAGCATGGCTTAAAGTTGAGGTCAGAAAGGCTGTTATAGCTATGAGAGAATGTTTTAGGAAATGGAAAAAAGAAGAAATGAAGAAAACAGGAAAACGTATAAGTACTGGCAGGTTCTCAAAAAGGCATACAGTTTAACTCAATACATAATCAAACTCTGGAATTCATTACCGGAGGATGTAGTAAAAGCTGTTAGTGTAGCTGGATTTAAAAAAAGGTTTAGACAAGTTCCTGGAGGAAAAGTCCATAAATCATTATTAAAGAGGACCCAGGAAATCCACTGCTTAACCCAAGACAAGCATTGTGGAACTTTATGCCTTTTTGAGAACCTGGCAGGTACCTGTGACCTGGATTGGCCACTTTGGAAACAGGGTACTGGGCTTGACAGACCTTGGTTTGACCCAGTATGGCATTTCGTTACATATTAGAGAAGGCTATTTTTCAAAATAATGGTTAAAGTCCCCTGCAGTCTGAGCTCAGATATGATGAAGAAAACTATTTGTAATCATGAGCTTGTCATTAGTTCAGAAAAATATCAATGTGTATAGAAATAATTAATGTTGGAGATTTACCAGAATGATATGATACTAGATACTTAGTTGTAATTTTTTTAAATTTCTTTCTTTATATTTTTCAACAAAAATACAAACAGAAGAGCAAAACAGAAAAGAAAATAAACGTTGCAATAAAAATTAAAATACACATATCTTCTCTATAACATAAGATATTTATAGACAGAACACAGCCCACCCCACCTTGTCCCTCCCATTATCCTACGATCATCAGGAACCAAATGAAAAAGACAACACAGAGCTTCTGCAAACCTACGAGTCCTGCAAGGGCTATAAAGAAGCCAGAACTCCATTACGGAGAAACATACATGTAAATGCGTCATCATTAATGTCTACCAAACTCAGTAGCATGCTTCTAATTATTAATAACAGGAAAGGGCCACTCCCCACTATGAAGCCAATTCAAAACTGACTGTTCTTTTATAAGTACTAAATGTCAATTTGCTAATTGAAAAACTACCCCAGATCAGGAGAGAGTGGCCCAAAGTATAACACTGAAGAAGCACTCATAACTTACAGAAATAATTTGGTGTTGTAACCTTTTTTTTTTTTTATATTTATACTTTATTAATTTTCAAATACACCAGAGTGAAACTACGTGTAATTAGAATACAGACATCAAAAGGGAAATATCTCATCAAAAATAACATAAACTTGGTATAGACCTCAAAATACCCCTCTATAAGGTTCCAAGAAAAAAGTAGAGCTTAGATGGAACTTGTGGCAGCCGGTACGGGGCCCAAACCCTCCCCTTCCCTACCCTCAAGAAACAATTTCAATTGGAGGGGTTCAAAGAAAAGAAACTGCTTGGTATCATGAATTATTATACACTTACATGGGTATTTCAATTTAAACTGTACCCCCAGGATAAGAGAGCGCTGACGTAAAGCCAAAAACTCTCTCCTCCTTTTCTGGGTAGCTCTTGCCAAATCTGGGAAAATCATAATCTTTGACCCCATAAATTGGGAAACATTCATTTTTAGAAAATATAAGCGCAGAACAGAGTTCCGATCCGACTCAAAGGCAAAAGACATCAGTAAGGTAGCTCTACTAGTTACCACTTCAAGTGAACTTTCAAGGAATCCTGTCAAATCCATCTGAGCCGGGCCACTAGGCTCCACCGAGGCTTTCACACCCAGTTCATCTGTTGAAGAAATAGAAACATACTGCACACGTGTAATGGGAGGTAAATTCACAGATGGCATGAGCAAAACCTCAGTAAAGAACTTCCGAACCAGCTCTAGAGGGTCCAGCAAAGGAGACCTAGGAAAGTTCAGCAGGCGCAAGTTATTTCTTCTTGCTTGATTATCCAAATACTCTAGGCGCCTTCCCATAATTAAAGCGCCTTTTGTTTGAGTATCTCCCAAATTCTGTAATACAGCCGTCTGAGTTTCCAGTTGAGACAACCTCTCAGCGTGCCCATCCACTCTTGATCGTTCAGTCTCAGCCTGCACCTTCACATAACTCAAATCTTTAGAAAGAGCAGCCACAACAGGAATGAGAGTCTTTTGAAGGGAAGTTATGGCGTCCCATAAGCTTTCTAAAGTAACCGTTGCCGTTCTACTCAAAGCCTGAAACTCGGGAGAAATCAGTGAGAGAGAAGAAGCCTGAGATACACTCTCCAAACCTCCGCTTGCCCGAACTATCGCTGGCAACTCTCCTACTCCTAACGTGGCAGCGGGAACCCTCTCAGTCTGAATCGGGGCAGCACCCTCCACTGCAAGCGAACTCCCTCCTTCCGGGGGAACGCCGACAGGCAAACCAGCCCCAAGAACTCTTCCGGGTTGCGGCGGCAACTGCTGTTGGGGGCTCAGAACCACCCCATCACTCAAATCAGACGAAGAAAGCGTCTGATCTGCCGAAGCCACTCGCGATACCATCGGGGAAAAGAAGCCAGGAATCACCGACTGTGATGCCGCCACGGTAGGGGTAGAGGTTTCGGTGGGTTTATGTAGCAATTGCTTCCTCTTTCTCCCCATAGCGGTGTCTCAAACCGGAGCCCGCTATCGATGACCCGACGGATCGTAAAGCTCATCCGCCATCTTGGAACCGTCCATTTGGTGTTGTAACCTTAACATTATAGAACACTTCTCAAGCGCTTTTAAGAATGGCTACATCTATAGCCCAAAAAAATGAACAAAGACCTCGTCATATGATCAAATGCAATGAAACACCTTATTTTAGTAAGAACAGAAAATAAAATAGAAAACAATCCAGGGGGGCTATAGAAAACACAAAACTCAGCGGGTGAGCCCATTAGGACAAGATAGACACAGAGGGCACAGTGACCCAACACTCCCACATTCCTGCAATATTCGGAATATCACATCTTGCCCACCTTCCATCGTAAAAGTAGAAATAATGTCTATAGACAAAACAGCACAAATGTCCCAGGAAATAGCAGTGTAACACATTTATATGTCGCTTCTGCGTGGATAATTCACCTTCTCACGATCTCAGGCCAGTCGACCGCCCAGATGACAAGCGCCATAAAACTGTGGCAAACAGAAGATACAATATGTCCCTCACTGCATCACCTCTGACTCCATATCTTCCAGAAATGCACATAAATCTCTAGAGTCATCAAAAGTCTTGGTCTGGTTATGCAGCTTGACTTTCATGCGAGCAGGATATAGCAATCCAAAACAGGCCTTCAGTTGTATCAAGCGTGGACGCAGCGCCAAAAGACTCCTTCTCTGATCCACCATCACCTTCGTAAAGTCCGGAAAGAACAGGAGTTTATGCCCCTGATATTCCAAAGCTGTGAGTGCTCTGGCAGCTCCCATTATCTGCAACACTTGTTGACAGCGTAGAACTTTCAGGATAATTGGGCATGGATGCCTGTTCTTGGCCTTGGATTGCATAGTCACTCTATGGGCACGCTCAGTCTCAAACTGCGTAGTGAAATGCAGTTTTAACACATCTGGAATCATAACTTGCAGAAAGGATATTAAATCAATCCCCTCTGCTCCTTCAGGTACTCCCAGCACCCTTATGTTGTTTTGCTGAGAGAGGTTATTGCCATCCTCCACCTCTCTTTGTAGTGAGCGAATCAACTTGGCCCGCTTCTCAACGGCCTCAAGTCTCTCCTCATGTGACGCCACCACCCTCTCTACCTTCTCCGAATGGGCCCTATTTGCCGCCAACGAAGATCTCAAAGCATTGATATCTTCTTGCGTTGCTCTTAGCGATTTTCCATTGGTTTTGACCATTTCTTTGACTGCCCAAATCTCAGCCAAGATCCCCTGCAAGGTCTCAATGTCATATTGGATGACCGCCATCTTGTGAGGTGAGAGAGGTTCCGTCTTGAATCTCTATGCGCTAGCATTTTGAGAAAGTTGGAAATCCAACCGCGTCTGCTTGGAACCTGACATATCCAGGATCAAATGGCAACCACGTAGGTGGGAACTATATGATCAAATATTGCCGAAAAACAGGATTCTTGTCTTTGCCCTCTGGAGCACCGATCTTACACGTCCATCTTGACCAGATAACAGGCTCCACCCCACTTAGTTGTAATTTTAAGCGCACATGTGGCATGCCATTGACAATGGAATTAAAGGGACAAGTGGGTTCATATTTTAACATTTGGTGATGGAGTGAATGGGACTGGCTGCTATGCAACAAAATTAAAAATAATTTTCATATTATTCATTAAATAATAGGTACCACTATTTGCCATTTTCCAGTCTTCCTTCTCTGAGATGCTATTGGCGAAGGTAATCTTCAATCAATTTTTACCATTTCGGAATGAGACAAAAGTGCTCCATATTCATAATTGTGGAGCCTGATTCAGAGAGGGTGATGTTTGGGCCGTCTGGACGTTCCCGAGGAAGATGGGCCCATTAGGACCCGATTCTGGACCGTGGGAACAAAACGTTCTCGCAGTATACTGAATTGGGCCCCAGGATGGTCCGGCGTGCCCCTCACACCTGCGGGGATGGCCTCCCTGTAGGCGCCCCCAACTCCTGTGGCTTAGACCACCTCTTCCCCGCTGCCTGACCCATGGCTGGCCAGCGGGGGCCTGGATCGGGCGGCGGGGACCTGAGGCGGAATAAGCAGCATGTCCCCTTTGACTCAGCAGGATGTTCAGGGCCATGACTGGAATCAGCCCTGTACATCCTGCCAGCTTGGCCCGCCCCTGCTCTACCCAGATTCTGCCCCCACCCGCCCCCTGCCGGCTCTCCCCATCCTGCTGCTCTGGACTGCAGGGAGAGTCGGGCCCGGACGGCTTGTGGGGCTGCACATCCTGCCGGGACATGCAGCCCAGCAACCCGCATCTCTGAATATGAGTCAGCATATCTTCACAAAAATCTTAGTGATTTACAATAAAGATAAGGGAGAACAAATATCAAACATAAAATAAGGAACAAGAGAAGACAAAAATGACAACAACCAACAGGGAACAAAAAGGAAATAAAAGTTACAATCAAGTCGACAGAACTCCAAGGTTAACAATCAGGATTCTGTAAAAGCCATTGGACAGACATTGTACTATGCTATGGCACTACGTGATGGTATTCATTTGATTTTATTGTGAACCACATTGGTATTTAAGGAAATCGTGGTCAATCAAAATTTCATAAATGAGTAAAGAATGAAAGCTAATGAAGTAGGAAATATTGTTGATTTTTCATGGGGGTTATTTTAGTAGTTCTATTCGTACTTTTAATGTCTGAAAATGTGCATACAGAGGTCTAAAGCATAGAGACACCTCGAGTCATTTTAGAGAGCAGTTTCAAAGATTTTCCCAATGCAAGAATGTCCAAATAGGAACAACAGGATAGTGTAAGCATGTCTGGGGAGTTCCCAAGAACAAGGACTTCCTCGCCCAATTTCAGAAATGCCCTGTATATCCCGAGCCACCGTCAAGTATATACCTGCTCCAGGCACAAATAGGAAATGGAACAGTGATCATTTTGCCAGCCAAACATCCAGAGGGGGTGGAGAAGGCGGTACACTCATATCCCCTATAGTTTCCATGCTGACAGTAAACACAGACAGGAATGAGAACTCTCGTTTTCCTGTTGCCACACCGATGGACATCCCAGTATGCAAACTAGTAGGAGATAGACATCCCTGTCCCAAGTGTTTGTAGCAGGGACATATATGTAGATGTGGACGTAGACATGCACAATGGGGCATCTCTCTTTCCAAAATCAGGCTGAAACTTAGGCTTCCCCAGCATATTCCTGCATGTTTTGGTCTGGACATTTCAGATTGCACTTGGACATGACACCTCATATGTTTTTTAAACAAAAGCACTCACATAGTGTGGAATGTTTTTAAATGTTATGTTTCAAGATGCTCCCTAGAATTAAATAAATGCTACATAACTATCCACTAATATCTTTATGGAGTATAGCCTATATCAGCATTAGAGACGTGCATTCACTTTAAAACAAATGGAAAAACTCAACAAATGAGTCCATTTTTGGTTTCTTTCCTTTCAAAAGAAATTAATGGGCACTCCCAAATGAACTGAAAGCCATTTATTTCATTCATTTGTATTACCAATATAGTTTATGGTGCAAGGAAAATAGCACTTTCCTTAGACACAGCAGAGTCACATTGAGGAGGGCAGAAGAAGTAGGAGTCACTTGACTTATCGTTTGAAACTTTTTGAAAGTAGTTTAACAATCCTATCTCTGCCTTACATTTTCCACATCCTCATGGCTGATGATGTCATGATGAAATTGAAAGAAATCAAATAAGCATCATTTTGCAGTGAGCTCTAAGTTGGATTTCATATAGAAAGATTGATTGCTGGAAGTTTTTCTTAAAGGAAAGGGTTTTAAAACAGCAGAGCAAAGGAAAGAGACAGCAATAGGGCTTTGACTGATAGGCAAGTGTTCTATGTGTCTGTGTAGGTGAAGAGTCATCTTTAAATGTGTCGGGATCTTTGGGCCTGATATCAGCGGCGGTAGCTGCTGTTCTTAAAGCAGCTAGCTGCCGCCGCTCAACATTTAGACCCGAAGGTGGCTTATCAAATGTATGTAAATAAATAAACTAAAAGAAATGTTTACACTTTGGGGATTTTTATAGTACCGCTCTTACTGCTTTGCCCATGTTGATGCTTTGATGCCACTAACGCCTCTTCCCTCTTTGAGAACCTTCATTACACTGTTGACTACTTTGATCCACTCCCACTTTCTTGGAATCTTCATTCAACTGTTTTTAGCATTGTTTTGCCACAACATCCTGTGGAAATAAGGGAAACTATTATTGCCATCCTTCCCTTCTTGCAGCATCATAATTTAATTTAATTTAATGTAAATTGTTATATTACCAATTCCCTCCTAAAAATTACATGAAATTTTGTGAACTGCAAATCTAACGGTAATATATTCTATAAGTCAGGTACAGATCTCATAAATTACTTTCTCAAACTTTCCCTTTATCAAAACACCATAAGAGCAGAAAGAGAAATTCTATCTGTATCTACTGATCTCAGTATTTTAGTAGGAATATAATACTAAATTAAATTAGACATGGATTCTGGGGCTAACCCCTGGTAGAATTTTAAAAATCAAAAGACTACATTTAAACCAGTCTCTGACCGGGACTAGCAACCAATAGAGGGGCATGTTTAGTAAGTTCCACACCGGTAACACACATGTGGGCTGCGCTACCAGCGTGGACCTTCTAGCTCATTGCAGACAGGTGTGTGCATCCATTCCTCTGCAGTTAGCATTGAAAAGCTGCACTTTAGTGTGGTGAATGGGCCACATGTGCAACTAATGCCACCCACTGAGGTGTCATTAGTCGCCCCCTTGTTATCTGTATGAAGCACAGATGGCACAGAGGACTAATACCCACTCTAGCAATGCTGGGAATGCCCCTGTTCTTCCCACTCCCCACCATGATGCATGTTACTAGGGTAGCGTGGAGTTTTTAGCACTAAAGCCCTATGTAACTCTTTAGTGTGGTGCCAAAACATCACACACTAACCCCGTGCTATCCTGGTAGCGTGGTTTAGTAAACATGCCCCATAGTTTCCTTAAATACATAAGAACTGCCTGTTTCAACAGCGACCAATCCAAGTCACAATACCTGGCATATCCCAAAAAGTAGCAGGTTCCAAATGTTTTTTCTCAGTCTTCCTTAATAACAGTTTATGGACTTTTCCTCCAGGAGTTTGTCCAAACCTTTTTCAAACCCATCTACACTATGGGGCTCATTCCGAGGCACGTCCATCCCCGCTATTCGGGACTTTTTCTGATCCCATCTACCTTCCCTGAGCATTGTACAGGGAAGGTAGATGGGGCAGGAAAGGGGTGGATCGAGGCGGCGTTAGGGCAGATTCCAATGTCAGCCCTGTATGTCTGGGGCTGGCAGTTTGCATGAGGAACTTATTCCGCCTCCGAAGTTGGCAGAAAATGGCAGGCCTGGGGCTGGGAAGTGGTGGGAGGCGGCAGAGGAGATTCCCCACAGCCCAACCCTGGCCTTAGGAGGCCAGATCGGGTGTTGGACTGCGGGGAAAGCACCTTTTCAGCCAGTGGCTGGGGATCGCGGCTTTTCAATGGAGCCACAGTGCCATGGCAACTGGATGCCATTGCGCCGCGGCTGCATTGAACAGCCCTGACTGAGTTAGCTGGGGGAGGCCTGTACATACAGGCTGGACGGAACTGGGGTCCTGGCCTGCATGTATAGGCCTGTTCGTGATTCTGATCCCTCGGGCTAGACATGGCCCAGAGGAACTTTCATTAATAGTGTGCACTATGGAGGAGTAGCCTAGTGATTAGAACAGTGGCTCGAGATGCAAAAGACCAGCATTCAGTTCCCACTAACACTCCTTTTGGCCTTGGGCAAGTCACTTTACCCTCCATTGCCTCAGAAGAAAGGCCTGATAATCTATTTCCGGTTACACCTTACCAAGAAAACACAGAGGCTGATGAGGTGCCGGGAGTCAGCAATGACTCAATGGTACACATTGCATTATGTTAATGACACTGGAAAACCCCCCACAAAATTGCTATTTATTTCTGTTGTTTCAGGCTAAAAACAATATGAAGCAATATGAGAAATGTTGTGTACATCTCCCTTCTTGTTTCCAATGAATGCACATCCCTTTTGACTTTATCACTGCATGTCTCTTGAAACTGCAGCCTTGGCCCCTTCTGACACAACAGCACTACAATGGCCCACCACAGATTTCCCGCCCTTTATTAATATTGTTGTTTGTGATATCTTCATATCTGGCATATCATAGCCACTGTGAGCTCATTCTAATTCTATTAATTTGGGTCCTAAACTGTAAGCTCTGATGAGCAGCGACTGTGTCTTACATCTGCAGTATATGTACAGCGCTCTGTATGCCTTGTAGCGCTATACTAATGATTCGTAGGGCTAGTACTCAAGTAACTGGGAATCGGAACAATGTCAGCACAGAATGTATGCTGTTCCAAATAGGAGAGCTTTCCGCAAAGGTGAAAGATTAATGTCTTTTAAATGTAAAGTTTTCAGGTATTTTGTTCCAAAAGTTTAGCGTTTCTATTATGATTATTATTTTTTTTTATTAGCGCACTTCAAAAGTATGCAGCGCAGTAAAGAGGCATATAATAGACAGTCCGTGCTCCTCAGGGCTTTTAATATAGTCAAGACAAATAGGCCATAACAAATAAGAGGCTTTACTTCTATCTGCCTAGGCAAATGGTTTTAACAATCTGCCTTATTTCTTTATTTATTGTGATTTATGGATCATCACTATCAGAACCACGTGGAGGCGCGTTCTAATCTGCCTGTCCAGCCCCCTGTGCAGCGGGTCAGAATTGGGCGCATGCCCCTCCTTTTTGCTTTTGTTCTTTGTAAACGTATGTTATGCTGTAAACCCTTTGATCCTCCCCTGCATGCCCCCCTATTTGTTTATTGTTCTTTGTAAACATATAAGTTGCACTGTAAACCGCTTTGATTTTAAGATAAAGCGGTATACAAATCCATTTAAATAAAAATCCAGTTAAATGAATGAATGAAATAAAATTCAGCCTGAACGTGCAGGTTGGGCCCTGATTCTGATCAGCTTGTATGCCCAGTCATATGCCTGGCTACCTCAGTCAGGTTCCCGAATGGAGAGCAGTGCCATGGCCTCCCATCACCATGGCACGGTGGCTCCATTCAGGAGCCGCGAATGCCGCCCGCCACCAATTTCCTTCTTTCCCCGCAGTCAGACCCTCAATCCAACCTCCCATGGCCAGGGTCCGGCTATGGGAAATTTACTTGACCCTCCTACCTTTTTGATCAGGCCTAGCAGTATGATCTTCCAATGCCCAGGGTGACTTATTCCACCTCCACGGTGGAATAAGTCCCCCATTTATGATCACGGCTCCAGACATACAGGACCAACCTTAGAATTGGCCCTGTACATCTGGGGTCACAGTGCGCTCAGGCCTTGCCTCCCCGTACAAACGTGCTGTTCAAATGGGGAGGCATTAGCCAGGGCGGGCAAGGGAATGAATAGCACGATGGACGTCCATCCCCACTATTCACTGTACAGAATTACCCCCATGGTGATTAATGACATCTAAAAATGCAAAATGAAATCCCAAATACAGAACAGAACATTTAAAATCTAAAACCTGTCAACCACAGACCCCCTCCTCCACATCCCAAATCTAAAAATAAAGCACAGCACCCCCTCCAATATGATATTTTAAGTATTCTTGACCTTCAGTACCCCAAAATGTCATCTGCCACAGCCAAAGTGCCTTCAACATATTCGGAGGTACATTTGAATACACATTCATCATATTCCTGGCTGATGTGAAGTCCAAAAAGCAGAATGTGCTGTGTCCATGTAAAACTAAGCTGCGTTTTTCCATGAATATTTGAATCCAACTGCAAAATTTTGTTTTCACACAAGATAACAGTTTGTGAACGGCATGCAGTAGTCTGCTGTTGTCAGTCTGTGGATCGAGCCCCAGTTGTTAATTAAAAGAATTCCACATTTTATGAAGACATATTGAGTGGGTTTCAATCAGCTGTTATTCTATTTATGGGAAAAGGATGCACGATTTTGCTTTTTAACACATGTTTAGTGGCAAATTTTGTGTTCTTTTCCCTTAACTCATGATAGTAACTGCAACCCACAATGTGCTATTTTTTATTGTTGTTAAAAATAATAAATGAATCAGTTTTTGCATCGAGTAAAGCGCCCATCGAATATTCTATTGAGACATGAATGGACAATCAGTGGTTGCTTAGAACATCCATTGAAATCTGTGTTTTCCCTTCACAGTTTGGCAGCTGGCCCTGTTTGTTTTTCAAAGACAGATCACTACTTGCTGGCTAAGCTTTGCTGGGAAATAGATAATTTGTCAAACTCACTGTCTTAGGATGGAAAATTATGGTTACATGACCTCATCTCCTCTAATAGGATGTTCTGCCATCGATGTCATGGAATCTGAAATGTGTGCACTATAAGCATAGAAACCACTATAAATAGGTATCAGCTAGACCTCTGTTGCATTATTACTAGGGATTATGTATGAGTTCTAGTTCTCAATCCCTTAGGGACATATTTAAGTTGCAGGCAAAACTAGGCCAGAATTATATAACAAGCTTGCAGGTCAGTTTATACAATTTCAAAATAAAGCATTTTTAATCCAAGAATTTCAATTATTGTAAATTTTGGAAAGGAAGCAACTCCATGGGAAAAAAAATTACATAAGCAGAAACTTCTGCAAAGTGCAGTGGGACTTTTACACAGTTTTGTTAGTTTTGCTTGTAAAATGTTTTAGCTGATGTTTTTGCCTTCTCTAAGTTGCAAGAAATCAAATCCTTGTTCAAAGATGTGCAGTTTTGAGCCTGTGTGATTGCGAAGGAGTTGCAGGTGCTTCGCCCTTTTTTTTGCAGGAAACTTAAAAACGACCCTTAACCTTTTGTTGCTGAAGAACCATTTTGATCCCCTTAGTTTGTTTATTTATTTTATTTGACTAGACGTATATACCGCTTTTCACCGGATAAAAGCAATTTACATTGAACAAAAGAATTGTTACATCAAACAGGTAAATATCTTGGATACATAGAACAGTATTTATTTATTTAACGTGTCTTTTGTACCACTTTATCATTTCAATCAAAGCAGTTTACGCTGTAACTCAAACTTGGCAATGTCCATTAAACCAGGGACATTGATAACTTGGAATTTTCTGAGGCAATGGAGTAAACATTATGGTTAACGATCAATAGGATTATTCATAACAGATAACTTCCTAATTGCATAATATACATAATATGTGTATTAGCCAACTATTTTCAACCATTGAACTATATACAATCTGTTCACATCACTGCAAAGTCAATTTTACACATGGGATTTGCAGCGATATTCCAAGGGAAGCTATCTCAGTTTGCTTTCCTTTAGAAAAATGCCTCAGGTTGAATAAACTACAGAGATTTGTGCCCACCTTTTCTTTTGGCATTTTTTCATATAAAACAGCACGTAGATTCGAACATGTAATCTATTATTTCCCTTCCCCGAACAAAACAGGCCCCCAGGGACTGTTTATTTTCCACAGATTTGACTAAACAAACTATTTTACATCTCAGCCACGTGTTAAGGATGCATTTAGAGCGTCTAGCAAAAAGAATGTCAAAGTCAGGCTGCCCCGAGCTTCTTAGTCACAAGCAGCTTCGAGATCACCCTGCGCAACGCTACAGCGCTACCCAGCCGTACACGTCTCGCTGTCTTTCCCATTCTATTGCTGCTTATCTCAGGAAAGCTACTCAATATATTTACTTTCCTGGGGCCATATAATACCAACTGTGAATCATTTGAAACTTTTATGAAAATTGCTAACCTCTCATTAGTTTTGAGGTCAATAGATTGCACTCTGATTTCTAAGTCTGGGAATTATTGAGCTCCGCTCATCCTGAGAGGGGATCTTGTAAACTTTCCCTACCCTTCCTGGCTCAAATTGGCTTGGAAGGTGGAGCTTGGACTTCCTCTCACTCCCTTTCCCCTTACTCAGATTGGCATAGAATAGTGAAGGTTTATGAACTTTCCCTTTTCCCCCTTCATGTAATCTCTCTTACGCACATACTCGTTCTCTCACTAATACTCATGCACTTAGGGGCATGTTTACTAAGCTGCACTAGCTGTTGTTAGTGCTTCTCTAGCCCTCCTGTTGCTTTCTCCCTTCCTATCCTGACCTCACAATACATTCCTCTCTACACCTCATTCCTTCACCCTTCCTCTCTGATGTAACTTCCCTCAGTCTGCTCCCCAAGCCTTCCTCTTCTCTCTTTTCCATCTTTTCCACAGATTCTTCTCTTTCTTTCCTTCCAGCCTGCCTCTACCTCATCTCCTTCTCTGTTCCCCTCTTGCCACCCCAAACTCTTATCTGTAGCTCCGACAGCTTCCTACCATCATCCTCCCCTCTCTACCCTGCTTTTGCCCCATTCCTTCTCTCAACCCCACACTACACCCACCTCTTTGCGCTCCACTGCCCCCTCTTCTCTTTCCATTTTTGCTCCCTAAAAGGAGTAGAGGAGTAGCCTAATAGGTAGCACAATGGCTTGAGACCCAAGAGACCAGGGTTCAATTCCCACTGGCACTCCTTGTGGTCTTGGGCAAGTCACTTAACCCTCCATTGCCTCAGGAAAAAGCCAAGTTATCTGTCCCTGTTTAATGAACATTGGAGTGGAGGAGTGGCCTAGTGGTTGGGGCAAGGTACTTCAGGCCAGAGGGTCAGGGGTTCAAATCCCACTAGAGGACAGCAACCTTGGGCCAGAAGGACTGGGGTTTCTAGTCCCACAGGTGCTCCTTGTGGTCTTGGGCAAGCCACTTAACCCTCCATAGCCCATGTTCCCTGTAAAATAATTATCTCCAAGTTATAGTGCCCTGTTCAATGTAATTTCAGTTTGTTCAATGTAAAACTGCCTTGATATCATGAAAGGCAGTATATAAGAAATGTTAAATAAATAAATAAATTACCAAGTATAAGTTACAATGTAAACCACTTTGAAATGATAAAGCAGTATAAAAAACCCTGTTAAATAAAATCCCCTCTTTAGGCTTCCGATATAATCACACCAAAAAAAGGCTCTGGAATTAATAAGAGGTTTCCTCCTCCTACCACCGTGATAATTGATGACCCAAACTATTTTTTTTTCTTTTTTCAACAGTCCAGTGATCCAGCTGGTCTGGGCCAGTCCAGTTTTAGCATTCAGCAAAAAGGCACAGGCACACTGACACTTGCAGGGATGCTGATAAGCTGAGTTGGTGCTGGAAGTCAGAAGAGGCCCAGGGAGAGGAGTGACAGTAAGTCAGGACTCCAGGCTGGATCAGAATCAGATATTGCTGTTGTTTGGAGCTAGAGCAGGAGAGACATGTGAAAGCTGAGGTGCTCAGCTCAAGGATCCCGGCTTGGCTCCTTAATTAGCAGCATGGTACTGGCATCACTGTAGTAACATGACGAGAGCACACATCAGAGAAGGCATGAGAAAGTTTCCCCTGTCCTGCACATGACTCAGTGGTACAAAGTGGGTAGGTGCCGAAGCTGCAGCTGCGTGTCACATGCAGACGAGTGGGGGTTGTTTTGCGCCTTTTCTGGTGCCTTCTCTCCTGAAACATAGGATGCCTCAGGCTGCCACTGCAAACATTTATAATTTTTTGTATAGAATTTTCCCATCATGAAGGGATTCTTCCTTTCCTCAGGCCTGACACTCCCCAGCTTTCTCCCTTCTCAGGCTTGACCTCCCTCCACAACTAGCATGAAGTCCCATCTCTAGGCTTCATCTCCCTCCTTCCTGCACCCTGGCAATTCCCATTGTTTTGGCCCCAGATTTCTTTCTCTTTCCATCCAGCAGCAAGATCCCCCAGTCCTTTTTCCATCTCTATTTCTTAAATAACTCCTCCTGACTCACATAACCACATAGCTCTCTTAACCCTCCCCCCCCACCCATATAGACACCACAGGTCTTTCTCAACCCCTCCCCAGCACATGTTCCACCATAGGTCTCTCAATCCCCCCCCCATCACCACCACCACACCCCCCACCATAGCACTGTCTCAGTGCCTCCCAGTACTCACACTTCCATAGCTTTCTCACTCCATTCTAGTAGTCACCCCATTATAATTATCCCTCCCTCCATATCTCCTTCTGAACCCTCCTATACATCTCTCCAGCTCTTTTCTTCTCCACCCCTCCCCAACATACATTGAGGCTCCTTCCACTTCATACTATACTCCTTTCCCAGAGTAGTATTCTACATCTTACCCTTAATCTCCCCAACTCTTGTTCTCCTCAGTAGGCCCTTCTCAAGGCAATAAACCACATTTTCTTCACTACTCTGCTACCTGATGGCCCTCTCCCCAAAATTCCCTTCTCAAGCAACTTAGTACATAACATAGATGGACAGCTGATTCAGGGGTCCAGCAGGTGTAGCTTCATAGTGGTCATCCAGGGCCTCCTACCTCCTGCATTTTAATGGTGGATGATATGCAGCAGTTAGATAGGGAAGCATCCACAGTGGATTGCAGCCCTACTTAGGTAGGTAGGTACTTACTAGCATTTGGAAAGGAGAGGCATAACCTTGAGGTCCGGACTCATTGCTGGGAAGGCGAGGTGTGGCCTTGTGATCCTAATTCACCATTGGACAGGAGAGGCATGACCTTGTGGTTTGAGCTCTTGTGCATTTCTTTATCATAGACATAACTCCTATGGAGCTGTCTTGCAGCTTCTGGGCCTGCTCTATTTTATCTGGTCTGTTGCATTACAGGTGACCAAGGCACAAGAAAAAATAGCCATGTGATTTGGCAGAAGAGCTAGAGATTCATTGAATCCCCTGAAGGTCCTGACCGTATGCCACTGACTTTGAGAAATGTTCAGGATGGTTTCCCCGGGTACTCTCATTCTTTACTTCTAGAAAAGAGACTGATTATATTCACTGGACTTGAAGGATACTCCCACGCTTAAAGAGATACACCCCAATCACAAGACGTATTTCAGATTTTTAATAGAGAAACATCACTACCAATACCACATTCTGCCCTTTGGCCTTATGTGAGCATCTTGAGCCTTTACAAAGTGTATTGCCATTTTTGCTGCACATCTAAGCAGACTAGAGGTGTACATGGGAGGAGTGGTCTAGTGGTTAGGACAAGGTACTTCAGGCCGGAGGGCCGGGGGTTCAAGTCCCACCCGGGGACAGCAATCTCAGACTGGAGGGACTGGGATTTCTAGTCCTATAGGCACTCCTTGTGGTCTTGGGCAAGCCACTTAACCCTCCATTGCCCATGTTCCCTGTAAGTATTAGCATATGTGTCTCATATCCCCTCGTGTTAAATGTATCCCCCAATTGACCACTTTGACCCGGTGAACAGCGGGATATAAATACAGCTAAATAAATAAATAAAATAAATGTTTCCTTATGTGAGTGATTGGCTAGTCAAGAGTGTATTTCAAGAGGAGCCCATGGATCCATGCACACCACCATCCAAGTGTTATAGTTATTAAGCTTTGTCATAAATTATCCCAAGTCTCATTTAAGCCCGTCAACTTGTTTGGAATTTGTAGGTGCTCTATTAGGCATAACTCAAACAAAAGCCTTTCTTCCACAAGAAAGCATTACTATTCTGGTGTCCATAGGGGAGGAATTTTAGAAAAGTCAGCAGACATAGGCATGGGGCAGGTTGAGAATGTTAGGCCACATGGTCTAACCTCTGTGGTGAGCAAATTATTGGAAATGCTGCTGAAAGAGAAAATAGTGAGGTTTTCTGGAGTCCAATGGATTAAGGATCCGAGGCAGCATAGATTCACCAGAGACAGGTCTTATCAGACAAATCTGATTGATTTCTTTGACTGGATGACCAGGGATTTGGACCAAAGGAGAGCCCTAGATATGGTGTACTTAGATTTCAGTAAAGCCTTTGACACTGTTCCGCACAGACAACTTATAAACAAACTGAGCACCCTAAAGTTACTGATTGTGTTAGAAATTGATTGAGTGGGAGGCAACAAAGGATAGAGGGAGGAGTAGCCTAGTGGTTGGGGCACGGTACTTCAGGCCGGAAGGTCGGGGGTTCAAATCCCACTAGAGGACAGCAACCTTGGGCCGGAAGGACTGGGGTTTCTAGTCCCACAGATGCTCCTTGTGGTCTTGGGCAAGCCACTTAACCCTCCATTGCCCATGTTCCCTGTAAGTATTAGTGAATGTGTCTCATATCCCCGCGTGTTAAATGTATCCCCCAATTGTGTTGTGACCGCTTTGATTGAAGGATAAGGCGGTATACAAAACTGTCTAAATAAATAAATTAAATAAATAAATAAATGAAGTTCACTCTGAGGAGAAGGAGTTTACCAGTGGAGTGCCACAAGAATCTGTCCTTGGTCCGATTCTTTTTAAAATCTTTGTTAGTGATATTGTGGAAGGGATATTGGATAAGGTTTGCTTCTTTGCAGATCATAACAAAATCTGCAATAGAGTAGACACCCAGGAAGGTGTAAATAACATGAGAAGGGATCTAGCTAAGCTTGAAGAATGGTCTAGAATTTGGCAGCTGAGATTTAATGCTAAAAAATGCAGGGTCATGCATTTGGGCTGCAAAAATCCAAGGGAACGGTACAGTGTAGGAGGTGAAGTACTTCTGTCCACAAAAGTAGAGTGGGACCTAGACATGATTGTGTCTGGTGAACTTAAAGTAGCTAAATGGATAGAAAGGCTACAGTGAGAGTTAGAAGGATGCTTGGGGGCATAGGGAGAGGTATGGCCATCAGGAAAAAGGAGATGATAGTGCCTCTGTATAAGTCTTTGCTGCGACATCATTTGAAGTATTCCGTGAAATCCTGGAGACAACACCTTCAAAAGGATATAAACAGGTTGGAGTCAGTGCAGAGGGTGGCTACTAAAATGGTTAGTGGTCTTTATTATAAAGCATATGAGGACAGACTTAAGGATCTTAAAATGTATACTTTAGAGGAAAGGCGGGAAAGTGGAAATATGATGGAGATGTTTAAATACCTCTGTGGCATAAATGCACAGGAGGAGAGCCTCTTTTGATTGAAAGCAAGCTCTGCTACGAGGGGACATAGGATGAGGCTGAAAGGGGATCGACTCAGAAGTAATATGCGGAAATATTTCTTTACAGAAAGAGTGGTAGAAGAGTGGAATTGTCTCCCAGGGGAAGTGGTAGAGAAGAGGACAGTATCTGAATTCAAAAAAATATGGGACAAACACAGAGGATCTCTAAAGGAAAAAAAGAACACTATTGTAGTTGATATGGAAGGGCAGATTAAATAGGTCATGTGGTCTTTTTCTGCCATCATATTTCTATGTTTCCATGGCCTCAACAGTGCTCATAGGACCCTTGACATATCTCAAAATGAGACAAGCTCAATGGACTTTGACCACACAGTGGAACCAAGCTATTCAAAATCTCTGAGATGTCATATCTGTCACTGTACCCTTTGGAGGATTCTCTGACTTGCTGAATGGTGCATTCCAATTTGGTAAGAGGCATCCTTTTCCAAATTCCACCTTTACAAAGAGTACTCATAACAGATACAACCAAACTGGGCTGGAGAGTACCTATAGGTGGGCTTCAGACTTCAGGTTTCCGGTTCATCTAGGAAAAAGCATATCAGCTAAATTCCTTGGAATGGAGAACAGTTTGGAATGCTCTGAAGGCTTTTCGAGATAGGCTGTCCAGCCAAATTATATTACTATAAACTGACAATTAGGTTTGATGTATCATATCAGCAAGCAGTTGTGAACAAAGTCCTACTTCCTATGTTGGGAAACTTTCAGGGAATGGAATTTGGTCATCTCTTATGGGATGACTCTCAGCGCCATATACCTAGCATGGAAGGGGAATGCCCTAGCAGACAAGCTGAGTCATGTATTCCTACCACATGAGTGGACCTTAGACATGGAGATGGTATGAAGAATTGTTTTGGGAGTAGGCACCCCCTCAATAGACCTGTTTGCCACTCCTCAGAACAGAATACTTATAATACTTAATTATTTTTGAAAATAAAGAAAAGGCTTCTGCCAATGTAGAGAGGGGAGCTTTTCCTCTCCCCATCTCAGGTCGGCGGATCCCGACAGAAAAATGATAACTGTGAGAATATTGTCTCTCCTGTAAACGAATTCACGGGTATTATGTTTTGACTTTGTTTTTTTATTTATTGTGTGTCATTACATTTTCTGGAGGTTTTTTCTTTCATTACTCCTCAGAACAGGACAGTACCTTTCTATTCCACAGTAGGGACTGCGACGCTCCTGCCTGGGCCCTAGAGCTTACAGGCAGGAGTGGCCTTATATAATGTCTCTTTATGAATAAAGGTGGTACTGATCCCTCTGAATGCTGGGATTCGTAGTATACTTGTTTTTTTTTTTTAGGGATGAAAGTTGTAGTTGTGACTCGAGTGATAAGGCTTGCAAGAAATTTATCTGTTGTGGGGATATTTTCAACGCATTACAATTCAAAGGTGCATAACGTAAAGGTGCAACTTTCAACATAAAGGTGAAATCAGGAGGTCAGGAAAACAACTGAAATCAAATAGCTTTAACTCAGCTTTACACAGTCACGGTAGCTTCTACTCAGCTTTGCCTCGTGTGGTTGCTTGGGATTATTGCAGCCTCACAGTAACAGCTGTTCTCCTCACAGCGTGGCTTTACAGAAACAGGTGAAAACAATTTGTGAACTTTCACGGCTAGGCAACAGGTATAGCAAACGTTTTGTATTTTTCTCATACAAACTCCAGATGCTTCTTTACACTGTTACTCTCTAAAACATAAAGAGCAATCCATTGCACAAGGATCATAACTCAAGGTAGGCACATCATTATCTATCTGCATACATTCATCTGGGCTAAGGCAATTGTTCTCTTCATCAGGTTTCTTATGTTTCCCTGACTTTAGCTCCAGAAATTGCGGTTACCCAACTATGAGAGAGTGTCAAGAGGAGGATCCATAGCGGAGAGAGTTTGAGTATTCCGGAGGATCTCACCACGCATAGTGGATGAACGGGAGCTGAGATATACGGCGGGCCCTTCTTTACCCGGAAAGACCAATTCTCTGCGAGATGAGTATTTCGGATCCCAATCTTTGACTGTGACACAGTTTTACTGGAAAAAGCATAGTTTGAAAGTTGAACATTTTCTGAATGTATGCGGAGGCTGGCTTATAGGGCCTTATAGCCCCATGCAAATTGTGGTCATTAGACCTTTTAAATATATTGAATAAAATGGAGGGTCTGTTAATTGAGTATGTGTAGCATCCTCACGACAGACGATCCGACAAAAAATACTTCAGGACTTAGAGTTCTGTCTGTTATATAATGAGATATAGGCAAGACATCTTTTGGGATAAGTTGTGGATGGGCCTTCTTTTTGGGAATACATTGGTGGCTGTCCTATTGGCTTTTGTAACTTTACTGAAACTCTTTTAGAAGCAATTCAGCCTGTAGCTGCTCTTTAGCTGCTTGATAGTCTCCGGTAAGGGTCACACCCTTCCCCCACTCACTATCTGCTCCTGTTGCAGAGTGTAGCTTAGGGAGGTCAGCACAATAAAAGGGTTTCTCCAGCAAGGCATTAAAATTAGGAAATTCAGCTTTACCTTTATCAGAGACGGCATAAGAACAGGCACCTTTCTTCCAGGACTCTCTCCTCTCTAGAAACTCAGGAGCCTTATGGCTAGTTCTTCTGCTAGGGCAATTTCTCTCAGAAAAACTTCTTTCCTGTTTTGGTTCCTGGCTTTTATAGCACTGCTTGCCACCAGACAAAATACCTTTTCTCCAAGAGCTGGGTTTGCTAGCCTTCCCATGTTTAGGCTCTACCGTGTAGTAAGGATCTCCTTGAGAGTATATTGGGCTCCAAGGCTTACTGTTCCAGGGTTCTGCCTTCTCCCAGGGTTCTAGCGTTTTTCCCCTTTGATTCCAAGTTCCTCCTGAAGACTAACGTGCACTGGAAGCTGCTTCTCGTCTGCTTCTTTTCTTGCTGCTCTCCTTGTCAGCCTTGCTGCCTGCCTTGCCAGCCTTGCTGCCTCCTTTGCCAGCCTCGCTGCCTCCTCTGTCAATCCTGTCTGAGGATTTAAAAAGGGCTTCATTTCCCGGCACTCCCTGTCGTTCCCCTGGGCATGCCCAATCAGTGCTGAAGCCTAACTCCTCCCCTGGGCTGGGGCTTGTCTTCAGCTCAGCCGATAACTGTGTTTTTTCCAAGTCAGTTTTGGAAATCCTGTGTGTGTCATCCCTTCTATCAGGATTTTCCCCTATCTCCATTTCCTCTGGAGGGGAGTCTTCACCACAGGACATACAGCAAACTTGCCTTAGATGCCTTCATTCTAGAGTGGAAGTCCTTCTGTATTTGCATCCTCTGTTCTCCCTGATAGCAAAAACTCAAACACAGAAAGGCCCAGGAAACCATGATTCTCTTAGCCCCCTATTGGCCAAGACAATAGGGGGCCTGTTCTTCTGGAACTTTCATAAGAAATGCATAGAACTATGGGATCCCCCAATGCTGATCAAGCAGGCTCAGAGAACTCTGTTTCACCCACAACATAAAATCCCTTGCCCTCACAGCTTGGATGTTAAAGGAGTTACTTTGGCTTTCCTATACCTCCTTGACAATGTTTTATAGGTTATTCTGGCTTCCAGAAAAGATTTTACTAGACGTTCAGACAGTTTTAAATAGAAGAGGTATGCAAATTGTGTGATGAAAGGGCTGAGATCCCATTCCTGTACCACAAAAACGTATTGAATACCTTCTACATTTGTCTGAGCCAGGTTTAAAGACCAATTCCATTATGTTTATTTTAGTGAAACTGGAACATATCACCATCATGTAGAAGGTAACCCCATCTCAATGCAACATTTAGCTGTTTCATGAAGGTTTTCTTCTATTGAAGCCTTCTGTCAAGCCTTCCACAGTGTGATGAAATCTCCGTCTTGTCTTAACCTGGATGATGAAAGCTCCTTCTGTGAACTAAAGTACCTGACCTGGAAGGTCTTGTTTTTGGTGGTGGTAAATTCAGCATGCAAAGTAATTGATCCACCTTATACAAAATGTTACAACAGGGTGGTTCCACATACTCATCTAAAGTTCCTTCTTTAGGTAATGTTGAACTTCCACCTTTGCCAGTTGATTTTCCTGCCAATTTTTAAAAAGTAATGCCAATTTTTAAACAGGGTTCCAGGGGTGATCCGGAAAACTACAGACCGGTGAGCCTGACGTCAGTATCGGGAAAAATGGTAGAAACCATCATAAAGAACAAAATTACTCAACATGTAGATAGTCATGGCTTAATGGGAGACAGCCAACATGGAGTGGAGGAGTGGCCTAGTGGTTGGGGCAAGGTACTTTTCAGGCCAGAAGGTCAGGGGTTCCAATCCCACTAGAGGACAGCAACCTTGGGCCGGAAGGACTGGGGTTTCTAGTCCCACAGGTGCTCCTTGTGGTCTTGGGCAAGCCACTTAACCCTCCATAGCCCATGTTCCCTGTAAAATAGTTATTTCCAAGTTATAATGCCCTGTTCAATGTAATTTCAGTTTGTTCAGTGTAAACCGCACTGATGCAAAATAGCGTGGTATATAAGAGAATATAAATAAAATAAAATAAATAAATAAATAATGGCTTTAGACAAGGAAGATCTTGTCATACTAATCTGTGATGTTTTTTGGAAGGTGTGAATAAACAGGTAGACAAAGGTGAGTCAGTTGATATAGTGTATCTGGACTTTCAGAAAGCCTTTGACAAGGTCCTTCATCAGAAACTTTTGGCAAAACTAAAAAGACATGGGATAGGAAGTGATGTACTGTTGTGGATTAGGAACTGGTTAAAAGATAGAAAGCAGAGGGTAGGGATAAATGGCCAATTTTCCCAATGGAAAAAGGTTAATAGTGGAGTACCCCAGGGATCTGTGCTGGGTCCGTTGCTTTTTGACATATTCATAAATGACTTGGAAAAGGGAATAACGAGTGAGATTATCAAATTTGCAGATGACAGAAAACTATTTAAAGTTGTTAAAACCCAAGAGGATTGTGGAAAATTGCAAGAGGATCTTGATAAATTGGAAGACTGGGCATCCAAATGGCAGATGAAATTGAATGTGGACAAGTGCAAAGTTATGCACCTAGGAAAGGAAAACCCAAACTATGGTTACACTATGCAAGGTTCCACATTGGGAATCACCACCCAGGAAAAAGATTTAGGCGTCATCATAGATAACATGTTAAAACCCTCCAGTCAGAGTGCAACGGCGGCCAAGAGAGCAAGTAGAATGCTAGATATCATAAGGAAAGGAATGGAAAATAAAACAAAGAATATTATAATGACTCTGTATCGTTCCATGGTGCGACTGCATCTTGAATATTGTGTGCAATTCTGGTCGCCGTATCTTAAAAAGGATTTAGTGTTATTAGAAAAGGTACAGAGAAGAGCCACCAAAATGGTAGAGGATGGAAGGCTACTCCTATGAAGAGAGGCTAAAAAGTTTAGGGCTCTTCAACTTGGAAAAGAGACGGCCGAGGGGAGATATGATAGAGGCCTATAAATTAATGAATGGAGTGGAACGGCTAAACGTAGATTGATTGTTTACGTCATCAGAATATAAAAAGACTAGGGGAGATGCAATGAAGCTACAGGGTAACCTATTTAAGACTAATAAGAAAAAATATTTTTTTCACTCAACGTGTAATTAAACTCTGGAATTTGTTACCGGAGGATATAGTAAAAGCTATTAGTGTAGCTGGGTTTAAAAAAGATTTGGACAAGTTCCTGGAGGAAAGGTCCATAAACCATTATTAAAAGGGACCCAGGATATCACTGCTTGACCCAATACAAGCAGTGAGGAACCTGTGTCTTTTGGGTAGACTGCTAGGTACGTATGACCTAGATTGGCCACTGTTGGAAACAGGATACTGGGCTTGATGGACCTTGGTCTGACTCAGTATGGCATATCTTATGTTTTATGTTCAATCTTTTTCCCTAGGCTTACATCACAAAGTTGAAAGTGCATCACACACATTTGACTGTAAAGAGAACTTTAGCCTTCTACTTGGAATGGACTAAAGCCCTTAGAAAGTCTGCCTAGTATTTTGTTTCTTTTGACCCTATTAAGCTGGGGACTGCCATCAATAAACATATTTTATCCGTATAGGCAGCAGATTATATTTCCTTCGCTTATGCCCAGGAAGGTTTGACTCTTGAGGGACATGTCGTGGCTCATAATGTCAGAGCTATGGATGTTTGGGTAGCCCATTTGAGATCAGTATCCATGGACGGAAGTTGCAAGGCTTCAACATGGACTTTGGTTCATACATTCATGTCATACTGCTGTCTAGAAAGAGATTCCTGATGCAGCAGCAGGTTTGGCCAGTCCATCTTCCAGCATCTCTTTCGGGATTAGAATCCAAGCTCTATCATCCCTCTCCCCTGACAGTTTTCCTTTAATTCCCAAGCTGACTTCCAAAAAAAAAAAGAGAAAAATATGAAAAAGGCTAGTTGCTTCAAAAAATTGTTAGTGTCTGCGTGGTGCAGTGCCTTGCATGTTGATTATTTTCCCCTTTCTCTGCTGAAGGTGGTCTATCTAGGCAGTCCCATGTTTTGAGGACTGGTATTCAGCCTGGCCTTGGAGAAAATTGGATTACTTACCTGTAACGGGTGCTCTCACTGGACAGCAAGATACAAGTCCTCACATACCTCTCCCTAGCCCCCCCCCCCCCCACCAAGGAGTTGTATTGTACTCTAAGCTATAACTTTAGACTGAGATGGTCCCACATTACAGTGACAGGCATGAAGTGATGCACATGCATGGTGAACCTCTCAAATGCTTTGAAAGAGATGAACTGTTTCTCATACTGGGCTCTGTTGATGACGAAGAACACCTGCTACAGGTAAATAACTAATTTGGTTTTATTAGCTCACCTGCTCATACACAATCCTTTTGCTGTGAAAGGAAATCATAACACTATAAGTCTATAGTAAAACTTCATATCTTGATCATTAATTATACTGACATATTGTAAATACTGTTTAATTACCAGTGAAGTGCATCTTAGAAACCTGCTATAATGAGAACTAAAACTGATGGCAATTAAACTGGCTATACTCTGAAAGTCTGTTGGGTTTCATGATATATTTAATATGCAAAGTTTTATATCATTATTATTACCATTATTTAAAGAGGATTCTTGTCTAAAGGAGTTCACAGACACAATACATAATTATTATTACCCATTTACAATTGATAACTTGTTTTGTATAATTCAAAAAGCATAAAAAGTAAAACAGCCATATTTATTTAGCTGCATTTATATCCTGCTTTTCACTGGGTCAAAGTGGTTGGGGGACACATTTGAACAGAGGGGATATGAGACACATACACTAATACTTACAGGGAACATGGAGGGTAAGGTGGTTTGCCCAAGACCACAAGGAGCACCTGTAGGACTAGAAGCCCCATTCCTTCTGGCCCAAGGTTGCTGTCCTCTAGTGGGATTTGAACCACTGACCTTCTGGCCTGTGGTGCCTTGCCCCAACCACTAGGCCACTCCTCCCTGACCCATATATACTGCAATTTCACTTTGGAAACCATTAATTATCCCATATCTCACAGGCAGATACCTTAGATCAAACTAGTTCTTGTAAAAGCAAAATAAACATCTAGAGCATTTCTCGTGTGTCTCTTAGATGGGATGTTTCAGATTTGTGTTTGAGCCATCCAGTGCAATTTTACGTGCACACACCTGTCCAGCACCTTCAGAATTTTCTACCACTGGGTGGACTGTGTTACCCTTTACAGATATAATTTTTGGACAGCATATTCAACATGAATTCCTAATGGAAGCATAATGATTAGTAGTTCATTTTTTGAAGTATTTATAATGCATACATTTAGGGCTAAAGTTACTAACGTGTGTATCACTAATGTGAGTTATTTTACAGCAGGTCCCATTTTGTGAAATGATGTTCACATATGCAGTTGTGATAGCACACGTTAGAAACTCTAGCCTTTAGCTGTTCATTTTTTTAGCTATTTTAAAAGGTGATTTTGGGAGGGAGGGTTCATTCCTGAATGTTCATTTCCTTCACTCTCTCCTTGCTCATTCTGTTTTCTTATCCCCAAGTCACTGGGCAGTAGACCTAGTGACTGAAGGAAGAACCAATAGCAGCTCATGTAGCCGAGGAGTTCTCCAGACAGAAAAATGGGCAGCAGGTCTAAGGCAAGCATGAAGGTGAGGGCAGATTAAGAGAACATGGGGGAGAACCAAGGGCCCGATATTCAACGCTGGCAACTAGGTGCAAATATAGCTGAACACTGAACCTGGATATTGAATGCCAGCATCATAGCCGGCCCCAACATTGAATATCTGGGATCACTGCATAGCCTTCACCGCCACAGTAGCTAACCAGGCAGCGGTATTGAGCCACTATCTGGTTAGCTCCTATGGGTAAAACTAGACCAGCTTTTGCTGCGCCTAGTTTTACACATGTGTCACTAATCGGGTAGCAGAGCGACTGTCACCTCCCACAACACGCCCCGGAACACCTATGACACACCCCGATGCTAAGCGGTTAGCGTTGGAGCATGTAGTGGCATTAGTAGGGGATATGGGATATGGTATACAGGTCTGTAAATCATGTAAATGCCTTTTAATACTGGGCCCCAAGTTTTCATTGATGCCCATCAAATACAAATACCTCCCAACTTTGCCCAAAGCAGTTTAAGTGTCCCTACAAGACTTCAAACATGTCACTTTGGTCAGATGTAATCAAGATTGAAGGACTAGAAAAAGGGACTGTTACTTCTGGAGAGAGATCTGCAACTGTGAGTATATACTTCTGGTAATTTTCTAAAAGGAATTCTTTGTATTAAAGCTAATTAATCTGTGAACCCACTATTTTTGTGAAATCAGTCAGGGCCTAGTAGCATCAGTTTAAGTTTAAATTTAAAACACAGAGGAGAACTTTCTGGTTACATTTCATACCCAGCAGAGAGCTTGTAGTTTAAATTTAATAAGTCACTCAGGGCCTAGTAACAGCAAAGTACTTTTAGTTTAAATTTAAAACACAGAAGAGAGCTTTCTGGTTAAATTTAGAACCCAGCAGAGAGCTTGTAGTTTAAATTTCATAAGAAGTTAGAGCCTAGCAGCAGCTAAGAGCTATAATTTAAATCAAATCAGAATATAGCTTACCTCAGCAGCACAAGACAGGGTACTGTGTTGTAGCCCTCTTTTAATAAGTGTTATTTCCCACCCACCCCTGGGATAATCGTAGCTTTATAGGTACTTACACATCTTACAAGACAGGAGGTGCTCTCAGGTGAAGCTCATTACCCAAATCAGTCATACACTAAGGACCTGAGATTAGTTAAGCTTCAGGTGAACAAGGTATATTACACGTATTAGGTACAGTTTTATTAGTATAAATATCCATAGCAACCCTTAGTAAGTAAAGAACTTAGATCTAAACACAAACCTAAACTAAGATGCAGACAGCAGTCCAGCAGCGGGATGGGGGCTTTCCAGTCTTTTGCATTGAGTGTCACATGTATGATTTTCTCACAGTTGGTGAGAGGTCTTACGTGTGCACTAGGTGCAAGGAGCTCTTTGCTCTCAGGGAACGAGTCCGTTCTCTAGAGGCTAAAGTAGCAGACTTGGAAAGCATAAGACAGACAGAGAGGAACATAGACGAGACCTACAGGGATATAGTCCTGAAGTCCCACCTCCAGTCTGGCAGCATCCCTGTTGCCATGGAGGAGAGAGGTCACGTGACAGGAGAGCATCACCCTGGTGTGGCAGGAAGTGATCCTGTAACTAGGACCTGTCCTCCAGGTGATGTAAAACCCTCTCGCACCGAGGAAGATTCTCCAGGGCCATGTGCCCATGAGGGAAGGGTTAGGACCGCCGTTATAGTTGGTGATTCGATCATAAGGCATGTAGATAGCTGGGTGGCTGGTGGATGTGAGGATCGCCTGGTAACATGCCTGCCTGGTGCAAAGGTAGCGGACCTCACACGCCACCTAGATAAGGTCTTAGATAGTGCTGGGGAGGAGTCTGCTGTCTTGGTACATGTTGGTACCAATGACATAGGAAAATGTGGTAGGGAGGTTCTGGAGGCTAAATTTAGGCTTTTAGGTAGGAAGTTGAAATCCAGAACTTCCAGGGTAGCATTCTCCGAAATGCTTCCTGTTCCACGCGCAGGACCCAAAAGGCAGGCAGAGCTCCGGAGTCTCAATGCGTGGATGAGACAGTGGTGCAGAGATGAGGGTTTTGGATTTGTTAGGAACTGGGGAACATTCTGGGGAAAGGAGGGGCTCTTCCGAAGGGATGGGCTTCACCTTAACCAGGATGGAACCAGGCTGCTGGCATTAACCTTTAAAAAGGAGATAGAGCAGCTTTTAAACTAGATATTAGGGGAAAGCCGACAGTCGCCCAAGAGCGTATGGTTCGGAAGAATGTATCTTTGAAGGATACTACCAAAAGCAGAGAGGTTCCACAAAAGAGTAAAGTAGCCCAAATGCCCTCAAGTATGGAGCAGACGGAGCTTAAAGATCCTAAATTACCCATGTCTAACAATAGCCAAATTAATATGAATAAAATACATTCTCTAAAATGCTTGTATGCAAATGCTAGAAGTCTAAAAAATAAGATGGGAGAGTTAGAATATATAGCACTAAATGAAAGGTTAAATATGATTGGAATATCAGAGACATGGTGGAAGGAGGACAACCAGTGGGACACTGTGATACCTGGGTACAAACTATATCGTAATGATAGAGCTGATAAAATTGGTGGAGGGGTTGCTCTCTATGTTAGAGAGGGCATTGAGTCAGAAAGGATTAAAGTTTTGCAGGAAACAAAATCTGCTGTAGAATCTATATGGATTGAAATTCCATGTGAAAGGGGGAAGGCAATGGCAGTGGGGGTGTACTATCGAGTGCCTGGCCAGAATGACCAAATGGATGATGAAATGCTCAAAGAAATCAAGGAAGCTAACAAAAGTTACAGCACAGTAATAATAATGGGTGATTTCAACTACCCCGGTATCGATTGGGTCAGTGTCACGTCAGGACATGCTAGGGAGATAAAGTTCCTAGATGAAATAAATGACTGCTTCTTGGAGCAGCTGGTTCATGAACTGACCAGAGGGGAAGCCATATTAGACCTAATCCTCAGTGGAACACCAGATCTAGTGCAAGAGATAAGGTTGTTGGGGCCACTTGGCAAAAGTGATCATAGCATGATCGCCTTTGATTTAATTAGTGGAGGAGGGATAGTAAGGAAATCCACAGTACTACCTTTTAACTTTCAAAAGGGAGCCAATGATAAAATGAGGAAAACAGTTAAGAAAAAACTAAAAAGAGCAGTTGCAAAGGTTAAAGACGTACATCAGGCTTGGCTGTTGTTGAAAAATACTATCTTGGAAGCCCAGACCAGCTGTTTTCCACGCTTTAAGAAAAGTGGAAGGAAGTCCAAAAAACTGCCAGCATGGTTTAAAGGTGAGGTCAGAGAGGCTGTTGTTGCCAAAAAAGCATCTTTCAAGAAATGGAAAAAAGAGCCAAACGACGAAACCTGGAAACAGCACAAGCACTGGCAAGTCAAATGCAAGGCATTGATAAGGCAAGCAAAGGGAGAATTTGAGAAGAAGCTTGCTGCAGAAGCAAAAACACGAAGTAAAGACCTTTTCAAGTACATTCGTAGCAAAAAACCTGTGAGAGAGTCAGTTGGTCCATTAGATGATAAAGGGGTTAAAGAAGCACTAAGAGGCGACAAGGCGATAGCGGAGAGATTGAATTAATTCTTTGCTTCAGTCTTTACTGAGGAAGATGTAGGGATGGTTACCCATGACTGAAGTGGTATTTAAAGGTGCGGAAGAATTGAAGGAAATATCGATACATCGGGAAGATGTATTACAACTATTAGATAAACTGAAGAGTAGCAAATCACCTGGGCCGGATGGTATACATCCAAGGGTGTTGAAAGAACTGAAATACGAGATTGCAGACCTGCTATTAGTAATCTGTGAACTATCATTAAAATCATCTCTAATACCTGAAGATTGTAGGATCGCCAATGTAACACCAATTTTTAAAAAGGGTTCCAGGGGTGATCCGGGAAACTACAGACCGGTGAGCCTGACATCAGTACCGGGAAAAATGGTAGAAACCATCATAAAGAATAAAATTACTCAGCATGTAGGGGGGGCGGAGCCCGATGTCCAGCGGGATGGTCGCATAACGCTGAGGCTCCCGAGAGGCCTACTCAGAATCCTGAATTAACACCGGACATACTTGAATTTCTGCTCTGATCTTACCGGGGCACATTGGTGAGATGGCGGGGACCAAACCTACGCGCCTGGAATTTGGATCTCCAGCGGCTTCTCACGGCAAACGCTCCAAAACTGAACCTCCGTCCCCGCAGAAGGGGCTGGCTCTGCGCGAGGGCCCCGAAATGCAGCAGGAAATCCTCGCAGAGATCAGAGGGGTTAAGGACCTCGTGCAGTCAAACGGGGAAGCACTCCGCAGGCTAGAGGGGCTCTCCTCACGTCAGGACAAAATGGAGAGCATATTAGACTCCCATGTGGTCCGGCTGTCCAAACTCGACAAAGTTGAACGTCAGGTGCGGGCCTTGCAGAAAGAAGTGGAAGATGGCAATAATAGAGCGCGCCGCAACAACCTACGACTAGTGGGCATACCGGAGGGAGCGGAATCGGGAGACATGAAGGAGTTTTTATATAAAATCCTCCCTTCCCTGCTCCAAATCACCTTTACCAAAGAATTGGAGATCGATCGCGCTCATCGTGTACCCACAAACATAACGCTCAACAGGAAGGCCCCGCGGCCTATCATCTTTCGACTTTTGAGATATCAACATGTGGAGCAAATTCTCAGCGCCTCTCGAGCAAAGGGCCATATGGAGTTTGAGAGCCACAAGATCTCCTTCTATCCTGACTTGGCTAAACCTACGGTTGATCGCCGAAAGCGCTTTCTGGAATTCCGGCCGAGGCTTCAACAACTACAAGCACGCTATGGCCTGATGTACCCGGCCAAGCTCCGAGTCACGCTTCACAATCAGACAAGAACATTTGAGGACCCTGATCTACTAGCGGAGTTTTTGGATGCTAAAGAAGCCGACTTGATGCGCTGACTTCCAGAGTATTCCTACCAGTGTTCTCATATCCGCTGTACCTGCCATCTTGGATTTGCCACGGTTCAGCAAAGAGTCTGTCGAGGGCGGTTTGTTGCCTTATTTTGATGATATTTGTGACCCGACTCCATCTACCCAGAGTAGCCTCGATGAATATCAGAGACAGTGTTAATTATGGACTCTGGTGTTTCTTCTCTTTTTTCATGTCTCTATCTTCCTCTCTAGGGCCTCCTCCCGCAGACATATGGTCGCCATATTCATTGGGGGTTTTGCTTCTTCTCTAAGTTACTTTGGTACATGCTTTTCAATATGGGGTGTATTAGCCAGCATACTCGGTGATTATGTCATTGTTGTACAGATTCTGCTTATGTTGTACGTTTTCAAGCGCCCTTACCTAAAATGTCTATTACCGATTGATGGCACCATGTAAGATTTTATCATTGAACGTAAAAGGCATCAATAATCCGATAAAACGGAAGAAAATCCTGAGCTATCTAAGTCATGAAGCTGCGGACCTGATTTTCCTCCAAGAAACGCATTTAAATTCGAAGGAAACTCTTAAACTCAATGTTAAACCTTACATGGTGGCCGCCTATTCCCCAGCTGTTTCTAAGAAATGTGGGGTTGCCATCCTGGTTAGGAAATCTCTGCATGCTACTGTTATTGCGACTAGCTCAGATACAGCAGGTAGATGGTCCAGGGCTCACCTCAAGATAGGTAACCTTGAAGTTACATGTATATGCCTTTATGCTCCTAATGTAGATGACCCTGCCTTTTTTGCTACCATTGCTCAGGTTGCGCAGGCCTCTGCTAATACTTCATTGATAATTGGGGGGGATTTCAACTTAGTTCTTGATCCCCTGATTGACAAACAGCCGCCTAGGACAAGTGGTCCCCCCAAGAGTCACACCACGCTTACCTCTGTGATAAAAGATCTTGCTTTAGTCGATCTATGGAGGTTACTACACCCCAATGAGCTTGACTTTACCTTCTTCTCTTCCCCTCATAAATCCCAGTCTCGCATAGATTTCTTTCTAATATCAAAACTGTTAGTTCCTCAGGTGGACACTGCAAAGATTCACTCCCAACATATCTCAGATCACGCTGCTATTTCTTTTCAACTACACACCACTACGCCCCAAGGGAATTCGGGGGCCTGGTTCTTTGATAGAGCCCTATTAACTCAACCAGAGTTCCAGTTAGAAATTCGAGCAGCTATACAAGATTACTTCCACTTTAATCTACCCCAGGATACTGCAAATTGGGCTTGGTGGGAGGGTTTTAAAGCGGCCATTCGTGCAACGATCACTAGTTATCAAATTCGCCTGCGGAAACAACGCAAACAGCAGCTCCTTATACTTGACCAACAAATCAAAGCAGGCGAACGAGTTCTAACTTCACGTACTGATCCATGCGTCTTAGTTCGCTTACAGCGTCTCCGTTTTCAATATAATGCAATCCTCTCAACTGCAGCTTCTAAGAGTATTGCACTTCAACAAGGGACATACTACCGTGAAAGCAATCGAGCCGGTCGACTTTTAGCCAACGCCTTGAAAGGTCAAAAAGAAGCCAAACGTGTAGCAGCCCTTCGAGCCCCACAGGGAGGGGGCATACTGACTACAGACTCCGATATCGTAGAACTCTTTCGGGATTTCTATACCCGTCTATATCAATCTGAATGTGAGTTCTCATCAGAGACCTTCGAGCGCTTGTTTTCTGGTATTCAGCGGCCGACCCTTTCTGAAGCAGATAGGGATGCGCTGGATGAACCCTTCTCTACTTCAGAGATTCACTCTGCCCTAAAACGAACAGCCTCGGGTCGAGCCGCCGGGCCTGATGGTCTCCCGACAGAATTCTACAGAACGTTCAGTGCAGATTTAGTTCCCTACTTAAAACTTTATTTTACTGCCCTTGCGGTAGATACATCCTCTTTGGGATCCTTTTCTGCAGCTAATGTGGTAGTTTTTGAGAAAGAAGGCAGAGACCCGCTGCTAACCGCCAACTACTGTCCAATCTCCCTACTTAATGCCGATTATAAGATCTTCGCAACGATCTTGGCCACCCGGCTATCTGACAGGATGGCCACCTTAGTCCATCCCGACCAATGCGGTTTTATACCCGGCCGCTCCACCGCTGACAATGCTCGGACCTTGTGCCATGTGCTATCCAGTGCTGCCAATTTAGAAGACCCATGGGTGGGTCTTTCCCTAGATGCTGAAAAAGCCTTTGATCGCCTAGAATGGCCCTTCTTATTTGCAGTTCTCCGATGGTATGGCTTTGGGGAGGGCTTCCTCCGATACCTCCAAGTCATGTATTCTCAACCCGTTGCCAGTATTTGTGTAAATGCCATTAAGTCTCGGCCTTTTAATCTCCAAAGAGGCACGCGTCAAGGCTGCCCCCTATCACCAATGCTCTTTGATCTAGCTCTTGAACCCCTCGCCCTCCTTATTAGACAGTCCGCACGTATTCGAGGTGTCCCCTTCAGTCACAGAGAGATTAAACTATCTGCATATGCAGATGACCTTATGCTCTTCGTATCCCTTGATTCGGTCCCAGCTGTCTTGGACCTGATTGATGGATATTCGCAATTATCGGGCTATAAAATAAACTGGACCAAATCCGTAGCATTCCCACTGAACCGCTGGGTACATGAGGCTGACATGCAGGCCTTTCCTTTCCTTTGGCAATCCCGCATGGTGAAATATCTTGGGGTCCACTATTGTTCTCCTTTAGAAGACACTATTAGTTTTAATGCCAAGGAGGTAGTCTCCAAAGTCCGTGAGCTCACAAATCGTTGGTCTCCCTTATCCCTTACATGGTGGGGCCGCCTAGAAACCGTGAAAATGATGATAGTCCCCAAAGTGAAATATCTTGGGGTCCACTATTGTTCTCCTTTAGAAGACACTATTAGTTTTAATGCCAAGGAGGTAGTCTCCAAAGTCCGTGAGCTCACAAATCGTTGGTCTCCCTTATCCCTTACATGGTGGGGCCGCCTAGAAACCGTGAAAATGATGATAGTCCCCAAAGTGAACTATATTTTAGAAATGCTGCCCTGCTTACTCCCGCTACACACTTACAAAGACATTGAGGGCCTTCTCGTCCGTTATCTCTGGCAGGGCAAACCACCAAGGGTAGCTAAACAAAAACTACAGTCTGTGAAGGAACTAGGGGGTACCCGCTTTCCTGATTTTCTTAGATATCATCAAGCCTTCCTACTTAAACAAGGTGCCCGATGGCTAGCTGCCTCAACAGACAACAGACCAGTTTGGCTTGACATAGAAGAGGAGCTTAGTAGCCCAATTCCGTTGATCCATCTCCCCGGTATGTCCCATCAAGTAGACACCCGCCATCCCCCAATGATTGTCGATACTCTTGCGGCCTTTAACACTCTCATTCTGTCACTGGTCCCAAACGTATGTCCTCAGGACGGACTCCCGCTGTGGAATAACCCCAGAATTCAAGTCCTAAATAAAACGATCGCATGGAAACCCTGGTACTCTAGAGGGATCTGGACACCCCAACAGCTCTTCTCTGCAGCTCGTTGGAAGACCTTTTCTGATTTACAAAAGGAATTTGCGTTACCAGCGAAACATTACTTTCAATTGATGCAGCTTCAACACTGCCTCAAAAGTGCTCAAATCCTGCCGCCCTCTGCCCCTACTGAGGACGGGCTATTAGAACTAATTCACTCTATTAGTAGTACACATGGGGTAGCCTCTAACTTTTATAAACTATTATGTCAGGGTACCGATACTGCTACTTGTAGAGCTCAACAAGCCTGGGAACGCGAACTGCAAACCACCTTAACCCCTGTGCAATGGAGCGTTTTCTGGAGCAAAGTAGTGCGGGTTTCCCGATCTGCCTCTGTTACCCAAACTCTCTTCTTTTTTGCACATAGATGTTTTTATACTCCAGAAAAAATAGCCAAATGGAACACAACTGCTAGGGACCAGTGTTGGTCTTGCCATACTGCTGTGGGAACCCTCGCTCATGTTATTTATGAATGTCCTCAACTACAGGTTTACTGGGGGCGGGTCTGGGGTCGTATTCAATCCATATTACACCTCCACGAGCCTCTTTCTTGGAAGATTGTGGGACTCCGCTCAGTGGCGGAGGTCCCCTCTCTTCCTAAGAAGGGTCGCTTTCTCCTTGATTTCATGCTGGGTATAGCCATATGTTTAATCACGAGAAATTGGAAGGATAGCTCTCGAATTACTGCCAATGAATGGTGGAACCTCGTCTGCTTATATAGTAAATATGAGCAGATATCTCGGAGAGCTATTCCCCATATCCAAACTCACTCTCGTTTGTCTAAATGGCAGATGCTCAATGATTATGTACAATCTGCTCATTGCTCCGACATGTCTGTTTAATGTATACTCATCATGTTTCAGATCACCGGTAGGTTTTGTACCACAATAATGTCAGTACACGCCCGTTTTCGGGAATGATTAGTTTCTAGAGAAGAAGCAGGGGGGAGGGGGGTGGTAGGGGTTTACTTTGGTGTATGTATCACATTCTATGTATGTATCTGTCTTTTAGCTGTATGTCTTCCTTTCCTTTGTTGTTATAAAACGAAAATAAAGAATTAAAAAAAAAAAAATTACTCAGCATGTAGATAGTCATGACCTAATGGGAGACAGCCAACATGGCTTTAGATAAGGAAGATCTTGTCTTACTAATCTGTTATGTTTTTTTGAAGGAGTGAATAATCAGGTGGACAAAGGTGAGTCGGTTGATATTGTGTATCTGGACTTTCAGAAAGCCTTTGACAAGGTCCCTCATGAGAGACTTTTGGCAAACTAAAGAGTCATGGGATAGGAGGCAGTGTACTATTATGGATCATGAACTGGTTAAAAGATAGAAAGCAGACGGTAGGGCTAAATGGCCAATTTTCCCAATGGAGAAAGGTGAATAGTGGTGTACCCCAGGGATCTGTGCTGGGTCCGCTGCTTTTTGACATATTCATAAATGACCTGGAAAGTGGAATAACGAGTGAGGTTCTCAAATTTGCAGATGACACAAAACTATTTAAAGTTGTTAAAACCCAAGAGGATTGTGAAAAATTGCAAGAGGATCTTGATAAATTGGAAGACTGGGCATCAAAATGGCAGATGAAATTTAATGTGGACAAGTGCAAGGTTATGCACCTAGGGAAGAACAACCTAAACCATGGTTACACGATGCAAGGTTCCACATTAGGAACCACCACCCAGGAAAGAGATTTAGGCGTCATTGTGGATACCATGTTAAAACCCTCGGCCCAGTGTGCAGCAGCGGCCAAGAGAGCAAATAGAATGCTAGGTATGATAAGGAAAGGAATGGAAAATAAAACAAAAGATATTATAATGCCTCTATATCGCTCCATGGTGAGACCGCACCTTGAATATTGTGTGCAATTTTGGTCGCCGTATCTTAAAAAGGATATAGCGATTTTAGAAAAGGTTCAGAGAAGAGCCACCAAAATGGTAAAGGGTTTGGAAGGATACTCCTTTGAAGAAAGGCTAAAAAGGTTAGGGCTCTTTAACCCCATCTTGTGATCATCTGTAGACTGCTGATTTGCATGTGCAGTGCATCATGGGTATGGGTGGGTTAACCCTATCCTGGTAACCACAGCAGACTGTTTGTGTGGTGACATGCAGTCCTTCTGTAGCCAGCCAGGGGCTTGTTAGTAGCTGTAGCCCACTGGTTACTTCACTGCCTGTGGCGCCAGAGGTCATGGGTTCAAACCCACAGTGGGGTTATTTGATAGGGCTATCCGGAGCATTGTCAATTTTTAATGTACATTAGTGCTGCCAGCAAAAACACCCTCAGAGTACTGTAACCATAAGGTGCCTCAGAAGGCGCTTTATAGGGCACCCTATAAAGCGCCTTCTGAGACACCTTATGGTTACAGTCCATATAAGGTACCTTATAAGTTGTCCTATGGAGCGCCTTATAGGGTGCCCTATAGGGGACATTATAGGGTGCCGTGGCAGACAGTGCACTTTATAATGTGCCCTATGGAGTGCCTTATAGGGTGCCTTATGTGGCACCTTAGGTTATGGCACGTGAGGGTGTGTTTGCTGGCAGCAATAATTAAAATACAAATAAAATGCCTCAAGAAACAATACTTACATGTCAAAGCTGATGCCTCTGCCAGCCTTATGCATTAGGCACACTGGGGGATCAAACTCATGACCCCTGTATTATCAGTCAGTGTATTAACCATTGTACTACACCTCTGTTTCTGTGTTTGCTTGTCTGGGCGCCTACTTAAGATTACCGCGCGTTAATGCGCTTAGCGGCGCTTAGCCCGTTAATGTGCGCAGCAGCGCGCGTTATCGCGCGATAATCCCGTTTTGCTACTTTAAGACTGAAACGCCCACTCCTTATATGGCAGCCTGTACACTATCGCCGGGCGCACATTAAGATGGTTTAGTAAACATACCCCATAGGTCATAGCATTCTCTGCATATGCTTTGCCCAAACACCTCTCCCATGCACACACCTACCAAACATATGAACCCTCTCACTTAACAGAATAGCAATTGCCCAAAGTGTGCTGTAAGTGCTGATTCACATACATAAATCCTTTCAAATAGGGACTTACAAGGAAGGGATCCAAGATGGTAGATTGTGAAATGCTTGAACATGTTGATGCTCTTTTTCCTTACGCTGCCGTATGTATTTTTCTTGGTTCTTGCTTATAAAGAACAGTAAAAGGAAAGGGAAGGTCCAGGCAAGTAACCAAGGGGACTCTCTCTCCTAATTAACCCTTGATCAAGCAGTGTATGATGGTATCAGATTTATCCTGTCAAAAGGACATTTCCCTCACTGACAATATGGAGAAGAGAAGTTCATCTTGCCCTGAGGATGTGTTGTTAAGCCTGGAAGTTAAAGTACCCGCCCCTCATCCCCCCTCCTTTATCTTCATTGATGAGTTCATCATTTGAGAGCACCATAGTGAGAAAGTTATCCTTTGAATATCAAATGCTTTCCCCAGAGGACAATTTAGATGCTCAAGTTATTGGTAGAAGAAATATGAGAAAGAGCAACCCTATTTGTGACTTTTGCGTTTGAATCTGATAAGAATTCAATAATGAAATTATGTTTTTAAAATAGAGAAACTTTGTTTAGGGCCAGTGAATATAATGCTTTCTGGATCTTTGCCAGAGAACACAGAGATGGAAAGGGAATTGGATTTAGCTCCAGGTGAGTTACCTGAGGCAATGGAGGGTTAAGTGACTTGCCCAAGATACTGTAACAAGGCACAACTAGGTGTTCTTCAACTAGATGGACAGTTCTTTTTGAATTTCCTGCAAATTGTTTGATATGGGGGTTATTCCGAGGCACAAATAGTGGGGATGGATGGTTCTGCGGGGAAGTTAGTCGGGGGTGGAGAAGAGGCAGCCCGGTGTTGGAGAGTGGACGGGCAGTGGGTGGTCGCTGGCCCTGGGCATACAGGGCAGATTCTGATGTTGGCTTTGTACGTCCAGGGCCAGCGAAATGTCTGGGGATGTTATTCCACTCCTTTGGTGGAATAACTTTCCTGAATATGTCTTTTTGGCTGCTCCAGGGTGCGTAAGGGGCTGGGGGGGGGGGTCAAAAGTTAATTCCCTGCAGCCCGACCCTGGCCTTAGGAGGCCGGATCAGGGGTTAGGCTGTGGAGAATTAACTTTTTGTGCGGCGGCCAGCATGGTGGCATTTAACTGGAGCCATGGTGCCGCAGCTCCATTTAAATGCCCTGAGATAGTTAGGCTTTGCTGTACATGCCGGCTGGGACTAAATCACAGTCCTGGCCTGCACGTATAGTGCTGGTTGCGATTCTGATCCTGCGGGGCTTGATGTGCCCTGTGGAATCAGAATCGCGATCTCCTTTGTAAGTCTGGCTCAGCCCGGATGTACAAAGAAGATCTACGTCCAGCACAGAATCGGGACCTATATTTTTAATGATCCTGAACAACTGAAAGATTTTCATTTGAAAAAGAGTTCTACTAAATTATATGACTGTATGGTTTTCTCGTATTTTCACTGTCTTATGTGAACTAAAAATGTCTTCTTTCTTTTTATAATTTATTTTTTTAATCTTTTCCCTTATATTTTGATTGATGAACTTCCACCCCTCCCCCTTATTGTGGGTTTGATAGAAGATGATTAGCCCATGTTTATTTTCTTGGGTTTTGGCAGCAGGATAGGAAGAAAGGAGTGTGGAGTACATGGCTGGAGTACATGGGGTGAGGAAGAAGGAAACAGTTGGGTACGCCATGCAAGTGGAAAGAGGATGTGAAAAAGGTACGGGTAGTGTTTCTGTGGTGGTGAAACGTGTTATATAATGATGCCGCCAAGCCCCCCCCCTTGTTGTTTCTACTGAATCGAAGGTGTTATACTGGGACCACCGAGCTCCTTTTGTTGTTTCTGCTAGAGTGGGGTAAGGTATTGTGTTGGGGTAGCTGAGTCTCTCTTGCTATTTGGCTTATTTACTGAATCCCCTACTGTAAATGTCACCACACTGATGAAAAGACTTCTATAAATGCAAATTCCTTTATTTTGCTTTCAGAGATGAACTACTACCATGAGAGACTGGAACAGGCAGTCACAGCAAAGCTGCAATGGAGGAGCAGCCTAATGGTTAGAGCTGCAGACTGGAATCCAGAGAAGCCAGTACAGTATTTCAATCACACTGTCCTGCCTTGGGCAAGTCACTTAACCCTCCATCATCTCAGGTACAAAGTTAGGTGGTAAGTCTTCTAGAGACACGGATATACCTAAATGTAATTTGCTTTGAGCTACTGCTGGAAAGGCATGTGTTAAATACAAAAATAAACAAACCCCCTTTTAAAAGATTCTAGAATAGTAAGTTTAGAAGACTGTTACACTGAGGTTTACAATTACATCCCAGAAGTCTTTCTGGGATTGAAAATTACATAGTTTCACTGGCACAAAAGCTTGATTTATGAAGTTCTGATTATTAGCGTACCAAAGGCCGATGCCAAGAAATTAACAAGCATTCAGAACCAGACATTCAAAAGAATGAAATGGTGATCACTGTAAATGACTTCTTATGCAAAACAGTTTTATTTTTACTGATGATTGTGTATAAATCAATGCTGATTAATGTTTGAAAATATTTTGCATTATAAAAGAAATTAAAATGATTACTCTTTAGCAATATTTGGCAATTGAATTTACATAGCACAGTACTAATCAGGCAGACGGGTATGACTCAGGGGAGGAGGGGGAATGATCACCATTCAAGGAATGGTGTCACCTGTGACAGATCAATGATTAGAGGAGTGGGTGGGGGGGGGGGGGTGGAGAAGAGATAAGAAAATAACATCACCCTAATCATAATTATGTGCATTTATGCAATGTCTTCCATTCAAAAAGGATTTCAGCACAGCTATAACATTATAAAACATAAAACTAGCAATGGGATATAGTTGTGGCTGAACATTTGACTGCATGATGACATGGCAGCTTTCATGGGTCAAAGAGGTGAAATGCAGTGTTAGGATGGGCATAGTCTTAGCAATCATATCTGGTTTACCTCAAAACCCCAAATTTTCTAGACTTACCTGTATTTCTCTAAGTTACCTCAGCTGGAATTAGCCTCAATAACCTGCCAAGATTTTATATGCAGACTCCCTTAGGAGAGCCCAACTTGCCAAGTTGGAGATATGGGCAGTGAGGTAGGTGGTGGAGAAAGATGTCTTGACAATACTTCTATCCCTTATTAGACCTTTTTTCCAGCACTTATAAAGTAGTTTCATATGAAATGGCTAGACTTTATTAAACAGTTTTTTTTTAATACCACTTTATCATTTTAGTCAAAGAGGTTTACATTGTAACTTAAACTTCGTAGAGAAGCTCACATCCTGGAGATGAATGCATGGCTGTGTGGATGGTGTCATCAAGAGTGTTTTGGTTTCCTGGACCATGGGATGCTGTTTCAAGGGTTGAAGAGCAGAGATGGTGTCCATCTGTCCAAGAAAGGTTGACGTGTCTTCAGTAGCAGACTGGCTAATCTACTGAAGAGGGCTTTAAACTAGATTCATTGGGGATGGGTGAAGGAAGCCCCCAGATAAGTGAAACATTAAATACCTTTATGGAAATGGGTAAAAGGTGAAACATATGGAAAGTGGTGTGTATAAATGCCTGTAGCATGGGAAATAAGATCCCAGATGTTGAAGATTTAATGGGAGAAGCTGATTTAGATTTCGTGGCAGTTACAGAAACATGGTTCACAGAAAACCATTTCTGGGATGTAACTATACCAGGCAATACTTTATTCAGAAAAGACAGGGTAGAAGAAGGAGAGGAGGAGGAGTGGCACTATATGTAAAAAATAATATTAAAGCTTTGGAACTGCAAAGCTTAAAAGAAAGAGAGAGGAGGCACTGTGGGTTAAACTAGAAAGAGGGAAACAGAAATCTATTTGCATAGGCATGATATACAGAGCTCCCTCACAGGAGGACGAGGTGGATGGAAAGTTAATTGAAGACATACGCAGCATTGCTAAGAAAGGGGAAGTGCTACTGATAGGGGATTTCAATATGCAAGATGCTGATTGGCACATTCCTGCTGCAGTACCATCTAGAAGTAAGGTGATCCTGGATTCTCTACAGGGGAAACTATTCAGGCAACTGGTAACAGAACCCACACGTGAGGGGGCCATACTGGACTAGGTGCTTACCAATGGTGAAAGTGTTTCTGATGTTATACTGGGAGATCATTTTGCATCCGGTGATCACCAGATGGTGTGGTTCAGTATTAGGACTAGGACTGTTAAAATCCTTTCAAAAGTGAGGGTCTTAGACTTTAGGAAAACTAACTTTGCCAAGATGGGCCAATACCTCAGGGAGTCATTAGCGGGATGGGAACAGCTGGGGGATGTAGAAAAACTGAGGGGATATTTTAAGGGCAACCAAACTTTTTGTTAAAATGGTAAGTAAAGGTGAAAGGAAAAGGAGACCGCTGTGGTTTTCAAAAGAAGTAGCTGAAAAGGTGAAGAAAAAGAGGAAGCCCTTCATGAAATACAAGAGATCACAGAGAGAGGAAGACAGGCATCTATATTTGGAAAAACTTAGAGAAGGTAGCAAAGTAGTCAGGAAAGCCAAGATTCTAAAAGAGGAGGAAATAGTCAATGCAATAAAATGGGGGGATAAGACATTTTTCCGATATGTGAGAAGAGGAAGGGCAAAAGTGGTATTGTCAGACTCAAGGGTGAAGGGGAGGAATATGTAGAAGCCGATGAGGATAAAGCGGAATTGCTTACAAATATTTCTGTTCTTTGTTCACAGATGAAGAACCAGTAGCAGTGCCTCAGAAAACAGCCACAAACAGGAACAGAAGCGAGGGACATCTTGAATAATCTTGAATAATTTTCAGAGGACTGTGTTCGTGAGAAACTAGCTAAACTTAAAGTAGAAAAAATTATGGGACCCGATGGAATACACCCTAGAGTACTGAGGGAACTTGGGGACATTCTAGCAGCTCCACTGACTTACCTTTTCAGTACCTTATTGGAGTCAGGAGTGGTGCCAAAGGACTGGAGAGAAGCATATGTGGTCCCTTTACACAAAAGTGGAAGTAAGGATGTAGTTGAAAAGTACAGGCTGGTTAGTTTAACTTCAGTGGTGAGTAAATTATTGGAAGCGCTGCTGAAAGAGAAAATAATGAGGTTTCTGGAGTCCAGCGGTTTACAGGATCTGAGGCAGCATGGATTCACCAGAGGCAGGTCCTGTCAGACAAATCTGATTGATTTCTTTGACTTGGTGACCAGGGAGTTGGAACAAGGGAGAGCCCTAGATGTGGTGTATTTGGATTTCAGCAAAGCCTTGGACATCTTTCCTCATAGGCGACTTATAAAGAAACTGAGCACCCTAGGGATGGACCCTAAAGCTACTGCTTGAGTTAGAAATTGGTTGAGTGGGAGGAGACAAAGGATACAGGTAAATGGATCTCACTCTGAGGAGAAGGAGGTTACCAGTGGTGTGCCCCAGGGATCTGTCCTTGGTCTGATTCTTTTTAACATCTTTGTTAGTGATATAGCGGAAGGCTGTCTGATAAGGTTTGCCTCTTTGCAGTTGATACCAAAACCTGCAATAGAGTAGACACCCAGGAAAGTGTAGATAACATGAGGAGGGATCTAGCTAAGCTTGCAGAATAGTCTAGAATTTGACAGCTGAGATTTAATGTTAAAAAATGCATTTGGGCTGCAGCAATCCAAGGGAGCAATATAGTATAGGGGGTGAAGTACTTTTGTCCACTAAAGAAGAGCGAGATCTAGGCGTGATTGTGTCTGATGATCTTAAAGTAACTAAACAAGTAGAAAAGGTGACAGCAAAAGCTAGAAGGATGCTTGGGTGCATAGGGAGAGGAATGGCCAGTAGAAGAAAGGAGGTGATAGTGCCTCTGTATAAGTCTTTGGTGCGACCTCATTTGGAGTATTGTGTGCAGTTCTAGAGACCACACTTTCAGAAGGATATAAACAGGCAGGAGTCGGTACAGAGGGTGGCTACTGAAATGGTTAGTGGTCTTCATTATAAAGTATATGAGGACAGACTTAAGGATCTTAATATGTATATCTTAGAGGAAAGGCGGGATAGAGGTGATATGATTGAGACATTTAAATACCTCAATGGCACAAATGCAAAAGAGGAGAGCCTTTTTTTGATTGAAAGCAAGCTCTGCTATGAAGGGACATGGTATGAGAGTGATATAAAGAAATATTTATTTATGGAAAGAGTGGTGGATCTGTGGAATAGTCTCCCAGTGGAGGTGGTAGAGATGAGGCATTATCTGAATTCAAAGAAGCATGGGACAACCACAAAGGATCTCTAAAAGAAAAAGGGGGACTGTTGTAGTGGTTGATATGGAAGGATAGACTAGATGGGCCATGTGGTCTTTTTCTGTTGTCATGTTTCTATGTTTATTGATAACTTGGATTCTTCTGAGACAATGGAGGGTTACGTGACTTGCCCAAGGCCATGAGGAGTGTTAGTGGGAATTGAAGCCTGGTCTCTTGGTTCCTAAGCCAGTGCTCTAACCAATAGGCTACTTCTCCACTCCAGATGGCTAAATGGACCGTGAGGTACCTTTCTCAGTTTACAATGAAGTTCAAAAATGTACATGGACCAATGTTAGTTTGGATTTAATTGACTTAGGGATATCTCTACTAAAGGTTAATGGGTATTAATAAACATTAGCATGTGGTTATTAATGTTGCACCAATTTATTTCTTTAGGCACTTAGAGCACATTAACATTCATGAACGTGGGTTAACATTTAGTGAACATGTTCTTTAGCTCCCACCTATTGCTTTAAGACAGAACTCGTTGATTCTCCTTGTTGCACAGTTCATGTTTGACTAGAATTAAATCCAAATTAGCTCATCCATGTCTAAGGGGTATGTTTACTAAACTGAGTTAACGTAGCAGCGGCTTCTTTAACGCGTGTTAGGTAACATTAACGCGTGTTAACGTTAACGTCCGCGGTAAATTCCGCAGAGGGCAGAGAGAGGGCAGAGAGAAGGGGTCAATGGGCAGGGAGAAGCTCCCGCAGCACTAACGCGGGCTACTGAAGGACTGAACATTACTGGGACTGAAAACCTGTCGTTCGATGCAGATATGCAGGAGGGTGAAACCATTTCAGCATCAGCAATATACAACATAGGCAGGGAGCCCAAGAAAAGTGATAGTAGTGATCCATATGTAGCAACAGCATAGTGCCCAGGTATGAAAGGCCACTATGGTGATGGTGCATATGGGGCATAGGGGGCTGCAGACGGGACATGTAGTGGGGGCAGCTGGGGTACAGGGTGGACTAGGCCATCGCCTAGGTGGCACATAGGAGCATAGAAACTGGAAATCTGCAAGGCAGCAGCTGATCAAGGCCAAACACAATCCACCTACATCTACCTAGTCCACCCTAGCCATTAGTTGCTAGGGCACTGACCTGACATTCCCTCAGCCATCCCTCCCCCATGTGTAAGGGACATAATACTGGTAGGCGGTGATGGGGGGGATGTTCATGTATGCCTCTCCACCCCAGTTCCCGCTCCCTAGGTGACTGCCTACCTGCACATTGGATGGCCTGGGACTGCGCACTACCAGCAACGACAGCATATAGCCAGGCAGCATGGCAAGGGGGCATGTGTTGGTGCTGGAGGGGGCGGTGGCACCTGCCTGCAGTGCACCCAGGCCATGCCCTGTACCAGAACGTGGTGTGCAGTGCAACAGAAAAGGTCTGGCTGAGGAGATGTAAAGGTAGCCCCAGGGACCACTGTGCTTCTGTGGCAACAGCATGGTGCAGTACACACAGCCAGTGTGTTCCAGAGCAAAGGGTCACAGGTTCCAGTCCCAGCTGTGGATCCTGCAGAGCATGTCCTTATATTTTACCCTACAATGCAACATGTGCAATCCCCAAAGCAGCAGCCAAAAGGTGTGCACACACCAACTCACACAGGCTCCACTATCCAAAGCTCCATGCAGAGTCAGGCTGTGGGCCCCAGCATGGAGCCGCAGTCACCACCGGAGCACTACTTCTACCTCCTGCACAGTCTGGCAATATCGGCACTGTGATCAGGACCAGTGTGGCAGGCAGGGTTGCCAACCACCCCTATCTCTGCACAATGCTGCAATATGTATCTTATCTGATGTTTTGTAGTTCTATGTAAACCGCGCTGATAATAAATAGCGCGGTATATAAAAATGTTAAATAAATAAATAAATAAAATAGGCGTGTGTGTGTGTGTATGTCTATCTATTGTTATGTGACTGCCCACACTTCACTGGGCCAACAATGTCCCACTATTACCAGCGTTAGCCTGCAAATGTACATAATGAGGAGCAAGGTATTATGGGTATGGCCCGGGCAGGATGCATCAGCAGAGGGTGTAGGGCAGTGGCTGGGACATTGCAGTGCCCAACCACCACCTGCATGGACAAGGTAGCCACAGTACGTTGTGCTGTTTGGGCATTCTCACACTGATCAAACAGTGACCATGGCATGACTAGGTTCCCACATAGTGCTACATAGTATCTGTCTCAAGTGATATATGTGTGCCTCCAGTTCTTGGGGTCTGTGCCATACAGCCCAGGTCTTGGTGTGTATAGTTCTACTGTGAACATACAGGATAGACTAGCTAGTGGAGTGCCTGTGGTTAGTTCATGCATGGCCGGGACATCTGGCGTGGTGTAACAGATGCAGTCTGACTGTGCCTGCTGCTGGTGAATGACAGACCATGGGTGGGGGCTGGGGTATAGCTGTAGTCCTAGAACTGGTGGGAACACAGGGGAAGGGAAATGGACAGGTAGTCTACTCTAGTGCGCAGTATTGCAGCATATGCGTGTTGCATCTTACGTGCGTTACGCTGAATGCGCATTGCCTCGTGCACACAACATCATGTCTGTTTGGGACGTGCGTTGTTACTGCCATGATCTGACCACATATGCTAGGGTGCCTAGACATATCTCATAAGGCATGTAGAGAGCTCTGTAACGTCATGTGTGTTATTGTGTGTGCTGCGCGTTAGATGCCCTGCTATGCGCGTTCTCCGCAATGTGCATAGGACGCAGAATGCATAGGATGCACTACTGCATGATAATCTAGCAGACACGATGGCCTCTTGGTGGAACATATTTGCATTGTGCTTGAAGTGGTTGTTTGGGATAGTGCTTGCAGACATACGTGGAGCCAACATAGGTTGTGGGTTTGGGTCCTACAGGTTCCTTTTCCTTTCTTTTTGTTTCTTCTGCTCCCCTTACCATACAATGGCTCCGGCTTTGTCCCTTCTCGACACACCCTTTCCTCTCTTCACTGTACACTGCAGTGTCCGCTCCATGCAGCCTATCCGTCACATGCTGGCTGTTACATATGCTCCATTTCTCTGGGTGGGCAGGTGCCTCAGTGGTTTGGTATTGGTGTCGGTGAGCTGTGTTTGGGCTCTTTGTTGTACCGGTTCCATTCCCTCTTACTCCTTTTTGGATTCCCTGCACATTTTGCCCTTATACACACACCATCCACACAGCTGACCCTTCAGACTGACCCCTGGCGCCCTTTCCGCTACCGTTGTTTGCTCCTCTGCATGCTGGGTTCATTGCAGACCATTTCATGGTATGTGTGCATGTGTTAGCTGTGGCTCACCTCCCCATTACAGACTGCGATATCAGCTGCCTGTAGTCTATGGCCTTACACTTATGGCTCCGTTTCTCATGTGGTACTATGTCTGCACATCCCTCAGCGCGTCTTCTACTGTCAATGTGCCTTAGATTGCATTCCCTTTGGATGCACTGCTGCTTCCCGTCGGCTGTGGTGTTCACGAGCGGTGGGTCCATGGAGCACTGTACCACGCACTGTACCACACGTTAAGCGCCTTGTAACGCACTTTAATGATGCACCGCCCACTCCTTTATATGGGCATCGGTACCATTACTGGAGAACTTAATGCGAGTAACATTACCGTGGTTTATTAAACATACCTCTAAGTCTTAATAAGAGGTCAGTAATCAGAGGCATAAGGGAGTAAGATGAAATTGGTGAGGGCTAGGGCTTCACGCAGGTTGTGGAAGAGAAAGATTTGGCTATGCAAAGTTCTTCTGGACCCTGAGTTTTGTGAGTCCCACTTCTTGTCTCCCATAATATATATCAAGATATATAACTTTCTAGCTGCAGCAAATGATTTAGCACAAATGGCAAGCGTTATTAGATTTTAAAAATTCATGATTGTTTCAGTAAGGGCTAGCAATAATGCTGGGATTTGTCAGAATAGATTCTAATCCTTTTCCAAGTAAAGCCTATCATGGTGTGGTGAGGAGAGCACTGCTGAACATAGAGATACACAGGGAAATGAGTCCTATCACTTTAATTCAGAAAGTATCAAGGGTTTCCCTAGTAACCAAGAGTCTCTGACTCAGAACCTAGTCATCCCTAAGCCCCGCCCATAGCAGCACGTCAGGGAGAAGCTTGACCCTAATCACATGTGCTGGGAGCAAGGTGTGGCTCAGGAAGAAGGAAAGTTTAAAAAGCTGACTTTCAGAAACACAGATAGAGACGGAGAAGGAGAAGGAAGAAGTGAAGCAGCAGGAACAAGGAACGCAAAGAGGGAAGCGAGAGCAAGTGAGAGAGTGCTTGCAGAGCATGAAAGACAGTGTGAAGGAAACACTGGAAGCCGAAGAGAGAGAACTGATGAGAGATTGCCAAGCACAGCTGAGAGAGCAAGGAAAGAGAGGCTGGTGCAAGCAAACGAAGCTGCTGCAAACGGAAGACAGCATGACTGGCTTGCAGGGCAGAGAGAGATTCTGAATACCTCTGAAACCAGGCAAGTGTGTCCTTCTCAGTTCCTAACCAGTAAAAGTTTGGGAGAATTAGCTTTAGAGTTAAAAGCTGATTCCAGCAATAAGCCAAACCCCAGGATAAAGAGAGACTGTTTATCTAAGTATCAAGTAGCTCATATAGCAGACGAGCTAGTGCAGAAACAAGCCCTGCTTAAGAAATTGAGTGAATTGATTAGGAAAGAGAATAGTAAGCTCTCCCCTCAGATGTCTTTGGAAGTGTGTGAGAATGATAGCGTTGAAGATATGGAGATAACAGATATGGAAGACAGTTCCTTTGAAATGCAATGTGCTGTATGTCAAGCCTCTGACGTAGAAGAGAGCTGAGCCAGAAAGCCATTGAATGTATGCCTGCTTAGGAAGCAGCCTGAATTGTGAAGACGTCACAACCGAAGAAAACAGCTGAGTGCTGAACTCAACTTATAAGGTTGAAAGCTGATACTAATGTTCAAGGGACATTTAAAGAGTTGTTTTGCTGCAAGAGTTTTGTTCCTGTAAAGAAGAGAAACCTTTAAGAAGTTAAAAGTTTTGGAATAAGTGGCATTTTGATTTACAAGCAAAGTTGTGCCTGTTTCTTTGCATTTTTGAAATACAAGCAAAGTTGTTCCTATTTCTTTTGAAGCTGTAGCGTGGGATTAAAAATCCTTTATTTGATTTTTCCACTTGTGTCCTGTGTATGAAGGAACCCCTGATTACATTAAATAAATTTTCTCTGTCTTATGCCTAACCCTCGGATCACAACTCCTTTGCTTTAAGATAGGACTACAATTCCCAGCAGCCCTCCTGGCAGCCATTTTGAGGGAAACTTATTTTAAAGCCAAAAAAGGCGACCTCACCTGGTATCAGTTATATACCTGGCCAGGCGGGGGCGACACATGGACACTTCAGTTGTATTCTTTCCTGGCATGCCTCGACTTTCTGTAGAGGAACCTGAAGGTGTGCATCAGGCTCTGGTTTCAGAAGTGCAGGAACACTTTTTATGGGATTGGAGCACAAACAGAAATTCTAATTTGAATTGACTTGTACACAGTTCCAAAGAATGTCATTATTATTAAAAATGTGCAGACTTAAAATGAATTCTGACAAATCCCAACATTGATATTATTCCCTATTGGAAATAATATTTGAAAACATTATTTAAGTAGCAAAACTTGTCATTTTTGCTTTACAGGGATTTTTTTTGCCAATGTTTCAAAGCAAAATACCTTCATATGAATTATTGGAAGCAGAAGGTAAGGCTTTTTCACTCTAGACCTTCTGCTCTATGGCTCGGCTTGGGCTATGGATTTTCCAGAGACAGCGTCCATAGCTCCTGGATTGAAGAAGTCATGTCAATTGTGCAATGGTGATAAATAATTGAATATTGTTAAAAGATAGAAAACAGAGAGTAGGGCTAAATGACCAATGTTCTAAATGGAGAAAGGTGAATAGTGGAGTACCACAGGGATCTGTGCTGGGCCCACTTTTTTAACATTATTTGTTTTTCTATACTGTTTTATCTGGGAATCAAAGCAGTTTACATCAAACATTCAACTGAATTACATATTACATTGTAAACAATATGGCTAAATATATTGGAAGTTAACATATAACATAGTTATTAAACTATTTACATTGAGATTTGCATTGAGGGGGCAGGAGCTCTGACATGTTGTATGAGAACTGGGGGTTTATTCTTGAAATTTTTAGTAGATAAGTATCTGGGCGATGGTGGGAGTTCCAATTTCAATGATGCTGGAAGCTCTGTCCCTGATATGTTCAGTCCCCGAAATGTTCTCTAAATAACTGAGTTTTAAGTTCCTTCCAAAATTGTGCCAGCTCATGCATTTCCCTTAGGTTATTAGGGCGGGCATTCCAGAGCATTGGTGTATATATGGAAAAGGCTCTGTTACATGTTGTTTAATTGGCCTTTGTTAGTTTAGGTGGCAAGGCTAGCATGTGTTGTCTGCATTTGCATGTGCCATTGATGCCTGCTTCATTTTGGATGAGTGACTTTAAGTTCATTGTTGATTGATTGTCTGTGACTTTGAAGATATGCATTATTGTTTTGTATTGGATTGGGCTAGTTAGAGGTAGTCGGTGTAGCTTTTTGAATATTGGTGTAGTGTGATCACTTTTTGTTGCTCTAATTATGATTCTGGCCACCATGTGTTGGGCCATATGTAACTGATATAGTGCATATTTGGGAAGTCCTTGGTAAATGCTATTGCTGAAGTCCAAGTGTGGGAAGATGAGAGCTTGAAATACATATTTATAAATGACCTAGAAATGGGAATAATGAGTGAGGTGATCAAATTTGCAGATGACACAAAATTATTCAAGGTTATTAAAACCCAAGAGGATTGTGAAAAATTGCAAGAGGACCTTGATAAATTGGAAGACTGGATGTCCCAATGACAGATGAAATTTAATGTGGACAAGTGCAAAGTTATGCAGCTAGGAAAGAACAACCCAAACTATAGTTAGACAATGCAAAGTTCCACATTAGGAACCACCACCCAGGAAAAAGATTTAGGCATCATCATACATTGAAAAACGCCCAGTGTGCAGCAGCTGCCAAGAAAGCAAATGGAATGTTAGGAATCATAAGAAATGGAATGGAGAATAAAACCAAGGATATTATAATGCCTCTGTATCGTTCCATGGCGGGACCGCACCTTGAATATTGTGTGCAATTCTGGTCGCCATATCTTAAAAATGATATGGCAGAATTAGTAAAGCTACAACGAAGAGCAACAAAAATGGTAAAGGGGATTGAAGGATACCCCTATGAGGAGAGGCTTAAAAGGTTAGGGCTTTTCAACCTGGATAAGAGATGGCTGAAGGGAGATATGATAGAGGTCTATAAATTAATGAATAGAGTGGAATGGGTAAATGCAGATCAGTTGTTTTTCGCCATCAAAAAGTAGAAAGACTAGGGGACGTGCAATGAAACTACAGTGTAACCCACTTAAGACTAATAAGAGAAAATATTTTTTCACTTAGCGCATAATCAAACTCTGGAATTCATTACTGGAGGATGTAGTGAACGCTGTTAGTGTAGCTGGGTTTAAAAAAGGTTTGGACAAGTTTCTGGAGGAAAGGTCCATAAACCATTATTAAGGAGGACCCAGGAAATCCACTGCTTACCCTGGGACAAGCATTGTGGAACCTGTGCGTCTTTTTGGGAATCTGCCAGACACTTGAGACATAGATTGGCAACTGTTGGAAACAGGATACTGGGCTTGATGGACCTTAGTCTGCCCCAGTATGGCTTTTCTTATGTTTATTTCATTTTTAAAATACAATGAAAGAAAAATACCATTTTTTTTTTTAGTTTTTACTTTCAGTTCATTTGGAATTCTCCCACCCCCCTGCTGCTGCTGACGCACTATGCTATCAAAATGTAAAAGAAAAATAATAAAACACTGAGGCTTGCCACCATTCTTCCCAACCTCTTGGACCTCCTCTACTCCACCACATCGTGCCCTGTCCTTGACCTTCAGAGGGAGCAGACGTGCTCTCTAATTGGTCCTTCTCTGCTAGTATCCTACAACAAAATAGCACCAACTGACCCAAAGTTGGCATTGACACTATTTTGTTGTATGGCACTGATGAGACAGGACCAACTAGAGATTATTTTGGCTCACTTTGCAGACCATGATGTAGTAAGTTGCTGGTGAAAGTGGTCCAGCTTTTGTGAAATGTTAGTGGTATGTCTTTTTGCTTCCAATATACAGGCTCAAGCAATTCATCTGGAGATATCACAATCACTATGGAAAGGTTCAGCCTGGAGGAATATCATCTTATCTGGAATGTTAGGGCTTCAAACATAGTGTCTGGTATCAAGAGGCTCTCATCATTTTCCTCAACTTTCTCCAGGTGTTCTATTGATGGTATCATTGCAACTTTGTCACTGTTTTACATACCGCTATGTCAGAGACTATGGTGCTCTGAAGAACAGAAGAAGAATTCCAAATGCTAGACCCTCTAAGGCAGTCCTCAGGAGCACCTAGCCAGTTATGTTTTCAGGATATCCACAATTAATACGCATGAGAGATATTTGCATACCAAGGATGCAGTGCATTCAAATCTCTTTCATGCAGATTTACGGTGGATAGTTTAGTTTAGTTATCTGATACACTGCAAATCACATAGAGCCCAATTCCATAACATGCACGTCTGGCCCGTGGGCATGTCCAAACAGAAATGGACCCAATTTAAACTTAATTCTGCATCCATGGTTATAGATGTGTCTGCAGTTCCAGAATCGGGGACATAGACATTTCCGGCATGGAACAAACAAAGCACTATGGCATACAAGAGACGGATATGTGCGGCAAGCGGCCATGGATTTCCCCGCTTTCACCGTATTCTGAAAAGCTGGACATTTCCAATCCTGCCCATCTCTGCCATATATCCATGGATAGCCACGTCTCCTCTGTAAAATGTGCATCTCCTAAGCTGCTCCTCTCACTGACAGTTCGGCACCAACGAAAAACATGAATACTGATGATATATAATGTTGATGAAAATTAGACTATATAAACTAGTTCGTTGCATGCCCAAAACACTGCAAGGTAATCTCACTGCACTCAAAGATAATGTAAAAGCAAGTAGAAAGTGATACGTTTGTCATGACATACCTTGCATCACAACATACATGGCAGTAGAACTCCTTGGTTATTCCTGCATTGGTCATCTCTGAAAAATGTCTGTAAAATGCCAAGTATGGATCAGAAAAAAAATCAGAAAAGGTTCTCTATAGTTAAATGTCAAAACATATCCCTGTTAATAATAATGATCCTCAGAATGAGAGAATTCAACAATGCAAACAGCACTAATACATGCCAAAAACACCATCATTGGTCTCTAAAATTTGTACACATTTTTAGAAGGACTACAAAAAGGAACTGCTACTTCTGGAGAGAGATCTGCAATTGTAAGTATTTACTTCTGGGAATTTTTCTAAATCTTGGGGAAAAAGGAATTCTTTAGAATAAAGCTGATTAATCTGTGAATCCAGTTTATGTTGAATCAGTCAGGGCCTAGTAGCAGCAAAGAGCTTTCAGTTTAAATTTAAAACACAGCAGAGAGCTTTCTGGTTAAATTTAGAACCCAAGACCCTCTATCCAAGCAAGGGCTGTGGGACTCCCACTGGAAATTGGTCACAGATTACCTTAGAAATACAGGACAGGGTACTGTGTAGCTGCTAGCTTTTAATAAGTATTTTACCCTCCCTCCCTTCCCAACACCCACCCCTGGGATAATTATAGTTTTATAGGTGCATAAACCTCTCAAAGGAAAGGAGGTGCCATATTCACTCTCAGGTGCAGCTGTTTGTCCTAATCAGGCACACATTAAGGACCTGAGATTGATTAAACCTCAGGTGAACAAAGTCCATTAAACGTATTAGGTATAGTTTTATTAGTATAAGTATCCTTACCAACCCTTAGGAGGTAAAGAAATTAAATACCTAAACACAACCTTAAAACTAAGATGCAGACAGCAGTCCAGCAGCAAGATGGGGTTTTCCATTCTTTTGCATTGAGTGTCACATGTATGATTTTCTCCCAGTTGGTGAGGGGTCTTACTTGTGTACTAGCTGCAAGGAGCTCTTTGCTCTCATGGAACGAGTCCGATCTCTAGAGGCTAGAGTAGCAGACTTGGAGAACATAAGGAAGACAGAGAGGTACATAGACAAGACCTACAGGGATATAGTACTGAAGTCCCACCTCCAGTCTGGCAGCATCCCTGTTGCCATGGAGGAGAGAGGTCACGTGACAGGAGAGCATCACCCTGGTGTGGCAGGAAGTGATCCTGTAGCTAGGGCCTGTCCTCCCAGTGTTGTAAAACCCCTTTCGCAAATAGAAATTTTTCCAAGGCAATGTGCCCATGAGGGAAGGGTTAGGACAGCCGTTATAGTTGGTGATTCGATCATTAGGCATGTAGATTGCTGGGTGACTTGTGGACGTGAAGATCGTCTGGTAAAATTCCTGCCTGGTGCGAAGGTAGCGGACCTCATGTGCCACCTAGACAAGGTCTTAGATAATGTTGGGTAGGAGTCTGCTGCTTTGGTACATGTCTGTACCAATGACATAAGAAAATGTGGTAGAGAAGTTCTGGAGGCTACATTTAGGCTTTTAGGTTGGAAGTTGAAATCCAGAACTTCAGGGTAGCATTCTCTGAAATGCTTCCCATTCCACGCACAGGACCAAAAAGGCAGGTAGAGCTCTGGAGTCTCAATGTGTGGATGAAACGATGGTGCAAGGATGAGGGTTTTGGATTAGTTAGGAACTGGGGAAGATTCTGGGGCAAGGAGGGGCTCTTCTGAAGGGATGGGCTCCACCTTAAGTGGGATGGAACCAGGCTGCTGGCATTAACATTTAAGGAGATAGAGCAGCTTTAAAACTAGTTAGTAGGGGAGAGCCAACAGTCACCCAAGACTGCATGGTTCAGAACAATGTATCCTTGAAGGATACTACCAAAATATGAAGTTAGGGGATATCAGCAGAGAGGTTACAATAAAAACAAAAGTAACCCAAATGTCCTTGAGTATGGAGCAGACAGAGCTTAAAGATTCCAAATTACCCTTGCCTACTGATTAATATGAATAAAATGCAGTTTCTAAAATGCTTGTATGCAAATGCTAGAAGTCTAAAAAATAAGATGGGAGAGTTAGAATATATAGCACTAAATGAGGGGTTAGATATGACTGGTATCTCAGAGACATGGTGGAAGGGGGGACAACAAGTGAGACACTGTGATACTTGGGTAAAAACTATATTGTAATGATAGAGCTGGAGGGGTTGCACTCTATATTAGAGAGGGCATTTTGTCACAAAGGATTAAAATTGTGCAGGAAACAAAATTCACTGTAGAATCTCTATGGATTGAAATTCCATGTAAAAAGGAGAAGGCAATGGCAGTGGGTGTGTACTATCGACTGCCTGGCCAGAATGAACAAATGGATGATGAAATGCTCAAAGAAATCAGGGAAGCTAACAAACGTTACAACACAGTAATAATGGGTTATTTCAATTACCCCGGTATTGACTGGGTCAGTGTCACAGCAGGACATGCTAGGGAGATAAAGTTTCTAGATGAAATAAATGACTGCTTCTTAGAGCAGCTGGTTCATGAGCTGACCAGAGGGGAAGCCATTTTGGACCTAATCCTTAATGGAACACCAAATCTGGTGCAAGAGATAAGGATGTAGGGGCCACTTGGCCTTAGTGATCATAGGCATGTTTGCGTTTGATTTAATTAATGGAGGGGGGATGGTAAGGAAATCCACAGTGCTACCTTTTAACTTTTGAAAGGGAGGCTATGATAAAATGAGGAAAATAGTTAAGAAAAAACTAAGAGGAGCAGTTGCAAATATTAAAAACTTGGGTGTTGTTTAAAAATACTATCTTGGAAGCCCAGATCAGCTGTATTCCACACTATAAGAAAAGTGGAAGGAAGTCCAAAGAACTGTCAGCATGGTTTACAGGTGAGGTCAGAGAGGCTGTTGCCAAAAAAGCAACTTTCAGGAAATGGAAAAAAGAGCCAAATTATGAAAACTGGGCACAGCACAACCACTGGCAAGTTAGATGCAAAGCATTGATAAGACAGGCAAAGAGAGAATTTGAGAAGAAGCTGGCTGTGGAAATAAAAATGTGTAATAAAGACTTTTTCAAGTACATTCATAGCAAAAAGCCTGTGAGAGAGTCACTTGGACCATTTGATGATAGAGGGGTAAATGGGGCACTAAGAGGGGACAAGGCCACAGTGGAGAGGCTGAATGAATTTTTTGCTTTGGTCTTTACTAAGGAAGATGTAGGGATGTTACCCATGACTGAAGAGGTATTTAAAGGTGATACTGCAGAAGAATTGAAAGAAATATCGATACACCAGAAAGATATATTAAAACTATTTCATAAACTGAAGAGTAACAAATCATTTGGACCGGATGGTATACATCCAAGGATGTTAAAAGAACTGAAATATGAGATTGCAGACCTAATATTAGTAATCTGTGAACTCATTTGGAACGGATGGTATACATCCAAGGGTGTTGAAAGAACTGAAATATGAGATTGCAGACCTACTATTAGTAATCTGTGAACTATCATTAAAATCATCTGTAATACCTGAAGATTAGAGAATGGCCAAAGTAACACCAATTTTTAAAAAGGGTTCCAGGGCTGATGTGGGAAACTACAGACCGGTGAGCCTGATGTCAGTACCGGGAAAAATGGTAGACACCATCATAAAGAACAAAATTAGGGAACATGTAGATAGTCATGGCTTAATGGGAGACAGCCAACATGGCTTTAGACACGGAAGATCTTGTCTTACTAATCTGTTATGTTTTTTTGAAGGTGTGAATAAACAGGTAGACAAAGGCGAGTCAGTTGATATTGTGTATCTGGACTTTCAGAAAGCCTTTGACAAGGTCCCTCATCAGAGACTTTTGGAAAAACTAAAAAGTCATGGGATAGGAAGCAGTGTACTATTGTGTATCAGGAACTGGTTAAAATATAGAAAGCAGAGGGTATTTATTTATTTACATTCTCTTATATACCGTGTTATTCTGCATCAGTGCGGTTTACATTGAACAAACTGAAATTACATTGAACAGGGCATTATAACTTGGAGATAACTATTTTACAGGGAACATGGGCTATGGAGGGTTAAATGGCTTGCCCAAGACCACAAGGAACACCTGTGGGACTAGAAACCCCAGTCCTTCTGGCCCAAGGTTGCTGTCCTCTAGTGGGATTTGAACCTCCAAGCTTCTGGCCTGAAGTACCTTGCCCCAACCACTAGGCCACTCCTCCACAGGGTAGGGATAAATGGCTAATTTTCCCAATTTATTTATTTATTTATTTAACATTTGCTTCTATACCGCACTATTAAAATCAGCGCGGTGTACATCGAACAAGCATACTACAATGTATACAAACAACATTGAGTTTTACAAAGAACAGGAAAATGAACATGGGAAGGAAACCAGGGGAACTAAATACATATTGGAGAAAGGTGAATAGTGGAGTACCCCAGGGATCTGTGCTAGGTCCGCTGCTTTTTGACATATTCATAAATGACCTGGAGATGGAAATAATGAGTGAGATTATCAAATTTGCAGATGACACAAAACTATTTAAAGTGGTTAAAAACCATGAGGATTGTGGAAAGTTGTAAGAGGATCTTGATAAATTGGAAGACTGGGCATCCAAATGGCAGATGAAATTTAATGTGGACAAGTGTAAAGTTATGCACCTAGGAAAGAGTGAAATCTGGGTCTGAAGGGTGGAGTAAGGCTTCCCAGAGGGCGGAGAGAAGGGGTCAATGGGTGGAGAGTAGGCGGGGAGAGGCTCCAGGCACACTAACGCTGTGAAATCCGGGTCTGAACACTAACGCGAGTAAAACCCTTGCGTTAGGCATATTTGCAGGAAAGAGAAACCATTTAAGTCAGCAATATGCAGCAAAGGCAGGGAAACCTAGAAAAGTGATAGTTGTGATACATGTACAGGAACCAAAAAGGCAGAACCACATTTTTTATTTTTTTATTTTTTTATTTTTTGTTTTTGTTTTTATGAAGATACCTTATACATAGTTTACTGAAACAGTAACTATAAAAGAAAAAACAGAATACATCATATAAAAGAAATATACAAATACTAAATCATTTTATACAGCCCACGTCTCGGAGACCATTACATTAAGATACGAATATACCAATAGAAAACAAAGCAAAAGGACCAAAGGTCCATTTAGCCTACTAATGCTGCCGGAAGAATTCCCTCCAAACCCTCCTATATGCTATCATGAAACAATCAATGCCTTTTCACGGTCTACAATCCACTTCTCTAGCTCAGATGGAATGGAAAAAGCAAACTTATCATTAAGCAATGATATACAGCATTTACATGGATATTTTAAAAAAAAGGTTGCCTCCAAAGCAAGTACACGAGGTTTTAACAACAGAAAAGACTTCCTACGAAGCTGTGTGGAACGAGTGACATCTGGAAAGATAGATACCTTATCTCCACAAAATTGGACTTCCTTCCTTTTGAAATAAGACTTCAGGATTGAAATCTTATCACTTTCCAAGGATAGAGTAACCAACAGAGTGGCTCTGGTGGAAATAACATCTTGAGATTGCTCTAGAAAGGCAGTTAAGTTGAAATCATTCTCTGTTGATGGAGACACCTCTTCTTTATCCACCAGGGGAGTGGCAATTTTTTGAGACAAATAATAGCATTTAGTAACCAAACAGGACTCAGCCTGTGGGCAAAGAAGGGTGTCTTTCAAATATTTTCTAAAAAGAATTAAAGGAGACAACAATGAACAAGTAGGAAAGTTTAACAGTCGAAGATTCTTACTGCGATTTAAGTTCTCAAGATTTTCAAGCCTCTGATGCAGAAGAAAGCTATCTTGAGCATGAGAGGCCGCAAAATCTGAAAACTTGTTAACCTGAGACTCCATCTTCACCAGATCAGAGCGAAAGGCTCCAATCTGGGAGTCAAGAGATTGAAATTTTTGCACCGAATCCTTAGTAAATTGACATAACTTGGGAACAGTTTCTGTAAGCATTTGTTCTGTTCGTGAGACCACACTCCAAATATCCGAGAGAGAGATAGCAGAAGCAGAAGGTTGAGCAGGCAAAACAGAGGAACGCCTCCAAGCAACTTCCTTAGTGAGCGATATCGAGGAAGCTAAAATAGGAGACAGTTTCTCAGACAGCTCTAAAAAACCAGGAGGGAGTGGGGGAGTTCGCTCTACAGAGCTCAAACTTGCGCCATCATTCACAGGGTCAGAAGGCTCGGTACCTGTTTTGGAGACTCGAGGAGTAGAAATCAAATGTTTTTCGATTGCACCAGCTTGCTCATCTTCAGCAGGGGGTTTCTTTTTTCGCTTCCCCCCCGGCATAACTTCCTCTCAGCTCCAAAAGGCTCCAAAGGGGCTCACAAGGGGCAGAAAACCCCCTTTGAAAGCGCCCCTTAGAAAACGCGCCGACGGCTGAGCGCCGAAAAAGACCCAAATATAAAAGGCCTGAAGATGACATCAGCAGCAACTGCCCGCTCAACTGCCAGCCGCGAGAACCAGCCTCCTCACCCCAATGGCACCGGACAGCAGATGGAACGCTCCCGCAGCGAGTAGCAAGGCAGAGGCTTAAATCAGGGCCTGAAGGTGACGTCAGCAGCAACTGCCCGCTCAACTGCCAGCCGCGAGAACCAGCCTCCTCACCCCAATGGCACCGGACAGCAGATGGAACGCTCCCGCAGCGAGTAGCAAGGCAGAGGCTTAAATCAGGGCCTGAAGGTGACGTCAGCAGCAACTTCCCGCTCAACTGCCAGCCGCGAGAACCAGCCTCCTCACCCCAATGGCACCGGACAGCAGATGGAACGCTCCCGCAGCGAGTAGCAAGGCAGAGGCTTAAATCAGGGCCTGAAGGTGACGTCAGCAGCAACTGTCCGCTCAACTGCCAGCCGCGAGAACCAGCCTCCTCACCCCAATGGCACCGGACAGCAGATGGAACGCTCCCGCAGCGAGTAGCAAGGCAGAGGCTTAAATCAGGGCCTGAAGGTGACGTCAGCAGCAACTGCCCGCTCAACTGCCAGCCGCGAGAACCAGCCTCCTCACCCCAATGGCACCGGACAGCAGATGGAACGCTCCCGCAGCGAGTAGCAAGGCAGAGGCTTAAATCAGGGCCTGAAGGTGACGTCAGCAGCAACTGCCCGCTCAACTGCCAGCCGCGAGAACCAGCCTCCTCACCCCAATGGCACCGGACAGCAGATGGAACGCTCCCGCAGCGAGTAGCAAGGCAGAGGCTTAAATCAGGGCCTGAAGGTGACGTCAGCAGCAACTGCCCGCTCAACTGCCAGCCGCGAGAACCAGCCTCCTCACCCCAATGGCACCGGACAGCAGATGGAACGCTCCCGCAGCGAGTAGCAAGGCAGAGGCTTAAATCAGGGCCTGAAGGTGACGTCAGCAGCAACTGCCCGCTCAACTGCCAGCCGCGAGAACCAGCCTCCTCACCCCAATGGCACCGGACAGCAGATGGAACGCTCCCCAGGCAGAACCACATTTAAAATACCAATAACCAAGCTGGCCCATAGTGATATTAATGATAAACATAAAGCAACACTACTGACAAAGCGTAAAAATTAAGATATCATGTTTGGAAGGGTCTATGCTCCGTCCCCCTACAAAGTGAATGATCCCACGTTGAAATAGCGCTGATCAGGGTTTCTGTCGTTTAGATTGAGCAGGTTTGTGATGGTGTGCACATGTGCAGCAACAGCAGAGTGGGCACGTAGGAAAGGGCAATTGTACTGATGCTGTAAATGGGATACAGGGGGCTGCAGGAGGCACATGCTGTGGTCCAGCTCGGGCACAGTGTGGACTAGGCAGATGCCTAGGTGGCACATAGGAATGCCAAAACTGTAAAACAGCAAGACAGCAACTGACGAGGGTCCAACATGGGCACGAGTGTGTGTCCCACAGTGTTATAGGGGATATTACCCAGCAGGTACCCCCAAGGGCACATAACATTGGCAGGTGGTGCCAGGGGGAAGCACGCATGTCCATGTAGGCACCCCTACCCGAGAACCCACACCATAGGCAACTGCCTACCAGCACACTGGATGGCCTGGGACTGTGCACCACCAGCACCACCGGCATAATGGCATGGAGCATGGTGGCAGAGGGGTGCTGGTGGCGGAGGGGGCAGTGGCATCTGCCCACAGCAGACCATGATCAAGCCCCGTTTAGGTGGGTGCCGTGCACTGCAACAGACAGGGTCTGTCTGACAAGCCCCATATTTTACCCAGTACTAGACCGTGGTAATAAAGAAGGAACCCTTATTGCAGATAAAATAAACATGCCTGAAACGCCTATATTTTACTCTACAGAGCACAGACACCATAAACACGTGCAATCCCTAGAGCAGAGTTTGCCAACTGCAGTCCTGGAGGGCCAAACACCATTCAGCTTTCATGCTATCCCTAATAAATATGCCTGTGCTACATTTGTATGCACCGCCCCCATTGTATGCAAATGTATCTCATGTATATTCATTAGGGACAGCATGAAAACCTGAACAGTGTTTGGCCCACCAGGACTGGATTTGGGAACCTCTGCCCTAGAGCAGCGGCCAACAGGGGCATAAACATCCACACCCACAGGCTCCACTATCCAAAGCCTCATGGAGAGTCAGGCTGTTGGGCACTGTGCAGAGCAGCATCTCCCAATACTGGCACCTGCATACCTTAGCAATACCGTCCTAAACTTGGGAACACGTTCCACATATATCAAAAGGTTGCTATGATTAATATCAGCTAACAAATCCTAAGTTAAACACAATTTGTGGATAGAGATTCATCAAAGCAACCTTTCTGATATCTGTGGAGTGTGTTTCAGTTATTGATTCTGACAGTGTTTACCACCCCGGGGAGTGACCCTAACAGTACTGAGTACCATAGCAATGCCTGCACTGTGCCCGGGACTGGTGTGGCGGCCAGGGCTGCCACAAACCTCTATATTTGCACAATGCTGGCATAGGTGTGGGAGTGTGTGTCTGTCTATCCAGTGTGTTGTGGCTGCCTACACCTTACTGAGCCCACATTGCTTGCACTGTTTCCAGTGTTAGTCTGCCAATGTGCATAATGAGGAGCAAGGTACTGTGGGTATGGCTTGGACAGGGTGGCATGGGCAGGATGCATCTGCACAGGGTATAGGGCAATGGCTGGGACATTGTAGTGCCCAACCACCACCTGCACGGACAGGGTGGCCAAAGCATGTCATGCTGGGAGGTTGCTCTCACCCTGACTGAGCAGTGACCACGGCATGGCTAGGTTCCCTCATAGTGCTATTCAGTATTTCTCTCAAGTAATATTTATGGGTTCTCTTTTCTGGGGGCCCATTCACTGATATACCTGTGTGGCGTGTGTGCTGTCATCCCAGTTTTGGGTGCACACAGTTCCTCCAGAAACATTCACTATGTACTAGCTAGCAAGTTGTCTGCAGTTAGCATCTGTATGGCTGCACCACCTTGCAGGGTGCAGCAGGTGCACACTGACTGCCCTCTGCTGGTGAATGTCAGATCAGGGTGGGCCCACTACCTATCTGCCAGTGGCCCTGTCCCAAGTGCTGATCTTCAGCAGCTGTCTGTTTGCCACCAGGACCTGGGTTGCTGGTCCCATAGCCTGTCCTCATGTACCTCCACTGCCCCCCCCTTGCAAATGGTAAGAGTGTGGGTCTTGTTGCCCACCCTGACCCAGAGAGGGTGGTTTGCTAAGTACATTGTTGCCATGTGAGCCCTGACACACCCCTGCTTACTAAATAGGTGACCATAGTAAGCATAATGGATATGCACTATGTTGTGTGCATCATGGTCCACAAGGGCACATGCGGCTCTTCATGCTTGCCTCTCCTGTGTCTGCTCTGCATGGCACTGTTCTCCTCTGTCCTCCTGTCACTGCACTTATCCTGCCACCTCTACCTCTATCTCCTCTGGTGGACACGTATTGCCATCCTCTGCCACACACTGTCATTGTTGCACTGTACATTACCATCACCCTGTACATCGGTACAGCTGCCCCCGATATGTTTGTCCACTTTACCTGCTGCCACATGGGCTGCACGCAGATTTGGCTGGTCCATGAGCTCCATCATCTACTTCCTTCTATCACTTGTTCATTGCCTTTACTTGGTGCTCTGTGCAGTGTTATGGTTACATCTGTGTTTGAGCCATACATTTCATGCTTGTGACTTTGGGGCACCATCTCCTGTGTCAACTTGGCATCCCTGGGGCATCTTTCGCAGCACCTTAGGTTTGGCCAGCTTATGAGGCGCCTTATATGCTGCCTTGGAGGGTGCCAACCTTTCCTGCCACCCTCTGGGGCACATTATGACCTGCCTTTGATGATGTGGTGCTTTATGATGTGCCTTATGGTGCACCCTAATAGGTGCATTAGGTTGCGGCACTGGGGTGAGGCTTTTTTGGCTGGCAGTGCAAATTGTTGGGATGTGTCTGACTGTTACAAGCAGGAAAAGGGATTGCCTCAGACAGTCTTTTAATTAAGCCCACTGGGGGATCAAACTCATGACCACTGTATCAGCAGTCAATGTATTAACCAGTGTGCTTCACCTCTGTTGCTCTGATTGCAGGTCAGTGTGCCTAATTAAGGCTAATGCGCGTTAACGTGCCATGGCTCCCTCTATAGCGCGATAATGGACTTTATTGCGCGATAACCCGAAATGTTACCTTAAGACCGGAATGCCCACTACCTTATATGGCATTCATCACAGTAAGACTGCAACTAACTCCGGTAACATTAAGATGGTTTAGTAAATATACCCCTTAGCCTTCTTTACTCTTTTTTAAATATATGGAATTCTTTTATATGGACTTCCAAAATGGAATTTTGAACAATGTCCACACTTGATATAAACTTTTAACGTTTGCAGCTGTTCTTTTTATTTTTATTTGTTACCGCTTTCCTCATTTTATCATAGCCTTCCTTCTGAAAGATAAATGCTAGTGCAATAGTTTTCTTTAGCGTCCTCCCTCCAGTTATTATGTCAAATTTTATCAAGTTATCATCACTATTACCTCTCATACCAAATTCTATGTGCCGCTAAGGACTATGTCAATTTCTCAACCAGCTGCTCCATGCATGTCCTGCCATGACATAGTTTCCAGTCAAAATTTGGGATAATTGAAACCATCTATTATTATTGTGCTGCCAGATTTATTAGCTTTTCTTATTTCTGCTAACATTCCATAATCTGTCCATTAATCCTGGCAAGGTAAACAAGAATATAATACCACCTGTATTCTTTCTCTTCACAAATGGGAATTCTATCCATAAAGATTCCATGGTGCTTTCTGTTTCTTGCAGACATTTTATTCTGTTAAACCCAATGTTCTCTTTAACATACAGTGCCACCCCTCCACCATGTATCACAGTGTCTCATTGGTTATCTTCCTTTCACTAGGTCTCTGAGATGCTTACTATATCCACCTCTTCATTTAGTGCTATATATTCTAACACTCCCATTTTATTTTTAAGGCTTCTAGCATTTGTATATGAACATTTCAAAGTATGTATTTTGTTTATATTTATAACCTTAACGACAAAGATAGTTTGTGATCTTGGAAATCTATCTTCTGTTTACTTAAGGGTACATCTTCTTTTTCTTTGTTTGGGGGCTCTGGTTGAACCACCTGAGGAGAAGACCATCTGCAGGTCAGAGCCAGATTATGAAGCATACAAAAGACTAGCAAAATGTTTCATGCTTTGATTGGATGGTAGGAGAGTTCTCCTACCAGATCTGTCCAGGCACTTGAATCATGTCTTTAAAATGCCGAAAGCCTTTGCAATGTCTGCCCTCCTCGTGTTGTAATATCCCTCTGCTTTACTGTGGGGCTTGGCAATGAGTGGAGGAGTGGCCTAGTGGTTGGGGCAAGGTACTTCAGGCTGGAAGGTCAGGGGGTTCAAATCCCACTAGAGGACAGCAACCTTGAGTCGGAAGGACTGGGGTTTCTAGTCCCACAGGTGATCCTTGTGGTCTTGGGCAAGCCACTTAACCCTCCATAGCCCATGTTCCCTGTAAAATAGTTATCGCCAAGTTATGATGCCCTGTTCAATGTAATTTCAGTTTGTTTGATGTAAACCGCACTGATGCAGAATAACGTAGTATATAAGAGAATGTAAATAAATAAATGGGTTTCATAGAACACATTTTCTGGGGATAGCCCCTATCACCTGTGAAGGGAAGGAAAAGATAGTAGTGTGTGAGTTTGGAAGGCAAAGCTGAGACTGCCATGATGCTTCTTCAGCTGATCTGGCAATTATCAGGGAGGGTGTGTATGAAAGGGAATTGCTTATCTAGAAACCATTCTCCTGTGATTCAACCACTCTTAAGTGGTCATGTATACGAGACTGTGCCAGAATGTAAGCCATCACAGGGACCTAGAAAGCATGGGCACGCATTAATTATGAAATGTGTGTATGTTCACTGAGGGAAAGCCTTGCGGTTATGATAGCTGTCCTTATTCTCAGGTGTGCAGTCAATTGTCCCAAAAACTGATGGAAACTAAGCCCACTAAAAAAAATGTTGGTGTGGTTTTACATTCCTACTGTTCCTCCTCTAGGAAAACACTTATTGATTGTCTCTCGTGAGCAAAGTGATCAGAAACTCATCAATGCAGAATGGACGTTGATTGGCTTTTACCTGTTGTGGCCCCCAAATGTTCTGGAACTGTCTATGGAAAAGAAGTTGCACTGGCATGGTGTATGCTTTCCAAGAGTCATGCTGAAACTGAGGCTTTAGCTGGTGTATAGGTGAAGAATGGTTTTCTTGCCAAACCTAAGCCTAATTCAAAGAAGTACCCCCACTAACCAACATGACCACAGTAAACCTGGGGATGGGGATCAGAAAGTGGGGGATGGAGAACTCCTGGGGGTTACAGTTCCCAGGCCAATTGGGTAGAGGGAATGTTTGTTCTGAGGGTCCTTGTGGAGGAGGAGGATTGTAAATGCTTTGGGGGGTGAGGGGCTCTGTCTATTGCTTTATGAGTGGTCAGAGGCAAGCAAAATTGGAGATTCTTTGGGTGGGGGTCTCTGCCTGTATGCCTCATAGGGTGGGGAAGAATATGGGGTTGACACCCGGGTCCAAGTTTGGGGGAAGACCTTCACAATGGGAGCAAGGATTTTAAGAGGTTGCTCCCATGCATAGGTGGGGGAGAGGTTCAATGTTTATTTTCCCCACATCCAGCTGCTTAAAATCACTGTTTCTGCCAGACATGGAGAGGCATAGCCATGCAATCCTGCATCTATTTACAAGAGGCTCCATATTTGGCAGAGTTTTTGTAAAAGCCATGAAAATTCTCCATGTCTTATATGAAATTTGCCTTGAGGTGGGTTGGGATTTGGGCAGAGATTAGGCATGGCCGCTGGTGATGGGACATTTCTGCGCACTAGCTGTCACTACTGCTGATAGCCTGACTGCATTTAATGTCACCTCAATGGATGGCATTAAGTATAGCCACACTACCTACCCGCCAATAGCATGGTAGCTGCCTAAAAATTTTAAACCTGAAAAAAAATGGTGGTCATGACGGTGCAACTGTTAAATTCCATTAACTATGAAGTGATGTAAGAACATAAGAACATAAGATATGCCATACTGGGTCAGACCAAGGTCCATCAAGCCCAGTATTCTGTTTCCAACAGTGGCCAATTTAGGTCATATGTACCTAGCAGTTTCCCCAAGAGACACAAGTTCCACAATGCTTGTACTGGGTCAAGCATTGATATCTTCGGTCACTTCTTAATAATGGTTTATGGACCTTTCCTCCAGGAACTTGTCCAAACCTGCCCTCTCTGCCCTCCTATTTAATATATATATTCAACCAGTCTGCAACATTTTCAAGAAATTTAAAGTCCACTATCACATATATGCAGACGATATGATGATGTACATACCATTCACAATCCCAACACTCCCATTACAACTGTTAACAGAATGCTTCTCTGAATTAACAATCTGGCTAAAAGACCACAATCTCCATATCAATCATTCTAAAACAGATATATTAATAGTAACTAAAAATCAATCCTACATACCTCCAACACACATCACTCTCCAAAATCACAACATTACTATAAAAAATGAAGTAAAATACCTAGGTGTCACCCTTGACTCACACCTTAGTATGGACACACATATTAGAAACATCACTAAGAAAATCTACTTTAAACTCAAAATTTTAAAACAATTACGTCCTCTTGTACTTCTACATGATTTTCTGAGCATTATCCAGGCTATCATCACACCACACTTTGATTTCGCAAATCTCACCCTACTAGGAACAACAAAACAAAACATTAAAAGACTCCAACTTGCCCAAAATGCAGCAGCAAGAATTGTAATGAAGGTTCCACCATTTGAACACATTACCCCTATACTAGCAAACCTTCACTGGCTCCCAATTCAATCCAGAATAAATCACAAATTGATTATCACTACATTTAAGACATTAAATACAATGGCCCCAGTCTCTTTAACAAAACTTATCATTAAAGACACATCCCAAACTGCGCTACGGAGAGGCCACACGAATAAAATTAGGATCCCGAAGATTTCACAACTACCAAAAAAACAACTAATAAAAAAGCGTTTTCTCATGTAGCTCCCACCCTATGGAACTCCCTCCCCGAAGAAATAAGAGCACTAAATGATGCAAAGGAACTCCGCAAGAAATTAAAAACATATTTATTCATCTCCCATTTCGGCAAACTAGAAAATACCTTACCACTAACAGGAAATGGTTAATAGCGACCTCAGGGTACACCAACTCCAATTATTCTATCTAACTACAATTAAAGTCGATTAAATAACTATTTGTAAATCCTGTAAATAGATATATGTAAATAGTTCAAAATATGTAAATAGTTCAATTATTATTTTAACAAATTATTTACCATATTTAGTCCAATCATGTTTAATGTATTTAGCAAAATTGTACCTAGTTAATTAATGTTTCATGTATTTAGCAAAATTGTACCTAGTTAATTAATGTTTCATGTAAAACAGACCTGTTAATCTGTTCATTCCTTGTTCACTGTAAACCGCACCTGATCTGTGGAAGGTAGCGGTATATAAGCAACTGTTAAATAAAATAAATAAATAAATAATATACTATATGTACCATACATCAAACCAACATTACCCCCCCAAACATGAAACCACCCCAACACAATATGCGTTTAACATCCTACTCCATGCCTCCTCCCGACAAAGCTGCCAGGCAAGTCCAGGAAAACTGAACAAAGGAGTCCACTGAAGAGCTATATAGTTCTTTCACTCGCCGGCCTCCTCCAACCGCTCCTCCGTGCCAGGCCGCCGGTTTCGCTGCCGCCTATTCTCTACCCGCTGCCACTTATTCCGATCAGGCTGCCGGTCATCACTCCTCGCGGGCTCTCCCTGCAGGCCCGTCATACTCGCAGACCGAAGCGCCTGAACAGCTTCTTCCCGTGTTTTCACCCGGATGCTTTGTCCTTTATAAGTAATAGATAAGCCAAATGGAAGGTCCATCCATAACGGACTCCCTCCTCTCGGAGCTTTAACACAATGTCCTTCAACATACGCCTCTTTTGCAGGGTAATCTGTGCCAGGTCCGTGTAGATGTCCACTTCACAGGAGTTCCATTTTACTCCTCCGTTCCCCCGTGCTGCTCTCTGCACCTTTTCCTTCGTTTGATAATCCTGGTAGCAGGCAATAATGTCCCTCGGCCGATTCCCACGCCCATCTCGTACCGCCGCCACTCTGTGCGCACGCACGATGCTCCAGTCCACACCATCCAGCGCTACTCCTGCTTCCTCCAGCATGGCCTTAGAGACAGCCTGCACCACTGATTGGCAGTCCAAATATGGCTCATCCTCTGGCACACCCCGAAAGCGCAAATTACACCGCCGAGACCTGTTTTCCAGGTCTTCCATTTTCTCCTCAATCGCTTGCTGTTGCTGCTGCAGAAGTTGCACTTTTTGCTCCATCATCTCCAGGCTTTCGCCCTGTCCCTCTACATGGCCTTCAACCTCCTCCACTCTCCTGCCGAGGTCCGTGATGTCCCCTCTCAAACTGTCCACGCTTGCCACCACATCTGCTCGAATTTGCAAAATATCAGCCCATAGGTCGGTGAACCACGCTCTAACCTCACTCTGGAAATCGCCGGGCCCCCCTCCAGCATTTTCACTGCCGTCCTCAGGCCCCTTCTCCGCTCTCTCTCGCATGCTCCGCTTGGCAGCAGCGGTGTCCGCGGGCTTTCCCTCAGCCCCCGCCATCTTGTCTTTGCTTTGCCGGGCTGGCGTGATTTCCCCGTAGGCAAACTCTTTCAAATTCACCTTTTTTAGCTTTGCAGACATAGCAACAGGTCACCCCCGTTGTCCACCTCCACTCCTACGAAAACCGGGGTTCTCCGGTGCCGCACACAGCTCGTTAAAGCTCTTTTCAGTAGGGTCGGGTGGGAGTTCACAAATCAAGCGGCCATACTTGGTGATGACGTCACCGGCACTCCCTCCACTGTCTGATCTTTTCAATACTTCTTTAGAGTCAGGAGAGGTCCAGGAGAACTAGAGATAAGAACACAAGAACATAAGATATGCCATTCTGGGTCAGACCAAGGTCCATCAAGCCCAGTATCCTGTTTCCAACAGTGGCCAATCTAGGTCATAAGTACCTAGCAGTTTCCGCAAAAGAAACAGGTTCCACATGCTTGTATTGGATCAAGCATTGATATCCTGGGTCCATTTTTAATAATGGTTTATGGACCTTTCCTCCAGGAAGTTGTCCAAACCTTTTTTAAACCCAGCTACACTAACAGCCTTTACGGTAGCCTCCTGGTTGACACAAAACTGCCTCCATCTTAATCTCACCAAAACTATTGCAATTTGGTTTTCTTATGGCAATCCACCCCCTTCATTAGCACCTTCTTTTTCCGGCACCCCTGTCCCCCTAGTCTCCACCTTTCGGTATCTTGGAGTGCACTTCGATTCAGACCTCTCCTTCCAAGCCCATGTTTCTCACCTTACTAAGACTTCCTTCTATTTCCTCCGCCAAATCCGAGCAATACGCCCCTTCCTCTCCCCATCGGCCCTCACTACCTTACTGCTGTCACTGGTCATGTCACGGGTGGACTTCTCCAATTCAGTTCTCATAGGCCTCTCCAAATCCCAGCTAGCCCGTCTCCAGAGGATCCAAAACACCGCTGCTCGCCTTCTTACTCACTCCTCCCCCCGGGATCACATAACACCTCTGCTCCTCCACCTTCATTGGTTACCTGTCTCCTTCCGCACCCAATATAAACTGCTTTCTCTAGTGCACAACATCCTCCATACAAATACTCCACAATATCTAGCCGATCTCATTTCTTTCCACACCCCCAGGCACACACCCCGTTCTTTTCACCTCAATCGCCTCACCCTTCCTTCACCCTCCCTTGCCCATCTGCAATTTACACGATCCTCCACTTTCTTTTTCATAGGACCTGCCCTGTGGAATTCCCTTCCCTCATCCCTTCGCCTGGAGTCCAACCACAGCACTTTCAAAAAAGACCTGAAAACTCACCTCTTCTCCACAGCCTTCGGCCTTCCCTCCCCCTTGTGTGACCCGCCTTAAGTTCTATCTCCTTCCGGTGTGTATCCTCTCTTTGTTCTGTCCTGTCTCCCTTCTCTCTCTTTTCTCACGAAGCCATTGTAAACTTCCTTTCCGTTTCTCTGGCCCTGAGCCTTTTCCTTTAGTTTGTCTATTGTACACCGCTTTGCTTGTTTCAGAAAGGCGGTTTATCAAATAAAATTACCATAACTACATCCTCCGGTAACACATCCCAGAGTTTGATTACACATTGAGTGAAAAAATGTTCTCTTATTAGTCTTAAATAGGTTAGCCTGTAGCTTCATTGCATGTGCCCTAGTCTTTCTATATTCTGATAACATAAACAATTGATCTACATTTACCCGTTCCACTCCATTCATTAATTTATAGACTTCTATCATATCTCCCCTCAGCCGTCTCTTTTCCAGGTTAAAGAGCCCTAACCTTTTTAGCCTTTCTTCATAGGGGTATCCTTCTATCCCCTTTACCATTTTGGTGGCTCTTCTCTGAACCTTTTCTAATAACTCTATATCCTTTTTAAGATACGGTGACCAAAACTGCACACAATAGTCAAGGTGCGGTCTCACCATGGAACGATATAGAGGTATTATAATATCTTTTGTTTTATTTTCCATTCCTTTCCTTATGATACCTAGCATTCTATTTGCTCTCTTGGCCGCCGCTGCACACTGGGCCGAGGGTTTTAACATGGTATCCACAATGACGCCTAAATCTTTTTCCTGGGTGGTGGTTCCTAATGTGGAACCTTGCATCGTGTAACCATAGTTTGGGTTGTTCTTCCCTTGGTGCATAACTTTGCATTTGTCCACATTAAATTCCATCTGCCATTTGGATGCCCAGTCTTTCAATTTATCAAGATCCTCTTGCAATTTTCCACAATACTCAACTTTAAATAGTTTTGTGTTATCTGCAAATTTGATAACCTCACTCGTTATTCCCTTTTCCAGGTCATTTATGAATATGTCAAAAAGCAGTGGGCCCAGCACAGATCCCTGGGGTACAGATAGATGGGTGTGGTTACTCTCCACAAAAGCAAAAGTAAGGAAGAAGCCAGTACTTGTATGGATAGTGATGCTAAATATATGGATTAAGTTAAACATCATAGTTGGCATTTAACGTATTCCATTCACCGTGCCAGCTGAAAATTGGGCCCTATGTATTTGTATCTGTACAGAGAGAAAGAGTGAACTGTGGCTCCAGTAATCCTCATTTTTGAAGTGGCTAAATATCCTCATCAGAAGTATTTGATTAGCATTCCCATTTTTTCCTTGTCACTTTCCACAAATCAGTTCTCAGCACGTTTAAGGCTTGCAATTCTACATCCGGTCTTCTTCTTCTCCACAATATACCTGAAACAAGTCTTTGTTACGTCACATCTTTGGCCATTTTTCTTCTAAGCATACTTTTGCCACCCTAATTTCTCTCTTTGACTTGTTCAGCTTTATCCGGTATTCTTTTCTGTGTTCCTCTTGTAGTGATCTGAATTCTGTGAATGCTACCTTTTTGCCTTTATTTTTGCAGCCACATTTTTTGAGAACCATGTCCTTGGTCCAATTTTTGCCGCACCTTACATTACCAGTGTGTTGCTAATTGGGCAGCGACTCAATATTGTCGCTGCCCAGTTAGTGATGCGTGCCATCTCTACTCTACCCTGGAAATCCCCGATGCTAACCACTTAGCATCAGGGTGTGTAGCGATGGCACTTACGGATATCCAGCAGCAATAACCGTGTTAGTGATGCTAATCCAGATCAGTGGTATTTAAAGAGTTTGCAGGTCTGAAAACTGTGTAAATAGCTTTGAATATCATCCTCAATATGTATACTTTGGAAGGAAGATTGGAGAGGGGAGATATGATAGAGATGTTTAAATACCTCTTGAGGGGATGATTGGCAGATAGGTATATCTAGTATGGCTGCACCCTTGCCTGAGGCTGTAATACATTATGATGGCACAGAAGAAAAGCATGTGGGCTGAGAGAATGAGTACCCAGAGCCCAGCACAACAAGAGTAAAGCCAGAGGGAACCATACCCTAAGCAGAAGTGCACAGAGAATGGACCCAGGTAAGAAAAGACAGGTCAGGCCTGAACAAGTTAAAACAAGCCTGAACAAGTTAAACAGGCCAAGCAAAGCCAGTGATACAAAGTACTCATAAGCCCTGAAGATTACAAACAGAGCCGGAAGCAACAGATGAGCAATGGAACAAAGGAAGTAGGGTGTGGTCAGAAGACTCAGCATTTGCAAAGTAAAAGATAAAAATAAAGCCGTTAATATGATAATGAGGGTGGGTCCCGGGGAAAGAGATTTGCAAGAATATTTATTTATTTACATTCTCTTATATACTGCACTATTCTGCATCAGTGCGGTTTACATTGAACAAACTGAAATTACATTGAATAGGGCATTATAACTTGGAGATAACTATTTTACAGGAAACATGGGCTATGGAGGGTTGAGTGGCTTGCCAAGACCACAAGGAGCACCTGTGGGATTAGAAACCCCAGTCCTTCCTGCCCAAGGTTGCTGTCTTCTAGTGGGATTTGAACCCCTGACCTTCCAGCCTGAAGTACCTTGCCCCAACCTCTAGGCCACTCCTCCGCTCCACTCCAATATGCAGAACTTTCTGGAACTTTGTGACAGAGAGGCATAAAAAGGGGGCAACAGCAGAGCATCGGGGGCAGCCTTCCCTCTCACCGTCTTGGAGGTAGGGAACGTTGCCTGCACTCAGATCCCTCAGACAGACACTTGTGTATCTGTACTTATAGCTTTTTGCTTGTACCAAATAAAAGAGTTTTGCTGACAAGTGACTGTGATCTGAGTTCTTTCCTATTTGCATGGGAAATTAACAGAATGAACCCTTACACTCTATGGCAGTAAAACACAGGAGGAGAGTCTCTTTCAATTGAAAAAAAAAGCTCTGCAATGAGGGAGCAAAGAATGAAGGTGAAAACAGATAGATGCAGGAAAAAATTGCAGACATAGGACCTGATATTGTACTGAGACGGCGATGCACCGCTATGGCGCGTAGCCATTGCGGCCAACCTTTAACCATGGATATTCAATACTGGGGTCATATGCGATTCTGGCATTGAATATCCAGGTTCACCACACAGTCTCTGACAATCCAGAAGCTAACTGGGTAGCAGCGATATTGCACCACTACCTGGTTAGCTCCTGTGGGTAAAACTAGACCAGCTTTTGCAGCACCTCGTTTTACCTGCAGGTCGCTAACTGGGTTGTTGTGTTCTATGTAAACCACCCCTGATCTCTGGAAGGGGCGGTATAGAAAACTGTCCAAATAAATAAATATCACCGCTACCCGGTTAGCAACTGTCGCCACCCAGGAATGCCCACGACTTGTCGCGATGCTAAGTGGTTAGTGTCAGGACATGTAGTGGAGATAATCAGGGATATTCAGTGGCATTAACCATGTTAGTTAGCACCGTTGAATATCCTGTTTAGCAGCATTTACACGGTTTACAGCGCGTAAAGCATGTAAATGCCCTGTCAATGCCTTTTGAATATCGGGTTCATATTTCTTTACGGAAAGAGTAGTAGATGCATGGCATAATCTCCAAGTGGAGGTAGTAGAGACAAAGACTATGTCCAAATTCATGAAAGCATGGGACAAATACAGAAGATCTCTAAAGGAAAGGGGAGGGCTAAACCTTTAGAGGAAGGTGAACCACTTCATAGGAAGGCAACCAAAATAATTTGGAGTCTGCATAGGAAGACATATGAGAAGAGACTTGAAGACTTAAATATGTATATCCTGGAGGAGAGGAAGGATGGGGGAGATATGATACAGACCTTTAAATACTTAAAGGGTATTAATGAACAAATATCTTTTTCAAAGAAGGGAAAGCTGTAAAACTAGAGGGCATTTGATGAAGCTGCAAGGCAGTAAACTTTAAAGCAATATCAAGAAATACTTTTTTACTGAAAGGGTGGTGGATACTTGGAATGCCCTCCCGATGGAGGTGGTGGGGGGCAAATACAGTGACAGAATTCAAAATGGGACAGGCACAGTGGATCACTTCATATCAAAAGGATAAAATCAAAGCAAACTTAAATATCTTTTATACAACAATAAATCTAGGGGGGCAGACCTGCATGGAGCGACCGATAGAACCCTAAACACTAGCATAGAGGGGGCATGCCTACACAGAGCAGCAGTTACAACCACTCTGGCCACCTTACTGGGCAGACTAGATGAAGCATACTGGTCTTTATCTGCCGTCATACTATGTTATTTTGTCACTATGTTTTCTATTGATAGGTTGCATGCCATTATGTTTCTATGTAGTTCCCTTTATCTTTCTTATGCCTCTTTCAGTTTAGCCCACTGTCTTTCCACTTCCAGCTTCCACTTCCACTTCCACTTTCCACTTCCACTTTCCACTTCCACTTCCACATCTGTGATCTCCTCTCAACCTGCCAGCTTCTCCTTCAGGTGCATTCCCATTTTACTAAAGCCATCATTTTTGAAATTTAGGGGCCTGATTTTTAACAAGGCACCAAGGCATGCCATACTCGCAGAAAGATACCCACTCAGGAAAAGTGTTTGACTCGTGAGTCATGCGCTTCCAAAACAGCCAAGCTTTGAAAATGTAGCACAAACCGAGCACAGTTGCAGGCACCCAGCACAGCATAGCTGTGTAGGCACAGGGTCTGGAACCCGGGCTGGGCGCCTAATAAGATGTTAGCCCAAAATACCTATGTATGTGTCCAAACCAGAGGCCAGAGACGCAGGAAGGCAAGTGTACTTGAACCCGTGTATTGCCCATCTGGCATACCCACGCATTGACAACACCATCTCATAGGCCCCGTGTGCTACCTTTGCAAGAGCCCCCTGTGGCTAGGCGTATAGACGCCAGTGGCATGGTGGCAAGGAGGACAGTGAACATCAGCTCCGATGAGTCTGAGGCCCTTGCCTGATCCATGCTGCAGTATGAGGGAATACTATAACCCAGGGGGGTTGGCGGCTGAACCAGCGGCTGGCTATGGCCAAATGGATGGCCATCCAACTCTGCTTATGCAGATAAGGAGACCTGAATGGGCAGAGGGGATCTGAGCACCATGTTAGGCCAGACACACCCTGAAAGGCATAGTTGTATGTCTGCGCAGGGAGACAGAGCTGTTGGGCCAAGCCACATGCTGGTGGCAGCCCCAATGGTTGCAGAACAGGTGACAGCGAGGGGATGGGTCATACATGATACAGGTGTCATCCCTGGCTGCCTGCAGCAGTTTACATATCCAGACATAGGAGGCAGGGAGGCCACTGTTCCCTCTGGTGGCAGAATGTAGCAACACCTAGGGCTCGCACAGCAATGGTATTGCCAGTGCATGGGGAGTTGTAGTCAATCTGCCCATTCCACAGGACTCCGGCGACCAATGAGGATGCCCTGGATACATGAGCCACCCCCCAATCCCTGCGACCCCGGCCCAAAGGTCTGAGAGAGCCCAGGGTAGTATCCACATATGTGCTGTCAGTCTGTCCCTGCAAGTGAATCTATCACAACTGCCCACCACCCCGTGTCCAGCTGTGGCAGCATGTAGAATGGGTGATGCTACAAAACTATACAGATATGTAATGGCGAACATGAACAAACCATGACACCCTGTCCTGCATGGCACCTAACAAAGCATGCAGTGATGTGGCCCCTGAAGCAGTCAATGCTCCTAGGCATGATACATACTGACAGCTGAGGCCATTTATGGTCCACAACCATGTGTCATGGTTCCAGGGCAAGCCTGCATGCAACAGATGGGAGCAAGGGAAGGGAGCAGGACTGCAGAAGTGTCTGAAGTAATGATAGGGGTAACACAGGTGAATCAGTGGCCCAGATGGCACTGTTGGTGGTGGCACAGGGTATGTGTGAAAGGTCCAGGGGAGTGGTGGGTAGGAATCCAGTGACAAATTACAGAGGTGTACCATCACATGTGCCCCACTCCTGCTGCCCATGGGTATGCCCCTGCACACAGGATGCCAATAAGCTATTCTTATTATATGCTCATAATTTCACCTCTCTGAAACAGCAGAAATAGATCTGCACTTCCTGAAAAAACTCATTGAACATAGGTACTGAGGTCTCAGTAAAATACTCACAGCTTCCCAAAACTTCTTTAGAAATTACCGCTGCTATTCACATCAGTGACCTCTCAAAGTACTGGTGTTAATCACTTTTACTTGTTTAACTAGATGTCTTAGATCTCTTAAAACTTTATCTCAATGTATATTCAGGATCTTATAACTCTGTGCATGTTCAGAATCTTATAACAACTTTAAACAATTTTTTTTCTTTTTTTGGAATTTTTTTTCTTTTTGATCAGTATTCCTTCGACATAATAGTGAAAGATACTTAGCTTCGATCTCGTTTTATCAAGCTTCCAACAAGGAAAAATTCATTAATCTTGCTGGCGTTTACAGATGAAATCCCAACATTGTTGTTCTAAGGCGCCCAAGCGTTTCACACGATATGTTTCATCAGGGGGTTTCACTCTGTTTTTTTTAAAACTGATCTGAAAATACAGCCAAAACAAATCTCATGCACCTATATGTCTTTGTTTCAATTAAACATTCATTCTACATGTTGCCGAAATATTGTAAAAAAATACCTACTTTCTCATTTCATGCAACTCTCGACCTTCACAGCCAGTGTCAGGGCCCTGCATACCACTTTTTTGTGCAGTTGTCCAAAAAACGCCGCGCATGCGGTCTAAGTTGTTCATAGATCTCTTATAGCCCTTATCAATAGGCTCCTCTTACCAATCATAATTGGCTGCCTCAAAAGCATACTGACCAATCGATTGCTGCATTTAAACCATGAGGTTTAACAGTGTTCAATTTAAAGATCCATCTTTGCTCCTCTTTGAGAAGAAGTTTGTCTTTATTAACACTGCCCCAGGAAGCGAGGACTTGATCAATTGCAAAACATCGTAACTGATCAAAATCATGGTTTGCCATCACGCAGTGTTGCATTAACGGTGCCTCAAGGATTTTATTATTAACTCGACTACGATGTTCAATCATTCGAGATTTCAGAGATCGTGTTGTCTTACCCACATATAACAATAAACGGGCTAAGGAAATGGAGCCAGGTACCATAAATCTCATTACCCGTTTCTCTCCCTTAAGCAAGGGACTTCAGAAGATTCTCAAGACTCACAGTGTGATTTTAGGACTGATTCCAGAATTGCGGGATAAAACCATTCGGTGCGTGTGGAGTAGGAGTTCTAACTTGAAAGAAAAACTAAGTCCATCCAGACTGCGCCCTGAATTTTCAGAACAGGAGTTGAACATTAACAGAGGACATAAGCAGTGTGGGGGTTGCAGTATATGTTCCATTACGCTCGAGACAGATGTGTTAGAGCACCGTGGTATTACATATAATTTGCGAAAAGCCCCTACTTGCAGAACAAAGAGTGTAGTTTATGTGATACGGTGCCCTTGCCCTTTGTTATATGTGGGTAAGACAACACGATCTCTGAAATCTCGAATGATTGAACATCGTAGTCGAGTTAATAATAAAATCCTTGAGGCACCATTAGTGCAACACTGCGAGGATAATTTCTAAAGAAGTTTTGGGAAGCTGTGAGTATTTTACTGAGACCTCAGTACCTATGTTCAATGAGTTTTTTCAGGAAGTGCAGATCTATTTCTGCTGTTTCAGAGAGGTGAAATTATGAGCATATAATAAGAATAGCTTATTGGTATACTCTGCTCAGACAATTAGACCAAATTGTTGTACCTGCACACAGGATGGGCAGGTCACCAGACTGAGGCAGGATACAGGTATGCTCAGTAGGTGATGTGGCAGCACACAACTTAGCCCATGTGTGTCCTTTCTCCCTATCTCCCACAGAGAATATGGTGTGCAATGCACCCTGGAAGCCCTAAAGTGCCACTATTGGACATTGCACTGGAGATGACCAAACCAGCTGCAGCACATCAGGGAATGGCTGGCAGCTGAGGAAGGTGAGTGGTGTACACAGTGGAGCCCAGCAGATGCATGGAGTGGCAACCATGGCTGCCAGATAAGTGCAGGCATACCATATACAATGATTGGAATGTGTTTGGGGCAGCCGTACCATCCTCTGTCACCACTATCCCATTTATGCACCAGCCGACACCCATTGCATGCAGGTGCACACACACATGGCCAGGGTATGCCATGGAAGGGTGGTACAGAGGCAAATACCACCAGTGATGGCCACAGATGCAGACTGTGCACATGCCCACACTGTCTCCTGTGGGTGTCTGTCACCCAGGGGGCTGAAATCCACAGTTGGGCATGTGAGAAGGAGAACTGAGCTGGATGGAGGTGGGAAAAGGGGAGGGTGTGCAGTGTGCACTGTGGGACAGCACAGTCCTGTGGTCCAAAGGTGGGTTGCACAATCCATGTACAGGCCCCTCAAAGATGTGGCAGTCCCACCCCAGGGCCACGCCAGTGTGGACATTTAACCCCCATCCCTCTTCCCCAACAGCCAGTTCCAGGGAGGCCCCAGACAACTCTGGCCCACCACGGGCACCATCCAGGAGCAGTGATCCAGTGCCAGCACAGCTGTCCCAAGGTGCAGAGTCCAGCAGTACCTCCAGTGACAAGGATGAGTCCTGTGACACTGCATCGGTGGACAGCACCACGGAGAGGGATGGCAGTGAGGGAGCCACACCATGGTTCCGTCCACCAGGGCCTGCCTGTTTGTCTATTGCTCCTTGAGTGGTGCATGGATTGGGGACAGTGCAGATCAGGGATCTCCCTGCCAGGGACCTTACCCTCACAAATGGAACCAATGCATCAGGGGGCCTTACCCCCCAAAACGGATGATGCCAGTGTGCAGACGGGATGCAGCACACCACAGGGGCCAGTGTGCCTGCCAGGGTGGAGGTACAGTTCAGTGTGACATCCAGGGCAGAGGAGCTGTCCAGTATGACACACAGGGCAGGGAAGCAGGCCAATGTGGCTCCCAGCGCAGTGGAGCAGGTCAATGTGTCTGCAAGTGCTGGGGAGATGGAGACAGATATGCCCCACTCGCTGAGCTACATTTCACAATCCTGGATGACCCTGTGGATGCAGGGGGCATGGAGGTGGACCAGGAGCTACTGCAGGAGGGTGCACACCTGGTGGAAGGCACTGAGGGTATTCAGTCCAAGCTGCACGGTCTCTGGAAGGACCTGCAGGCAGTCACACAGGCAAGGGAGGCTGAGTTTGAGGCATGGTATGAACACCAAATGTGCATGGAGTGCCATCTGAAGAGCCACCTGTGGCTGATGAGGGAGATGGCAGCATAACAGGCAATGATTGCTGGTTCCCTACACAGTTTGGTGGGCCTTGTGCAGGCTCAGGGAGTGGGTGCTGGGGCCAACAGTGCACCAGCACAGCCATCTAGTAGCCCTGACCCATGTCCAGCTGCCTGCCCTGCTTGGGAGGATGATGATGCTGCCAGCACATAATTGGACACTGCTCTACTGCATCCCTAGAATACTGAGGGAACTTGGGGACATTCTAGCAGCTCCACTGACTGTCCTTTTCAATGCCTAGTTGGAGTCGGGAGTGGTGACAAAGGACTGGAGAGAGGCTTATGTGGTGCCTTTACACAAAAGCGGAAGTAAGGATGTGGTTGAAAACTACAGGACGGTTAGTTTAACTTCAGTGGTGAGTAAATTATTGGAAACACTGCTGAAAGAGAAAATAGTGAGGTTTCTGGAGTCCAGTGGATTACAGGATCCGAGGCAGCATGTATTCACCAGAGGCAGGTCTTGTCAGACAAATCTGATTGATTTCTTTGACTGGGTAATCAGGGAGTTGGACAGAGGGAGAGCCCTAGATGTGGTGTATTTAGATTTCAGTAAAGCCTTTGACACTGTTCCTCACAGGTGACTTATAAACAAACTGAGCACTTTAGGGATGGACCCTAAAGTTACTGCTTGGGTTAGAAATTGGTTGGGTGGGAGGTGACAAAGAGTACAGGTACATGGAGCTCACTCTGAGGAGAAGGATGTTACCAGTGGTGTGCCCCAGGGATCTGTCCTTGGTCTGATTCCTTTTAACATCTTTGTTAGTGATATAGCGGAAGGGTTTTCGGGTAAGGTTTGCCTCTTTGCGGATGATTCCAAAATCTGCAATAGAGTAGACACCCAGGAAGGTGTAGATAACACGAGGAGGGATCTAGCTAAGCTTGGAGAATGGTCTAGAATTTGGAAGCTGGGATATAATGTTAAAAAATGTAAGGTCATGCATTTGGGCTGCAGCCATCCAAGGGAGCAATATAGTATAGGGGTGAAGTACTTTTGTCCACTAAAGAAGAGCGGGACTTAGGCGTGGTTGTGTCTGATGATCTAAAGTAGCTAAACAGGTAGAAAAGGCAACAGCAAAAGCTAGAAGGATGCTTGGGTGCATACAGAGAGGAATGACTAGCAGAAAAAAGGAGATGATAGCGCCTCTGTATAAGTCTTTGGTGCGACCTCATTTGGAGTATTGTGTGCAATTCTGGAGACCGCACTTTTTAAAGGATATAAACAGGATGGAGTCAGTACAGAGGGTGGCTACTAAAATGGTTAGTGGTCTTCATTATAAAGCATATAAGGACAGACTTAAGGTTCTTAATATGTACACCTTAGAGGAAAGGCGGGATAGAGGTGATATGATTGAGATGTTTAAATACCTCTGTGGCATATATGTACAGGGGGAGAGCCTCTTTTGATTGAAAGCAAGTTCTGCTATGAGGGGACATCGGATGAGGGTGAAGGGGGGTAGATTCAGGAGTGATATGCGGAAATATTTCTTTACGAAAGAGTGGTGGATCTGTGGAATAGTCTCCCAGTGGAGGTGGTAGAGATGAGGAGGTAGTATCTGAATTCAAAAAAGCATGGGACAAACACAGAGGGTCTCTAAAGGAAAAAAGGGTACTGTTGTAGTTGTTGATATGGAAGGACAGACTAGATAGGCAATGTGGTCTTTTTCTGTCGTCATGTTTCTATGTTTCTATTGTAGTGTACATGTCAGCAAGCATCATGTCGCCAGGGAGTCTGGGGGCAGGGGACACACATGGGGGGAAATAATCACTCTGCACAAGTAGCATCATTTTGTGCACTTTATTGGTGAATGTGTGTATCCTATCCAGTTGATGTTGGGCAGTCACCTCAGAAACTGTCACATATCAGCTTCTCATGGTGGGTCAGTTCCTAGGCCTGCTGCTGACTCCCGCCCTCTGCCCCATCACCACCTGCTGCCTCTGCAGTCTCCCACTCTTCTGCAACTGCAGGCTCTGGGTTCAGCAATCCACGCAGCTGTGCAAGGTTGTGGAGTAAGCAGCACGATGCAAATATCTGGCATACACATTTGGGGCTGTAGAGGTGTTCCCCACTGCTCCTGTTGAGGTACCAGGAGCGGCTCTTCAGCACCCTTATTGCTTGCTCCACAACTGCCTGGGTCTACTGATGGGTGGCAGTGTACCGTTCCTCCTGCCAGTTCATGGGGTGGCGCACAGGGGTCAGCAGCCATGTCCTCAGGGGATATTCACAGCAACTTGTGGGGGCAATGTGAGATGTGTACATGAGCATGGCACATGTGTTGGTGATGGTCTATGGGCTGTTATGGACAGCATACAACACACCATCTACTAGCAGGGCAGCGTGCAATATGTAATAGTCAGAGACACTGTGGCAGTGAGAGGACACCAACATATGGCTTGTGTAGCAGTCAAGCATTTGGAGCGGTGCAATGAGGGATGGTGACATGAGCTGGCCTGTTGGTATGGGGGGCAGGGGCATGGCACAGAGATATGTTTTGGGGGATCTGCTGGCTGGGATGGGGCAGATATGGATGCACCCTACATATGCTATTGCCATGTGATTGCACTACATGGCACCAGCCCATGCTCTTCCTCATGCCACATATTGGTGTGTTCTGCCTGCTCTTATTTATTTATTTACTAAAGAATACCAAAAGGATATCTATTTGTGCTTTATCGACTATAGCAAGGCTTTTGACTGTTATTCAACAGAGACTACAACCATACCTGGAACAAGAACTACCTGAAGTGCAAGAAGGGTTCAGGAAAGGGCGAGGAACGAGAGACATCATCGCAGATGTGAGATGGATCCTTGAAAAGACTAAAGAATACCAAAAGGATATCTATTTGTGCTTTATCGACTACAGCAAGGCTTTTGACTGTGTAAACCATGAGAAACTCTGGGCCACATTAAGAAGCATGGGTATACCAGAACATCTGATCGTTCTCTTGCGCAATCTGTACATTGATCAAGAAGCAACAGTTCGAACAGAACAAGGAGAAACAGAATGGTTTAAAATAAGCAAAGGTGTAAGACAAGGCTGCATACTTTCCCCCTACCTGTTTAATTTATATGCAGAACAAATCATCAGAGAAGCAGGATTGTATGAAGACAACAGAGGTGTGAAGATTGGTGGAAGACTCATCAACAACCTTCGCTATGCTGATGATACTACATTAGTGGCTGAAAGTGAAGATGATCTGAAACATTTGCTTCTCACAATCAAAGAACATAGTCTCAAAATGGGCCTGCACCTTAATGTAAAGAAGACAAAGATCATGACAACTGGCATAATCAACAGGTTCATCGTTGAAGGAGAAGAAATTGAAATTGTGAACTTTAACCTACTTGGATCAACTATCAATAAAGAAGCAACAAGCAGTCAAGAAATCAAACGACGCATTGCTCTTGGCAGAATGGCTATGAAAGACCTAGATAAGATTCTCAAGAGCAGAGATGTCTCTCTCCATACAAAGATTTGACTTGTTCAAGCCATGGTATTTTCAATAACATCATATGGATGTGAAAGCTGGACAGTGAAAAAGACAGACAGGAAGAAAATTGATGCCTTTGAATTATGGTGCTGGCGGCGAATACTGTGTATACCATGGACTGCCCGAAGAACAAACCAGTCGGTACTAGAGGAGATCAAACCTAAGCTTTCTTTAGAAGCTCAGATGACAAGACTTCGACTTTCATACTTTGGACACATCATGCGAAGAGAGAGATCACTAGAGAAAGACATCATGCTTGGCAAGATCGAAGGTCAACACAAAAGAGGAAGGCCAGCAATGAGATGGATCGATACAATAACAGCAGCTACGGGTACCAGTCTGTCAACAATGAGCCGCCTGACTGAAGACCGAACACAATTTAGGATAGCTATCCAGAGGGTCGCCATGAGTCGAGTCTGACTCGACGGCACTTAACAACAACAATGCAATCCAGAGGGTGAGAGCATATAGCGAGAATGCTCTGCGCTTGTAGTTTGCTTGCGATTGTGAGTATGTGGTGGAATATTGAGGAGGTTCTGTGAGCCCTTTCTCCTTGGCCTATTAGAGTTTGAGTTATGAATTAGGGCATGCAGTTTCTTTGCTGATTTCCTGTCCAGAGTTTTGTGGATGAAGGTTAGTGTCTTGTATTGTATTCTTGAGTTGATGGGGAGCCAATGGAGGTGTTTGAGGATTGAAATGATATGGGTTTTCCATGAGACTTGAAAGATGATTCTAGCAACAGCATTTTGAGTGAAGTGCAATGGATTGCGTATTTGGGCAGTCCTTGATAAATGGAATTACAGTAATCGAATAGAGGAGTGATGGTGGCCTGGCAGGCTGCATGGAAAGCATCTGTGGAGAAAAGCGGGCATAGGTTTCGGATGGTTTTTAGCTTGTAGTATACTGCTGTGGTGATGCTGTGAGTTTGTTCCTTGAAGGTCAGTTGTTGGTCGAGTATCACTCCGAGGTACTTTATGTGGGAGCTGACTCAGATCTCAGTGTTGCCAAGCTTGACAGATGCAGGAGGGGGGGGCAGAAGTTGGGGTCCTTTGTTATGTGTAGCATCTCTGTTTTGCTGAGGTTGACGTATAGATTATGATGGTGGAGCCAGTTAATGGTATTAGTGAGGCAACTTGAGAGCATAGAGTAATCTGGAATGGGGGTAGAGAATGGTGTGAAAATCATTTTATCATCTGCGTATATCAGAAACTGGACTGAGAATTGTTGGAGGATATCACAAAGAGGTTGAATGTATATATTGAATAGTAGGGAGGAAAGGGATGATCCCTGTGGTACACCCAGGTTAAGGGTGAAGAAAGTTGAGGTATGTGCTTGAATCATTATATGCTGATTTTGGTTGCTAAGATAGGAATGGAACCATTTGAGTTGGGTGCCACAGACTTCAATGTGGTGGAGCTCGTTGCCGAGTAGCTGGTGGAATATAGTGTCAAAGGTGGCAGAGTTGTCCAGAAACAGCAGGATAAATCCTTGGGTGAGTGATTCAATGCCTGTGATAAGTGAGTTTAAGAGGAAGGTTGTGAGGGTTTGCATGCTGTGATTAGGTTGGAAGCCATTTTGCTGTGCATTTAATGGGGCATGTTGGTCTATATGATCTTGTAGTTGTGTTTGTATGGCTTTTTCAATGATTTTGGAGATGAAAGGTATGGTCATTACGGGTCTGTAGGAGTGTGGGGAGTGGGGATCCAGGTTTAGTTTCTTGAGGAGCGGTCTGATTAAGGGAGAGAGAAAGGAATCCTTGGGTGAGGGAGGCGTGGACAATGTCAGATATTAAAGGTAGGAATTGGTCCTTTGTGACTTTCAGCCAGGAAACTGGACATGGGTCTAGCGGGGATGTGTAGTGTTGAGGTTGCTGATGATTTTGTTGAGCTCTTCATGTGAGAGTCCAGTCATTATCTTGAGCAGTTTCATCATTTGAGGATGGAATATGGAGGCTGGTGGACGGAGTAGGTTTGTTTTTGGCCAGTAGGTATGAAGCCATGTCTTGTGGATTGAGAATGTGGTCTTCATTTGATTGAAATGGGTCCTTGTTGAGCGATTTGACAATTTTTAAAGAGTTCTCTAAGTATGTTGATGGAGCATATGAAGTGGCTGTTGTAGTATTTTTGTTTGGCCTGGATGGTTGATTTGTGGTAAAATTGGAGATCCTGTAGATATTGGGATTTGAGTTGTGAGCTCTGGGTCTTTCTCAGAGACATTCAAGATGGCGAAAGCTGCATGTCTGTGTTTTTAAGTCTGATGAGTACCAGGAAGCGTGTGATCATCTGGTTCTAGTAGAGAGTTTTGGCAGGGCTATAGCAGCGACTGAGATGGTTGCATTCCATGAGCATACTTTGGTTTCAAGGTCTTTCTGAGCTAGTAAGGAGCTTAAAGCTGGAACAGTATTTTGGATGAAAGTTTGTTCGTTGAAAGAGAGAAATTTGTGTGTTGTTGGAGGGGAGATCAAGGGTGAGGTTTGTGGGCAGGAGTTGGGAATGATAAATGAGATTAGGTTGTGATCAGACCAGGGGACTGAGAATGTTGATAGTGGGGTAAATCTGTGGGCATTTTGGAGTCAATCAGAGAAGAAAATTGTGTCCAGGACGCCACTCTTAGCATGGATATGGGTGGATATGATATGTGTGAAAAGTAGATCTGTCATGGCTTCAAGGAAGGCCGACGAGTGGATGGATGATGCAGATGGTAGGTTCAGATCTTTGAGTAGGATGAAGTCTTTGTGGATGGATGAGTGTGAACAGATTTCTTCCAGTAAGGTGTCAAGGTCTTTAGTGTTGATGTGAGGGGATCTGTAGGAAAGGCAGATGGAGAGGAAGTGGTTGGAGATTGTGATGATGTTGAGGTTGGGAGTAGAAAAGAACCCAGTCCAAGAGTGTGGTAATTATAAAAATTATTTATTCAGATTTCATCAACCAGGAATTTTGGCACTTCTGGTTGATGAAATCTGAATAAATAGTTTTTATAATTGCCATGATCTTGGACTGGGTTCTTTACTACATGTAGTAATCGTGCTTTGTTAGAGGTTGGGGGTAGAGGCATGGTTTATGGTATTGTGAGTATGCAGACTCCACTGCCTCTGCTGGATGTCCGCGGGCAGTTTTAGATATTGTGGGTGGATGTATTAAGCTGGTTGATCAGGACATTGTTGTTCTCAGTGAACCAAGTTTCAGTGATACATAGCAACAGGATGCTACGGCACTGTGGTTCGATGCAGGAGCCTGTTTGGGCTAGCCGGGTAGTGGGCTAGATGTCCGGGTGCTCAGAATTGAGGCACAGCCTACACATCCAGCCAGTTGTGCCTGATTCTGATCCCCAAAAAATTGCAAGAGGATCTTGATAAATTGGAAGCCTGGATGTCCAAGTGACAGATGAAATTTAATTTGGACAAGTGCAAAGTTATGTACCTAGGAAAGAACAACCCAAACTTTGGTTACACGATGCAGGGTTCCACATTAGGAACTACCACCCAGGAAAACGTTTTAGGTGTCATCATGGATAATATATTGAAACTATCCACCCAGTGTGCAGGGGTGGTCAAGAAAGCAAAGAGAATGCTAGAAATCATAAGGAAAGGAATGGAGCATAAAACCAAGGATATTATAATGCCAATGTATCATTCCATGGTGCAACCACATCTTGAATATTGCATGCAGTTCTGGCCACCATATCTTTAAAAGGTTATAGCAGAATTAGAGAAGGTACAGAGAAGAGCCACCAAATAGTAAAGGGGATGAAAGGATACCCCTATGAGGAGAGGTTTAAAAGGGTTGAGAGTTTTCACCTTGCAAAAGAGATGGCTGAGAGGGGATATGATAAAGGTCTATAAAATGATGACTAGAGTAGAACGAGTAAACATAGATCGGTTGTTTACACCATCAAAAAGTAGAAATACTAGGGGACACGCAATGAAGCTACAATGTAACCCATTTAAGACTAAGAGAAAATATTTTTTCACTTAACTCATAATCAATCTCTGGAATTTGTTACCGGAGGATGTAGTGAAGGCTGTTTATGTAGCTGCGTTTAAAAAAGCTTTGGACAAATTCCTGGAGGAAATGTCCATAAAACATTAGTAAAGAGGCCCTGGGGAATCCACTGCTTGCCCTGGGACAAGCATTATAGAACCTGTGTGCCTTTTTGGAAACCTACAGATACTTGTGACCTGGATTGGATACTGCTGGAAAGAGGATACTGGGCTTGATGGACATTGGCCTGGCCCAGTTTGGCATTTCTTATATTCTTAATAGAAAAGTGGTAGGTGTTTACTACCACCTGCCTGGACAGAATTTGCAGACAGATGATGAAATATTATCAGAAATGAGGCAATCTAGCAAAAGTGAAATCAGTCATTATTATTGGGTATGAATTACCCCAGTACTAGTTGAATAAGTGTCATGTCAAGACATGTTAGGTAAGTAAAGTTCCTAGATGAAATAAATGACTACTTCATGGATTAGCTGGTATTGAAACCAATTAGAAAAGGAGCTATTCTCCACAGTCCTATGTGGAGCACAGGCTTTGGTACAAGAGCTAACAATGTTGGGATCACGTTGTACAAAGGATGATAAAATGATCAAATTGGACTTAATAATTGGAGTGAGATGTACAAAGGAAATCTGCTGAGTCAGTATTTGTTTTTGAAAAGGGAAACTATGATAAAATGAGTAAAATGGAAAAAAAAAACCTAAAAGGAGCAGCCAGAAAGGTCAAAAGTTTACAACAGGCATGGATGTATTCCATGCATTAACAAAGAAGGAAAGAAAACCAAGCACAACCATCATGGTTAAAATGTAAGGTGAAAGAGGTCATTGCTGCCAAAAAAAAAATCTTTCAAAAAATGGAAAAAGGAACCAAATGAAGAAAATAGGAAACAGTATAAGCACTGGCAAGTTAAATGCAAGGAAATGGTAAAGAAGGCAAAAAGAGAGCTTCAAGAAAAGCTTTCCATAGAAACAAAAAATTACAATAAAAACATCTTCAAGTGCATTCAAAGCAAGAAGCCAGGGAAAGAATCAGTTGGACCTTTCGATGACTAAGGGGTGAAAAGAGCACTGAGGGAGGACAAGGCCATAGTTGAGAGACTCAATGAATTATTTGCTTTGGTCTTTACTGAAGAAAATGTGAAGAAACTACTCATGCAGAAAAGGAAGTTTATAATGCAGAGTCAGAAGAGCTGAATCAAATCTCAGTGAACCTGGAAGCTGTAGTAGCATAAATGTATCACCTGGACTGGATGGTATACATATATACCCAAGAGTGTTGAGAGAACTCAAAGATGAAATTGCAGATGTAATTTTAACCTATCATTAAAATTCTCTATGGTACCAGAAGATTGGAGGGTGGCCAAACTAATGCCTTTTTTAAAAAAGGGTTCCAGAGATGATCCGGAAAACTACAGACTGGTGAGCCTAATGTCAGTGCTGGGCAAAATGGTGGAACAATAAAATTACTGAACCCATGGACAAACATGATTTATTGGAACAAAGTCCACATAGATTTAGCCCAAGGAAGTCTTGCCTCACCAATCTTCTCTTTTTCATTGAAGACATGAATAAACATGTGGATAAAAGTGAGCTAGTCAATATAGTGTATTTAGACTTTCAAAATGCATTTGACAAAGTCCCACATAAGAAGCTCCTTAGTAAATTAAAGAGTCATGTCTTACGAGGCAATGTCTTATTGTGTGCGTATATGAAACTGATTGAAACATGAACACAGATAGAGATAAATGGTCAATTTACTCGAGAGGAAGGTGAAAAGTGGAGTACTCCAGGGAACTTTATTGGGACCAGTACTTTTTAACATATTTAAAAATGATTTGGAAATGGGAATAACAAGTGAGGTGGTTAAAATGCAGATGACACCAAATTAATCAAAGTTGTTAAATTGTGAGAAATTGCAAGAGGACTTTGTGAGACTGGGAGACCAGGCACTTTGTGAGACAAGGTGCCCTAATATGCGACAAGGTGCCCTAATATGTTACAAGATGCCCTAGGGGGAGACAAGGCATCCTAAGGAAAGACAAGGTGCCCTAAGGAGTAAAGCATGTACCTTAAGGCACTAAAATGGCTGTAACCCAAAAGCTGGATAGAGCACCAAGGAATGTCAACATAAAGGTGATGAACGGAAGGACAGGTGGGAGGTGATGGACCTGCCATATCGGTGAGCACCCTATGTGGCAGCCAGTAAAGTAGACAGGCATGTGGAAGGCAGCTTTACCGATGCACAGGGTGATGCCAATATAAAGTGCTGCAATGTCAGTGTGTGGCATAGGATAAGGAAGATGTGTCTCCCAGCAGAGGCAGAAGCAGAAGGATGTTTGTAGTGACCAGAGGACAGAGTAGTAGTGGTGACGTGCAGATAAGACACAGGAGAGGCGAGTGCAAATAGCTGAAATGCGGAAAAGAGTACCAGTGTAGGTCATGGAGTAGCAGTCTGCACAAGAAGACATGACTGTACACAGCCGACAGAGGGAGATAGATAGGTTGAAGGATGGATGGTGGCTGAAGAGAGGATGGTATGTGCTGGCAGCACCGATGTGCAGATGCCTGACTGTTACAGACATGAAAATGATCTTAGTAGCACGGTCACAAAAAAAAGAACAAGTAGGAATCAAACCCCTGTCCCCTGCCTACAGAGATCTTGCACTAACCAGTAGGCTACACCTCCACACCACTCTGTACAGCAATAGCTGGGTACAAAGAGACTGCAGGTCACTGCCTAACATGTCTGCTATGTGTGCTGGCATAGGGTAATGTAGTGCACATGCAGAACAGAGGTCAACAGCTGATCACCGAAAGGAGAATGCACTTATCTATCACCTCAGCTCAGTAAGATGCACCGACAGTGTATGATACAATCACAGAGCAGCTACAAACTATGCTACTGAGCAGTTTCTGCGGTCACCTTGAGGGTGAGGATGGGCGCCCAGCACCAGGTCCCCAGTATCTGCAGTGCTAGCGATCACTGCTTCCCGTGCTGCAGATCCCCATCACTGCCAGTGTGTAGCAGGTATTGTCTGCAGTGTGATTATGCTAGTCACCTTGTATCCTGCAGTATGTACCAGTCACATCTGGCCCTGTGCCCTGCACCTGTTGGATGGGGACCCACCTGAATAGTTCATGTCATTACCAAATGTTACAATGCTGATGCCATGGCCACCAACTACTGGGGAGGGGGGCATGTCTAGACATGCATGGGGTTGTTATTAGGGTCCTGTTGGCCCTACCAGTAACACTGGGAGTAGGCCTGGAACACCTCATATCCCAACCACCTAGGTCTAACATTCACCTGCAGCAAGCACCTGTTGCCCACCACTGGATTTTCCAACCATGCACATACCAACCTCAGACAATCTGCTGGTCAGTATACACTGCATATGGACAGAGCAACCATGTGCACCCAGGCTTGGGATATACGGCATAGACACCCAGCAGTTGGATCAGTGATTGGGCCCTCAGGACAGGAAGTGCACCCACATTACTAGAGCCAGATACTATACAGCAATATGTGGATACATAGCCATGCCATAGTTACTGCTCTGCTAAAGTGAGAATGCCCTCCCAGCATGACATGCTGTGACCACCCATCCATGCAGGTGGCAAGCAGGCACTACCACATCTCAGCCATTGCCCTACACCCAATGCAGACATACCCTGCCCAATCCGCTTTGTTTCAGGCCATACCCACAATACTTTGCTCCTCATCATGCACATTTGCAAGCTAATGCTGGAAACAGCTTAGGCACTGCAAAGCTCAGTGAGGTGTGGAAAGCCACAAAACAATGGATAGACATACATACACACACACATACACACACACACGCATATTGATGCACTGTGCAAAAATGGGGATGGTTGGCATTCCTGCTGGCCACCCTGGGTCCCAATCTTAGCTCAGGCATTTTTAAGGTGTGCTCATTGTGCAGGAGCTAGTAGTGCTCTCTGATGTTAACAGCTACTCAGTGTGCCGGTGCTGTCAGTCTGACTTTCCATCCAGCTATGGATAGTGGAGCTTGTTTGTGTGGGTGTTTGTACCCTTGCTGGTTGATTCATTGGAAGTTGCACATGCTGATGTTCTACCTGCACTATAGGCTAAAGCTTAGCCACAGGGACATGCAATGCATGATCCACACCAGTGACCCTCCATTCATATATACACCAAATGTGTGTGTTGAGCCACAGTGCTGCCATATGGCTGCCACAGTCCCTGGGTCTGATATGCTTCCCATCAGACAGACCATGGCACATGTTGCAATGCACACGGTGCACAGGACCAAGACATGGCTTTGGTCTACTGTAAGGTGGTGCCACTGTCCCCTACACAAACACAAACACACCATGCTGACATACCCGTGTGCTGTCAGTGTTGGTTGGTGCGTAGTCCCAGCCCATCCAACATGTGGGTTGGTGGGTGCCTAGGGCGCAAGGTCCAGATGGGGGGAAGAGGCATACATGGGTGGCCACACAGCTCCCCCCAACCATCTGCATTGGCAGAGACACCATCACCACCTGCCATCAATACATCTTGGGGGGGGGGGGGATGACAGTCACTGCTGTGGTAGTCCCCTGGGTGCCTACATGTTGCAGCTACCTGGAGAGCTAAAGTTTCTGGTATTATCAGTCTCTTCCCACAAAGCTGGGTGCAGCAGCAGCAGCAGGGGAGGGCAGCTGGGATCTCTGCCTGGGGTGCCAGGACACTTAGACCGCCCATGTGGCACATCTTCTTTCTGCAGCAGTAGCATATCTGTGTGCCACCACTGCCACTGTGGGATCATGATGGACATCACAGATGATAATGTGGATAGCATAATACCCCTATGTGGTGAGGCTAAGAAGGTTGGGGCTTTTTAACCTGGGGGAAGAGATGACTGAGGGAAGATATGATAGAGGTCTATGAATGATTGACAGGAGTGGAACGGGTAAGCATAGATCGATTGTTTATGCCATCTAAATGTAGAAAGACTAGGGGACATTCAATGAGGCTACCATGTAACCAATTTAGGACTAATAGGTGAAAATATATTTTCAGTCAACGTGTAATCAAACTCATTACTGGAGGATGTAGTAAAAGCTGTTAATGTAGCAGGGTTTAGAAAAGGTTTGGACAGGTTCCAGGGGAAAGGTCCATAAACCATTGTTAGAGAAGACCCAGGATATCCATTGCTTGCCCCAATACAAGCATTGTGGATCCTGTGTGTCTTTTGGGGAAACTGTTAGGTAATTGTGACCTACATTGGCCACTGTTAGACACAGGATACTGGGCATGATGGACCTTGGTCTGACACTGTCAGGCATATTTTGAAATCTTATGTTCTTTTGTGCCACCTGGGCAGCTGCCTAGTCCACCCTATGAACCAGCAATCCCCACTGCATGACCCATGTACCACCTCCTTTGCCCCATTTGCACCATCAACAAAGTGCCTTTTCATACTTGGGCACTATGCTGTTGCTGCTAATAGAGCACTACTATCACTATCTTGGGCTCCCCTGTCTGGGCATCACATTTCAGATGTTAAAATAGGCTCTCCCTCTCCTCAAAATACACCCTTTCCGCGTGGTTTTACTTTGCATTGGGGATCCCAGCATTAAGGCGCTTTAAGACACTTTTGTGCAACATGTGTTAAGGGAAGACCCGTTGTTAATGCCCTCTCTCCTCCCCATTAACGCCCACTCTCCACCCACAATATGCTTTATGCTGCCGGAGCCTTTAACGCACATTAAAGCAGCATTTTTGCTGTGTAAAAGGTGCAAGGGTGCCAATAGCAGATGTTAATGGCACACTGGCTTTCTTAACACCCTTTAACAAACATACCCTTATTGCTAAAACAATTGGATGACCTAACATTGCTATGTCGGGTCATCCAATAAATCCATATGTGTGTCTGCCAAGAATTTGTGTGATCTTTGGTTCATGGTCCGTTTCCACTTTTATTTAATGTTACTGTGATTTGTGGATTTCATTTCTTCTTTCATTTTGGTCAGATATTATATATTACAAGCACTAAACTCATAACTTGCTTTGAATATCAGACTCTGAATCAGGACCTCCCAACTGAATAAGCCCTGGTAAGCCCAATATTCAGCAGCTCTATCCACATAGTGCTTTCAAATATTTTCTCTGGATAGTGCTGGGGCAGTCTGTGGGCTGAGCTGGGAAGCAGCTGGCACTTATAGCAATACTGAGGATTTTCTGCATAAATTAGGGCAGGAAAAAGCTGCCCTGAGTGTGAGGGGTTTGGCTATGCATAGAGCGACTGGATATTCAGTAGCAGCCACTGTCTGGATACTGCCATTGAATATCCAAATCGTCTTTACCGGCAGCAGCTGGTTTAAAAAAAATGCTGACTGCCATGAGCTCTAATTCTAGGTGATAGGGGACGGGGAAAAAACCTGAAACCATTCCGTCTTAGAAAATGCATTGATTTCAGTCTACCCGTTTTAGTAAAAGACAGGATTACCCATTTCAGCTAACACATTATTCAAACCAATAATTCATTTTTAGAATGGGGTAAAGAGTCAGAACTGTTGACAAAGGCACTTCTGTTAGAAATTGGTCTATATTATACATGCCCAAAGGCCATGACATTTTCAACAATAAACCTACAGTACGAGGTATTTTTAGAAGCTGCCATACCAGTGCTACTTAAGCTTGTCTTTGGGGTCTATTTAATGCGTTCCTCAGGGATTGGGGTGTTGGAAGTCCCTCATCATAACTGCAGAAAGCCACAGGTGCAAACAGATTGGAAGAGCCTGCCTCAGGAGAGGAATAAACATTTTTTCACATGGGAAGTCATTAGAAGATAGCAGAGAAATGCCTAATTTATTCTGAAAGTGACATTTTACTCAGAACAGCCGTGCAATTCAGACATTCACTGTAGGTATGTCTATAAAACAAAAAAGCTACTATAAAGGGAATTTTAGGATACAAATATTTTTGTCTTCTGCCCGCAAACTTTGTTTTTTAGCTATATATGATTTTTATATCATAAAATAAAATGTGAACTGTTTGAGTCAATTTGTATGCAAATAGAGTATCTAATGGTCTGGCTCAAATCCGCTCAGACACAGACAGGCACCTGATTGCAGAACAAGGTCATCTAAAATTTCTTGGCAGGAAATCATTAAATTAGCAGCGTAAAAAAAAAAAAAAGAAAAAAGCCCCCTATTTTAAGATATTTAATTAAAGGTTGCTGAAATTTAAAAAAATACATCTTGTTTGCACTTTTATTTTGTATTAGATTTCCTTTTCCAGCTCATTTGACATTACAGTTTCCATCATTAGCGTGCATCATTAGTGAATCCGAGTTAGTTGTGGTGGGGGGTGTCCCAGGCTCCTATGGGGTTCTTTTTGGGCTTCCCGTATTCTGTCTTCATGCTTTTGTACTGACAAACAGGAATATCCTTAAATGCTTAGGGAAGGAGGAATAAATAGAACAGATTTAGAATATTGTTCAGATCTTAGAAATCTATACACTAAAAATTGTGCTACCATTTTTAGCATTTGAGTTGGAAAAATGTAATGTGCACAAGTGTGAAGGCAAATTTTAGATAAGGTTTAGAGAAGGGAATTAGGTCACATGACATGGTCAAGAAACTGCCAGAAAGCCTCTGTGGTGTGTCCTTTACATAGAAACATAGAAATATGACAACAGGAAAAGACCACATGGCCTAACTAGTCTGTCCTTCCATATCAACAACTACAACAGTCCCCTTTTTACCTTTAGAGATCCTCTGTGTTTGTCCCATGCTTTTTTGAATTCAGTTACTGTCCTCATCTCTACCACCTCCACTGGGAGACTATTCCATGGATTCGCTACTCTTTACGTAAAGAAATATTTCCGCATATCACTCCTGAATCTATCTCCCTTCACCCTCATCCCATGCCCCCTCGTAGCAGAACTTGCTTTCAATTGAAAGAGGCTCTCCCCCTGAACATTTATGCCATGGAGGTATTTAAACATCTCAATCATATCACTTTTATCCTTAAGTGTTTCCTCATATGCTTTATAATGAAGACCACTAATCATTTTAGTAGCCACCCTCTGTACTGACTCCATCCTGTTTATATCCTTTTGAAGGTGCGGTCTCCAGAATTGCATACTGTACTCCAAATGAGATTGCACCAAAGACTTATACAGAGGCATTATCACCTCCTTTTTTCTGCTAGCCATTCCTCTCTGTAGGCTATTGTTAGATAATATGAGTTAGAGGAGGTGCATTGGCTAACGATTCTTGCCAAAGAGATAAGTATTAGCCTATGGTAGATAGGTTTCTAGATCAGCTACTAACCAGGGTGATGAGTCACCTCCTTTTTACAGCTAGCCTTCCTCCCCCAGTGCCCCCAAGAATCCTCCTTGCTTTTGCCATCACCTTTTGGCTAACATGGAAACAGAAGTTGCAAGTGACACAATGGTGTGTTTCTACCATTTGCAGAATCAGGCATTTGGTAGTTCAAGTGTCTGTCTCATAGGAATTGCAGTTGTGGGGAGTTCATGTGTACATGGGTGTGTGGGTGGGTGGAGGGGTGTGTGCATCTGTGCATATACCATGGGGAAAGGTGGGGGACTGCATGCATGCATAATGTGTATGTATCATAGAAAGTGTCAGGGGTGTGTATTTGTGTGTGTATGCGTGTTGGGGTGTAAGTCCATATGTGTGGGTTAAAGGTACTGACAAGGGATGCATGCATGCTTGTGTCATGGGGAGTATTGGGGGTGCATGTGTGTGTCTCTCTCTCTGTCTCTCTCTCATGATACCCCTTCCATGTTTCCTGTCTCTCTAATGACCCCCCTCAGAAATGTGGCATTTACATTTCCTCCACCACAGTTGGCTCTCTGCATGGTTGAATTGCATGATGGAAGATGTTCAGGCTGATCTCACAGTTTCAGGTCTTACAAAGCAGAGTCTTTTGTCAAATATTCAGGGATAATATGTTAAAATCCTCTGCCCGATGTGCAACAGCAACCAAGAAAGCAAATAGAATGCTAGGAATGATAAGGAAATGAATGGACAAATAAAACCAAAGATATTATAATGCCTCTGTATTGTTCCACGGTGAGACTGCACCTTGAACATTGTGTACAGTTCTGGTGACCATATCTTAAAAAAGGATATAGCAAATTTAGAAAAGGTACTGGGGAAAGCCACCAAAATGGTAAAGGGGATGGAAGGATACCCCTATGAGGAAAAGCTTAAAAGGTTAGGGCTTTTCAACTTGGAAAAGAGACGGCTGAGGGGAGAAATGATAGAGATCTATGAAATAATGAATGGAGTGGAGCAGGTAAACAGAGATTAGTTGTTTACTGCTTCAAAAAGTAGAAAGACTAAGGGATATGATTACTAAATGGCGCTAAGGGTGCAAAGGTGCCATTATCAGGCATTATCAGCACCCGCTTAACAGCCACTAGCCTGTTAAGAGGTGTTAAGGTACAAAAGGGTGGAGAAGGGGTATTAACTGGGTGGAGTGTAGGCAGAGGCAGCATGTATTCCCTTAACAACGGGTGCTTTTAACACGTGTTAGTGGCACAGCTGCTGGGTACCTTAACGCCAACTAAAAGCTGGCATTAAGGGCTCATTTTGGAGGGAGAAAGCCATTCTTGGTCATTCAACATCATACAGGGAGCCAAGCTACATGTTAGCAGTGTGCACCAACCAGACTGGAGCCCTGAAATTAATGATAGTAGTGGTCAATTGGCAGTCACAGCATGGTGCTCTTTCAATAGAGGGCACTATGTTGTTGGTGCCAAAGTGGCAACAGTGGTACCATGTGAGTGACTGAGCCGGGCCGGTTAGTCCACTAGGTGGACCAGGCAGTTATCTAGGGTGTACATCTGCGATGTCTGGTGAGACTCCGCTGTGCAGCAACAGCACACATACATGCTGCTGCTGCCAAAAAGGACTTGCACCACCGCCACTGCTACTATGCAGTCATGTTAGCAGTGTGTAGGGGTGGAAGTGGCAGTGGCAGTGGTTTCTGCCTGGTGCAGAAGAATCCATTGCCCCTGCCCTGCATGACAGGTACAATACTGCTCTTTGTATGTCAGGGCCAGGCCAAGGGTATCTGCCATCCTAAGAAGACCACCTCCCCACACACTGTTGCCTTGAGGTTCCCCGCAGCATAAAAGGGTGAATTCCCCATGCGGGACCCCCCCTCCCAGGATCCATTATCTTACCTAGGGGAGGAGGGTGGCATGGCAATTGTTCCCTGTTGTGTGTGGTGAGGCTTAACACTGCATCAGGTGGAGTCATGGCATGCTGCTCCTGGCTCTCTCTGACACATCAGAAGGGGGTAAGAGTGGTATGTCTGGATGACTTGCATGTGCATTGCTGCTTTAAGGCCACCCACAGCACTGAAGCAGCAGTTGTGATTTGCTTACAAGGAGGAAGGGATCTAAACAACTCACTGTAGCCTGCCAACTATGAGAGTAGTCCAGGACTGCCCCACAAGCACATATCAGGAAATAGTTACATTGGTCATTCTGCTAGGTCACCCATGGACTGGAATGTGCATCTTCATGTGTCCTAGCCTACCCCTCAGGTAGGCCAAATCCCATATGTAAGACATGAACGCCAGTTGATCCAGCAGCATATTAATGCAGTGCTACATACAGACCTAACAAGATGTTCCTCTCCCACACCTGACTAACATACTCTATCAGACAGGTATGGCACAGAGCCTGCAGAGAGCTACATTGACAGAGGCATACCCTAGCTGCATACCCTAGTGATCATGCAGCCTGGCAATGATCACTATATACACATGGACTGATGCACCCACATTTCTGCATGGCTGCTCTGTGGTTCTTAATCCATGGTTGCTGTATGTAAGAGAGAAGGGTCATGGGTTCAAGACAGCCTGTGGATCAAGAGTCCACAGGCTACTCCAGGTGTGTTAAATGTATCCTACATTTTCATATCTACATTCACAGGTGCAATCCTCCCCATCTCATCTAGCCCAAGTCCTGACAGCCTTCAGCTGTACTGAAAAACTGCACTAACACCCACTGGATATCAGTGAGCACTAATAGCACCCACAAATTGAGCAGGCCTTAGCAATATGTGCACACTCAGTTCAGGCGTTAGCAAAGCCCAAGCATTAAAGATGTCCTAAGGGCCAAGTAAGAATGCCAACTTACACCTCTTTTGGATGGTGGGGTCATGTGTTTGTGGGTGGGTGTTGTTCAAAGGACTGTGAGCAGTAGTAATGCACTGTGCATGCTTGTGATGCCCAGTCTTTATGGTTGTGCATAGAACATGCTGCATGGTCAGTTCTTGCAATTCCACAAATTGTGTGAAACACCATTTATGGGCAGATGATTAGTTTCCAGTTAGTAGTTGCAACCCGTTGGAGTCACTGACTGACCAACTGTGCCTGTACACATCTTATCCTCAAAGCTGTGACACTCAAATGCATTCCAATTACACCATTATCAAGGCCCATCTCCACAGCATGCCCCTACACTTACCTCCCAACATGACACTGCTGTACAGCTATCAGATCACCTGCTGGGTTCACTGGAGTGAGCTGGGATGGCATGGTCTCACATGTGTATGTAAAGCAAACCTTACCTCTAACTGAACCTCCAGGCTTCAGGACACACTTGGCTGCACAAGTGAGAGGCCTGATTAATGCGAACTGCCATAATAGCTGTATCCATTCCAACATCTCAGACATCTCCGGCAACTGATTGATCCTGACGATTTCCGTACTGTCTATCAGGCTCTAATCATTCCCCATTTTGACTACGCAAACTCCATACTACAAGGGCTTCCTCAATCTACCTTAAACCCTCTTCAACGCGCCTTGAACAGTGCAGCAAGAGTGCTTTTTGGAGTACCCAAAAGAGAACATGTAACACCCCTTCTAAAACAACTACATTGGCTTCCTATTCAAGCGAGAATCACTTTCAAGACTCTGCTCCTGGCCTTTAAAGCTTACAAAGGTCTCGCCCCCACCTCATTATCGGAGATGATCCAACCAATCACACCCAACAGACTAAGAAGAACCACGGAACTAAATATGCTAATAGTACCAAAGGAAACTTTAAGATACAACTCTACAACAGTAAGCCGAGCCTTCAGTTTATGTGCTCCAAAACTTTGGAACACCCTTCCAGCACACATTAGGGCCATCTCTGATCTCATCCAGTTCAAGAAGGCCCTGAAACATTACCTTTTCCTCAAATACTTCCCAGAGGACAAAGAAATACAGTTACACCCAAATAACAATAATTACCTTCCGACTACATAATCTTCCCTGACTCAACAACCCATTACACTATTTTACCAGATTAACAGTACATTTTTTAGACAATATGACACTTATATGTAAATAGTTGCTCTTGTTGTTGTTTTGTTGTAAATAATTGACCCGGTTATCCAAGTTAATGTTCCTGTTATATGTAATAACCAGATAAATGTAACTTGTCTGAAGTTTTCTTGTTCCATGTAAACCGCGCTGATAATGAATAGTGCGGTATATAAAAAAATGTTAATAAATAAATAAATAAATAACATTATCAGCCCCCTGGTGCAGCTGCAGCCTATTGGGAGCTAGGCTCATGTAGACTTGAAGGACTTTTGAAGGACTACAAAAAAGGAACTGCTGCTTCTGGAGAGATATCTGCAATTGTAAGCATTTATTTCTGGGAATTTTTTCTAAATCTTGGGGAAAGGGAATTCTTTAGATTAAAGCTGATTAATCTGTGTAAATTAGAATCCAGTGTATTTGTTAAATCAGTCAGGGCCTAGTATCAGCAAAGAGCTTTTAGTTAAATTAAAAACTCAACGGGTAGCTTTCAGTTTAAGTTTAAAAACTAGCAGAGGGCTGTCAGTTTAAATTTAAAACCCAACAGAGGGTTCTCAGTTTAAAATCAGAACACAGCAGACAGCTTTCTAGTTAAATTTAAAACCCAGCAGGGAGCTCCTAGTTTAAATTTAATACTCAGTCAGGGTCTAGTATCAGCAAAGAGCTTTCAGTTTAAATTTAAAACACAGCAGAGAGCTTTCTGGGGGCTTTTCCAAAGGGATGGGCTCCACCTTAACCAGGATAGAATCAGGCTGCTGGCATTAACCTTTAAAACGGAGATAGAGCAGCTTTTAAACTAGATAATAGGGGAAAGCCGATAGTCGCCCAGGAGCACATGGTACAGAACAATGTATCCTTGAAGGATACTAGCAAAAGATTGAAGTTGGGGACTATCAGCAGAGAGATTCCAATAAAGGCAAATGTTGTCCAAATGCCTTTGAGTACAGAGCAGACAGAGATTAAAGATCAAAATTTCCCCTGCCTACTGATAGCCAGATTAATATGAATAAAATACAGCCTCTAAAATGCTTGATGCAAATGACAAAAGTCTAAAAAATAAGATGGGAGAGTTAGAATATATAGCACTAAATGAGAGGTTAGATGTGTTTGGTATCTCAGAGACATGGTGGAAGGAGGACAACCAGTGGGATACTGTGATACCTGGGTACAAACTATATCGTAATGACAGAACAGATCAAATTGATGGTAGGGTTGCACTCTATGTTAGAGAGGGCATTCAGTCACAAAGGATTAAAGTTTTGCAGGAAACAAAATTCACTGTAGAATCTCTATGGATTGAAATTCCATGTAAAAAGGGGAAGGGGAAGGCGATGGCAGTGGGGGTGTACAAATGGATGATGAGCAAACAAATGGATGATGAGATGCTAAAAGAAATCAGGGAAGCTAACAAAAGTTACAGTACAGTAATAATAATGGGTGATTTCAATTACCCCGGTATCGACTGGGTCAGTGTCATGGTAGGACATGCTAGGGAGATAACGTTTTTAGATGAAATAAATGACTGCTTCTTGGAACAGCTGGTTCATGAACTGACCAGAGGGGAAGCCATTTTGGACCTAGTCCTTAGTGGAACACAAGATCTGGTGCAAGTGATAAGGGTGTTGGGGCCACTTGGCAATAGTGATCATAGCATGATCACATTTGATTTAATAAATGGAGGAAGAATGGTAAAGAAAACCACAGTACTACCTTTTAAACTTTAAAAGGAAGACTATGATAAAATGAGGAAAATAATTAAGAAAAAACTAAAAGGAGCAGTTGCAAATGTTAAAGATTTACATCAAGCATGGGTGTTGTTTAAAAATACTATCTTGGAAGCCCAGACCAGCTGTATTCCATGCTTTAAGAAAAATGGAAGGAAGTCCATAAAACTGTCAGCATGGTTTAAAGGTGAGATCAGAGAGGCTGTTGTCAAAAAAGTATCTTTCAGGAAATGGAAAAAGGAGCCAAATGACAAAAACTGGAAACAACACAAGCCACTGGCAAGTTAGATGCAAGGCACTGACATGTCAGGCAAAGAGACAATTTGAGAAGAAGCTTGCTGTGGAAACAAAAAGGCGTAATAAAGACTTTTTCAAGTACATTTGTAGCAAAAACCCTATGAGAGAGTCACTTGGACCATTAGATGATAGTGGGGTAAAAAGGGGACTAAGAGGGGACAAGGCCATAGCGGACAGACTTAATGAATTCTTTGCTTCAGTTTTTACTGAGGAAGATGTAGGGATGTTACCCATGACTGAAATGGTATTTGAAGGTGATGCCACAGAAGAACTGAAAGAAATATCGATACACTGGGGAGATGTGTTACAACTATTTGCTTAACTGAAGAGTAGAAAATCCCTAGGATCTGATGGTATACATCCAAGGGTGTTGAAAGAACTGAAGTATGAGATTGCAGACCTACTATTAGTAATCTGTGAACTATCATTAAAATCATCTGTAATACCTAAAGATTGGAGATAGCCAATGTAACGCCAGTTTTTAAAAAGGGTTCCAGTGGTGATCCAGGAAACTATAAACTGGTGATCCTGACGTCAGTACCGGGAAATATGGTAGAAACCAGGAAATATGGTAGAAACACCCTATGTTTTTTTTAAAGGTGTGAATAAACAAGTAGACAAAGGTGAGTCGGTTTATATAGTGTATCTGGATTTTCAGAAAGTCTTTGACGAGGTCCCTCATGAGAGACCTTTGGCAAAATTAAAAAGTCATGGGATAGGAAGCAGTGTACTATTGTGGATCAGGAATTGCTTAAAATATAGAAAGCAGAGGGTAGGGTTAAATGACCAATTTTCCCAATGGTGAAAGGTGAATATTAGAGTGCTCCAGGGATCTGTGCTGGGTCCGCTGCTTTTTAATATATTAATAAATGATCTGGAAATGGGAATAATGAGTGAGGTAATCACATTTGCTGATGACACAAAATTTTTCAAAGTTGTTGAAACCCATGAGGGTTGTTGAAACCCATGAGGATTGTGGAAAATTGCAAGAGGATCTGGATAAATTGGAAGACTGGGCATCAAAATGGCAGATGAAATTTAATGTGGACAAATGCAAAGTTATGCACCTAGGAAAGAACAATCCAAACTATGGTTACATGATGCAAGGTTCCACATTAGCAACCACCACCCAGGATAAAGATTTAGGGGTCATCGTGGATAACATGCTTTAACCCTCCACCGGGTGTGCAGCGGCAGCCAAGAGAGCAAATAGAATGTTAGGTATCATAAGGAAAGGAATGGAGAATACAACAAAGGGCATTACAATGCCTCTGTATAGTTCCATGGTGCAACCACACCTTGAATATTGTGTGCAATTCTGTTCACCGTATCTTAAAAAGGATATAGCATTATTAGAAATGGTACAGAGAAGAGCAACCAAAATGGTAAAGGGTATAGAAGGATACCCCTATGAAGAGAGACTAAAAGGTTTAGGGCTCTTCAACCTGGGAAAGAGACAGCTGAGAAGAGATATGATAGGGGTCTATACATTAATGAATGGAATGGAACTGGTAAATGTAGACCGATTGTTTATGCCATCAAAATATTTTTATTTATTTTATTTGTTTGACTTTTCTATACCACTCCCAGAGATCAGAAGTGGTTTACATAAAACCAACATGCTACATTTAACAGGCAAATTGAACTATGTACACATGGTAACACATTGTAACTTTTACATTCTTAGCAGAAGAACATATTAACAAGAACTGAGTACATGATATCAATATACAGTTGTGTATTTGTGATTAGGTGGAAGGGGGGGATTACTGCGTAGGATATGTGGATATGAATGAGGTTTACATATTTTAGTAATTGTCATTGGGTATGTGATAAGACTTTCTGAGAAGTGAAGCCTGTATTGTCATTTCCATAGTGTGATATGAAGAGGTACATTTTGAGCTCCTCTTCTAAACAACTGGAGGTCTTTAATCTAGTGGATAGATATTGGCAGAGAGTTCCAGAGACTGGGAGCAGTGAATGTGAAGGCTCTTAAGCTAGTAGCCTGTTTTGTCTTACATAATGATTGGGGGATTACAAGTGAGTGGTATGCATTCTGCCGTTGAGATCTGGTCTCAGGTTGTGTGTGGAGGAGAGTTGATAGGATGGATGGAGCAATGTTATTAATCAGTTTGAAGGATTTAATCAATATCTTATATTTTATCCGGCTCGATACTGGGAGCCAATGGAGGTTAAATAAGATGGGAGTAATATGATCTGTTAGTCGGACCTTGTGGATGATTCTTGCAGTGATGTTTTGTGCTCTCTGAAGTATATTTATATTTTTAGACAGTAAACCCTGTAACAGGCTGTTACAGTAGTCAAAATGAGGAGTTATGATGGCTTGGACTACTGATCTAAAGTTATGAGTGTCAAGAATGGGTCTCAAGTGTTGAACTGTCTTTAGCTTAAAGAAAATGATCTTGACTGTTTGTTTTAGGTGGAGGAACATGCTGAGGGATTGGTCACGTATTATGATGAGGTATTTCACCTCTTGCTTAACTGGGAGGATAACGTTGTTAATCATAATGGCTTGGGGGGAGAGGCATTTTGGTTCCTTGATATGTATAGCACTTCTGTTTTTTTGAAATTGATTTTAAGATTGTTGGATTTCAACCATAGTTCTGTTTCGCCAATGCATTCAGATAGATTGTGGTAAGTAGGGTTGTTTACATCTATGGAGAGAGACAGAATAATGTCATCGGCATAGATGTAATACCCACTGTTGAATTTTCTAAAGATGTTGGTAATTGGTTGTAGGTATAGGTTGAATAATAGTGCTGATAGGGCGGATCCTTGGGGTATTCCTTGATCTTGGGGGAAGGTATCAGAGGGATCCTGACCTATTTGGACTCATAGTTTACAGTTTGTGATGTATGATTTGAACCAAAGCAATACTGTACCTCCTAGGCCAATTTGTGCCAATCTCGAGATGAGTGTGTCATGGTTAAGGTTGTCGAATGCGGAGGCTATATCTATGATTAGTATGAATGCTCAGTTGAGGTCATCTATGCCACGGATGAGATGATCAAGTAAGGTTATCAGCAATGTTTTGACTCCATGGAATGGACAAAATCCAAATTGCTGGGCATCCAAGGGGGCATTGTGATTGATGTAATCTTGAAGTTAGATTTGGATGACTTTTTTCTATGAGTTTGGCTATAAAAGGTATACTAGCTATTGGTCTGTATGAGCTTGGATCATTTAAATTAATGTCTTGTTCCTAAGAAAAGGGTGTATTGATGACAGTTTAAAGTCATTAGGCATGATGCCTTGGGAGAGGGATTGGTTTACTAGGTGTAGAAGGAATGGAGCTAGTTCTGTTTTTATGGACTTGATCCATGATACAGGACATGGATCTAGGGGGGATGTTGTGGTGTTAATGTTAGTTATTATGTTTAGCAGGTGTTTCTGGTCTAGTAAGTGGAAACAATCCCAGGTGTTGGGGTATGTTGAGAGTTGCTGAGGGGTGGTATGGGTAGAATTCTTAGAAAGTCTAGGGGACATGAAATTGCATGTCCCCTAGTCTTAGAAAGACTAGGGGACATGCAATGAAGCTACAGGGTAACCTATTTAAGACTAATCAGAAAAAATGTTGTTTCATTCAACGTGTAATCAAACTCTGAAATTCATTACCAGAGGATGTAATAAAAGCTGTTAGTGTAGCTGGGTTTAAAAAAAGGTTTGGACAAGTTCCTGGAGGAAAGGTCCATAAACCATTATTAAATGGGACCTGGGATATCTACTGCTTGCCTCAATAAAAGCATTGTGGAACCTGTGTCTTTTAGGGAATCTGCTAGGTACTTGTGACCTAGATTGGCCACTGTTGGAAACAGGATACTGGGCTTGATGTACCTTGGTCTGATCCAGTATGGCATATCTTATGTTCTTATGGAGGCATGGCCTCTGTTATTGTCCAATGGAGTGACTGAGTTGGTGAGGCAGGAAAATATCTGCCATATAACTGCATGCACCTTGCTCTTGTCCTAAGCTGCATTCACAGAGTGCAATCTGGGGATCTCTTAGCACCATGCACAGTATGCACACACAGGCATGTCTATCTCAGACACATCTGCACACAACATACACTATCTCAACATTTTCTACTGATCATTGACCACAGAATTTAGAATGACATTATGTTTTACTCCAAAACAACAACCAGTCTTATGTTTACAGAGATGCATGCATTGATTTGTCTGATTGTGACAGTGGGGCACTGACCTCTGAGTGATGAGTGCACAATTCCAGTAGAAGGAATGTGCCACAGGATGTCATGTTGGTTTCTGCATCACCTGGCACTATGTGGGAAGGCAGTGCCTGGAGATTAATATTGGGGTGGATGTGGGGAGGAACAGTTCATACCTATTCTGAATGTACACCTACTAGGTGGCATTACCAGCCAGAGGCTTTGTTCAGATGCATAGAAGCTCTGAGGGCCTACCCAGTCTCTGCATGTTTCACATCAGAGGCCCTGCATGACAGCTTCACTCAGTTTCCGTGGGTGCCAACTGAAACAGCCACAAGGACGTGGTTAGAGTACAAATAGGCTATGAATGATGGTGTATGTGTAGCCAGCAACTATACCAACATATAATTCCGTGTCCTACCTGCCATGCTTGGTGGGGTGGGGGGGGGGGGAACTGCGTATGAAGCATGGGATTGTGCATGTGTTGCATTGGGTATTTTCGCCATGCCAATGGTCAGGGACATGAGCATGGAACTATATTCAATGCTCACTGTCAAAAAGCTGTGTAAGGGTACACAGTCTTCTGGTATGTGACAGATGCAGGCCACTGTGGGCCAACATGTACTCACAGCCTGCCTCTAGGCCAGTTTCCAGTGCTCTTGACATTACATTAGCCATCCTTAAGTTCAAGCGAGGCAAATGAGGCACAGAGAATTATGGGTATTGTCTACAAAAGAGCAGTTTGCAAAGAATGAATGAATCAGAGGTTAGGTAAATGACTGAGTCATCAGAACATTGGTCCAGCATGAACATGGCCTGACTGCACACAGGTGTTCATGCTGAGAGGCTATTCTTTGTGACCATGTCAAGTCTATATATCCATATAGCGCTATCTAGGGTTAGGCTGCAGTGATATGGATACTGTTTTTCTTATGATACTCTAGTCATTAGTCAGGCTGCTGTCTGTCCATGTTGTTTGTATGGAGCCAAGATCTTCATCATGATTATGTATACATACAGTGGAAGGTGACTAGCCAACCTGGCACAGATAGTGTGTGAGTGGTTGATGCATCTGCAGGTTGACTGTAATGGATCTAGTGGGTTAGATATCTCTGAAAGAATGGAGAACTACCTAGACAGCACTCATTGCATTCAGGTTCCTTGAAAAAAGCTGTCCAAGCTCTAGAGCATGACATATGATGTTACGCAAGAGTCTCTGGCCAACAGGTGCATGACACAAGGGCCAGATGAGACACATCATGCCAACATGCTGCAGTTATACTGGGTTCAAACATGACTTCAGAGAAATGCGTGGATGCGAGTGACTTTGTTCCACCAGACAGTATGGTGGTTATTCTGAGTCCCATTTAGCAGGGATGTATGTCCAACTTGGATGTTCATCTTGATAAACGGTAAGGTCCGGTTTGCCATCCTGACTTCCCCACATGTACAGCTGAGATGTGTGGGGAACTCAGGATAGGGGGGAGGGGGCAGGCTGGAGGCTGTTCTGATGATGGCTCTGTATGTTCGGGCATGGGGTTCTAGACGGTGGACTTATTCCAACTTGGAGGTGGAATAAGTCCCCCCCAACGGTAGCATGCAGCAGATCTGGACCCTCCCCCCGATGAGGTGAGCATAACAGGGGTTTTCCCGCAGCCCGCCCTAGTCCTGGAAGGCCCAATCAGGGGTCGGGCGGTGGGGAACACAGAATTTCACAGCGGGCAGATGATCGGAGCTCTTGCATGGTGTCCTGGTGCCATGGTGATGGGACTCCATGGCACCATGGCTTCATGCAGGAGCCTGGCTGGGCTAGTTGGGAAAAATGTGGACATCTGGAAGGCCAGAATCAGGGCACGTCTGGGTCGTCTAGGTCCTGTGCCCTGATTTTGCTCCAGTGAGACTGTCTAGCTCCTGCGGGAGCAGAATTGGGTGCATATCCAGGCCATCCAGATTTTGGACGTCTGGGTGGCCCGGATGTGCTCCGTTCAGAATTGGCCTTCATATGCATAGACCTTATCTGTCCAAGAGCACTTGGCATGCAGCATATACAGATGTGTGGCTTTTATGTCTTTTGATCATAGGCTTCTTACTTGTGCAGTACTGTAGTTTTATGCATATGTGTCAGGAAGATTGTATCAGGGTTAAAGCAGCTGAGACAGCTGTGAAAGCTAAATAGATGGTATTAGAGCTTCCCTGTGGCCAAACACCTATATTTCACTCATTGGGGTATATCAGTCCCATCTCACCTGCAGCTGAGTGGGGGTCACTACTGCTGCCCAGGCATTCTTTCTATGCATACATCATGGCCACAGTGGCTACTCCATTGCACACTTCTACCCACTCCTATGCCACCCATGAATGTCATCATGGATGACATGTGCAGCCCTCACTGCTACAGTCCAGCTGCCTCCCACATTCTCCTCCCACTCACTATCTCACACGGAATGGACGTATGGATGTGACATATTCATCAGCTACTATAAGAACATAAGAACATAAGATATGCCATACTAGGTCAGACCAAGGTCCATCAAACCCAGTATCCTGTTTCCAACAGTGGCCAATCTAGGTCGTACGTACCTAGCAGTTTCCCCAAAAGACACAGGTTCCGCAATGCTTGTACTGGGTCAAGCATTGATATCCTGGGTCCCTTCTTAATAATGGTTTATGGACCTTTCCTCCAGGAACTTGTCCAACCCTTTTTTAAACCCAGCTACACTAACAGCCTTTACTACATCCTCTGGTAACAAATTCCAGAGTTTGATTACACGTTGAGTGAAAAAATATTTTCTTTTATTAGTCTTAAATAGTTTACCCTGTAGCTTCATTGCATGTCCCCTAGTCTTTCTATATTCTGATAACGTAAACAATCGATCTATGTTTACCCGTTCCACTCCGTTCATTAATTTATAGACTTCTATAATATCTCCCCTCAGCCGTCTCTTTTCCAGGTTAAAGAGCACTAACCTTTTTAGCCTTTCTTCATAGGAGTATCCTTCCATCCCCTTTACCATTTTGGTAGCTCTTCTCTGAACCTTTTCTAATAACACTATATCCTTTTTAAGATACGGCGACTAGAATTGCACACAATATTCAAGGTGCGGTCTCACCATGGAACGGTATAGAGGCATTATAATATCTTTTGTTTTATTTTCCATTCCTTTCCTTATCATACCTAGCATTCTATTTGCTCTCTTGGCTGCCGCTGCACACTGGGCCGAGGGTTTTAACATGTTATCCACAATGTGTCATGGCGCAAGGCAAATAGGGCCTATAGAAATAGATGAAAATGTGCAGGGCAGTTTTAAAATGGGCAGCTCAAAGCACATGGCTAGGGGTTGCTATAGGCAACCAACCAAAACACTAGCACCGGGTGTAGGTAAACGCCCCAGAGAAGCATTACCTCATAGCTCATTAGAGGAGCAGGAACAGCTGCAGGGACTTGAGCTGATGAGGGACTCAAAGAATGACACACTTAAAATAGAGTCAGTCTTCAGCAGTGTATTGGTACAAGGGTTGGGCACCATCAGAGAGGTGAGGATGGCCGTAGTCCCCAAATTACCAGAGGATGTTGTACTGGGGAAGGATTGGCCTCCCTTTTATAAAGAATTGGGAAAAGACTTTGGTATTAAGTTAGGCTTAGTATCCACTCGCTCTCAAGCGGGACCCTCTGGGAGGGGAGAAGAGTCAGCGAAAAACACTGAGGAACCTGAAGGGGAGGAAAATGCTCAAAGGGAGGAGCCAGACGAGGAAGGGCTAGCTACCCTCCCTAAACATGATGATTTAATACATCCCCCTGATAAAGAAGGGAAAAAGGATAAACCCAGGAAACGTAGGGAGAGATACTCTAGGACCCGGGGGAGGGCCGAGCTAGAAGGTGCTGTAGGGTTGCCCTGGGTACCGGCAGAGGTAGTCAAAAAATTTCCATCATTCCCCATGGAGCAGAGAGCTGACCCAGCTCTTAAAAGGGCGTTTGAATGGGCTGAGGAAACCAGACAGACCCTACCAAGATTTTTCCTGGAAAATGATCTCTTATATAGAGAATGTGTAAACCCCCACAATGATGCCATACGCAAGCAGCTAGTTGTACCCACAACCTTTAAAGCTAGTGTGTTAAGATTAGCCAATGACCACCCAGTGGGGTGTCACAAGGGGATCCAGGGGACGCTGGACCAAATCTTAGCTAGATTTTATTGGCCCGGGGTCTTTAAGGAGACACGGCAGTATTGCGAGGCATGCCCTAGCTGCCAAAGAGTGACAGCTATAAAGCCTAAGGCAGTACCCATGGTGCCAACTCCCACCATAGCGGCTCCTATAAGCCGAATGGGAGTTGACATAATAGGACCTCTGGTGAAGACACCGAGGGGTTTTAAGTATATCTTGGTCATAGTTGACCATGCCACGCGGTTTCCTTGGGCCATTCCCTTGAGGAACACATCCGCCAAAGTAGTGGCCTTAGAGCTAATCAAACTTTTCTGCGAGGTAGGTTTTCCCAGGGAAGTGCTAACTGATCAGGGTAGTAACTTCCTATCTAAACATCTAGCTATGGTCTGGGAAGCCTTTGGCATCCGCCATATACGGACATCAGCATACCATCCACAGTCTAACGGGCTCGTGGAGCGTATGAATCAGTCTATTAAACAACTGCTACGCAGAGGTTTGAAGGCAGGGGAAATGAATGAATGGGATACATTGCTCCCATTCACGCTATATGCATGCAGGGAGCGCATACAGGCATCCCTGGGGGCATCTCCCTACGAGTTGCTGTTCTGCCGCGCTCCAAGAGGAATCTTGGACATTCTACAGGAGCAATGGGTAGAGCCGAACATGCAAGAGGTCGGGGTACCCCAATTTCTGAAAGAGTTAAGACAACGCCTAGAGAGGACATCCAAGGCCTCTATAGAGAATCTACAGGCCAGCAAACGTAAGCAAAAACATTATTACGATAAGGGCACCAGACCGAGGCAGCTAAGCATAGGGGACAAAGTACTTATTCAAGTATCCGACCCCGGACCAAAATTCGAGTCCAGGTGGAAGGGCCCTGGTACAGTGATAGGGAAGGTTGGCCCAGTATCCTATCGGGTCTATCACGTGAATGTACTAACAGGTCTATCACGTGAATGTACTAAAGCTGTGGAAGGACAGGTCTGCCACTGCCAGCCTGGTTACTGTAGTACACCGAGATAGGTCCCATACAGTAGTACCCCGAGATAGGTCCCGTAAGGAAATTCTGGGCTGTCAGGAAAAATCTGCAGCCTGTAATATTTTAAGGGGGGGGGATCTGTCATGGCGCAAGGCAAATAGGGCCTATAGAAATAGATGAAAATGTGCAGGGCAGTTTTAAAATGGGCAGCTCAAAGCACATGGCTAGGGGTTGCTATAGGCAACCAACCAAAACACTAGCACCGGGTGTAGGTAAACGCCCCAGAGAAGCATTACCTCATAGCTCATTAGAGGAGCAGGAACAGCTGCAGGGACTTGAGCTGATGAGGGACACAAAGAATGACGCACTTAAAATAGAGTCAGGAGCAGAGAAGGAACAAGGAGGAACAGGACACCTGGAGAGGAGAGAACCAGGGTACATGGGAAAGGAAAGAGCAGAGCATATGAGAACCAGGATACATACCTGAGAGCTTCAGACGGAGATTCCAGCAGCACCTCAGACGAGTTTGCCCAAGAGGGATTACCCGGGGTTAGTGCCAGAGTTGGGCTGCACTGAACTAGAGTCCGGTTGGGGACCAAGATGGATTCCAGTCAGCAAACGAAGAGGAGCTGTGAGAGGGAATTCCCACGAGAGCAGGTACCTGGGGTATAGAAGCTCTTATCCAAAAGAGATTTCCCGGCTCAAAGAAATACGTCCTGTGAGGGGAAGTGAAAGGAAGAAAGGTTTTCAGCTTTCCGGCTGCAAACGTTCAGGCAGAGGTCAGCCTGAAGAAAGGCCAATTCCCTGGAATAGAGGGGCACTTGATTTTACCTGCACTAGTCCTGAGGTGTACGGCCCTCTAGAGGGAAAATCCACATTGCATGGTAACCTTCCTTTCCACTTTAATAGTGGGGAGAAGAGAAGCCCTTGCCAGGAAGAGGAGAGATTGCTGAACACTGGTACAAGTTACAGTCCCACAAGAGATAATAGCAGGGAAGCTCATGAAGCCATGGACTGTGATTTCTGTGGAGAAAACTCAGAGGATTTCCAGATGGACTGTACACTGGTGTTTTCAGATAATGTGACCTCTTTCTGTTGAAGCATAAGAAAAGCGTGCAAAAGAGAAATCTGTTAAAGGAACAGATTTCACTCTACAGCCCTTGTAACGTACAAAGCCTGTTTTGCACTTTTGTTTTCCTTAAAGCTGAAAAGAAGCATTTCCTTTGTCATTTAGTAGTCCCACTTTGTGTTATGCCAGAAGCATGGTTTACTTTCCTTTATGATTCCTGTTTGCAGAAGTTCTCCCGGGAAGGGAAATAAATACCTCTTTATCAGCATAGCTACTCGTCCACGACTACACTCTTATTGAATAGCTAGTGGGACTTCAACTCCCAGGGGGCACTACTAGTCCCTGCTACCTAAGAGGAGCCTCACTGAAGCCCCAGGCCTTTGCCTCCGGGGTAAGTAGGTGGGTGACAAATGACACCTAAATCTTTTTCCTGGGTGGAGGTTCCTAATGTGGAACCTTGCATTGTGTAACCATAGTTTGGATTGTTCTTCCCTAGGTGCATAACATTGCACTTGTTCACATTCAATTTCATCTGCCATTTTGATGCCCAGTCTTCCAATTTATCAAGATCCTCTTGCAATTTTTCACAATCCTCTTGGGTTTTAACAACTTTAAATAGCTTTGTGTCATCTGAAAATTTGATAACCTCACTCGTTATTCCACTTTCCAGGTCATTTATGAATATGTCAAAAAGCAGTGGACCCAGCACAGATCCCTGGGGTTCACCACTATTCACCTTTCTCCATTGGGAAAATTGGCCATTTAGCCCAACCCTCTGCTTTCTATCTTTTATCCAGTTCCTGATCCACAGTAGTACACTGCCTCCTATCCCATGACTCTTTAGTTTTGCCGAAAGTCTCTGATGAGGGACCTTGTCAAAGGCTTTCTGAAAGTCCAGATTCACTATATTAACCAACTCACCTTTGTCCACCTGTTTATTCACACTTTCAAAAAAACATAACAGATTAGTAAGACAAGAGCTTCCTTGTCTAAAGCCATGTTGGCTGTCTCCCATTAGACCATGACTATCTACATGCTGAGTAATTTTATTCTTTATGATGGTTTCTACCATTTTTCCCGGTACTGACGTGAGGATCACCAGTCTGTAGTTTCCTGGATCACCCTGGAACCCTTTTTAAAAATTGGTGTTACATTGGCGATCCTCCAATCTTCAGGTATTAGAGATGATTTTAATGATAGTTCACAGATTACTAATAGCAGGTCTGCAATCTCATATTTCAGTTCTTTCAACACCCTTGGATGTATACCATCCGGCCCAGGTGGTTTGCTACTCTTCAGTTTATTTATTTATTTAATATTTTTTATATACCGTCCTTCTACAAATCAGGACGGTTTACATAGAACATTTTATAGCCGTATGTTTCAACTGTTTACATTGAATAAATATGTGTGTCAGAAATTAGAAACAATACATGGAACTATTTACAGAGAGTAACTATGTACAAGGTATATACAGGGTAAGAGATACTATATGGTTTTATAATCAACATTGAGATAGCATGGGTAAGAGGAGGGGAAGCAGGGGGCTAAGAATTAATGTGGTTGGGAGAAGTGCTCCAGGAATAAGTAAGTTTTTAACTTTTTCTGGAACTCGGAGTGGCTGGAGCAGTTTCGCAGGATATGTGGAAGGGTATTCCATAGGAATGGGGCATAGATGGAGAAGGCCCTGTTACTAGTAAATTGTTTGCTATGTCTCTTGTTTATTGAGATGGTAAGTAGGTTCTTGGTAATGGAGCGACGTGTTCGTGTGTTGTTGGTGGAGGAAAGGAGAGGGGAGAGGCATAGGGTGGACTCATTGGAGATAATCTTATGTGTAATGGTAAGCACCTTGAATTTAACTCTGTATTGAATAGGGAGCCAGTGGAGATTGTAGAGGACAGGTGTGATGTGGGACCATCTAGGGCTGTTGGATAAAAGTCTGGCTATCGTGGAATGGGCCAGTTGGAGGGGTTGTAAGCAGTGCTTGGGAAGGCCATGGTATATCAAGTTACAATAATCAAGAGAAGGGATTGTGAGGGCCTGGCATACGGCACGAAAGGAGTCAGGGCTTAAGAGAGGTTTAAGGTTCCGCAGAGTGCGTAATTTAGCATATATTGTGTTAGTGGTCCTCTTAATCTGATCAGTGAAGGAGAGGTTCTCTTAATCTGATCAGTGAAGGAGAGGTTTTGATCAAGGATGATACCAAGATATTTCACTTGGTTTTTTATGGTGAGGGAGAGATCACCAATAGTAAGGGTTAGAGTTGGGGTGAATGAGGAATTGGAAAATACCTGAAAATATCTACTAGTTGTAATACATCTTCCCGATGTATCGATATTTCCTTCAATTCTTCCGCACCTTTAAATACCACTTCAGTCATGGGTAACATCCCTACATCTTCCTCAGTAAAGACTGAAGCAAAGAATTCATTCAGTCTCTCCACTATCGCCTTGTCACCTCTTAGTGCCCCTTTATCTCCTCTATCATCTAATGGACCAACTGAGTCTCTCACAGGATTTTTGCTACGAATGTACTTGAAAAAATCTTTATTTCGCGTTTTTGCTTCCGCAGCAAGCTTCTTCTCAAATTCTCCCTTTGCCTGCTTTATCAATGCCTTGCATTTGACCTGCTAGTGCTTGTGCTGTTTCCAGGGTTCGTCGTTTGGCTCTTTTTTCCATTTCCTGAAAGATGCTTTTTTTGGCAACAACAGCCTCTCTGATCTCACATTTAAACCATGCTGGCAGTTTTTTGGACTTCCACTTTTCTTAAAGTGTGGAATACAGCTGGCCTGGGCTTCCAAGATAGTATTTTTCAACAACACCCAAGCTTGATGTAAGTCTTTAACCTTTGCAACTGCTCCTTTTAGTTTTTTCTTAACTATTTCCCTCATTTTAACAAAGTTAAAAGGTAGTACTGTGGATTTCCTTACTATCCCTCCTCTACTAATTAAATCAAAGGCGATCATGCTATGATCACTATTGCCAAGAGGCTTCAACACCCTTATCTCTTGCACAAGATCTGGTGTTCCACTAATGACTAGGTCTAATATGGCTTCCCCTCTGGTCGGTTCATGAACCAGCTGCTCCAAGAAGCAGTCATTTATGTAATTTAGGAACTTTATCTCCCTAGCATGTCCTGCCGTGACACTGACCCTTTCAATACCAGGGTAATTGAAATCACCCATTATTACTACTCTGCTGTGACTTTTGTTAGCTTCCTTGATTTCTTTGAGCATTTCATCATCCATTTGTTCATTCTGGCCAGGCGGTCGATAGTACACCTCCACTGCCATCGCCTTCCCCTTTTTACATGGAATTTCAATCCATAGAGATTCTACAGCAAATTTAGTTTCATGCAAAACTTTAATCCTTTCTGACTCAATGCCCTCTCTAAGATAGAGCGCAACTCCTACATCAATTTGATCAGCTCTATCATTATGATATAGTTTGTACCCAGGTATCACAGTGTCCCACTGGTTGTCCTCCTTCCACCATGTCTCTGATATTCCAATTATATCTAACCTCTCATTTAGTGCTATATATTCTAACTCTCCCATGTTATTTTTTAGACTTCTAGCATTTGTATACAAGCATTTTAGAGACTGTATTTTATTCATATTAATTTGGCTATTGGTAGACATGGGTAATTTGGGATCTTTAAGCTCTGTCTGCTCCATACTCAAGGGCATTTGGGGTACTTTACTCTTTTTTGGAACCTCTCTGCTTTTGGTAGTATCCTTCAAGGATACATTCTTCTGAACCATCCGCTCTTGGGCGACTGTCGGCTTTCCCCTATCATCTAGTTTAAAAGCTGCTCTATCTCCTTTTTAAAGGTTAATGCCAGCAGCCTGGTTCCATCCCAGTTAAGGTGAAGCCCATCCCTTTGGAAGAGCCCCTCCTTTCCCCAGAATGTTCCCCAGTTCCTAACAAATCCAAACCCCTCATCTCTGCACCATTGTCTCATCCACGCATTGAGACTCCGGAGCTCTGCCTGCCTTTTGGGTCCTGCACATGGAACGGGAAGCATTTCAGAGAATGCTACCCTGGAAGTTCTGGATTTCAACTTCCTACCTAAAAGCTTAAATTTAGCCTCCAGAACCTCCCTACCATGTTTTCCTATGTCACTGGTATTGACATGTACCAAGACAGCAGACCTCTCCCCAGCACTATCTAAGACCTTATCTATGTGGCGCATGAGGTCCGCTACCTTCGCACCAGGCAGGCATGTTACCAGGCGATCCTCACGTCCACCAGCCACCCAGCTATCTATATGCCTAATGATCGAATCACCAACTATAACGGCTGTCCTAACCCTTCCCTCATGGGCACATGGCCCTGGAGAAACTTCCTCAGTGCGAGAGGGTTTTACATCACCTGGAGGACAGGTCCTAGTTACAGGATCACTTCCTGCCACACCAGGGTGATGCTCTCCTGTCATGTGACCTCCATGCTGCCAGACTGGAGGTGGGACTTCAGAACTATATCCCTGTAGGTCTCGTCTATGTACCTCTCTGTCTTTCTTATGTTTTCCAAGTCTGCTACTCTAGCCTCTAGAGAACAGACTTGTTCCCTGAGAGCAAAGAGCTCCTTGCACCTAGTGCACACGTAAGACCTCTCACCAACTGGGAGAAAATCATACATGTGACAGTCAATGCAAAAGACTGGAAAACCCCCATCTCGCTGCTGGACTGCTGTCTACATCTTAATTTTAAGTTTTTGTTTAGATCTTTAAGTTCTTTACTTACTAAGGGTTGCTATGGATATTTATACCAATAAAACTGTACCTAATACGTTTAATATACCTTGTTCACCTGAAGCTTAATTAATCTCAGGTCCTTAGTGTATGACTGATTTGGGTAACGAGCTTCACCTGAGAGCACCTCCTGTCTTTTAAGATGTGTAAGTATCTATAAAGCTACGATTATCCCAGGGGTGGGTGGGTGTCGGGAGGGAGGGAGGGAAATAACACTAATTAAAAGAGGGCTGCTACACAGTACCCTGTCCTGTGCTGCTGAGGTAAGCTATATTCTTATTTGATTTAAAATATAGCTCTTTGCTGCTGCTGCTAGGCTCTAACTTATTATGAAATTTAAACTACAAGCTCTCTGCTGGGTTCTAAATTTAACCAGAAAGCTCTCTTCTGTGTTTTAAATTTAAACTAAAAGTACTTTGCTGATGCTAGGCCCTGAGTGACTATTAAATTTAAACTACAGCTCTCTGCTGGGTTCCAAATTTAACCATAAAGCTCTCTTCTGTGTTTTAAATTTAAACTAAAAGTACTTTGCTGATACTAGGTCCTGAGTGACTATTAAATTAAAACTACAAGCTCTCTGCTGGGTATGAAATGTAACCAGAAAGTTCTCTTCTGTGTTTTAAATTTAACCTTAAACTGCTGCTACTAGGCCCTGACTGATTTAACAAAAAATAGTGGGTTCACAGATTAAATAGCTTTAATAGAAATAATTCCTTTCAGAAAATTCCCATAAGTATATACTCACAATTGCAGATCTGTCTCCAGAAGTAACAGTCCCCTTTTCTAGTCCTTCAAGACTGTCTTTGCTTCCATCCAACTGCACAAATGTGACTTGCAGAAAGTCTCCCTTATCCCACGTTAAGGTAACAGGCCTTAGTGGGCATTAATGTGTATGCTGGTTGCTATAAAACACCCGATATCCACTTAACACCCGCGAACCAGCCACTAGCACCTTTAATGCCGGAACACCTATTCCTTGCCCCATCCTTTAATGCACATTGGGACCCTTAACAGTGCTGTTTACCACTTGCAAATCCTACACTATTGGTACCATTTAGCAATCATGCCCCTAAGGGCCACACAATAAAGCTACAATGTAGCCCATTTAAGACTAATAGGAGAGAATATTTTTTCACTCAACATGTAATCAAACTCTGGAATTTATTACCAGAGGATGTAGCAAAAGCTGTTAGTGTAACTGGATTAAAAAAAAAAAACGATTTGGAGGAGTTGTTGGAGGAAAAGTCCATAAACCATTATTAAAGAGGACCAGGAAAATCCACTGCTTCCTCTGGGATAAGCAACATGGAATCTATGTACCTTTTTGGGAACCAGACAGGTACTTGTGACCTGATTTGCCATTGTTGGAAACAGGATGCTGGGCTTGATGGACCTTGGTCTGACCTAGTATGGCATAACTTATGTTTGCTCTCTCATTATCCTAATTCTTCCATTCTAGGTACAAAGATCTAAAATGGAAGAGTCTATGTACCTGACACTCAAAGGCATTTACACAGTTTACAGACCTATCTGAACATCGAGTCTGGTCGGCAGATGGACGCCTCAGTACCCCTCAGAAAAGAGTCACCAACCATCACTACCCTTTGCTTCCTTGTGGTAACTGATTCTACAACTTTGGGGTGCTCAAGCAGTGGTTCTTCCCTTTCCTGGATTACTTCCAACTCCTCCACTTCCAAGGCTACATACTGCTTCTTCACTTCAAGAGCTGGAGGAGTTGGAGTATTGATATGCAGGCTCTGTTAACTTGTGTCCAACTTTCTTCATTCTGTAGCCTCCCATCTTCTCCTCTGTCGGAGAGCTTGGATGTTTCACGAAGCATCTCATCAATGTACTTCTCACTGTCTCGAATGCTTCTCAGCCTCGCCACCTCTTCTCTGAGCTCCTCCACTTGTTTCCTTAGAGCTTTAGCATACAGACATCCTGTACATGGAACTGGTCCTTCAACTGGCATTGTGATCTCTATCTAGACAGCGGCAGAAGCTGTAACCGGGGCAACAGCTTTAGCAATATAATTTTTCCCTGCCATTGTTGAGTTGATGGAGCTTTGGTACCTTGCTAGCAATGGAGTCAGTAAGGTGCATATTTTATTAAATATATATGTAAATTGTGACTCAAATAGCACCTGAGCACACCTGCTTTATAAGCATGCGCCATCTTACACTGCAACTTTTTTCAGGCATGATTTAATTTTATAAGAGGGCTTTTCCATAGGTAAAATGGAGCCCGATTCCCTATGGGGCACGTCTGGGCCATCTGGGTGTCTCCAGGCAGGATGGGCCCGTTAGGACCTGATTCTGCACCGAGGAGCAGAATGGCCCCATGGGTACAGGATCAGGCCATGGGACAGCCTGGCATGTCCTTGCATCACCATGGGGACGTCTTCCCCATGTCACTATGTGCCCGCTGCCTGCCGAGACCCCAACTCCCTACTGCCTGATCCCGACTGGGGTCACTGGGGCCCAGATCGGGTGAGGGGAACTCACCGTTGGTGACACTTTGTTCCAGTGGTGGGGGGCGGTGGGCTACTGGCCAGGTTCAGAGGGGCGCCCCACTCTTATTCTACCTCAGAGATGGAATAAACAGGGCACCCCCCCCCCCACCCCGGTGATCCCTGGATGTGCAGGGCTGTGACTGGAATTGGCCCTGTATATCCGGAGGTCAGTCCCACCCACACTCTGCCCCCACTCTGCCTTGTGCCACTTCCGTTGTTGCAGCACGCACAGCGGCTCTGTGAATGCAGGATAGATGGGAGGCAGCATACCACAAAGGTGGATAGTGGAACTGCCTTTAGAATTGGGGCCTAAGTGTTTTATGCTCAGAAAAAGTTTATAAAATTATTCTCTACCTATCAACACATCCTAGGCTTACTAAATAAGGAAGATCAAGGTGATTCACATGAAAACATTGCAGAATTAAATTATTGAAGCACATCGGTTTGTATAATGCCGGCTTCACATGAATGTCTATGTCTGGTGCTGTGATATAAGTGGTCTTCATAGAAATCACCAATTAGCATTGCTACCTGGCTTCAGGTATTCCAGAGAAGAGTAGCCCAGTCCTATTTTAACTTTACTACTTACAGGATCTTGTGGTTTGGCTGTTCCTATTATTTTCCCTACAAAAGTAATGCTCAAGTTTCTGTAAACAGTGAGACTGGACCAGGATTAGCCAAACTTTCTCTGGAAAATCTAGAGACAAGTGCAAACCCTGCCTCTAGCTTCACTGAGAATTTCTTAGAATCTCTTGACTGAAAGGGTCTGTAGTGTACGAGTTTAGTACATATATGTCACCTGTATTCAAGACTGACCTTTGGGGTAAATGGGGCCTGGACTGCTTTCCCCTATTGTCTTTCTCCCAAGAACAGTTCTATGACCATCCTATCTGCATTCTAGGACTGAGTCATTATTCTTTCATAACTATATTCTCTTGTATGGACCACAGATGACCCCTTAGAAGACAAAAAACAGGCAGCAGGTTTCTGCAGGCAAAATCAGAAAACAATGAAAGGTAAGTTAGACTGATTTCCTGCCCTGACCCCCTTAAGAGATGGATAAAGTATGTACCTGTTAACTACTTGGAAGAAATTTACTCCGTTTTTACTTCATCTCACAGCATTATCCTGGATACGCACAGAGAGGTAGAGAGGAACCTCGGGCAGATTCAGATTAATATCAGCAGGGAAGCAATTTCTCACAGCAATATTATGGAGAATGTAGCAGGTGAGCACCATTTCTGCCATCTGTTTTGCTCGAGTGCTGAAAGTGAGTGTTTAACTCTGCAGAGGTATGCTTGATTAAAAAACGAGTGGCTGGGTCTGCTTCAGTATGCTCCATTGCTATGTGCATCGTAAGGTTAACTATAGGCAGTGGAATCAATTCTGCCCCAAAGGCCCCTGCGATGCATGAGGCCTGGGCGGGAAGGGGGCTCACATGCCGATGTCGGTGTTCACCTCTTCACTGTCTGTGCTCCACCTCGCGCGTGTGTGCGCACACGCATGCATGGCAAACTTACTTTGTTTCCATGTTGCCTCTGCTCCAGGCCCGGCGCTGTAACTCCTGAGCAAAGTTTAACAATAAAGGCTGCACCATGAGGCTTCAGCCCAAGAGGTACTACTACTACTATTACTTATCATTTGTATAGCGCTACAAGGCATATGCAATGCTGTACAGACACATGTGAAAGACGGTCCCCGCTCATCAGAGCTTATATTCTAGTCAAGACGGACAACACAACAGCTGAGGACAAGGGTATATTTAAGGGATTTTTAAGGAAACACGTAGGAGACTAAGCGAATCAGAATCCAAATGCGAGGTAATAGCCCACGGGTTTGGAGAGGAGGCAGCATGGGTTTGCGCATCATGAGGGGGGATGCCATGGGGGGAGGGGCATGCCAATACTGCCACGACAATGAGGACAGCTCAAAACAATCCTGGTTTGAACATATTGCCTGGTATCTTCGCATGATGTGTCCAAAGTATGAGAGTCAAAGTCTTGTCATCTGAGCTTCTAAAGAAAGCTTAGGTTTGATCTCCTCTAGTACTGACTGATTTGTTCTTCGGGCAGTCCATGTTATATGCAGTATTCGCCGCTAGCACCATAATTCAAAGGCATCAATTTTCTTCCTGTCTATCTTTTTCACTGTCCAGATTTCACATCCATATGATGTTATTGAAAATACCATGGCTTGAACAAGTTGAATCTTTGGAAAGAGACATCTCTGCTCTTGAAAATTTTGTCTAGGTCTTTCATAGCCACTCTGCCAAGAGCAATGCATCGTCTGATTTCTTGACTGCTTATTGCTTCATTATTGATAGTTGATCCAAGTAGGTTAAAGTTGTCCACAATTTCAATTTCTTCTCCTTCAATGATGAACTTGTTGTTTTTGCCAGTTGTCATGATCTTTGTCTTCTTTACATTAAGGTGCAGGCCCATTTTAAGACTATGTTCTTTGATTGTGAGAAGCAAATGTTTCAGATCATCTTCACTTTCAGCCAGTAATGTGGTATCATCAGCATAGCGAAGGTTGTTGATGAGTCTTCCACCAATCTTCACACCTCTGTGGTCTTCATACAGTCCTGCTTCTCTGATGATTTGTTCTGCATATAAATTAAACAGGTAGGGGGGAAGTATGCATCCTTGTCTTACACCTTTGCTTATTTTAAACCATTCTGTTTCTCATTGTTCCATTCGAACTGTTTCTTCTTGATCAATGTACAGATTGTGCAAGAGAATGATCAGGTGTTCTGGTATACCCATGCTTCTTAATGTGGCCAAGAGTTTCTCATGGTTTACACAGTCAAAAGCCTTGCTGTAGTCGATAAAGCACAAATAGATATCCTTTTGGTATTCTTTAGTCTTTTCAAGGATCCATCTCACATCTGCGATGATGTCTCTCGTTCCTCACCCTTTCCTGAACCCTGCTTGCACTTCAGGTAGTTCTTGTTCCAGGTATGGTTGTAGTCTCTGTTGAATAATCGTCAGTAGACTCTTGCTGGCATGTGGAATCAGAGATATTGTGCAATAATTTCCACAGTCTGTTGGATCACCTTTCTCTAGTTTCGGTGTACACACAGATCTAGTCTTGCCTAATGCTTATGGTTTCCTAAGAAAGTCAAACATGATACCCTGATGAGACTGTTTTCATTTGAAGGATGATGCATGTTAGAGTTAAAACATTTACCCCTAGAGTAAGCCCATGTAATTTCAGATTGTCAATTAAAAGAAAAGAAACCTTCACAATGTTGTGCCTCCATTTTATTTTTAAAAACTTGACTATGAGAAACTAATAAACAGTTCATCAAACAGTGTTTGTTACTGCATCTATCTTAATAAATTGCCTTCATAACAAACACATTTGAAGCTTTATGATAAAGAAAAAACAGCAAATTAGTTTTTCTAAAATATTATTTGCTTGCTTTTTTCATATTACTGTGAAAGGAGGTTCATGTTTAGAGAGGTTCTGATATTTCCAGCTTAATAAGAAAATGCTTCAGAGAAAGCTTTAATCCTCTGCCCTTGTCTATATTAATTTCTGTTCTTATTGTGGTCACTCGAGCAATATTGACACAATTCATGACCATGTGTTTGCTTTTAATTAACATTCCAATCATTTAAACAGTTCAGAAATGTTCCTCAATGAGATGTTTGAATGGTTTTCCTGTTCTAGTGGATTTGATTTGCTCTGCAATTACTTTTCATTTTGTAGTCGACCAATGTGCAATTTTTCAAGTAACTTAATATAGTTTCTTTTAACATATTTTTCCTTTTGTCTTGTTCTAATTACTTATAGTTTATTTAAGTAGCTCATAGGTGTTTGCTTCAGTTAGTGAATAAATAATACTTGCTGAACCCACATAAAAAGTAAATAATACCTACCTCTCACCTTAGGGATGGGGCATAAAACAGAGCAGAGTCCCACTAAGAGACTGGGGGTGGGGAAGGGTGCTGAAGAGGAGGGAGGGGGGTTGGTAGGGCTTAGGTCTGGGCAGCAAAGGCCTAGGGGAGGAGAAAATAAGAGTTGGAAAAGGGTGGGGGATAAGGAGTGTTCCCTGTTGTAGTTGACAGATTTGGGCGATGGACTTCAGAGTGGAAGCACAGAGAAGATTTGGTGCCTTGCTTCCTTTTCACTCTAGAACCACCCTCCTTCCAGGTTATCAGAGCTGCTATGTTCCCATGGGATCTTGGCAAGGTGGGAGAGGAGAGGCGGGCAGTTGGGGGGAAGTGCAAAGGAGACTAGCAGTGCTCGGCATGGGGACCTAAAGTAGATCCACCTTAACACGGGAGGGGTGCTAGGCCGTATCCGGGAAAGGGGCTTTGCTGAGGGAGGAGGAGGCCAGTGGCGTGTAGATTGAGCCTGGGTAGGATGACTGTGACAGCAACACTGATCGGTTTTCTGTGGGGTTCTAAAACCCATCATTTTTTGGCTGCAAATTTAATCAGGGAAGGCTGAATGAAGGCGAATCTTGGACCTAAGGAGCCCTCTCAGAGCAGGAGAGATGCAAGCAAGGCATACTTTGTGGCAGGTGGGAAGAGGAGTGCACTGTAAGGCGTTTGGAAACAGCAAGATAACTGCAGTGATGCTACATGAAAAGGGCAGGGGGTGGGGGGAGCAATAGGAGGGAGAGAGGGTAGCAACTGGATGCCCTGTCCAGAGGATCTTCAAAAGGCCTGCCAAGCTCACTGAAGATTTTGTGAGCAGTTTACCCAAAACAGCAATGCCTCAATGTAGGAGATATAGGGGGGGGGGGGGGGAGAGAAGTGGAACAATACACAGAATGGCAGTGGAAGCATCAGCAGACATTCCAGGGTGGCCCACAGGATGGCGGAAGAGCAGCAGGTGCAGTGTCAGCGGTAGAGCATAGTGTGCATCTAACAGTCTGGGTGATGTGCCACGGCACCAGGAATGGAAGGGCAAGGTAGTGGCAAGTGATTCCAAAAGTGACCAATCATGGCGCGAGTCCACTGTATTACCAGAGTCAGGGCAGTCCACCAAAACGAATGAGTTATGGGAGAATCTGGGTGGGGTGCGAGGATGGCAGGGAAGCATAAGGGGAAAGACTGGAAACTAGTCAAGTGCTTGCATGACAGAAAATTTATGCAGAACTTGAGAATGGTGAAGATAATGGATCAGCACAAACACATGTATAGACTGGGTGAAGCAGTGCCGCAGCAGATGTATGAATCCTCAGATTCAATGGATTCTTCATACTCATTATTGTCTTTCAACTCAGGGTTGGATAAAATTTGGGCCTGAGTAGGTGGACCAGTTAGGAGACTAGGATGGCCTCTCCAGACATAGGTGGGGTGAGTAGGGGCTGAGAGGCCTGAATCACAGTGGACACACATTTTTAGCATGATTGTTCCTTTGGATTGCCATGTTCCATGCAAGGTGAGCAAAAAGCTCCTGCTAGGAAAGTACATAGACATTCTTTCCCCATTGACAAAAGATCAAGAGGTAGGGGGACAAGAAAAACAGAGAAAGCAGTAAAGAAAAAGCAAAAATGAAGCAAAAATTCCCCACACTATGTGATACAGTGGCCAGCACAGAACCTATGGATACAGGAGAAAAGGAAGAGCTTACCTTACAGTCACCTGGGCAGAAAGCATATTCAGATTATAAGGAGCCAGAGAATAGTAGAACAAACTTTCCCTACACTGGGTGTGATGCAGTAGAAAGCCAGAAAGCTAATCACGTCCACCTGTGCAAGGAAGCATGTACAACGTGCAGGAGCCAGGAGGATAAAAGTGGCTGGGAAATCCCAGTAGGGGGAGGTTCAGCCAGGAGAGGTGCAGCAAAGGGAAGATCAGCTGACACAGAGAGCTGGAAGTGCTCGTGCACAAGTCTCCCAAGCCAGTGGGGGCATAGTCCCGAGGAGAGTGAGTAAGCAGCTGGAGGACAGAGGTCACAAGCAGGAGAGTTTGCTGGGTCCAGGAAGCACCGGCTGGGGCCCGACAGCAAGTAGCAGTAGAAGGGAAACCTTTCCTGGAAGTAACTACTGCCCAGACCAGATAACTGCTGAGTGGAACTCTCGGGGAAAAGCAGGCTACAGCCCAAATAAAGGAGCCTGGTTTACAGAGGAAGGAGCGGAAGCCAGCCACCCCAGAAGCAAAGCTACGTACACCCATTTCTCTAGAGGGCAAGAGGTAGGCGTGGCTAGGAAAGCAAAAGCTAATACTTGGGAGGATAATCCTTGGTGGAGAGAAAGGGGAAGCCTCAGAGAAACAGGCTTCAATACAGGTCTCCAGGACCCTCCTTATGCAGAACAGTTTCCTGCCTTAAGAACTGCTGCCTCTCGAAAGAGTTGTGTAAATAATAGCTGTGGTGAATGTTACCCATTTACAATTTCTGACAGTGAGCAAATACAATGGGAAAACACTAACCAGGACATTGATTCCAGTGCTATGGATTGCACGCTATGTATGTCGGATGAGATTATGTCTCTTTGTTAATTAAGGAAGCAAGAGCCTTGTTATACCTGTTTGGAAAAAGGTACATTTTATTTTGCTGTGAAGAAACAGTTTTGTTTAAGTTCTTTGTTGCTGTATGAGAAAAACAGAAATCCACAAGGGAAGGGGAATAAAACCTCATCATTATATTTTGCCTTTAACACACGGCTACAGACTATTCTTTATAAAGGCAACCTGCACCTCACGCCCCTAGGCGACTGCCTAATAGGGACGGTGGTAGTAGTACCTTGACAAATGGCATAGTTTTTCGGATTTCTGGAGAAGAATACGGTGGAAGCACAGCAGAAGTACCAGTGCTGGAGAGCAGGACAAAGGTTTGTTGCGGACCACGCCCAGAGGATTCCAGAATCCAGAGAGGCAAGAGTACCTTCTCAAGGTCTGAATCTCCACCTGACTCAGGTAATAAGTATCTGGGCACAGGCAGTGGGGGATTCTGGTGAGAAGGGATACTAGGATCCAGAGCCAAAGCATAGCTACATTTTGGAAAAAAAAGTGCCACACTTGGTGTTCATGTCTGTCTGTTTGTGTTTCAGTGTTCGGATATGGAGAGTCCCCAGGAGATACTGTGCTGGATAAGTCTCCAGTTTGAAAAACAGAGGGAGTTAGCCCAGCAGAGCCAAGAGCAAGCATTGGCAGCCATGCAGGCTCAACAGAACCCTCTGATCGACCTGGTACAGACTTTGCTGGCAGAGCGAGTGGCAGAGAAGACACCCAAGGAACATTATTGTGGGGTAGGCCCACAAGCTTGTGGGGTATTATCCTTTGGACAATTGACAAAAGATGATAACATAGACGACTTCCTGGAGGCTTTTGAGCGGGTAGCCCATAGTGCCGGCTGGCCCTATGAGCAGTGGGCGGTTAGGTTAGCCACCTCCCTGAAAGGGGAAGCCCTAGCAGCGTACAAGGCTATGCCCGCCGCCCAGGCGACAAATTATGAGGAAGTCAAAGCAGCCATACGGGACAGACTAGGTTTATCGCCTATAGTATACCGCCGTATGTTGCGAGCGACCCAACTCCAGCTAGGTGAAACCCTGAAGGCACTTTGCCAGAGAATTCGTAACCTGGTCTGGAAGTGGCTCACTCCCGAGGGGAGAACCATGGAAAGTGTACTTGATATGCTTGTATTAGAGCAATTCTCAGAGGCTGTTCCAGCCGAGATTTATTTATTTATTTATTTAACAACTTTTATATACCGCGCTATTTGTTATCAGTGCGGTTCACAATCAACAAAGGTTGCACAGTCAGAAGACTGTACTGTGCTTACATTATAACAGGAGTTCTAACTTGGAGCAACGGGGAAACTATAGACATATTTACAAAAACAACTAGATTAGGTTGGACTGTATTGAGATAAGATCATTCCTGACTCTGCAAAATTGTCAGACCTCAACCGAGGCAGCTCACCTCACTGAAAGGTTCATGGAGGCTGGATTAGCACATAAACTGCAGAGAGGCGCTGGCAACACTTGTGGGGTAGCCAATTTTGAAAAGGCAGTAAAAGACCCTATGTTTTGTGTACCAGGTGTCATGAGAAATATGTCTAGAAATGAGGTTAAGGACGCACACATAAAATGTTTTAAATGTGGGAAGCGGGGTCATAGGAAGGTTGAATGTGTTTGGAAAACAGCATTGATGAGTGAGGATGGAAAGGGTAAGCAGGAAGGTTTTCACCTAGATGTGGAAGTACAAGGCGTGGTAGCCAAAGCCCTACTTGACTCGGGGACGGACCAAACCATGGTTTCCAAGAAATTCTGGCGCCTCCTACAGGTCAGTAATGTGTCCACCCCGAACCAACCGGAAGGGGTGGCCAGAATAAAATGTATCCATGGATTCGCTACCAGTTATCCCCTTTACAGCTTGATAATAAAAGGGTTGGGGACCCGGGAAAAAGGTTTGGTCGCCTTAGTCCCACATTTACCTTTTGACATAGTGTTGGGCAGAGACTGGCCACCATTTGATAAGGGGCTGGGGGAAGGCCTACACTTGGAAGGAGATAGGACACCGGTTGGACCCCGGGGCCAACGGGTGGAGGTCCAGTCCGAGCCCCCGAAAGGAGATGAACCGACCGGGTGGGAGCCCCAAAAGCAACTAAGGGGGGCGGAAAGGGAGGTAATGTCTGAGCTGGAAGGTCGGGAAAACGGGGAGGCTATGGTGACCTTAGTTCCGGAGCCCATATTTGCAAAGCCCCGAGGGACAAATCCAGGTAAGAAAAACCCAGAGACAATAGAAGTATCCAGAAAAGAGGGTTTTGTTTTAAAATTCTGCAAAGCGACTCCTAACGCCCAGAGCCCGCAAAGAGCCAGTGCCACTGCCGCGGGATATGACCTTTTTAGTACCGTAGATGAGGTAGTGCCAAAAAGAGGGAAAGCCTTAATAAACACGGGGTTACAGATACAGTAACCAGCAGGATGCTATGGCCGAATAGCCCTTCGGGCTGGATTAGCCGTCAAGCATTTTATTGATGTTGGGGCGGGGGTTATTGACCCTGATTACAGGGGTATTGTCCAAATTTTACTCTTTAATTTCGGTGAGAGGGATTTTAGGATTAAAATAGGGGACAGGGTGGCTCAGCTCATTTGCGAGCGGATTGGATTCCCCGAGTTAAAAGAGGTGCCGTTTCTGACCCTTACAAGCCGCGGGGGAGATGGTTTTGGCTCCACCGGGCAGAGGGAGCTAAAAGGCATGACCGCCTCAGCGGAGGAAAGGATAGACGAGGATTTGGGACCACAAGTCATAGATTGCAAGGAGAACCCAGCCCCAAGAATAGGCGAGGAACTGTCGCAACAACAGCAGCAGCAGTTAGCACAGTTATTGGCGAGGTTCAGGGATGTCCTCACTCCAGTACCTGGGGAAACGGGTTTGGTGGCCCATGAAATTCTCACCCCTCCTGGGAAAATAGTGCGGTAAAGGCCTTATTGCCTACCGGAGGCCCGTAAGAGGGAGGTAATATCCCAAGTACGGGAAATGCTATGGATGGGCATAATTGAGGAGTCAAAAAGTCCTTGGTGCAGCCCAGTAGTCCTGGTGCCCAAGCCTGATGGAAGCTTACGCTTCTGCATTGATTTCCGGTGAGTTAACGCCATCTCACTTTTCGACGCCTATCCCATGCCGAGAATAGAAGAATTACTAGACCGACTAGGGCAAGCACGATATCTGACCACTTTGGATCTTACAAAAGGATATTGGCAGATCCCCTTGACCCGTGCTTCTACGCCCAAAACTGCTTTTAGTACCCCTCTCGGACTATTTCAATTCCGACGAATGCCGTTCGGGTTGCATGGGGTGGCGGTGACGTGCCAGCGCTTGGTCGATCAGGTTTTGCGTCCCCATCAAAATTATGCAGTAGCATATATGGACGATATCGTCATACATAGCGCAAGTTGGGCACAACATCTGCCTAGGGTGGAGGCGGTATTGAAGGCCCTACGGCAGGCAGGTTTAACCCTAAATCCGAAGAAGTGTTTATTCGCTGGAGCAGAGGTTAAGTATTTAGGACATATGGTCGGGAAGGGTATGGTTCGACCATTACTTAGAAAATGACCTGGAAAGTGGAATAACGAGTGAGGTTATCAAATTTGCAGATGACACAAAACTATTTAATGTTGTTAAAACCCAGGAGGATTGTGGAAAATTGCAAGAGGATCTTGATAAATTGGAAGACTGGGCATCAAAATGGCAGATGAAATTTAATGAGGAGAAGTGCAAGGTTATGCACCTAGGGAAGAACAACCCAAACTATGGTTGCACGATGCAAGGATCCACATTAGGAACCACCACCCAGGAAAAAGATTTAGGCGTCATTGTGCGGGGCGCCTCTCCCCTCCCCTTCCCCGCCCATTAACCCCTTCTCTCCGCCCCTCTGGGGCCTTCCTCCGCCCTCCGTTAGCCTTTCCACGCCTCTATCGGACATTTGCGGGCCCGTACTTGTGCGGCACCCGTTAGTGTGACGCGCAAGGGTGCGGGGGTTCCTCGCACATTTGCGGGGCGCTTAAGCGCTCTTAAATACGCTTTTAGTGCGCTATTTTGTGGCTGCGCACATTGGCGGTTTTTAGTAAACATGCCCCTTAGTCTCTTCCTACAACTGAATAATCGCACCCCGATCATACCCTGATTAATAAATCCTTGCTGGGAGATGAAAACTTTCTGCAAACTATTTGTGAGGGTATATTTCACCTTGAACTCCCCTAGTGATACAGCTGGTTGGGCATGATGGGAAGCCTTTAAGGACTCTATTAGAGCCACAATTACCAGTTACTCGATCAGGGTCTCAAAGCAGAGTAAAAAGTGGCTACAGGAATTGGAGGCCCAAATCTATTCAAATGAGCAAGTTCTTTATCAGAGTCCTGATCACATGGTTTTAATTAGTCTGTAATGTCTATGGTATGAGTACAATACCATTCTTGGTGACCTGGCTTCTCAAGAAGTCTTCACACAGCAAAGCCACTATTATGAGGGTTCTAACAAAACAGAACATTTGTTGACTTACTCTCTTAAGTCTTGTAGGGACTCAACCAGAATTGCTGCACTGAGAGATGAGCAAGGCTGGTTACAATTGCAGACTGTGGAGATCTTGACTCAGTTCCAAACTTTTTATGAATGGCTATACTCCTCAGAAGTGACCAGCTCCATCACCATCTTTGAGGCGCTCATGAATAATGTCACTCACCCTACCTTGACCCTCACCTTACATTTGATGAAATTGTGGCTGCTGTCAAGCAGCTTCCCTCTGGGAAGGCAGCAGGGCCAGACAATCTCCCCCAGAATTGTATGAGATATTCAGCACTGAACTACACATATCCTTATGTATTTCTGAATGTTGGTCACCTAGGCACCAAATGTTGGAGCCTTCTCAGGGGCTACCTTTGTTGTTCATGGAAAACAAGGGAGGGACCCCCAACTGGCAGGGAATTATAGGCCAATATCATTGCTCAATCACAATTATAAAATCATGGCTAAAGTTTTAGCGAATCACCTCTCTCTGGTTATGACCATAATCATCCACCCTGATCAGAATGGGTTTGTGCCAGAGCATGCAACATCTGATAATACCCGCCTCCTATGTCAGATTCTTGCTTCATCTCTGGCTCTCCTCATCCTCTAATAGGTCTTTCCTTAAATGCAGAGAAAGTCTTTGACCACCCTGAATGGCTTTATCTCTTCCAGGTGCTTGATGGTTTGGAATCCCTACAAGCTTTCTGGCTCAAGTGAAGGCTCTTTATGCCCACCCATCAGCTGGGATACTAGTTAATGACACCCTTTCCCCATCCTTTACTCTCCAACATGGTACCAGGCAAAGATGCCCATTGTCCCCTTATTATTTAATATTGCTTTAGAACCCCTAATACTGTGGATCCAACAGAACCCTTAAATAAAGGGAGTCCTTATCCGAGAAGTCCATATGAAAGTGTCAGCCTATGCAATGTGCTGCTATTTCTAGACCCATTATCCATTCCTGTGCTCCTCACTACCACTGACCAATATTCAGCCTTTCAGGGTATAAAATTAACTGGACTAAGCCGCTGGTCATCTCTCTTATGCCTTGTCACCAGTAGGGTTGATGTCTCCAACTATCCTTTTCAGTGGACTGAATCCTCAATCAAATATCTGGGGGTCACTTGTGGTCATACCTTGATGGAAACACAATATTATAATTACATTACATTGGCAATCCAAAGGTCTCTGGGAAATAGGACAATTTCTTACCCAGGATATATTTAAGCCTTGTACAGATCTTCAACAGGAATTTGGCCTTTGTATCAAGTGGCTACAGCTTCAATGTTGATTAGAGGGATCAAAGAATAGTAAGCTTGACTCAAAAGACCCGAACTCATACAGACCAATAGCCAGCATTCCATTTATAGCCAAAATAATAGAGAAAACAATTCAACTACAGTTACAGGAACACATTGATGAACACAAACCACTTGACTCACACCAATTTGGATTCCGCCCCTTCCATGGAGTAGAAACACTCTTAATCACCCTAATGGACTTCCTCATCCGTGGTACAGATGACAACAACCAAGGCTTCCTATTCCTCTTCTTAGATATTTCAGCTGCCTTCGACAACATCAACCACCTTACACTAATCAACAGACTAGAGAACTTAGGAATAGGCGGGACTGTCCTTTAATGGTTCAAGTCCTACATCACACATAGACTAATATGTGTCCAAATTGACCAACAAGCATCAGAAACATTCCCCCAGGGACAGGGAATACCACAAGGATCGGCCCTTTCAGCCCTCCTATTTAACCTGTACCTGCAACCTATAACAACCATATTTAAAAAACACAGGATTAAGCATTTTATATACGCTGATGACATCATGCTTGCTATCTCCATAAACACTAAAAACCCCACTTATGACTCACTATCCGAATGCATGGCAGAGACATCATCCTGGATGGAATCAAATTACCTTAGCATCAACCTCAGAAAAACGGAAGCAATGTTCGTAACAAGGTCATCTATAACTGAGAACACTTACCCGGAAACAATTACAATCAACAAAACTACCATACCTGTTAGAAAACAGGTAAAATACTTAGGTGCAATAATCAACCACACACTCACTATGCTACCACACATAAAACAAACAGTGAAAACCATTTTCTATAAACTTAAAACTATTCAACACCTAAGGCCATTCCTCGAAACACAAGACTTTAGATCTGTAGTAAGCACACTGATCACCCCACACTTCGACTATTGCAATAGTCTCCTAACAGGCCTTCCTCAAAAAAGCACATACCTTCTACAAAGAGCTCAGAACATCTGTGCAAAAGTAATCGCTAAAGCACACCTAGCAGACCACGTAACCCCAATACTATGGGAACTACACTGGCTCCCTATAAACAGCTGAATTAGATACAAAATTATCCTAACAACCTTTAAACTCATAAATGACATAGCCCCCTCACACCTATCTACACCACTGCACTCTCCAACCACAACTAGATCCCACAGACAAAATGCAGCCCACTCCCTCATCACACCAAAAGCTATCCGGAAGACTAAGAAAACCACTAGCTCCAGAGCATTCACATTCGCTGCTCCAATGCTCTGGAACGACCTCCCAATAGACATTCAAATCATAAAAGACCTCTCCCAATTCAGGAAAGAATTAAAAACCTACCTATTCACAGAGCACTTTGAAATCCCCTACTCCCCCAAAACATGCTCCACAACAAACATGGACACACATACGCAAACCCCCTAACCCCCGTTAACTAACTCCCTGTCTGCCCCCTCCCCCTCACCCCCATTTACGTCATAAAAGGAAATTATGCATAAAAGGAAATAAATTCCAACTCCTACACCTGTCCTATTCACCACACACAGCCACTGTAAATATTTATTGTAAATAGTTTGCGATTTGTTCTACTTTAATACCTTACAAAGTTAAACTTTATTGTTCAATGTAAATAGTTGAATTCTACTGTTCAATGTAAATGTATACAGATGTGTACTATACTGTTAAACTGTTACATGTAAACCGCCCTTGATCTCTGGAAGGGGCGGTATAAAAGAAAATAGTTAAATAAATAAAAAAATAAAATAAATAAAATAGAGGGAGCAGGTCTGAAGCCACACACTATCTCTCCTCATTGAGGGCTTCTGACTAAAATACATCAGTTGACGGAGGATGCATGCTCCGCCTCCAATATATATGCACTATCTAGGCACCACCAAAATTCTAAATGCACTGGACAGGAAAGGTCATGGGAACTGGATCTAGAGGTGAATTTAACCACAGAAAAATGGAGGGTGTTTTGGGAGAGGATTCCATGGATCTCTAGATCAGCCTCTGTAACTCAATCCCTATACTTCTTGGTGCATCGGGCTTATATTACCCCGGTCTTGCTCACTATGTGGCAGCCCTTTAGCAGTAATCACCTTTGGACATGCCACATATACCCGGGTACCCTACAGCATATTTTATTTGACTGCCTATACATTCAACCCTTTTGGCAACTTGTGTGGAGACGGATCAAGCAAATCCTACCTGTCTCCGAGAGTCTTACATATACAGTTGTCATACACCAATCACTGGCTGATATTCTTAACCTCCAATCCAGGGATCAGTTTCTCTTTGACTATTCATTAGTGTCAATACAAAAACTAACAATACTATAGGTCCTTTAATTGAGGGTTTTAGTTGTCTAATAAATAAAGATGTTCAACCCCTCATGAAATAGAAAGAGATAGTCCAATCAACCTTTTGCTATGCTTGTCTCACTATTCACACTATAATAATATAGACAAATCCCAGCATAAAAAAGAACCAGACATAGACTGCAAAACACTCCTGAATGTAAATTTACCCGAGGAGTAATGCCTAATTGCATCAATGACCACTATAAAAGGTTACAAAAACTAAACCCAAAAGCGAGAAATCAAAAACATCACAGGATTTGAAAAAGATCTCTGGTGATTCACAGCAGGTAAAAGATCACTTCATGAATGTGAGTTTTCCCCCAAGTGCCAAAAATCACTTTTTAAAAGTTGGCATTACATTGGCCATTCTCTAATTTTCAGGTACTGCAGATGATTTTAATGATAAATAGTAGATCTGCAATCTCAAATTTCAGTTCTTTCAGCACCCTCAGATTGTTTTAAGAGTAAAATTTTATAAACTGTCAACCGAGAGGCTATAGGTGAAATCTAGGTGACTTTATACATTTCGTACCAGAAAAGCTGCTAAAATGAAGCTACATCTGCTCAGAACCAAGGTGTATGTTTACTAAAGTGTGTTAAAGCAGCCAGTGGACTACAAAAGGGGACTGCAACTTCTGGAGAGAGATCTACAATTGTAAGTATTTACTTCTGGAAATTTTTCTAAATCTTGAGAAAACAGAATTCTTTAGATTAAAACGGATTAATCTGTGAACCAAGTGTATTTGTTAAATCAGTCAGGGCCTAGTAGCAGCAAAGAGCTTTCAGTTTAAATTTAAAACATAGAAGAGAGCTTTATGGTTAAATTTAGAACCCAGCAGAGAGCTTCCTTGAAGGATAGTACCAAAAATGAATTTAGGGCACATCAGCAGAGAGGTTCCAATAAAGAAAAAGGTAGCCTAAATGCCCTTGAGTACAGAGCAGCCAGAGCTTAAAGATTCCAAATTACCCCTGCCTACCGATAACCAGATTAATTTGAATAAAATACAGTCTTTAAAATGCTTGTATGCAAATGCTAGAAGTCTAAAAAATAAGATGGAAGAGTTAGAATATATAGCACTAAATGAGAAGTTAGATATGATTGGCATCTCAGATATATGGTGGAAGGAGGACAACCAGTGGGACACTGTGATATCTGGGTACAAACTAAATTGTAATGGACTGGAGGGACTCAAGGAAAGACAATTAGCAGGTAAGGCCTAATTTCACCTTATATGGCAATCTGCACAGCTCTATGAAAGATATGGGGGTCAGTTTTCAAACAGAGTTATACATTAGCCAGCTGTCAGCCACTGCTTTGATGGTTGAATATGTAAATAGTTCACCCAGTTACAGCTCCAAGTTACTGATCCTGTTCTATGTAAGCACTAGGCAGTTCTCACTGGCCTAGTGCAAGAATTGTTAATTGTAAACCGCACTGATATTAAAGAGCGCGGTATATAAAAGCTGTTAAATAAATAAATAAATAAATAGAGCTGATCAAATTGGTGGAGGGGTTGCGCTCTATGTTAGAGAGAACATTGAGTCATAATAAAGGATTAAAGTTCTACAGGAAACAAAATTCGCTGTAGAATCTCTATGGATTGAAATTCCATGTAAAAAGGGGAAGGCGATGGCAGTGGAGTTGTACCATCGACCGCCTGGCCAGAATGAACAAATGGATGATGAAATAATCAAAGAAATCAGGGGAGTTAACAAAAGTTACAGAATGGTAATAATAATATGTGATTTCAATTACCCCGGTATTGACTGGGTCAGTGTCATGGCAGGACATGCTAGTGAGATAAAGTTTCTAGATGAAATAAATGACTGCTTCTTGGAGCAGCTGGTTCATGAACTGATCAGAGGGGAAGCCATTTTGGACTTAGTTCTTAGTGGAACACCAGATCTGGTGCAAGCGATAAGGATGTTGGGACCACTTGGCAATAGTGATCATATCATGATCACATTTGATTTCATTAATGGAAGAGGGATGGTAAGGAAATCCACATTACTACTTTTTAACTTTTGAAAGGTAGACTATGATAAAATGAGGAAAATAGCTAAGAAAAAACTAAAAGGAGCAGTTGGAAAAGTTAGAGACTTACTTCAAGCTTGGGTGTTGTTTAAAAATATTATCTTGGAACCCCAGACCTGCTGTATTCCACGCTTTAAGAAAAGTGGAAGGAAGTCCAAAAAACTGCCAGCATGGTTTAAAGGTGAGGTCAGAGAGGCTGTTGTTTCTAAAAAAGCATCTTTCAGGATTTGGAAAAAAGAGCCAAATGAATAAAACTGGAAACTACACCAGCACTGGCAAGTTAAATGAAAGGCATAGATAAGGCAGGCAACAAGAGAATTTGAGAAGAAACTTGCTGTGGAAGCAAAAATGCATAATAAAGAGTTTTTCAAGTACATTAATAGCAAAAAACCTATGAGAGAGTCAGTTGGCCCAATAGATGATAGAGGGTTAAAAGGAGCAGTAAGAGGGGACAAGGCTATAGTGGAGAGACTGAATAAATTCATTGCTTAGGTCTTTACTGAGGAAGATGTAGGGATGTTACCCATGACTGAAGTGGTATTTAAAGGTGATACTGTGGAAGAATTGAAAGAAATATCTCTACGCCGGGAAGATGTATTACAACTATTTGATAAACTGAAGAGTAGCAAATCACCTGAACCTGAAGATAGACATCCAAGAGTGTTGAAAGAACGGAAATATGAGATTACAGACCTACTATTAGTAATCTGTGGACTATCATTAAAATAATCTGCAATACCTGAAGATTGGAGGATGGCCATTGTAATGCCAATTTTTAAAAAGGGTTCCAGGGGTGATCCGGGAAACTACAGACCGGTGAGCCTGATGTCAGTCCCAGAAAAAAAAGTAGAAACCATCATAAAGAACAAAATTACTCAACATGTAGAAAGTCATGGCTTAATGGGAGACAGCCAACATGGCTTTAGACAAGGCAGATCTTGAATTACTAATCTGTTATGTTTTTTTGAGGGTGTGAATAAACAGGTAGACAATGGTGAGTCGGTTGATATAGTGTACCTGGACTTTCAGAAAGCCTTTGACAAGTCCCTCATCAGAGACTTTTAGAAAAACTAAAAAGTCATTGGATAGGAGACAGTGTACTACTATGGATCAGGACCTGGTTTAAAGATAGAAAGCAGAGGGTAGGGCAAGGGAAAAAGGTGAATTGTGGAGTACCACAGGGATCTTTACTGGGTCCGCTGCCTTTTGACATATTCATAAATGACCTGGAAAAGGGAATAACAAGTGAGTTTATCAAATTTGCAGATGACACACAACTATTTAAGGTTGTTAAAACCCAAGAGGATAGTGGAAAATTGCAAGAAGATCTTGATAAATTGGAAGACTGGGCATACAAATGGCAGATGAAATTTAATGTGGATAAGTGCAAAGTTATGCACCTTGGAATGAACAGCCCAAACTATGGATACATGATGCAAGGTTCCACATTGGGAACCACCACCCAGGAAAAAGATTTAGGCGTCATCATGGATAATACATTAAAACCCTCTGCCCAGTGTGCAGCAGCGGTCAAGAGAGCAAAAAGAATGTTAGGCATTATAAGGAAATGAATGGAAAATAAAACAAAGGATAATATAATGCCTCTGTATCATTCCATGGTGCGACCACACCTTCAATATTGTGTGCAATTCTTGTCGCCGTATCTTAAAAAGGATAAAGCATTATTAGAAAAGGGACAGAGAAGAGCCACCAAAATGGTAAAGGCGATGGAAGGATATTCCTAAGAGGCTAAAACGTTTAGGGCTCTTCAACCTGGAAAAGAAACGGCTGAGGGGAGATATGATTGAGGCCTATAAATTAATGAATGGAGTTGAATGGGTAAACATAGATTGATTGTTTACGTCATCAGAATATAAAAAGACTAGGGTGTCATGCAATGAAGCTACAGGGTAACCTATTTAAGAGTAATAAGAGAAAATATTTTTTTCACTCAATGTGTAATGAAACTCTGGAATTTGTTACCGGAGGATGTAGTAAAACCTGTTAGTGTAGCTGGGTTTAAAAAAGATTTGGATAAGTTCTGGGAAGAAAGATCCATAAATCATTTTTAAAAGGGACCCAGGATATCACTGATTTACCCAATACAATCATTGATGAACCTGTGTCTTTTGGGGAGACTGCTAGGTACTTATGACCTACAGGGTGGCCCAAAAAAAGTGAGAACATCTCGTAGCATATAAGTTATTTAAAAATTCAAAAAGACAGACGTAAACGATTGACAAATTAAAAAAAAAGATGGCTACTGGAAATTGTAGAAATAAAGACGTTATATAGCTAAAAAAGGTAAAGAAGTAAACTATTTAAGCTTTTAATTTACAAGATGTTCTCACTTTTTTTGGTCCACCCTGTAGATTGGCCACTGTTGGAAACAGGATACTGGGCTTGATGGACCTTGTTCTGACCCAGTATGGCATATCTTATGTTCTTACTCTTGCACCCTTAAAATGCCACGTTAACATTCATTAAAGGCTGCAGCAGTGTAAAGACAACTGTGGGTGTAGAGAGGGCATTAACGGGGTGGAGAGAGGGTGTTAACAATGGGTGCATCCTTAATTTTTATTTATTTATTTATCCTTCAATCAAAGTGGTCACAACACAAATGGGTTCACATTCAACAGGTAGGGTATGACTCACAAACGTAAATACAAAGTATTTATGGGTCTGGGTGTGGAGGGTGGTTGGGGTCAGGTATTGTAGGTTGTTGTTGGGCCATGTGGGTGATATCAAGTATAGCAACTTATAGTGCTTGCTCTATAAAGAGCAGTGTTTTTAGTGCCTTATGGAAGTCTTTAGAGTCGTTCAGGGCCCTTAATTCCATAGGGAGGGAATTCCACATTGCAGGGGCTAGCAGCGAGGGTGCTCTCTTAGACGTTGCTTGTTTAGTTCTGTGATAACCTGCGGGTGTGCTTATCCTGTTGCCACTGCATATTGCACAAAAGTGTTCTAAAGTGTTTTAATGCTGGGAACCCTAACGCAAAGTAAAACCATGTGGAAATTGTATATTTTGAGGAGTAGATGTTAAGTGGAGGAATAGCCTAGTGGTTAGAGCACTGGCTTGGTAACCAAGCAACCAGGGTTTAAGTCCCACTAGCACTCCTTGTGGCCTTGGGCAAGTCACTTAACCCTCTGTTGCCTTGGAAGAAAGGCCTGGCAATCTACTTCTGGTGACACTGCCAAGAAAACCCAGGAGCGTCTGGGTCGCCAGGAGTCAGGACTGATTCGAAGGCACGCATTGCATTTGCATGTTAAGTACTGTCAAGTCAGTGTCAACTCATGGTGACCCTCTGGATAGTTGTCCTAAATTGTGTTCAGTCTTCAGTCAGGCAGCTCATTGTTGACAGACTGGCACCCGAAGCTGCTGTTATTGTATTAATCCATCTTATTGCTGGCCTTCCTCTTTTGCGTTAACCTTCTGCCTTGCCAAGCATGATGTCTTTCTCTAACGATCTCTCTCTTCGCATGATTGGTCCAAAGTATGAAAGTTGAAGTCTTGTCATCTGAGCTTCTAAAAAAAAGCTTAGGTTTGATTTTCTGTAGTACTGACTGGTTTGTTCTTTATCCAGTCCATGGCATACAAAGGTTGTTGATGAGTCTTCCACCAATCTTCACACCTCTTTTGTCTTCATGCAGTCTTGCTTCTCTGATGATTTGTTCTACATACAAATTAAAGAGGTAGGGGGAAAGTATGCAGCCTTGTTGTACACCTTTGCTGATTTGAAACCATTTTGTTTCTCCTTGTTCCATTTGAATTGTTGCTTCTTGGTCAATGTAAAGGTTGTGCAAGAGAACGATCAGGTGTTCTGATATACCCATGCTTCTTAATGTGACCCATAGTTTCTAATTGTTTACACAGTCAAAAGCCTTGCTGTAGTCAATAAAACACATATAGCTATTATTTTGGTATTCTTTTGTCTTTTCAAGAATCCATCTCACATTCACAATAATGTCTCTCGTTCCTCTCCCTTTCCTGAACTCTGCTTGCACTTCAGGCAGTTCTCGTTCCAGGTATGGTTGTAGTCTCTGCTGAATGATCTTGATTAGAATCTTGCTGGCATGTAGAATCAGAGCGATTGTATGATAATTTCCACAGTCAGTCGGGTCACCTTTCTTCAGTATTGGTATAAACACAGATCTTTTCCAGTCAGTTGGCCCTGAATTTGTCTTCCAAATTTCCTGGCAGAGCCTTGTAAATATGGTAACAGCTTCATCTGATTGCTGTAATAACTCAATGGGAATGCCATCAATGCCCGATGCTCTGTTCTTTGATAAGGCTTTCAATGCTGCTTCAACTTCTTTTATCACCAGTGGGTCCTGATCATAAGATATAGGTTGAAACGGCTGTTGGTCCACTTGATCTTTATGGTATAATGACTCTGTATATTCTTTCCACCTTTTCTTGATCTTCTCAGCATCATTCAACATGGATCCTTGAGGATCTTGTAGCTTTCCAATTTGAGGCTGGGATTTTTTCTTTAACTCTTGTAGCTTTAGAAAAGCCGATCTTGCTCTTCCTCTAAAATCTTCTGATTCTATTTCCTTGCATGTGTACTTTTCCTTGTCCTGTCTTGCTGCACATTGGAAATCGTTGTTGAGTTCTGCGTCTGCCTCTCTTTTCTTCTCTCGCTTTAGCTTCTCTGCATTTCTGGACAATTTTCAGAGTTTCTTCAGTCATCCATTTTGGCCATTTTTGCTTTTTCACCTTATGTAGAGATTTATCGCTTTCTTCCAATAAAACATTCTTGAAGTCATCCCATAACTCTTCTGGATTTCTGCCATTTGTATCTAAATCAGCAAATCAATTTCTCAGGCAGTCTTTAAATTCCAGTGGTATATTCTCAAGGTCATATTTTGCTACATTCATGAAGGACCTGCTCTTTTTCAAATTTAGCTTGAGTTTGCATACTAGTAGTTGGTGATCTGTACCACAGTCAGATCCAGGTTTTGTCTTTGTTGATGTTATAGATCTTTTCCATCATTGTCTTTCACAGATGTAGTCAACTTGATTTCTGTACAATCCATTGGGTGAAGTCCATGTGTACAGTTATCGAATATGTTGCTAGAAGAAGGTATTTGAGATGAATATATCGTTGGTCTTGCAGAATTCTATCAGTCTTTCTCTAGCTTAATTTCTGTTGCCAGTCCATAGTTTCCAACCATTTTACCTTCTTCTTTGTTGCCAACTTTTGCGTTCCAGTCACCCATGACTATCCGGATATCCTATTTAAATGTTCTGTCAATTTCAGCTTCTTCTTGTTCATAGAATTCATCAACATCTTCCTCTTCTGCAGCAGTTGTTGGGGCATATACCTGAATTATAGTTGTGTTGATGTGCTTTCCTCATAGACAAATAGAAATTAAGCGTTCACTGACTGCATTGTATTTCATTATAGTTCTTGCAAGTTTCTTCTTAACTATAAATGCAACACTATTTCTTTTTTGTCTTTCATTTCCAGCAGAGTAAACCATATGATAATCAGATGCAATGTGCCCAAAGTCAGTCCATTTCAGTTCACTGACACCCAACAGATCGAGTTGTACACTTTCCATTTCATTCTTGACCACCTTCAACTTCCCTTAGTTCATGCTTCATATGTTCCATGTCCCAATATGTAAGATATCTTTGCAACTTCTGACTCTCTTTTCATGCTCATCTATATCTGCAGATCCAACCACATCATAAAATCTGGCTTTATTCTGAGAAGTCTTCACCTCATCCCCAGTAGCCATTGTAGTGCCTTCCAACCTGAGGGTCTCATCTTCCAGCATTATAGTGTGATTTGTTTTGTGACTATCCATTAGGTTTTTGAGACAAGATACAGAAGTAGATTTGCAAAGCCTTTCTTCTGCGCAGTTAATTCCAGTGTTGTTGCATTTGTCCCAGAAATATGATCCTTCGCTTACAACACCGTCCCATTCTGCTGCTGCCCAGATGGGTGCTTTGTCTTAGTCTGGCATCTCAGCTGAGATCTGTCTATCTTGGGAGACCCTATCAGTAGCTAAGCTACTGATAGGTTAGCTCTAAGCATCACTGATGCACACAAGACCTCACAGCACAACAAGCTGCAAACCAATTGAGGGATTTTGAGGAGAGAGAGCCTATTTTAATGGATGCAATGTGATAGTAGTGCTCCATTAGCAGCAACAGCATAGTGCCCAAGTATGAAAGGGCACCATGTTGATGGTGCAAATGGGGCAAAGGAAATGACACATGGGTCATGCAGTGGGGGTTGCTGGTGCACAAGGCAGACCAGGCAGCTGTCCAGGTGGCACATAACAACATAAGATTATAAAATACACCAAACTGTGTCAGACCAAAGTCCATCATGCCCAGTATCCTGTGTCCAACAGTGGCCAATATAGGTCACAATTACCTAGCAGCTTCCAAAAAGACACACAGGATCCACAATGCTTGTATCGTGGCAAGCAGTGGTAATCCTGGGTCTTCTCTAACAATGGTATATGGACGTTTCCCCAGGAACCTGTCCAAACCTTTTCTAAACCCAGCAACACTAACAGCTTATACTACATCCTCCAGTAATGAGTTTGTTATGCATTGACTGAAAATATATTTTCACCTAGTAGTCCTAAATGGGTTATATGGTAGCCTCATTGCATGCCCCCTAGTCTTTCTACATTTTGATGGCATAAACAATCGATCTACATTTACCCATTCCACTCCACTCAATCATTCATAGACCTCTATCATATCTCCCCTCAGCCGTCTCTTCCCTTTGTTGAAGAGCCGCACCTTTTTAGCCTCTCCACATAGGGGTATTCTGTCATCCGCATTACCATCTGTGATGTCCATCATGATACAAAAGTGACAGTGGTGTCACACAGTCATGCTACTGCTGCGGAAAGGTGATGTGCCACATGGGCCAGTCCAAGGGTCCCGGCACCCCAGGCAGAGATCCCGGCTGCCTTTCCCTACTACCTCTGAATACAGCTCTGGGGGAAGAGGCTGATAGTGTCAGCAGCTGTAGCCCTCCAGGTAGATGCAACATACAGGCGCCCAGAGGACTACCACAACAGTGGCTGTCATCCTCCCCCCGAGATGTATTGTTGGCAGACAGTGATGCAGTGGAGTGGAGGAGTAGCCTAATGGTTAGAGCACTGGCTTGGGTATTAAGAGACCAGGGTTTGATTCCTACTAACACTCCTTGTGGCCTTGGCAAGTCACTTAACCGTCCATTGTCTCAGACAAATCCAAGTTATCCATGTCCTTGTTTAATGTACATTGCCAAGTTTAAGTTATAATGTAAACTGCTTTGATTGAAATGATAAAGTGGTATAAAAAACTGTTAAATAAATAAAATAAATGGAGTCAAGACAGATGGTTGGTGAGGTGGGGGGAGGAGGGTGTTGTGTGGCCATCCATGTATGCCTCTCCCCCCATCCGGACCTTGCATCCTAGTTACCTGCAAATCTGCATGTTGGATGGGCTGTGACTGCACACCACCAACACTGACAGCACACGGGCATGTCATTATGGTGTGGGGATGTTGGCAGAGGGGGCAGCAGCTCCTGCCTGCAGCAGACCAAAGCCATGTCCTGGTCCTGTGCACCATGCACATTGCAACATGTGACAAGGTCTTTCTGATGGCAGGCATGTTAGCCCGAGGGACTGCAGTAGCCATATGGCAGCAATGTGGCTAAATGCACACAGTTGGTGTGTATATGAGCAGAGGATAGCGAGTTCCTGTTGTGGATCATGCATTACATGTCCCTGTGGCTAAGCTTTAGCCTACAGTGCAGATACTACACCAGCATGTGCAACCCCCCAATGGACCGACCAACAAGGGTACAAACACCCATCAGCACACAGAAAAGCACCACTATCCACAGCTGGATGGAGAGTCAAGCTGATAGCACCGGCACACTGAGTGGGCATTAATATCAGAGCGTGCTACTAGCTCCTGCACAATGAGCATACATTAACAATGTTTGAGCTGATATCGATACAAAAGAGGCAGGCAGGAATGCCAATCATCCCCAGTTTTGTACAGCACGGAGATATGAGTGTGAGTGTGTGTGTGTGTCTGTATGTCTCTCCATTTTTATGTGGCTTTCTACACCTCACTGAGACTTGCATTGCCTAAGCTGTTCCCAGTGTTATTCTGCAAATGTACATGATGAGGCGCAGAGTATTGTGGGTATGGCCTGAAACAGGGTGGAATGGCCAAGATGTGTCTGCATCAGAGGTAGGGTCAATGGCTGAGACATCATAGTACCCATTGATCTTGTGCATGGACTGGGTGGCCACAGCCTGTCATGCTGGTATGGCACTCTGACTGAGCAGTGACCATGGCACAGCTATGTATCCACATAGTGCTAGATAGTGTCTGATTCCAGTTATGTGAGTGCACTTTCTGTTGTGGGGGTCTGCTCACTGAACTGCATGCTGCATATCCATGCTGTTTATCCCAAGCCTGTGTATATGCAATGTGTATTGACCAGCACACTATCTGCAGTTGATATGTGCATGACTGGAAAACTCAGTGTTGGGGAGCAGGTGCAATCTTACTGTGGGTGATTGTTAGATCTAGGTGGGTGGGTGGGACAGGAGGCACTCCATGCCTACTCCCTGTGGTAATAGAAAGGCCAAAAGGTCTCTAGTAATGTCCCCATGCAAGCCTGGATGTCCCCACAGTAGTTGGTATCAGCAGTTTAACACTGGGTAAATAATATACACTGTTCTAGGAGGGTCCCTGTCCAACAGGGGCAGGACACAGTGCCAGATGTGACTGGCACATACAGCATGCTGCACTTGTGCAGGAATCAAGGTGACTAGCATAGCGTACTGCCAGCAATGCCTGCCACACATTGGCAATGCTATAGATCTGCAGTAGGGGTCATCTCTAACAGTGCAGGTTCTGGGGACCAGTTGCTGGGCACCTATCCTCACCCTCAAGGTGACTGCAGAAACTGCTCGGTAGCATGGTTTGTAGCTGCTTTGTGCTTGTAGCACATACTATCAGTGCATCTTACTGAGCTGAGGAGATGGATCAGTGCATTCTCCATTTGGTGGTCAGTTGCAGACTGCTGTTCTGCATGTGCACTATATCATGGGTACTGGAGGGGCTAACCTATTCCGGCACACACAGCAGACATTTTAGGCAGTGACCTGCAATCTCTTTGTATCCAACCATTGCTGTACAGAGAGGTGTGAGGCTGTAGCCTACTAGTTAGTACAATGTCTCCATAAACAGGCAACAGGGGGTTTGATTCCTACTTCCTAGGCGAGGCGTGTGGAGAGATCGGGAGCAGCAGCCATCTTCAGAGGAAGTGAGCAGGAGCTCCTCCTCACCTCCCCTGCCTGCCTATCAGCGGCCCATGACATTGGCACAAAAACCGCCGCTTCCGAGGCGCGCCTGCGCCTTGCGGGCCCGCACCTGAGGGCCTCACCAGAGGGCCCTTTGGCGTGGCCCTTAGGCGTAGGGCCATGGCGTTTGATGCTGTGGGTTGATCTGAAGACTTGGACTGGACTGACTTGCTTCTATTGTGTGGTAACTCGCTATTCCATGTTCCTCTCCTTCTCTTATTCTCTTTGACTGTCTCTGTCCTCTATTCTGTCCTATCATATAAATGGCATTCCTTTCCTTTTTATTTCCTTGAATGATATAGCATTGTAAACCGCTCTAATGCCTTTGGCCTGAGCGGTATATCAATTTCTAAATAAACATAAACATAAACATACTTGTTCTTTTTGTGACTGTGTGCTACTCAGAGCATTTTCATGCCTGTAACAGTCAGGGCTCTGCACATTGGTGCTGCCAGCCCATACCACCCTACCCTCAGCCGCCATCCTTCCTTCAGCCCAACCATCTGTCTCTGTCAGCTGTGTGCAGTAATGTCTTCTTGTGCAAGCTGCTATACCAGGGACTACACTGGTACTCTTTTCCGCATTTTGTCTCTTCAAACATGCCTCTCCTGTGCCTGCTCCACATCTCAACATTCTTAATCTGTCCTCTTGTCACTTCCCACATCCTGCCGCTTCTGGCTCCATTGGGAGACATGTTTTCCCCATCCTATGTCACACACTGACATTGCACCATTTTACAATGGCACCCCCCCTGTGCATCGGTGCAGCGGCCTCCCACATGCTTGTCTATTATATTGGCTGCCACATAAGATGCCCACAGATATGGCGGGTCCATCGGCTCCCAGCTGTCCTTCCATCCATCACCTTTACATTGACTTTACTTGGTGCTCCTTTATCCAGCGTTAGGGTTAGGGCCATTTTTGTGCGTTAAGGAGCATGCTTGACACCTTAATGCCCATTGTCCTGCTAATGCATTTAAAAGGCACATAGAGCATTTTATGCTGGAATGCCCCCTACTCATCCAGTGCCTTTTTAGGATTAACACCCCTTATCGCTGTCGTTAAGGCCTGTTACCTTAGCGCGCTTTAGTAAACATATCCCTAAGTGTCAAAATACACATGGAAAATTCATGTGATCATGCATATTTTATAAAATATAGACACTGTTTAAAAAAACAAACAAACAATATTCAAACAGCACGGTAGTCAGCTGCGGTGCTTAAACATCGGTGGGATATACAACGGCACTGTATGGATAGGAGCTGCTGCTGAATATCTGGGCTGAGTGGCGCCATCCGGATAACTGACATTACATGTACGCGTAGCGGGATTCTCATTCGACAATTATCTGGAGTGCAACTTAGGACAGACTTTCATGCAGCCTAAGTTGCCCAGAGAACGGGATTTTCAGCTGGCGCTTAACTGGATAAAGTCAATACTTATCCAGATAATGCCCTCACTCCCCTTGCGAACCGCCTCTGTACTAAGGAGATAATGCCGGGACTCTCTGTGAAGATTTTTATTTAGCATGTTCTTATTGTAAACCACTTTGTGCATGCTAACGGTATGCAAATGTTTGCAAATAAAGAAATATTCAGCAGTACTATCGTGATGACAACCTTAACTGGCCAGCATCCCATTGGCCAACTGATTAAGGGATCTGAATATTGGTTCCTGTGGGCTTAAATCATAACTCCACCCATGCTCCACACAAATGTTATTACTAAATATACCTACACTAAAGTTGCATACAAGTATGCGTGTTCTTGTCTTGCACACTTGTGCCTATTTTACAAGAGGCATTTTACATGGATATACTGGCATATACACTGAAAAGACTTTATTACGTTTGCCTCGTGGGATCCTACTTTTGGTACCTTTATGCTAAATGTTAACAGGTTGGCACTATTGTCATTTTAACAATTTATTTATTTATTTATTTATTTATGTATTTATTTATTGCACTCAAGACAGGGTATAATTCAAAAGAAGATCACTGTATTAAAAATAATAGTAACTAATCAAAAATAGCATAAATAGATAAATGCTGATACTGTTTATTCTGTGGTTTTTCGGAGAATAAGTAGGCCTCTTTTTATACTATGCCATCTATACTACAGGATCATTTTATGCAATCTTACAGTAAGTATTGCAGTGTTGACAGCTAATTATCATGACTAAAGTTGCCATGAAAAAAGATGTAACATTACCAGAGTCTTATGACATTTGTACAAGAATGAAAACTGGCAGAAATCCCTGCATTTTTAAGACTGTAATCCTTCCTCTGGTGTATGTGTGTACATAGCCCAGAGCAGTGTGGAGATTTAATTACTTTGAGAACGCATTGCTTGCTTCAATGTAAAGGTCTAAGCTCGGGCAGTAAGTAAATGCAGCTATGAGATACACTGGCTTCCATAGTGTTTTGTAAAAGGAAGATTTATTTTAATGTCCTTATCTTTTCTTATTTGTTACCTGTGGGCCTACAAGTGGATTTTGAAGGGAAACTCTCCGCAGAATTTTCCTTTCAAAATTCGCTAGATGTGAGTCTACTTCATAATGTCATAATGCAAAGTATGCAGGGTAAAGCTAGCCAGAGAACACAAAGAGGTATGTTACTAAAGGCGCTAAGGAAGCAAGTGTGCCATTAACGCCTCTTATCAGCACACTTGTGCCCTTAATGCTGCGAAAAAGCTGCATTAATAAGCGTAAAAGGCTCCTGCAGCGTTAAGGGAACAGTAGGCGGAGAATGGGCTTTAACGGGGCGGAGAATAGATGTTGACAGCGGGTGCTCCCTTAACACCTGTTGCATTAGCGCCCTTTAACACTGAGAAAACTAATGCCAAGTAAAACCTCACGGAAAGGGGGTATTTTGAGGGGAGAGAGCCTATTTAAACATCTGCAATGTGATGCACAGGCAGGGGAGCCCAAGAGGGTGATAGTAGTGCTCCATTAGCAGCAACAGCATAGTGCCCAAGTATGAAAGGGCACTATGTTGATAGTGCAAATGGGCCATGGGGGTTTGCTGCTGCATAAGACAGACCAGGAAGCTGCCCAGGTTGCACATCTGTGATGTCATAAGAACATAAGAACAGCATCCTGTTTCCAACAGTGGCCAATCTAGGTCATACGTACCTAGCAGTTTCCCCAAAAGACACAGGTTCCACAATGCTTGTACTGGGTCAAGCATTGATATCCTTCTTAATAATGGTTTATGGACCTTTCCTCCTGGAACTTGTCCAAACCTTTTTTAAACCCAGCTACACTAAAAGCCTTTACTACATCCTCCGATAACAAATTCCAGAGTTTGATTACACGTTGAGTGAAAAAATATTTTCTTTTATTAGTCTTAAATAGTTTGCCCGGTAGTTTCATTGCATGTCCCCTAGTCTTTCTATATTCTGATAACGTAAACAATCGATCTATGTTTACCCGCTAAATATGTGTGTTCTGGGGGGAAGAGAATGCACCTTTTGGCAACACCTTGGACTGTTCCCTCCCCATCCAACCCCTCTTCTGCTGGCTTTCCTCCTCTGTTACCTTTTCAGACTCCCCCCCCCCCTTCATCAACTTCCCTATAGATCTCCCATCTCCTGCCCTAAAATCACCCCATCCTACTTTTTTAAATAGGCCTCCAGTCCCTTTAATTTGTCCCTATCTTCTCTTCCCCACTTGAACTCCTCCCACCCCCCACACACAAACTATTGTGCAGCAGGGCACCAGGTCTCCTCCTTCTGCCTGCGGGGTTTGGATACCCATGGGCAGACTGCTTGATTCTGGGCCAGTCCCTTCTCTTCTGCTCGTGGGAGATTGGGTCACCGTGGGCAGACAAGTGTCATGGTTATTAAGAACATAACAACATAAGAAATGCCATACTGGGTCAGACCAAAGTCCATCAAGCCCAGTATTCCGTTTCCAACAGTAGCCAATCCAGGTCACAAGTATCTGGCAGATTCCCAAAAAGGCACACTGCTTCTAGATTGCTCATCCTGGGACAAGCAGTGGATTTCCTGGATCCTCTTTAATAGTGGTTTATAGACTTTTCCTCCAGGAACTTGTCCAGACCTTTTTTCAACACAGCTACACTAACAGCTTTTACTACATTCTCCGGTAATGAATTCCAGGATTTCAGTACGTATTGAGTGAAAAAATACTTTCTCTTATTAGTCTTAAATGGATTAAATTGTAGCTTCATTGGGTGCCCTCTAGTCTTTCTACTTTTTGATAATCAATCTATGTTTACCTATTCCATTCATTAATTTATAGACCTCTATCTTATCTCCCCTTGGCCATCTCATTTCCAAGTTGAAAAGCCCTACTCTTTTAAGTCTCTCCTCATAGGAGTATCCTTCCATCCCCTTTACCTTTTGGTGGCACTTCTCTGTTCTTTTTCTAATTCTATTATATCCTTTTGAAGAAATGGCAACCAGAATTGCACGCAATATTAAATATGTGGTCATACCATGGAAAGATACAGAGGCATTATAATATCCTTGGTTTTATTCTCCATTCCTTTCCTTATGAATCCTAGCTTTCTTGACTGCTGCTGCACACTGGGCAGAGGTTTTCAACATATTATCCACAATGACACCTAAATCTTTTTCCTGGGTGGTGGTTCCTAATGTGGAATCTTGCACCGTGTAACCATAGTTTGGGTTGTTCTTTCTTAGGTGCATAATTTTCCACTTGTTCATATTAAATTTCAGCTGTCACTTGGACGTTCAGTGTTCCAATTTATCAAGGTCCTCTTGTAATTTTTCAAAATCCTCTTGCATCTTAACAACTTTGAATAATTTTGTGTCATCTGCAAATGTGTTCACCTCACTCATTATTCCCATTTCCAGGTCATTTGTTGTTGTTTTTGTTACGTACCATTGAGTCGATATCTGGATAGTCGTCTTAAATTGTGTTCGGTCTTCAGTTAGGCAGCTCATTGTTGACAGACTGGTACCCATAGCTGCTGTTATTGTATTGATCCATCTCGTTGCTGACCTTCCTCTTTTGCCTTGACCTTCCACCTTGCCAAGCATGATGTCTTTCTCTAATGATCTCTCTCTTCACATGATATGTCCAAAGTATGAATGTTGATATCTTGTCACTGAGCTTCTAACGAAAGCTTAGGTTTGATCTCCTCTAGTACTGACTGGTTTGTTCTTTGGGCAGTCCATGGTATACACAGTATTCGTTGCCAGCATCATAAATCAATTTTCTTCTTGTCTATCTTTTTCACTGTCCAGCTTTCACATCCATATGATGTTATTGAAAATACCATGGCTTGAAAAAGTCGAATCTTTGTATGGAAAGAGACATCTCTGCTCTTGAGAATCTTATCTAGGTCCTTCATAGCCATTCTGCCAAGAATAATGTGACGTCTGATTTCTTGCCTGCTTGTTGTTTCTTTATTGATAGTTGATCCAAGTAAGTTAAAGTTGTCCACTATTTCAACTTCTTTTCCAGCAGTGATGAACTTATTGATTGATATTTACTGTATGTCTGCATTCTGGGAAGAGAGACTACATGGCTAATAACATGTAGCATGATACAGGTGTATAAGTATTAACCAATGAATTACGGACAAGCTGGAAGAAGGCGAGGACATAGTGTACTATAAAAGAACCGTGAAACAGGATGAGTGTGAATGCTCAGTAAAACATTTCACCCTTTCTTGTAAGAATGTAATTAAAGTAACTCTTTGTTTCACTGAGGTGTTTGTTATTGTGTAAAAGGTTATGTTTATTACATTGATTTTGCCAGTTGTCAGGATCTTTGTCTTCTTTACATTAAGGTGCAGGTCCATTTTAAGTCTTTGTTCCTTGATCTTGAGAACATAGACTTCAGATCGTCTTCACTTTCAGCCAGTAATGTGGTATCACCAGCATAGCGAAGGTTGTTGAAGAGTCTCCCCCAAATCTTCACACCTTTGTTGTCTCCATACAGTTCTGTACATCATAAGGTACAGGTTGATATGACTGTTGGTCCACTTGATCGTTATCATATAATAATTCTTTATATTCTTTCCACCTTTTCTTGATCTCAGCATCCTTCAAGCATGACTCCTTGAACATCTTGTAACATTCCATTTTGAGGCTGGAATTTTTTCTTTAACTCTTGTAGCATTAGGAAGCCAATCTTATTGTTCCTCTAATAGTTTCTGCTTCTATTTCCTTACATGTGTTATTGTATTACTTCTCCTTGTCTTGTCTTCCTGGAAATCTCTGTTGAGTTCTGCTATTGCCTCTCTTTCTCCTCTGGCTTTAGCTTCTCTGTGTTTCTGGGCAATTTTCAGAATTTCTTTGGTCATGCATTTTGACTGTTTATGCTTTTATACCTTTTGTAGATATTTCTCATCTTCTAATACTTTCTTGATGTCCTTGATGAGCCCTTTGGGGATGAGGGAATGTATCCAGTACCTGTTTGTAGTAATTACATAATGTAAACTGCTCTGATTTGAAGGATAAGGCAGTATAGAAAACTGGTAAAATAAATAAAATAAAATAAATAAATAAATGCCATCCCATAACTCTTCTGGAGCTCTGTCATTTATATCTAAAGCAGCAAATCAATTTTGCAGACTGTCTTTAAATTCTGATAGTATATTCTCAAGTTCATATTTTGCTACATTCATGAGTGGCTTGCTCTTTTTCAACTTTAGCTTGAGTTTGCATACTAGTAGTTGGTGATCTGTACCACAGTCAGCTCCAGGTTTTGTCTTTGGTGATGTTATAGAACTTTTCCATCATTGACTTCCAAAGATGTAGTCAATTTGAGTTTTGTACTATCCATTGGGTAAAGTTCACGTGTACAGTCACCTCTTGTATTGCTGGAAGAAGGTGTTTGAGATGAATAGATCATTGGTCTTGCAGAATTCTTGGATTTCTGTTGCCAAGTCTATGTTTTCCAACTCTTTTGTCTTCTTCTTTGTTGCCAACTTTTGCATTCCAGTTATCAGAGACGAGAGGTCATGAGAGGGGATTGTCCCTCAAGACCAAACTTCCAACAATTAAACACAATTTACAGCACTCAGCTTGTTTTTGTTTTTGCTCTATTTTTCTTTTTGGACATCAGAAATGTTGGCTTTACTCTGAATAGTCTTCAGCTCCTCCCTAGTAGCCAGTTGAGTGCCTTCCAACCTGGGTGTCTCATCTTCCAGCACTATAGCACAATTTGTTTTGTTGTTACTATTCAATGGATTTTCATGGCAAGATATGGAAGTAGATTACCAGGCCTTTCTTCCATGCAGTTTAATTTTAGTGTTGTTGCCATTGTCACAGAAATTTGATCCTCCACCGCCAACACCATCCCCATTCTGCTGCTGTCCAGATGGTTGGTTTTCTTGGTCTGGCACCCCAGCTGAGATCTGTCCATCTTCGGAGACCCTGCCAGTAGTTAAGCTACTGATAGCTTAGCATCACTGATAAACACAAGGCCTTACTGCACAACAAGCTGCAAACTAAGTGAGGGCCAGGTCATTTATGATTATGCTAATAAGCAGCGGGTCCAGCACAGACCCCTAAGGTACTCCACTATTCACTTTTCTCCATTTAGAAAATTGGTCATTTAGCTCTGCTGTCTGCTTTCTATCTTTTAACCAGTTCCTGATCCACAAAATACATTGCCTTCAATCCCATGGCATTTTATTTTACAGGGTCTCTCATATTAAAGACTTTCTGAAAATCTAGGTACACTATATCAACTGGCTCATCTCTGTCTACCTATTTATTCACATCTTCAAAAAATATAACAGATTAGTAAAACAAGAGTTCCTTGGCTAAATCCATGTTGTCTTTCTCCCATTAAACTATGACTATCTACATATTCAGTAATTTTATTCTTTATAATGGTTTCTACCATTTTGCCTGGTACTGACGTTAGGCTCACCAGTTTGTAGTTTCCTGAATCACCCCTGGAACTCTTTTTAAAATTGGCATTACATTAGCCATTCTCCAATCTTCAGGTACTACAGATGATTTTAATGATACTTCACAGATTACTAATAGTAGGTCTGAAATCTCATCTTTAAGTTCTTTCAACACCCTTGGATGTATTCCATCTGGTCCAGGTGATTTACTACTCTTCAGTTTATGTTTATCAGATAGTTGTAATACACCTTCCTGATCTATCAATACTTCTTTCAATTCTTCTAGCACCTTTAAATACCATTTCAGTCATGGATAACTTCCCTACATCTTCTTCAATAAAAACCAAAGCAAAACATTCATTCAGTGTCTCCTCTATGGCCTTTTTCCCTTTTACCCCATATCATCTAATCGTCCAACTGACTCTATCACAGTTTTTTGCTATGAATGTACTTGAAAAAGTTTTTATTTTGCATTTTTGCCTCCATGGAAACTTCTTTTCAAATTCTCTCTTTGCCTGTTTAATCAATGCCTTGCATGTAACTTGCCAGTGCTTATGTTGTTTCCCATTTTCGTTATTTGGCTCCTTTTTTGATTTCATGAAAGATGTTTTTTTTCATTACAACAGCCTCTCTGGCCTCTCCTTTAAACATGCTGGCAGTTTTTTGGCCTTCCTTCCACTTTTCTTAAAGCATAGAATACATGGAAAATCCAAGATGGCGATTTAACGAATGTTGTGAGCAGCGTTGTTTTTTCTCTATGGGTAAACAGAAGGCTAAAGGGGTTAAGAAACCCTCTCTTACCCCAGCGGCTTCTTCCCCATTGCATTCGCAAGTGGTTGGTCCACTTGACGCCTTCGTTTCCATGACGCAGCGGCAGTCCAGTGAGCCAGTAAAACAGTGCCTCATTAGCGTCCTGCCAAAGCTGAGTAGCTCAACGGGAGGTTTCGGGCCTGATATCTCCCCTCTGGTGCAGTGGTGTCTGCCGAAAGGGCCGTCCCACGAGCAGAGCCTGGTGCAGTCATCGATCTTGCAGCCCTCCCTTTCAGTGGAGTCCCGCAAGAACGGAGGGCTGACTGCACAGCTGGGTAGTGGAGAGATCTCCTTACCTCTCCCTCACTGCTTGGGGGTTTCACCATCATGGAGGCGGTCTGAGGGGTCTGAATTGATCCCATCTACATCTGGGAGTCCTGCAATGGAGCGGCAGTCTTCTGAGGTCGGTACTGGAGTGCCTGAAAACCTGGTAAATTTTTCCTTTGAGCATCCAGCTGTATTCACATTGGAAATGATTTGGTCAGTTATCATGAAGCTTGGGGAACTGTTGGATCCACAGGTCTCAATTTTGGCGGCCCAATCTCAGTCTCACACTAACTTATTGCAACAGCATACATTGGAAATTTCTGCTCTACAATCTTCAGTGACTGAGTTACAACAAAAAATAGTTTCCTATGATGATGGAGTTTTATCTTTTCAGAAGGATGCATTGGCATTAAAAAACAAGGATTGAGATGTTGGAAAATTGATATAGATATCAAAATCTCTGTTTGATTAATTTTCCAAAGTCTACTTTAATTAGTGCTAAAGATATGTTTAAAAAGTATTTGATAGAGGTCTGATTGTTAGTTACCTGTCATCACTACCTTGTTCAATGTGTCATGATATAAAAATCACATAAATAAATAAATCTGGTTATCATACAGGTAATTTCAAATCTTTCAGCTCTGTACTTAAGGCCATCTGTGTTATTTTTATCTTTATTTGAACCTCTCTGTCAGGATGCCCTAACTTCCCTCTTTTGCTTGTATCCTTCAAAGTATCCTTCCGAACCATGCACTTTTAGGATAACTCATTTGGGGTGGGGGAATACCCTTCTCACCCCTCTCAAACTACACCCATGTGTAAGCGCCATGTGTGCTGTGCTCATCTCTTCACAGCTTCACCGCTACTGCCTCCGACCTTTATTTTTTAAAATTTCAACTATGGTCAGTCCAACAGCAGGCAGTCCAATTAACAGGTGACATAGTAACATAATAACATGGAGCCTGATTCAGAGAGGAGCATGTCCAGGCCTTCCAGATGGCCCCAAACAAGACAGGCCCGTTTGGACTGGATTCTGGACCGCGGGAACAAAATGTTACTCCAGTGGCCAGAATCGGGCCCAAAAATGTCCCGGCATGCCCCTGTTGCCTGCAGGAACTTCCTCCCCACAGGCAACCTCGACTCCCATGGCTCTGGCCCCCCTTTTCTCCACTGTATGACCGAAGACTGGCCTGCCATGACCTGGATTGGGCCGTGGGGCCCCCCCCCCGCTCCCAGCCCTGGTCCCGGGGAGGATCCCCGAACCCAATTGTGTCAAAAGTGCTGCTTATTCTACCTTTGAGGTGGAATAAGCAGCACGTCCCCAAGGGCCCAGCAGAATGTACAGGGCTGTGACCTGAATCGACCCTGTATGTGCTGCCGGGATGGTCTGCCTTTGCTCTGCCCTGATCCCGCCCCCTCCTGCCCCCCCCCCCCACTCTCCGTCGGCTCTCCCTGTCCTCAGTATCGGGACATATAGGGAGAATCAGGCCCAGATGGCTTGCGAGGCTGCACATTCTGCCTGGAAGTGCTGCCCCACAACCACGTCTCTGCATGAGGCCCATAGTAAATGATGACAGATAAAGACCACCATGTCCCACATAGTCTGCTCAGTAATTTGTTTAGGGTTAAAATTGTCACTCCGTGCAGGTTAGCCCACTATAAGCTCGATCCAGAAAGGGGCATGTCCAAGCTGTCCAAACATTCCAGAACAGGCGGGCTCCATTGTACCCGATTCTGCACCACGAGAGCTAGACCAGCTGGCTGGTATATCATATCAGCACTGCCTGCATCGCCTACTGTACCCCTGGCATGCTTATGAATCCGAAAGGGTAATTTCGACTGTGACTGCATAGTCAAAATCAAGCCGTGTAGCCCAAGCTCTGCAGCACCAAGGATAGGGGTAGGAAGCCCCACTAAAGACCCAGTTATTCTGCTCTGATCCTCAATGGAACTGGTAAACAGTGCTTGCACAGGCATCCCAGTTACCGTCAGCTCATGGGCAGGGAGCATGCTGCTAGATGCTCATTCCATTCCTATAAGGAGCTTCATAGTTTTAGTTGAATTGTGTTAATTTGTTATATCATGTTTCAGCACTAGTTATACTGTAAACTTGTTTTATGTATCTGTTGTTCATTTGTAAAACGCTATGATTACACAGGTACACTACCAAAAAACTGCCTCCAGTTTTGCAACTTATTCCTATAGATTTTGGGGTGCTGAATCCAGGAAAAATAGCCAAAATGTTCCATCACGTCATGTTTTCTTGCAAAATTAGATTTCTTACCCATATAAGGAATGTTCACATAATTTCTTTTTAGCCGACTGCAGTTTATTTTCTTGGCCCAAAATAGAGGTTGTAATGGTTAACTAACTAGAAACACTCCCTCATGATATTTTAGAGTGTTTTGTATTCATTTTATACATTAACAGGACAATTGGGAGGCGGGGGCTAAATCCAGTACTCGCGCTGGCGCATGTTCTTTCCTGTTCGCCTCGCCTCGTTCGCTTGCTCAAACACGGTGGTTGCGACATGAACGTTCCTGTCAAATTTCAGTTTCTTGCAAGTTCATTATTACCTTTTGTTTGCTCAGTCGTAATCCAGCTTTATTCCGAAGTGGTTCACTACAGTTGTAGTTTGCAGTGCTGTGTATTTGTGATGGCTCACAGAGCCAGAGGTTGCGTCAACTCTCCGGACAGTTTTTGTTTTATTTGTGGGGAATATACCGTGAAAAAGCGGCAGAGGAACATTTCTGCATTTATTAAAAAAGTATATTTTGCCTATGTCGGTTTGAAGTTAGGCGATCAAGACAAACCGTGGGCTCCTCACAAAGTGTGCAAGACATGTGAGGAAGATCTACGCTTATGGATGAAAGGTAAAAAACAAGCATTTTGTTTCGGAATACCTATGATGTGCCGTGAACAAAGAGACCACAGCAGTGACTGCTATTTTTGCTCTTGCATTGTGAAGGGATACAACTTAAAAAATAAGAACGTAATAAGTTACCCCAACCTTCCCTCAGCAATTAGGCCTATGCCTCATAGCAACGAAGTACCTGTGCCTGAACCACCAAAATCTTTGGATCATATTTGTGTGGACGGTTCTGATCATGATGAGACTCATCAGATGGCTTTTCCCGATGAGTCCAGTACTTCCGAGTTTGAAACTGAACCAGATCCGAAACCTGAACTTTTCTCTCAAGCTGAATTGAATGATTTAGTCTGGGATTTAGGACTCCCAAAAGATGCTGCCCAACTGCTAGGTTCTCGGCTTAAACAGAAAAATCTATTGTCACCAGGAACAACTTTTTATTGGTACCGCAACCGCGAGACACAATTTTTGAAGTATTTCAGCAAAGAGGAAGATTTGGTATTTTGCAACGATATATACGGAGTGATGGAAAAGTTTAAACTCAAGTATGATCCTGCTGAATGGCGGCTGTTCATTGATTCGTCAAGACAGCATAAAAGGTGTTCTTCTTCATAATGGCAACACATTCGCTTCAGTTCCTATTGCTCACTCTGTTATTCTCCAAGAAAAATACGAGAATTTGGCCCTGATTCTTCAGAAGATTCGTTATGATGAGCATAAGTGGATGATTTGTGGAGACTTAAAAATTCTATCCATGCTATTAGGGCAGCAATCCGGTTTCACCAAATATCCCTGCTTCCTTTGCTTGTGGGATAGCCGGGCCCGCGACCTACACTGGGGGAAAAAGACTGGCCAATTCGGGAGTATTTGAGACCTGGTGAGAAAAATGTTCTTCATGAGAGCTTGGTACCTCGTGATAAAATTCTATTACCACCTCTCCACATTAAGTTGGGTCTCATTAAGCAATTCATCAAGTCCCTTCCAAAAGATGGTGAGTGCTTTCGGTACCTTTGCTCAAAGTTCCCCCGACTTTCTGAAGCAAAGCTAAAGGAAGGAGTGTTTGTTGGCCCTGATATAAGGAAACTCATTTCAGATGGAGCATTCGCTGAAACAATGTCTGAGAAGGAAAAAGAAGCCTGGGATTCCTTCAAGGATGTTGTTCTCAAATTCTTGGGGAACAGGCGGGATGAGAACTATAAGGATATTGTTGCCAGGATGCTCAATGCCTTCAAAGAACAAGGCTGTAACATGACCCTGAAAGTCCATTTCTTGCACTCCCATGTGAACTACTTTCCCGAAAACGTGGGGGCGTACAGTGAAGAACAAGGTGAAAGGTTTCACCAGGACATCAAGGACGCAGAGAGAAGGTACCAAGGAAGATGGAACACCACTATGATGGCTGATTTCTGCTGGTTGCTGCTGCAGGAAACCCCAGATGAAAAATACGCCAAGCAGCACACCAAGAGAAGCATTCAGGGGAAGAAGAAACGGGCCCACCAGGAGATTGATTGACCCAAGAATGACTTTAAAATCTAAACTGTGTTGACAAATATCGTGTTTTTACTAAACTTTGAAATAAAAATTTGCTAGTTATTACCACAGTGTCGGATCTCATTTATTAGAATTTTATTTTCACACCATCGGGTGTTTGTCTTCATGTATCGCAATGGTGCGGTTTGCGTTTTCTATTCTTACATACATACCTGTACAACATTTTTTGCACATTTCTTTGCTTTGCTTTGTGTCTAACCTCGCTCTTATATGCTCAATGTTTGTGCACATGTATGTGACTGTTTTAAGTGCAGACAATTTTGCTACCATCACAGTGTGTTTTGTTGACATTACTCTATTCTTATGTGCTGCCTTGTTACAATTTTCTTTATTCTTATTTGAATAACTACGAAACAATTAGTTTAAAGAATTCATCCAAGAAACTTTTATCTCGATCGCACTCAATCTGAAACGTTCACCTCAAACTGCTAACCCAATGTAGCAAAAAATCTGTACGTGATGGAGCAAATTGGTTACCAGATTTGGATTCAGAACACCAAAAAACGTAAAAATCAATCGAAACATTAGAGGCAGTTTAAAAAAAATTTTTTAGTGTACCTGTGTTACCCGAAATAGCGGAATAAAAAAACCACGTAAATAAATAAAGAAATAATGTATTTCTGCTTGGAAAACAGTGTTTTAAGCACATAAATGGCCACTCAAAACACTGCCTGGACTACATGTAAATAAGCATATGCACACACCTACATTTATATTCATATAAGCTTCTTTGATCTGAGCAGGTGGAGTTGGCAATGAGTTTGGACTTGTGTACACACTTCATATAAATTAGAACATTTCTGTATGCCTCAGAGGAGGGGTAAATGTGGGTGTATATTTCCCCTGGAGTATATTTTAAAGGACATAAATGTGGATAATTTTCCTATTTAAATCTGATGTAATTTAGGCACACACTTGCCACACATATTAGGCAGCCTCATATAAAATTGCCCTCATAATGACTTGACACATAATGGCTCAGAATAAATTTCACTTGTGTACTTTTTAAATAAAATATAGCACAAGACAAGAAGGAACAAAGGTCAAGGGACAGGTATATGGAACAAGATTAAAAATAAAATAGATTAGCAAAACCACTGACGAAAACGTCTGATTAACTAGATCAAGGAAAATATTCAAGCATCTTTTTGAGGAACATCTCTGAAATGTTTAAATAATTGGAAATGTTAATTAAAAGTAAACATGCACTCATAAATTGTGTCAATATTGCTAGAACATATTATGTTGTTCAGCTAAATGAAGTCAAAGAATGATTGACCATGATTGACAAAGGAAAATAAATGAATTTAGACAAGGACAGAGGTAAATACATTCTCAAAAGCAGTTCCTCTTTAAGCAGAAATTAGCAACACCCTCTGAATATTAAGCAGATCATTTTAGATAGGTTAGAGGGTATTTATATGTATAAAGAGCTAATTTCCAAATTGAAATGAGTTTATGATTAAACAGGTAGAATAGGCGATGGCGAAAGCCAGAAGGATGTTCGGGTGCACAGGGGGAGAAATGGCCAGCAGGAAGAAGGAGGTGATAGTGCCTCTTTAAGTCTTTGGTGAGACCTCATTTGGAGTATAGGTTGCAATTCTGGAGTTTACACTATCAAAAGGATATAAACAGGATGGAGTCTGTGCAGAGTGGCTACCAAAATGGTCAGTGGTCTTTGTCATAAGGCCTATGGGGACAGACTTAAGAATCTCAGTACGTATACTTTTGAAGAAAGGTAGGGGAGGTAAGGGAGATATGATAAAGATGTTTAAATACCTCCATGCCATAAATACATAGAAGAAGAGCTTCTTTGAATTGCAAGAAAGCTCTGCAATGAGTGAACATAGGATGAAGGTGAAAGGGATAGACTAAGGACTAATTCATGGAAATATTTCTTTCTGTCAACAGTGCTAAATGCATGGAGTAGTCTCCCAGTGGAGGTGGTAGAGACGCGGACTGTATGTGAATTCAATAAAGCATGGGACAAACACAGAGGATCTCTAAAGTGGGAAAATAAAAGGACTATTAAGCTTGGTAGTTGGTATGGAAGGGCCGACTGGATAGGCTGTAGGGTCTTTATCTGCAATCATTTTTCTATGTTTCAAATATACATTTGGCAAGAGGATAATACATTTCCTCATTGGCAATTACAGCTCCTCTGTATAATGCGTGTGAGCTAACTGCTCATTTGAACCCCGGGCTTCCAGCAGTGAATAAGGGGACAATTATGCTTATCACTCTGATCTTAAAAACCTCCTCACACTAAGGTACTCTTTTGGAAAATCTGGCAGTATTATGGAATGTGGGCCAATGGACAATCCATTTTAGGATCACAATATAAAAGGTGTTTTCTCAGAAGATCTGAGAGGATTCTGGCAGGACTGTACCAAGCTAAGAATGCGCCCCATGTGACTAATGAATCTGGTGCCCCACTCCACCCAGCCATGTCCCGTAGCTCAATCTTTTTGAGTTTCCTGGAAGCCTAGTAATGATATTGGCACCCTCCTTTATCTGCTCCCTCTGCGGCCACACCACACACACAGTCCTAGATATGGCCCTGGATTTTGGAATATGGAGCACTGGACAATAGATTTGAGGATTATGATATAAAACATTTGCAGAATTGCAGAGAGAGTTTCAGCTACCTAAAGATCAGGTAACTCCCTCTTCACCACATGAGGAATCGCCCTTAAGGGAATTGAGTAATACGTTTAGTATACTCCCCCATTCAGCATCTAGGCTTCATAAAGCATTGCAGGGAGAGATGTAGGTTTGTAAAGATACTGACTGAGGAGGTGAGGAATTAGGCGAGGAGTAATTGAAAACATTCTGGTCAATAGAGGTTCGAATTTCTCATTCAGCTGCTTTATTTTTATGTTAAACAGAACAATACAACACAACCAACAAGACACCCGCAAGCTATTATATCCAAGTATCTGGAAAACCTTTGTTGAAAGCACTGCTTGCCATAGGCATGGTTCAACCTTGTTTGCCTTCTATTACATACCTTATGGGAATTCTAATAGGCATGTGCATTTTGGGCTTGTTTGGGTGTTCAATTGGGTGCCTATAAAAGTGCACACAAATAGTCTTTTTTTGTGGATGGCTGAGGCAGCAGGATTCTCTGTTTGCTCCTGGAGAAAGCCTGTGTGAGACTGAAACATCAATGTCGATGTCGAGCATGCAGTAGTGAAGAGGACATTGTGTTCCTTCTTTGCTGACTAATTGGAGAAAAAGCATTGAAGGGCATGTCACACTTAATGACCTGTTTGTGCTAGCCATCAGGACACGTTGCCTTATAAAATAAGTGTTTCGGTCCTTGAGGACTCTTTTTGTGGCTTTATTGAAAATATATTGATATAAGAAGAATCATTTTAAGAAAATTGACTAATAAAAAATTGAAAGACAATTCATTATTAGGGTAGTAGATACAAATGATGAGGCTTGGGCTGTTGAAGACCTGAGGTCATGGGTCTTCTCTATTGTTTAACCCATTCTTTTTTTTGTAACTGTTATTAGTTGGATTTGGTTACATAGTTTTCTTGTTATACCTACTGTAAACCATACAAAAAGGAAAAAACGTACCCATGATAGGTGAAGTTGCCTTCAGACTGCCAAGCAGAAAAACAGAAAGAGACTTGTGCTCCTGAGACTTAGGAGATGACCGCAGCAGAGCAGGAGACTCTTTCACCCCCCTCCCCCCCCCCCCCACACACTGATTTCCATCCTGCTTGTGCCTGGGTCTGGCAGACTGTACACCTGCAGACATTCTGCATGGGAGCAGAGGTGCCACTGTGCATGTGAGCACATATGGACCATACGCACACATACAATAAAGACAGAAAACAAAACCACCATACACATGAATCTATATTTCACCATGAGGCTGCATCTCCCGAGGTCGCTATTATCTATGGGGGATCTGCACATGTATGACAACGTACTTCCTGTAGTGCAAATGTTGTATCTTCATAGACAGCAAGGTGACAATTTTGGATGACTTGTGCAGATGCATGGCACCTTTTCTGGACATGTCATACCATTACGCATGTTTGGCTGTGCAGGTCCTCACCACTGCCTCGATAGCCTTACTAAAATGTGCCTTCATTGCTTTTGAAAAAAAAACAAGCAGCAATGTCTTTAAATCACAAAGTAAGGCAATTTGTCCAATTTTAAATGAAGTATTTATTTCTGGTGGTAAATTTTGCAAAACTGATTAATGTTGTGGGCACTAGAATCGCTGTGTCATACATGAAAGTACAAATTATATTTCTTGCTGGCTGGCATTTCATTTTGTTGAATAATTTGGCACAATTTTCAGAGCTAAAAATGTTCATCAAGAGAAGAGCTGTCCAGATCGTGTTGTGACCCCATATGTTGACCAGTCATCGAACATGTCCAAGTTTTGAGTCCTTGCATTAAGAATTGTGTAACCACCTCATTGATGCCCTGCAAAACTCTTCAAAAGCTGCCCAAAGTGCCCATTTTGTATACTTTGAACAGCATTCACTTCTGATGCCTTATAAATATTGTTGTTAAGAGATTACTGCTGTGTTCACTTTCAAAAGCTACAGAAGACAAGAAACTTTCACTATGCCACCTGTCAAGACACTGGGAAGACAAGTTTTTAAAACATGCTTGTCAATGACTTTACTACAATAATTACTACAGCTCATTTGCTTGCAAATGTGTTCTCTGTTGTTAATCAGTCAGTCATTAACCTTAGCAATATCAATGTGTTTTCGCTGTGCATTTCAAGTAGGTGAATAGAACAAACATTTGACAGCATTTTTCCTGCTTGAAGGTGTTGTACAGGTAAATGTTGAGAGATCGACCTTGGTAGTCACTATATACTCTTAGGAGGTGCATAATGAGTCACCATGTTTTAGAAAGTGAAGCTTCAAATCTTTTAGTTTTTGGAATTTCCAAGGGCTCCTTAGAGCATACCTGAGTTGGTACATCAGGCTTCATCTCTGGCCCTATTCAAATCCTGTCGAAAAACAAATCTCTTTGAGTCTGTTTTAGGATCCTGACCCCCCTTATTCTCCTGCCTACTCTAATGTGCATTTTAATAATTCCCCCCACACCCTGTTTGTCTATCTCGTATGTGTAAGTGTACAGCATTTTGTAGGTCTAGTAGCACTATAGGAATAATATGCAGTAGAAGTATTAGTAGTAGCAATATGCACTTTATGATGGATATTAGGACACATAAGCAGCACAAACAACTGCATTATTTCCATGTAAAGGGGCTAGTTCACAGATCACTTCCTACTGAGCACATTGAGAAAGATCTGTCAACAGTGAAATTAGCACATATAGTAGATTTTATTTTGACAGGGAACATGGGCAATGGAGGGTTAAGTGGCTTGCCCAAGACCACAAGGAGCACCTGTGGGACTAGAAACCCCAGTCCTTCCAGCCCAAGGTAGCTGTCCTCTAGTGGGATTTGAACCCCCGACCTTCCGGCCTGAAGTACCTTGCCCCAACCACTAGGCTACTCCTCCCTCTTTGTTCTTTAAAAAAAATAAAAACATAAATAAAAAAAATAAAACAAAATCATAGTAACAGATATACTGAGGATGTATATGCAAAGGTTCTCGGTTCAGTTCATGGTCTGATTGTTTTAGGATTCCCAAACTTTTGGATCATTCATATCATTCAGGTCCATTAATGTCAATGGGAAAAGAAACTTTGCATTTTATTGGTAGAATTTTCCATCCATTTTTAATCAAACTCGATTAGAACTTGCTGACAGGATGGATCCATCTCTTCTACCTGCACAGAGTTATTGGAAGCCAGTGACTTGACTTCCTAAAGGGTAGCACATGAACCTCGTTCACAGCAGTGGCCTGATGGGGACCCATCTGGTGTAGATAAGGGGAGATGAGGCAAGGAAAGCAACCCAGGGTAGTTTTACCCTGTGCCCCCATCCCCAATATGGGTAATGCAGTGGTGTGCTGATATTTATTTTATTTATTTATTTAGAATATGAAATTCAGAAAATGTGCCAAACAACAAGAAGGGCTCAACGGCACCAGCACAGCACCTCTCACCTCCACTAAAACAAGAGGCCTCTGTGGCTCCTACACCATATTTCTCAATTCAGCAAAAGTAGCCCCAAAAGAATACCTCCCACTCCAATGAAAAACAAGAGGGGCTCGGCAGCCCTAACATTTCTCTCTCCCAGTGGAGAGAAGTGTGTCTCAGTGAGTCCAACAGAACACCCTCCACCCCCATAAAAACACTACCAATTTCCTTTCCCAAGCCTCTTTCCAAGCCATTGAATGATTTTCCAGGGGCCACAGAGCAGAGATGGCTTTAATCTGTCCATCAAAGTATCTTCAGCAGCAGCCTGCTAACCTACTGAAGAGGGCTTTAAACTAGATTTGTTGAGGATGGGTGAAGAAAATCTCCAGATAAGTGAAAGACCCCAGGTAAGTGAAACATTAAATATATCTGTAGTAATGGGTAAGAGGGGCAACATCTGGAAAGCAGTGTCTATAAATGCCCATAGCATGGGAAATAAGATCCCAGATGTTGAGGCTTTAATGGAAGAGGCTGACTTGGATTTAGTGGCAGTTACAGATGCATGGTTCAGGACAACCATGATTGGGATATAATTACATCGGGATATACTTTACTCAGGAAGGATAGGGTAGGAAGAAGGGGAGGAGGAGTGGCACTATATATAAAAAATAATATTAAAGCTATAGAAATACGGGGCTTCAAAGGGAGAGGAGGCATTGTAGGTTAAACTAGAAAGAGGGAAAGGTACATCCATTTGTTTTAGTGTGATGTACAGATCTTCCTCGCAGGAAGAAGTGGATGGGGATTGAATAGAAGACATACACAGTATTGCCAGGAAAGGGGAAGTGCTACTGATAGGGGATTTCAATATGCCAGATGTTGATTGGTAACTGATCAAAATAGGGACCGGCATGCATGTGCAGACCCTAGACCCAATTCTTATCCTGCGGGGCACATCTAGCCCCTGCATGATCAGAATCAGGACTGCCTCTGTGTGTCCCATTCCGACCGGACACACAGAGACATGGATGCACCCTATAGAATGTGTCTCCAACTAAATTCAAGAAAGCATGGGACAAACACAGAAGATCTCTAAAGTAAAAAAGGGGACTATTGTAATTGAGATGGAAGGGCAGACTAGATAGACCATGTGGTCTTTTTCTGCCATTATGTTGCTATGTTTCTTTCCCTCGGCACACTGTACCTAACAGCCTCTTCTTTTCCATCTTCCTCTCTTAGCCTTGCACTTCACTCATTCTTCTCCCATCCATATTCCCTTCTCCCTTCTCCTTCTCTCCCCTTACCTTCTGTCTGTTCCCTCTACCCTCTCTTCTCCTGTTGTCATACTCCTCTCAACTTATCTTTGCCCTACTCCACACTTCCCTTCTTTGCCCCACCCCTTTGCTTTTCCCTTCTTGTGCCCTGAACTTCTCTCATTCTGCCCACCACCCCCTTTTTCCCTCATTCCCCCCTACTCCCCTATTTTTCCATCCTCACCATTCCATCTTCTTTCTTCAGCTCTTGCCACCCTAAACTCTTCCCTCTGTAGCTTCAACCCCTTATTGCCCCCACCATTCACTCTTATTCCCTTTTGCCCCACATTTCTTCTCTTTTATCATTCCAAAACTCAACCCCATTGCACACTCATTGCTTTGTGTCTCACTGGTCCCACCCCTTTTATTTTTCTTCTCTCTCTGCTTCCCACTTGACTAGGCCAAAAGAAAGGCTTTGGATTTAACAGGTCCATTCTCCTTCTACCTGTGTGATGATGAGACCCAGCTTCTCTTTTTATTCCATAAATGGCCTATTGGCCAAGCTGAACTGGGCTGTGGCAGCCCAATTTTAGCAGGAAGCAGCAGAGGCACAGATATTCGGACATGTATAGGGATGCTGATAGGCAGAATCAGTACCGTTAGCCACAGGAAGACCCAAGAGACATTTTTTTAAATTGTATTTTTTATTTTATTTGAATGTTTTATATATCATTATATCGGTTAATCATAGTGGTTTACAGTTAAAATAACCAATACATTAAATTTTGTAACAATAAATTGTGCAACAACGGGCAATCAATAATGTACATGATTCAAGATAGTTTTAACATATACAGCATTTTTACAGTTCTGTTGATCACGTCCATCTGTCCAAGAAAGGTTGAAGTGTCTTCAGTAGTAGACTGACTAATCTACTGAAGAGGCCTTTATACTAGATTCGTTGGGGATGGGTGAAGAAAGCCCTGAGGTAAGTGAAAGTCCCCAGATAAGTGAAACATTCAATACCTTTATAGAAATGGGTAAAAGGGGTAACATATGAAAAGCAGTGTGTATAAATGCCCGTAGCATAGGAAATAAGATCCCTGATGTTGAAGCTTTGGTGGGAGTGACTGACTTGGATTAAGTGGCAGTTACAGAAACATAGTTCACAGAAAACCGCGACAGGGATGTAACTAGGCATTGTGGGTTAAACTAGAAAGAGGGAAAGAGAAATCTATTTGCATTGGAGTGATATACAGACCTCCCTCACAAGAGGAAGAGGTGGACAGAGAGTTAATTGAAGACATACGCAGCATTGCTAAGAAAGGGGAAGTGCTACTGATAGGAGATTTCAATATGCCAGATGTTGATTGGCACATTCCTGCTGCAGTATCATCTAGAAGTAAGGAGATCCTGGATTCTCTACAGGGAGAACTATTCAGGCAATTGGTAACATACCCCACACGTGAAGGGGCCATACTGGACTTGGTGCTTACCAATGGTGAAAGTGTTTCTGATGTTGTAGTGGGAGATCATTTTGCATCCAGTGATCACCAGATGGTGTGGTTCAGTATTAGGACTAGGGCTGTTAGAATCCATTCCAAGGTGAGGATCTTAGACTTTAGGAAGACTAACTTTGCGAAGATGGGCCAATACCTCAGGGAGTCGTTAGTGGGATGGGAACAGCTGGGGGATGTAGAAAAACAGTGGGCAAAACTGAAAGGGGGTATTTTAAGGGCAACCAACCTTTTTGTTAAAATGGTAAATAAAGGCAAAAGGAACAGGAGACCGCTATGGTTTTCGAAGGAAGTAGCTGAAAAAGTGAAGAAAAAGAGGGAGGCCTTCATGAAATACAAGAGATCACAGAGAGCAGAAGACAAGCATCTGTATTTGGAAAAACTTAGAGAAGCTAGCAAAGTAGTCAAGAAGGCAAAGATTCAAAAGGAGGAGGAAATAGCCAATGCAATAAAATGGGGGGATAAGACATTTTTCAGATATATTAGTGAGAAGAGGAAGAGCAAAAGTGGTATTGTCAGACTCAAGGGTGCAGGGGGGGAATATGTAGAAGCTGATAAGGATAAAGCGGAATTGCTTAACAAATATTTTTGTTCTGTGTTCACAGATGAAGAACCAGGAGCAGGACCTCAGAAAACACCCACAAATAAGAACAGAAGCGAGGGACATCTTGAACTATTTTCAGAAGACTGTGTTCGTGAGAAACTGGCTCAACTTAAAGTAGACAAAGCGATGGGACCGGATGGGATACACCCTAGAATACTGAGGGAACTTGGGGACGTTCTAGCAGCTCCACTGACTGACCTTTTCAATGCCTCGTTGGAGTCAGGAGTGGTGCCAAAGGACTGGAGAGAGGCTCATGTGGTGCCTTTACACAAAAGCGGAAGTAAGGATGTGGTTGAAAACTACAGGCCGGTTAGTTTAACTTCGGTGGTGAGTAAATTATTGGAAACGCTGCTGAAAGAGAAAATAGTGAGGTTTCTGGAGTCCAGCGGATTACAGGATCCGAGGCAGCATGGATTCACCAGAGGCAGGTCTTGTCAGACAAATCTGATTGATTTTTTTGACTGGGTGACCAGGGAGTTGGACCGAGGGAGAGCTCTAGATGTGGTGTATTTAGATTTCCGTAAAGCCTTTGACACTGTTCCTCACAGGCGACTTATAAACAAACTGAGCACCCTAGGGATGGACCCTAAAGTTACTGCTTGGGTTAGAAATTGGTTGGGTGGGAGGCGACAAAGAGTACAAGTAAATGGAGCTCACTCTGAGGAGAAGGATGTTACCAGTGGTGTGCCCCAGGGATCTGTCCTTGGTCCAATTCTTTTTAACATCTTTGTTAGTGATATAGCGGAAGGGCTGTCGGGTAAGGTTTGCCTCTTTGCGGATGATACCAAAATCTGCAATAGAGTAGACACCCAGGAAGGGGTAGATAACATGAGGAGGGATCTAGCTAAGCTTGAAGAATGGTCTAGAATTTGGCAGCTGGGATTTAATGTTAAAAAATGTAAGGTCATGCATTTGGGCTGCAGCAATCCAAGGGAGCAATACAGTATAGGAGGTGAAGTACTTTTGTCCACTAAAGAAGAGCGGGACCTAGGCGTGGTTGTGTCTGATGATCTTAAAGTAGCTAAACAGGTGGAAAAGGCGACAGCAAAAGCTAGAAGGATGCTTGGGTGCATACGGAGAGGAATGGCTAGCAGAAAAAAGGAGGTGATAATGCCTCTGTATAAGTCTTTGGTGCGACCTCATTTGGAGTATGGTGTGCAATTCTGGAGACCGCACCTTCAAAAGGATGTGAACAGGATGGAGTCGGTGCAGAGGGTTGCTACCAAAATGATTAATGGGCTTCATTATAGAGCATATGAGGACAGACTTAAGGATCTTAATATGTACACCTTAGAGGAAAGGCGGGATAGAGGTGATATGATTGAGATGTTTAAATACCTCCGTGGCATAAATGTTCAGGGAGAGAGCCTCTTTCAATTGAAAGCAAGTTCTGCTACGAGGGGACATGGGATGAGGGTGAAGGGAGATAGATTCAGGAGTGATATGCGGAAATATTTCTTTACGGAAAGAGTAGTGGATCCGTGGAATAGTCTCCCAGTGGAGGTGGTAGAGATGAGGACAGTAACTGAATTCAAGAAAGCATGGGACCAACACAGAGGATCTCTAAAGGCAAAAAGTGAACTGTTGTAGTTGTTATGGAAGGACAGACTAGATAGGCCATGTGGTCTTTTTCTGTCGTCATATTTCTATGTTTCTATGTTTCTAACTACACAAGGCTATACTTTATTCAGAAAGGACAGGGTAGGAAGAAGGGGACGAGCAGTGGCACTGTATGTAAAAATTAATATGAAAGCTTTTGAATTACAGAGCTTAAAAGGGAGAGAGGAGGCACTGTGGTTTAAACTAGAAAGAGGGAAAGAGAAATCTATTTGAATTGGCGTGATAGAGGTGGACAGGAAGAGGAAGAGGTGGACAGGTGAAGACATACGCAGGATTGCTAGGAAAGGGGAAGTGCTACTGATAGGGGATTTCAATATGCCAGATGTTGATTGGCACATTCCTGCTGCAGTATCATCTAGAAGTAAGAAGATCCTGGATTCTCTACAGGGAGAACTATAATTGGTAACAGACCCCACACGTGAAGGGGCCATACTGGACTTGGTGCTTACCAATGGTGAAAGTGTTTCTGATGTTATAATGGGAGATCATTTTGCATCCAATGATCACCAGATAGTGTGGTTCAGTATTAGGACTAGGACTGTTAGAATCCATTCAAAAGCCAGGGTCTTAGACCTTAGGAAAACTAACTTTGCCAAGATGAGCCAATACCTCAGGGAGTCATTAGCGGGATGGGAAGAGCTGGGGGATGTAGAAAAACAGTGGGCAAAACTGAAAGGGAATATTTTAAGGGCAACCAAACTTTTTGTTAAAATGGTAAATAAAGGTAAAAGGAAAAGGAGAGCGCTCTGGCTTTGGAAAGAAGTAGCTGAAAAGGTGAAGGAAAAGAGGGAGGCCTTCATGAAATACAAGAGATCACAGAGAGAGGAAGACATATTAGTGAGAAGAGGAAGGGCAAAAGTGGTATTGTCAGACTTAAGGGTGAAGGGGAGGAATATGTAGAAGCTGATGAGTATAAAGCGGAATTGCTTAACAAATATTTCTGTTCACAGATCATGAACCCAGGAACAGGACCTCAGAAAACAACCACGAACATGAACAGAAGCAAGGGGCATCTTGAACAATTTTCAGAAGACTATGTTCGTGAGAAACTAGCTCAACTTAAAGTAGACAAAGCAATGGGACCGATGGGATACACCCTAGAATACTGAGGGAACTTGTGGATATTCTAGCAGGTCCACTGACTCACCTTTTAAATGCCTTGAAGGAGTTGGGAGTGGTGCCAAAGGACTGGAGACGAGGCTCATGTGGTGCCTTTACACAAAAGTGGAAGTAAGGATGTGGTTGAAAACTACAAGTCAGTTAGTTTAACTTCTGTGGTGAGTAAATTAATGGAAATGCTGCTGAAAGAGAAAATAGGTTTCTGGAGTACAGCAGATTACAGGATCCGAGGCACCATGGATTCTCCAGAGGCAGGTCTTGTCAAACAAATCTAATTGATTTCTTTAACTGGGTGACCAGGGAGTTGGATCGAGGGAGATCCCTAGATGTGGTGTATTTAGATTTCAGTATAGCCTTTGACACCGTTCCTCACAGGTGACTTATAAACAAACTGAGCACCCTAGGGAATGACCCTAAAGTTACTGCTTGGATTAGAAATTGGTTGAGTGGGAGGCGACAAAGAGTACAGGTAAATAGAACTCACTCTGATGAGAAGGAAGTTACCAGTGGTGTGCCCCAAGGATCTGTACTTGGTCTGATTCTTTTTAACATCTTTGTTGGTGATATAGCAGGAGGGCTGTTGGATAAGGTTTGCCTCTTTGCAGATGATACCAAAATCTGCAATAGAGTAGACACCCAGTAAGGTGTAGATAACATGAGGAGGGTTCTAGCTAAGCTTGAAGAATGGTCTAGAATTTGGCAGCTGGGATTTAATGTTAAAAAATGCAAGATCATGCATTTGGGCTGCAGCAGTCCAAGGGAGCAATATAGTACCTGACCTTTTCAATGCCTTGTTGGAGTCGGGAGTGGTGCCAAAGGACTGGAGAGAGGCTCATATGGTGCCTTTACACAAAAGCGGAAGTAAGGATGTGGTTGAAAACTACAGGCCGGTTAGTTTAACTTCAGTGGTGAGTAAATTAATGGAAACGCTGTTGAAAGAGAAAATAGTGAGGTTTCTGGAGTCCAGCGGATTACAGGATCCGAGGCAGCATGGATTCACCAGAGGCAGGTCTTGTCAGACAAATCTGATTGATTTCTTTGACTGGGTGACCAGGGAGTTGGACCGAGGGAGAGCTCTAGATGTGGTGTATTTAGATTTCAGTAAAGCCTTTGACACTGTTCCTCACAGGCGACTTATAAACAAACTGAGCACCCTAGGGATGGACCCTAAAGTTACTGCTTGGGTTAGAAATTGGTTGGGTGGGAGGCGACAAAGAGTACAAGTAAATGGAGCTCACTCTGAGGAGAAGGATGTTACCAGTGGTGTGCCCCAGGGATCTGTCCTTGGTCCGATTCTTTTTAACATCTTTGTTAGTGATATAGCGGAAGGGCTGTCGGGTAAGGTTTGCCTCTTTGCGGATGATACCAAAATCTGCAATAAAGTAGACACCCAGGAAGGTGTAGATAACATGAGGAGGGATCTAGCTAAGCTTGAAGAATGGTCTAGAATTTGGCAGCTGGGATTTAATGTTAAAAATGTAAGGTCATGCATTTGGGCTGCAGCAATCCAAGGGAGCAATACAGCATAGGAGGTGAAGTACTTTTGTCCACTAAAGAAGAGCGGGACCTAGGCGTAGTTGTGTCCGATGATCTTAAAGTAGCTAAACAGGTAGAAAAGGCGACGGCAAAAGCTAGAAGGATGCTTGGGTGCATACGGAGAGGAATGGCTAGCAGAAAAAAGGAGGTGATAATGCCTCTGTATAAGTCTTTGGTGCGACCTCATTTGGAGTATGGTGTGCAATTCTGGAGACCGCACCTTCAAAAGGATGTGAACAGGATGGAGTTGGTGCAGAGGGTTGCTACTAAGATGATTAGTAGTCTTCATTATAAAGCATATGAGGACAGACTTAAGGATCTTAATATGTACACCTTAGAGGAAAGGCGGGATAGAGGTGATATGATTGAGATGTTTAAATACCTCCATGGCATAAATGTTCAGGGAGAGAGCCTCTTTCAATTGAAAGCAAGTTCTGCGACGAGGGGACATGGGATGAGGGTGAAGGGAGATAGATTCAGGAGTGATATGCGGAAATATTTCTTTACGGAAAGAGTAGTGGATCCGTGGAATAGTCTCCCAGTGGAGGTGGTAGAGATGAGGACAGTAACTGAATTCAAAAAGCATGGGACCAACACAGAGGATCTCTAAAGGTAAAAAGTGGACTGTTTTAGTTGTTGTTATGGAAGGACAGACTAGATGGGCCTTGTGGTCTTTTTCTGTCATCATGTTTCTATGTTTCTATGTTTCTAGTATAGGGGGTGAAATACTTTTGTCCACTAAAGAAGAGTGGGACCTAGGCGTGGTTGTGTCTGATGATTTTAAAGTAGCTAAACAGGTAGAAAAGGTGACAGCAAAAGCTAGAAGGATGCTTGGATACATACGGAGAGGAATGACTAGCAGAAAAAAGGAGGTGATAGTGCCTCTGTATAAGTCTTTGGTGTGACCTCATTTGGAGTATTATGTGCAATTTTGCAGACCGCATATTCAAAAGGATATAAACAGGATGGAGTCAGTACAGAGGGTGGCTACTAAAATGGTTAGTGATCTTCATTATAAAGTATATGAGGACAGACTGAAGGATCTTAATATGTACACCTTAGAGGAAAGGCGGGATAGAGGTGATATGATTGAGATGTTTAAATACCTCCATGGCATAAATGCACAGGATGAGAGCCTCTTTCGATTGAAAGCAAGTTCTGGTATGAGGGGACATGGGATGAGGGTGAAGGCAGATAGATTCAGGAGTGATATGCAGAAATATTTCTTTATGGAAAGAGTAGTGGATCCGTGGAATAGTCTCCCAGTGGAGATGGTAGAGATGAGGAACAGTATCTGAATTCAAAAGCATGGGACAAACACAGAGAATCTCTAAAGGAAAAAAGGGGACTGTTATAGTTGTTGATATACAGGGTGTCCCAAAAAAGTGAGAACATCTTGTAGCATATAAGTTATTTAAAAGTTCAAAAAGATAGATGTAAACGATTGACAAAAAAAACAAAAACAAAGATGGCAACCGGAAATTGTCGAAATAAAGAAATCATATAGCTAAAAAAGTTAAATAAGTAAACTGTTTAAGCTTTTAATTTATGAGATGTTCTCATTTTTTTTGTGCCACCTTGTAGAAGGACAGAGTAGATAGGCCATGTGGTCTTTTTCTGTTGTCATTTTTCTATGTTTCTATGTTTCAATGATAATATCCATCAATACAGGATGGGGTTAAGGGATGGGTGATTTATTGAACAGTTTGATTGGTCAGATAGCCTAGTGGCGAGGAGGGGGGAAAATTATGTTGGGTCAGTTAGAGTTGTAGTTTCATTTTGACCAAAATGTTCTGTGAAGAGATGGGTTTTGAGTTGGGAGTGGAATGAGGCTAAGTCTGTAATGTTTCGGAGACTGGGTGGTAGGGAGTTCCAGTGCATTGGGGATATAAACTCAAATACTCTGCTGCTGATGCACTGTTTAGACTTATGGAAAGCTGATGAGGTAGAGAGAGTGTTGATCATTTGTTTTCTTCTTAGTCAATTGATGGGGGCCACTTTAATTAATTGGGAAAGAGTTTGGGGAGCTATTTTTCTGATGATTTTGAAAGTGGTCATCAATATCTTGAATTTGATGCAGCTTTGTACAGGCAGCCAGTGTAAGTCATATTAGATTGGCATTATATGAGGAGGAGTGGCCTAGTGGTTGGGGCAAGGTATCTCAGGCCAGAGGTTCAGGGGTTCAAATCCCACTAGAGAACAGCAACCTTGGGCCAGAAGGACTGGGGTTTCTCGTCCCACAGGTGCTCCTTGTGGTCTTGGGCAAGCCACTTAACCCTCCATAGCCCATGTTCCCTGTAAAATAGTTATCTCCAAGTTATAATACCCTGTACAATGTAAATTCAGTTTGTTTATTATTTATTTATTTACATTCTCTTATATACTGTGCTATTCTGCATCAGTGCAGGTTACATTGAACAAACTGAAATTACATTGAACAGGGCATTATAACTTGGAGATAACTATTTTACAGGGAACATGGGCTATGGAGGGTTAAGTGGCTTGCCCAAGACCACAAGGAGCACCTGTGGGACTAGAAACCCCAGTCCTTCCGGCCCAAGGTTGCTGTCCTCTAGTGGGATTTGAACCCCTGACCTTCCAGCCTGAAGTACCTTGCCCCAACCACTAGGCCACTCCTCCACTCCACTTGTTCAATGTAAACTACCTTGATATCATGAAAGGCAGTATATGATAAATGTTAAATAAATAAATTTGGCATGATTTGTGCTGCAGTATGTTGAGCCATTATGAGTGGGTGTAGGGATATTTTGGGAAGACCATGAATTAGACTATTGCAATAGTCTATATGTGAGGTAATCATTGCTTGCATTATGGTTCTGAAGTCAGAGGGCTGAAGTAAGGGTTTTAGATGCTGCAGAAGACAGATCTTATTGAAAATTGTTTTTGTAAGATTTTTGATGTGTGACTGAAAAGAGAGGTATTTGTCTAAAGTTACACCTAAATATTTTATTTTATCTTTGATTGAAATATTAACATTATCAATTGTTATGTGTTCTGGTGGTATGTAGGCTTGATTCTTAGTTATTATCAAGACATCTGTTTTCTTGTAGTTGATGTTTAAACCAGCATCTTTAAGCCAGGTGGCTTATTCCCTAAAGCAGAAAATTATGGGGTCAAAGTTGGGTGTGATTATGTTGAAGGGCATGCAAATTATTATATCATCGGCATAGATGGCATAATCAATCTTGTATTTTTTTATGATTTGGCAAACTGGCTGATTGTAGATATTGAATAACATGTCTGACAGTGCAGATCCTTGTGGAAGGCCTGTGGTTTGGGAGTAATAGTTGGAGCTGATATGTCCCATGCAGACTTGTGGAGATGGGTCAGAGAGACTGGAGATAAACTACTTGAGCGTTAGGTTGCTTAGACCTATTTGTCTTAGTCTTTGTATTAGAAGTGTGTGTATGACTGAGTCAAATGGGAATAATAGTATGTAGGCCTGGTTGATGTTATCAATTCCCTTGATGATTTTATTGTATAGGCCCAGCATTATTGTCTCAGTACTGTGGTATGGCCTGAATCCAAATTGGTTATCATCCAGTGGGGCATAGATGTTGATGTACTCTTGCAGTTGCAAGTAAACGCTTTTTTTTTTTTTTTCTATAATTTTGGCAAGGAAAGGGAGACTAGAAATGAGTCTACAGGAAGCTGGATTTATTTTGTCTAAGGCTTTGGTTTTTTAGTACTGGACGAATGATAGCTCTTTTAAATTCACAGGCATGTACCCTTGAGAAAGTGATTTGTTTGCAATATCTAGTATGAAGGGAGCTAACTCAGAAATTGAATCCTTGATCCATTTAACTGGGCAAGGGTCAGTATTGGAGGTTGTAGTGTTCATATTGCAATTACCTTTTAAAGAGGTTCTGGATGTATTGGATGGGATGTTTCCCAGGGTTCAGTGCGTATTAACGCACTAATTGTGCATGGACTGATAGGGTGTGTTGTGGAATTTATTTTAGACATATAAAAGTCTGCGAGAGTTTGGGGTGATATGTCTGACATTACAGCGGAGGCGCATGGATGTGTTGTGAGGGATTTAACAACAAAGAACAGATCTTTTGGCTTATTAACTGAGTTCATAAGTAGCTTAGGGTGATAGTCCTTTTTAGCTAGGTCAATGTGGTGCCGATATCTGGAGAGCATGTACATGTATTTGTCTCTATTGTCTGAAGTTTTCATGACCCTCCAGGATCATCCTAACTTTCTCAGTTCTCTTTTCATTAATCTCAGCTTCTGGGAGAACCATTGTTTGGAAGGGTTTTTAGAGATATTTGGGGAGTTCTGCGGCTTAGTAGCTATGTTGTTAATGGACGTGTTCCATTTGTTTACTACAGTGTCCAGATCATTTGTATTTAAGTCTAAGGACCTGAGGAGCTCATCTGGTTTTATTGTCAAAATGTTTGAATATAGAATATATTTTGGGGTACTTTAATTTCAAGAGTGAATTTGATGAGATGGTGGTCTGATCAGGGAACTGGGGTTATCTTGGGAGGGATGCTAGAGAGTAGAGTTTCATGAGGTAAAAATATGTGGTCTAGGAGGTTTCCTTTTTTATGTGTAGGGTTTGTTATGATTTGTCTAAAGTTTAACTCTTCCATTGCACTAGTGAAAGTAGATGCTCGTATGTTTTGCACTGAAGGGAGATTGAAATCTACAAGTAGGACAACCTGTTTCTTTGGGGATATGTTGACAATATTGTCAATAATGTTAGCTAGTCCATCAGGGTCGGAGGTTAGTGCTCTGTATAATAGGTATAGTGCAAGGTTTCCACTGTTGATTATTAGCCGGTCAACGTCAAATGTAGTACCAGAGTTGAGAAGTTGTGGTTCTAATGAGTATTTTATCATCATCAGAATGCCTCCCCCACATTTAGTTGTTCTGGAGGTATGGGATATTTTACAATTGGGGGGACATAGTTGGTTTAGTAGAACGCTGTCTAGTTCATGAAGCCATGTTTCAGTCACAAATATTATGTCAGGGTTGACTGAATTTATGTAGTCTACAATGATTGGTATCTTCTTTTTTATGGACCTTGCATTTATGTATGCACATTTAAGTGATGAGGTTTTGTCGGGGCAAGACTGTGTCATGAGGGAGGTTAGTGGAATGGGGTTGATGTAGATTAGTCTCCGTATGTGTGTGTGTGTGTGTGTGTCATGGGGTGCTTTGTGGTATGGTTTGTGTTTGTTAATATGAGAGTATATAATTGGAATAATACCAGTTTGTGTGAGAGCGTTTGAATTACTTGATAGGCAGGTTAGGATAATTGTAACAATTATCAATGTTCCTAGTAGTTGAGAATACATTTTTGTAAGTATGTGAGTTTTAGGTTTAAATAATAAGGGAGGGGGAGAGATTTGATCCAACTGTGTGATTAAGAATGAGGTAAGGAAGAAAAAATGGTCAGATACAGTGGAATTACTTTTCAGTTGGCAAGGTACAATGTATCAATGCAATTCAGTTGATAAGTAATAGTGTGACAATGCAAATCAGTAGGGAAGATATTGTAAAACAATGCATAGCAGTTAATTAAAGATAGAGCAGACAGTGATAAACATTGTATGGAGTGAAAGTGGGTAGAGAGTGTTGGAGGTAGAGTAGGCGAGTACAGCAAGACAAAATTGTGTACAAAAGACTTAAGAATAGGTCCTGGTTTTAATGATTTGTAATGACCTGAATTATACACACTATTGCAAGATAGAGATTGAATATGGAGTTGTATTTTACCATTGGGGAGACTTGTTGGCGTCTTCAGAGTGAGCTGAATAGATGGTTAGGAAGTACACTTGCAGCAGTCTCTTAGAAGTTGTCAGTGTTTTTGTGATGAGGATTCACAGGAAGAAGGCTTTTATAGCAGATCTGTTTTGCAGCTGGTCTTGTAGTTTTGTGGGTGGAGCTTTACAGACAACATGCAGCTGGAGGGAGTCCTGGGGCAGAACAAAGAAGCGGGAGCAGGAAAGGCACAGATTAAAGAACAAAGTTTCACCTTCCCCCCCCACCCCCCACGTTGGAGATCACTGGAATGCACACAGATGGAACAGGAGGCAGCAGCAGGAGGAGGGGAGTGCTCCTTGCTTCTTTTCCCTCTGGATTTTAGTAGACATCACAGCCCCAGGATGGTGGAAAGGGCTTTCCCTTCAGTGCACTGGCTTTTTGCATATGACTTTAGGCTCAGAGCTCCAGGCTGGATCCAAGTCAGATGTTGTGCGGCCCTGAATGTCCCTTGTTCTTTGGAACTAAAGACAAGCTTCCCCAAGGATGCTTACTGAGGTGGAGGAAGAGAAGGGTATACAACAGAGAGTGCAAGATACCAGCTGCAGCAGCAGAGAGGACAGTTCTGATAACTCAGCTACTCCAGAGGTACGACATCATATGCAGAGATGACAGGTAAAAAAACCAGGCTGAATCCGAAGGAGAAAATACCTCCAAACAGCCCAAGGCAACCCGCATGGTTTATATTTCATGACACTGAGGTTTGAGTTGAATTTGGAGATCAGAGCAAACCAGAGCAGTGCTGGGGGAAAAAGGAAACCAGAGCACTTAAAAAAAAAAAAAAACATTTAAGAGGGTAACCTGCAGGGTGCAGCAGTTACATCCCTAAACAAAAGTGAGGATAAACTTCACAAAGCAGCAGTTACAACCCTAACACCTTACTGGACAGACTGGATAGGCCATGCCGAAACTTATCTGCCATCATTTACTATGTTGCTATGATGATGTTTGGGGCTGGGGTGGGAAGGAAGCGTGGCAGCTTGGCTTCTTAATCAGCACTATGGCAAAGAGTATGCATCGAAAAAGGAACAAAATGCTCCCCCTAGCCTGCATGTGACTCAGTGTGGTGTATCATGGGCAGATGAAAGAGTACAGCTGAAAGTCACATACTGGCCAGGGGGAGCTATTTCACACCTTTTCTGATGTATGTTATCCTGAAGGATATGGTGTCTCAGGCAGGGGTGGCTTAAGGTAATTTGCTGTTTGAGGCAAGAGATGAACCGGTGTCTTCTCCTATTCCCCCAAGGCAACCAAAATGGAAGGGTCTCCTCAGAATTCTAGTCAGGGAGATGGAAGTCTGCTGATTCAAAACATTAGTCAGTGACTGCCCCAAGGGGGGGGGGGGGAGAGCAACATATTTCCAGTCTGTTGTTAAGTGCCGTCGAGTCGGAGTCGACTCATGGCGACCCTCTGGATAGCTATCCTAAATTGTGTTTGGTCTTCAGTCAGGTGGCTCATTGTTGACAGACTGGTACCCATAGCTGCTGTTATTGTATCAATCCATCTCATTGCTGGCCTTCCTCTTTTGTGTGCCAAGCATGATGTCTTTCTCTAATGATCTCTCTCTTCGCATGATGTGTCCAAAGTATGAAAGTCAAAGTCTTGTCATCTGAGCTTCTAAAGAAAGCTTAGGTTTGATCTCATCTAGTACCGACTGGATGGTTCTTCGGGCAGTCCATGGTATACACAGTATTCGCCGCCAGCACCATAATTCAAAGGCATCAATTTTCTTCCTGTCTATCTTTTTCACTGTCCAGCTTTCACATCCATATGATGTTATTGAAAATACCTTGACTTGAACAAGTCGAATCTTTGTATGGAGAGAGACATCTCTGCTCTTGAGAATCGTATTTAGGTCTTTTATAGCCATTCTGCCAAGAGCAATGTGTCGTCTGATTTCTTGGGGTATGTTTACTAAACTCCGTTGCTGTGCGGGTCCCCGTTAGTGTGCTAGTGCCATATAAGGAGTGGGCGGGCCAGGCAGAAAAAAGCAAAAAACTGGACCGTACGTGTGTGCGTCGCGCTAATGTGCGGGGCCCACATTAGCGCATGGAAAGGCTAAGTGGGGCGCTGCTGCAAAACCAAACAGAGCCATAGTACAACGGTGAAGACACCGACCAATGGTGCAGGGGCCAGGGGTTCAAACCCCCATTGCACTCAACAAAAAAGACCAGCTGAGGCACCAACATTTATGGGCAAAAGTGGTTAGGAGGCATATTAATTTTGGGCGGCAGAAGGCGGCGCACTGTTATTTTTATTACGGCATGAGGCAGCGCACTGCTTAGTGTGGGCGGCAGATGGCGGCGCATTGGTAGGTTTGGGCGGCAGAAGGCGGTGCGCTGATAAATGTGGGCAACAGAAGGCGGCGAGCCGGTGGGCAGAAGGCGGCGCGCTGATGTGTGGGGGGCAGTCCAATAGTGGAAGGGAGAAGTGGCGCGCTGATGTGCAAATAACAGGAACGGAGCCATAGCACAATGGTTAAGACACTGACCACTCGTGCAGGGATCATGGGTTCAATTCCCCACAGTGCCCATTGAAGACAGCTGGCTGAGGCATTATTTTAGGGGCATTTCCATGTTGTGCAGCATAAGGCGGCGCGCTGTTAATTTAGTGCGCCACAAGAAGGCGCGCTGATGGCTACAAGGCTGCGTGCGGATGCACAAACACAGGAACAGAGCCACAGCACAATGGTTAGGACACTGACCAATGGTGCAGGGGCCAGGGGTTCAACCTCTCACAGTGCCCAGTGAACAAGGCTGGCTGGGGCAGTATGTATCATGGTGAGGAGTGCTGTAGGAGGCCTTCCATTTATATTTTATTTCCCACCACTAGTAAACCCGCTCTCACAGTGTGTTAACATACGGATGCCCGTAAGGCACATGTTACAGTGCACTGTCCGCCAAGGCACCCTAGAATGTCCCCTATAGGGCACCATGTATGTTGCGACACAGGATAATGTATAGTGCACCCTATATGGATGGCAACCATAAGGTGGCCTATAGGGCGCCCTATAAAGCACCCTCAGAGGCACCTAATGGGTATAGTACGCTGTGTGTGGTTTTGCCGGCATAGACATATGTACAGTAAATAAAAATAAAGCTGTGGACAGCCCTATCAAAGGGCCCCACTGTGGGTTTGAACCCATGACCTCTGGCTGTACAGGGAGTGACGTAACCATTGGGCTACAGCTCTATAGCTGACAGCAAGCCCCTGGCTGGCTGCAGAGAGCCTGCACGTCACCCCACAGACAGTCTGCTGTTGTAGACAGGATAGGGTTAGGCCACCCGTACCCATGATGCACTGCACATGCAAATCAGCTGTCCACAGATGCACACAAGATGGGGAATGCACCCCAACAGCTACCCGGCCTGGTAGGGGGAATTGTCCATGTGCACCCACACAGCACATCGGCCTGGTAGGGGGTCCTGAGCGGGTGGACTACCAGCAAAGAGTAGCTACACACCGTCACATTGTGCGGGTACTGTGCTCACCCTGAGGGTGTGATGTGGCGGCCAGGACCAGGTCCACAACACCAGCCATGGCTGGATGAGGCCATGACAGAGCTCCAAAACAGTACTAACCTGTGAGATAGGAAGGTGCTGCAGAAACATGTTGGATGTCTCAGTTAGTGGAAACCCCCATGGACCCCTAGGCGGTCAAAGCTTTACCACCCCCCCCCCCAACAGATCTCCATCCTATCCCCTCTCCTCCCAGCAGCAAAGTGGACCATCAAACCCCAGTCCTGCTGGGGAACAGACACCCTACAGCACAGTCTAAGCAGTTCCACACACATCCATAACACAATATCAGACAGACTTTAGGCCTGGATATCCAAAGATGCACCCCAGCACTATCTGATATTCACCTGCAGCAAGCCATCAGCCACTGCACCCTGCAAGGCACTCCATCAAGACACATACCAGCTGTGAACAGTCTGCTGGTTAGCCCTGATGGAAATGCATGCACCCAAAACTGAGGTGGCAGCACACACAAGCAGAGAGTTCTGTGAGGAGGCCCCAACAGGAAACCCATATACATCACAAGAGAGAAACACAATATAGCACTATGGGGGTGCCTAGCCATGCTGTCATCACTGCACACTCAGGGTGAGAGTACTCCCCCAGCAGCACATACAGAGGTCACCCTGTCTGTGTAAGTGGTGGCCTGGCACTACAATGTCACAGCCAGTGCCCTATGCCCTGTGCAGATGCATCGTGGCCAGCCCACCATGTCTGACCTATACCCATGGTACCTTGCTGCTCATTATGCACATTGGCAGGCCAATACTGGCAGTAGTGCTGGCAGTGTGGGTTGGGGAAGGTGTTTGCAGCCAACACACACTGTATAGACAGACACACACTCCCACACCTATGCCAGCATTGTGCTACTATTGAGGGGGTGATTAGCCTTGGCCACCACACCGGTCCTGGGCACGGCACAGGCATGGATATGGTACGCAGTACTGCTGGGGGTCACTCCCCAGGGTGGTGAACACCGTCAGAGGCCAGGCCTGGAGCACGCACCGCAGACACCAAACAGATTGTTCGGATGGGGTCAACTAGCAGTATGTGCGTAACGTAGGGATATCTATCAGCCTGTACTCTTAGCAAACGTTTCAGAGCTGTGTACCTCAGGTGTAGGGTGACATTGCTAAGGTATGCAGGTGCTGGTATTGGGAGATGCACGCAGGGTCCAATGTTCTGCCTCTACAGGAGACATTGGCCAATGGGGCCTGTGGGTGTGGGTGTGTCTGCCCCTGTTGGCTGCTGCTTTACGGCAGCGCTTCCCCACTCCAGCCCAGTTTTGCATCACACTGTTCGGGTCTAGCTGCTGTCCCTCATGAATATGCATGAACTACATCTACATGCCGTGGGGGTGGTGCATAGATATACAGCACAGGCATTTGTATGAGTGGCAGCATGGAACCTGACTGGTGTGTGGCCCACCAGGACTGCATTTGGGGGATTCTGCTGTAGGTTCTGCCCCTGTTCATGGTGTCTGTGCTCAGTGGGGTAAAAGATAAATGTATTACCATTGCATATGTCCTCGTCACGAAAGGTGTGTCCTTACTGTCACTGTTTATTTGTGGGGAAAATATGTGGGCAGGATTGCTGGTAGCCCCAGCTGGTCTTTGAACCTGTGACCTTCTGTTCTTGCATGCATTGTCTGTGTGCACTGCACCACTGTGTAGCCACGGCTGAATTCCCTGGATAGTCCATGACTGTGGATCCGGCAGGGCCTGTCTGTTGCAGTGGACTGTGCCAGCCTGCACATGGCTAGGCCTCTGTCTTCTGTCACTAGCTGCCACTGCCCCCTGCACCACATGTACTCGTCTGCCAACATGCTGGCATGAGCTTCTCCCATAAAAAGCAGGTGACCTGATTGGAATGTGGCAGTACGGGACTGAATTTGGGGTACTTGGCTGTGGGTAATGCCCATTGTTGTGGTGTGTGTGCGTTGTTGGGTAAAATATGGGTGTTTTCCCCATGCTTGTGTCCCCTGCAATACAGGGGTGTCTGCGCTATCTGTGTTTAGTGGTGGGTAAAATATGGGGACTGGGCTGGCAAGTGCCCTAGCTGGGCTTTGAACCTCTGGTCCTAGAGGTACTGACTCTGTCTGCTGCACCACACTATGGCCACATAGACAATGCAGCCCCTGGAGGTAGTAAGCCTGGCAGGATGGAGTCACAAACCCTGCTCTACGCAAATTTACTGTGGGCATATGCACCCTGTCTGGTGACAAACGTGCACATAAACCCCGGAAATGACCACGGGAAATGGGGGACAAAATATCACCACGCTGGGCAACAGTGATATTAATGGGCAACCATAGCAAACACTCCCAGGAAAGCTCCACAAAAGGAAATGTTTTTTGGAAGAGTCTCCGCTCCGTAAACCCTTCCAAAATTCATTTCTTTTTTCTGGAGCTTTGCTGGGTGTGTTTTCTGTATTTGTCCATCACTATAACTGTTCCCCAGCTGAATTACTATTTTTAATAGTTCTGTTGTGGTCATTTTCTATTTATATTTGCACTTTTGTGCTGTGAACATGTATCACACTGCTCACGTTTTGCTGGTTTCCCCGGTTTTCCTGTACATTGCTGACGGAAATGGTTTCTCTTCCCTTTAAATGCTTTCTACCGCGAGTGTTTCCCTCGCGGTAGTTTTTACATGCAAATTCGGGCCCGATACTGTGCGGGGAGCCTCTCCCCTCCCACTCTCCACCCATAGACCCCGTCCCTCCGCCCCTCTGGAGCCTTCCTCCGCCCTCCTTTAGCCGTTCCACGCCTCTATCGGACATTTGCGGGCCCGCACTTGTACGGGGCCCGTTAGTGTGCCGCGCACCTTTGCGGGGGTGACACGCACGTGTGCGGGGCGTTTAAATGCGTTTATTAGCGTTTCAGTGCCGCGTTTCCGTGCGCTCTTTTGCGGCGCGCACATTTCCGGTTTTTAGTAAACATCCCCCCTTGACTGCTTATTGCTTCTTTATTGATAGTTGATCCAAGTAGGTTGAAGTTGTTCACAATTTCAATTTCTTCTCCTTCAATGATGAACCTATTGATTATGCCAGTTGTCATGATCTTTGTCGCCTTTACATTAAGGTGCTGGCTCATTTTGAGACTATGTTCTTATTTTATTTATTTATTTATTTTTTATTTCTTATATACCGCGCTCTTTTAATCAGTGCGGTTTACAAATGAACAAAATGTAAACACATTGACACAGTCAGCATTGGTTTTTTACAATGAACAGGGAACAAAAACTTGGCGGAAAAACAGGGTTAACTATATACAGACATTGTGGGAAGCAAATGTTTCAGATCATCTTCACTTTCAGTCAGTAATGTGGTATCATCAGCATAGTGAAGGTTGTTGATGAGTCTTCCACCAATCTTCACACCTCTGTTGTCTTCATGCAATTCAGCTTCTCTGATGATTTGTTCTGCATATAAATTAAACAGGTAGGGAGAAAGTATGCAGCCTTGTCTTACACCTTTGCTTATTTTAAACCATTCTGTTTCTCCTGGTTCCATTCAAACTGTTGCTTCTTGATCAAAGTACAGATTGTGCACACAAGCCCTCACTTGGTTTGAAGCTTGTTGTGCTGTGAGAGCTTGTGTGTATCAGTGATGCTGAGAGCTAAACTATCAGTAGTTTAACTACTGGCAGGGTCTCTCAAGATGGACAGGTCTCAGCTGAGGTGCCAGACCAAGATAAACCACCCATCTGGGCAGCAGCAGAATGGGATAGTGTTGACGGCGGAGGATCACATTTCTGTGACAACAGCAACAACACCAAACTTAAACTGCGCAGAGGAAAGGCCTGGCAATCTACTTCTGTATCTTGCCATGAAAACCCAATGGATAGTTACAACAAAACAAATTGTGCTATAGTGCTGGAAGATGAGGCCCCCAGGTCAGAAGGCACTCAACTAGCTACTGGGGAAGAGCTGAAGACTTTTCAGAGTAAAGCCATCATTTATGATGTGGTTGAATCAAAGCCCTCGGGACATCTGACTGCTGATGTAGCTGTGCATGAAATGAAAGTCAGAAGCTGTAAAGATGTCTAGTCTATATAATTAAAACTTTTTTTTGTTTGTTTGTTTTTAATGTTGGTTATATGTGCAAAGCCTCTAGAAATTTTATTATATAACCTGGGACTCTAATATAAAACATAAAAACTACTGACACTACACTGGACCAGCACAGTGTTAAATGTATAAAATATATTCTTCAAAAAACAAAGAAGATGCAAAGTGCTCACACACCAAAAAACAAAAAGGAGAAATGAGAACCTCATTGCGGTTTGTAGCACCAAAATAAAACTACAATATAGTTTTATTTTGATGTTTTAAACAGCACAAAAGTTCTTTTTCTTTTTTAACATATGTTCTGTATCTACAGAAACCTCTCTCTAACAATGGTTGCATAGCAGAACTAGGACATTTCCCTATAGAAATCTATATACAAAAAAAATCAGATTATGGTGTCATCTCAGTAACAGCAATATAACCCCTTTCGAGTTCCAAATATATTGTGATATGTACTAATATAAAACCCTACAGAAGTCACTCAGGATCTATAGAGGAAATCTACCATTCCATAACGGTGCCAACTTCGAAAACTCACAAAAGGTACCTACCCAGAAGAAAATATTGCCGTAGGCCCAAGAACAATTCTGCACCTACTGGAACAAACAAAGAAGTTGGATTACTACAGTAATGATCGTTACATAGAAACTCGATGCTAACAGAACACCTGGCCTTGGTATTATACTAAGAACATAGATAAATCCTCACCAAGTATAGAATAAGAGACCACAAACCTGTAGACAAAAATTAAGCAAACCCTAAGAAGCCAGACTCTGCAGGCAGTTCAATACCAGAGAAATAGAAAGATATTCATTTCCCACTGTGCTGTGAAAAATACAGTACAACGGTAGCACATATAAATTCCAAATACGAACAGATTCCAATTTCTAAATTGAAAATACAATTATTTTTTCTACCTTTGTTGTCTATCTGATCATCTTGGTTCAAGTCTCTGGTTCCTGCTTTCCTTTGTCTCAAAAATCTCCCTATGCCCCCTTTGTCCAGCAATCATCTCTCTCTTCAGCCCTTGCTTCCCAATGACCCTCCACATCCAGAATCTCCCCTCTGCCTCTCTGCCTTTTCCTCTGACCCCCATGTCCAACATTTCCCCTTCCTCTCCCTTGTCCTGTCCTCCTCATGTACAGCATGTCTCCTCCATCTCCATCATCTCCCCTCTATCTCCTTCTGTCCCTCCAGGCAAGCTCCCCCCGCCCCAGCACCCATCTCCATATGTCCCTGCAACCTATATCTCCTCTCTGACTTCCTATGCTCCACTGCATCCAGCATCTTCTCTCTGCTTTCTTATGATCCCCCTATGTCCAACTTTCCCCCTACCTGTTTAATTTATATGCAGAACAAATCTTCAGAGAAGCAGGATTGGATGAAGACAAGAAATGTGAAGACTGGTGGAAGACTCATCAAAAACCTTTGCTATGCTGATGATACCATATTACTGGCTGAAAGTGAAGATGATCTAAAACATTTGCTTCTCACGATCAAAGAACATGGGGTATGTTTACTAAACCACAGTAATGTTGCCGTCATTAATTTCCCCGGTAATGTTATGGATGCCCATATAAAGGAGTGGGCGGTGCATCATTAAAGCAAGCTGTGTCAGGTAACGTGCGTTAGAAGGTGCTTAACGCATGGTACAGTGTGCCATGGACCCACCACGCGTGAACACCACAGCCGAAGGGAAGCAGCAGCGTGTCCGAAGGTGTTGCAATCTAAGGTGTGCAGACAGTAGAAGACGCGCTGAGGGATGTGCAGACATGGTGGCACATGAGAAACGGAGCCATAGGTGTAAAGCCATAGACCACAGGCAGCTGATATCGCAGTCTGTAATGGGGACGTGAGCCACAGTTAACACATGCACACACCATGAAATGGTGTGCAGTGAACCCAGCATGCAGAGGAGTAAACAGCGGTAAGAGAAAGGGTGTCAGGGGTTGGTTTGAAGGACCAGCTGTGTGGATGGTGTGTGTATAAGGGCAAAATGGGCAGGGAATCAAAAAAGGAGTAAGAGGGAATCAAACCGGTACAATGAAGAGCCCAAACACAACTCACTAACACCAATACCAAGCCACTAAGCCACCTGCCCATCCAGGCAACCCAAAGAAAGGGAGTATATGTAACAGCTAGCATGTGACGGATAGGCTGCATGGAGGGGACACTGCAGTGTACAGTGAAGAGAAGGAAGGGTGTGTGGAGAAGGGACAAAGCCGGATCCATCGTATGGTAAGGAGAGCAGAACAAATGAAAAGGAACCTGTGGGACACAAACCCACAACCTATGTTGGCTCCTTGCACATCTGCAACCACTATCCGAAACAACCACAACAAGCACAATGCAAATATGTTCCACCAAGTGGCCATCGTGTCTGCTAGATTATCACGCAGTAGTGCATCCTACACATCTTGTGTCTTACGCATGTTGTGGAGAATGCATGTAGCAGGGCGTCTGACGTACAGCATGCACAATAATGTGCATGATGTTAAGACCATCCCACGTGCCTTATGAGATACGTCTAAGTGCCTTAGCATATGTGGTCAGCCTATGGCACGTAACAACACACGTCCCAAACAGACGTCATACGCATTATTATGAGTGTTGCATGTCTTCAGCGCTGCAACATGTGTTGCAGTCTACAGGCATACATTTACTGCAACGGGCGTAAGATGCAACACGCGTATGCCATAATACTGCGCACCACAGTAGATTACCTGCCCATTGCCCTTCCCCTGTTCTCCACCAGTTCTAGGATTACAAACATGGGCTGACATTTACCCAAACATGGGCTGACATTTACCAGCAGCAGGCACACTCAGACTGTACCTGCTCCATCATGCCAGGTGTTCCAGTCATGCACAAACTAACCATAGACACTCCGCTAGCCAGTCTATCTTACATGTTCATAGTGGAACTATGCACACCCAGACCTGGGTTGTATGACACAAGCACCCAGCGGGTGCCCCAGTGACTGGTCCTCCAGAACAGGGGGCACACATATATCACCTGAGACAGATACTATGTAGCACTATGTGGGGAACATAGCCATGGCATGGTCACTGTTTGGTTAGTGTGAAAGTGCCCTAACAGCAAGACCACCTGTGGCAACCTTGTCCATGCAGGTGGTGGTTGGGCACTACAATGTCCCAGCCATTGCCCTACACCCTCTGCAGATGCATCCTGCCTGGGCCATACCTACAATACTTTGATCCTCATTATGCACATTTGTAGGCTAACACTGGTAATAGTGGGACATTGTGGGCCCAGTGAGGTGTAGCCAGCCACGAAACAATGGATAGACATAGACACACACACACTTCTATTGCAGCTTTGATAGGGGTGGTTGCAACCCTGCCCGCCACACTGGTCCTGATCACAGTGCTGACATTGCCAGACTGTGCAGGAGGTAGTAGTAGTGCTCTGGTGGTGACTGCAGCCCCGTGCTGGGACCAACAGCCTGACTCTGCATGGAGCTTTGGATAGTGGAGCCTGTGTGAGTGGGTGTTTGCACCCCTGTTGGCTGCTGCTTTGGGGATTGCACATGTTGATGCTGTATCTGCATTGTAGGGTAAAATATAAGGTTAACTGTGACCTGAACCTGTGACCCTCTGCTCTGGGACACACTGGCTGTTTGTACTGCACCACACTGTTTCCAGACAGGCACAGCAGTCCCTGGGGCTACCTGTACTTCTCCTCAGCCAGACCTTTTCTGTTGCACTGCACACTACGTACTGGTACAGGGCATGGCCTAGGTCCACTGAACTAAAGCTGAATAGGGGTAAATCCCTCCAATCCTCCAAGGCTATGTAATCTCTAATATTGTCTCTTGTTCTCAACACTAATATCAAAATATCACATTGACTTTGTATATTTGAAACGGAATTTTACAAATAATAGGTTATAAGGGATATGTAGGTCTCAGTCTTCCCATAGCACTGGCTTATCAGACAATGTCCTATGCCTTAGTGCTTATTTGCATCAACGACCTTTGTATCCACATCCCCTACGATGTTTAGTATTAATATTGCATTCGGATATATTATTATAGTATTGATCGTGCTTATCTGAGCAGGTGTAGACTCCCCTATTATAACCTATTATTTGTAAAATTCTGTTTCAAATATACAAAGTCAATGTGATATTTTGATATTAGTGTTGAGAACAAGAGACACTATTAGAGATTACATAGCCTTGGAGGATTGGAGGGATTTACCCCTATTCAGCTTTAGTGCTATACACCCTCTGTAAATCGACGATTATTACGAGTGTTGTTACACAGCCATGGAAAGTCAGTCTAGGTCCACTGAAGGCAGGTGCCACTGCCCCCTCCAGCACGCTGTCTGGCCATATGCTGACGGTGCTGGTGGTGCACAGTCCCAGGCAGGTGCAGGTAGCCGGTCACCTAGGGAGCGGGGTCTGGGATGGGGAAGTATACATAGACATCCACACATCTCTCCCATCACTGCCTACCAATATTATGTCCCTTCCACATGGGGGGGGGGAGATGGCTGAGGGGATGTCAGGTCAGTGCCCTAGCAACTATTGGCTAGGGTGGACCAGGTAGATGTAGGTAGATTGTGTTATGACAGCCGACTGTGGACAGGCTGGGGCATGCACTTCAGGTACGGTGTATCCAGCTTGGCCTACTGGGTGTATATATGTTTCAGACAATGTGTGGTCACACCCTGCACTGCCTTACTGGGGGTTGCAGTAGAGGGTGTTCAGTTAACTGGGTTTACAAACTGTTTCGGATGCATCCTGGATAAGGTCTGTGGACATTTGTTAGAGTGGTCCCCAGATGTGCACTGATTGCCCTATTACAGGCATAGTGCTACCTGTGTGACCTTTGGGGTACTTGCTGGGTTGTGTCCCCTGGATGGGACACTGTGGAACACCAACTACTGGGCATGTTTGGCCTTGGTCAGCTGCTTCTTGCTGATCTCCAGTTTCTATGTTCCTATGTGCCACATAGGCAACAGCCTAGTCCACCCTGTCCTCCAGCTGCCCCCACTACATGTCCCGCCTGCAGCCCCCTATGCCCCATTTGCACCATCGCCATAGTGGCCTTTCAAACTTGGGTACTATGCTGTTGCTGCAAATGGATCACTACTATCAGTTTTCTTGGGCTCCCTGCCTATGTTGTACATTGCTGAGGCTGAAATGATTTCAGCCTCCTGAAAATGTGCATCTAACGACTGGTTTTCAGTCCCGGTAATGTTCAGCCATTCAGTTTCCCGCGTTAGTGCAGCAGGAGCCTCTCCCCGCCCACTCCCCATCCATTGACCCCTTCTCTCCACCCTCTCTCCACCCTCTGTGGGACTTACTGCAGATGGTGACGTTAGTGTGCATTAGGTACCCTTAACGTGCGTTAATGTAGCCGCTGCTACGTTGCCGCGGTTTAGTGAACATACCCCATAGTCTTAAAATGGGCCTGCACCTTAATGTAAAGAAGACAAAGATCATGACAACTGGCAACATCAATAAGTTCATTGTTGAAGGAGAAGAAATTGAAATTGTGGACAACTTAACCTACTTGGATCAATGATCAATAAAGAAGCAACAAGCAGTCAAGAAATCCGACGATGTATTGCTATGAAAGACCTAGACAAGATTCTCAAAAGCAGAGATATCTCTCTCCATACAAAGATTTGACTCAGGTACACATAGATTGTGAGCCCTTTGGGGACGAGGGAATGTATCCAGTACCTGCTTCTAGTGATTGTAAACCGCTCTGACGCCCTTCAGCCTGGGCGGTATATCACGAAATTGCATGAACATATAAACATAACAAACATATACTGCTTGTAGAGATCGGGCTGCCGCTTCAAGCATTACAAACAAACGCCAAACAGATGGAATCATGATAGTGCTGTTGATTCACTGAATCCCTTGAAGTTCCTGACTGTATGTCACTTAGTGATGCGCTCAGCCTGTAGTGGACACAATGCAAGATATTTCCTTGGATATCAGCTACACGAATAGGAGTATCCTGAAAGGGATTGTTTTCTTAATTATGTAAATTCTACAAGGAAACAGTACATAAATTTATGAATCAGGATGAAAAGATGTCTCAGATGTGAGTGAAATCATTTAAATTAGAAAACCAGCCATCTGCCTACAATTAGTTGGGACTGCTAGTATAAAAGACAGTTTGCTTATACATGACAAAATTGAATCATTAGAGTATGGTTAGGATTAAGAATCTGAGATTTCCAAACTTCCCATTGACTTATCTGCTTTCTCCAAGCTCTTGAAGTAATATTTGTGAAAAGTGCTTGGGTATTCTCCCATAGGCACCCTAATTGCTACAGCTCATTTGCCTGCAAACCATGTAAATGCCACTAAGTGGGATTCTCAGAGGCACTAATCAATTAGGGGTATGTTTACTAAATGGCGCAAACATAGCAGCTTCGACGTTATCATGCAATACGTGATGTTATCGCACGATAATGGCACTTTACCATGCGAGAACGTCACGTATCGCACGATAATGACCATTTCAGTCAGCAATGTGCAGCAAAGGCAGGGAAACCAAAAAAAGTGATAGTAGTGATACATGTGCAGAAACATCATAGTGCCCAAGTACGAGAGGGCACTACTGTGAGGCTGCAAATGGGGTACAGGAGGCTGCAGGTGGGACATGCAATGGGGCAGCTGGGGCACAGGGTGGGCTAGGCAGATGGCTACGTGACACATAGGAATGTAGAAGTGGAAAACCAGCAAGACAGCAACTGACCAAGGGCAAACATGGCCAGTACTATGTGTCCCACAGTGTCCCAGGGGACAGTACCCCGCAAGTACCCCAAAGGGCACATAACATTGGCAGGCGGTGCCGGGGCGAAGCGTGGATGTCTAGGCAGGCACCCCTACCCCATATCACGCACCTTAGGCAGCTGCCTACCGGCACACTGGATGGCCTGGGACTGTGCACCACCGGCATAAGGGCATGTCAGTATGGTGGCGGAGGGGTGCTGGTGGTGGAGAGGGCAGTGGCATCTGCCCACAGCACACCATGGCCAAGCCCTGTTCAGGTGGATGGCATGCAGTGCAACAGACAAGGGCTGTCTGATGAACAGTAATGGTATCCCCAGGGAATGACCTCCTTCCATGGCAACAGTTTGGTGCAGTACACACAGCCCGTGTGTACTGGGGCAGAAGGTCACAGGTTCTAAGTCCCAGCTGTGGCTCCTGCAAACAATGTCCCTATATTTTACCCAGTACTAAATCGTGGTAATAAAGATGGAACCTTTATTGCAGATTACATAAACATGCCATAAATGCCTATAGTTTACCCTACAGAGCACAGACACCATAAACATGTGCAATGCCTAGAGCAGTTTCCCAACCCCAGTCCTGGAGGGTGAAACACCATTCAGGGTGGCAGGATGTCCCCAATAAATATGCATGAGATGCATTTACATGCACCCACACCGACAGGCCCCACTATCCAGCGGCTCATGGAGAGTCAGGCTGTTGGGCCCTGTGCGGAGCAGGAGCTACCAATACTAGCACCTGCATACCTTAGCACTGCCTGCACTGTGCCCATGACTGGTGTGGCGGCCAGGGCTGCCAACCACCGCTATCTTTGCACAATGCTGAAATAGGTGTGGGAGTCAGCGTATGTCTATCCAGTGTTATGTGGCTGCCTACACCTTCCTGAGCACACAATGTTTGCACTGTTCCCAGTATTAGCCTGCCAATGTGCATAATGAGGAACAAGGTACTGTGGGTATGGCCCAGACAGGGCGGCCTGGGTAGGAAGCAGCTGCACAGGGCATAGGGCAATGGCTGGGACATTGTAGTGCCCAGCCACCACCTGCATGGACAGGGTGGCCACAGCATTTCATGCTGGGGGGGGGGGGTCACTCTCACCCTGACTGAGCAGTGACCACGGCATGGCTAGGTCCCCCCATAGTGCTTATATAGCATTTTTCTCATGTGATATCTCTGGGTTTCCTTTTCTGGGGCCCAATCACAGACATACCTGCTTGGTGTGTGTGCTCACATTCCCCCAGCAACATGTACTAGCTAGCAGACTGTCTGCAGTTAGCATGTGTGTGACTGGAACACCTTGCAGGGCAGAGAGGGGCTGTGCCCTCAGCTGGTGAATGTCAGATGGGGTGGGGGGCAGCTGAGTTTTGCCAGGCCTACTGCCCTATGTGATGCATACAGATCTGCAGTGACTGCCCGGTAAGGTGCCCATTCCCCTTGACTGCCACCATTGTGGAGCTGTAGAATGTGGATCTGTTGGTGGGGGATCCTGTACCCCACTGTGACCCACAGTGGGCGGGTTGGGTGGTGTTACATAAGCCACTTTGAGATCCACACACCACCCTTCACTTATAACATGCGACCATGGCACCCACACAGGATATGCACTATTCTGGGTGCATCATAGTCCACAAGGCCTAGACGTGACTGGGACATACAGATGGACACTGGTGTATCCCAGGTGTGTCTGCAGGTACTATCCATCACACACTGGCATTGATGGGGACCTGCAGCCTATCTCAGCCATGCCAGATGCTGCGGACCTGGTGCTGGGCCCCACACCTCACCCTCAGTGTGAGTACAGGAATCGCACAATGTCACGGTCTGTAGCTTCTCTGTGCCAGTAACCCACACGGTCAGTTCCCCCTACTAGGCCAGGTTGCTATAGAGGCGCATACCCCATCTTGTGTTCGGATGTAGGCTGCTGATCTGCATGTGCAGTGCATCAGCAGCCAGTTTGTGTGGCGACCTGCAGTCTTTCTTTAGCCAGCCAGCAGTGTGTTAGACACTATGGAGATGTAGCCTACTGGTTATTTCAATGACTGTGGAGGCAGAGATCATGGGTTTGATCCCACAGTGGTGTTATTTAAGAATGCTGTCTGCGACTTTTCCTTTTCATTTACATCAGTGCTGCCAGCAGAAACACCCTCACAGTGCCATAGCCTATAGGGCACATTATGGGGTTCCTTGGCGGACAGGGCACTTTATGATATGCCCTATGGGGCGCCTTATGTGGCACCTTAGGTTACGGCACTGTGAGAGTGTTTTTGCTGGCAGCACTTTTTAAATTACAAAAAGGAAATGTGTCAGGCAGCCTTCTTACATAACACCACTGCAGAATCAAACCCATGATCTCTGCCTCCACAGTCATTGCAGTAACCAGTGGGCTACATCTTTATTGCTTCTAACACTGCGCTGGCATGAACTTAGTGTTAACACGCGTTACTGTGCCATGGCGCACACTATCATGTGATACAGATTCTTGCTACCTTGCCGCCGGAACGCCCACTCCTTATATGGCATCCTTCACTTTATCGCTGCAACTAGCACCGGTAACATTAAGATGGGTTAGTAAACATACCCCTTAGTGTCTCTGAATGGCAAACGTTCGGCACAGTAAAGGCTGACCTAACTCTTGCCACCAAAGCTAACCAGGCAGCAGCTGATTATCACCGTTGCCTATTTAGCTTCCTGCTTTGGCGGCCGACCTGGATATTTAATGCCAGTGGCCAGTGGCATTGAATATCCAGGTTTAGCATTTAGCCATGATGGCTAGCTGCTGTAATCACGTTATCCGCCACTGCTGAATTTCGGGCCCAGGGATCTTACTATGCTTTCCTATGTACCAATGGTCCCATTAGGAATCAGCAGGCCTCTAAGGCAGCATAAACCTGGTTTGCTGATATTTACACTAATTAATGTATGCTTTGTATGAAACAAGATTCCTTTAATTGAGGATATGGTTAGGGATAGGAAGCTAAATGAATTTTGTGCCACTGAATCGTAGCTACTGTCACCACTCACCCTCCCAGAGGCATTTAGCATGGGCAAGGCAAGTGGGTAGTTGTGTTTCTTAGACTGTGAACTTTAAATGGAGGTTTGGAAAGGCCTCCTGGGTAATGTAGTCCTACAGTAGTAAGAATGAGTCCAAGTTGTGCACGAGTGGTTCAGGTTAAATTAGGATTTATTGCCCCTCCCGGGGTTGGATGTTGATGACCATGAACAAAGAATATATTTACAAAGAAACCATATTCCTGATGTGAACAAAAATAGGCAACTTAAATAATGCTTATCTTCAGCTGTTACGGAATCAAAAAGAATAAAACAGTTTCCCTCCAAAATACTTCTTTTGGCTGTTTTTCTTCCTTCAGCAAAATCCAGTATTATTAACAAAGGGACTGCACATTGTCTGCCACCATATAAGAGCAGTCCATAAACGCTTCGGACTCAGGGGGTTGATAAGGGTCCCACTGCATAAGATCACCTTCTTCCTTAAGGTCCCTTAGAGAGGGTTCTTCTGCCTGCCATGCAAACCTCTCCGTTCCAAGTACAGGGTTCCCTTCCCCCAACCTGCTCTGTGAGTCTGGGTGTTTGGCTTCCTGTGCACACAGCCCTCTGTAATTAAAAGGATATACGTTTCCCTCTTCTGTTTGGCTACAGGGAATTCTGTGTCTGCCTTTAGAACTGCTTTCTCCCAGGAATCTCCCTTGGCTACAAAAAGGTTGGTAAAACTTTTCTCTCCCCTTTGATAAAAGCTTGGTATCAGGGAAATAAGCTTTACCTGCAGGCTGTCTGTTGTGAGCACAGCATGGTTGTCTTTTCTGGTTCCCAGAATAAACGTCTCTGCTTTTTGGATAGTAAAAATCCCCAGTGCTTTTTGTAGTTGAGCACTGCTCCCTGGGAACTGGACTTGAATATCTTCCCCAGCTCTCTTCCTCTGAGAAGTTCCTCCGAGTGGAATTGGGATTTCTTTCCCTTTTCCCTTCTCTCAGCCACAGACCTTGGTTGCCCTCGGAGTATCTATCTTTCTCTGGTTTTCTCCTTCTTTCAGCTTTCTCCACGCTTGCTGTGCTGCCTTTTCCTTCTGTCTCCGTATCTGAGACTATGTCCGTCTCTTTCTCCTTCCCCTTCTCTGTCCTATATTTAACTAAAGGCTTTTTATCTAAGTTTCTTTCTCCGTTGTGCTGAGCCACACCTCCCACCAGGTGTTCCCACTTCCCTGATGAGGCAGGAGCTAGCTCAGGGGATGGGCGTTCCCTAACACTCTGTGACGTTCTTTGTTTAGGGTTTCCATGCCAACCCTCCATGCTTGTTTCAGCACTGACAGTTCTGGTTTCACTTTGCAGTGAATCCTCTGCCTCCCTTGGTTCTGAACCTTGCACTTCACGACACTACCGAAAAGTGATACTGTATCAATAAATCAGTCTTGTGTGAATGAACATACCATGCTTTGCCATTCACGTCTAGGGTAAATGGAATGGACATTTTCACACTTGTAAAAGTGTCCAGGCTTCATGGACATTAAAGGCAAAAAAGATAAAGTTTAAAAAAAATCTTGCAAAATCCTTTTGCAACAGAAATGATAAAACAGAAAAGAAAAAATCAAAGGTATATAAAGAACTAATTCAAGGAAAAAAACAAACTACTGGTTGTCATAAATTCCACAATAAAGAGAACTGGACAAGCTCATATTTAAGGAAATATAAGAAACATCAGGTTTGATATTCAGCGGCAGCACTTATAAAGCGCCTGGCTGCCACCACTGAAATTAAAACTGGCTATTCATCACTGGATTTAACTGGTCATCTTTTCTCCAGCCTGTGAGGATATTCAGTAACTCTATCCAGATAGTGCCACTGAATATTGGGATCACCAGGATCTAGTCGGTTAGCAGGTCCTACCAACCGGCTAAACTCTTTAGAATATTGCCCCATCTTCTCAAAAGAAAGAAAAAGATGAGTGATGATGCATATCCAATCAGGAATACCCTTGATAAGCTATAGCTGTCCCATCCCTGACAAATATTAAGCCTGCTGAGGAAGTTCAAAACAATACATTCTTCAGATTTTGATACTTAACCACAAATTTGCAGGCGCATTTCAGCCAAGAAAGTGACCCCATTTGTAATATTACAGATCATATGAGTAAAAATCTCTGCCTCTTAGCTTGGACAGACTTATTCACCTTTGGAAACATGTGCAACCTAAGCCCACATAAGTCATACTTATGGCAGAAGAAGAATTTTAAAATAAAATCACGGTCAAATTAAAGCACCAAAGTAGCCAGGACTGTTTTTTCCTCTATGGATGAATCTCCAAATCCAAATCCATTAGGAAATTTCCCTTTAATACCTTCTCCAGAGGAAGAAATGTAAACTATCATTGGACATGCCTTTACTGGAATTTTCAAGTTTTTTAGTGCATATCTCTTGAAAATCTTGGATGGATTAACAATTGTAGATCTAGGAAAGTTACCCAAACATGTATTCTACCAATGAATAATATTTTCTAAAGCTTCAATGTTCTTCTGAGTCACTAAATTCCCTTTAACCAAAGAACTCAATCAAATTTGTTTGGCATGTCCATTCTTTGGTAAAACCATGTTGCCTTGCATCATACAACCCATTGGTTTTTAGAAAATGCATTATTCTTTCTTTCAGGAGCTCCTCCCATTACTTTTCCCGCCACTGAGGTAAGGCTTACCGGCCTATAGTTTATTACCTCTTCCCTATTAATACTTTTGTGAAGAGGTACCACATCAGCCCTTCACCAGTCCTTCCAAACCTCTCCCATCTCCAAGGATCTATTAAAAACATCCTTTAACACTAGAAGTCCCAAAGTGCGTCAATTGACGCAAATGCATCTTCGAAGTTGTATACCGGCGCCACTGCTAGAACCATGTCAGTCATGTTCCATGACTTTGTTAGCAAGGTCAAGATGTTCAAATATGTGCATCGAAAATTAATGACAGATACACCACCTAGCAGGAAAATGAATTTATACCTAGAAGCCCCAAAGTACATCAATTGACGCACTCAATTGTCTTGGATGTGTCAATTGACGTACTTTGGGGCTTCTAGGTATAAATTCATGTTCCAACTAGGTGGTGCATCTCAATCACTGTTTACAGTTTTACTCCGATATTACAACAATAAACACACGATGACTCATGTAATGACTTCACATACCGCACGTATTTAACAAATAAGTAACTTCACATTAATTCAGGTGATGGTAAATGGAGCTCACTCGGATGAAAGGAGGGTGAATAGCGGGGTGCCCCAGGGTTCGGTCCTAGGACCAGCACTGTTCAATGTATTTGTGAATGATATTGCTGAAGGACTGAATGGAAAAGTCTGTCTTTTTGCAGATGACATGAAAATTTGCAAGAGTGGACTCTCCTGAGGGAGTGGATAACATAAGGAAAGATCTATAAAAGCTGGAAGAATGGTCTAATGCTGGGCAGTTAAGATTTAATGTGAAGAAGTGCAGTGTCATGCACTTGGGAAGCAGAAATCCAAGGGAAATGTACATGATAGGGGACAAAAGGTTGGTGTGCATAGACAAGGAGAAGGACCCTGGTGTGATTATTTCTGAGGATCTCAAGATGGCAAAACAGTGCGACAAGACAGTGGCAAAAGCCAGGAGGATGTTGGGTTGCATACAAACAGGAATTACCAGCAGAATGGAAGAGGTACTAATGCCACTGTATAAGTCACTGGTGAGGCCTCACTTGGAATGCTGTGTTCAGTTTTGGAGACCATATCTCGCAAAGGATGTAAGAAGAATGGAAACGGTTCACAGGAAGGTGACCAAAATGATTTGGAGCCTGCGTCAGAAGCCTTGTGAGAAGAGACTTGAAGACCTAAATATGTACACTCTGGAGGAGAGGAGGAATAGGGGAGATATGATTTAGACCTTTAAATACTTAAAGAGTTTTAATGAACAAACAAACCTCTTCCAAAGACGGGGAAGGTGTAAAACTAGAGTGAAGCTGCAAGGGGGTAAATTGAAAGGCAATGTCAGGAAATACTTTTTCACTGAAAGGGTGGTGGATGCTTGGAATACCCTCCCGACGGAAGTATTGGGGGCAAATACAGTGACAGAATTCAAAATGGCATGGGACGGACACAGTGGATCCCTCTAAAGCAACAAGATAAAATCAAAATAAACGTAACTATCTAATTTCTCAGCAAACAGTGGTGCCCTACACAGAGCGGTGTGTTCACTCCTAAACAAAGACATGGGGAGGGGTGACCTGCACAGAGCGGCAGTTGCATCTACTCTTGCCAAGTTGCTAGGCAGACTAGATGGACCATACTGGTCTTTATCTGCCATCATTTACTATGTTACTATGTTACCCTTCCTGCCATCGTAGAGTGATACCATATTGTTCTTGCCATCTCTTGAATTGACAATCTAGCCTGCACTGTGGTTGAGGCATTCTCATCCTACCACCAATCTGTGTTGACGCTGGAGTGAGCCTTGCATTTTGGCTGATCGTTTTTTTCAACTGAGCCCTGGCACCCTGGCCTGGTACCTGGCCTTTCCAGTTCCAGGTCCAAGCCCCTCCAACTGCTACCTGTATCCTCACAATATGTGGTACCCCCTTTTTGTTGGTGAGGTCCCATCCCTCCCCCTTTGCTGCTGTGACATACTGTATCTCTTACCCCAACCAATATTCCTCTGTTAAGGGTGAGGAGGTTGGGTCTCACAGCCTCAACCAAAATGAGAGGACCCACCCCTTGCCTCACCCTTTATCCTACCCCATCCCTGCCTCTGTCTGCCCACCTATCCTGATGTGTCCCTTTCGTATTGCTACTACTATTGAAAACCCACCTCGAGGTGGGTTTTCAGCCTGAAGGGCCAGAGATGAAGCCTGACATATAGACTCAAGTAGTTTGTTCCAGGCATAAGGAGCAGCAAGATAAAAGGATGGAAGTCTGATGTTGGCAGTAGAAGAGAAGAGCACAGATAGAAGGGATCTACCAGAAGAGCTGAGTTCCCAAGGAGGGGTGTAGGGATAGATAAGAGAGAAAAGGTAATGAGGAGAAGCAGAATGAGTTCATTTATAGGTCAGTCGGAAACGTTTGAACTGGTGACAGAAATGGATAGGGAGTCAATGAAGTGACTTGAGAACAGGGATTATATGAGCATATTGAGGCTGGTGGAAGTTTAGCCATGCAGCTGGGTTTTGAACAGGTTGAAGGGGAGAGAGATGATTCAGAAGGAGACAGTTACAATAATCTAGATAGGAGGTAACCAAAGAGTGGATAAGTGTCTTAGCAGTGTGTTCAGAAAGGAAGGGCATCGACTGGGTCAGTGTCACAACAGGACATGCTAGGGAGATAAAGTTCCTAGATGAAATAAATGACTGCTTCTTGGAGCAGCTGGTTCATGAACCGACCAGAGGGGAAGCAATATTAGACCTAGTCCTTAGTGGAACACCAGATGTAGTGCAAGAGATAAGGGTGTTGGGGCCACTTGGCAATAGTGATCATAGCATGATCGCCTTTGATTTAATTAGTGGAGGAGGGATAGTAAGGAAATCCACAGTACTACCCCTTAACTTTCGAAAGGGAGACTATGATAGAATGAGGAAACAGTTAAGAAAAAACTAAAAGGAGCAGTTGCAAAGGTTAAAGACGTACATCAAGCTTGGGTGTTGTTGAAAAATACTATCTTGGAAGCCCAGACCAGCTGTATTCCACGCTTTAAGAAAAGTGGAAGGAAGTCCAAAAAATTGCCAGCATGGTTTAAAGCTGAGGTCAGAGAGGCTGTTGTTGCCAAAAAAGCATCTTTCAAGAAATGGAAAAAGAGCCAATGATGAAACCTGGAAACAGCACAAGCACTGGCAAGTCAAATGCAAGGCATTGATAAGGCAGGCAAAGAGAGAATTTGAGAAGAAGCTTGCTGCGGAAGCAAAAATGCGAAATAAAGACCTTTTCAAGTACATTCGTAGCAAAAAACCCGTGAGAGAGTCAGTTGGTCCATTAGATGATAAAGGGGTTAAAGGAGCACTAAGAGGCGACAAGGCGATAGCGGAGAGACTGAATGAATTCTTTGCTTCGGTCTTTACTGAGGAAGATGTAGGGATGTTACCCACGACTGAAGTGGTATTTAAAGGTGTGGAAGAATTGAAGGAAATATCGATACATCGGGAAGATGTCCTACAACTATTAGATAAACTGAAGAGTAGCAAATCACCTGGGCCGGATGGTATACATCCAAGGGTGTTGAAAGAACTGAAATTTGAGATTGCAGACCTGCTATCAGTAATCTGTGAACTATCATTAAAATCATCTCTAATACCTGAGGATTGGAGGATCGCCAATGTAACACCAATTTTTAAAAAGGGTTCGAGGGGTGATCCGGGAAACTACAGACCGGTGAGCCTGACATCAGTACCGGGAAAAATGGTAGAAACCATCATAAAGAATAAAATTACTCAGCATATAGATAGTCATGACCTAATGGGAGACAGCCAACATGGCTTTAGACAAGGAAGATCTTGTCTTACTAATCTGTTATGTTTTTTTGAAGGAGTGAATAAACAGGTGGACAAAGGTGAGTCGGTTGATATTGTGTATCTGGACTTTCAGAAAGCCTTTGACAAGGTCCCTCATGAGAGACTTTTGGCAAAACTAAAGAGTCATGGGATAGGAGGCAGTGTACTACTGTGGATCAGGAACTGGTTAAAAGATAGAAAGCAGAGAGTAGGGCTAAATGGCCAATTTTCCCAATGGAGAAAGGTGAATAGTGGTGTACCCCAGGGATCTGTGCTGGGTCCGCTGCTTTTTGACATATTCATAATGACCTGGAAAGTGGAATAACGAGTGAGGTTATCAAATTTGCTGATGACACAAAACTATTTAAAGTTGTTAAAACCCAGGAGGATTGTGGAAAATTGCAAGAGGATCTTGATAAATTCGAAGACTGGGCATCAAAATGGCAGATGAAATTTTAATGGAGAAGTGCAAGGTTATGCACCTAGGGAAGACAACCCAAACTATGGTTACACGATGCAAGGTTCCACATTAGGAAACCACCACCCCAAAAGATTTAGGCGTCCTTGTGGATACCATGTTAAAACCCTCGGCCCAGTGTGCAGCGGCGGCCAAGAGAGCAAATAGAATGCTAGGTATGATAGGAAAGGAATGGAAAATAAAACAAAAGATATTATAATGCCTCTATATCGTTCCATGGTGAGACCGCACCTTGAATATTGTGTGCAATTCTGGTCGCCGTATCTTAAAAAGGATATAGCGATTTTAGAAAAGGTTCAGAGAAGAGCCACCAAAATGGTAAAGGGGATGGAAGGCTACTCCTATGAAGAAAGGCTAAAAGGTTGGGGCTCTTTAACCTGGAAAGAGACGGCTGAGGGAGATATGATAGAAGTCTATAAATTAATGAACGGAGTGGAACGGGTAACGTAGATCGATTGTTTACCTTATCAGAATATAGAAAGACTAGGGGACATGCAATGAAGCTACAGGGTAAACTATTTAAGACTAATAAAAGAAATATTTTTTCACTCAACGATTTGTTACCGAGGATGTAGTAAAGGCTGTTAGTGTAGCTGGGTTTAAAAAAGGTTTGGACAAGTTCCTGGAGGAAAGGTCCATAAACCATTATTAAGAAGGACCCCGGATATCAATGCTTGAACCAATACAAGCATTGTGGAACCTGTGTCCCTTGGGGAAACTGCTAGGTACGTATGACCTAGATTGGCCACTGTTGGAAACAGAATACTGGGCTTGATGGACCTTGGTCTGACCCAGTATGGCATATCTTATGTTCTTATGTTCTTATAAGGGGCAAATTTTGCTTATGTTATAGAGAAATAAATTACAAGTTTTGCTATCAGTTAGATGTGTGTAGAGAAAGAGAGGGAGGAGTCAAAGATGGCCCAAAGGTTGCGAGCTGAGGAAAGAGGGAGTAGTAGAACATTATCCACAGAGATTGAGAAAGGAGGAAGTGGGGAGGTAGGTTTATGTGGAAAAATAAGAAGCTCTGTTTTGGCCATGTTCAATTTCAAATGGCGGTGAGACATCCAGGCAGCAATGTCATATAGGCAGCCAGAGATCCGGGTCTGGATTGCCCAAGAGATTTCAGGTGTAGAGAGATAAATTGAGAGTCATCAGAGTAAATATGGTATAGAAAACTATGGGTGGAGATGAGTGCACTAAAAGACTGTGTATATAGAGAGAAAAGGAGTGGGCCCAAGACAGACCATTGGGGTACAATAATGGAGTGCGGGATAGCAGTAGAAGAGGATCCACCTGCACAAGCACTGAAAGTGCGACTGGAGAGATAAGAAGAGAACCAGGATATCACAGTTTCCCCTTTCTCCCACCACCCCCACCTGGCCGACGGAGCCGGCCTCACATTACATAGAGACATATGTTCCATTAGATTCCCTGCAGCATGGCTTCAGATGTAATCATAGTGTGGAAAGCCTCATGGCAAGCATATTTGATAAATTAACGTAGGACTTATTTATTTATTTATTTTATTTAACAGGTTTTCTATACCGCCTTATCATCCATTCAAAGTGGTTTACATGGACCAGTTGCAACAACAAGCTTTACATAAAACAGGGATATACAACTTGGAGGTTAGTTGGGGTATAACAAGCAATTAACAATTGCTAACTATATACAAAAAACTGTTGCAGTGTTTTGTGGTCCATTTTGTCAGGGATCATAGTCTTCTGGGGTAGCTCCAAAGTATTCTAGGAAAAGGTGTTTTTTTATTGCTTTTCTAAAGTCCACTAGGTCTCTGATTGCACGTGTTGAGGTGGGGACATCGTTCCACAGCTGGGGTGCATAAAGGGAGAAGGCTCTATTGCAGATGGATTGATTTGCTTTCCTGAAATTTAGTGGGGGTCTCTAGGATGTTGTTATCTGTTCCACTTCTTGTTCTGGTTGGAGGTGTCTTTCTGATCAGTGGTTGGAGAGTTGCTGGAGAGAGGTTATTTAATGTTTTGAAGATTATTATTATGTTTTTGTATTGTATGTATGTTTTTGACTTAGACCCGACTCTGGTTATATGAAGATTTTCCTTGATATTTCAGCTTTTTTTGATTCAATACCCCATGATCCACTTCTCTCATAATTGTAGTCCCTTGGGATAGGGTCTCTGGTACTGTGATAAGGAAGCTTATCATAGTTCAGGAAGGAGCTATAATAGAGGTGAAGTGACTCTGAACAAGCAACCTGTCTGTTCTGGTAGAAATAATAAAACAGAATGTTTCCATAAAAGACTACCAGTCCCAGAATGCACCAGGTTTCCAACAGCCATTAGAAGAGCTGAAGTGGGGAAACGTGTGTTCAATCAGGAGGGCTATGAGGTAATCCCCAAGCACTCATCTCCAAGGGCCGGGCTTGATTCAGCACAGCTGCGTTGTGCTAGGGTGGAGCATTCATCTAAGCAGGATAAAAGAAAAGCTTATTCTACAGAGAATCATCATCTTGATCATCAGAAGCACCTTGATCATCCAGATCATCATCAGCAGCAGAAGCCAGAGCGGACAGACAGAGAGAGCAAGAAACACTTTGGAAGAAAGAAGAGAAAAGCATTTGGAAGGTCTAAAGGAGTCCATAGCAGTACGTATACTGGGAGGCATTCCAGAGGCAAGCATACACCATTGGACTGGGGAAAGCCAGAGGAGTGGGTTTGCAGAGCCAGGAATCCCCGGACGGCACCTGTGAGGGAGACGGCTGCACTTGGAAGGGACCCTAAGACCAATACAAGAAGGTATGTGAAGAGAGATCCAGTGTCCAGGGATCTTGATTGGAAGGCTGGACATAAGAACTGGACTACATACTGGCCAGGATATTTAGAGAGGAACTCTAACAGCAATGGAAGCTCAGGTATGAACACTGATCTATGCCCTAGCTCTTCACTGGGAAGACAGCAGGGAAACAAGTATTGTCCTGAGAGTGTTCCATTGAGAAATTCCTCTGTGCCAATTCATGATAGTGAACCTATGATAATTGAAGAAGGGGAAGATGTCATAAATGGGGACTTTGAATACATGGATTGCTCTCTGTCTAAACTTCTGTGGTAATATGCTGTTACAAAATACAACAACCATCACAAAGAAATATAAACTTGTTCTTTAATCTACTCAGAAAGGCTTCTGAGTAGGATTTGAGCCACGTAATAGAAAGTAAACCAGCCAAGAGGGTTTCAGCTGGTAATGGTTAGCAATTGAGCCTTGCCTAATTGCCTGTGAGCTCTGGAGGGACACTTCTGAGTGTGTGTGAACATACAGGAAGATATTCCTGAAAAAGAACAGTTTTTTTTCCTACTTTGTGGGTTTTGTTGGTTCTTTGAAGCACTGCTAAGAAGATATTAGCAGCAGCCTACAGAAAAGACCTTTCTGTTCCCATCAAGGTCTTTATGCTTTGATTTGATTGCTTAACAAGTTCAGCTGTTGTTTTTTCCTTATTTGTTTTTCTAAGTATAATACTGAAAGCAAGTATTCCATTTTATGTGCTACCAAATATATCTGTGTTGGGAGAAATAACCCTATAAATAAAATATCTTCTTTGCTTTACATTCGAGCAAGCACAACTAATTTATTATGAACGGCTGAGTCTGGTATGAATGGACTACATTTCCCACAATCCTTTGCAAGTCATATTAATATTTGCCTTTGCCAAGACTGTGGACATTCTCACCCAGCGCCCCCATTTACAGATGGCATAGTTTTTCGGATTGCTTTTGCGCAAAGGATTTACATGCTAAGCATTACAACTAAAGTCTGAAGAAAAAAAGAAAGTTCAAGTTTAAAAGCTGGAAAAAAAAGATTTCCCTTAACTACACTTTGGAGGAAGAGGTGGCTGATCCAGGTAGCTGTTCCAGGAGGAAAAGACCCTGTGTAGAGCTGGATTCATCACTGGCATAAGGTAATAAGTACCTGGGCATGTCTAGTGGTGGTTGGGAGTAAGGCACAGGGGTAATTGAAAAAAAAAAAAAAGGGAGAAAAACACCTGTTTGGAAGGTGGTGCACTGTGTTTTTTTTTTCTCTTTGTTTTCTTGCAGGGATCAAGATGGATCCAAGGGAACTAGCTGAATGGATGGCAGCCCAGTTTAGCCGGCAACAGGAGCTAGCACAGCAGGCTCAGGACACTGCTATGAAAGCCTTAATGGACCAGCAAAAGCCAGTGTTTGATCTGGTGAAAGCCTTGGCTAATCTGCAGAACCAAAGTGGACTGGATGCAAGACCAGCAGATTTCCCTGTTTATTGTAAAGTTTACAACTCAGAATGCCTGTGTTGTATAGTTGTTGAATGTAAACCGCACTGATCTGAAAAGCGCGGTATAGAAGAACTGTTAAATAAATAAATAAATAAATAAATAAATACTGGTATACCACATGTGGACAGTGTGGGACTCAATCAGGGAATTGGGGCATTTAGTTTTGGGAAGCTAACTCCAGATGATAATGTTGATGATTTTCTAGAGTCTTTTGAGAGAGTGGCACAAGCATAAGCATGGCCAGAGACCCAGTGGGCAGTAAGGCTGGCAGCCTCATTAACTGGAGAGGTGCTTGCAGCTTATAGAGCAATGCCAGCAGCTCAGGCTTTGAATTATAAAGATGTAAAGGCTGCTATTAGAGATCGCCTAGGGTTGTCTATTTCAGAGTATAGGCGAATGTTTAGAGCTACTGCATTAAGAGTGGGTGAAACACCCAGGGCTCTGAGTCAGAGAATCAGAGGATTGGCTGTAAAATGGTTGGAGCCTGAGGGAAAGAAGGTAGAAATGTTTTTAGACATTATTACGCTTGAACAATTTATGTCTGCTGTACCTAAAGATCTGCACACTTTCCTTATACAGCAAAATTGCCAAAATCTTGGAGAGGCAACCATGCTAGCAGAGAGCTTCTTGGAAGCCACGCAGGCTTGCCATAGAATGGGTGGCCCTCTGAAGATTGGTGCTGAGGCAAGCTGTGCTGTATCAAAAAAGAAAATGGTTAAAAATGTTTCTGAAAATAAATGTACTGTGCCAAACCAGATGACACAGTGGAGTAAAAATAAATGTTTCAAATGTGGAAAATGGGGACATTTAGAAAGGGGATGCCAGACACACACTAGCTTAATGGGTGTTGATTTAAAACAGCCCAAAGAAGGATTTCCTTTGATGGTTGATGTGCAGGGAATTACCACAAATGCTCTGTTAGACTCTGGGGCAGACCAGAGTATGCTGTCAAAGAGGCTTTGGAAGAGGATAGAGGCCCAAGAAGGATTTGTGCCAAGAACCCCTGAAAGCCAAGTTCACATCAGATGCATTCATGGTGCTGCAACATCATATCCCACCTATAGGCTAATGGTTAAGTGCCTGGAGGAACAAGAGGAAGTTCTGTTAGCAGTGGTGCCTAGGCTACCATTTGATTTGGTTCTAGGAAGAGACTGGCCAAGATTTAAGCAGGGTCTAGTGGAAGGACTAGGAAAGAAGGAGGGAGAAGGATTAATGGAAATAGCTCCCGGGCCTTTCTTTGGAAGTCCTCAATCCCTAGCTAAAAAGATGGTTAAGCTTCCAGAAGGTCAAACTATAGGTAATAAGAGGGGCCTTGTATCCACCCGCTCGCAGGCTAAGGTAGAGAGCCAGAAGGAGGAGGGGGAGCAGGCAGAGTTATTAGGAGACTTACCCTCTCATGATGATTTAATAACTCCACCGTCTGGGAAAGTAAGAAAGTTGAAAGCACAAAAGCGGCGTGAGAGACTTTGCAGAGCACAGGGTAGGGCTGACATGTTGGCAGGTCAAAGTTTACCCTGGGTGCCAGCTGAGTTAGTGGCAAAGTTTCCTAACTTTCCACAAGAACAGAGAGCTGATCAAGCTCTCACCCGAGCTTTTAAGTATGCTCAGGAGGTCAGGGAGGAGTTGCCCAGATTCAGACTAGATAATGAGATATTATATAGAGAGAGTCAGGACCCCAGAAATGGGACCATACGTAAACAATTGGTGGTACCCACAACTTTCAAAGGTCTAGTACTTAGATTAGCACATGATCATCCAGTTGGAGGTCATAAGGGGATGCAAGGAACGCTGGATCAAATACTTATGCGTTTTTACTGGCCAGGTATTTTCTAAGAAACTGCCCAGTTTTGTGCTGCATGTCCAGCGTGTCAGCGGGTTACAGCGGCTCACCCACCGGTGGTGCCTTTGATTCCCATGCCAATTATCACAGACCCAATTGGTCGCATTGCTATGGATATTGTAGGCCCATTAGTCAAAACGCCCCGAGGTTTCCAATACATCCTAGTTATGGTAGATCAGGCAACAAGGTTTCCCTGGGCCATACCATTGAGGAATGTTTCTGCAAAAACAATAGCTTTAGATCTAGTAAAATTGTTTTGCGAAGTGGGATTCCCAAGAGAGGTGTTGACTGACCGAGGGTTCAATTTTGTATCCAAATATTTGGCCCAGGTCTGGGATGCCTTTGGCATTCATCACGTGAAAACCTCAGCCTACCATCCACAATCAAACAGTTTGGTGGAGAGATTCAACCAAACTCTCAAACAAATGTTGAGAAGGGGGTTAGCAGGAGAGGTAAAAGAATGGGATATGTTATTGCCCTTTGCCTTATATGCCTACAGGGAAAGAATTCAGGTGGTCCTAGGTGTAACTCCATATGAATTGATGTATGGTAGGGCTCCACGGGGTTTGTTAGATGTTTTGAGGGAACAATGGATTGATCCTGAACCAGGAAGTCAGGAGGTGCCACAGTTTCTACGTGACTTGAGAGCATGTTTGAAAAGGACCTCGCAGGTTGCTGAGAGGAACCTGCAGGACAGCCAAGTGCGCCAGAAAGGTGGTATGATAGGAAGGCCAAAAGCCGCCAATTAAGCATTGGTGAAAAGGTTTTGGTTCAAGTAGCAGGTACAGCCCCAAAATTTGAAGTACAGTGGAAAGGGCCAAGGAAGGTTGTTAGACAAGTGAGCCCAGTATCTTATATGGCAGAAAATGCAAGAGGGCGTAGACAGACCTACCATATTAATGTACTTAAGTCTTGGAAGGAGAGGCCTGTAAATAATAATGACCCTGAAGCCAGTCAGGAAGTAGGTGAGCTTCACAAAGATAATACTCTCGTAGGTATTACGGACTGTAGGAAAAAATTTCACCAGTTACACCAGTCCGTAATAACTTAAGCAGGGGGGTATGTGATAAGGAAGCTTATCATAGTTCAGGAAGGAGCTATAATAGAGGTGAAGTGACTCTGAACAAGCAACCTGTCTGTTCTGGTAGAAATAATAAAACAGAATGTTTCCATAAAAGACTACCAGTCCCAGAATGCACCAGGTTTCCAACAGCCATTAGAAGAGCTGAAGTGGGGAAACGTGTGTTCAATCAGGAGGGCTATGAGGTAATCCCCAAGCACTCATCTCCAAGGGCAGGGCTTGATTCAGCACAGCTGCGCTGTGCTAGGGTGGAGCATTCATCTTAGCAGGATAAAAGAAAAGCTTATTCTACAGAGAATCATCATCTTGATCATCAGAAGCACCTTGATCATCCAGATCGTCATCATCAGCAGAAGCCAGAGCGGACGGACAGAGAGAGCAAGAAACACTTTGGAAGAAAGAAGAGAAAAGCATTTGGGAGGTCTAAAGGAGTCCATAGCAGTACGTATACTGGGAGGCATTCCAGAGGCAAGCATACACCATTGGACTGGGGAAAGCCAGAGGAGTGGGTTTGCAGAGCCAGGAATCCCCGGACGGCACCTGTGAGGGAGATGGCTGCACTTGGAAGGGACCCTAAGACCAGTGCAAGAAGGTATGTGAAGAGAGATCCAGTGTCCAGGGATCTTGATTGGAAGGCTGGACATAAGAACTGGACTACATACTGGCCAGGATATTTAGAGAGGAACTCTAACAGCAATGGAAGCTCAGGTATGAACACTGATCTATGCCCTAGCTCTTCACTGGGAAGACAGCAGGGAAACAAGTATTGTCCTGAGAGTGTTCCATTGAGAAATTCCTCTGTGCCAATTCATGATAGTGAACCTATGATAATTGAAGAAGGGGAAGATGTCATAAATGGGGACTTTGAATACATGGATTGCTCTCTGTCTAAACTTCTGTGGTAATATGCTGTTACAAAATACAACAACCATTACAAAGAAATATAAACTTGTTCTTTAATCTACTCAGAAAGGCTTCTGAGTAGGATTTGAGCCACGTAATAGAAAGTAAACCAGCCAAGAGGGTTTCAGCTGGTAATGGTTAGCAATTGAGCCTTGCCTAATTGCCTGTGAGCTCCGGAGGGACACTTCTGAGTGTGTGTGAACATACAGGAAGATATTCCTGAAAAAGAACAGTTTTTTTCCTACTTTGTGGGTTTTGTTGGTTCTTTGAAGCACTGCTAAGAAGATATTAGCAGCAGCCTACAGAAAAGACCTTTCTGTTCCCATCAAGGTCTTTATGCTTTGATTTGATTGCTTAACAAGTTCAGCTGTTGTTTTTTCCTTATTTGTTTTTCTAAGTATAATACTGAAAGCAAGTATTCCTTTTTATGTGCTACCAAGTATATCTGTGTTGGGAGAAATAACCCCATAAATAAAATATCTTCTTTGCTTTACATTCGAGCAAGCACAACTAATTTATTGTGAACGGCTGAGTCTGGTATGAATGGACTACATTTCCCACAATCCTTTGCAAGTCATATTAATATTTGCCTTTGCCAAGACTGTGGACATTCTCACCCAGCGCCCCCGTTTACAGTACTCCAGTGGTTCTTCATACTTATCAGGGCTCCAGTCACAGGCTAAGTGTTAGCACTCTGGCCTGGTCTACTCTAAAGTCTAGAATTCTGCAAGGTCCTGTCTTGTCAGCATTGCCATTATATTTAATATCTATATGCAGTCACTATATACATATGTTTATTCAATCATATCACATGAACTATAGTTTCTGTGTGGAGATATTATGCCATAGGTGCTATTCTCAATCCCTGAAGGAGTACAGACATATATAATAATTAACTGCTTTGATAACGTAGCTCATTAGTCATCAGAATAAGGGCTAGCAGTAAATTATGCAAAAACAGAAGCCATGTTTATGTCAAGGGACTTCCAGTTGAAGGTGGCTGATGTGGCATCACCTGTTAAGTCAGAAGTCTGCTACCTAGGTGTGATCCTACATCAGCGTTTGTGCATTCTCAGATTAATAGTCTAGTCAAGAATGCATTTTACAAAATGAGGGTGGTATGCTGCCCAAGACCATATTTAGGGGATGAAGATTTTCATACAACTTTTCAAGCCCTACTGCAGCCATACCTTGACTACTATAATATAATTTAGCAGGGATTGCAAGCCTGCACAATAAAAGTACTATAGATGACAGACTACTGCATCAAAATGAATACTGAAACAATCTCACTATGATCACCTAAGAATATGCTGTGATACCTGCTAAAGGGCTATTAATTTAACAATAGTTAAAATGCTGCACACACTTTTGGCTACTTGCTTATCTCCGCTATAAAACATTCACTCTTTCAACTGTCTGCTCTGGGCATGTTCTCAAAACACAGAAGATCTCTAAAGGAGACCTTTGAATTGATATGGAAGGGCAGACTAGATACGACCTATGGTATTTTTCTGCAGTCGTGTTTCTATGTTTATTTTTTAAATGCTACCCCACCACCAAATTTAGGCAAAAAATAGTGTACTGTGGTGAACAGCGCCCTCCTGAGCTTATGGAAACGGATGAAAATCCTGAGGTTCAGCAGGATTTATGCCTATTTGAGAAACCAAGGAAGAAAGAGAGACTCTATTCCACAGAGCTGAGCATGGAGACCAGCCCAGAGCTGAGCATGGAGTCCTGCAGTCCTGATTGGGCACACCCTGTCCTGGGAAGGGGCGTGTCCAGGAGAGAACGTGGTTTTAAACCAGAGCATGGCTTTGCTAGTCAGAATGAGAATGGGATTGAGAGGAATGAGGAGAAGGAGAGGAGAAAGAAGGAGAAGAGGAAGAATGATTGGAAGTCCAGAAAACAGTATGCTGATACTTGGGAACCTGGCATTGGAAGGAGACCTGCAAAGTTTTATTCAGAGGCAGTGAGTAGAAGTCCCAAGGAGAGAGGACCTAGCCCTGAATTAGACAACCGTTGGAAGGCACAGCCCTGGGAAAGGAAGCCTTCAAGGCAGGCACAAGAAAGAAAACAATCATTACTCTGATACAATTAATCTAAGAGAGGAGAAAATAAACAGCCTTAAGCCAGAGGGAAAATGTATAGCTGATAGCAATTCCCTACCTCCCAAACAGCAGGCTGAATTGCTCCTACAGAGTTTTAAGCAGTTTTTAGAGTTGCAAGCTAGAAGACAGCTAGTGTTACCAGAAGCCAGTAATTCCATACAGCTTGAAGAGATAATACAAGATAATACAGACTTACCAGATTGTGAGAGCATGAATTGCACGGTCTGCTGTGTAGAGATGCCAAGCTGAAGGAAACTGTTTTTTTACCGTATGTGAATTGAATGCTACGGAGCTGTTGTATTGCCTTGCTGAGAAAGCTCTAATTATGTGCACCTGATTTTCCCCAGCACTGTGAAGGTAACAGTGGCTGAAAGAGGCTGCAGTGAAACTAACTGATCTCTTGGGGCAAAGTGAGTAATTTGCTGAGAAGTGAAAAGAAGCAGTTATACTTTAAGTTGCCTTTATCCTAAGTTTTCCTGTTAGCATTTGAAGCACCTAATTTGTTTGCATTTATTTGCCATGTGATGGAACAATATCCTTTACTATAATAAAAATACTGGAAACCTCATAACTACAACTCTTTATTTCGGAGCGAGAGGAGCAGGAACTACAATGCCCAGCATTCCCTGGATACAGGTTACTCTCCTTCCTCACGAAGCATCAGACCGCCGCTCCTGTCTTTAGCCCCAAGGCCGGGCAGGAGCGCCGCAGTACCCATTCTAATGCATTTTCACTTTATGTCCCAGGTTTATTGAATACATTGCCTGTGTATTACATGCATTAAATGACCTTAAAGAATTCAGAAAGTGTTTCAAATCTTGCTTATTTGAAGTGTTTTCATAGTTAGCTTGTGATGCCGGTTATAATGGTAATATTAGAAATTGTATAACTGTGTATCAATTGTAAGGTATAGCATGTACATTACAAATTGTAAATTTTCACTGTAACTCACTTTGAACCATGGTGACTAAGAGAGTAATCAAACTGCCCCACATTCGTGCGCTAAAAACTCAGAACTAATAAAACTTCCAACGAACCAAAAAACCGGTCTCTTCTAAACTGCTGCTGCTGGCAGCCTTTGAAGAACGCCGGCACAAACACACTTTGAAAACTAAAAGAGGACAAAAGAAATACTGATAATCAAATCTGAACATACAACTTATTCATATACTTGATAAAACGTGAATAAAAAACGTACAAATTCCATAAACTGGCTCCTTCTTCTGTACTGTAGTGAACAGCCATTCGGAGAATGCCGGCGTTTAGTTTTCAAAGTGTGTTTGTGCTGGCGTTCTTCAAAGGCTGTCAGCAGCAGCAGTTTAGAAGAGACTGTTTTTTTGGTTCGTTGGAAGTTTTATTAGTTCTGAGTTTTTAGCGCACGAATGTGGGGCGGTTTGATTGGTCACACATATCAAAATCTATTCATGCCTAACCTACGAAGCTCAAAGCCTATATTAATTTACTGTAAATAGTTGTAAATTTATTTGCTGTTATATTCTTTAACCCCAGTTATCCATGTTCCACTTCCTGTTATCTGTAAACTTGACATATGTTTTTATGCTTAAGTACAATGTTGTTAAAATGTAAACCGCACTGGTGATGAATAGCGCGGTATATAAAAACTACTAAATAAATAAATAAATAAAATACTTTTGAGTTATTTTATTAAGTTTTAAATAATGTGAGTCCTCTTGAATATATAAAGCTCACAATCGGACGTCCATGGTGTTCAGAGCCTCTTTCTGGTAGCGTTTTTTAGATTTCAATAAACACAGTATGTGGGTAAGGATATCCTTCACTGGTGCAATGGATGCATATTGTACGATCATATTGTTTTTTTTTTTTAAAGACGTTTATTTTCATTTTACAACAAACAAAAGTAACAACACACCAAAAGATACAAATACACACATACAATAAAGAAAACAACCCCAATTACCCCCCACCCCTATGCTTCTTCTCTAAACTAATAAGAGTCATCACACAAGCGCTTACACACAACAGTTATTGTACAGCAAACAAGCAGAAATGGTATTGATGATACAGGCTGATCCTATGGCAGAAATGTATACAAAAGTAAACAGCCAAGTGAGAGCAGTTAGCAGTGAGAACATAATCATGGAACACCTTCCTTTTAAACAAGCAGTGAAGGGCTTGAATGGAAGAGATTGACAGACGAGGTAGTTGCGCATAATTACAGTAAAATGGACATAATTCCACCTATCATTGAGGTTCAGATAGGAGCTAATTTCCAGTATTTCGTAATGAAGGAGATAGGAAATAGCTATGCCCAGTAAATGGGCCTCCTGAAAAAACACTAACTCAGAATAATCATGATTAAGAGAGCTAGGGATTGTCCCTCCTTGGAATGGACTATTGATGCCTTTTACAGTCAGTAATGATAACGTACATAAAGCAATGCCAAATAGTTAAACAATCTGAAAAAGAAACATAATAGCGCACAGAGGTACACAATGTCGCTCATAGTGCCATTAAATGACTGCAGAAACAACATGATAGGAATTAAACTAAGGAAAACCATGAAGCGCCCCTTATAACAAAATAAGCACCGGAGTGCCTAGAGAAGAAGCAAAACCCCAGAAATCACTGGCGGCCTGATGTCTGCGGGGAGAAACCCCAGAGAAGGCCTGAATTGAAACATAAATCCTACAGTGCTATACAGGTTCCGAAACTAACCAAGGATCTCATCGTGGAAAGAAAGGAGACCAATAAGGTATATATAAAGAGAAAGAAAGTCCAGGCAGTCTCCGTTTCAGACAGCGATCACCGCATCGGGCCATTCAAAATGGCGGACAGTTCCAGCGGATTCCATCCAAGCTGTTGGGTTAGCGCATCTGGTCTGCTTCTTTAGAAGCTAGAAATGTTGCTAGCAGATCAGGATCTTCGAAGGTACGAGTTTGGTTATGGAGAGTCACTCTGAGCTTCGCTGGATATAAGATGCCGAAGCGAGCCTGTAACTGTTGAAGTCTAGGTCGAAAAGCAAGGAGTCTCTTCCGACGGTCAGCTGTGGGCTTAGCCAAGTCAGGGAAGAAGGAGACTTTATGATTTTCAAACTCCAAATGACGATTCGCCCGGGCAGCATTTAGGATTTGCTCAACTTGCTGATATCTCAGTAGACGAAAAATGATGGGCCGGGGGGTCGTCCGATTGAGCGCCATGCTGGTAGGAACACGATGTGCTCGGTCAATTTCCAGATCTCTGTGAAAAGTAATCTTCAGCAAGGAGGGAAGAGTTTTGACCAGGAATTCTCTCATATCTCCTGCTTCCGCGCCCTCCGGTACACCAATGAGCCTTACATTGTTGCGACGGGCTCGATTATTGCTATCCTCTAACTCTTTTTGTAGATTCTGTATCTGACGCTCAGCCTCATCCAGTTTCACCAAGCGCACCACGTGCGAGTCGAGGACCCCCGCCATATTGTCCTGCCGTAATGAAAGACCTTCAAAACGATCCTGAAGCACACCAAAATCTTCTCTCATGGCTCGGAGCGCTTCTCCGTTAGACTGCACCAGTTCCTTCACACCACGTATTTCCTCCAAGATCTCCTGTTGCATTTCGGGGTTATCCCGAAATGGCACCATCTTTTGTGGGGAAGGCAGCTCTGTCTTGGAACGTTTTCCGTGTGAAGAAGAGGGAGATCCGAAGTCCAAGCGCGCTGGTTTATGGGCCGCCATCTCCCCCGAGGCACCCCGGTAAGTTCGGAGCAAAATATCAAGTTAAGGTAGGTATTAAGTCAGGATTCTGAGTAGGCCCCTCGGGAGCTTCAGCGCAAAGCGTCTAACCCGCTGGACATCAGGCTCCGCCCCCCTGTACGATCATATTGTAAACATTGCTCATTATATATGGATCAGTCTCAGTATCTATGGCACTGCTTGTGACATTAGCGTTCACTGCATGTTTGCAGGATGTACAAATAGGAGTTTTCTTTGAATGGGCTACTTTTTACCCCCATTAAGGGCACATATTATGGGTTCACCACACGCTCTTGCCACGTTCCTTCCCCTTTTTTTGTGGTCTCTTACGGTGTTTATTAAGATAATAGCACATATTTGTTTTGAATTTTAATGTAGCTTTTTAATACACATGTTTTCATATTTATTTTTTTTAATCATATTAGACTTGCCTTTATGCTAAGGTCATTCATAGAGGTGTCCTCAATAATCGCTACAGAGGTATTTATTCTCTTATTAATGTTGTTTGTCACAATCTACAAGCCCTCTCAGCCCTCTCTTTTATCTCCTTCTATTTCCCTTTTATTGTTCATGTTCATATAGTTTCTATTAAATGAGTTCTTAATGTTTTGTTAAATGATAATTTTACATATATGTGTTTATTGATCATTGATTTGATATTTTACTTACACTTTTTACCCTTTTACACGTAATATGTTTTTAACAGATAATGGATGTTTTTATGTGTCTCAGATTGTCATTGTAGCATCTGTCCTTTTAGTGTTATATTGTGACATATGTATTTATCAAATATTCAATTTTATGTATTTATGTTTTTAGTTTTATCTGCCTGATAAACCCCTGACGAAGTGGGTTGGCAATAAGATTATTTATTAAACTCTGTTTTTTCTATAATCACGTCTTGGACTGGGTTTGTTGTTACACGTGATTATTTGCCTTTTCGTGGTAATATCTTCATTTGAGCAATCTTATTGGTTAGTTTATTGGTTGTGTCATGCTGCCGCCCCAGAGGCCAAGGTTGGTATGGGCAGGTCAGATGGACATGAGAGTTTTTTTTATATATATTGAATTTGGTCTTTCTGCAAGAGGTCTTGGTAATGTTTCCAGGACCTACCGGGGGCCAAAGTTCAAGAGAACACACTAGCCAGAATGTAGGGAAAATAAGGCTTTATTCCCCTTTAAGCACAATGGTTCAAATTATGGGAGACTACTTCAACCAACTGAAAGAAACCTTGCTTCAGGCAACAAAAAGAAAATATATTCACACTTGCTTTGTTTAACTGTTGCTTCACAGTGCTAGGCATAAACAAACTTTACAGGCATTCGCTACTGTTCACTATTTTATGTTTCATGCACAGACCTTAGGCTACCTGCCTGACAGTAGCTACAGTCCATCGGGGTTTCAGGTGGGTCTTCGTTGAATTCCACCTGCATGGGCTGAGTATCAGACAGCTGTGAATCAGTGTCAGTAAACTCTTGGGGAGCGTACTGAGGTTTTTCATATAACACATTTACTAGCTTCCAATGTTCAGCATTCAAGTCAGGGCCTCGCCCATGTGAGTGTTTGTTATGGCAGTTACTTCCCCTTGCAGGCTGCCTTATGTTATACAGTCTTTTTACCAAGGGCTTGTGCCCTGTTTCATAAACAGTTTGATAGGGAGGATATACTCCAGTATCTTGTGTTTCCTGTCTTCTTAACTTATATTGCTTATCAGAATAAAAAGGTATTTTACCTTGTTTAGTTGAGTCCCACGGCCTGGTCCTGCTGTAGTTCAGCCTGTCTTGAGCAGTAGGCTTTTCACACTCCAGCTGGCCTTCATGCAGAGTCACCACTCTCTCACATTCACACCTTTTACCATTTGAATAAGGAATATTACCATTTGCAGCAAAGACTTCATCCTTGCTCAGATAATGCTCACTGTGTCTTGCATTTACTGCTGCCGGTTCTTCACACCAAACTCTGGGGTTTATTTCTCCCCTTGTGCCTTTCTTTCCAGTACCTCTCAACCAAGGACTCCTGGAACTCTGTGGCCTCGGATTCACTATGCCCTCCTGCCAGGAACTCCTTCCTCTCTGGTGCTCTGGACACTCCTTATGGTGCTCTCCTTCTTGGTTCCTTTCCAGAAGCTCTCTGTGGTGTGACTCTCCGTGGTCTGCTTTTCCTTGATAAGCCTCTTCTTGGTATGCCTCCTTTTGGTAGGCCTTCCTTGGTATGCCTCCCCTTGGTCTCTCTCTCCCTGGTCTCTCTCTAACTTGTCCTAGTTCCTCCTTTTCAAGTTCCCAGCCTTTCTTCAGGGGAACTCCCCCTTTTCTCCATTGGCTGTTAGGTTGCATTACCTCATCAGCTCTGAGGTGCAGTTCTCCGGGCCTTGGAAGGTCACTCCTGCTCCCTCTATTGGGCTCCTCATAATATTGCAGCTGAGGATAAAATCTTTTTTCAGGATTTAAAACCCTTTTTTCTTCATGAATAGGCTCTGCGGTACCACAGTTGATATAGAAAACATTTTGATTTTGAGGGGTCTACATTTAAACTCCATGATCAGTGCTTATTTATGTGCCGGCCATGACATTTGAAATTGAAACTAGATATTAATGTTGGAACTCAGATATCCTCTGGCGCTGATTATCTGGGTTCAGCACCATCACTATCCAGATAATGAAACCACATACTGTTAGGACAACCCTTTTTATGACCTATCTTTATGCAGCCACTATCCAGATAAGTGCTGGCACCACCGTTGTCCTTATCACAGACTACTCAAGCACTCTCTGGACAGTGCTTTAGTAGAAAGATTAAGAAGAGATCAAACCTAAGCTTTCTTTAGAAGCTCAGATGACAAGACTTCGACTTTCATACTTTGGACACATCATGCGAAGAGAGAGATCATTAGAGAAAGACATTATGCTTGGCAAGATAGAAGGTCAAGGCAAAAGAGGAAGACCAGCAATGAGATAGATCGATGCAATAACAGCAGCTACAGGTACCAGTCTGTCAACAATGAGCCATCTGACTGAAGACCAAACACAATTTAGGACAATTATCCAGAGGGTCGCCATGAGTTGACACCGACTCTACGGCACTTAACAACAACAACAATATTTAGCAGTGAGATGCTTCTTTGCTCAGACTTCTTGGAGTGGAATTTGCTTGTGTTCTTTTTATATGCTAAGCTTTCCTATTAATGTGGGTTAATAGCAAGTTATATTGCATTTTTCTTTTACATTTTGTGTTTTTTGATATCATATATGTTTATGGCTTGTTGTTTCTTTATAATGTGTGCAATATATATCAGAAATATAAATAATACATTTAAAGAATCTTGCTGATAGGCATCTGCTACTGAAACAAGAGGACTCCAAGTATCAAGAGCGGCATGAAGACCCGATGATACTAAAAGAGGGACAAAAGACACCAACAGTAAGATGAAGATTCCAATCAATTGTGAGAGGAGCAAAACAGCAGCAGCATTGACAGGAACATCCCAAGACAATGCAACAAGTTTGGGCACTGATGTTCAGTGAGTGAGCAAGGAGTTTGCCCTCCAAATGATTTGGTCACTGGGCATCAACATTCTATGTGTTGTCAATACTTAAGGCCCCCTAAGGTACTTGGGTGCATGAAATTGGTTAGGTGCGGATGAATTGAAGGAAATATCGATACATCGGGAAGATGTATTACAACTATTAGATAAACTGAAGAGGAGTAAATCACTTGGGCTGGATGGTATACATCCAAGGGTTTTGAAAGAACTGAAATATGAGATTGCAGACCTGTTATTAGTAATCTGTGAACTATCATTAAAATAATCTCTAATACCTGAAGATCGGAGGATCGCCAATGTAGCACCAATTTTTAAAAAGGGCTCCAGGAGTGATCCGGGAAACTACAGACCAGTGAGCCTGATGTCAGTACTGGGAAAAATGGTAGAAACCATCAAAAAGAATAAAATTACTGAGCATGTAGATAGTCATGGCCTAATGGGAGGTAGCCAACATGGTTTGAGACAAGGAAGACTTTGTCTTACTAATCTGTTATGTTTTTTGAAGGTGTGAATAAAAAGGTGGACAAAGGTGAGTCGGTTGATATAGTGTATCTGGACTGTCAGAAAGCCTTTGACAAGGTCCCTCATCAGAGACTTTTGGCAAAACTAAAGAGTCATGGTATAGGAGGCAGTGTACTACTGTGGATTAGGAACTGGTTAAAAGATAGAAAGCAGAGCGTAGGGCTAAATGGCCAATTTTCCCAATGGAGAAAGGTGAATAGTGGTGTACCCCAGGGATCTGTGCTGGGTCCGCTGCTTTTTGCATATTTATAAATGACCTGGAAAGTGGAATAACGAGTGAGGTTATCAAATTTGCAGATGACACAAAACTATTTGTTAAAATCCAAGAGGATTGTGGAAAATTGCAAGAGGATCTGGATAAATTGGAAGACTGGGCATCAAAATGGAAGATGAAATTTAATGTGGACAAGTGCAAAGTTATGCACCTAGGGAAGAACAACCCAAACCATGATTACACGATGCAAGGTTCCACATTAGGAACCACCACCCAGGAAAAAGATTTAGGCGTCATTGTGGATAGAATGTTAAAACCCTCGGGCCAGTGTGCAGCGGCGGCCAAGAGAGCAAATAGAATGCTAGGTATCATAAGGAAAGGAATGGAAAATAAAACAAATGATATTATAATGCCTCTATATCGTTCCATGGTGAGACCGCACCTTGAATATTGTGTGCAATTCTGGTCGCCGTATCTTAAAAAGGATATAGCGTTATTAGAAAAGGTTCAGAGAAAAGCCACCAAAATGGTAAAGGGGATGGATGGATACTCCTATGAAGAAAGACTAAAAAGGTTAGGGCTCTTTAACCTGGAAAAAAGATGGCTGAGGGGAGATATGATAGAAGTCTATAAATTAATGAAGGGAGTGAAACGGGTAAACGTAGTTCGATTGTTTACTTTATCAGAATATAGAAAGACTAGGGGACATGCAATGAAGCTACAGGGTAAACTATTTAACACTAATAAAAAAAATATTTTTCCACTCAACTTGTAATCAAACTCTGGAATTTATTACCGGAGGATGTAGTAAAGGCTGTTAGTGTAGCTGGGTTTAAAAAAGGTTTGGACAGGTTCCTGGAGGAAACCTCCATAAACCATTATTAAGAAGGGACCCATGATATCAATGCTTGACCCAGTACAAGCATTGTGGAACATGTGTCTTTTGGGGAAACTGCTAGGTACGTATGACCTAGATTGGCCACTGTTGGAAACAGGATACTGGGCTTGATGGACCTTGGTCTGACCCAGTATGGCATATCTTATGTTCTTATGTTCTTAATTGAACCCTGATCACATGGGTAAGAGGCTGCTGCTCTATTAGTCTACTCCTGCACTCTACAAAAGATGGTATATTAATTTCTAACTCTACCTGCTCCTAATTTACCCCCTTGCCTTTGGCCACAAATCAGTTGTGCCCTCAACACCACCTCACCCTCTCCCCTTGCACTGGCTGCTGCTTTTGGCATAGGCTTAGCCATATTATAGGGGCCTCAATCAGACCATTTTCAGTCCAACACCCACCAATCAGCCCATTTCCAGTCCTATTTGAGCCCCCATCAGCCCATTGCCAGTCCAATCCCCCCATCAGCCCATTTATAGTCCATTCCCCCATCAGCTCATTTCCAATTCTAGCCCCGCATCAGCTATTTTCAGTCCTATCCTAGCCCCCATCAACCCATTTCCAGTCCAACCCCCCTCCCCCATCAGCCCATTTCCAGTCCCAGACTCCATCTGCCATTTCCAGTCCTATCCTAGCCCCCAATCAGCCTATTTCCAGTCCTATTCTAGCTCCCACCAGCCCATTTCCAGTCCCAGCCCCCACATCAGCCCATTTCTAGTCCACCCCCCATCAGCCCATTTCCATCCTAGCCCTGCTATCAGCCATTTTCAATCCTATCCTAGTCCCCATCAATCCATTTCCAGTCCAAGTCCTCCCATCAGCCCATTTCAAGTCCTAGCCCCCCATCAACTCTTTTCCAGTCTTATCCTAGTCCTCCCCCTCCCCGAAGAGTCCCACACTTGTCTGACCATTTTCAGAGGGAGCCAAGGAGGCCCAAAGCCCTGGCTTACCTCTGCACATCTGCCAGAATGAAGAGTGATGTATTCCTTCACTCCGGTAGCCATATTCTCGTGAAGCCCACTGGCACCGAAAGTTAAAGAGCATTTCCTGTTTCCCAGCACTCAGCGCGCTTCGTGAGAACACAGCTGCCAGAGTGAAGGAACATACCGGTCTTCATTCCAGCTGTTGTGCAGAGGTGAGCCAGGGCCTCAGGCCTCCCCAGCTCCCTCTGAAGCCGACCCTGCAAACTAACCACGTGCGACATGAAGTTGTCGTGGGGCCCCCTGAAGCACGGGTCCCTGTGTGAGCAACATCATTGCACAATGGGGGGCCAGCCCTGCCTCAAACATATAAAACTTTTCAGGACACTGAATTACATTTTCAGACTTCCAACCCGTGGACTGCAATAATCTGTATGTGATGTATAAAACTCTATATGTTCAAAGGAATCGGACAGATACAGTTGCTTCTTTTGTGATGTCCTTGTGTAGTTACTGTTACATATTTGCCAAAAGGATCCAGTGCAGAGCAGACAAGCTTATCTCTGAGTTTCAGCTATCTAGATTATGCTACAGTGATCCTCTTATCCTTGAAATGCTTTTCAGAAGAGAGAACTGAAGTGTACAGATAAGATTGGGCTTGTTCCTTTCGTTTTCATTTTTGAGTAAGTAAAATCTGCTAGATTGTTTACACCTTTCACTATGCAACTAATCAGATAGACTCTTGCTAAAAATCTTTTCTTTTATCTATCATTTGTTTCTCAAGTTCCTCATCTTCTGAACTTGCCTTTGGATTCTGACCCCCTTCGTCTCCTGTTCACCTCCTCTGTGTTTCCTTACCATTCCCCTAGATATATCCTAGTCCCCACTTGTTGTGTTGTCTGTCTTGACTGTTGTGTTGTCTGAGCGGGGGCTGTCCATTGCATGTCTCTGTACAGTGGTGCATATGCCTTGTAGTGCTATGCAAATAAGTAGTAATAGTAGTAATAAACATTTAATACAAAGAAATGGACTAATTTGGTGATTATTCTGTAAGTTCCTTTCATGTTGGCTTTGAAAATGCAGTCATTTATTTTATATGTTGGCATTCCATAAATCGTGGTGCTAAATTTCCACATTCCAATTGTTTTAGTAAGTATAGAAATGGAGCTTATCTTGGATTACTTTGTAGTCTAAATTTTAAGTGGGGCTATTCGAAGAGGTTAATGTGGTCAGCAGGTCATTAAACCCTCTATCCGGGATATTCAGCGACACTAAATATCTCTGGGGGGTGATCCAGGGGCGGCATCCAGTGGTAACTGAGCAGCGGCGATATTGAACCATGGTAGTGAAAGTAAGGCATAGTAAAGGCTGGCGTAACATTCGCCGCAGAAGCTAACCGGGCTGCGGCTGAATATCGCCGCAGCCCAGTTAGCTCCCTGCCAATCCGGGAAACCTAGATATTCAATGCCAGAGTTGGACATCATCCCTGTATTGAATATCCAGGTTTAAGTTTCAGCCACATGAGAATGGCTGTCTGCCATCGCTGAAAATCTGCACCAAATTTGTATCTCTGTCATTAAGCCATACATGAAATTGTGAACATGTATCTTGTGTGCATCCTCTATAGGTTTCTTTCAGAGTAGTATATTGATTTGAAAGTAGTATATTGATTGAAATCTGTGACATGTATACATCTAGTGCCATAGTGGTCCCTATTTGCTGAATAAAAGTATCTTTGAATTTAAAATATATTTTCTTCATTGTATTCTATGCTAGTTAACAGATGGAATTTGCAGATTAGTAACTCTTTTGGACAACGCAGCAGTTTCTTGTGGTAGATTGGTGTATAACGATTAAATGTCTGATGCAACCAGGAAAAGTCTGTACTATCTGGTGTACTTGCATCAAGGATGTCAATGATGTAAGATAAATCGCAAACATAGGAGGCAACTTTGGGGATAAAGAGTCTTATAAAAACACAATTGTTCCAACAAAGAAACAATAGCCAATGTAAGAAATATTTTTGAACTAACTTAATATATCTCTGACTAGCTTTCAAATGTTATCCTCCCTCTCTGATCTGATGAAGAGAGAATAACCCTGGAAAGCTTAATAAATAAACATAAAATGAGAACAGAATATATTATGATACCTTCTTATTGGACTAGGGGCTTTTTTTACTAAAGTACACTATGGTTTTGCACTCAACGAGCGTTTGGCTTGAGAGTTATTGTGTGCTAAGTTCAAAGCCCCTGCAGTAAGTGTTGGGGGCATGAGCAGTTAACCACCAGTTAATGATAAGATGGAGCTATTACCATGATCCAAGTCAACTCATGACATTGCAGAGAAAATCTATTCAAGAATACTCTGGTAAAATGCAGTTAAATTGTTTCATATTACAGGAGCTCTAAAAGGCTTAGCTGGCAATTTACATGTGCAAAAAAACTAGTTGAAATGTATAAAGGGGCATAAACATGTAGGAGTGATTTTAGAAAAGATTTATATGTACATATCCATAGCATACTCTTTCTCTCTTTTGTCACTGCACACATCGACTATTGTAATGTGACTCTTGCTGGCCTTCCCCAATATCATCTCCAACTACTCCAGAACACTGCTGCTCATATTCTCACCCACACCACATGCTCTGATCATGTTACCTCCCTGCTCAGTCATCTCCACTGGCTTCCAAACAAATTCTGTATTCAATTTAAAATACTCACACTGGTCCACAAATTAATTCACACTGGCACCTTCCCCCCCCCCCCCGTACCTCTCAGAGCTCATTCACCTTCCACGCCCCCCCCCTGAATCCCAAGCTCATTCACCTTCTGTGCCCCCCCCATCCTGAGCTCATTATCCTTCTGCCCCCCCACATCCTGAGCTCATTCACCTTGTGCCCCCTCCCGCATCCTCTGCTCCATTTACACCAATCGTTTGCACCTTCCCTCCGCCTCTCAAGCTCAGCTGGAAACTGTCCACAACTCTGCATTTTTCTTCCTTAGCCCTGCCCTCTGGAACTCCCTTCTACTTGGAACCCTCCTACAATAAGTTCAAATCCACGAGAAAGATCTTTCTGTTTCACGATGCCTTCAATCTCCCTTCAACCTCCCTCTTCCAGAGCTGAATCTGTATTCCTCCTCTTTATCCTTTCTCCCCCTTTTCTCCATTCTCCTGCTTCTCCATCTCTGTCATCCTTTATTGTAAGTTTGAACTGGATGCAAAAATGGATAGGGAGCCAGTGAAATGACTTGAGAAGAGGGGTTACAGGAGCATAGCTCTGTACCTTTTCTAATTCTGCTATATCCTTTTTAAGATAGGAGATCAGAATTGCACACAATATTCAAGGTGTAGTTGCACCATGGAATGATACAGAGGCATTATAATATCCTTTGTTTTATTCTCCCATTCCTTTCCTTATGATTCCTAGCATTCTATTTGCCTTCTTGGCCGCTGCTGCATACGGGGTGGAGGGTTTCAACATATTATCCATGATGACGTCTAAATCTTTTTCCTGGGTGGTTGTTCCTAATGTGGAACCTTGCATCGTGTAACCATAGTTTGGGTTGTTCTTTCCTAGGTGCATAACTTTGCACTTGTCCACATTAAATTTCATCTGCCATTTGAACATCCAATATTCCAATTTTTCAAGGTCTTCGTGCGATTTTTCACTATCCTCTGGGTTTTAACAAATTTGAATCATTTTATGTCATCTGCAAATTTGATTATCTCACTTGTTCCCATTTCCAGGTGTTAAAAAGCAGCAGACCCATCACAGATCCCTGGGATACTCCACTATTCACCTTTCTCCATTGGGAAAATTGGCAGTTTAGCCCTTCCCTCTGCTTTCTGCCTTTTAACTAGATCCTTATCCACAATGGTACACTGCCTCCTATCCCATGATTATTTAATTTTGCCAAGAGTCTCTCATGAGGGACCTTGTCAAAGGTTTTCTGAAAATCCAGATACACTATATCGACTGGCTCACCTTTGTCTACCTATTTTATTTACACCTTCAAAAAATTTAACTGATTAGTAAGACAAGACCTTCCTTGGCTAAAGCCATGTTAGCTTTCTCCCATTAAACCATGACAATTAAACAAATGATTTTATAAAAGCAACCAAACTAACTAATAACAGAGCCTTCTCACATGCGGCCCCCATCATTTGGAACTCCATCCCAGAGGACCTAAGATCTACAACAGAAATTATAGAATTCCGCAAAAAACTGAAAACCTACCTCTTTGCCATGCACTACAACAACATTAATAATCCACTAATCATCCCAGAAAAAGGCTAAATAACACCCAACTGAGAAAAGCTAAACTCAATCTGAGTAAAGCTAAACCGCATAATTTAACAGATTTACACCCCCTTGTAAATAACCATGATTTAAATCTAAGGAACCTACAAACCTGTATCTGTACATAGTTCTTAAATTGTAAATTGTTCTTGTTCTGTTATGTATTTAACCATTACATTGTTCTGTTACGTATTTAACTATTACATTGTTTACTGTCAAAAAATTGTTCCATGTAAAACAAGCCCTTGCTTTGTTGACTGTTGTTCAATTGTAAGCCGCATTTGAACTCTGGAAGATGCGGGATATAAATGATTGTTAAATAAATAAATAAAATAAATAAATAAATAAATAACTGACATTCCTTTCCTCCTTTGTTTTCTGCAGCAAAATGTTGTATTGTACGCCGCCCTCATACCGTACTTTTGTTTGGGGCAGTATATCAAGTGAATAATAAAGATAAAGCATGTAGAGATTGCAAGGAGGCATGTTGTGGGTGAACTTTTAAAATACACTTGTATTCCCTTGCAAAAGGAGCTCTTGTGGAGGAGTAGCCTATTGGTTAGAGCAACTGTCTACTACCCAAAAGATCAAGGGTTTGAGTCCCACTGGTACTCCTTGTGACCTTGAGTAAGTCACTTCACCCTCTATTGTTTCAAAAGAAAAGGCCTGGCAGTCTACTTCTGGTGATATGTTGCCAAGAAAACCCCAAATCAGCCCCCCCCCCCCAAAAAAAAACAAACCCTTGTAAAATGAGAACTGTACACAATTTTTTTAAATTCCCTTTTGGCATTTTACACCTCTTCCAAATTTATTTATTTATTTAACAAGCATTTCTATAGCGCTCTTTCCCATAGTTCAAGTGCGGTTTACAGAGAACAATAGTTTATAAGGTATGGAGGGGTTCATACCTAGTCGTTTTACATATAACAATTGTAACTTTTGCAGGTAACAGTATAACTAAATGCATACAAAACAATTTTCAATATTACAATTCTTACAATACGGGTTACATTCCAAAGGATCAGTTTGGGATGTGAACCAACTATTTACATTAGTATATTATTACATTATTAGGGTGCATAAAGGTCAACATTTGCAGGTATAATAATTGTCAGGGATAGTTTTAGTCTGCATATGTGGTATAACACTTTGTAGTATAAAATGTTAACCTGTGTCTCTTTGCTTATCTTGTTTATTTTGTGTAGTATAGTGTAAGGTAAATAGATGAGTTTATAGTTTTTTACGAAATTCCTTTAAGTCTGTTAACAGGCGTATTTCGCCTGGTAGTTCATTCCAGAGAATAGGGGCTGAGTGAGAGAACACCCTATTATTGGTGTGTTTTTTGGCTTTAGTATATTCTCTTGGTATTGCTATTTTGTTTGTGTTTCTACTCCTTTGTGTACGTTTTGGTATTTCTATGTTGATTAGTTTGTTAAGGGTAGATGGTGCAAGATTGTTGACTAATTTAAAGGTAGTCACAAGTATCTTATATTTTATTCTACTGAGGATTGGTAGCCAATGTAATTTAGCTAAAATAGGTGTTATATGTTTGATAGTTCTTACTTTCAATATAATTCTCGCTGCTACATTTTGCATTAATTGAATCTTTTTAAGGTTTTGTTTCGTAATACCTTGGAGTATAATGTTTGCAAAATCAAAGTGGGGTGTTATGATTGCTTGGACTATGGTTATGAAGTCTTGTAAATGAATCAACGGACGTATTTGTTTCAAAGTCTTGAGTTTAAGGTGTGTGATTTTTGTTAGGTTTTTTATGTGTGAGTCCATAGTGAGTTTATTGTCCAGTATCACACCTAGATATTTTACTTCATTCTTTGTTTTAATCTCATGTTTATTTAGAATGATGGAGCTTGGTGGTGTGTAGGTTTGATTCTTAGTGACATATAGAACATCAGTTTTTGCAAAGTTGATGTGTAGGTTATGTGAGTTGAGCCATATTGTAATTTCATTAAAACATTCAGTTATTAGTTGTAGTGGTGGGTTTGGGATCCTGAATGGGAGGTAAAACATTATATCATCGGCGTATATATGGTAGTGGATGCCAAGACGTTTAAAAATGTTGCAGAGTGGTTGTAGGTAAATATTGAACAACAGTGCGGAGAGAGCGGATCCTTGTGGAAGACCCTGTTCTTGCTTAAATGTGTCTGAGGTTTGGTTGAAAATTCTTACTGTTTGAGTCCTATTTGATAGATATGATTTAAACCAATTATATACTGTGGAGGTGAGTCCAATTTGTTGGAGTCTATGTAGCATCATTGTGTGATTGACACTGTCAAATGCCGCAGAGATGTCTAGAAAAATTAATATGAATGCTTTTTTGGTGTCATCTATTCCTCGTATTAGTGTGTCAAATAGGACTGTTAGCAACGTTTCTACTCCGTGAAATGGGCGAAATCCATATTGGTGTTCGTCGAGGGGGGTCGATGTGTCAACAAATTCTTGCAATTGTGTTTGAATTACTTTTTCAATTAGTTTAGCCATAAAGGGAATACTTGAAATGGTCGGTAAGAGTTTGGAGATGATTTGTCAAGGGAGTTGTTTTTAAGGATCGGGTCGTATTTGAACATGTTTAAGAGATGGTGGTAAATAGCCTTTTTTTAATGATAGATTAACCATTGGTAGAATGAAAGGGGCTAGTGTTGGAAGTGTCTTTTTTATCCAGTCTACTGGGCATGGGTCTAGATAGGAAGTTGTTGTGTTGATGTTAGAAATTAAGGATTTGAGTGTGTTCTTTGATATTTGGTTGAATTCAGACCAGGTATCTGTCTTGTTTGAATTTGTACAAAGATGTGTTGTTGGAGGTATCATTTGGGGTTTTGTTTTGTTCATGTAGTAATTTGCTAGAGTTTGCGGGGGAATATCAATGGTAATTTCATTTTAATTGTATGTTTTATTTGTTAGATTTTGTATTATACTGAACAATTCTCTTGGTCTATTAATAGATTTAGCTAATAGGTTGGAGTGGTAAGTTCTCTTAGCGCTATCCGTTGTCTCCTTATATATATTGAGTATGTTTATATATTTTTCATAGTTTATTAGTGATTTTGTCCGTCTCCATTTTTGTTCTTCTTTTCTTAGTTTTCTTTTCAATTGTTTAAGTGTGCTATTAAACCAGGGGTTGTCTTTGTGTTTGGATTTATTGTCTTTACCATTAGGGTATAATGAGGTTAATTTTCGTTCAGCAGCATTAGAGATTGTATTCTTCCAATTGTTGATTGATTCTTCAAGATTTGTTGGTGTGAGTGGTAAATATGGAATTATTTGATCTAGAAATTCTTCTTCATTGAACTTTTTGAATCTATTAATTGGAGAATATTGTGGGTTTTTTGTATGGTTGTTGTCAGTGATGGTAATACTAAATTTTAGGAGGTGGTGGTCTGACCATGGGACCGGTATCAGTTTAAGTAATTCAGGATTGAATAGGCGATGAAGGGAGTTTGGTAGGAAGACAAGGTCTAGTGTATTTCCTTTGCTATGTGTTTTTTAAATCTATTATTTGGTGAAAGTCCATTTCGGTTATAGTATCTAGGAATTGAGTTGCAAGACATTGGGTATTGAGGGGAGGTTAAAGTCTCCCATTAGAATTACTGGGTTTGTGTCTGTGGAGGAGCCTAGTAATTCAATTAAAGTGTCTGTGTTGTCTGGATTTTGTTCTGGTGGTCTATATACTAGGCATAGCCTTATGTTTTTAATTTTTAATATGAGAGAGTCCATATGATCAATGTTGCAGGAGGATAAGAGTTTTGCATTGAGAGCTTTTTTTTATTATTATGAGTACACCTCCACCTCTTTTATGGATTCTGTGGGTATTGAAGATCTCATATTCTCCTGTCTTTAATTGGTTGATGTAAACTGAATCAGTGTCTGTGAGCCAGGTTTCTGTTACACAAACTATGTCCGGTTTATGATCATTGAGAATATCTGTAAAAATTGGAAGTTTATTTCTCATTGATCTTGCATTGATGTGCTTAAGTGTGAACTAACTGTTTTCTTGGGTCCTGATTTGTCAAAGAAAGAGTGAGGTTGCATTTGTGTTAACCGGGTAAGGTGGACACGTCGCCTCTCGCCCCTCCCCAGTCCCCCCCCCCTCTTTCATTTTTCTCCAAAGACTAATTCAAAACAAACACATGACAACAATCTTGGACTTAAACTGGTCGCAGCTTTAATAACCTTTTAACAAACCAACCAATACAAATCAACACATTATAACTCCCCCCCCCAAGCAGAGCGAACCCTCACCTGCCATGTTAGTAGCAAGGTGACGCCGCATCCGCTTCCCCCGGGCACAGGCCCGACATTTTTGCACGCCCTCCCTCTTCCGGCTTCGCCATGTTATTAGCAAAAGCCTGAGGGATTAACCGGGTCGGGGGTACCCCACCCCCGCCCTCATGCTTGCCACCGGCTCCGGACCCCGGAAACCTCCGGGATCCCGCCAAAGCCCCCCCCCCAGCTGCAACAACCCACTACCCCCCAACAGCAAGCGTCCACAAGCAAGGGTGGGTGGGCGGGACATCAGGCGCCTCCAGCCTCAACCCAGCAACTGCCGGAGCAGCGCTGAGTCCCCGCACCACCCCCCTCCCGCTGCCGAGGTCCCAGCCCTCTCATTGGCTCCCGAGCATTTGAAACGCTGAGGGGAGCCAATGAGACCGCCAGAGCACGCGAGACACCGACCGAGCCGCGCGCCACCGTAAAACGGGGGGGGGGGGGCGAACGGACTGCTGCCCCCCGGTTAGAAGCGGCCACGCGGACGAGGGCCTGCGGCCTTACGATAACCGGGTAAGGCGGACACGTCGCCTCTCGCCCCTCCCCAGTCCCCCCCCTCTTTCATTTTTCTCCAAAGACTAATTCAAAACAAACACATGACAACAATCTTGGACTTAAACTGGTCGCAGCTTTAATAACCTTTTAACAAACCAACCAATACAAATCAACACATTATAACTCCCCCCCCCAAGCAGAGCGAGCCCTCACCCGCCATGTTAGTAGCAAGGTGACGCCGCATCCGCTTCCCCCGGGCACAGGCCCGACATTTTTCCATGCCCTCCCTCTTCCGGCTTCGCCATGTTATTAGCAAAAGCCTGAGGGATTAACCGGGTCAGGGGTACCCCACCCCCGCCCTCATGCTTGCCACCGGCTCCGGACCCCGGAAACCTCCCGGATCCCGCCACCGGCTCAGGTCAGCCACGACGCCTAAGTGTGAACTAACTGTTTTCTTTAGTCCTGATTTGTCAAAGAAAGAGTGAGGTTGCATTTGTGTTTATCATTCTGGCCTTATGAACCACCACAAAATGCTAAATAAAATGAGGTTTTGAACTCATTTCCTTGCATGTGTAATTTTGGAGACTCCTGCACTTATAACACTGGTCAACAAATTTTTACAAAAGTCATGTTACTGAAATAAAAATAATCAATTCTTATCAATTTTTATATGATGAAAACGAATATGACAGTGAAATTGCAAAGTTGGCTCTAGTTTTTTTGTAATCTACAAGAATTAATGTTTACATCATGAAATGTATGTCAATAGTAAATATAATAGGCCTTCGGTTAACACCTGTAAAAATTTAGTTCTTAGATTTTTTTCGCCTGTCTCTTGTACAGCTGTTCGGGAGCTTCTCTACGGAGTGTCCAGCAGTAGTCAGCTAGCATTGTAGTGGACCATTTTCCCTGGTATCTTTGCTCCATCGTTGCAATATCCTGGTGAAAATGTTTGCGCTGTTCATCACTAACCATACCACAGTTGTCAGGAAAGAAATCGAGATGGGAATCAAGGAAATGGATCTTTAGAGACATATTGCAGCCACGTTTCTGATACTGCATCAGCATGTCTTCTACTAGTTCCTTGTAGTTTTCTGCCCTAACATTCCCGAGAAAGTTTGTTGACACTAGGTGAAAAGCATTCCATGCTTGTTTCGCATCACCCTGCAGCAAGTTGTTGAACCGGTCATCTTTGAAGAGCTCTTGAATCTGAGGACCCACAAAAACTCCCTCTTTAATCTTTGCTTCACTGAGTCGAGGGAATTTTTCATGCAGGTATCGGAAAGCTGGCAAAGTGCAGTCCATGGCTTTCACAAAGTTTTTCATCAAACCTAGTTTGATGTGAAGGGGTGGTAGCAGGATTTGGTGAGCCTCAACTGGAGCTGGGTGATGGATATTCTTCTTTCCAACTGTTACATTTTGTCTGTGATTCCATTCCTTCCGCAAGTAGTGCCAATCCCTTGCTTGGCTATCCCACTCACATAAGAAACACATGTATTTTATATATCCCTGCTGCAGTCCCATTAAAAGGGCAACTATCTTCAAGTCACCACAGAGGTGCCAGCTGTACTTGTTATAGTTAATGGAAGTCAGTAGATGCTTTAAGTTATCGTATGTCTCTTTCATGTGGACGGCATGCGCTACTGGAATAGATGGAAGACGGTTTCCATTGTTCAAAAGCACAGTCTTCAGACTCAGTTTCGAAGAGTCTATAAATAGTCTCCAGTCTTGTGGGTCATGAGTGATTTTTAAGGCATTCATGAGGCTTTCAGTATCGGAAGAGAATACCAGATTACTTTCCTTTCCGACTACGTATAGTACACTGCTGACGTCAGATGGCTTCAGCAGCCGTCTGGCAGTAGTATTGCATTGCATCAGAAAATGATGCAATCAACTCTGGATGATGTGTGCATACTGGTATTATGCAATGTGATGCAATATTATTCAAAGCTTATTCGGGATGTTGTTGATGTCTTACTGGATAAATTTACACAGTGAAACATCAAAAATGAACTACATGTAATATCTTCAAAACAAGAGCTAATAATTTTTTTTAATGTTATATTTGTGTTCAGCTCACCAAGTTACTACAGATTAGGGCCTTTTATTTATTTATTTCTCTTATATACCACGCTATTCTGCATCAGTGCAGTTTACATTGAACTAACTGAAATTACATTGAACAGGGCATTATAACTTGGAGATAACTATTTTACAGGGAACATGGGCTATGGAGGGTTAAGTGGCTTGCCCAAGACCACAAGGAGCACCTGTGGGACTAGAAACCACAGTCCTTCCAGCCCAAGGTTGCTGTCCTCTAGTGGGATTTGAACCCCTGACCTTCTGGCCTGAAGTACCTTGCCCCAACCACTAGGCCACTCCTCCACTCCTCCATGATTTCAATGTTGACCAGTGTAATTAGCAACACTTACATATGCAAGCTGCAAAATCCACACTTAGCATGTTTCATACAATAATAGACTTTGCATATATTTTATTTTTTTTAATAACATGAATGTTATCGCTGTATGTGTACAGCCCTAAAATTTTCATTTCATTTTGTTTATTTTTATTTTTTTGTTTCATAATGTAACTGCATAATAATGTGCACCCTTTTCGGGTGCGTACTATTGACAGGAAACAGTAAAAGACAACAGTCAGCATTTCCTGTTTCACAGATCCTGACTTTCATTTGGAATGAAAGCAAATCCCTAGCAATTGCATGTGGACTCCTGTTTGTCCTTATACATATTTTACAGAAGACTCTATACTAAATATATCTGGTAACACTTTAGAAATGCTATGTTGTAGTAGTACGTAGTAGGCAACATACTTGTTTGGGCAGCTACAAAATAACATGTGTACAATTAATTTACACAGTAACTGTCATACCAGCACAGTAATAACTACCGTGGCCCCGTACTAACTGCTTACGGCACATTAACATTTTTGGTAACGGTTAGTGCACTTTAGTACAATGGCTCCAAAGCAACTTTCTGGAGCCAGCAAAACCTGGCACGGATATGTTTTGGCATGAAACATGCATCAGGGCTTTGCATGTTCTGACGTGTCTGTCCCATACTTGCTAAATTTTGCTATAGCTTTGCTGTAGTTCCTAAAATCACCTTTACTGGCTGTGTATCTATCCTTTGGTACTGCGTTGCTCTTCTGCTTCTGTGATTGCGTCACCTCCGCCTTCTATGACGTCTATTCCTAGGTACTCACAAATTGTAAATTTAGATATTTAATCACCAGATCATCAGATATATTTTGAGGGTACAAAAAAGCCTCCAGTGTTTATCGGTACTAATGCTAGTTACCTTTTCCGGTGGAATCAAACATGTATGTTTATATCACTTAGGAGTCGCTAACACAGAAACGACACAAAAACTGAGTGTGGGATGCAAGACAAGCTAGGAGAGTGGTGAAAAAGTACTGGGGGCATGGTGTTTTCTGGTGTTTATCAACTAACACCTAGTTTAATTGCTTTGCACTGGGTGTGATTTACTGGTGTTTACCAAGTTAAAGCTTAAAATCAGAAGTTGTATCTATAAATCCCAAGTTCCCAGCACAGCAATAACTGAAGACGTTGCGTTAATTCATGTCTCCTTTTCTCTCTGTATTGTTCATTTATTTTAAACACTTGTTATGTACTCAGTGCAAGCTGAGGGAAGCAAGAGTAATTCTAGAGATACTTCTGAATCTCATTCTGAAACATTTTCTTTCTTTGGTAGGCCAGCAAATGTGGTCGATTATTTATATATGAGAAATATCTCAATTAAGAAATAACTTTATAATACGCATGGAGTATGTGATTAGCTTTAGTTTTCAAAAGTGCCTAATTGTTGGTCATATTTTTCCTTGTGTAGGTGATAAACCACCGTTCCTAGGGATTTGTGAGGTGTAAAGTAACTCCTATTACTGTCATTGTAAGAATTGCTATTAAAATTGGGCTCATAAAAATGCCCATTAGATGTTTGAAAGTACACAGATTTCTATTTCAGTGGAAGACAATAATCTGGTGATAATTTGATTGTTGGAAGAAATAGAATCATTATAAGATGTTTTATGGGATTTCACTTCAGCTTCCTCCTCACTGAGACATAAAAATAATAGAGGTGGTAAGAAATGTTGGGGATGGCAATTTTGTGTTTCTCCTCAGGCCTGTGGTACTTACGAACCCATGATAAAAAGCTCCCTGCAAAATTCCCCTTTGAAATGTTTCAACAAGAAGGGAAATTCAAGTATTTTGGTACCTGTGTACTTTGACACAGGCATAAATTATATACATGAAAGTAAGCAGGGAGATTTAAATGAAAAACTTTGCTGGGACTTTCACTCAGGGCCAGATTTAAGATTTTGGCACCAGATAGCAGATCCCAAGAGCAGTATATGTGTGTATGGTGAAGGGGGGGGGGGGGGATGGCCAGCAGAAATATGGAGGTGATAATGCCTCTACTCCTTCCTAGGTGTCAACTCTATTGCAGATTTTGATATCATCGGCAAAGAGGCAAACCTTACCCAACAGCCCTTCTGCAATATCACTAATAAAGATGTTGAATTACAGTGGGTTTTGGATCATCAGGGTCAGTATTCAAAGCTTATCATGTGCAAAAAGTCCCTTTGAAAGTTCTCTTTGGTGTTTCCAAGAGTACTTACCTTCACCCATGTGAAAAAGGGGCAGGATTGGATTGGGGGAGTGAAAATAAGCACATATTTAGGCACATAAAATACAAGCAATTGCCTAGGGTTTCCAAATTTTGAATGTGCCAAGTACTCAGGCCAAAGAGAAGCCTGCCCACACTTCCATGTGCTGCTTTAAAGGGGCACTACCGTAGCACTATGGCCTTCCTACGCTCCTCTTCTAGCTTTCCAGTTATACTAACAGCTTTTACTACATCCTCCGGTAATGTGCTTTGTGGAACACACACTCTATCTCTAATAAACTTGCTTTTACTCATGATCTCTTTATCTCTAATGCTCTCCAACCTCTTGCTCTAACTGAGACCTGGCTCCTCCCAGAAGATACTCCATCTGTCACTGCTCTCTGTCATAGGGGCTATCAATTCTTCCACATGCCTCATCCCACTGGCTGTGGTGGTGGTGTTGGGCTTCTACTTTCTCCCTCTTGCCAATTCCAACCCCTCCTGCTGCCTCAGTCTCACTCCTTTCCCTCTTTTGAAGTCCACTCCATCTGCCTTTTCACTCCACTACCTCTCCGGGTAGCTGTTATTTATCATCCTCCTGACAAGTCTACTTCTACCTTTCTCACTGACTTTGACTCGTGGTTTTCCTTCTTTTTGGATTCCTCTTCACCCACTCTTATTCTTGGGTATTTTAACATTCATGTTGATAGCCCCTCTGATCCTTATGCTTTAAAGCTCCTCTCCCTTACCACCTCATTTGACCTCCAGCTTTGCTCTACTGCCCCCTTTCACCAGCATGGCCACTGCCTTGACCTGATATTATTCTCTAGTTGCTTACCCTCGAACGTCTGTAGCTCAGTTCTTCCTTTATCTGACCATCACCTTTTAAGCTTCACTCTTCATCACCCACTGCCTCAACCTCATCCTGTCTACTACTACTACTACTACTACTACTGAGCATTTATATAGTGCTACCAGTCATACGCAGTGCTGTACAGACATATAAGAAACAGTCCCTGCTCATCAGAGCTTACAGTCTAGTCAAGACAAAACACAGAAGGTATAAACAGGGATAAAATTAGGGGAAAGAAAAGGAGATCAGTTGAGTCAAGCTCCAAAAGCAGCAGCGAAGAGGTGAGTTTTCAACCTGGATTTGAAGAAGGCTAGAGAGGGTGCCTGGCGTACAGACACAGGTAGCTTGTTCCAGGTGTAAGGTGCAGCAAGGTGAAAGGAGCGAAGTCTGGAGTTAGCAGTAGGAGAGAAGGACACAGATAGAAGTAGTTTGCTAGAAGAGCGGAGTTCCCAAGAGGGGTTGTAAGGAGAGATAAGAGATGAAAGGTACTGAGGAGCCGCATAGTGAATGCATTTATAGGTCAGGAGGAGAAGTTTGAACTGGATGTGGAAACAGATAGGGAACCAATGAAGAGACTTGAGAAGAGGAGTAATGTGGGCATGGCGAGGCTGGCAGAAGATTAGTCGTGAAGCAGAGTGTTGAACAGACTGAAGGGGAGAGAGATGTCCTATCTCCTCCAACCTACTTAGAAATCTTCATGCTATTGATCCTTTGGTTCTCTCTTCCACTTTTTCTTCATCTCTTTCCTCCACTATGTCATCTAAGTCTGTTGACAAGGCAGTAAACTTCCTATAAGCTTCACTCTCCTCTGTTCTGGATGCTCTCACTCCACCCATGCCACGTCCTGTGAGGCGTACTGCACCCCAACCATGGCTTTCATCCACTACCCGCTATCTACGTTCCTGTGCCCGTTCAGCTGAGTGTGCTTGGCTTAAATCCCGCTCCCTTGCTGACTTTCGACACTTCAAATTCATGCTTGTCTCTTTCCAGTCATCCCTAGCTCTTGCCAAGCAAGACTATTATGTCCATTTGACTAACTCTCTTGCCTCTGACCCTCACCATCTCTTTACTACTCTCAGCTCTCTCTTCAAGGTACCTCTCCTCTGACCCCTCCCTCCCTTTCTGCCCAAACCCTGGCTGACTATTTCCATGACAAAATCCACACGATCACCCTCCAATTCCCCACAAAGTCAGCTACTTCCCCTCTTCCCTCCCAACTTTCCCCCTCTACCTCTGCTACCCTCTTTTCCTTTCCTGTTATCTCTGAAGAGGAAACTGCACACCTTCTTTCTTCCTCCAAACTCACCACCTGCTCCTCTGATCCTATCCCTACCTGTCTCCTAAGCCTCATCTCCTCCACTGTTGTCCCTTCCATCTCTCATATTCTCAACCTATCGCTCTCCACTGCAACTGCTCCTGCAGCCTTCAAGCATGCTGTAGTTACACCTCTCCTCAAGAAACACTCACTAGATCCCACCTGTCCTTCTAATTATCAACCCATCTCCCTCCTCCCCTTCATTTCTAAATTACTTGAACACGCGGTTAATCGCCGCTGCCTTGACTTCCTCTCCACTCATGCCCTCTTGGATCCTTTACAATCTGGTTTTCGTCCTTTGCATTCTACTGAAATGGCTCTTGCCAAAGTCTCCAGTGATTTGTTACTGGCTAAATCCAAGGACCTTTATTTAGTCCCCATTCTTCTTGATCTCTCTGCTGCTTTCAACACTGTTGACCACAACCTTCTCTTTGATACCCTGTCCTCACTTGATTTTAAGAGCTCTGAACTATCCTGGTTCTCCTCCTATCTCCCCATCGCTCTTTTGGTGTTAGTTCTGGTGGATCCTCCTCTGCTGCTATCCTGCTGCCAGTTGGTGTACCCCAAGAATCTGTCTTGGGACCGCTCCTTTCTCTATACCCAGTCCCTTGGTGTGCTCATCTCTTCCCATGGCTTTCAGTACCAGCTTTATGCTGATGACTCCCAGATCTACCTCTCTATGTCTGAAATCTCCCTGGCAATCCAGACCCTGATCTCTGCCTGCCTTTCTGATATTGCTGCTTGGATGTATCACCGCCGCTTGAAATAGAACTTGGCCAAGACTGAGCTTCTTATCTTTCCCCATAAAACCTCTTCTCCTCTTCCTTCTTTCTCAGTCTCTGTGGATAACTCCTTCCTGTATTCTCAGCTCGCAGCCTTGGGGTTGTCTTTGACTCCTCTCTCTTCTCCACAGACATCCATCTAATAGATAAGACCTGCCGTTTCTTTCTCTATAACATCAACAAAATCCACCCTTTCCTATCTGAACACACTACTAAGATGCTTATCCATTCCTTAATCACCTCTCATCTTGACTACTCCTTGCTGGTCTTCTTTTGAATCATCTCTCTCCCCTTCAATCTGTTCAGCACTCTGCGGCATGGCTAATCTTCCGCCCTCTTCTCAGGTCACTTCATTGGCTCCCTATCCGTTTCCTCATCCAGTTCAAACTTCTTTTGCTGAACTATAAATGCATTCACTCTGCAGCTCCTCACTACCTTTCTTCTCTTATCTCTCCTTACACCGCCCCCCCCCCCTCGGGAACTCCACTCTTCTGGCAAATCGCTTCTATCTGTGCCCTTCCCTTCTATTGCTAACTCCAGATTTCACTACTTTCACCTTGCTGCACCTTACGCCTCGAACAAACTACCTGTGGCTGTATGCCAGGCACCTTCTCTGACCCTTTTCAAATCCAGGCTAAAGACTCACCTCTTCGCTGCTGCTTTTGGATCTTGACTCACCTGATCTCCTTGTTTCTTTACTTTTCCCCCTTGTTTTATTTCTGTCTGCACCTTCTGTGTTGTCTGTCTTGACTAGATTGTAAGCTCTGATGAGCAGGGACTGTCTCTTACATATGTCTGTGCAGCGCTGCGTATGACTTGTAGCACTATACAAATGCTCAGTAGTAGTAGTAGTAGTGGTAACAAATTCTACAGTTTGATTACGCATTGAGTAAAAAAATACCTTCTCTTATTAGTCTTAAATGGGTTACGCTGTAGCTTCATTGCATTTTCTCTAGTCCTACTTTTTATTGGTGTAAACAATCAATCTACGTTTACCCATTCCACTCCATTCATTAATTTAGAGACCTCTATCATATTTCCCCTCAGCCGTCTCTTTTCCAAGTTGAAGAGCCCTAACCATTTAAGCCTCTCCTCTTAGGGATATCCTTCATCTCCTTTACCATTTTGGTGGCTCTTCTAATTCTGTTATATCCTTTTTAAGATATGGTGACCAGAATCTGCTCTTGGACCTCCCTGCACAGTTTGGATAGTGCTGCAGAATATCACTGCAGTCCATCTCGGTACTATCCAGATTGTGCTGTTGAATAGCATGGTCAGCAGGATTTATCTGGTTGGCAAGAAAATATTACAGCCACAGTGTGCCCGATTTTGTTTCATCTTAGAAGCAGAGCAGGGACAGGCCTGGTTAGTACTTAGATGAGAGATCACCTTGTAAAACTAGGTGATGTAGGTACACTGTGTGGAAGAAAGGCATGGAAAGCTACTTCCACTTCCACCTTCCCAAGAACACCCAGGGGATAGCCACAACATGAACAACTACCCTTAGGATGACTAGGAGTTGGTTCAAGTTAATAACATTGTGCAGAGATAATGATTTTTTTTTTTCGTTTTGTTGGGTTTTGTTTTTTATCTTCGTATCATTTTTTTCAGTTGTGCACCCTATTGTGCAGTAGGTCACACTATTGTCACTTTTGTTTCAAAACGCAAGCATTTGCCTACAAGTTGATGGCACGTAACAACAATAGAAGGAAGAATAATTTAGATGCAGATGTGGCAGGAATCCAGCAGTTTTTTCTTTCCCATTTATGAAGCAGGACACTAGTATACTATTTATATGCTTTTTTTTTTAAATTAAGGTTCTAATATTCAGCACTGGTGGCTAGGTGCGAGTACGGCGTCTAACCGTCAACACTCAATCTTGAAACCAGATATTCAATACTGGGTCATATGTAGCCCAGGCAGTGAATATCCGGGGTCTCCGCACAGCCTCAGCATTCACAGAAGCTAACCGGATAGCAGTGATATTGAGCCACTGTCCGGTTAGGCTCAATATCCTACAGGTAAAGTTAAACCAGCTTTTTCTGCACCTAACTTTACCTGCAGGTTGCTAACCAGGTAGCAGTGCAAGTTCACTGCTACCTGGTTAGCAAAATCAGGGTGTATAGCAGCGTTAGTTGGGGATAATCAGCAGCACTAACCACGTTAGTGACATTGAATATTCTATTCAGTTATATTTACATGGTTTACAGGTCTGTAAATACTTTGCCAGGATTTCTAATGAGTAACTTTCACAGCTAACACGCAGCCCATTGTACAGCTTAATCTAAAATACAATTCCAAGTAGACAATGAAGTTCCTTCTATCAGCTGCTTTGACCCTCCATAGCAGAGGCATTGGAAAGGGGTGGGCCTCATGGGCACTGACCCACCAAAACCTCGTTGCCAGGATCATGGGCCTCCCCCCCCTTTTCTGCTTGTGAGAATCCGATCTCCCTCGAGCTGGCAGGAGGGGTGCCAAAATCGCCACCCAGCAGGCAGTGGTCTGTCTGAGAATATCCCATCCCCCATGGGCAGAAGAGTGCTTCCTGTCTGCTCGTGGGAAATTGGATCCCGATAGGCAGACGAGAGGGGAAGGCCAGTGATCGCAATCTCACTCGGTTCGACTGGCCGAGGGGCAGAATTTGGACCCCCCAATGAAAACAGCATTCTGCCACCCCTGCTCCATAGTATAGATTCCAGCTTTACTGTGCCATTTAACTTCCCTACTCCTTATGTGCAACTCATGGCTCATCTGCCTAGGCAGAGCAGAGAATTTAGCATCTCAGTGTTAATCTATCAGGAAGACACTTCACCATGGGTTCCTGATCAGTAACCTTTCCGGCAAACATATTGGGAAATATATCCCCTCTGGCACAATTGTAATCCAATTATAAACCTAACAGAGTGTATTTAGTGCAGTGGGTTGAGAACAAGAGACCAGTCCTACTCCTTATGATCTTGGGCAAGTCTCTTGACCTTCCATTACTGCAGGAACAAACTTAGGGGTATGTTTACTAAAGTGTGGTAATGTTACTGTCGTTAAGTGCCCCGGTAATGTTACCAATGCCATATAAGGAAGTGGGCGGTGTGGCGTTAACTCAAGCCTGGTCCAGTAATGCGCGGTACAGAGTGCCCTGGCTATTTAACGTACGGTATAGGGCACTCTGGACTTACTGCACATTAATGTCACAGCCGACGGGAAGCAGCAGTGCGTCCAAAGGGGTTGCAATCAAAGGTGCGCAGACAGTAGAAGATGCGCTGAGGGATGTGCAGACATGGGGCCACATGAGAAATGGAGCCATAGGTGTAAGGCCGTAGATCACAGGCAGCTGATATTGCAGTCTCTAATGGGGATGTAAGCCACAGATAACACGTGCACATACACCATTAAATGGTGTGCAGTGAAAACAGCATGCAGAAGAGTAAACTAATTAAATGGAAAGGGCATCAGGGGTCGGTCTGAAAGGCCAGCTGTGTGGATGGTATGTGTACAAGGGCAAAATGGGCAAGAGATCCAAAAAGGAGCATGAGAGAATTGAACTGGTACACTGAAGAGTCCAAACACAGCTTACCAACACCAACACCAACACCAACACCAAACCACTGAGCCAACTGCCCAACCAAACAGCCCAAAGAAAGAGACTATATGTAACAGCTAATGTGTGAGGGCTAGGCAGCATGGACAGGAAGAGAAGAGAAGAGAAGGAAGGGTGTGTGGAGAAGTGACGAAGCCGGGGCCATTGTATGGTAAGGTTAGCAGAACACAAGAAAAGAAAAGGAAAGGAACATGTGGGAACCAAACCCACAACCTGTGGTGGCTCAACGCACGTCTGTAACCACTATCCCAAACAACCACAGCAAGCATAATGCAAATATGTTCCACCAAAGGGAATGTGTGTGTGGAAACCCGTAGCTCCCTGTGATGTGGCAGACGGTTGGCACACAGACAGCTGCCACCGTTCAAGGATGTGAGCATAGGTGGGCCGTGTACATCAGCAGTATACCACTAAATACTAACTACTAAATATGCTCTGCTAGCGTGAACGGTGATTTTCATGACTGTGCCGCCATTTTGTCTGCTGTGTTTAGAGCGGGGCCTCATGACACAGAATGGTTGTGTATGCACAGTAACGCATGTTACTACGTGCGCTGCATCACAACACACCTGCACGTGTAATAATGCATGTTAGTACCAGCAAGGCACATTTTTCAGCTGTTGGTGCATTGCAGTGCCGAAGACGCACAGCACGCACAATAATGCGTGTGACATTCTTTTCACACGAGTTATTGTGTGCGCTGCGCATCTTCAGCATTGCATCGCGCGTAGTGCCACAGTACTGCGTCTTGATGTAACGTGCACACTACAGTAGACAGGATGAGGCACCTTACTACCTATGCATTGTCTTTCCTTTTTGCTCTCTCCAGTTTTAGGGTTAGATCTGGTGTTTCACCGTACAGCTCATGCCTGTCAACCTGATGCACCTTACAGTACTTTAACCAAAGGCGCCTTAGGTTGCGGGGGGCTTAGCCAGATCTGGACCTGCTGCTAGTGCTATATAGTATTTGTCTCATGTGGGAACATAGCCATGCCATGGTCACTGCTCGGTCAGAGTTAGAGTGTCCTCCCAGCAAGACGTGCTGTGGCCACCTTGTCCAGGCAGGTGGTGGTTGGGCACTATAATATCCCAGCCATTGCCCTACCCCCACTACAATCACATACTGCCTGATCCGCACTCTCTAGGCCATACCCACAATGCCTTGCTCCTCAGTATGCAGATTTGAAGGCTGGTTCTGGCAACAGTGTATGTTTTGTAGGCCCACTGCAGAGTAGGACACCACACCACAATGGATGGACATTCACTCACCCAACTCCTATTGCAGCATTGTGAAAAGATAGGGTGGTTGGCAAACCTGACTGCCACACTTGTCCCGATCACAGTGCAACCATTGCTATGGATTGCAAGAGCTAGTTGTGGGCTCTGCTGATAACTGCTGCTCTGAGCCGGTGCAAACAGCCTGACTCTCCATGGATCTTTGGATAGCGGGGCCTATGTGTGTGTATGTTTGTACTCCTGTTGGTAGATGCTTTTCAGATTGCACATGTTGATGTTGTATCTGCAATGTAGGGACATGCATTGCAGGATCCACAGCTGGGACATGAACCTGTGACTCTCTGCTCCAAGACACACGGGCTATGTGTACTGCACCAGACTGTTACCACAGAAGCAGTTCAGTCCCTGGGGCTACATTTGCTCTGTCTTAGACAGACCTTGTTTATTGCACTGCACATGGCACACTGGGGCAGGTCATGACCTTGGTCCGCTGCAGGCAGGTGCCACCACCACCGGCACCCCCCCCCTGCAATGCTGACATGCCCATATACTGTCAGTGCTGGTTGTGTGCAGTCCCAGGTCATCCACTGTGCAGGTAGGCAGGTGCCTAGGTTCAGGGTCTGGGGTGCGGTGGCATACATGGACATCCACACATCCCCTCCATCACCGCCTGCCACTGTTCTGTCACTTCCACATGGCGGTGAGATGGCTGTGGGTTGTGTGGTGTGTGATCTGGCAATTATTGGCTAGGGTGGACCTGGTTGGTTGATTGTGTTCTGACAGCAGACTGTGGTCAGGCTGGGGCATGCACTCTGGGTCCAGTGTATCCATTATGGACTACTGGGTGTTTACATATTTCACCCAACATGTGGTCACACCCTGTACTACCTTACCAGGGGCTGTGGAATGGGTGTTCATTTTGATGTGTTTACGGACAGTTTGAGACTTATCCTGGGGAAAGTCCATGGAAAGAATTAGAGTGGTCCCCAGATGTGCATTGCTTGCCCCATTACAGGTGGTTCCTGTGTGATGGTTGGGGCACCTGCTGGGTACATGTCCCCTGGATGGGACACTGTGGTACACAGAGTACTGGGCATTTTGACCTTGATCAGACACTGTCATGCTGATTTCCAGTTTCTGTGTTCTTATGTGCTACCTAGGCGACAGCCTAGTCCACCCTGTGCCCCAGTTGCCCCCCTGCATGTTCAATCTTCAGCCCCCTTTGCCCCATTTGCACCATCACCCTTTCATACTTGGTCACTATGTTGTTGCTGCAAATGGTCACAGTGGTTTTTGGGCTCCCTGTCTGTGCTCTACATTGATGACATTGAAATGGTTTCTCTCTTCTCAAATGTGCATCTACCGACAGGTTTTCACTCGCGGTAATGTTCGGGTCTTCATGTTCCCGCGTTAGTGTAGCAGGAGCCTCTCCCCGCCCAATGACCCCTTCTCTCCACCCTCTGAGACAGTTACCGGTGCCGGAGACATTACCACATGTTAATGTTGCATCTGGTAACGTTACCGCACATTAACATTGCTGCTGCTACATTACCGCGCTTTAGTAAACATACCCCTTAGACTGGAAGCCTTTTGTGGAGAGGAAAATGCTCACTGTACTTGAATATAACTCCTTGAACTTCTGAGAAAGGCATGAACTAAACGCAAATCTCCATCTGTTTAAAGGCCAGTATGAAAATAATGAAATAAATGAAAACAAGATTAATGATTAAAGAGAAATTGCAGAAATGTCCTGAATACAAAATTGCATCCCTGAAAACATCAGGCAAGCAAACTACAGGATGCCAATACAAAAGAGCTAGAGCAAATCTTTATGGTCTGCATTAAATGAAGTAGATGAGTTGGCTCAATAAACACATATTCTCATCCGTTAAACTTAATCAAACATTTCCTAGGATATTTATGGAAAAATCACATTTCTATGACTAAAGCCCTAGAGCATAACTACAAAAATTATCTTCTCACCATTTGCATTTTAAAAGAAACGACCATAAAAAATTGAATTTCATGCCCATGAAGAAAAGCTGATTGCATGCTAAAAAAAAAAAAAAAAAGTTCAAAACCATATCTCTGTCTGAAGCCAATGCGAAAGAGGCCACCGGGGTTTATTTATTTATTTGTTATTCTGGTAGATTCATCTGCAGAGGTCTTTAACATTCAGTCAAATTAATAGACTCACAATGATTCATTCCTCCATTAACCTGAGTTACATATCTAATTGCACCAGGAACATTAAAAACTGTAAGAGGTATGTTTACTAAGCAGGTATCACATGTTGAGGGACATGTACAGCATGGCCCCAGGCGATACTGCACTAAAACAGACCCTAACTCACATCAGCAGCAATTAATGGTGAATGTGTGTTGCCAATCCCTGCATTAGCCGCAATGTGCAGTTATACCCACAAGTTACCCCCCTATCCCACCCATTTCCCTCCCCATTGTGTGCTAACAAGATAGCATGGAATTAAAGACGTACTGTCTGTTTAGGGTGCACTCATGTTAGTGTTGACCTGTTGCTGGTTAGTGCACACTCAAGCACACTTTAATAGCTACCAGGGCTTAGTAAACATTGTGGTGCAGCAGAGGATACACAGCCCATGGAAGTGCAGGTAAAAGAGGAGCTTACCTTAGACTCAGCTATGCAAAGAGACACGAGGCATAGTGAAACAGTTGAGCAGGGAAAACTGTTACTACGTGCCAAGCAGAAAGCTTATCAGGAACACCTGATTTCAAATCCTCACGTTACGTGTAGGGCTGGGAACCAGATAAGAGAAGGTTCCAGTCAGTGGATAAAGGCAGAGGGCAAAAGCCGGAGTGAGAGCCTGAGCCAGGGAGGACAGAGATGGACACACCCACATTCACCAATACGAGGGAGTGCTAAGAGTAGCACAGGAGGTGGAATAGCAGGTGGGGCCATAGCAGATGACGTAGCAAGAGAAAGCAGCAGGAGGTGTGGCTACAGTCAGCTGAGCAGAAACCACAGAGGAGTGCTGGGAGAGAAAGCTGCTATCGGAGAACCAGGAAGTGAATGCAGCTACAGCACTCGAGGGAAAAGGTTTGAGGCAGGCTGTGCTGGGAGGAGTTATGCCACCAGAGACAGACCTCAAGAGAAGCCAGGAGAGTCTTATCATCCAGGAGACCGGTATGTGCCTGCAATAAGCACAGGTCAGCTCAGAAAGAGAGTGTCGGGGGATGGGAACTCCAAACATAGCTGCACACTGAGAAACAGCTGGAAGGCTGACACAAACTCTGCTACTTCACAGTACGGCTGGGAGGCTAGAGAAAAGGGACATTGCAAGCCAAGAGCCAGGACAATCCCTAAAGATAAAAGGTGGGAACCCTGTTCTTATAAAGAAAGGTTTGAAACGTATGCATGCAAAGGGCGTGGCCCTGAGAATAAAGGCAGGAGGAAAAGGTATTCAGAACCTTTACTTTGGGAGGAAAACCCAGAGAGAGTCTCCCTCACGTCAGACAGGTATCAACCTGGGAAGAGAGAAACATTTGCAGGAAGCTGTAGTGATTTATCACAAAGGGACGTGCCAGAATATACCACACAGGAAGAGTGTGATACCGAGAGCTTGGGGAGTGCCATAGAGGGTATGTTGTGGGAAGATAACAGCTGCCTTCCAGACCCCATGCCCATGGACTGTAGCATTTGTTATAAACGCAACCATTCTGCTTAAGTTAAGTAATTGAAAGGAGCTTTGTGAGATTAACAAAGGACAGAAGTTCGCTGTTACCATTTTTGCTTTATTGCTTGTTTCTGGAGTTTTTGATCCTGGAGAATGTCCGAGCGGGAAGGGGAATAAAACCCATGTTATTTTTCCTTATCACTTTTTGGTCTGCAAGACTCTGTTATTTCACAGCAAGAGCAGAGTTACTTATTTCAATGACCCTAGGCAGCCGCCTACATAGGGTTTAGAGGGCTCTATCCACGGGCCCCATCACAACATGCCCCTAAATATAAATGTCAGAGAATATATCTGCAAGTAGAATTAAAAGAAAATAATTCTTTCGTATTTCAAACAGTGAAATTAATTTGCCACATTGAAAATTCAGAAAATGCAAGTTATGATAGCAAAATATATTTTCCAACTTCTCCGGCTTATTCTCTTTAAACACATTCCTCTTCACTAGGGCTTGATTATTGGCTTCCAGCACCTCAAGCTCTTTCCTTGCACCTAGATTTTAGCATTATGTTTTTCCGTGGCTCTCTGTACAAAGGCATTTTGGACAATGGCTTCAGCCTAGAGCTTGGGAAATTCAGACAGAAAACCTGAAAGTCTGACATCCTTCATAACCATTAAGATCTAAATATCCAAATTCGAAATCGGGGGGTGTCAAAGGCACAGGGCCCTGGCTTCCAGAGAATCAAAGATGGTCACAGGTTTTGGTATATCCAAAAGGGAGTTCTTCTGCACAACTCCCTCAACAGGGACATCCTCTTCCTTTCATACAATGTTGCCATCATGTTTTGGAAGTACAACTGTAATCTTAGGCTTTAGATTGAATTCCTAGCCATAGAGTTTTCTGTTGAAATCTTACTAGGGTGTCCACTAACATTGGCAACACCCAGCTGTTCTTCAAAGTTGTAAGTTAAGATAGACAAAGCCACACTTTCTTCTGGTAGAGGGGGAGGTAAACAGGAAATCAGACTGAGCCTAATATAGCACATCCAGTCCTCGCAGTACGCCCAGCACGGTACATCTACAAACAAACTCCCCACAGGATCATGTTGTAATATAAGAGTCACTCGATCCTTGAAGTGCCATGCCTTTTGATTATTTCTTGATCTTAGCCATCATCCAAAAACTCACAAAGGAGACTCAGCAATTAAATGGAAATATTCTGGTGAGGCATTTAGGTTCTCTGGGTTCAAATGATTTCGCATGAGTCTTTCATGTAAAAAACTGGCCTTTCTCCAGCCCACCGCAGCTTCCACTGTCCCTGAACTGTGGCTTTGGGAGCACACAGATGATGTAGTTCACACTACCAGGCCCTCTCAGAAACGCGATGGAAAAATATTGGTAAGGTGCTTAGGGTCCTTGACTCAGCTTCTCGCATCTACTCTTCTGAAGGCAAAAGCTGGACCTCCTGCAGCTCATGATGGATCCTTGCCAATCAGATGGAAAAATATCAGTAAGACATTTAGGAATCTTGGCTCAGCTTCTCTCATCTGCTCATCTCAAGTAAGGTTACTGGAGTTTTGCAGTAAAATCTGTGACACTTATGGGAGGTGTGGAGGGGGAGGGGAGTGCAAGAAGGATAGAAGTGGAGCTATTATCCTGCCCTCCCCCTACATCCATCCTGTGACAGCAACAATATTACTTCCAAGCAGTCAAATCAACAGATAAATAGACACAGTAATGTATTTTACCCGTACTGTGCAAAATATAAAGGTAATGGATGTAAATTCTAAAAACTGACATATTAAAATCACTAAAATGAAAATGTTTTTCTACCTCCTCTGTACCCAGTGCTGCAATTAGGGATAGGAGGCTGCCAAAAGACAGGGGTCAGGGATACCGCTCTAAACCTGGGGACAATCTCCGAAAATCAGGGAAATCCAGTAATCTTTTTTTTTATTGCTTTATAAAATTTTGTTACAATCAATAAAGAATATACAGGCAAAATTAGGCAACAAAAACAAGCAGAACATACCAAAAGAAGCAAAGCCTGACAATTGACCACAACTTGAGGGAGTAAAACACCTCCCGGGTGTAGAGGCATCAACTATATCATCATAGTCAGATACATCATCCACCTAAAACAAATATAAGCAGGAAACCAAAATCAAAACAGGAAATGGACCAGTACAGGGCAGGCATTACTTTCTGGATAAAAGGTTCTCCAACATCAAAGGATCAATATAAGCATATTTTATCCCCCCAAATGAAACCAGATACTAACATGGAAAACAGTGGAATAATGTCTCCCCCCCCCCCCCCCCCCTCCAGCCAAGGAGCATACTGGTAACTTTATTCCAAAGGCTAAAGCTTGATATTCTCCCACTCTAACTGCAGCTACTGGGGCACTCTGCACAGATCATCTGAGCAGTCAGAGGGGGGTCCTCGCACGCTCCTCTCAGAGCTAAAAGCTGGCCTTCTTACAGTATAGTGGGTTTATTTCTAATGGTATTCAGGTTACCTTTCCCAGCTTGTCTGTCCTTCCCCAGCACACATTTCTTGCCCATGTTTTTTTAATCTTCTAGATAGAGTACTCCTACTGAAATATGAGATTGTAGACCTGCTATTAGTAATCTGTGAATTCTCATTAAAATCATCTGTAATATCTGAAGACTGGAGGATCGTCAATTTATTTATTTAACATTTCTTATATACCGCCTTTCATGATATCAAGGCGGTTTACATTGAACAAACTGAAATTACAATGAACAGGGCATTATAACTTGGAAATAACTATTTTACAGGGAACATGAACTATGTCAATATAATGCCAATTTTTAAAAAGGGTTCCAGGGGTGATCAGGGAAACTACAGACCGGTAAGCCTGATGTCAGTACTGGGAAAAATGGTAGAAACCATCATAAAGAACAAAATTACTCAGCATGTAGATAGTCATGGCCTAATGGGAGACAGCCAACATGGCTTTAAACAGGGAAGATCTTGTCTTACTAATCTGTTATGTTTTTTTGAAGATGTGAATAAACAGGTGGACAAAGGTGAGTCGGTTGATATAGTTTATCTGGACTTTCAGAAAGCCTTTGACAAGGTTCCTCATCAGAGACTTTTGGCAAAACTAAAGAGTCATGGGATAGGAGGCAGTGTACTATTGTGGATCAGGAACTGGTTAAAAGATAGAAAGCAGAGGGTAGGGCTAAATGGCCAATTTTCCCAATGGAGAAAGGTGAATAGTGGTGTACCCCAGGGATCAGTGCTGGGTCCGCTGCTTTTTGACATATTCATAAATGACCTGGAAAAGGGAATAACGAGTGAGGTTATCAAATTTGCAGATGACACAAAACTATTTAAAGTTGTTAAAACTCAAGAGGATTGTGGAAAATTGCAAGAGGATCTTGATAAATTGGAAGACTGGGCATCAAAATGGCAGATGAAATTTAATGTGGACAAGTGCAAAGTTATGCACCTAGGGAAGAACAACCCAAACTATGGTTACACGATGCAAGGTTCCACATTAGGAACCACCACCCAGGAAAAATATTTAGGCGTCATTGTGGATAACATGTTAAAACCCTCGGCCCAGTGTGCAGCTGCGGCCAAGAGAGCAAATAGAATGCTAGGTATCATAAGGAAAGGAATGGAAAATAAAACAAAAGATATTATAATGCCTCTATATCGTTCCATGGTGAGACCGCACCTTGAATATTAAGTGCAATTCTGGTTGCCGTATCTTTAAAAGGATATAGCATTATTAGAAAAGGTTCAGAGAAGAGCCACCAAAATGGTAAAGGGGATGGAAGGATACTCCTATGAAGAAAGGCTAAAAAGGTTAGGGCTCTTTAACCTGGAAAAGAGACGGCTGAGGGGAGATATGATAGAAGTCTATAAATTAATGAACGGAGTGGAACAGGTAAACGTAGATCGATTGTTTATGTTATCAGAATATAGAAAGACTAGGGGACATGTAATGAAGCTACAAGGTAAACTATTTAAGACTAATAAAAAAAATATTTTTTCACTCAACGTGTAATCAAACTCTGGAATTTGCTACTGGAGGATGTAGTAAAGGCTGTTAGTGTGGCTGGGTTTAAAATAGGTTTGGACAAGTTCCTGGAGGAAAGGTCCATAAACCATTATTAAGAAGGGACCCAGGATATCAATGCTTGACCCAGTTACAAGCATTGTGGAACCTGTGTCTTTTGGGAAAACTGCTAGGTACGTATGACCTAGATTGGCCACTGTTGGAAACAGGATACTGGGCTTGATGGACCTTGGTCTAACCCAGTATGGCATATCTTATGTTCTTATGTTCTCTGCACACACAATTCAAAATTCTGTGTCAAAAGGTCAGAAATATGCACAATTCTGCATTTTTTGTTTGTTAAAATAACAAAGTATATTTTTTGAGTGATAATTTAAAATGCAATACCGAAAAAAAAATAACACATACAAGGGCAAATATTTAAATTATTTAGGTGCAGAATTCCAGCAGGAGTAATAGAGGTTTCATTATAGTCTGCAATCGGAGCTTCTCGTAGCAAGCACACTGCGTTTTGCTCAGTCTCCCAAAGCACTGACAGCTCATTATCTCCTTGATAAAATCTATAACAGTATTCTTAGCTCACTTTAAGGTCTTATAACTAAGCCCACTTATATTCATATCTGTGTTCCTAGGATTCCTCCTATTCCAAGCTGGTGCTTGTATTTTTGCTTCTACCAGCAGCCTAACCTTTGGTTCCAGGTACTCAATTACCTTCATCTGTGGTCCAAATCCCAGCTATTTCCTGACTACATCTCTCAGATTGCTCTTCTCCAACATGAGCTCACCTTCTGCCAGTTCAAGGCTCTCAAAAACTACATCTCCCAGAATTGCCACATGCTTACTTCCTTTCAGAGCTTTCATATGCCTCCTGGAGCTTCATTGCACAGAAACCGTCTCATCTTTCCAAGTTAATAAAAATGAACAAGGGTTAAGGGTGCACTGAATTTATTGGCCTGTTAATTGCACTATAATAAATATATGTTGTTGTTAAGTGCCGTCGAGTCGGAGTCGAGTCATGGTGACCCTCTGGATAGCTATCTAAATTGTGTTCGGTCTTCAGTCAGGCGGTTCATTGTTGACAGACTGGTACCCGTAGCTGCTGTTATTGTATCGATCCATCTCATTGCTGGCCTTCCTCTTTTGCGTTGACCTTCTATCTTGCCAAGCATAATGTCTTTCTCTAATGATTTCTCTCTTCGCATGATGTGTCCAAAGTATGAAAGTCGAAGTCTTGTCATCTGAGCTTCTAAAGAAAGCTTAGGTTTGATCTCCTCTAGTACCGACTGGTTTGTTCTTCGGGCAGTCCATGGTATACACAGTATTCGCCGCCAACTCCATAATTCAAAGGCATCAATTTTCTTCCTATCTGTCTTTTTCACTGTCCAGCTTTCACATCCATATGATGTTATTGAAAATACCATGGCTTGAACAAGTCAAATCTTTGTATGGAGAGAGACATCTCTGCTCTTGAGAATCTTATCTAGGTCTTTCATAGCCATTCTGACAAGAGCAATGCATCGTCTGATTTCTTGACTGCTTGTTACTTCTTTATTGATAGTTAATCCAAGTAGGTTAAAGTTGTTCACAATTTCAATTTCTTCTCCTTCAACAATGAACCTGTTGATTATGCCAGTTGTCATGATCTTTGTCTTCTTTACATTAAGGTGCAGGCCCATTTTGAGACTATGTTCTTTGATTGTGAGAAGCAAATGTTTCAGATCATCTTCAATTTCAGCCAGTAATCTGGTATCATCAGCATAGCGAAGGTTGTTGATGAGTCTTCCACCAATCTTCACACCTCTGTTGTCTTCATACAATCCTGCTTCTCTGATGATTTGTTCTGCATATAAATTAAACAGGTAGGGGGAAAGTATGCAGCCTTGTCTTACACCTTTGCTTATTTTAAACCATTCTGTTTCTCCTTGTTCCGTTTGAACTGCTGCTTCTTGATCAATGTACAGATTGCGCAAGAGAACGATCAGGTGTTCTGGTAAACTCATGCTTCTTAATGTGGTCCAGAGTTTCTCATGGTTTACACAGTCAAAAGCCTATAGTCGATAAAGCACAAATAGATATCCTTTTGGTATTCTTTAGTCTTTTCAAGGATCCTTCTCACATCTGCAATGATGTCTCTCGTTCCTCGCCCTTTCCTGAACCCTGCTTGCACTTCAGGTAGTTCTTGTTCCAGGTATGGTTGTAGTCTCTTTTGAATAATCTTCAGTAGAATCTTGCTGGCATGTGGGATCAGAGCGATTGTGCGATAATTTGCACAGTCAGTTGGATCACCTTTCTTTAGTATTGGTATAAACACAGATCTTTTCCAGTCAGTTGGCCATGATGTTGTCTTCCATATTTCTTGGCAGAGCCTTGTGAGTACGGTAACAGCTGCATCAGATTGCTGCAATACTTCTATGGGAATGCTATCAATGCCTGGTGCTTTGTTCTTTGATAAGGCTTTCAATGCTGCTTCAACTTCTTCTTTCATCACCAATGGTTCCCGATCATAAGGTACAGGTTGAAACGGCTGTTGGTCCACTTGATCTTTATCATATAAAAACTCTGTATATTCCTTCCACCTTTTCTTGATCTTCTCAGCATCATTCAACATAGAACCTTGAGCATCTTGTAACATTCCAATTTGAGGCTGGAACTTTTTCTTTAACTCTCTTAGCTTTAGGAAATTGTGCTGTGGTGCTGGAAGATGAAATACAATTCAGTCAGCGAACGCTTAATCTCTATTCGTCTACGAGGATTGCCTATCAACACAACTATAATTCAAGTATATGCCCCAACAACAGCTGCAGAAGAGAATGAAATTGAAGAGTTCTATGAAAAGTACAAGCTGAAATTGACAGAACATGCAAACAGGATATCCTGATAGTCATGGGTGACTGAAACGCAAAAGTTGGCAACAAAGAAGAAGGCAAAGTAGTTGGAAAATATGGACTTGGCAACAGAAATGAAGCAGGAGAAAGACTGATAGAATTCTTGAAGACCAATGATCTATTCATCTCAAACACCTTCTTCCAGCAACACAAGCGGCGACTGTACACATGGACTTCACCCAATGGATTGTATAAAAATCAAATTGACTACATCTGTGGAAGTCAGCGATGGAAAAGCTCTGTAACGTCAACAAAGACAAAACCTGGAGCTGACTGTGGTACAGATCATCAACTACTAGTATGCAAACTCAAGCTAAAGTTGAAAAAGAGCAAACCACTCATGAATGCAGCAAAATATGACCTTGAGAATATACCACTGGAATTTAAAGACTGCCTGCAAAATAGATTTGCTGCTTTAGATACAAATGACAGAGCTCCAGAAGAGTTATGGAATGACATCAAGAAAGTTGTGTTGGAAGAAAGCGAGAAGTCTCTACAAAAGGTGAAACAGCAAAAAAGGCCAAAATGGATGATGGAAGAAACTCTGAAAATTGCCCAGAAACGCAGAGAAGCTAAAGCCATAGGAGAAAGAAAGACAATCGCAGAACTCAACAGAGATTTCCAACGTGCAGCAAGACAGGACAAGGAAAAGTACTACAATGACACTTGCAAGGAAATAGAAGCAGAAACTATTAGAGGGAGAACAAGATCGGCTTTCCTAAAGCTAAGAGAGTTAAAGAAAAAGTTTCAGCCTCGAATTGGAATGTTACAAGATGCTCAAGGTTCTATGTTGAATGATGCTGAGAAGATCAAGAAAAGGTTGAAGGAATATACAGAGTTTTTATATGATAAAGATCAAGTGGACCAACAGCTGTTTCAATAAATATATATGTTCCTTCATATAAAAATGTCTGTTACTTATCATTTGGTCATAATATTTAATTCCTGAAATTTAAAGACATGTCATTTAATTGGTTTATTTTTGTTTGGTTTTTTTTCTGCAGAAGAACTCAATTTCTGGTTATAAGCATTGTATAAAAATGCTAAGTCCTGAACCTATTCATTTTTGTGGGCTCTATCAAAGACAAACATTTACTAGTTCTGAGAACAATAGACTGTCTTTTAAGCTCTCCCGATTTTCTGCTTATAAGATAGAATCAGAGAGAATAAGCATAGGGATGGTGACTCTCTGGGACATGTTGACTGATGGGTATTAGCTGCTAAAGTAGGGCTACCACAGAATTACCGCCTGGCACTTTTCTGCCATATCTGCATTTCACGCGTTGGACCCAGAGGGGGAAGGGATTGGAGCAGGGAGTAGACATGCTGTACAGATCTGTGGCATTGACAATAGAAAAAAAGTGGCCTCCCCCTTTCCACACCAATCCCCCCCCCAGGTAGCTTCTGTTCTCCACTGGGAACTGTCTGGAGGATAGGTGCATGCCCAGATAATCCATCCTGGCTAATTAGTTGGGCCCCTTCAATATCCCCTCTCGATCCTTAAAAAACACCCAACTAGCTAGTTGGGCCAATGACCTCCCCTTCAAACCAATAACTCCCAGTTAGTTAGCTGGCCTAAGGGGACTCCTCTGGCCTCCCAATGGCCTTCCTCACCTCCCCAGCTCTCTCAACCATTACCTTAGATATCCTGGTGGTCTAGTGGTCACTACTTCTTCAAAGCTCCACAAAATGGCTGCAATCTCGTGGTTCTGCCCTCTAGTGTTCTGATGCTAGGGGGCAGTACTGTGAGATTGGTGCCATAACTGTGAGTACCAATGAGGAGGCCGGTGCTATAAGGGGGGAGGCCAGTACCATAAATCTGTACATCCATGGCCCTTTTACTAGCAGACACCAGCTGGCATGTGCTGAAAGCATGCTGGGACACATGTTGCCATCTAATGCATGACCACGACAAGTAGTATGCAATGATTCCTGCGCTAACTGAAACCAATGTTAGGGTCACAAGTGGGCGAGTTAGGGGCAGGGAGTGGGCGTGGTGCTCAGCACAGTTACTGCTGTGTTCACATTGCATGCTAATTTCATTAGAATGGGTTTGCCTTAATATGTGGAGTTAGGTGCACCCATGCTAATGCAGCACGTTTTAGGGGAGAGGGCTCCACGTTACCTGCTCGGCAAATGCTTTCTGTGTCCCCAAGAGTTAACATGCTGGTGTTGCACCTAAAATGCCATCGTTTCGGTACTATTGGCATGTTACGTGCAACACCTTAGAGCCTGTTAGCAAAAGACTCCCTAAGTGTGTGCAACTACTTTTAGACAAACACTGTCTCATGCATATTCATTTATAACAAGCCACATGTGTGTGAAGGTCGAGTACAGTAGCTGCCTATTTTAAGCCTATTTTATAAAGACACATCGGTGCTTATGTATGTTTATAAAATACTAGGACAAAGGCAGCAGAAATCATGCATAGTTTGAAACTACTGACATTTTTGTCTGCTCAGAAGCAGGGATAAATATTCACATGTTTGTTTAGAAATAGCATGCAAAAATCACAACTCTACCTGCTCTCTGTCCATAATCCGCCCTTAAACTCTACATGGGCCATGTAAAAGCATGCACCCTCTTGGCACTACATGCTTTTTTATACACGTAACCTCTGGCGTAATTCTGTAAAATCCCTTTCACATGTGTAAAAAGGTCACACAATATTTAAACGCAATATATGCAGATACCCTTTTCTTGAACATTGAATACGTTTGTGCCAGGTAGAATTAGGTGCAAGAACGGAAACAAGAAAAATCAAGGGACATAACAAAGGACATGTTTAGAATTAGGTGCATACCATGTTAGATCCCCTACGAAAAATATATTGAAGCTGATCAGATAGCATCATGTAACAGATAATATATTTCAGTTAATAGTCAAAATAGTGCAATGGATTGACAGCCCAAACAGTACTTTTTAAAAACTTAACTCTGCAGGTACTATCATTTCATTTCAGGCGGGGGAAGACGCAACAGAAAATTTAAACTATTTATTTAAAAATAAACTAACTGAATATTTTTCATAAACATAATAAAGAACCTTCTTAATTCAAATTTTAGAGTTGTAATGTGTCATCATATGAGGACAGCATTTGAGTTATCTTTAGCCTTTTAAAAAATTTTAAGGAAACTTTAATATACAGTATTACTTGCATAAGTCCTGTTGTGCGATGTTGCTTAATTAAAGTTCCTTTAAAAATGATCAACTTTATTATTCCCTCCATTAAATGTCAGCTAAAACGTATTTTGGTATTACCTCTTACAATATGAGAAGCAGAACTGAGGTTTTAATTGTTAATTTTATGTTCTGCCATCGGATTTGTTCCATTTAGAAGAAGTCAGTGAGGTCTGGAAGAACTTTTACATTTAACAGAGCAGTTTTGCAGTAAATGACATGGGAAGACATTTAGAATTGAGACTTGCACTTACAGTCCTTGGACAGGAACTCTGTTATTCATTTCCAATGAATATTAATTAACACAATAAAACTTGGCTTCATAAGTCAATAAATTATTTATGACTTGTAATGATAGACTTCAGTCTGTTGCTACCAATTAAACTTGTATTAAGAATGGGTGGTAGACAGTCATCTTGATGGATAAATCAGTGTGTCTTTTTGACATTATCTAGGCTGAGCTAGTCTTCACTTTGAAGCATGGAGGAAATAAACTTAGCAATAAAGTTCAAAAACTATATGAAAGCACTATCAAGCAATTGCTACTGTATTGTGCAATCTTTTCCATAAGAAATCCTGGTGCATAATACCAACACTGGCTCCCAAAAGGAATAAATTGCCATATTTTAATGAGATTTGACAGAATCTGAAGAAACAAGTGAAGAAAACAAGCTGTCATATTAGGTTGGAGGTGGATTAAGTAATTTTTCATTCATATAGGAGCTAGACTTTGGCCATTAAAGGAGTAATTTTATAGCAGGATGCCTTGGTTAAGTGAACAGCCACTATTTTATAAAGACAACGAGGCATCTATGTGACTTCATGATATGCTGTATTGAGAATTGTTTCTGGTTTGAAATTGAATAAAAATTAAAATGGAAAAAAAAGAAAAAATGCTAGTGTAAATCCAGCAGCAATAGGAATGGCAGGCCATGAGTGCGCGGGCATGCGTGGGTTCTTCAAAGCCCCTCATGGTGCCAAAGCAACATGTTCTGAGCCTCTGTGCTGCTTTGGAGAATGGTAGAAGGGCCGCAGTGCTAATCAGCAGGGTTTGTCACCCTAGGTAGCCGTCTAGTGGACAGGCCGCATTGGGCATAAGAAACATAGAAACAGAACATGATGGTAGATCCATCTAGTCTGTCCATCCACAAGAACCATTACGCTCTACAATCCCTTTTTCTTCCTCAGAGATCCCTATGCTTTCTTGAATTCAGATGCAGCTCTTCTCTCCATAAACTCCATTGGAATGTTGTTCCACGCACCCATCACCCATTCCCAAAGAAATACTGCCTTAAATTACTACTGAGTCTATCCCTTTTCACCTTCATCCAATCACCCCTCACTCCCGAGGTTCCCTTCAATTGAAAGAGAGCACAGAGGTATTTAATTGTCTCTATCATATTTCCCCTCCCCTGCCTTTCCTCTGAATTATACATAATGAGATCTCAAGTCTATCCCCATACGCTTTATGATGAAGACCACTGACCATTTTAGTAGCTGCTCTCTGCACCGACTCCATCTTGTTTATATCCTTTTAAAGGAGCAATATACAGAACTGCAAATGAGAAACACACAAAGGCACTATCATTTTCTCCCTTTTCTTGCTGGACATTCCTCTCCTTGTGTACCCAAGCATCCTTCTGACGTTTGGCATCACTTCTTCTACCTGTTTGACTACTTTAATATCATCCTCTATAATCATTCCCAGATCCTGTTTTTCTTTTGTTCCTATATTGTACCACTTCCTTTCATTTTTGCATATGCATCAACTTGCATATTTGTAACTTTCTTCCAAATTTTGAAATATATATAATGCATCATCATGTAAAGCCACAAAACATCTGCAAATTACTTAAACAAACAACTCCCAATCCAAGCCACTTCCCCTTCCCACACCCTCAACAACTCAGAGATCTCAAACAAGCATATCCAGTACATGCTTCAACCATAATACAAGTTTTGCAATGCCCGCTTATGAGGCATTTCATCATTTTACGTCCAACTTACAAAGGGTGTCCAACAACTATTAAATTAATCAAGTTTGCATAAATATACAGCAGTCAATTTACTTTATTTTAGCTAATTTGCATCATATCTCCCCACATTTACTCCAAAATGCCTGTACCCCAGGATAGTTCCACAAAGCATGCAGAGAAGAGCCTATCTGGTCATAGCCTCTCCAACAGTCTTATAGCACCTGGGGATAGATTTCATGTACTCTTTTTTTGGAGGGGGAGGGGCTAATATATCAGCATAAGAGAAAAATGATTATTATTTTCAAATACATTCACAGATATTGATGTATGAGGAACAATTGTACTTATCTTTAGCCACTGATCATCAGTCTGTGAGCCCCTAAGTTGGCCTCCTATTGGACTGAACATAGAGCATGGACAGCCTAATCCCCCACAATATTACACAATTTAGACAACAAGCTATGCTGACCAACCTCAACCCAAAGGAGCCCTCCAAAAGAGGTTAACGCCTGAGCCAACACCTGCTTACAAGGAGCACTTTAAGTATGTGCTGTATCTGTAGATATGCAAAAAAATCTTTCTTAGGTATCCCATATGTCTTCTGAAAAGGAAACGTTTTCACTAAGTCCTTCCTACTTACATCCTCCACAGATACTTTTATCAGCTTGGATTTAGTGAAATTCATCTTAAATCCGGCGAGTTGACTGTACTTTGTAATTTCTGATATAATTTTTGGCAGGGAACAGTGAGATTTTACATTCCTCACTACCCACTTTAATACGCTAACAATCCAGAGATCTAGAGAAAAGGACTCTGAATGGAACCACTGACTTTGATTCTTGCTGTAGGGGGCCGAATACAGTGCGGTAACCAAGAATAAGAAATTGGTACCTAGCTCAATATGCCTGAGAACTACCAACACAAGCAGCCATTCCATGTGATAGAACACCTTCTCGGTATCATTTGCAAGTAGAACCAAAGGAGTGCTCTGCTCCAAACATTATCCCCCACCAACCATCCAGCAATAAAACCCAACTGATCCATGTATAAAATCCAGTAGCACCTGATTCAAATGCTCAGTCAGAATTTTAGTTAACAATTTCACAACTAGATTTAGCAGAAAAATTGGGTGACCAGGTGCCTTCCTTGGCTTCAGATCTTTATTGGCTCTCAAAACCTCTGTCACTGCAATTGAGGCATTCTTGGTTCAACTTGGGCATGTCAACATTGTAAAAATAATCCAGCAACTCTTCTGGTGTAGACTCTACCTCAAAAGAAAATAGCCCCTCATAGAATCAGGCACACGGAGTTCTCATCTCTGCATCCACAGTAAAAGTTTCCCCTTTTTCTCTTTAATGCTTAGGATTTGGGACTGTAAGAATTGTTACTTCAAATGATGCATCAGAAGCTTACTAACCTAATTACTTTCTTCAAAATATCTTTGCCTGGCCATAGCCAAGTTTTAGCTTACACTTTCAGACCACAAAGCCTGCAATTGACCTCTCAATACAATACACTTTTGCTCACCCACTTCTTCTCACTTCTTCAGCAATGTTTCTTCTGTCTGCTGCAGCTGAGTGGATAAAGTATGTTTATTTATTTAGCTGTATTTATATCCCGCTTTTCACTGGGTCAAAGCGGTCAATTGGGAGATACATTTAACACGAGGGGATATGACACACATACGCTAATACTTACAGAACATGGGCAATGGAGGGTTAAGTGGCTTGCCCAAGACCACAAGGAGTGCCTATAGGACTAGAAATCCCAGTCCCTCCGGCCTGAGATTGCTGTCCCCAGGTGGGACTTGAACCCCCGGCCCTCCGGCCTGAAGTACCTTGTCCTAACCACTAGGCCACTCCTCCCACTATGCATCTTCTCATGGCTCTCCTTTTTCTCCCTACTCACCCACCTAATAAACTATTGGCAAAATTTAAAAAGTCATGGAATAGGAGGCAGTGTACTATTGTGGATCAGGAACTGGTTAAAAAATTGAAAGCAGAGGGTAGGGCTAAAAGGCCCATTTTTCCAATGGAGAAAGGTGAATAGTGGAGTACCCCAGGGATCTGTGTTTTGTCCAATGTTTTTTGACTTATTCGTAAACGACCTGGAAATGGGAAAAATGAGTGAGGTGATCAAATTTGCAAATGACACAAAATTATTCAAACTTGTTAAACCAAGAGGATTGTGAAAAATTGCAAGATGACCTTAATAAATGGGAAAACTGGATGTTCAAATGGCAGATAAAATTTAATGTGGACAAGTGCAGTTATGCCTCTAGGAAAGAACAACCCAAACTATTGTACATTATGCAAGGTTCCACATTAGGAACCACCACCCAGGAAAAATATTTAGGCATCATCGTGGATAACACTTTGAAGCCCTATGCCCAGTGTGCAATGGCGACCAAAAGAACAAATAGAATACTAGAAATCATAAGGAAAGGAATGCAGAATAAAACAAGGGATAGATTCTTTTTAACATCTTTGTTAGTGATATAGCAGAAGGGCTGTCAGGTAAGGTTTGCCTCTTTGTGGATTATACCAAAATCTGCAATAGAGTAGACACCCAGGAAGGTGTAGATAACATGAGGAGGGATCTAGCTAAGCCTGAAGAATGGTCTAGAATTTGGCAGCTGGGATTTAATGTTAAAAAATGTAAGGTCTGCATTTGGGCTGCAGCAATCCAAGGGAGCAATATAGTTTAGGGGGTGAAGTACTTTTGTCCACTAAAGAAGAGCGGAACCTAGGCGTGGTTGTGTCTGATGATCTTAAAGTAGCTGAACAAGCTGACTAGGGGACATGTAATGAAGCTACAGGGTAAACTATTTAAGACAAATAAGAGAAAATATTTTTTCACTCAACGTGTAATCAAACTCTGGAATCTGTTACCGGAGGATGTAGTAAGGGCTGTTAGTATAGCTGGGTTTAAAAAAGGTTTGGACAAGTTCCTGGAGGAAAGGTCCATAAACCACTATTAAAAAGGGACCCAGGATATCAATGCTTGACCCAGTACAAGCATTGTGGAACCTGTGTCTTTTGGGGATATTGCTAGGTACGTATGACCTAGATTGGCCACTGTTGGAAACAGGATACTGGGCTTGATGGACCTCGGTCTGACCCAGTATGGCATGTCTTATGTTCTTAAGTAGAAAAGGCGACGGCAAAAGCTAGAAGGATGCTTGGGTGCATACAGAGAGGAATGGCTATCAGCAAAAAGGAGGTGATAGTGCCTCTGTATAAGTCTTTGGTGCGACCTCATTTGGAGTATAGTGTGCAATTTTGGAGACCGCACCTTCAAAAGGATATAAACAGGGTGGAGTCAGTACAGAGGGTGGCTACTAAAATGGTTAGTGGTCTTCATTATAAAGCATATAAGGACAGACTTAACGGTTGTACACCTTAGAGGAAAGGCGGGATAGAGGTGATATGATTGAGATGTTTAAGTACCTCCGTGGCATAAATGTTCAGGGGGAGAGCCTCTTTCAATTGAAAGCAAGTTCTTCTACGAGGGGACATGGGATGAGGATGAAGGGGGATAGTTCAGGAGTGATATGCGGAAATATTTCTCCCAGTGGAGGTGGTAGAAATGAGGACAGTATCTGAATTCAAAAAAGCATGGGACAAACACAGAGGATCTCTAAAGGAAAAAAGGGGACTGTTGTAGTTGTTGATATAGAAGGACAGACTAGATAGGCCATGTGGTCTTTTTCTGTCATCATATTTCTATGTTTCTATATCGTTCGTTCTTAAAATGTCCTCAAATTACTGCTTTAAAGGTATGCCACAGTATTCCCAATTACCTCTTTTAGATCTTCATACACTTCCCATTTTTCCAACAAACACTCATTCAGTCTTCAAAACTGTAGTTCAGTTAAATCCTTCTTAAATTCCCAGTCACTGGAACATGGTCTGAACTATGTTCTATCTCCAATTGTAGACTCCTCTATCATTAGACACTGAACATAATCCAGAAACAGAAAACCAATTCAGATATAGGATTTCTGTGGAAATAAAGAGAATGTAAATACACTAGATCTTGGGTTAAGGTGCCTCCATACAACAGTACCACCAATGATTTTATGAGGGTCTTCAATATGGTGTGATCAGCTCCTCTGCATTCACCTTGTGTGGAAGCATCTAAACCCAGTCCCAATGTAATATTAAAATTCCCTACTAGAATCCAAAAGCCATTACCTAAGATCAATAATTACGATTTTAAATTAACATAAATCTCCCCTTGCTGTCATTAGGCACAAAGATGCAAAATAAATTATATTTTGTGGTCATTGATACCCTTGAAGCAAAAATCTCCCTTAAAAATAAGCTACTTGAACTGAGGCGTCTGTGGGATATTGCTTGCTTTTCCTCCCCGTAGTTTGTTCTATGGGGAAGCGAAAGTCGAAAGGAGGGAATAAGGTGCAAGAGGCCAATGTCGGCGATAAACCGACTGGTCCTCTTGACAAGCATTTCCCTCCTATTCCTCTAGCGCAGTCCTCCCCAGAAGGGGTTTCCCTAAGTTCTGGTGGGAGAACCCCTCCTCCCTTGCCTTTACCATCGCAATCGCAATGGTTGTCCAGAGGGTCTCCATAAAGTGCAAGTATTTCTACGGTTAATGTTGTTTTACCTTTGCCTGTTACATTTAATGTTTCTGATGGTTTATTGCATTCTGTTTCTAAACCCCCTGATGAGGAGATTACGTTAAAAGATATATGGACTGCTTTGCAATCCATTGATAAGAAAATGTCTTTAACATTGTCTGCATTATGTGTCTTTTCTCAAGAGGCCGTCGTATCTTTACGTCAGCTGGATGAGAAGGTCACTTCTGCAAATAAAGCTGCAGGGAAGTTGAGCTCTCAGGTTAATTTGCTTACCGCGGCTAATTCAGCCGCTGTCAAGGATTCGTTGATATTATACTCTAAAGTAGAGGCCTTAGAGAACTCTTCCCGGGCTTATAATTTGCGCTTCCTAAATTTTCCCCACTCCTCATTGTTATCCGCTAAGATTCTTCTTGATAAGTACTTTAAAGAAATATTGCATTTTTCTGATATAATTGATATTTCTCATGCTTATTACTTGTTGCCAAGTACTAAGCGTGTGAATATAGAGGATGGCTTGGATGAGATTGTAGCTCCTATTTCAGATTTGACCGCTTTTCTGGAGGACTCTTCAGACTTAATCACTACTAGGTCTACGTTAATTGTTACATTATCTTCGCTTGGTCTTAAACAGCGCATTTTACGTGCGTTTTTTAAGGCCAAAACTGTTAAATTCTGTGGGCAATCCATAAATATTTTTCCCGACGTATCCCGTGAAACCCAATTTAGGAGGCGTCAATTCCTTCAGCTGAAGCCTAGAGTTTTAGCGTTGGGAGCAACGTTCTTCTTACGTTTTCCTTGCAAATATGTGGTTAATTATCAGGGAGATTCTTTTGTTTTTGTGGATGTCTCACACTTAGAAAAATTTGTCATAGACCATACTAGTGCTGGGTAAGGGAATAGTTTCTGGGTAATATATATCCTTCTACTGGTTTGGCCTAGTGGCCTGTTTTCTTGTTTTGTTATGTTTGAAATACTGTCTTTGTTTTTCCCCTTGACGTGGACTATATCTTTAGTGTATTTCCTTATACATATTGTATTAAGTATTAATGATTTACCTTACATTGTGGTGATGTATTTTGCTGAAAATCCATAAATAAATTAAAAAAAAAAAAAAAAAAGCTACTTGAAGAAGTTACTTATCCAAAGCAGTAGGTTGGGATTTCGGACAGTAGAGCCTACGTTGATATTTTTTTAATAAATGTATTTCCTACTCTTCCTAGTTGCCTTTCAAACAAGAGATTGCCTCTTAAAAGGTGAATTAAGGCCTGTAGCATTTATGGATATGAGTGTGAGCTTAGAGGAACCCATACTTCAAAAATGTTGTCAGTGACATAATATCCATGGCAAATTCCTAGACTGTCAAATAAATTCTATTGCACATCCTTTCCATAATGATCTGATTTCCACACCAAAATCATTTTCCCCCACCATTGTCTACCTCCCCTCCCTACCTTCCTTATCCACTCTGTCTTTCTTCTACATCCTGCTAACCATATTCCACCAGAGCATCCTAAGGAGAGAAGTGATCATCCTCATGGACACTTTTCACACACACACTTAACCAAACTCTGAAGTGAAAGCATCTAAATCCCTTTTTCATCCTTTTAAATGTCTAGTCCAAAACATATAAGGATCTAGTTCAAAAATAAGAAGAATTGGCCAATGCAATAAAATGTGGGGATAAGACATTTTTCAGATGTTAGTGAAAGGAGGAAGGGCAAAAGGGGTATTGTCAGACTCAAGGATGAAGGGGAGGAATATGTAGAAGATGATGAGGATAAAGCGGAATTGCTTAACAAATATTTCTGTTCTGTTTCCACAGATGAAGGGCCAGGAGAAGGACCTCAGAAAACACTCACGAATAGGAATAGAAGTGATGGGGATTTTGAACAATTTTACAAAGACTGTGTTTGTGAGGAACTAGCTAAACTAAAAGAAGACAAAGCCATGGGTCTGGATGGGACACATCCAAGAATACTGAGGGAACTTGGGGACGTTCTAGCAGCTCCACTGTCTGACCTTTTCATTGCCTCTTTGACGAAGGGAGTGGTGCCAGAGGACTGGAGAAAGACACATGTGGTCCCTTCACACAAAAGCGGGCATAAGGATGACATTGAGAACTACAGGCTGGTTAGTCTAACTCTGTGGTTAGTAAATTATTGGAAAAGTTACTAAAAGAGAGAATAGTGAGGTTTCTGGAGTCCAATGACTTGTAGGATCTGAGACAGCATGGATTCACCAGAGGCAGGTCTTGCCAGAGAAATCTGATAGATTTCTTTGACTGGGTAACCAGAGAGTTGGACCAAGGGAGAGCCCTAGATGTGGTGTATTTAGATTTCAGTAAAGCCTTTGACACTGTTCCACACAGGTGACTTATCACCCTAAGGATGAACCCTAAAGTTACTGATTGGGTTAGAAATTGGTTGAGTGGGAGGCAACAAATGGTACAGGTAAATGGAGCACACTCTGAAGAGATGGAGGTTACCAGTGGTGTGCCACAGGGATCTGTCCTTGGTCTGATTTTTTTAAACATCTTTGTTAGTGATTTTGTGGAAGGGCTGTCGGGTAAGGTTTGCATGTTTATGGATGATACCAAAATCTACAATAGAGTTGACACCCAGGAAGGAGTAGAAAACATGAGGAGGGATCTAGCTAAGCTTGAAGAATGGTCTAGAATTTGACAGCTGAAATTTAATGCTAAAAAATGCAGGGTCATTCATTCGGACTGCATAAATCCAAAGGAGCAGTACAGTATAGGGGGTGAGGTACTTCTGTCCACAAAAGAAGAGCGGGACCTGGCGTAATTGTGTCTGAAAATCTTAAAGTAGCCGATCCCTGGATCTCATCCTTACCCTCGACCACTCCCCCTACTCCCCCTCTAATATTCACTCTACTCCCATTCCCTGGTCCGATCACTTTTGTCTCCTTTTTTCTTTCCCTCTTCCTCCCCCTGGGTCGATCGGTCCTTCTCCTTCCACTCCCTCTGCCCCGTCCCTCAGACGGCGCCTCAATCCGCACACTTTGCATTCTTTCCCACCAGCCAGCTCGCTTTTCCCCCCGGAATTTCCGTCTTTCTCTGTCGACCTACAGGTCGACATCTGGTCCTCCACTCTTTCCGCTGCTCTCGACACTATAGCACCCCTTCACCCGATGGTTCCCCTCCCTCCCTCCCTCCCACCATCCTTGTTATCATTCCGGTCTCCTCCTCCACCGTGCTCATCTTCGCCATGCGGAGCGTCTCTGGAGAAAACTCCATACCCCTGCCTCCTACTCAGATTTCCAGCAAGCTCACCTCTCCTATCGTTCCGCAATTACCTCAGCCAAACATTCTTATTATTCCCGCCTTATAACCACCTCATCGAACTCCGCTAGGCGCCTCTTCCTTGTTCTTAAATCTCTCTCCTCTACCTCCACTCTTCCATCCGCCCCCTCTAACCCCTCTCCGAGCCCTTCCACTCTTGCCTCCTTTTTTACCAGCAAAATTCTCTCCCTTCGCTCCTCCTTTTCTGCCTGCCCTCCTAACCTCCCCCCCCCCCCCCCCGGATTCACCTTCTTCCTCCACGGGTGTCCTTTCTCCATCCCCCTCCCGCACGTTTCCCCACATCTGGTGCTCCTTTTCCCTTATCTCTTCCCCTGAACTTATTAAGGCCATTTCGTCTGCTCATCAAACTACCTGCCCCCTCGACCCTTTGCCCTCTTCTTGGCTGCTCAATCCCGATATTTCTCTTGTGCATTTTATCCTCTCTATCTTCAATTGTAGCCTCTCTTTCGGTTTCTTCCCTTCCAGCTGGAAACACGCTATCATCCGCCCCCTTTTGAAGAAACCTACCCTCGATCCCACCTCCCCCGCAAACTGGTGGCCTGTCTCCAACCTCCCCTTCCTGTCTAAAGTCCTTGAGAAACTTGTTTTTTCCCAATTAGCCTCACACCTCGACTCCACCTGTGCCCTCCACCCCCGCCAATCCGGTTTCCGCATCGGCCACAGCACCAAAACTGTTCTCACAGCACTACTCTCGGAACTCCATCGCTCTCACGACCATGGGGACGTCTCTCTTGTGGTATCTTTGGATCTGTCCTCTACGTTTGATGTAGTTGATCACCGCACTCTCCTGTCCCGCTTGTCTGACTTTGGTGTTCATGGCACCGTTCTTCGGTGGTTTCGCTCTTTCCTCTCTTGTCGTACCTTTTCAGTCCATTCTGGCACCTCGGTCTCTCCCCCATCCCCCTCAGTCTGTGGCAACCCCCAGGGTTCTATTCTCGCTCCTCTGCTTTTCAATATTTTCCTTGCTCCTTTAGCCCTCCTTATTCAACAATCTGCTATCTCCTTTTACATTTATGCCAATGACATCCTTCTAGTTCATCACACCTCTTCCTCTTCCTCGGATCTCGGCCCACTCAACCACTGTCTCTCCTCCATTGCTTCCTGGTTTGAGTGCAACCTTTTACATGCTAACCCTGCTAAGTCCTCTGCAATCTGGATTTCACCTGGGCTTCCCCCCCCCCCCAGGCTGTCACCTGTTATGGGCTCTCACTCTATTCCTCTAGTACCAACCCTTCGTTACCTGGGCGTTACCCTAGACCCTTCCCTTTCTTTTCACAAACATATTTCCTCTGTTATTCGTACTTCCTTTTTCCATCTACGTCGTATCAAGGCCGTTCGATCAATTCTTCCCCTCCCTTCTGTTGCTACTCTCATTCTGTCCTTAGTAATCTCCCGTCTGGACTATTGTAATGTTATCTATGCAGGTCTCCAACTTGTCCACAACGCTGCCGCTCATCTTGTCACCTCATCCCCTGCTCGTTCTTATGTGTCCCCATGTCTCCTCACTTTGCACTAGCTCCTGATCAAGTTCAGGTTCGTCTTCAAATTGCTCATCATCGCTCACAGGGTTCTTCACACCGACACCCCCCAGTACCTGGCTAACATTATTCATCTCCAGCCCTCTCCCCGCCTTCTTCGTTCATCCCACGGTAATCGTCTCTTCCTCCCTTCTCCTATTCAGGCCCGCCTGGAATCTACCCGCCGCTCTGCTTTCTTCTTCCTAGGACCCGCCCTTTGGAACTCCCTTCCCCTTCTTCTCCGCAGTGAACTGTCCTACACTCGCTTCAAAGCCCTCCTCAAAACTCACCTTTTCTGTCAGGCTTTTGACCTCCCTCCCCCTGCCGATGGCGCCTCATCCCCCAGTCGTGCCCTCCATCCTCCATGATTCTTCCCTCTTTCCCTCTCCTCCCTCTCCTCCCTTCTCCTCTATCCCTCTTCCCCTCCTCCTATCTCTCTTTGGGGCTTTTCTGTCCTCCACCTTATTTTAGTGTCTCTCTCTGTCCTATCGTTTGCTGGCATTCCTCTCTATCTTTTGTTTCCAGCAGCTGACATTTTTTGTTATTGTACACCGCTCTGATGCTCTGGCCTGGGCAGTCTATCAAGTGCTTGAATAAAGATAAAGATAAAGGAGCAGTACAGTATAGGGGGTGAGGTACTTCTGTCCACAAAAGAAGAGCGGGACCTGGCGTAATTGTGTCTGTCAATCTTAAAGTAGCTAAACAGATAGAAAAGGTGACTGTGAATGCCAGAAGGATGCTTGGGTGTATAGGGAAAGGAATGGCCAGCAGACAAAAAGAGGTGATAATGCCTCTGTATAAGTCTGTGGTGCAAACTCATTTGGAGTATTATGTGCAATTCTGGAGACTGCATCTTCAAAAGGATATAAGCAGGTTGGAGTCAGTGCAGAGGGTGGCTACTAAAATAGTTAGTGGTCTTGTTTTGTAGCATATGAGGTTGGACTAAAAGATCTTAATATGTATACTTTAGAGGAAAGGCAGGATAGGGGCGATATGATAGAGACATTTAAATACCTCTGTGGCATAGATGTACAGGAGGTTCTCTTTCGATTGAAGGCAAGCTCTGCAATGAGGGTAAATAGGATGAGAGTGAAAGGGGATAGATTTAGGAGTAATATGCAGAAATATTTCTTTACGGAAAGAGTGGTAGATGTATGGAATAGTCTCCCAGTGTAGATGGTGGACATGAGGACAGTACCTGAATTCAAAAAAGCATGGGACAAACACAGAGGATCTCTAAAGGTAAAAAGGGGACTATTGTAGTTGATATGGAAGGGCGACTAGATAGGCTATGTGGTCTTTTTCTGCCATCATGTTTCTATGTTTCATTCCACAGGCAGTGATTCAAGTATTCAGTCCTGTTGCATGCTACCTGCCAACAATTGCTATAACAAAAGCTAGATAGTTATGATCACAAAAATCATCTAGGATAAAAGGACAAAATCAAAAGTGAACTGTAGCTATTCGAGTTTTTATGTTGGATTGTTTGTTAGGAGAGAAAACCCCTCTTGAACCGAACCCTCCTTTTTATCTCCTTTTATCAACCATAAGAACATAAGAACATAAGATATGCCATACTGGGTCAGACCAAGGTCCATCAAGCCCAGTATTCTGTTTCCAACAGTGGCCAATCTAGGTCATATGTACCTAGCAGTTTCCCCAAGGGACACAGGTTCCACAATGCTTGGTTTATGGACCTTTCCTCCAGGAACTTGTCCAAACCTTTTTTAAACCCAGCTACACTAACAGCCTTTACTACATCCTCCGGTAACAAATTCCAGAATTTGATTACACGTTGAGTGAAAAAATATTTTCTTTTATTAGTCTTAAATAGTTTACCCTGTAGCTTCATTGCATGTCCCCTAGTCTTTCTATATTCTGATAAGGTAAACAATCGATCTACGTTTACCCGTTCCACTCCATTCATTAATTTAAAGACTTCTATCATATCTCCCCTCAGCCGTCTCTTTTCCAGGTTAAAGAGCCCTAACCTTTTTAGCCTTTCTTCATAGGAGTATCCTTCCATCCCCTTTACCATTTTGGTGGCTCTTCTCTGAACCTTTTCTAAAATCGCTATATCCTTTTTAAGATACGGCGACCAGAATTGCACACAATATTCAAGGTGCGGTCTCACCATGGAACGATATAGAGGCATTATAATATCTTTTGTTTTATTTTCCATTCCTTTCCTTATCATACCTAGCATTCTATTTGCTCTCTTGGCCGCCGCTGCACACTGGGCCGAGGGTTTTAACATGCTATCCACAATGACACCTAAATCTTTTTCCTGGGTGGTAGTTCCTAATGTGGAACCTTGCATTGTGTAACCATAGTTTGGGTTGTTCTTCCCTAGGTGCATAACCTTGCACTTGTCCACATTAAATTTCATCTGCCATTTTGATGCCCAGTCTTCCAATTTATCAAGATCCTTTTGCAATTTTCCACAATCCTCTTGGGTTTTAACAACTTTAAATAGTTTTGTGTCATCTGCAAATTTGATAACCTCACTCGTTATTCCACTTTCCAGGTCATTTATGAATATGTCAAAAAGCAGCGGACCCAGCACAGATCCCTGGGGTACACCACTATTCACCTTTCTCCATTGGGAAAATTGGCCATTTAGCCCTACCCTCTGCTTTCTATCTTTTAACCAGTTCCTGATCCACAATAGTACACTACCTCCTATCCCATGACTCTTTAGTTTTGCCAAAAGTCTCTCATGAGGGACCTTGTCAAAGGCTTTCTGAAAGTCCAGATACACAATATCAACCGACTCACCTTTGTCCACCTGATTATTCACTCCTTCAAAAAAACATAACAGATTAGTAAGACAAGATCTTTCTTGTCTAAAGCCATGTTGGCTGTCTCCCATTAGGTCATGACTATTGTGATGCAGCGGACCCTCTTGCAGAAAGGAAAAAAGTTTTAAATTTTGAAAAAAACAAATTTCAGACGCAATATCCTAAAGGTCCACATAGAGGGAGCAGGAGTGTCAGCCTGGATTCAGAGGAACCACGCCTCTATGGGCAGGACTTAGAATCAGTCAGTCCCGATTTAAGCAGAGTAAGCTGGAGAGCAAGCCAAGAAGTAAGCTGGAGAGCAAGCCAAGGAGTAAGCCGGAGAGCAGGCCAAGAAGCAACTTGGAGAGCAGGCCGAGGAGAAGGCCAAGAAGCAACCTGGAGAGCAAGCCAGAGAGCAGGCCAAGGAGCAGGCCAAAGAGCAGGCCGGAGAGTAGGCCAGAGACAACTTGAAGGAGCAGCACTGCAGAGAGCAGTCAAGGAAGGAGGTGCTCTCCCATCCAGCTTGAGAGAAAGCCCTATCCAGGGAGAAGGGCTAAGACACCATCTGAGAGAAAGATATCCAGCTGAAAAGGATACCCAAGAAGAGAAAGGTACTCTTAAAGATTTCTATAGAAGTAACCATAGAGAAGGGTGGAAAACTCAGAGGCCTGGTGAACAGGGAAAAGCTGAGAGGGTGCGGCCACTAGCCAACTGCCACGGGAGTGGAAGCAAAGGCCGAGGGCTTCAGCTGCAGCCCTGCCTCAAAGAAGTTTCTCCACACTCTAGAGAAAGAGAAACACGGTGGGAATATTTGAGCCAGCAAGAATTAGAAGATAATCAGGCTGGGCCTCAAGCCTTTCCTAGAAGAGACTACAGAAAGCTCAAAGGTAAAACAGTTATTTCCTGTGATTGTTTGCCTAAACCCAGCATAGGAGAAAAGCAGAAGAAAGGATTTTATCTGTATAATAATGACACTTTTAAGCAGAAAGTAACAGATGATTTCCCCAAGAAGAAAACTGTTAGTGCTAAAGGTTGGGACAAGAGAGCTTTTAAAACCATAGCAGATGAACAGCCAGGGTTCTATCCTATAGCCAAGAACCAACACCCCGAGCTGACAAACAAGCATTGGAACACGGTTTGGCACACTTTCAAAAAGCCAGAACTCAGCCCCATTGAAGATCCAGATTCAGAGCTCTCGGACATGGAATGGCTGCCAGTGGAATCTGGGGATGAGGAGGCAGGAGAACCTATGGAATGCGTTTATTGTATAGTAGGAAAACCATAATCTGTTTTGAGTTAAAGAATGTATGAAATGAATACAGGATGCCTTATGCTGTAAGTTACTGTGGAGATAAACAGTTGTTACTTTGACCGTTTTATATGAGTTGAACCTGTTATAAAGACTGATACAGCCCTGTTACTTTCTGAACCGTATATTTTGAACCATATTGCGTAAAGGAGAAATAAAAGCCTTTTTCCTTTTTCCCTATACTTGGCTGTGAAGTCACTTTATTGGGAAGTTGGCAACGAGGTCGGCACAGAGGTCCGCTACCTTATGACCCTCGCGACAGGCCAACCCTGATACCCCTAATCTTATGCGCTCCCCAGCCCCGGTGGAAACACTACGCCGCCACCAGAGGGGGCTGCGGGGGACACTATCTACATGCTGAGTAATGTTATTCTTTATGATGGTTTCTACCATTTTTTCCGGTACTGATGTCAGGTCTGTAGTTTCCCGGATTACCCCTGGAGCCCTTTTTAAAAATTGGTGTTACATTGGCGATCCTCCAATCTTCAGGTATTAGAGATGATTTTAATGATAGTTCACAGATTACTAATAGCAGGTCTGCAATCTCATATTTCAGTTCTTTCAACACCCTTGGATGTATACCATCCGGCTAAGGTGATTTGCTACTCTTCAGTTTATCTAATAGTTGTAATACATCTTCCCGATGTATCAATATTTCCTTCAATTCTTCCACACCTTTAAATACCACTTCAGTCATGGGTAACATCCCTACATCTTCCTCAGTAAAGACTGAAGCAAAGAATTAATTCAGTCTCTCCGCTATCGCCTTGTCGCCTCTTAGTGCTCCTTTAACCTCTTTATCATCTAATGGACCAACTGACTCTCACAGGTTTTTTGCTACGAATGTACTTGAAAAGGTCTTTACTTTGCGTTTTTGCTTCTGCAGCAAGCTTCTTCTCAAATTCTCCCTTTGCCTGCCTTATCAATGCCTTGCATTTGACTTGCCAGTGCTTGTGCTGTTTCCAGGTTTCGTCGTTTGGCTCTTTTTTCCATTTCCTGAAGATGCTTTTTTGGCAACAACAGCCTCTCTGACCTCACCTTTAAACCATGCTGGAAGTTTTTTGGACTTCCTTCCACTTTTCTTAAAGCGTGGAATACAGCTGGTCTGGGCTTCCAAGATAGTATTTTTCAACAACAGCCAAGCCTGATGTACGTCTTTAACCTTTGCAACTGCTCCTTTTAGTTTTTTCTTAACTGTTTTCCTCATTTTATCATAGTCTCCCTTTCGAAAGTTAAAAGGTAGTACTGTGGATTTCCTTACTATCCCTCCTCCACTAATTAAATCAAAGGCGATCATGCTATGATCACTATTGCCAAGTGGCCCCAACACACTTATCTCTTGCTTTATCTTTAGATAAAAAGGAGGGTTTGGGTCAAGAGGGGTTTCCTCTCTTTTATTTTTTATTTATTAAATATTCTTAACGATACAAAGAACAGCACAATAAGAAATAGCCATTATCAATACAGCATAACAAAGGAAAATACATTGAAATGCATCCTGATACTCATCAAGGAGATGCCTAAATAATACAACACTCAAAACCTGAATGATTCCTGAGATATAAATCAAACTCTGTTTCACATATCAGTGAACCTAATAAAGGGAAAAAAGAAAAAACAAACACTAAGTCTTACCATCCAAAAATATAGTTAACTGTTCTACATCAACAAATACATATCTTTTCCCCTGATACAAAACATGACATTTACATGGAAATTTTAAGTAAAAAAAAGCCCCTAAAGCAAGAACACGCGGGCGCATGTCCAGGAGGGACTTACATCGCTGCTGAGTTTCTCTAGAGACGTCTGGAAATATTTGTATGGTTTGTCCACAAAACATTTCATTCTTTTTTTGAAAATAAGCACGAAGAACTCTATCTTTATCCATCATAGAAACAAACGTTACCAAAAGAGTAGCCCTAGAATTTATAATATCATTAACTGACTCAATGAACTCTGAGATATTTAAAGGAGAAGAGGCTGGATGTTGCGACTGAATGCCCATCCCCCCTCTATCTCCCCACTAATCACATTACCAACTGGAGCATAAAAAAGCTTAGAAATACTGATTGCCTTAGCATCACTAAAACACAGTATCTCCTGAAAATATTTTTGCAATAAAATCATAGGGGATAAAAAATGTGTCTTCGGGAAATTAAGTAACCGAAGGTTACAGGATCTAAACATATTTTCTAAATATTCATCTTGCCTATGTAACACCAATGAATCTACCGGAATCTTTTCTAATAAAGCCTTATGGGAAAGAAAACTAGAATCCTGGAAATCAGCCTGCTTTTCTAAAGATAATATTCTATCCTGATGGTCAGTCAATTTCAAAACAGTCTCATTAGAGAAATCCGAAATCTTCTTCAAAGAAGAACCTAAGGCAAGCTCCATACGAGAGACAATTGTCCAAATGTCTTTCAGAGAAATATCCAACGGTGGAGTGTGGACTTCAACAACCGGGGGAAAAGAAATCGCAGTAGGCATAGAGATAAGTGGCAAAGCAGAGTCCACTCTTAAAAAAGAGGTCGGTAACACTTCCAAAACAGAGTTAACCATTACTGGCTTAGTCAATGATGAAACAACAGCGGACGCTGACTTAAGATCACTGATGGGCGGAGTTACGCCCGTTTCGCTAGGAGAAGGAATAGGGGAAGAAGTATTCACAGCTGACGTATCTACAAGATCATTCAATGCCGACTGGGCAGAGGCAGCTAAATCATGTAACTGTACATGTGCATCCATTGGACCGATAGTCTTCACTGCCTTCACTTGAACAACAGGCGGCGATTTCTTCTTCCTTTTCCCCATAACAGGGAATAACCTCCTCAACTGACGTGGACCGAAGGGGCACCAAAGGGGCGTGGCCTGCCCCTTTGGGCACGCCCCTTTGGGCACGCCTCCAGGGGATGCCCGCGACCGCGTCCTGCGGTGGGGCAGATGAATTTAAAGCCCTCAGAGCAGCTCAAGAATCAATCGGGAGAGCCACTAGTGCCAGCAATCATCCAGGGAAAAGCAGCAAAGTAAAAGTCCAGCAAAACGGCACCTCAGCGTCCCGCGGTGGGGCAAGTGAATTTAAAGCCCTCAGAGCAGCTCAAGAACCAATCGGGAGAGCCACTAGTGCCAGCAATCATCCAGGGAAATGCAGCCAAGTCAAAGTCCAGCAAAACGGCATCTCAGCGTCCCGCGGTGGGGCAGGTGAATTTAAAGCCCTCAGAGCAGCTCAAGAACCAATCGGGAGAGCCACTAGTGCCAGCAATCATCCAGGGAAATGCAGCAAAGTAAAAGTCCAGCAAAATGGCACCTCAACGTCCCGCGGTGGGGCAGGTGAATTTAAAGCCCTCAGAGCAGCTCAAGAACCAATCCGGAGAGCCACTAGTGCCAGCAATCATCCAGGGAAATGCAGCAAAGTAAAAGTCCAGCAAAACGGCACCTCTGGTTTCCTCTCTTAATGAACAATCCAACATGAAAACTCTACTACCTACAGTTCACTTTTGGTTTGGCCTGTCCAACAATTGGCACTTGAGCCTTCCACAGCCACTGGTGATGCTCTGCAATGCCAATGTGTCCTTAGGCAAGGGTTTCCCAGACTGGGGTATGTCTACTCCAGAGAGTCCCAGTTCCTTAAAAGACTGAGCAGAATCCTCAGGAGATTGCAAACAGAAAGATTTCTCCTGATGATAAAAGGCTGGAGTACATGGATACATCTAGTGATATCTTATTTTCTCAGTTCTTAGTCTGGCAGTTATATCATGAAAAGCTCATTGTTGCTGCAAAGTAGTGGCATACAGCACCTGGAACATATCCACTTGTTAGGTGTCCCACTTAAATTCAGATTCCACTCTCTCTATAATGTCTCTGAAGTGATTAGACCTTGGGTCATCCATTGTCCAGTGGGCCCTCTCAATCTGGACCACTGAGTTGTCAGGCTCTGCTTCCCTCCCAAAAAGCTGCTTGCAAATACTTTGCACAATGTTCTTGCAGTTCATATATTCACATGTCTCTGACAAGCCTCTAAAGCACACATTACATCTCCAACTTCCATTTTCCAAGCCTCCAATTTATCAGCAACCTCTACATTAAAGTTCTGCAGGCCTTCCATTTGCTTCTCCTGGACTTGGAATGCCTCAGTCTGCTCCTATGCTTTTAGCTCCATGCTTTCCACATGCTAGCCTAGCTCCAGCACGTCTGCTCTCGTCAAATCTTAATACTGTTCATTCTGATAGCACTGCCATAATGTCAGCTTTAGTACTCTCGGATAAATCCCATCCAGAACCATCACTTTCTGATTAGCCAGTTCCTCACATACAATCTTCTGAAAATTGTTTGAGGTCTATCTCATTTCCATTTCCATTTCCATTCCTATTTATATTTGTTTTCTGAGGTCCCATTCCTAGCCTTTTATCTATGATCATAGAACACAAATATTTGTTAAGCAATTCTGCCTTATCCTCATCAATCTCTACATATTTTTCCCATTCACCCTTTAGTCTCAAAATGCCACCTTTGCACTTCCTCATATTTTACTGTATTGGCTATTTTTTCTTCCATTTGCATCTTTGCTTTCCTGACTACTTTACTAGTTTCCCTTAACTTCTCCAGATATTGTTGTCCTCCTCTTTCTGTGATTTCTTATATTTTATGAAGGCTTACCTTTTCAGGTACTTCTTTTGAAGCCAGAGATGTCTCCTTTTCTTCTTTCAATACTTTTAGTTACTTTCCTAACAATAATGATTGTTTCCTATAAAATATTTCCTTTCAATTTTGCCCACTGTGGTTCGCTTCCCCCAGATTTTCCCATCCAGCAAATGGCTTATTTAGGTATTTCCCCTACTTGACAAAGCTAGTTTTCCTGAAGTCTAGGACCCTCACTTTAGAATGACCCATCTCCACCCACATCTTAATACTGAAGCACATCATTTGGGAATCATTGGATGCCAGATTATCACCTATTTCAACATCAGAAACACTCTTGCCATTTGTAAGCACCAACTCTAGCACTGTTCTCTTCCGTGTGGGTTCCATAACTAATTGTCAGAACAGTTCTCTCTATAGAAAACCCTACTTCTAGATGGCACTGCAGCTGGAATATCCCAATCAACATTTGCTCCACTCTGGAATGTCCCCAACATGCTCCAATGCTAACCGAATAGAATAGGGGCACATAGGGGAGTTAGGAAGGGGTATTGCCATTGAATATCCCCTTTTAAGACATTTACACAATTTACTGGGCTGTAAACTGTGTAAATGCCTTTCAAATATTGGGCCCAAGATGTTTAATTCAGTTTGATACAGTAAGAGCAGTAAATAATTGGAGTCAGCATCTGGGAAGCTAGTAGGTCATCAGCACATTGCTGTTGTTAAGTGCCATTGAGTTGGTGTCGACTCATGGCGACCCTCTGGATAGTTGTCCTAAATTGTGTTTGATCTAGGTGGCTCATTGTTGACATACTGGCACCTGTAGCTGCTCTGTATCAATCCATCTCATTGCTGGCCTTCCTCTTTTTCGTTGACCTTCTATCTTGCCAAGCATGATGTCTTTCTCTCTTGATCTCTCTCTTTGCATGATGTGTCCAAAGTATGAAAGTCAAAGTCTTTTCATCTGAGCTTCTAAAGAAAGCTTAGGTTTGATCTCCTCTAGTACTGACTGGTTTGTTCTTCGGGCAGTCCATGGTATACACAGTATTCGCCTCCAGCACCATAATTCAAAGGCATCAATTTTCTTCCTATGTTTTTCACTGTCCAACTTTCGCATCCATATGATGTTATTGAAAATACTATGGCTTGAATGAGTTGAATCTTTGTATGGAAAGAGACATCTCTGCTCTTCAGAATCTTGTCTAGGTCCTTCATAGCCATCTGCCAACAACAATGCATCATCGGATTTCTTGACTGCTTGTTGCTTCTTTATTGACAGTTGATCCAAGTAGGTTAAAGTTGTCCACTATTTCAATTTCTTCTCCATCAACAATAAACTTATTGATTTTGCCAGTTGTCATGATCTTTGTCTTCTTTACATTAAGGTGCAGGCCCATTTTAAGACTATGTTCCTTGATCATGAGAAGCAAATGTTTCAGATCATCTTCACTTTCAGCCAGTAAAGTGGTATCATCAGCATAGCGAAGGTTGTTGATGAGTCTTCCATCAATCTTCACACCTCTTTTGTCTTCATACAATCCTGCTTCTCTGATGATTTGTTTTGCATATAAATTAAACAGGAAGGGGGAAAGTATGAAGCTTTGTTGTACATCTTTGCTTATTTTAAACCATTCTGTTTCTCCTTGTTCCGTTCAAACTGTTGCTTTTTGATCAATGTACAGATTGTGCAAGAGAACAATCAGGTGTTCTGGTATACCCATGGTTTTTAATGTGGCCCAGAGTTTCCCATTGTTTACACAGTCAAAAGCCTTGCTATAGTCAATAAAGCACAAAAAGATATCGTTTTGGTATTCTTTAGTCTTTTCAAGGATCCATCTCATATCCGCAGTGATGTCTCTCGTTCCTTGCCCTTTTCTGAACCCTGCTTGCACTTCAGGTAGTTCTTGTTCCACGTATGGTTGTAGTCTCTGTTGAATAATCTTGAGTAGAATCATGCTGCCATGTGAGATCAGAGTGATTGTACGAAAATTTCCACAGTCAGTTGGATCACTTTTCTTTAGTATTGGTATAAACACAGATCTTTTCCAGTCAGTTGGCCATGATGTTGTCTTCTAAATTTCCTGGCAGAGCCTTGTAAATATGGTAACAGCTACATCAGATTGTTGTAATACTTCTATGGGGATGCCATCAATGCCGGGTGCTTTGTTCTTTGATAAGGCTTTCAATGCTGCTTCAACTTCTTCCTTCATCACCAATGTTTCCGGATCATAAGGTATAGGTTGAAACGACTGTTGATCCACTTGATCTTTATCATATAAAAACTCTGTATATTCTTTCCACTTTTTCTTGATCTCCTCAGCATCATTCAACATAGATCCTTGAGCATCTTGTAACATTCCAATTCGAGGCTGGATTTTTTTAGTTTTAAGAAAGCTGATCTTGTTCTTCCTCTAATAGTTTCTGCTTCTATTTCATTGCATGTGCCATTGTAGTACTTTTCCTTGTCCTGTCTTGTTCCATGTTGGAAATCTCTGTTGAGTTCTGCGATTGCCTCTTTCTCCTCTGGCTTTAGCTTCTCTGTGTTTCTGGGCAATTTTCAGAGTTTCTTCCGTCATCCATTTTGGCCATTTTTGCTTTTTAGGAAGATCAGATTAGTTGAGGGTGGGAATTTTATTGCCTGCTTAAGCGCACAATAGTCAGCAGCTGGGAAGATGACTGAATGGAACACTAAAGCCCATATACTTTTGCCTGTATTATAGAGGGTCAGAGCAGTTGAGAAAGGCAACTTCATTGCCTGCTAGGGATATCCTTTGGATTAAATTGTACAAGAGGGCTGTATATTAGATGTGAAAGTTATGATTTGAAATCCATGATAAGGTATATACCTAATTTTGTAAATGAAGCATATAAATAATATGCCAATGTCTGGCCATATACATGGAAATTCCAGAGAGCTGACTGAAAGGGTCTGTGAACCTAGCAACCAATGAGAAGATATAAACTTTAAGAGGCATGTTTACTAAGTTGGGTTAATGGTTAGCCCAGGCTGTTTGTAACTAGATAACATTGAATGACGTGGGACCTAATTAGAAACAGTCCAGGCTAACCATGTTAGCCCAGCTTACATTTTTAATACAAGTTAATTTTAGAAGTCTTAATAAGTATACTGGAGTGGAGGAGTAGCCAAGTGGTTAGAACACTGGCTTGGTAAGCAAGCAACCAGGGTTTGATTCCCACTAGCACCCCTTGTGGCCTTGGGCAAGTCACTTAACCCTCCACTGTCTCAGAAGAAAGGCCTGGCAATCTACTTCCGGTGACACTGCCAAGAAAACCCAGGAGCTTCTGGGTCACCAGGAGTCAGGACTGACTCAAAGGCACACATTGCATAATAAGTATAGTGATAAGTATTAATTAGATCTGTAATGTCAGTTGATTGCTATTGAATACTCAGATAACAGTTTTATTATTTTATTTATTTATATTTTTTTCATCCCTACAATCCAATGTTGAAGATAAGTTTCAATGCTTTTGTTGGCAGGACCGGCGTTGCTTAATAAGCGAACTAGGAGGTCACCTAGAGCGTCAGCGGTTCCAGGTGGCTTATTGCCAACACTGTTGCTCTTCTCTGGGGTCTGCAGTGGCAGAAATACCATTAAAATAGCAATGCAGTGCTTACTCAAAGCTGCTAATGCTGTGTTACTGTTTGTGCTCTCTTTGATTAGCCATTTCTGCCCCTTCAATGCCTCCCCCCTCCCCATGCAAACAGGAAGCCTGCATCGGATGGGGTGGAAGGAGCTGGTCCACGCGAGCATGAACATCAACGCTTGGACCAGCTCCTTCCACAGTAAGCACTGAATTGCTGTTTTAATGGCACTGCCACTGATGCAGGTCCCAGGGAGGGCTGGAATCAGCAGCAGTGGTGGTAGAGGTATCAATAGGGACAGGGGTAGAGGTAGGGGGCCATCAAGGTTGTGGGTTCGCCTAGAGTACCTCATATTCTTTCACTGGCCCTGCTTGTCGGCTCTCTGATACAAAGAAGAAAGCACACATCACTCTTACAAGCTATCTTTTTAATAAAACAGCCTTGCCTGTCTGCTTGGACAAGTTGTCCCATTGCTGAAAATCCCAAATAGACTAGCCAGCAGAGTATAATAGAACATTGGCACTAATTGTTATGTCTCTGTTTTATTACTTGAATGGCTTGCTACTTTTTGGCCCCCAAGCATTGGATTCCAAGTCTGCTGTAACCATCTGCTCAGACCCTAATCCAATAATTCTCCCAGCTAATTGAAAAACAGGGAGAAAGACAATTAATGATTTCTTTTATGAATTTGTTAGCAAGCCAATGAATTTCGGTTGGTATGGAGAGTACAGGTACTGTAGAAAATTGGAGAAATGTTAGCTGCTCACAAAATTTATCATTTTTGGCACCAAGGCACAAAAGATTTTTCAAACTGGGATAAATTTCAGTTCTTAATTAATTGCTCAAAAACAGAATAAATTTCATAGTGCTATGGATGATTAATAACCACATAGGATTCTTGACTGGTACACCCGGACTCATTAGAAAAATGGACCAAGCAGAAAATCTAAATTAATATCTAAAAATGATATAAGTACTTTCCTTTGACAGAAAGGGTCACTGGGTCACTGTCTGAAGGTACTGTCAGTTGGAATGTCTCCTTTTAAGGATCATGCAGGAGTGTGTAAGAAGATTTTCAAGGGATTAAGGTACCCTCTGTGGAGAATTGTACATGTAGTAAACTGTTCATGATGGAACTTTTCTTCAAGGAAGGCAGTTTATAAGTATTATATGCAAGATTTAAAAAAAGAGTTCTCACAAAACTGATTGATAGGGAAGAATGCATTGCCATTGAACAGCCTCAGAAAGTATCGCCAGAGAAGACCTTTTCCATAATACCATCTTGTATGCAGAGCATAAAGGAGACTAAGGGGCTTGTTTACAAAACCGCGGTAGCGATTCACCATCGTTATCGGAGCCACGGCCCCATTGAAATCAATGGGGCCACGGCTCCGATAACGATAGCGAACCGCTACCGCGGCTTTGTAAACAAGCCCCTAAGTACCAGATAATCTGCAGTATAACTGTTTTGCTCTGCTGAATGCTCAATTTTACATCTTTATATTATTGTTTAACAGTTCCTGTCAGACTCCTCATGAGCTCATTGCTCCGACCTATCTGCTGTGCTTCAAAACCAACCTGAGTTCTCTCTGTACCTGAATGTAACTTACCTTGAACTAGTATTGAAGAGTGTATACTAAATCCAAGTCCCTGCTACTGTGCTAGCACACTCATGGAGCAGGTATTTTTCTTTGTTTGCCTGGAGACATGGTTCACAGAAAACCATGATTGGGATGTAATTATACCAGGCTATACTTTATTCAGGAAGAACAGGGTAGGAAAAAGGGGAGATAGGGTGACACTATATGTTAAAAATAATATTAAAGCTATAGAATTGCAGGGATTAAAAGAAAGAGAGGAGACACTGTGGGTTAAACTACAAAGAGGGAAAGAGAAATCCATTTGCATTGCACTGCTAGGTACGTATGACCTAGATTGGCCACTGTTGGAAACAGGATACTGGGCTTGATGGACCTTGGTCTGACCCAGTATGGCATATCTTATGTTCTTATACAGATCCCCCTCATAGGGAGTAGAAGTGGATGAAGATTTAATTGAAGACATACACAGTATTGCTATGAAAGGAGAAGTGCTACTGATAGGTCATTTCAATATGTCAGATGTAGATTGGAACATCCCTGCTGCGGTATAATCTAGAAGTAAGGAGATCCTGAATTCTCTACAGGGAGAACTACTCAGGCAATTGGTAACAGAACCCACACATGATGGGGCCATACTGGACTTAGTGCTTACCAATAGGAAAAGTGTTTCTGATGATACAGTAGGAGATCAATTCGCATCCAATGATCACCAGATGGTATGTTTCAGTATTAGTACTAGGACTAATAAAATCCATTCAAAAGCGAGGGTCTTAGACTTTAGGAAAACTAACTTTGCAAAGATGGAACAATACTTCAAAGAGTCGTTAGCGGGATGGGAACAGCTGGGGGATGTAGAAAAACAGTGGGCAAAACTGAAAGGGAATATCTTAAAGGCAACAAACCTTTTTATTAGAAAAGTAAATAAATGTAAACGGAAAAGGAGGCTATTATGGTTCTCAAAAGAAGTAGCTGAGAAAGTGAAGAAAAAGGGAGGTCGTCATGAAATACAAGAGATCACTGAGAAAGGAAGACAGTTAGGAGAAACTTAGAGAAGATAGCAAAGTAGTCAGGAAAGCAAAGGTATAAAAAGAAGAAGAAATAGCCAATGCAATAAAATGTGGGGATAAGACATTTTTCAGAAATGTTAGTGAGAGGAGGAAGGTAAAATTGGTATTAGAAAGGATACTAAAGGAGCAAATAGTGAAGTTTCTGGAGTCCAATGGATTGCAGGATACAAGACAGCATGGATTCACCAGAAGCAGGCCGTGTCAGACAAATCTGATTGATTTCTTTGTCTGGGTAACCAGGGAGTTGGACCGAGGGAGAGCCCTAGATGTGTTATGTTTAGATTTCAGTAAAGCCTTTGACACTGTTCCACATAGGTGACTTATAAACAAATTTAACACCCTAGGGATGGACCCCAAAGTTACTGATTGAGTTAGAAATTGGTTGAGTGGGAGGCAACTAATGGTACAGGTAAATGGAGCTCACTCTGAGGAAAAGGTTACCAGTGGAGTGCCGCAGGGATCTGTTCTTGGTCCGATATAGCGGAAGGGCTGTCGGGTAAGGTTTGCCTCTTTGCAGATGATACCAAAATCTGCAATAGAGTAGACACCCAGGAAGGTGTAGATAACATGAGGAAGGATCTAGCTAAGCTTGAAGAATAGTCTAGAATTTGGCAGCTGGGATTTAATGTTAAAAAATGTAAGGTCATGCATTTGGGCTGCAGCAATCCAAGGGAGCAATATAGAATAGGGTGTGAAGTACTTTTGTCCACTAAAGAAGAGCGGGACCTAGGCATGGTTGTGTCTGATGATCTTAAAGTAGCTAAAATGTTAGAAAAGGCGACGGCAAAAGCTAGAAGGATGCTTGGGTGCATACAGAGAGGAATGGCTAGCAGAAAAAAAGGAGGTGATAGTGCCTCTGTACAAGTCTTTGGTGCGACCTCATTTGGAGTATAGTGTGCAATTCTGGAGACCACACCATCAAAAGGATGTGAATAGGATGGAGTCGGTGCAGAGAGTGGCTATTAAAATGGTTAGTGGTCTTCATTATAAAGCATATGAGGACAGACTTAATGATCTTAATATGTACACCTTAGAGGAAAGGTGGGATAGAGGTGATATGATTGAGATGTTTAAATACCTCCGGGGCATAAATGTTTCAATTGAAAGCAAGTTCTGCTACGAGGGGACATGGGATGAGGGTGAAGGGGGATAGATTCAGGAGTGATATGCGGAAACATTTCTTTATGGAAAGAGTAGTGGATCCATGGAATAGTCTCTCAGTGGAGTTGGTAGAGATGAGGACAGTATCTGAATTCAAAAAAGCATGGGACAAACACAGAGGATCTCTAAAGGTAAAAAGGGGACTGTTGTAGTTGTTGATATGGAAGGACAAACTAGATAGGCCATGTGGTCTTTTTCTGTCATCATATTTCTATGTTTCTATTTTTCTATGATTCTGTTTAACATCTTTGTTTGATATTGTGGAAGGACTGTCAAGTAAGGTTTGCTTGTTTTCAGAAGATATCAAAATCTGCAATAGAGTAGACATGAAGGAGTCGACAACATGAGGAGGGATCTAGCTAAACTTGAAGAATGGTCTAGAATATGGCAGATGAAATTTAAAAAATGCAGGGACATGCATTTAGGCTCAAAAATCCAAAGAAGCTGTACAGTGTAGGGGGGTGAGGTACTTCCATCCACAAAAGAAGAGTGAGGCCTGATGATCTTAAAGTAGCTAAACAGAAAAGGTGACTGAGAAAGCCAGAAGGATGCTTGGGTATTTAGGGAGAGGAATGGCCAACAGAAAAAAGGAGGTGATAATGCCTCTTTATACGTCTCTGGTGTGACCTCATTTGGAGTGTTGTGTGCAGTTCTGGACACCGTACCTTCAAAAGGATATAGGCAGGTTGGAGTTGGTGCAGAGAGTGGCTACTAAAATGGTTAGTGGTCTTCGTTATATAGCATATGAGGGCGGACTTAAAGATCTTGATATGCCTACTTTAGAGGAAAGGTGGGATAGGGGCGATATGATAGAGACATTTAAATACCTCCGTGGTATAAATGCCCAGGAGGGTTCTTTCAATTGACGGCAAGCTCTGCTACGAGGGGACATAGGATGAGAGTGAAAGGGGATAGACTTAGAAGTCATATGCAGAAATATTTCTTTACGGAAAAATTGGTAGATGCATGGCATAGACTCCCAGTGGAGGTGATGGACACGAGGACAGTATCTGAATTCAAAAAAGCATGGGACAACCACAGAGGATCTTTAATACTAGAAGCCCCAAAAGGAATTTTACCTAGAAACCCCAAAGTGTGTCAATTGACACATTATCATGACGACTGCATTTAGCATGAAATGCAGATGTGAATTAATGTGAAGTTACTTATTTGTTAAATACGTGCAGTATGTGAAGTCATTACATGATGTCATTGTGTGTTTATTGTTTGCAATGTTGGAGAAAAACTGTAAACAGTGATTGAGATGCACCACCTAGTGGGAAAATGAATTTATACCTAGAAGCCCCAAAGTACGTCAATTGACGCACTCAATTGTCTTAGATGCGTCAATTGACGTACTTTGGGGCCTCTAGGTATAAATTCATTTTCCCACTAGGTGGTGCAATTGTCATTAATTTTTGATGCACATACAGTCAAACCTCGGTTTTCGTTTGCCCCAGTTTTCGTATGCTTCGGTTTTCGACATCTTTTTTCATTGAGATTTTGTCCCGGTTCTCATACATCTGCTCGGTTTTCGTACAATTTTAAAATGGTCCGTTCCAGGGGGGGGGTCGTTCAGTAAAGTACACTACTTAGCTTGTTTTTGCAATCCAGACCTCTTTGCTTTCAATGATCCTTTGAGAAATACAATAGCAAGAATCAAGGAGTGAGAGTATGGCTGATCTGATGCTTCCGACACGCTCAATTAGAGGACTCCCTGCTGACGGCGAAACTTTGATGGGTCTTCCAAACATGCCAGTTCTGATGGGTCTTTCAAACTTGCTGCTGAGCATTTATTCCAGCTTGTAATTTGCTTTTGAGACGGAATTGGAGGCCAGTGAGAGAGTCGGGATCAGATTACAGTGCTGTATCTGTGTGTGTGTGCTGTCCTGTGACGATCAGGCAGGTGAGAGAAGTGACAGGAGCTGTTCTACTGCCTGGCTGAGGCTTCGGGGCCTGTGCTGCTGCAGCCATTGCCACATGGCTCTGGAATGCATGCTGAGCTCTGCGTTCCAGGTTGCCTGAGCGGGAGAATGGTGTTTCCGGTGGCTGTGGCTGGTGCCTTTACTGGAGGTTTTATTTTTGTGGATCCTTCTTGTTTTTTCTTTTTTTTTTAATTCCTGTGCCAGTAAAAGACAAAGAAGGGAAGTAACCCTGGATAGGGCCTTGATACCTGAGGTCCTTATGGAGGGGGATTCCCCTTCCAAACAATAACCTCTCCTCCTCCCTCTCCCCTCCTCACCGTCTTCCATATTTATTTATTTATTTATTTAGAAAACACTTATATACCGCTACTTTCAGCGATCAGAAGCGGTTTGATTACATTTTTGGGATTTGTCAAAATCAAGACAGAAAGGTTGGGGCATATATACACTAGTTCAGAGGTAAAACACAGCACACAGGATAGGGTCTCAAGCTTGGTCTTAACATATTTACATAATTTATAAAAGAGATTCTTCTTAACATATTTACATTTTTACAATAACTATTCATTTCATCTTTTATCCCTCCGGGCTTTACATCTGATTGTAGTAACACTGGAATAGATGTGTTTTTAATTTCTTCCTGAAAGCGGCTATGTCCTTAATTGCTCTCAGCTCATATGGTAGGTGGTTCCATAAAGTTGGGGTAGAGAATGAGAAAGCTCTATGGCTAGTACTGGCTTTTACACGTCTGATGATGTTTGGAACTTGTAGCGTGTCCGAGTTGATAGTTCTCCTGTCTCTGGTGGTAGGTTGCGAGCAGATAAGGGTTGAAAGGAATGATGGGGCTAGGTTGTGTATGAGTTTGAACGTAGTTACCAATGTTTTATATTGTATCCTGGCAGCAATGGGTAGCCAGTGTAGCTCGATCAATACAGGTGTAATGTGCTCAGTTACTCTTGATCGCATGATGATCCTCGCCGCCACATTTTGTGCCAATTGCAAGATATTGGTGGTTTTCTTTGGTAGGCCCTGTAGGATGGCGTTACAGTAGTCTAAGTGAGGCATGATGAGTGCTTGTGCGACAGACCGGAAATCGCATGGTTCAAGTATATTCCGCAGGGGTCGTAGTACTCTCAGTTTGTGAAAAATGGCTTTGTTGGTGTTACTCAGGTGCTTTTCCATCTTTAGTTTGCTGTCGATTGTGACTCCCAGATACTTGATCTCATTTTTAGTGTTGTAAGTGTTGTTACACAGTGTGATTGTCGGAGGGGGTTCGAAGTCAGGTTTACCGGATATGTACATCACTTCAGTTTTCTTGTGGTTAATTGTCATATTGTTTTGTTGTAGCCATCCTAACATCTCGCCCAGGCAGGTTTCGAGCTGCGTATATTTGGGGTCTTCGGCATCTAAATGCGTGTACAGCATAATATCGTCTGCATAAATGTGGTAATTGATGCCATGTTTCCTGAAGATGCCACTGAGAGGTTGCATGTAAATGTTGAAAAGTAATGCGGAGAGTGCCGAACCCTGCGGTATGCCTTGAGTTTGAGTGAAGGCTTCTGCTTTTTCGCCGTTGAATTGGACCTGCGGAGTTCTGTTCGTTATGTAAGAGGAGAACCATTTCAGGGGGGTTCCCAATATTCCAATTGATTCCAGCTTGTTAAGTAGGATTCCATGATGGACAGTATCAAAAGCGGCAGAGATGTCGATGAAAATGAGAATAAACATTTTCTTTCTGTCTTCTAGGCCCTTGAGGAGGTTGTTAAGCAGGGCCAGTAGCAGAGTTTCGACCCCATGGTTTTTTCTGAAACCGTATTGCTGACTGTCCAGGGTTTCATGGTCATCGAGGTGGTCTTGCAGTTGAATGAGGGCTGCCTTTTCAATGATCTTTGCTAGGAAAGATATGCTAGAGATTGGGCGGTATGATGTTGGGTCCTCTTTGTTGAGTGAACTGTTCTTTAGGATCGGTCTAATTATGGACTTCTTGAGCTGGTTAGGCATGATTCCTTGACGCAGTGATTGGTTCACAATATGTGAGACCTGGTGAACGATATCCTTTTTTGCATATGCCAACAAGAGTCTTCAATAAAGGTAAAAGTGATGTTACATGTTTATTTATCCATTTCATTAGTCATTTATATTTATTTCTCATTGTTTTCTGTAAGAAAAATATAGTTATTCTCTATAAAATGTATTTTTTGTGAATATTTTTGGGTGTCTGGAACGGATTAATTGGATTTACATTATTTCTTATGGGAAATATTGCTTCAGTTTTCATACGTTTCGGTTTTAGTCAGACTTTTTTGAATGGATTAATCATGAAAACCGAGGTTTGACTGTATTTGAACATCTTGAGCATGCTAACAAAGTTATGGAACATGACTGACAGTGGTGCTGGTATACAACTTCGAAGATGCATTTGCGTCAATTGACACACTTTGGGGCTTCTAGTGTTAAAGGAAGAAAGGGGACTATTATAGTTGATATGGAAGGGCAGACTAGATAGGCCATATGGTCTTTTTCTGCCGTCATGTTTCTATGCTTCTTAATTACATTGGCAACTAATAGCAAGCAGGATCAAATTTAAATAATTACTGACTTCCTTTAAAACAATAAATAATTCTTCATCAACATATCTACAATCCCTAAGAATATAAGAACATAAGATATGCCATACTGGGTCAGACCAAGGTCCATCAAGCCCAGTATCCTGTTTCCAACAGTGGCCAATCTAGGTCATACGTACCTAGTAGTTTCCCCAAAAGACACAGGTTCCACAGTGCTTTTATTGGGTCAAGCATTGATATCCTGGGTCCCTTCTTAATAATGGTTTATGGACCTTTCCTCCAGGAACTTGTGGAACCTTGCATCGTGCAATTTTCCACAATCCTCTTGGGTTTTAACAACTTTAAATAGTTTTGTGTCATCTGCAAATTTGATAACCTCACTCGTTATTCCCTTTTCCAGATTATTTTCTGAATATAAATTAGTAAAACACCAATCAACAGGAATAGGAGAGAAAGTTCACAAAATACTCTAGCCATATCCACAGAATTCAGAAAACCAAACAAATATACAAGTAGCAGATCATTCACATTCTTTGAAACTCCCTTCTTGACACATTGAGAAATATAACTGACCTCTCCACGTTCGGAAAATAACTGAAAACACCCTTATTCTCAGAATACTTTGGAGCCGAGTTATACAGCTGGAATTCTGACCCAAGGTAAAGGTCTATGTAGCCCCCAAAGCCAGGATCACCATATAACAGTGCTTAACACCCTACGAATGACAACTCCCATACATAGTAGCTGAGTTAGGAATGTGTTTCTGTTTATCTGAGTTAACTTGATCATATTGTCATTAACTTATGACCTAATAATTGTATTGCATTTATTTTATTTTACTTTCATCTTAATCTTGTTACATTTTATATGCATTTTATGTTACATTTAATATGCTAGTTCTCTTTTCATTGGTTTGTTCACTGTAAATTTTCAGATGACACAAAACTATTTAAAGTTGTTAAAACCCATGAGGATTGTGGAAAATTGCAAGAGGATCTTGATAAATTGGAAGACTGGGCATCCAAATGGCAGATGAAATTTAATGTGGACAAGTGCAAAGTTATGCACCTAGGAAAGAACAACCCAACTACGGTTACATGATGCAAAGTTCCACATTAGGAATCACCACCCAGGAAAAAAAAACATAGGCGTCATCGTGGATAATACGTTGAAACCCTCCATCCAGTGTGCAGCAGCAGCCGAGAAATAAATTGTATGCTAGGAATCATAAGGAAAGGAATGGAGAATAAAACAAAGGATATTATAATGCCTCTGTATTATTCCATGGTACAACCACACCTTCAATATTGTGTTCAATTCTGTTTGCTGTATCTTAAAAAGGATATAGCAGAATTAGAAAAGGTGCAGAAAAGAACCACCAAAATGCCTGTTCCACTCCATTAATTAATTTGTAGACCTCTATCATATCTCCTCTCAGCCATCTCTTTTCCAGGTTGAAGAGCCCTAACCTTTTTAGCCTCAACTCATGGAACTATCCTCCCATCCCCTTACCATTTTGGTGGTTCTTTTCTGCACCTTTTCTAATTCTGCTATATCCTTTTTAAGATACAGCAAACAGAATTGCACACAATATTGAAGGTGCTAGTCCAGAGTAGCAAAAATGACAGAGGGAAGGAGGCATCTAATAAACTAATCAATTTATTGAGGCATGAGCTTTTGAGAACAAGAGACCATTTCATCAAATGCATTGCATTGCTTGTGTCTCATCTGTCCAACCTGATCTTTTACTTATAACAAATACCCGTGGTTTCTTTCTTTGTAATCCTCAGTTAAATTTATGAAAATAATGGTGAAGTAAAGTTCTAGATGAAATAGATATGTTGGGGCCACTTGAGGATAATGATAATAACATGATCAAATTCAAATAATTGGAGTGAAGACCTAATGATAGTTACTGAGTTAGCATTCAACTTTCATAAAAATGATGATAAAATGAGGAAAATGGAAAAAAGTAAAAGGATAGGAGTTTAAATTACAAATGGGTAGTGTTTAAAATTATTATACCTATCTTGGAAGCCCAGATCAGTTTTATGCCACAATAGGATGTTTGAAGGCCAAATGGCAGCCAGCATATTAAAAGCTGGGGTGAAAAGGTTGTTATAGCCAAAATAACATTTTCAAAGAATGGAAAAAGGATATGAATGAAGAAAACAGGAAACAACATAAGCACTTAGATGAAAAGCATATGAAATAGGAAAAGTAAAATTTTGAAAATAAACTCACTGTAGAGGTAAGAACTTATCATTTTATTTATTTTCATTTATATACCACAGATCCAATCCACTCTCTGTGATTTAATCTATAATAAAATCATGTCTAACAATAATGATCAAAACATAGGCCCAATCCATTACCTCCTATTCAAAGGCACATTTAAACAGATATATCTTCAATCTCTTTGAATCTGTATAAATTAGTTTCACTGCAGAGATTTTAGGGAATGGCAATCCACAATAGAGGTTCCCTAACCAAGAAAGCTCTGACTCAGTGTTTGACTAACTAAATATCCTATACGAGTAACTCTCAATAGATGCCTCCTGAGATGCAACTTACAGCCTAGATGGAACACTGGAAGTTATGCTACAAATAAACTTGGGTCTTCTGCGGGGGAGAGCGGGAGTGAGAGCATGTGTGTGTGTGTGTGTGCCATGGAGGGTGATGGGCAGAGTGTATATGTGTGTATGTATATCATGGGGTCTGCCAGGTGGTATGTGTGACATGGGGGTGTCAAGTGTTATTTTTGTGGCAATATAGGCTTCTTGGTCCCTTGTACTTTTCTTTGTTTTCCTGCACTCGCTCCCTTTGGCCGCTCCCCATCCTTCACTGCCATTCTCCCATGTACTCCCCCTTCCCTCATTTCCCTGTTACCTCCTTTCACTCACTCCCTCCCCCTCCTTGCACTCTCATAAGTATATAAGATATGCCATACTGGGTCAGACCAAAGGTTCATCAAGCCCAGTATCTTGTTTTAAGTGGCCAATCAGGTTCCCAAGAGCTATGCAGATTCCATGCTGCATGGCCCATCAGTAAGGGTCATAATGGTTTATGGACTTTTCTTCCAGGAACTCATCCAAACGTCTTTTAAATCCAGCTACACTAACAGCTTTCACTACATCCTTTGGTAACAAAATCCAGAGTTTGATTATGCAATAAGTTAAAAAATATTTTCTCTGATTAGTCTTAAATGTAGCTCCATTATCTGTCCTCTAGTTTTTCTACTTTTGAGGGAGTAAACAATAAACCTACAGATACCCATTCCACTCCATTCATTATTTTATAGACTTCCATCATATCACTCCTTGGCAATCTCTTTTCCAAGCAAAAGAGCCCTAACCTTTTAAGCTTCTCCTCATTGGGATGTCCTTCCATCCCCTTTACCATTTTTGTCGCTCTTCTCTGTACGTTTTCTAGGTATATCCTTTTTTAATATTTAGTGACCAGAATCACACACAATATTCGAGGTATGGTCACACCATGGAGTGATACAGCAGCATTAAAATATCCTTTGTTTTATTCTCCATTCCTTTCCTTATGATTCCTAGCATTCTATTTGCTTTCTTGGCTGTAGCTTCACATTGGGCAGACAGTTTCAATATGTTATACATGATAATGCCCAGATCTTTTTCTTAGGTGGTGATTCCTAATGTGGAACTTTGCATCGTGTAACTGCGGTTTGGGTTGTTCTTCCCTATCAGAGTCATTCCGAGGCACGAATAGCGGGGATGGATGTCCCGTTGGGACGTCCATCACTGCTATTCGGCCCCTCTGTTGACCCTGAATAACTTCTCCACATGTTTTACAGGGAATTTAGTTGGGGGCAGGAAAGGTGCATTGTGGGGGAGGAATTAGGGCGGGTAGTGGGTGATCGATGGCCCCCAACATACAGGGCCAATTCCAATGTCAGCCCTGTACGTCCGGGACCGGCGGTCTGAATGGGGAACTTATTCCACCTCTGAGGTGGAATTAGTTTCCCTAGTCGGGAGGATCAGGCAGGCCCGGGGCTCAGAAAATGCAGGAAGGGGCAGAGGAAATTTCCTGCAGCCTGACCTTGGCCTTGGGAGGCCAGATCAGGGGTTGGACTGTGGGGAATGAATATTTTGGTCTGGCGGCTGGGGATTGTGGCTCTTGAATGGAGCCATGGTGCCATGGCAACCGGATGCCATGGTACTGCGGCTGCATTCAAGAGCCATGACTGAATTAGCTGGGGAAGGCCTGTACGTGCAGGCCGACCAGAATCGGGGTCCCAGCCTGCATGTACAGGCCTGGACATGATTCCATCTGCTATTTGGATGTCCAGTCTCCCAATTTTTGAAGATCCTCTTGCAATTTTCACAATCCTCTTGTGTTTTAACAACTTTGAATAATTTTGTGTCATCTGCAAATTTGATCATCTCACTCATTATTCCCATTTCCAGATCATTGATAAATATGTTAAAAAGCAGTGGACCCAGCACAGATCCCTGGGGTACTCTACTATACACTTTTCTCCTTTGAAAAACTTGGCCATTTAGCCCTACTCTCTATTTCTACAATATCTTTTAAGACAGCAACATAGTATACCATGTATGACGGCAGATGAAGACCAGTATGGTCCATCTAGTCTGCCCAGCAAGGCGGTAAGAGTAGGTGCACCTGCCAGTCCTGCAGGTCACCCCTACACATGCCTTTGTTTAGGGGTGTGCCCACCACTCCGTGTAGTTCACTCTTATTTGTTGAGCTATAAGAGATAGTTACGTTTATTTTGATTTTATCCTGTTGTTATAAAGGGATCCACTGTGTCTGTCCCATGCCATTTTCAATTCTGTCACTGTATTTGCCCCCACCACTTCCATCAGGAGGGCATTCCAGGCATCCACCACCCTTTCAGTGAAAAAATATTTCCTGACGTTGCATTTCAGTTTACCCCCTTGCAGCTTCATGTTCTGCCCTCTAGTTTTACAGCTTCCCCGTCTTTGGAAGAGGTTTGTTTGTTCATTAATACTCTTTATAAGTATTTAAAGGTCTGAATATACAGTTAAAGGTCTGAATTAACCAGTTCCTGATCCACAATAGTGCATTGCCTCCTATCCCATGACTTTTTAATTTCCCCAAGAGTCTCTCCAAATTTCCCTCTTCCTCCACCACTGTTCCTTTTTTCTGCATCTGCCCACTTTCCTTCCCACTTCTCGCTAACTCTGCCCCTACCTTGATGCTCTGTTCCAGTTCAACCTCTCGCTTTCTTTCCTTCTCTATCAAGCCTCTTCCCTTTTGCTCTGCCCCTTCACCCCTCCCCTATCTATTCAGTTTTTCAACTCCAGCCCTGCCCCACCCCATCAACCCTCATCTCTCTGTTTTTCCTCGCTAAACTCTCTCCCTCTCTTGTTCCTTGTCCCTCCTCCAGTCCTTCCCTTCTTTGACAAGCCATGGCTCAGTGCTACAGTAGGTGGAGCTGGGAACTCCCATCAATGCTTCTGGGGCTGCTCTCCTCTTTCCATACTAATAGTTTTGGTGTTGTTCTCTTTGTTCCATGCTGACAAATGCTGGTCACCCCTCCAGCTCTTAGGGGCTGCTGTCCACTCTCATGACCTTGCTGCTTTTATAAGGATACATAGATGCCTCTTTGTCTTGATAAAATTATCCTCATAATATGGAGGTGTTTAGAGGGATTTTTTGGCAACATTAACCATATAGTACCATTGAAAATTCACAGATAGAAAACATACACATTTATCGGGGGGGGGGGGAGGGGGGGTTGTAAGTGAGCTGTAGAAAGATCCCGATTCCTACACGTGCAAGTCCATATTTTCCAAGACTTGTGCGCGTGCTCTGACATGTGGAAGTGTGTTGTATGCCGATCCCAGATTGGAGCATGCACAGGGGCGCAGCATGGGTGAATCATAGGTGGGGCCATGAGGGACACATGTTTATAACAGAATACTATGACATATGTGTGTCCCTGCACTAATCTAGGTGCTGCCAGCTATGCCTGCTCTTGGTCAGGTGTAACTGATGTGCCTAGAATACAGCGTGTCAGTACGCACCTATTTCATACAGTGCAGCACTAGCTGTGAGCACACAGGGATGCACATCAACAACATAGGCGGTTACAAAATTACCCCTGTGAATGCATAATTTCCTTTGAATACTGAGCCAAATATTGTTATGATAAACTACAGTGTCGACCCAAACATATTATAGGCGTAAAGTGGCATTTTAGAAGAGATGTCTAGGAAGAATCTGGGACATCCAGAGCAAAAAGTCTAAAATCTGGGGGAGTGGCAGCAGTGAGGAGAGGGACATATAAGCACCTTCTGAAATCACTCCATCTCCACCCCAAAAGATGATTGTCCCTATCCAGTTCTAGCGATAAGCCTTTGCGGATAGCAAGGCCAGGCATGTGCACAGGTGATGGCTATTTCACAAACTTGGACATCCCTAAACTACACGGCCTCAGAAAAGGGTACTTGGACATGCCGGCCAGGGTATTTCGAAAGGAGCAACTATGTTATGATTCTTGCACATCCTGGCCAGCCATTTCAGAGAATCAGCAGTGGGCCAGTAATATGTTGGACGTATTTGGGTTTCTTTGGCCAGGAAATATTAACAGTGGCAATGAAAGCACGTTTTTCTCTTCCCCCTGGAAGCATTGCAGCCATATGTGCACTTTTTTGCACCTTATTTGTGGTCAGGAGCAGGTATGGGCATGGACGCCTCAACAGCCAGGGCCAGACATGCTTGGTGGCTCTGAAATTATACTGTGACATGCATTTCCCTTGCCTCTGCCATGATCCTGTTCTAAATGGATATGCTCACGCCAGGGATGCCTAGATACCTAGCTTTCCCTGGGAACATCCTTGCCATCTGCTTGTCTGAATGCTCATTTTCAGGCATTCAACTCATGAATAGAGCTTCTAAAATGACCCCTTTTTATATGTATGGATACACAGTAGATTGTATTGTCTTATAATTTCATAATTTGCATTCTTATGCACATGGTAGATATTCTATAATATTCTGCTTGGACAAGAAATATTAACAAATTAGCTTGCGGATTAAATAGACACACAGGGTCCTTCTGAGGCATGAATAGTGGGGATGGATGTCCCATTGGGACGTCCATCCCCGCTATTTGGGCCTTCTTCTGACCCCAACTAACGTCCTCACACATTGTATGGGTAAGTTAGATGGGGGCGGGAAAGGGGTGGAGCGGGGGTGGCGTTAAGGTAGGCAGTGGGCGGTCAGTGCCCTAGATGTACAGGGCACATTCCAATGTTAGCCCTGTAAGTCCACGGCTAACGGTCTGAACTGGGAACTTATTCCACCTCTCAGGTGGAATAAGTTTCCCTAGTCGGTGGGGGACAGTGGGCCCAGCCATCGGAGGAGGTAGGAGGGGGTAGAGGGGATTTTCCTGCAGCCCGACCCTGGCCTTGGGAACCACCACCCAGGAAAAAGATTTAGGAGTCATCGTGGATAACATGTTAAAACCCTCGGCCCAGTGTGCAGCGGCAGCCAAGTAAGCAAATAGAATGCTAGGTATCATAAAAAAGAAAGGAATGGAAAATAAAACAAAGGATATTATAATGCCTCTGTATCGTTCCATGGTGAGACCGCACCTTGAATATTGTGTGCAATTCTGGTCGCCGTATCTTAAAAAGGATATAGCGTTATTAGAAAAGGTACAGATAAGAGCCACCAAAATGGTAAAGGGGATGGAAGGCTACTCCTATGAAGAGAAGCTACAAAGGTTAGGGCTCTTCAACCTGGAAAAGAGACGGCTGAGGGGAGATATGATAGAGGTCTATAAATTAATGAATTTAGTGGAACGGATAAACGTAGCTCGATTGTTTACGCTATCAGAATATAGAAAGACTAGGGGATATGTAATGAAGCTACAGGGTAAACTATTTAAGACAAATAAGAGAAAATATTTTTTCACTCAATGTGTAATCAAACTCTGGAATTTGTTACCGGAGGATGTAGTAAAGGCTGTTAGTGTAGTTGGGTTTAAAGAAGGTTTGGACAAGTTCCTGGAGGAAAGGTCCATATACCATTATTAAAAGGGACCCAGGATATCAATGCTTGACCCAATACAAGCATTGTGGAACTTGTGTCTCTTGGGGATACTGCTAGGTACATATGACCTAAATTGGCCACTGTTGGCAAAAGGATACTGGGCTTGATGGACCTTGATCTGACCCAGTATGACATATCTTATGTTCTTATGTTCTTATGTTCTTAACATGTTTTCCACTAAGTATATAACAGTTAAGATTGACTCTGTGGGGGTTGTGAGACCAAGTTCTATCGTGAGCTATTTTAAAATAGCCTGACATTTTTTTAATTATATTAAATGAAAATAATAGTTCAATGCCAAACAGCTACTTTAAATACTTTAAAAACATATTATCACCTAACTAATCTTCTATTTTTTATTAAACTAAAAATTGTTGATGATCATTTGTTCATTTAAAATATTTAGAAACGTTGTTAAAATAAAGACCAATGGATAGCAATATATTAAAGGGGTCTATTTAGCAAAGTGTAGTAATAATTTACAGTTATCACATGTTAACTGTCAAAGTTAACATGCAGTAATTGCAAAACCTCTATATTAACAGTTGGAGGCATACCCAGTGTCCTCACATACAGTTAATGCAGAGGAAATGCCTTTACTGTGTTAACTACATTGTAGAAATTGTAATGCAGTTAACTTCATGTGAAGACAAATGTTACATAGGACATATTGAGGGGAATTGCCACCTCTAACGTAGGACATGGAAAATTCCCATAGTATTTTTCAAGAGGCTCTTCCAAATGTAGAGTCTCTTGTAAAATAGGTACAGGACTGCACATTGAGCTCATTCCACTTCCAGTAGGAGCAGCAAGTTTAAGCTGCTGCATGTGGGGAAAAGTATGCAAATACCTCCCACAGATGTTTGGAAGCGATATTTAAAATTGCAGCTCCCAGCTGTACATGAACACCCTGAACCAGCAACACCATTTCAAACTGATCTCCTCCAACATCGATCTCCCCCAATTATTCCCCAATGACCTTCAAAATCATTGGATTCCCTCCCTGACACCCTATCACATAAATCCCCTACTCCCCAAAGAAACTGATCCCCTCCATAAGAAACCCCTCAGCATGAGTACAACCATTGGGACACTGTGATACCTGGGTATAAATTACATCACAATGATAGAGTAGATAAATTTGCCGAGGGGTTGCACTCTATTTTAGAGAGGACATTGAGTCACACAGGATTAAAGTGTTGCAGGAAACAAAATACAAGGTGGAGTATCTATGGATTGAAATTCCATACAAAAAGGGGAACGCGATTCAGTATCGACTGGGTCAGTATCATGGCAGGACATGCTAGGGAGATAAAGTTTCTATATGAAATAAATGACTGCTTCTTGGAGTAGCTGGTTCATCAACTGACAAGAGGGGAAGTCATTTTGGACCTAGTCCTAAATGGTACACAAGAACTGGTGCAAGAAATAAGGGTGTTGGGGCCACTTGGCAATAGGGATCATAGCATGACTGTGTTTGATTTCATAAATGGATGAAGGAAATGGCAAGGAAATCCACAATACGGCCTTTTAACTTTCGAAAGGGAGACTATGATAAAATGAGGAAAACAGTTAAAAAAAACAAAATGAGCAGCTGCAAAGGTTGAAGATTTACATCAAGCATAGGCATTGTTTAAAAAATATTATCTTGTAAACCCAGACCAGCTGTATTCCATGCTTTAAGAAAGGTGGGAGGAAGTCCAAAAAACTGCCAGCATTGTTTAAAGGTGAAGTCAGATAGGCTATTGTAGCCAAAAAAGCATCTTTCAGGAAATGGAAATAGGAGCCATATGATGAAAACTGGAAATGACATAAGCACTGGCAAGTTAGATGCAAGGCATTGATAAGGCAGGCAAAGAGAATTTGAGAAGAAGCTTGCTGTGGAAGCAAAATTGCATGATAAAGACTTTTTCAAGTATATTCGTAGCAAAAAAGACTGCGAGAAAGTCAGTTGGACCATTAGATGATAGAGGGCTAAAAGGGGCACAAAGAGGGTACAAGGCTATAGCAGAGAGACTGAATGAATTCCTTACTTTGGTCTTTACTGAATAAGATATAGGGAAGTTATTCATGACTTGAATGGTATTTAAAGGTGATGCATCAGAAGAATTGAAAGAAATATTGATAAACCAGGAAGATATATTATAACCATTTGATAAACTAAACAGTAGCAAATCACCTGGACTGGATGGTATACTGAGGGTGTTGAAAGAACTGAAATATGACATTTTAGGCCTACTATTTGTAATCTGTGTAGTACCTGAAGATTGGTGAATGGCCAATGTAACGCCAGTTTTTAAAAAAGGGTTTCATGGTGATCCAGAAAACTATAGGCCGGTGAGCCTGACATCAGTACCAGGAAAAATAGTAGAAACTATTATAAAGAACAAAATTAACGAACATGTAGATAGTCATGGTTTAATGGGAGATAGCCTACATGGCTTTATACAAGAAAAGTCTTGTCTTACTAATCTGTCATATTTTTTTGAAGGTGTGAATAACAGGTAGTCAGTTGATATAGCGTATCTGGATTTTAAGAAAACCTTTGAAAAGGTCCCTCATGAGAGACTCTTGGTGAAATTAAAAAGTCATGGGATAGGAGGCAGTGTACTATTGTGGATCAGAAACTGGTTAAAATATAGAAAACAGAGGGTAGAGCTGAATGGCCAGTTTTCCAAATGGAGAAAGGTGAATAGTGGAGTACCCCAGGGATCTGTGCTGGGTCTGCTGCTTTTTAACATATCCGTTAATGATCTGGAAATGGGAATAATAAATGAGGTAGTCAAATTTGTAGATGACACAAAATTATTCAACATTGTTAAAACTCAAGAGGATTGTGAAAAAATTGCAAGAGGACCTTGACAAATGGGACATTAAAATGGAGATGAAATTTAATGTGGACAAGTGCAAAGTTATTAATCTAGGAAAGAACAACCCAAATCATAGTTGCACGTTGCAAGATTCCACATTAGTAACCATCACCCAGGAAAAAGATTTAGATGTCATCGTGGATAACACATTGACACTCTCTGCCCAGTGTACAGCAGTGGCCAAGAAGGCAAATAAAATGCTAGGAATCATAATGAAAGGAATGGAGAATAAAACAAAGGATATTATAATGCCTCTGCATCATTCCATGGTGTGGCCGCACCTTAAATATTGTGTGCAGCTCCGGTCGCAGTTTCTTAAAAAATATATAGTGGAATTAGAAAAGATACTGAGAAGAGCCACCAAAGTGGTAAAGGGGATGGAAGGATACCCCAGTGAGGAAAGGCTTAAAAGGTTAGGGTTTTTCAACCTGGGAAAGAGACGGCTGAGGGGAGATATGATAGAGGTCTATAAATTAATGAATGGAGTGGAACATGTAAACGTAAATCAATTCTTTATGGTATCAAGAAGTAGAAAGACTAAAGGAGATGAGATGAAGCTACAGTGTAACCTGTTTAAGACTAATAAGAGAACATATTTTTTCTCTCAACGCGTAATCAAACTCTGGAATTTGTTACCAGAGGATGCAGTAATTAATCCACTCTTTGCCCCAATACAAGCATTATGGAGCCTGTGTGTCTTTTTGGGAAACTGCTAGGTATTTGTGACCTGGATTGTCCACTGCTGGATACTGGGCTTGATGGACCTTGGTCTGACCCAGTAAGGCATTTCTTATGTTCTTATGAACCCCTCCTACCCAAACTCGACCAACAAGGGCCCTCTCAAGACCTCCTCAGCACATCTCCCACCCCCCTCAATCCCTATCCCTGGACCTACCTGCACATATGGTGCTGGGTTGCCAAATGGCAGCGATAACGCCTTGCAGTAATTTTGTGGTACTACTGCAGTATCATGAGATTACCATTAGTAGTTGCTGATGCCATTTTGGAACTCAACACCTTAAGAGCAGGGATCAAGCCTCCCATTGATGAGCCTGGGGATTGGAATACTCCCATTGATGAGCCTGGGGATTGAAATCGGGGTATGGGAGGTCCTTGTTGCTGGGGTATCAGGTGAGGATCACCTCAGGATGGTTGGGGAGGAAATAGAATTGTTTTGAGAGTCCTTGGGGAGGGATCAAAGTTGAGAGGATGATTATGGGGGGGATCAAACTTTCCAATTGTGGGGGCAGGCCTCAATATTGATAGCTACTCCTTCCTGCAGGCACATATATATGCATCATGGCAGCTGTAAATGCCGAAGTCTATGAAGAGATTTTATTTATTTATTTATTTATTTATTTGCATCTCTTATATACCGCGCTATTACAATCAGTGCGGTTTACAGTGGAACAGAACATAAAACAATGTAGCAGTTACATTGGGTTTACAATAAAACATGGGATACAAACTTGGAAAAACAGGGGAAAACTATGTACAGTGTTATAGAAGTGGAGGATTAAAGATCAAATGAGGGCATGGTTAAGGGTTGTAATGTGAAGAGTGGATATGTAACAGGAGGGGTATCAGGCTAACGGTTTTTGTAGTTGGGGTTGCGTTAATTGTGAATCTTGGAGAGTACGTGTATTATGTCGGGGTTGGCTAGGGGGGATAAGATCGGAATAGTGTTTTAGGAAAAGATGGTGTTTGATAGCCTTTTTGAACGAGATTATATTGGTAATGGAACGAATTTCTGGGGGGAGGGAGTTCCATGCTCCTGGTACAAATAGTGAAAAGGCTCTATTGGATGTTGTCTTTGAACATTTTGTGATTGCTTTAGGCACTTCTAATTTGTTCAAGCATGACGAGCGTCTGTATCTGTTTGGTGGTATATGTTGGATGAGCTTGGTAAGCGGGGTGGTGGGCTGATTTCTTGAGGCCTTGAAGGTTAGTATGAGGGCTTTGTAGACAATTCTAGCTTGTAAAGGCAGCCAGTGTAGGTTCATCAGCACTGGAGTTATGTGCTCCGATCTAGATATTCCGGAAAGTATTCTTGCAGCGGAGTTCATGGCTAACCTCAGGGGGTTCAATGTTGCTTGTGGGGGAGCCCAAGGAGGATGATGTTAGCGAAGTCAAGGTGGGGGGTTACCAGTGCTTGGAATATGGTGCGGAAATCAGACGGATCAAGTAGTGGTCGTAGGTGTCGTAGTGAACGTATCTTGTGGTAAATAGATTTGGCAGTATTTTTGATATGCGGTGACATGTCCAGCTTCTGGTCGAGGATGATGCCCAAGTACCGGATGGTAGGTTTGACTGTGAGGTCGTAGTTGTTGACTCGCAGAGATGTCGGTGGTATGAAGTTCTGATTGCGAGTGATAAAAAGGACATCAGTCTTGCTGTGATTAATGCGCAGGTTTTGGGATAGGAGCCATTCGGAGACAGCATTGAAGCATTTTATTATTGCTGAGAAATCTGGTCGGTCAAGCTTGAAGGATGAGTACATCAGGATGTCGTCTGCATATGCTAAGCACTGAATATTGAAAGAACGGATCAGGTCGCAGATGGGTTGCATATAAATATTAAACATGAGAGATGAAAGGGATGAGCCTTGGGGGACTCCTTGTTTGAGTGTGAATGGATCGGATGTAGTGGATCCTACTCTGACTTGTTGTGACCTGTCGCTCAAATATGACCTGCACCATGCTAAGGCCGTTCCTTGTATACCTTTTTCTTTGAGGCGGATTAAAAGTGTCTCGTGGTTCACAGAATCAAACGCGGCCGCAATGTCCATAAAAATAAGGATGAATCCTTGGTGTATATCATCGATTCCCATGACCAGGTTGTTGAATAATGTAGTAAGGATGGTCTCTATACCGTGTGCTTCTCTGAATCCATGTTGTGAATGGTCCAGTGGTGCTTCAGTGTCAATGTGCTGTTGGATTTGTAGTTGAACTACCTTTTCTGTAATTTTTGCAAGTAGTGGGATGCTTGAGATGGGTCTGAACGACTCGACTTTAGATGGGTCGAGTTTGCAGTTTTTTAATAGTGGGCAGATTGATGTGAACTTTAAGCTTTGCGGGAAGTAGCCTTTTATGAAGGATTGGTTGAGGATTCTACTGATGGTTGGGCTGAGGGTGGTTCGCAGCTCTTTTATCCAGCTGGAGGGACAGGGGTCATTAGGTGCTGTAGTGAGGTTGATAGATGAGATGATTTCCTCAATTTGTTTGGTGGAGACCTCTTGGAATTGAGACAGCGCAGCTGGTTGAAGGGTGAGGTCTGCAGGGACGAGGGGTGTGGGGGAATTGTTAAAGTTTGTTTGGATTATTTTTGACTGAAGGTAGTTTGAGTAGATTTGTGGGTGAGGCATTTGGTCTTGGGGAGGGGTAGGGTCGCCTGTGAGCGTTCTAACAATGGAGAATAGTTCACGGGGCCTGTTAATGGATCTTTTTAGAGTTTCAGAGTGGTATTACTTTCTCTTTTCCATTGTCATTTGTCTGTGAGCTTGTAGGTGGGCAGAGTATGTGCAGAGAGCCTCAGGAGTCCGTGAGCGGCGCCATTGTCTTTCAAGTTTGCGGAGCTGGATTAGAGACATTCGTATATCTTGTGAGTACCAAGGTGCATGTTCACGTCTTGATTGTTTCTTGGTGTTGGCTGGTTGGTGTGCAGCCTCCTTAAGTGCATCATTCCAGTTTGATACTAGATTGTCAGGGTCTGTAGAGGCATCGGTGAGGAGAGGCAATATCTTCTCAAGGAGTTCATTCTTGTCAAAAGGCTGATATCGTGCTGCCGTGTTTCTAACGGTATGTTGAGTATTTCTACAAATGTTGCTGGGGTGGATGTTAGGTAAGTCAAAAAGAAGTAGGTTATGATCTGACCAAGGAATTGGCGTTATTGAGGTCAACAGGTTCTCAGTGGAATTGATAACAGCATTAGGTGCGAAGATAAGGTCAAGTTTGTTTCCTTTGTTGTGGGTGGGAGCATCAATCAATTGGCTGTATCCAAGTTGGTTCATTGCATCAAGGAAGGCTGATGAGTGCGATTCATGTAGGGATGGCAGATTGAAGTCGCCTAATAACCAGTTTGGGGTGCGGGGGTTGTTGGGGTTACCAGATACTCAGCATTGGTGGTGCTAGCACTTATAAATTAGCTAACCTTTGCTGCTGAACTGTAACCCCAGATATTTAATCTCAGGCCATATATGGCTACTGGCATTGAATATCTGGTTTGACCGCAGAACCCAGAAACTAACCAAGCAGCAACAGTATTGAGCTACTGCACGGTTATCTTCAGCAGCTAAAGTAAGGCCAGCATTTGCTGCGCCTTACTTTAGCCACATGTTGCTCACTGGACAGTGGACAATGGGTATCACCACGGGATGCCCCCAACACACCCTGATGCTAACCAGTTAGCATCGGGGCGTTTAGCAGCGGCACCCATAGATATTGAGTGTCACTAAAGATCCAACTCAATGGCATTTATGCAATTTGCAGGTCTGCAAGCCACGTAAATGTTTCTGAATATCCCCCTATATTTTTATAGACATGGATTTCCCTTATGAAATGTAGAATCCATGTCTAAATTGTAGGCCTGCTCAAACCATTTCCACTCTCACCATCTCTCCAGAAAATTAAGGGGCCCTTTTACTAAAGGCTGCCAGCCAGTTAACTTGCATTTTACGAGGGGTATCCCATATTAAAGGTACAGGTGGCAGTCATACTGGCTCCGCATACGCAATAGTGCCATCATATGCAGGACTACTTGTACTCGTAGTAGGAGAGTTTGCAGCATTGTTTTGTTAAACACTCAAATTACGAGTAGTTTTCAGGAAGAAAACAAACATGGTGTGTGTAATCGCAGAGTATTTGAAGTTTGAGGTGCGTGACGTGATTTTTGCAAGTCAAAGAAGTTAATCAGAGCGAAATTCATCGCAGATTAGAGGACGTGTATGGCCCAAACGTTTTACGCCTAAAAGAAGTCAGTGTCTGGTGTAACAAGTTTAAAGATGGCCGAACGGATTTGAATGATGATCCGGAAAAGAAAAGAGGCAGACCAAGGACCTCACACACGGATGACAACTGCGCAATTGTCGAACATTTGATTAGGGAGGATCGTAACATTAAAGTTTGTGAAATTGCTGAAATGACTGGCATTCCTAAGAGTTCTGTTCTTGAAATTCTTGGCGGAGAAACGCTTTGCGGATCAGGAGGAATTGCAAGACACCGTTATGGACTACTTCAAGCAACTTGACACGCAACTGTACCGTGAAGAAATGTTCAAACTAGTGTCACGCTGGGATAAATAATGTCTCAATGTTTACGGCGATTATGTGGAGAAGTAAACAAATGTATGTAGTTTTTGGTGGAATGTATTGAATAATTTCTTTAAATACAAATGTTAGTGTAATTTTGGCCTGTACCTTTAATATCAGACACCCCTCGTAGTATATGCATGACAGCTACCGGCCACTAAATTCCATGGTAAGTGGCCATTGAGTGCTAGGGATCAAAGTGTGTGTGTGTGTGTGTGGGGGGGGGGGGGGGCAGAGTTTGGGTCTGAAAAGCACATTGCAGCTAATGTGAAGGCAATTGCCAAGGCTCACGTGTTCTGATGCTGGATCATGTGCTAGCTGCTGGGACTTCCTGGACACACCCCAACATGTAGCACACATTAGTTCTGTGTGCAGTAACTGCACGTCTTTAAGTAAAAGGGCCCCTTAATATGGTAAGCATCCCCACATGTATAAAACCCCATGTTCAAAATTACCTTCACACATGTGTAATTGCTGCTATTTAGAAGTTAAAATACTTCTAAAATGCCCCAGTATGTGCTAATGCTGGTATCATGTGCTTACCAGTAGTTTACGGCCCCTTTAATCGGAATAAATGCAAAGTGATGTACATAGGGAAAAATAATTCTGACTATAGGTTTACAATGGTCCATATTTAAGGAAATTTTGAGTCATTTTGGTTAATACAATGGAATCTTCAATTCAATATGTGACACTGGCCAAAAATTAAAATCGAGTGTAGGAATTATTAGGAAAGGAATGGAGAGAGAAATGGAAAACATCATAATGCTTCTGTATGGGTCGATGATTTGGCCATACCTTCAGTACTGTGTTCAGATTTGTTCACCCCATCTCAAAAAAGTAGAACTAAGTAAATGTACATGTGGCCTGAATATCTTAGACAGGTGACCCAGGCCGAGTGTTGCCACTTCCATGTTTTTGCCACCCAATTGGGTGACATTTTTGCTTCGATTGCAGGAAAATCTGGCAGATCACTGGTTGTGGTTTTTTGGGCTATTGCCCGCTGCTACTTTGGGTAAGAAAACCATAGAAAATTGAGCCAAAAAAGGCAAAGTTCTGCTCAGAGACAATCACAACTTTTGGTTGCATCTCATTAGTCAGGTCTTGGAGCAGCATATCCTGAACTGACCATTGAGATATGGTAGAATGGGAGTGTTTGACTGCCAGACTCCATAACTCTGATTGGCTGGGGGGTGGTCCATGTGGTGGGTGGGTGTTGTTTCACATGAAGAACTGTCAGACCAGCCAATCAAGGAAGTGGACAGAAGGACCAAGGGAGGGTCACTGTTCTGGCTACGTTTATCCCTCATTGGGCTAGAAATTTTCAGCTCATCTGGCAACCCTACCAAGGACATACTGTTGAGATGGTTAGATTTAGTGAATCAATGCTATTGGCTGTTCCTATAAAGCTGATGTGACAAATAATTGTAGTATGTGCAAAATACAGCAACTAGAATACCTCAGGGAGTTGATAGAGGGATGGGAACAGCTGGGGGATGTAGAAAAACAGTGGGCAAAACTGAAAGGGGATATTTTAAGGGCAACCAACCTTTTTGTTAAAATGGTAAATAAAGCTAAAAGGAAAAGGAGACCGCTATGGTTTTCGAAAGAAGTAGCTGAAAAAGTGAAGAAAAAGAGGGAGGCCTTCATGAAATACAAGAGATCACAGAGAGAGGAAGACAGGCATCTGTATTTGGAAAAACTTAGAGAAGCTAGCAAAGTAGTCAAGAAGGCAAAGATTCAAAAGGAGGAGGAAATAGCCAATGCAATAAAATGGGGGGATAAGACATTTTTCAGATATAATAGTGAGAAGAGGAAGGGCAAAAGTGGTATTGTCAGACTCAAGGGTGCAGGGGAGGAATATGTAGAAGCTAATAAAGGTAAAGCGGAATTGCTTAACTTAAGATGCCAAAAGAATATATACGAACTCACAAATTAACAAATAATAGAGCCTTTTCACACATAGCCCCAACAGTCTGGAACTCTTTACCAGAAGACTTACGATCACTAACAGAGATAATAGAATTCAGAAAAAATTGAAAACCTACCTATTCACTAAACACTATAACACCATAGAAAACCCTCCACTCAACTTAGATAAAGGCTAAACATGAACCTGCCCAAAAACTAGATTATACTCCCTACTACAATCAATACGTACAAACATAAATGAATAATCATCCCATTCCTATGCATTGATACCCACTTGTATATAGTTACAACTGTTTTAGGGACAGTACTTCTGTTTAAATTGTAACACAAACTGTGTTAGTTGATTTATTGAATTATTCTGCTTAGTCTTTTAAACCCTTTGTTGTACAAGTTAAGATGTTCTATGTAAAAAGTTATAATTGTTCTATGTAAAACAAGCTCTGCATTGTTAATTGTTGTTAATTGTACACCGCAACTGATCGCTGGAAGATGCGGTATATAAATAAGTGTTAAATAAAATAAAATAAAATAAAATAAACAAATATTTTTGTTCTGTGTTCACAGATGAAGAACCAGGAGCAGGACCTCAGAAAACACCCACAAATAGGAAGAGAAGCGAGGGACATCTTGAACAATTTTCAGAAGACTGTGTTTGTGAGAAACTAGCTCAACTTAAAGTAGACAAAGCGATGGGACCGGATGGGATACACCCTAGAATACTGAGGGAACTTGGGGACATTCTAGCAACTCCACTGACTGACCTTTTCAATGCCTCGTTGGAGTCGGGAGTGGTGCCAAAGGACTGCAGAGAGGCTCATGTGGTGCCTTACACAAAAGCGGAAGTAAGGATGTGGTTGAAAACTACAGGCCGGTTAGTTTAACTTCGGTGGTGAGTAAATTATTGGAAACGCTGCTGAAAGAGAAAATAGTGAGGTTTCTGGAGTCCAGCGGATTACAGGATCCAAGGCAGCATGGATTCACCAGAGGCAGGTCTTGTCAGACAAATCTGATTGATTTCTTTGACTGGGTGACCAGGGAGTTGGACCGAGGGAGAGCTCTAGATGTGGTGTATTTAGATTTCAGTAAAACCTTTGACACTGTTCCTCACAGGTGACTTATAAACAAACTGAGCACCCTAGGGATGGACCCTAAAGTTACTGCTTGGGTTAGAGATTGGTTGGGTGGGAGGCGACAAAGAGTACAAGTAAATGGAGCTCACTCTGAGGAGAAGGATGTTACCAGTGGTGTGCCCCAGGGATCTGTCCTTGGTCCGATTCTTTTTAACATCTTTGTTAGTGATATAGCGGAAGGGCTGTTGGGTAAGGTTTGCCTCTTTGCGGATGATACCAAAATCTGCAATAGAGTAGACACCCAGGAAGGTGTAGATAACATGAGGAGGGATCTAGCTAAGCATGAAGAATGGTCTAGAATTTTGCAGCTGGGATTTAATGTTAAAAAATGTAAGGTCATGCATTTGGGCTGCAGCAATCCAAGGGAGCAATATAGTATAGGAGGTGAAGTACTTTTGTCCACTAAAGAAGAGCGGGACCTAGGCGTGGTTGTGTCTGATTATCTTAAAGTAGCTAAACAGGTAGAAAAGGCGATGGCAAAATCTGCGTGCATACGGAGAGGAATGGCTAGCAGAAAAAAGGAGGTGATAATGCCTCTGTATAAGTCTTTGGTGCGACCTCATTTGGAGTATGGTGTGCAATTCTGGAGACCGCACCTTCAAAAGGATGTGAAGAGGATGGAGTCGGTGCAGAGGGTGGCTACTAAATTGATTAGTGGTCTTCATTATAAAGCATATGAGGACAGACTGAAGGATTTTAATATGTACACCTTAGAGGAAAGGCAGGATAGAGGTGATATGATTGAGATGTTTAAATACCTCCGTGGCATAAATGTTCAGGGAGAGAGCCTCTTTCAATTGAAAGCAAGTTCTGCTACGAGGGGACATGGGATGAGGGTGAAGGGAGATAGATTCAGTAGTGATATGCGGAAATATTTCTTTACGGAAAGAGTAGTGGATCCTTTTAATAGTCTCCCAGTGGAGGTGGTAGAGATGAGGACAGTAACTGAATTCAAAAAAGCATAGGACAAACACAGAGGATATCTAAAGGTAAAAAGGGGACTGTTGTAGTTGTTGATATGGAAGGACAGACTAGATAGGCCATGTGATCTTTTTCTGTCATCATACTTCTATGTTTCTATGTTTCTAGAATTATTCTAGGGTTGGAATTATCTGATCATGTTACACTTGCTTAAGATACATTGTGCTGGTTGCTAGTTAATTTAAGAAGTAATTTTGAAACATTTGCACTGTTGCTTCAATTTTGGTAATAGAAGCTGTTTTTATGCGAGAACCAGGATTATAACCAGTAAGCAGGATAAGGATAAGTTGTACAGACATCTCTTTTTTTGTTGTATACCTTTGAACGTAATATAAAAATATTATGATGACATACAGTTGGAATATTTCCATTTATTTCTCAAGATATTGTACGCAACATACCTAAAATGCAAGGGTGCCAATAATGTTGACCACAGCTGTAGAAAACATTAAAGACAATTTTAAAAACATTTACTAAGGTAAAATGGCTTAGCTGACATCTGTCCTCTGCCCAGGCAAGTTTAGCCAGCAAACTAAAAAAGAGGCATTCTGCAGAACATGCTCACATTTTATTTTCTAGAATTTGGCAGCTGGGATTTAATGTTAAAAAATGTAAGGTCATGCATTTGGGCTGCAGCAATCCAAGGGAGCAATACAGTATAGGAGGTGAAGTACTTTTGTCCACTAAAGAAGAGCGGGACCTAGGCGTGGTTGTGTCTGATGATCTTAAAGTAGCTAAACAGGTAGAAAAGGCGACGGCAAAAGCTAGAAGGATGCTTGGGTGCATACGGAGAGGAATGGCTAGCAGAAAAAAGGAGGTGATAATGCCTCTGTATAAGTCTTTGGTGCGACCTCATTTGGAGTATGGTGTGCAATTCTGGAGACCGCACCTTCAAAAGGATGTGAACAGGATGGAGTCGGTGCAGAGGGTTGCTACTAAAATGATTAATGGGCTTCATTATAAAGCATATGAGGACAGACTTAAGGACTAGATGGGCCTTGTGGTCTTTTTCTGTCATCATGTTTCTATGTTTCTATGATATTTGCTATTTCCCCCACTTCAATATCCACAGAAATAGAAGGTATAAAGTACATGAGCAATTTTTAGCATATTCCTTGCAGCTCCTTATTTTTAAAGAGCTAAAGGTTCACATATATATTACACCCACCATGGGTCATTCAAAATTGTCCCCATAAATATTGGCCGATAGTGGCACTTTAATACCCCCAGGATATTCAGCAGAGCTATCTGGATAAGTTCTGGCATTCATAAATTAATGAATGGAGTGGAATGGGTAAACGTAGATCGGTTGTTTACGCCATCGAAAAGTAGAAAGACTAGGGGACACACAATGAAGCTACAATGTAACCCATTTAAGACTAATAAGAGAAAATATTTTTTCACTCCATGGGTAATCAAACTCTGGAATTCATTACCAAAGGATGCAGTTAAAGCTGTTAGTATAGCTGGATTTAAAAAAGGTTTGTCCAGAGATAGTCCCTCCAAGCAGAAGTTGTTCACCCATTGAAGATACGGGCAGCTCCTCCAAAGTGTGCAGAGCAGAAAGCAACTCCTCCTGACCTCCCACAGCACCGGACAATACAGATGGAGAGACCAACTCCTAATATCCTCCTCCAGGGCTGGATGGCTGCAACTGCGGGCCCTGAGGCAGGCACAGCAACTCCCTCGTGCCAGCACTCGTCGACCCATACAAGGACTCTGCTTCCGGCTGAACCGGCGGTAGACGGAATTCTGGGCTTAGAGAGACCTCTAACCCCTCGGTGCTGGGAGACCATCCTTCCACCCCCACAGCACACAGCGGGTGCTCCGGAACTAGCACACTCGTCCCAGCTGGTCACCTTCGCCCTTGAGGCAGATAGAGATTGGCTATTGAAACTGTTTTTTCGGTCCCCATGTAAAGTGTTCTTGGATTTCCACCTGCGAATATTTCCTGATGTATCTAGAGCAACCCAAAAGAGACGGAGGCAGTTTCTTTTATACCGCCCTGGGGTGCTTCAGCTGGGAGGGTTGTTTTTTCTCCGCTTTCCATGTAAATGCCTAATGAAGTTAGCTGGGCATAGTTACCTTTTCTTTGAACCCTCTCAATTGGCTAGTTTTATTTCCTCTAGATTACTTACTGTGCAGGGTCTCCCCCTGAAAAGGAGGGATAGTTCGGAATAGAGTATACACTCCTCCTTTTCTGTTATTTGCTTATATTTGCATTATTATTAATTTATCTTATGTTTTGTGACCTATCTTGCCTGTATATTGTGGACTTGTGGGCCTGAGTTAGGGTTGTATTGTTTTTTGGATGGATGTACCTGCTATTTAAGTTAAAACGGCCCTTTCTGCCTTTTCTGTACAAGCTATTTCTTGTATTTATTTGAAATTTGCATAAATAAATAATTAAAAAAAAAGGTTTGAACAAGTTCCTGGAGGAAAGGTCCATAAACCATTATTAAAGAGGTTACGGAAAATCCACTGCTTACCCTGGGATGAGCACTGTGGAACCTGTGCGCCTTTTTGGGAACCTGCCAGGTACTTGTGACCTGGATGGGCCATTGTTGGAAATAGTATATGGGGCTTGATGGACCTTGGTCTGACCCAATATGGCATTTCTTATGTTCTTATGTAGGAAAGTCAAATATTTGATTTTCTGATAAATACACTGATACTGCTGTTCACAAAATCATGAAGTGTAGCTTCTGATTCAATGATGAGTGAGTGCATTAGAACCAATTGCAATCTATGTTTCCCTCTGGCCACTCACACAATCTCACTAGATTACAGTGGACTGCAAGAAATAGAACTCTGGAAACTTAAAATCATAACATTACTGATAGGCAAAAGCACTAGAATGAAGGACATATCAACTTCTCAGATAGTTCAATATCCTATCCTATTCTATTAATGCATTTATATACCGTCCATCTGCGAATGCATTCTAGGCGGTTAACAATCAGGTACTGTACACTGTATATTCCACCATCCACGAAGGACTCACAACCTACATGCGTACCTGAGGTAATAAAGTGGCCAAGAAGTTCAATTTCTGTCTCAATAATAATGTTTTGTTTGGCAAAAAACTAAACAATGACTTCCCAACCATAAAGCATTCTAGTTGCAGTACAGACATCAATAAAACAACAACAATCAAGTACAAATTAAAATCTGAAATAATTAAAAACATCCCTTTAAACCTCATATCCCATCTAGCTGCCTCATATCTGCCTCACTGCCTCTACATCCTTATCCCCCCCTAAGGAGATAAAAAACTAAGGAAAAAGAAAAGTTTATAGAGCTTTACAAAGGGTCAAAAGATTTAACTCAGAACCAATGCCAGATGTAGAGAATTCCAAAAAATTGGAACAGCAATAGAAAATAAACATTTGCATCATCGTTGTAATCGGATCTGACTAAACTCAGGAACTTGCAATATCTGGGATTCTACAGACGCAAAACCTGACCAGGCACATACCATTGCAGTAAATCCTTTAACCCTGGGAGTACCGATGGGGTCAAAAGTGACCCCATTGCAAGTTTCACAACGCGTATCTCGGAAACTAGTTGTTCAAGAATGCAATCTTTTTATGACTTTTCACATGTCAATATTCTCTTTATATTGTACCATGAGAGGAATAATTTTCATCTGCTAGGTGATGCTAGTGATGAATTACAGCACAGAGTGCCAGTGGGGTTATTTTTGACCCCAGGTGCTTACGTCCAGTTTGGATCATGATACAATTTGCAGTTTTGTGAATTTTTTGATCTGACAAAGGTATTTATCATTAATTACACAGGTACACTACCAAAAAACTGCCTCCAGTTTTGCAACTGATTCCTATAGATTTTGGGGTGCTGAATCCAGGAAAAATAGCCAAAATGTTCCATCACGTCACGTTTTCTTGCAAAATTAGATTTCTTACCCATATAAGGAATGTTCACATAATTTCTTTTTAGCCGACTGCAGTTTATTTTCTTGGCCCAAAATAGAGGTTGTAATGGTTAACTAACTAGAAACACTCCCTCATGATATTTTAGAGTGTTTTGTATTCATTTTATACATTAACAGGACAATTGGGAGGCGGGGGGATAAATCCAGTACTCGCGCTGGCGCATGTTCTTTCCTGTTCGCCTCGCCTCGTTCGCTCGCTCGCTCAAACACGGTGGTTGCGACATGAATGTTCCTGTCAAATTTCAGTTTCTTGCAAGTTCATTATTACCTTTTGTTTGCTCAGTCGTAATCCAGCTTTATTCCGAAGTGGTTCACTACAGTTGTAGTTTGCAGTGCTGTGTATTTGTGATGGCTCACAGAGCCAGAGGTTGCGTCAACTCTCCGGACAGTTTTTGTTTTATTTGTGGGGAATATACCGTGAAAAAGCGGCAGAGGAACATTTCTGCATTTATTAAAAAAGTATATTTCGCCTATTTCGGTTTGAAGTTAGGCGATCAAGACAAACCGTGGGCTCCTCACAAAGTGTGCAAGACATGTGAGGAAGATCTACGCTTATGGATGAAAGGTAAAAAACAAGCATTTCATTTCGGAATACCTATGATGTGGCGTGAACAAAGAGACCACAGCAGTGACTGCTATTTTTGCTCTTGCATTGTGAAGGGATACAACTTAAAAAATAAGAACGTAATAAGTTACCCCAACCTTCCCTCAGCAATTAGGCCTATGCCTCATAGCAACGAAGTACCTGTGCCTGAACCACCAAAATCTTTGGATCATATTTGTGTGGACGGTTCTGATCATGATGAGACTCATCAGATGGCTTTTCCCGATGAGTCCAGTACTTCCGAGTTTGAAACTGAACCAGATCCGAAACCTGAACTTTTCTCTCAAGCTGAATTGAATGATTTAGTCCGGGATTTAGGACTCCCAAAAGATGCTGCCCAACTGCTAGGTTCTCGGCTTAAACAAAAAAATCTATTGTCACAAGGAACAACTTTTTATTGGTACCGCAACCGCGAGACACAATTTTTGAAGTATTTCATCAAAGAAGAAGATTTGGTATTTTGCAACGATATATACGGAGTGATGGAAAAGTTTAAACTCAAGTATGATCCTGCTGAATGGCGGCTGTTCATTGATTCGTCAAAAGACAGCATAAAAGGTGTTCTTCATAATGGCAACACATTCGCTTCAGTTCCTATTGCTCACTCTGTTATTCTCCAAGAAAAATACGAGAATTTGGCCCTGATTCTTCAGAAGATTCGTTATGATGAGCATAAGTGGATGATTTGTGGAGACTTTAAAATTCTATCCATGCTATTAGGGCAGCAATCCGGTTTCACCAAATATCCCTGCTTCCTTTGCTTGTGGGATAGCCGGACCCGCGACCTACACTGGGGGAAAAAAGACTGGCCAATTCGGGAGTATTGAGACCCGGTGAGAAAAATGTTCTTCATGAGAGCTTGGTACCTCGTGATAAAATTCTATTACCACCTCTCCACATTAAGTTGGGTCTCATTAAGCAATTCATCAAGTCCCTTCCAAAAGATGGTGAGTGCTTTCGGTACCTTTGCTCAAAGTTCCCCCGACTTTCTGAAGCAAAGCTAAAGGAAGGAGTGTTTGTTGGCCCTGATATAAGGAAACTCATTTCAGATGGAGCATTCGCTGAAACGATGTCTGAGAAGGAAAAAGAAGCCTGGGATTCCTTCAAGGATGTTGTTCTCAAATTCTTGGGGAACAGGCGGGATGAGAACTATAAGGATATTGTTGCCAGGATGCTCAATGCCTTCAAAGAACAAGGCTGTAACATGAGCCTGAAAGTCCATTTCTTACACTCCCATGTGAACTACTTTCCCGAAAACTTGGGGGCGTACAGTGAAGAACAAGGTGAAAGGTTTCACCAGGACATCAAGGACGCAGAGAGAAGGTACCAAGGAAGATGGAACACCACTATGATGGCTGATTTCTGCTGGTTCCTGCTGCGGGAAACCCCAGATGAAAAATACGCCAAGCAGCGCACCAGGAGAAGCATTCGGGGGAAGAAGAAACGGGCCAACAGGAGATTGATTGACCCAAGAATGACTTTAAAATCTAAACTGTGTTGACAAATATCGTGTTTTTACTAAACTTTGAAATAAAAATTTGCTAGTTATTACCACAGTGTCGGATCTCATTTATTAGAATTTTATTTTCACACCATCGGGTGTTTGTCTTCATGTATTGCAATGGTGCGGTTTGCGTTTTCTATTCTTACATACATACCTGTACAACATTTTTTGCACATTTCTTTGCTTTGCTTTGTGTCTAACCTCGCTCTTATATGCTCAATGTTTGTGCACATGTATGTGGCTGTTTTAAGTGCAGACAATTTTGCTACCATCACAGTGTGTTTTGTTGACATTACTCTATTCTTATGTGCTGCCTTGTTACAATTTTCTTTATTCTTATTTGAATAACTACTAAACAATTAGTATAAAGAATTCATCCAAGAAACTTTTATCTCGATCGCACTCAATCTGAAACGTTCACCTCAAACTGCTAACCCAATGTAGCAAAAAATCTGTACGTGATGGAGCAAATTGGTTACCAGATTTGGATTCAGCGCACCAAAAAACGTAAAAATCAATCGAAACATTAGAGGCAGTTTAAAAAAAAAAATTTTTAGTGTACCTGTGTTATGTATCATTTATTTTTTATACTCTTATTTTATGAAAATTACACATTTTCTGTAATTGATATTGTATGTTCTCTCATTATTTCCGATGAAATCTAAAGGCTTTCAGCTCGTTCATCACACCTATAGTAAAACTGCTTTGCGTTTTATTCAACTTTATCTTTGTTTATTTATTTTAGGTTATTGTTTATGATGTCAAAACGAAAGTATTCAGCTGCCCAGAAGTAAGAGAAATATTGCAACGAGATGCTGACAGTGACGGCTCTGAGTCGTCTGATGATGCAGCATATTCATCAAGTGAAAAAGCATATCAGCCAGGTTCGGGCGATAAATCTGATGATGACAGTCATGATTCAGATGGCGACAGCAGTTGGTCACCAAGTGAATGTGAGACTGATGTTGAGCCGGTAACATTGCCTGCAGCAAAGAGTCAAGTTACATGTCGAGGCAAAGGTCGAGGCTGTGCTGGACGAGGAAGAAGGCAGGATTCCTTGGTGTCAGTATCATCTGTGAGGAATCTTAGTTGTGGTCGTAGAGGAGCTAAGAGGTCATCAACTATAAGCACAAATGTTACCATTGAAGCCTATGTAACTAAGGATGCCACATTATGGAACAGGAAACCTATAAAGCAAGCTGCTGGAAGATATGCCAGAGCTAATGTCATGCCCGTACAAGAAGGTCCTACAAGGTATGCTGTATGAAATGTTGATGGCCCTCTCGCAGCATTCCACTTGTTCATGAGGAAGAACTTATTGAATTAAATCATGATGTGGACGAGCAAACAAGGAAGACAGATTTATGACCACACCTGGAAAGATTTGACAGATGGAGAATTTCAACGTTTTCTTGGACTTCTGATCCTCTCAGGTGTGTACAAGTCACGAAATGAATCCATAGTCCAGTTGTGGAATCTTGAAGATAGTCGTTCTGTTTTCGGCAAAAATATGGCCCGTAACCGTTTTCAGAAAATTTCTTGTGCTCTCAGATTTGATGATGCAACCAACAGATGTGAACAATGAGGCATAGATAAGCTTGCTCCAATCAGACACGTTTTTGATACCTGGGAAGCAACTCTAAGTGATGCCTTTGTTCCTGGTGAAAATGCTACCGTGGATGAGCAACTGCTTACATTTCGTGGCCGTGTTCCATTCAGACAATATATTCCCAGCAAACCTGGGAAATATGGCATAAAGCTATGGATGTTGTGTGACAGTGCAACATCATATGTTCGTGCCTCTTCAAGTATATACAGGAAGGGAACTCAGAAAAAACAGAGAACAGAATCAGGGTGAAAGGTTTTGCTGCAACTCACTGAAGGATTGATGCGATCTGGCAGAAATGTTACTGTTGACAATTTCTTCTGCAGTTTATCCCTGTCAAGGAAATTGCTAGAAAAACAAATGACACTTTTGGGGACAATTCGAAAGAATAGAAAAGAATTACCTTCAGAATTTGTAACAGCAAAGGGCCGAGAAGTATTCACTTCACTGTTTGCCTTTCGCGATGACGCCACTCTGGTTTCCTTTTGCCCGAAGAAAGGAAAAGTGGTTGTTCTTCTGAGCAGTTAGCATGATCAAGAAGAAGTAGATGACAAACGTCCAGACAAAAAAACCACGCATGATCTTGGACTAAAATTCTAGTAAAGGTGGAGTAGATACGGCAAATGTTGCGCACGTATACCACAAAATGAATGACAAGACGCTGGCCAGTGACAATCTTCTACAACATGTTGGACATCAGTGCTTTGAACGCCTTCATTGTTTGGATGTCACTAAATCCAGAATGGCAGTCCAAGTCAAAGCACAGACGTTGTCTATTCCTCTTGGAATTAGGAAAGCAGCTGCTTCAGAGTAATTGCAGCAAGACTTCTTCCAGCATTGAAGAAGCCACTGATGCTGTTTGCAATGTCAGGATCCCAAAGAAAAGGGCAAGGTGTCACTGCTGTTCCAGAGAAAAAGACAAGAAAAGCATAGAAACAGAAATATGATGACAGAAAAAGACCACATGGCCTATCTAGTCTGTCCTTCCATAACAACAACTACAACAGTGCCCTTTTTACCTTTAGAGTTCCTCTGTGTTTGTCCCATGCTTTTTTGAATTCAGTTACTGTCCTCATATCTACCACCTCCACTGGGAGACTATTCCACAGATCCGCTACTCTTTCCGTAAAGAAATATTTCCGCATATCACTCCTGAATCTATCTCCCTTCACTTTCATCCCATGTCCCCTCATAGCAGAACTCACTTTCAATTGAAAGAGGCTCTCTCCCTGAACATTTATGCCACGGAGGTATTTAAACATCTCAATCATATCACTTCTATCCCGCCTTTCCTCTAAAGTGTACATATTAAGATCCTTCAGTCTGTCCTCATATGCTTTATAATGAAGACCACTAATCATTTTAGTAGCCACCCTCTACACCGACTCCATCCTGTTCACATCCTTTTGAAGGTGCGGTCTCCAGAATTGCACACTATACTCCAAATGAGGTCGCACCAAAGACTTCTACAGAGGCATTATCACCTCCTTTTTTCTGCTAGTCATTCCTCTCCGTATGCACCCAAGCATCCTTCTAGCTTTTGCCATCGCCTTTTCTACCTATTTAGCTACTTTAAGATCATCAGACACAACCACACCTAGGTCCCGCTCTTCTTTAGTGGACAAAAGTACTTCACCCCCTATACTATATTGCTCCCTTGGATTGCTACAGACCAAATGCATGACTTTACATTTTTTAACATTAAATCCCAGCTGCCAAATTCTAGACCATTCTTCAAGTTTAGCTAGATCCCTCCTCATGTTATCTACACCTTCCTGGGTATCTACTCTATTGCAGAGTTTGGTATCATCCTCAAAGAGGCAAACCTTACCCGAAAGCCCTTCCGCTATATCACTAACAAAGATGTTAAAAAGAATCGGACCAAGGACAGATCCCTGGGGCACACCACTGGTAACATCCTTCTCCTCAGAGTGAGCTCCATTTACTTGTACTCTTTGTCGCCTCCCACCCAACCAATTTCTAACCCAAGCAGTAACTTTAGGGTTCATCCCTAAGGTGCTCAGTTTGTTTATAAGTCGCCTGTGAGGAACAGTTTCAAAGGCTTTACTGAAATCTAAATACACCACATCTAGGGCTCTCCCTTGGTCTAACTCCCTGGTCACCCAGTCAAAGAACTCAATCAGATTTGTCTGACAAGACCTGCCTCTGGTGAATCCATGCTGCCTCGGATCCTGTAATCTGCTGGACTCCAGAAACCTCACTATTTTCTCTTTCAGCAGCGTTTCCAATAATTTACTCACCACCGAAGTTAAACTAACCAGCCTGTAGTTTTCAGCCACATCCTTACTTCCCTTTTTGTGTAAAGGCACCACATGAGCCTCTCTCCAGTCCTTTCGCCCCACTCCCGACTCCAATGAGGCATTGAAAAGGTCAGTCAGTGGAGTTGCTAAAACGTCCCCAAGTTCCCTCAGTATTCTCGGGTGTATCCCATCCGGTCCCATCGCTTTGTCTACTTTAAGTTGAGATAGCTTCTCACGAACACAGTCTTTTAAAAATTGTTCAAGATGTCCTTTGCTTCTGTTCCTATTTGTGGGTGTTTTCTGAGGTCCTGCTCCTGGTTCTTCATCTGTGAACACAGAACAAAAATATTTGTTAAGCAATTCCGCTTTATCTTTATCAACTTCTACATATTCCTCCCCTGCACCCTTGAGTCTGACAATACCTCTTTTGCGTTTCCTCTTCTCACTAATATATCTGAAAAATGTCTTATCCCCCCCATTTTATTGCATTGGCTATTTCCTCCTCCTTTTGAAACTTTGCCTTCTTGACTACTTTGCTGGCTAAGTTTTTCCAAATACAGATGCCTGTCTTCCTCTCTCTGTGATCTCTTGTATTTCATGAAGGCCTCCCTCTTTTTCTTCACTTTATCAGCTACTTCTTTCGAAAACCATAGCGGTCTCCTTTTCCTTTTACCTTTATTTACCATTTTAACAAAAAGGTTGGTTCCCTTAAAATATCCCCTTTCAGTTTTGCCCACTGTTTTTCTACATCCCTCAGCTGTTCCCATCCCACTAACGACTCCCTGAGGTATTGGCCCATCTTCGCAAAGTTAGTCTTCCTAAAGTCTAAGATCTTCGCCTTTGAATGGATTCTAACAGCCCTGGTCCTAATACTGAACTACACCATCTGGTGATCACTGGATGCAAAATGATCTCCCACTACAACATCAGAAACACTTTCACCATTGGTAAGCACCAAGTCCAGTATGGCCCCTTCACGTGTGGGGTCTGTTACCAATTGCCTGAATAGTTCTCCCTGTAGAGAATCCAGGATCTCCTTACTTCTATACTGCAGCAGGAATGTGCCAATCAACATCTGGCATATTGAAATCTCCTATCAGTAGCACTTCCCCTTTCCTAGCAATGCTGTGCATGTCTTCAATTAACTCTCTGTCCACCTCCTCCTCTTGTGAGGGAGGTCTGTATATCACACCAATGTAAATAGATTTCTCTTTCCCTCTTTCTAGTTTAACCCACAATGCCTCCCCTCTCCCTTTTAAGCTCTTTAATTCCAAAGCTTTAATAGTAGTTTTTACATATAGTGCCACTCCTCCTCCCCTTCTTCCTACCCTGTCCTTTAAGAATAAAGTACAACCAGGTATAGTTACATCCCAATCATGGTTTTCTGTGAACCATGTTTCTGTAACTGCCACTAAATCCAAGTCAGTCACTCCCACCAAAGCTTCAACATCAGGGACCTTATTTCCCATGCTATGGGCATTTATACACACTGCTTTCCATATGTTACCCATTTCCATAAAGTTATTTAATGTATCACCTACCTGGGGGCTTTCACTTACCTGGGGGCTTTCTTCACCCATCCCCAACGAATCTAGTTTAAAGCCCTCTTCAGTAGATTCAGTCTACTACCGAATATGCGTTGACCTTTCCTGGACAGATGGATGCCATCTCTGCTCTGCAACCCTTGGAACAGCATCCCATGGTCTAGGAAACCAAAACGCTCTCGATGACACCATCCATGCAGCCATGTATTCATCTCCAGAATGCGAACCTCTCTGCCTTGGCCTTTACCCTCAACAGGGAAGATTGAAGAGAACACCACCTGTGCGCCTAACTGCTTCACCCTCTGTCCCAGAGCCATGAAGTCTCTTTTGATACGTTCCGAGGTATACCTGGCAGTATCATTTGTTCCAACATGGATTAGCAACATTGGGTAATAGTCAGTGGGCTTGATGAGTCTCGGCAAACTCTCCATAACATCTTGGATTTTGGCACCAGGCAGACAGCATACCTCTCTGGACATCAAGTCTGGTCGGCAGATGGACGCCTCAGTGCCCCTCAGAACAGAGTCTCCAACCACCACTACCCTTCGTTTCCTTGTGGTCCCTGATTCTGCATCTTTGGGGTACTTGAGCTCTGGTTCTTCCATTTCCAGGGATGCTGTCACCTCCTCCACTTCCAGGGCTGCATAATGGTTCTTCAATTCAAGGGCTGGAGAAGTTGGATTGGTGATTTTGCAGGCCCAGGTGACTTGTGTCCAACCATCGACATTCTGTTTTCACCCATCTTCTCCTCTGCTGGAGAGCTTGGTTGCTGCAAGAAGCATCTCATCAATGTACTTCTCACTGTCTTGAATGCTCCTCAGCCTCGCCACCTCCTCTCTGAGTTCCTCCACTTGTTTCCTCAGAGCTTCAGCATGCAGGCACCCTGCACATGGAACCGGTCCTTCAACTGGCATTAGGACCTCTGTCTGGACTGAGGCAGAAGCTGTAACGGGGGAAACAGCTTCAGCGATATGATTTTTCCCAGCCATTGTTCTGTTCGTGGAGCTTAGGTATCTGTTAAAAGCAGAGAGAGATCTACCAAGTACCAGCCAGTTTCCCAGCTGTCCTTTCAGAGAAAAAGCAGTTAAATCTCTTTAATTATATTCAAAATGTGCTGGTCCAATTCTCTGTGCTTTGTCAAATGGGGAGGTGCCCTATAAAGCAAGACTACTTGCTAGGGGTGGGTGGGAGTCGGGGTGGGTAGGGAGGGAACTAACACCTGATTAGGTGTTTGCAGTTCCCAAAGCTGAGGAGGTTACTAGAGTTCAGCAACCTATTGTCCTCAAGGAAAGTTGCACTAAAGCACCAAAATAAAGTAACCTTGCTTTAAAAATGTACAAAAAAACCTTTTAGGAGCTCCCAGTCAGAGAGCTAACAATTTAATATTTTAACCCTTAAATCCTTACTGTTGGTTGATCTGGAGAGCTCCTGTAGGAAAGCCTGAACAGGGCAGGGCACTGGAGCCTTTTATGCAGGCCCTCAGCTGCTCTCAGGTAATCAGGCCCACTAACTCCTGATTAGGTGTTAGCAGTTCCCAAAGCTGAGGAGGTTACTGGAGTTTAACCACCTACTGTGCTCAAGGAAAGTCCCACTAAAGCACCAAAAAGAAAGTAACCTTGCTTTAAAAATGTACAAAAAAACCCTTTTAAGAGCTCCCAGTCAGAGAGCTAACAATTTAATATTATAACCCTTAAATCCTTACTGTTGGTTGATCTGGAGAGCTCCTCTAGGAAAGCCTCCATAGTTTGCACCTCCTGCAAGCACAATGTTTGCAAAAAACTTTCAGAAATTGTCTGTGTCTCATGCAAATGACTGTAGTACTTTACTGTGTTCATCAAGTGCATGCAAAAACTGCTTTCATGGCAACCTTTCTTCGTGTAATTTTATGATAAAGCATTAAATTTCAAAACATTTAACCTTTATATAATAAATAATTAATTCAGAATAATATTTTATCTGTTTAGTTTAAAATTTTCATGGTTAACAATTAAAAGTCGTCGTGGGGTCATTTATGGCCCCAACGGTATTCAGTGTGTGCAAAAAATCTCGGTAATTCCAGGGTTAAATACCAAGGCCCCAGGCCCTGAAGAGCCTTAAATGCTAACACCATAAGCTTGAAGAAACATCTCTGCTTAATTGGAAGCCAATGTAATAGCGTTAACAACTCTGCAGCCGAATCTCTATGGCTAAGGCCAAAAATGACCCGTGGCATTGAATTCTGGATGACCTGTAACTTCACCGGTAGTCTCTCATACAAGGCATGACAATAATCAAGCCAAGAGAGAACTAACACTTGAACAACCTGGCGAAGTGCATTCTGGTCCAAATAAAGACGCAGTTGATGGACCAGGCGTAAATGCCCTTACGCCACCTGTACTGCACTTTTTAATACTGTTTGCTTGCTTTGTGCAGTGCACATATATTTATTGCATAAAATATTAATTTGTGAGAACTGACAATAAAATATCTTGAAGTAAATTTTCAGACAGTCCTCATTGGTGTACTGTAAAATGCATGACTGCTTTAAGCATGCATAGTTTATGCACATTTTCAAAGGTTATCTTTCCTCTTTGAAAACTAGTATAGAATGTGCACAGTAAAAGTGGCTACAAAAAATACCAGGTTTTTCTGATGGCTAATTTAGGTTGGGAAATAGCAAAAATGTCGAGTATATGGGCTACTTTACTCTCCAATATAAACATATCCTGAGACAAACATCTTTTTAACCCAGATAAACATATATGCGCAGTGGAGGCCAATGCATTTTTTACAGTAGCTTCTGCCCCCTCCCCAACAAGTTTACTAGAGGAGTTCAGTTTTTTGAAGTTTTAATAGACCAATTCTTTAATGATTTTTATCTATTTCTTGGCATGTTTCATGATATATGCAATATTTTAAAACATTGTTCAATCATTTTGAATTCTATTCGGGGCCGTTTTACTAAAACCCGCTAAATGCTTAGGTCATGTAAATGCATTCACTCGACTGCCCCTCATTCCCTTTCCTCTCTTCTCTCTCCTTACACCCCTCCTGGTGAACTCCGCCCCTCCTCTGTGTCATGCCCTCCTCCCCCGTATAGGCGGTTGCCTGGAAGAGGGGGGACGTGACCACAAATTTATAGATCCTTGTAAGTGCTGATGTCCGGGTTCCGTGTAGTTGTGGGCCAAGACACGAACAGCCAAGATTAATTGGGGTAACAATAACTTTATTGTTAGCACAGGAATTTTGTATCTACTACCCCTAATAACAGAAACAAAATGTGGATACTTTTTCCAACCAAATAAAGTCAAAGATGTAACAAAGTCCACCTGATACTTCTCAGGGTTGTCAGTTCCAAACAAATTATCCAAACTTCTCTCCAGCTCTGAACAAGGTCTGTTCTTCACACTAGAAGCTTTATTTTCATGTAACAACTTTACTTTGCAGATAACTCAATAGCTTTGCATTTGCTTTCCACAGTTGCTTAATGAGGTTGAGTTTTACACTTAGGCAGTACGCTGCCTCTTCCCGTGTAAAAGCTCAATTGCATGAAGTTGGACTTCTCCAGCACTTATCACTTGCACAAAGTTATACAGCTTTCACTCCTTATGACAGTAAGCACACTCTGTCTCCATATCAAAATAACTGTTATCTGTTACAGCTGACTCAGTCTGCATTGGTTCTACTTCTGAGTCTGATAGGTCCTGATTATAGTCAGGGTTCTGCAGAGCAACTGGCTTCCTCTGCTCTAGTAAGCTTTTAAGCTGTTTCCATTTAGAATCCTTTTTACTCCTTGGTATATGTGAGGAATTAAAATTACCAGCTTCCTCTAAAACTGAATTAATGGAAAAAGGGCTCACCTTTCTTCTGGTATATCTGGCTTTTCCAGTTTGGTTAAAAGGCAAGTATTTGTCCTGATACTGCTTCACTATCTCCCGTGTGGCAAACTGCTCAGCAGGGTCTGGCTCTAACCTCCGTCTCCGTAGCACACAATCAGCTGTTTGCTTATGAGCAGCTGCGCTATTCTCAGAGCTTGAGCTAGAGACATGCTGCCTGCCCTGGGAACGTTTCTGCAGCTTTTCACCTGGAACTTTACTCCAGCCTAATCTCCCACCTGTAACCACAGCTTCCAGAGAAGACTCCGGGGAAGAACTCCTGTCTCTCCTGGGTAAGGTTTCCAGCCTCTCCCCTCGAGGTTTAAAGTTACTTCTGACCTGCTTCTCTCGGCTGCTTGGCCCGTGGTAATTCCTCTCCTTTACAGGAAGCTTTCTCAGACACTTTCCCAGAGACCTTTCTTTCTCTAAGCAGTCTTGCTGGCAACTCCCCAAGCACCGTGTGCTACCTTGGTAATGGTTGCTCCTCCCTTTGCTTCCTCGGTTCCTCAGGTCTCCCTCTGGATCTGAATCCGAACCAGAACCTGAGCCAGAGTCCAACACTCTGTCTCTATTCTCCTTCTCCTCCTTCTCCTTCCTCTTCTCCTTCTCTCTATCTGAATCTCCTTCCTGGTTAAGAGCATGGGGCTGCCCTATCAGCTTTGACTCCACCCCCTTGCCTCTTACGTCAGCTCCCGGGGTTGTCATGGAGCTGGGGTGTGGCTCTCTCACTGACTTTCTATGCAGAGAGTTTCTCTGGGCTGAAGCTTGTCACCAGCTCTCCTTAAACCCCTGTATATAAGTGTGTAGAGGTTAAGTGAGTGGGTCTTCCCCACTGAAGCAGCTACTTTACAAATCCTGAAGCTGGGCTTTTTGGGAAATATAGTCCTTTCACTGAATCAATGAGGAGCAGTTGTGGAAAAGTGGTTTAAGCAACCAAAGGATTTTATTTCCCCTCCCGGGGTGGATTTCACCATGAACAAAGTAACACAAACCAGGTATTTACTGGCATAAGGACAAATCAAAGGTTCTTTAACAGAAAAGGCTTACTTCAGCAATAAACAGGTTGATATCTAGCATTCCAACGTAACAATGCTGTTTCTTTACAGCTCTCTGCTTCTCAATGCTAGTAGTGCTGTACTTTCTCTTTCAAAGCATGCCTTCAGCGTAATGAGATTATTTCATTAGCAAGCGATATGGTACAGTCCATGATATCTTCATCAATATTCACACACTCAGGTTCAAAGTCCATTAACTCTTCCTGGCTAGAAGGAAATGTTTGTAACGGCAATCCTGATGCCACGCCCTTTCTAACTGCTTCAGGTTTTACCTGATATTCCTGAGTTAAATACTGGCTTTCACAAATGTTATCAGCACAGGTATTCTCTTCCCAGCTCCAACCCTCTGGGTAAATACAGTCACTGTAACTATTTTTATACCAGCCTTTTGGTTTACCTTTTAGCCTAGCTGGTGGAGGTTTCCTTTGTGGCTTTGGACTGGCTGTAGGTTCCCAACCTAAGCCTTGCACAGAAGATTTCACTTGCCTTCCTGGCTTCCTTTCACTTCTGTGTTCCCCTGGATACTGCAGGTAATCCACTCTGCCCTTATTATATCCTTCCCTTGGGGTTTCTTTTCTTTTCCTGAAGAAAAACACTGTCTCACCCTTCCACAGAGACTCTGGCTTTTTCCTGGCACTGTTGTCTTCACCGTAGCTCTCATTAGCTTCCTTATCCAGCACACATGCCTCAACTCCTTCTTCTCCTTCCTCCCCTTCTTCTTCTAACTCCATAAGCTCAACTGAACTCTCTATATCAGGGTGAATTCTAGGGCAGTGCTCAACTCCACCCCCTAGCAGGTGTCCTGCATTAGCTCGTGACTCACTCCCTGAATGGTAGCACGGGGTTTCTCTTGTCTCTGTGCTTGGTTTCTAAGGTAACCAGGAGCCATGTGCTTTTGTTTACAAGTCAGCCCTACTCCTGTTCCTGGCTTTTTAGCCTCATCTAACGGGCTGGAAGGACCCACTATGTCACAAGCTTTAACCCTTTCCCTGCCTGTATTGCTGTCTGCTTTTGGGGAAAGAAGCTGTTTTAAACCCCTATTTCTGGTGTTTAAGCCCTCTGCATCATCACATCTGGCATTCTTCTCTCTATACCCTTTTCTTCCGCAAACTCACAACTTCGATCTTTTCATCTTGCTGCTCCTTATGCATGGAACAAATTTCCTGTATCTTTACGTCAAGTCTCTTCTCTCCCCCTCTTCAAATCCATGCTAAAGGCTTACCTTTTTCGAGGCTGCATTTGCATCCTAATGCTTTGTTCTCCTTGTGTCTGAGAACATGCTGGCCTCACTCATGACACATACTGCAGAGACTGCACTTACCACACATTAGTTTTCATGCTAAGCCCATGTTACATGCAAAACCCTAGCGGGCTTTAGTAAAAGGGTCCCTAAATCAGGAGAGGGTTTTTTTTATTGCTGAGATCAAAATTGTTTGACCTTTCCAAAAGCAAAACTGATATTTCAAATAAATCAAATTGAAATCCGTAAAGGAATTCTGTACTATATTTAGTTAAAACATTCACATTTATGGTGTCAAAAACTAGAATAATTGCAAAGATAGACTCAATAATTCCAAGGAACAGTTCATTAGTTTTACTGCGGCTTGTAAGCCCCAAACCAACTCAGTTCCTTATACAGCAATACAGGCAAGAGCACAAACACACCTTCTTGGTAAGCAAAATAAAAAGAAACATAAAAGATATCCTCTCTTCAACTAAGCATATACAGTACCATCTAATAAAGTAATAGTTTATCAGAGTTCAGGATCTTAAATAGTTCTATGCAGAGATACTGTATACTGTGGTTCAGCTATTCAGCAGTGCTTCTCTCCTACTTAGACTGGAGTCTAGGCTGTTCAAGTCCTTCCTGCATTTCTATCTAGACTTTCTTTTTTCGAAAATAGGCTAGTTGTAAATCCTAACCTGGATCAAATCTACGTAGCCTTCCTATAGCATTGGACAGATATGCCCTTTACCCTCTTACATATTCCTATATCCTTCATAGGTAGCAGAAGCTCAGCTCTCCTTAACCTCCCAATACAAAACAAATCTCCATTTGTGTTTTCTTTTTCTGGGCCAATAAAAATTTTCATGAATATAACTGCAGAGCCAGATACCATTGGGCTAGCATCCTTCGTGGCCTGTAGTCATTTTAGTGGTACATGGTTTATGACCAATTTAAATGTGATCCTTCCCAGGTAATACATCTGGCTGAGCTTTAAAACTCACTCGTCAAGGCTCTCTCTTCACACACAGCCTCAGGAAGGAATTTGCCTTTTTAATTTATCTGTTGTGCAACCCCTTGTTTGTCTCCGTTCATTAGGATCTTTTGTTGGCGTTCTCCAGTCAGTGTGTCCCTATGAGAGAAGGACTTTTCTTTTGTTTTTTTAATTGCATAAGGGGATCATATTCAAAAGGATTTATGAGGTTTACAGAATGGCAAAACACATAAATCCCGCTTACCGAAATATTTAATGGCACTTTCTGGGTTGATGCTACTGAATATTTCCTTCTAGGTCAACTAAACACCCTGATGCTAACTGGCTAATGTTGGCACATATTTGGGGCAGAGTGGGAGTGGCAACCTTAGTGAGCTTCTCAGCGGTGATATTGAGTTGCCAACCAGCTAACTAAAATTCCTAAAGTTAGGATAAAATAAAGGCTGTCCTAACTTTAGGTGTTTTAGCTATTCAGCCAGCTAACCAGCTGGCTAAAACACTATGCGGATATTCTTGCTGATGGCCAGCTATGTCCAAACACTGAATATCCAGCTGTAAGTCTCCTTTCCTCCCCCTTGTTCTACCCCTGCCTACACCTTCTGTATCTGTGTGTTTGTGCGTTCTGTCTTAACTAGATTGTAAGCTCTGATGAGCAGGGATTGTCTCTTACATGTCTATAATGTACAGCTCTGCGTACAACTGGTAGCGCTATATAAATGCTGAGGAGTAGTAGCAGTAGTAGTAAGTTAAAGCAGCAACACCCAGCTTCCTTTCTGGTTGGATATAGTTGCTCTTGCAGTGAGCACACCCTGGCTGTGCTGGGAGGTAGCAGCCAGACGGGGCAGAATATCACAGATCAGTTTGCGGCCATGCAGCACGATGACACTGACTTTGATATCTTTAAGACTGGGCACGGGCTGCCATGCATAAAATCATGAGCCCCAAGAAGAAGCACCTGGACTGTGAGTAGGGTAGTTGGGTCCTAAGGACAGGAAGAGGACTGAGTGTACTCTATGTCTGTTTGTGTGTGCCAGTTACCTTCTAGGAAAGCACACACATTCCCCTGGGCTGACTTTTGAAGACAAAATTGTAAAATGAGGAGAAGGGAAGGGGGGGGGGGTGTTAAAATAAATCTCCTATTGAAATACATACAATTGCATGGCCTATATGGAAACACAGAGCAAAGTTGTATTTTAGCCACCGCCTTTCCAAAAACGATGTTCTCTTTTTGTGGGGTCGCTTGGATGCCTAGTCTTCTGTCTCAACACTGTGAGCACTAGCCCCTGCACCTATTCTTCCCTATTCCCTCCCCCTCTGACTCTGCTTGTGGTATGCTTTTTTGTTGGGGGGGGGGGGTATCTTCAGGGTTTAGTTGCTGGCAGCATTGCCCTCCACTAAAGCATTGCCTATTGTTTATGGTTTGCCTCACATTTTCCAAAGCATCTTTATTGTTCTATCTTTTGACTTGAACTTGGCTGTCATGCTGAATTTATTAATTTAAATATAGGGATGAATAAGTCATACCTTTTGTACACTGCGCTGGATGAATCTCTTTGTAAAGGTGCTTAATAAATCCTTGTTCTGCTCTGGAGGGAGGAATTGAAAAATTACAAGTTAAAATAAAAGCAAAGACAACTAAATGTCATTTTGTGGTGCTCCTTTCGTTTGCAAAGCAATTCAACATGCAGGTCTTTCCAAATGTATAATGTGAATGCTCTAGGAGAAAAACCTCACTCATTGGCCTTCAGTCTTACTCATTGGGATATTAAATCTCACTATAAGATGCAAATAATGACAACTCATAATCAACAAAGTTCTTATTACAATGAGTTTGCAATGCAATGTGTACCTTTGAGTCAGTGCTCACCCAGCAGCTCCTGGAGTTTCTTGGCAGTGTGACTGAAAGTAGACCGCGAGGCCTTTCTTCTGAGGCAATGAAGGGTTAAGTGACCTGCGTAAGGCTACAGGGAGTGCCAGTTGGGAATTAAACCCTGGTCTCTGTTGCCAAGCCAATGCTGTAACTATTAGACTACTCCTTCACTCTGGGATGGGCTTATTGCGTCTAATCCAACCACAACAGCTGTGTTTCAGTTAGGGCCTTCATTATCTTTTCATTTTCCTTCCTCTAGTTGCACATATGGAATGTGTAAGGACACACAACTCCGCAGTTCTAAATGGTAGACTGGTTTTGCTGTATTTAAACCCATTACTTTCTAGTCAAGTTTTGGAATGGATTAACTTTAAATAAACTACTGTGACTGGGAGTCAGCGCTATGCGACCATGTCTGTTATGGAATCATTATTTCTATGGCAACCGTCGATCACTAAATTTGGCACAGAACTAAGTTTTAAAAGATGGCCGACAGGCTCTGGGCTTTTAAAACACTTTTACTCACTACATGGAGCTCTTAATTGTATGTGCGGCAGATATTATCTTCAAGATCAGGATATTCTTTCCGCTGACTCCTTGCCATTGTTATAACAGTTTGAAGCCAGAGGGGTATGATAGCATAGATTATGCCTTTAGTTTCACTTTGTGATATCTGATGAACGTGTCTAGTTATAATATTAAAAAGGAAGCAGACATTTAGAAGCTAGCTCAATGCAGTAATAAGTAGTAAGTGAATATTTTCAAGTGAGCCAGCAATGAGTTACATTGACGGTATCAAATACGTATATTTATAGATGACTGAGATCTAGATCTTTAAGCCCGATTCAGAGTTAGAATAAGCTACCTGATGCTGCTTTTCTATTCAAAGCATATTTGTGAATGTTATATGTGTTTGTAATATGTCATGCTATGCCTTAATTTCTATATATGTTGTTTCATGATTTTAGAACAATAGTGTACATGTGTCTTAATTGGTAAGAACTCTATATACAGCCATATGTGGATTTTTCTCTGGAGCTAATCTTAGTCCAGTAAATTAAATATATTTACAAGCAAATCTATTTATATGTGCACCAACGTTTATGTCGAAGTTTTTTTTATCTTGCAAGCGAGGTAATTCTGTGTAATTTTTAAATGCAAGCTCTCTGCCTGAAAGCTCTTAAAGGGGTTTTGGTTTTCATTTTAAAAAGCTAATTTCCTTTTCTATATCACAAAGGCAAAACTCTGTCAGTTAGAGTTCATTGTTTTTTCTTCAAGCTACACATTCACAACTAGCTCTTTCAAGCCACTGACCTCATTAGGTGTTGGATCACTCCCTACCCACTCCAGCTGCCACCCACCCCATGTGAGCAGTCTTGCTTTATAGTGCAAATCTCCAATTTGCTATACACGGGGGATATTAAACAGTGCTGTTAGAACACACACTTAAAAGAGGTTAACCAATGTTTCTATTAAAGGACAGCTGAAGAACAGGTAGGAACCTTGATAGGTCTTCTATTTTACTTTAATTGGTACCAAAGCTCCAACAACTGAACAATAGCTGAGAAAAATCAAATTGCCAAAGCTGGGCCCAATTTTCAGTTAGGCTATGCTATAACATAGAAACATGACAGCAGAAAAAGACCACATGGCCTATCTAGTCTCCCCTTCCATATCAACTATAATAGTCCCCTTTTTACCTTTATAGATCCTCTGTGTTTTACCCATGCTTTTTTGAAGTCAGACACTATCCTCATCTCTATCACCTCCACTGGGAGACTATTCTGTGCATCCAGCACTTTTTCTGTAAAGAAATATTTCCGCATATTACTCCTGTCTATCATCTTTTGCCCTCATCCTATGTCCCCTTGTAGCAGAGCTTGCTTTCAAACATCTTTATCATATCTCTTCTATCCCACCTTTCCTCTAAAGTATACACATTAAGATCTTTAAGTCTGTTCTCATATGCTACATAACGAAGACCACTAACCATTTTAGTAGCCATCTTCTTCACTGACTATATTCTATTTATACGCTTTTAAAGGTGTGGTCTCCAGAACTCCAAATGAGCTCGAAATAGAGACCAATACCTAGTCACTATCACCTCCTTTTTTTCTGCTGGCCATTCTTCTCCCTATCCACCCAAGCATCCTTCTGACTTTTGCCATTGCCTTTTCTACCTGTTTAGCTACCTTAAGATTGTCAGATACAATAATGCTCAGACCCTGCTCTTCTTTTGTGCATAGAATTACTTCACACTGCACTGCTACGTTGGATTTTTGCAGCCCAAATGCATGACCTTGCATTTTTTAGCATTAAATCTCAACTGCCAAATTCATGACCATTCTTGAAACTTAGCTAGGTCCTTCCACATATCTATTCCTTCTTGGGTATCTACTCTATTGCAGATTTTGGTATCATCCACAAAGAGGTAAACCTTACCCAACAGCCCTTCCACAATATCACTAACAAAGATGTTAAAAAGAATTGGACCAAGGACAGATCCCTGTGGCACAGCACTGATAACCTCCTTCTCCTCACGGTGAGCTCCATTTACCTGTACACTTTGCTGCCTCCCCCTCAACCAATTTCTAACCCAATCAGCAACTTTAGGATCCATCCCTAGAGTGCTCACTTTGTTTATAAATCACCTCAGCTCTCCCTTAGTCCAACTCCCTGGTCACCCAGTCAAAGAAATCAATCAGATTTGTCTGACAAGACCTGCCTCTGGTAAACCCCATGCTACCTCAGATCCTGCAATCCATTGGACTTCAGAAACCTCACTATTCTCTTTTTTGACAGTGTTTCCAATAACCTACTCACCACAGAGGTTAGATTAACCAGCCTGTAATTTTCAAGATCTACACTGCTTGTTAGTCTCAAGATCTGCTTTTGTGTAAAGGGATGACATGTGCCTTTCTCCAGTCCTCTGGGACCATCCTGACTTCAAAGAAACATTGAAAAGGTCAATCAGTGGAGCTGCTAGAATATCCCCAAGTTCCTTCAGTATTCTCAGATGTATCCCATCTAGTCTCACTGCTTTATCTACTTTTACTTTAGCTAGTTACTCACGAACACAGTCTTCTGAAAATCGTTCAGTCCCCATCACTTCTTGTCCTATTTGAGGGTGATTTCTGAGGTCCTGTTCCTGTTCCTGTTCTGTGAACACAGAACATTAATATTTGAAAACAATTCTGCTTTATCCTCATCACTTTCTACATATAGAAGCATAGAAATATGATGACAGAAAAAGACCGCATTTCCTATCTAGTCTGTCCTTCCATATCAACAACTACAACAGTCCCCTTTTTTCCTTTAGAGATCCTTTGTGCTTGTCCCTTTCTTTTTTTAATTCAGTTACTGTCCTCATCTCCACCACCTCCACTAGGAGACTATTCCATGGATCCATCACTCTTTCCGTAAAGAAATAATTTTGTATATCACTCCTGAATCTATCCCCCTTCACCCTCATCCAATGTCCCCTCATAGCAGAACTTGCTTTCAATTGAAAGAGGCTCTCCCCCTGAACATTTATGCCATGGAGGTATTTAAACATCTCAGTCATATCACCATACCACCTTTAAACAAAATCTGAAAACCCACCTTTTCTCCCTGGCTCTCGATGTGCCCTCTCCTTTTGTGTAACTCCCATTCTCCCTGCCCTTCGCCTACCCTCTTGTTTCTTTCCCCACCCCTTACTGTTTCTCCTGTCTGCACTATCTTTTATGATGCAATTGTAACTTTCTTTTTCCTTTTCACTGGCTTCGGCCTTTTTAAACTTGATTTTAATTGCACACCGCTTTGATTATTGGAGAAAGGCGGTTTTATCAAAAGACAATAAACATAAACATAATTGCACACTATACTCCAAATGAGGTCGCACCAAAGACTTATACAGAGGCACTATCACCTCCTTTTTCTTGATAGCCATTCCTCTCCGTATGCACCCAAATATCCTTCTAACATTTGCCATCGCCTGTTCTACCTGTTTAGCTACTTTAAGATCATCACACATAACCACGCCTAGGCCCTGCTCTTCTTTAGTGGACAAAAGTACTTCACCCCCTATACTATATTGCTCCCTTGGATTGCTGCAGCCAAAATGCATGACCTTACATTTTTTAACATTAAATCCCAGCTGCCAATTTCTAGACCATTCTTCAAGCTTAGCTAGATCCCTCCTCATGTTATCTATACCTTCCTGGATGTCTATTCTATTGCAGATTTTGGTATCATCCGCAAAGAGGCAATCCTTACCCGACAGCCCTTCCGCTATATTACTAACAAAGATGTTAAAAAGAATTGGACCAAGGACAGATCCCTGGGGCACACCACTGGTAACATCCTTCTCCTCAGAATGAGCTCCATTTACCCGTACTCTTTGTTGCCTCCCACCCAACCAATTTCTAACCCAAGCAGTTACTTTAGGGTCCATCCCTAGGGTGCTCAGTTTGTTTATAAGTCGCCTGTGAGGAACAGTGTCAAGGGTTTTACTGAAATCTAAATAGACCAAATCTAGGGCTCTCCCTTGGTCCAACTCCCTGGTCACCCAGTCAAAGAAATCAATAAGATTTGTCTGATGAATCCATGCTGCTTCAGATCTTGTAATCCGCTGGACTTCAGAAAACTCACTCTTTTCTCTTTCAGCAGCGTTTTCAATAATTTACTCACCACCAAATTTAAACTAACCGGCCTGTAGTTTTCAACCACATCCTTACTTCTGCTTTTGTGTAAAGGCACCACATGAGCCTCTCTCCAGTCCTTTGGCACCACTACCGACTCTAATGAGGCATTGAAAAGGTCAGTCAGTGGAGTTGCTAGAACGTCCCCAAGTTCCCTCAGTATTCTAGGGTGTATCCCATCCGGTCCCATCGCTTTGTCTACTTTAAGTTGAGCTAGTTTCTCATGAACACAGTTTTCTGAAAATTCTTCAAGATGTCCCTCGCTTCTGTTCCTGTTTGTGGGTGTTTTCAGAGGTCCTGCTTCCGGTTCTGTGAGCACAGGACAGAAATATTTGTTAAGCAATTCCACTTTATCCTCATCAGCTTCTACATATTCCTCCCCTTCATCCTTGAGTCTGACAATACCACTTTTGCCCTTCCTCTTCTCACTATCATATCTGAAAAATGTTGTATCCCCCCATTTTATTGCATTGGCTATTTCCTCCTCTTTTTGAATTTTTGCTTTCCTGACTACTTTGCTAGCATCTGTAAGTTTTTTCAAAATATAGATGCCTGTCTTCCTCTCTCTGTGATCTCTTGTATTTCATGAAGGCCTCCCTGTTTTTCTTCACTTTTTCAGCTTCTTCTTTTGAAAGCCATAGCAGTCTCCTTTTCCTTTTACCTTTATTTACCATTTTAACAAAAAGGTTGGTTGCCCTTAAAATATCCCCTTTAAGTTTTGCCCACTGTTTTTCTACATCCCCCAGCTGTTCCCATCCCACTAACGACTCCCTGAGGTATTGGCCCATCTTGGCAAAGTTACTCTTCCTAAAGTCTAAGATCCTCACCTTTGAATGGATTCTAACAGCCCTAGTACTAATACTGAACCACACCATCTGTTGATCACTGAATGCAAAATGATCTCCCACTATAACATCAGAAACACTTTCAGCATTGGTAAGCACCAATTACAGTATGGCCCCTTCATGTGTGGGTTCTGTTACATATTGCCTGAATAGTTCTCACTGTAGAGAATCCAGGATCTCTTTACTTCTAGATGATACTTCAGCAGGAATGTGCCAATCAACATCTGGCATATTGAAATCCCTTATCAGTAGCACTTCCCCTTTCCTAGCAATGCTGTGTGTGTCTTCAATTAACTCTCTGTCCACCTCTTCCTCTTGTGAGGGAGGTCTGTATATGACGCCAATGCAAATAGAGTTCCCTTTCCCTCTTTCTAGTTTAACCCACAATGCCTCCTCTTTCCCTTTTAAGCTCTGTAATTCCAAAGCTTTAATAGTATTTTTTACATATAGTGCCACTCCTCCTCCCCTTCTTCCTCCCCTGTCCTTTCTGAATAAAGTATAGCCAGGTATAGTTACATCCCAGTCATGGTTTTCTGTGAACCATGTTTCTGTAACTGCCACTAAATCCAAGTTGGCCACTCCCACCAAAGCTTCATCATCAGGGATCTTATTTCCCATGCTACAGGCATTTATACACACTGCTTTCCGTACACTTCACCCATGAGTCTGACAATACCACTTTGCCCTTCCTCCTCTCACTAACATATCTGCCATTTTATTGCATTGGCTATTTCTTCTTCATTTTGTATCTTTGCTTTCCTGACTACTTTGTTAGTTTCTCTAAGTTTTTCTGTGATCTCTTGTATTTCATGAAGTCTTCCCCCTTTTCTTCACCTTTTCATCTACTTCTTTTGAGAACCATAGAGGCCTCCTTTTCTTTTTACTTTTATTTATTTTTCTATCAAGAAGTTTTTTTGCCCTTAAAATATCTCCTTCTTGTTTTGCCCACTGTTTTTCTACATCCCCCAGCTGTTCCCATTACGCTAATGACTTTGTGAGGTATTGTCCAATTTTGGTAAAGTTAGTTTTCCTAAAGTATAACACCCTCGCTTTTGAATGGATTTTATCCGTCATAGTCATAATATTGAACCACACCATGGTGATAACTGGATGTGAAATGATCTCCCACTATAACATCAGAAACACTTTTTCCCATTGGTAAGCACCAAATCCAGTATGGCCCCTTCACATGTAGGCTCTGTTACCAGTAGCCTGAATAGTTCTTCTTGTAGAGAATTCATAATCTCCTTGACGTCAGGTGACACTGCATTGGGGATGTGCCAATCAACATATGACTCCAGTGCAATTGGATTTCCTTTTTCTTCTTTCTAGTTTAACTCTCATTGCCTCCTAACTAATTTTTAAGCCCTGTAATTCTAAAGCTTTAATATTTTTTATATATATATATATAGTGTCACTCCTCCTCCCCTTCTTCCTACCCTGTCCTTCCTGAATAAAGTATAGTCCGGTATAATTACATCCCAGTCATGGTTGTCCATGAACCATGTCTCTGTAACCACCACTAAATCCAAGTCAACCTCTTCCATTAAAGCCTCATCATCTTGAATCTCATTTCCCAAGCTATGGCCATTTATACCAGCTGCTTTCAAGATATTGTCCCTTTTACCAATTTCTACAGAGGTATTTAATGTTTCACTTACCTGGGGGCTTTTTTCACCCATCCCCAATGAATGTAGTTTAAAGTCCTCTTCAGTAGGTTAGTCATTTTGCTGCTTAAGACACTTTAACTCTTCTTGGACAGATAGACACTATCTCTGCTCTGCAGCACTTAGAATATCATCACATGGTCTAGGAAATCAAAACGCTCTCAATGGCACCATCCACGCAACTGTGCACTCATTTCTCTCCCTCAGCCTTTACCTTCAACAGGGAGGTTTGAAGAGAACACCCCTTCAAACCTATCCGCTTTACCTTATATTACAGAGCTTTGAAGTCACTTTTGCTATGCTCAGAGGGATACCTAGCAGTATCATTTGTGCTGACATGGATGAGTAACATCAGATAATGGTCAATAGGCTTGAAGAATCTTGGCAAACACTCCATAACATCATGGATTTTGGCACCTAGCAGACAGCATACCTCTCTGGACATCAAGTCTGGTTGGCAGATGGATCCCTCAGTATCACTCAGAAGAGATTCATCAATCACTGATTCTTGTTTCTGGTGACCTTTACAAAGAGACCTTCCAGTTAGGATGCAAAAGATCTATGAAGTTGTCTTAGTGTTAAAGCCAAGTGAAAGATCAACGGAACAATTTGAAAGGTCCCCTCTATCAAATCAAGGGCTGTGTGAATCACCAAGGAAATTGATAAGACTTTACCTTAGAAGCACAGATCAGGGTATTGTATAGCAAGCCAGTTTTTTTTAAGTCTTCCTCCCCCCCCCCCAATCCCCCAAGGATAATCTTAACTTTATAGGCTCTTAGACCTGTTAAAGAGAAGGAGGTGCCCATATTCACTTTCAGGTGTGACTGGTTATCTTCATCAGGAATAGATTAATTAAGGACCTGAGATTAATTAATCTTGAGGTGAACAAAGTCCATTAAACACATGGAGGTACATTCTAATCCAGCCATCTAGCCCCCTGTGCGACCCAACAGAATCAGGATGCCCAGAGGTAGACCTAATTCTGATCACACCAGGGCTAGAAGTGCCCACGGGATCAGAATCTGGCCTACGTCCTAAATGTGTAGGCTGGGCCCAAGTTCTGATCTGCCTGCATGCCCAGCCACATGCCTGGCTACCTCAGTCAGGCTTTTGAATGAAGCTGCAGTGCCATGGCATCCCATCACCATGGCACTGCAGCTCCATTCAGGAGCCACGAATGCCAGCAGCTGCCAATTTCCATCATACCCTTCAGCCGGACCCATGATCTGGCCTCCCATGGCCAGGATCTTGCTGCGCGGAACTTATTTCACCTCCCTACCATTTTTTTGGGGCCAGGTGGCAGGATCCTCCCATGTTCATGGAATAAGTCCCCCGTCTATATTCATGGCCCTGGACATACACGGCCAACCTCTGAATCGGCCCTGTACGCCTGGGGTTGCAGCCTGCCCATGCCCCACCCTCACTCTGTCACCCTCCAACCCCTGTCTAGGCCTCCCTGTACAAATGTGCTGTTCATACAGGAAGGCTTTAGCCAGGGCCAGCAGGGGAGCGAATAGTGGGGATGGACGTCCCAATGGGACATCCATCCCTGCAATTCTCTGTTCAGAATTTATTATTTATTTATTATTATTTATTACAATCTCTTATATACCGCGCTATTTGGCATCAGCGCGGTTTACATTATAACACAACGACCATAACAACATACTGTTTGGTTTTACATCGAACAGGGGACCAAACTTGGATAACAGGGGTAACTATATACATGAGATATTTACATGGTGAGGAGTAACTTGGATAACAGGGGTCAATTATAATATACATGAGATATTTACATGGTAATGAGTAAAAATATCATAGTGAACGTGGGTCATCTCTTCAGAGGGGGATGTCTAGGTACCATTGGTGGTTGGGTAGCATTGGAGGAAAAGATGGTATTTGAGTGCCTTCCTGAACTGCGATAGGTCGGTAATAGCCCTAATGTCAGGGGGTAGAGCATTCCAGCATTTAGGTACATAGTAACTGAACGCCCTGTTTGTGGTTGATATGTTGCACTTTGACGATTCCTTTGGTAATACTAGTTGGTTTATGGCTATTGCTCTTCTAGATCTGTTGGGGGGCAACATGTGAATAAGATCTGTGAGTGAAAAGGATGAAATACCTTTGATTGCCTTGAATGCTAGGAGTAGGGTTTTAAAGATGATTCTCCCATGGATAGGTAACCAGTGAAGTTGTTTGAGAATGGGGGTCACGTGGTCGGTTCTGGCGGCTCCGTGTAGGACCCTTGCTGCAGCATTCATGGCCAGCTGTAATGGGGCTAGTGTGGATTGAGGGAGCCCTTGTAAGATGGCGTTTGCAAAGTCGAAGTGAGGCAGGATTAGTGCTTGATATATGGTCCGGAAGTCATCTGGGTCCAGCAGGGAGCGCAGATGTCTGAGTGTGCGGATTTTGTAGTATACAGCTTTGACAATGTTGTTTATGTGGTGTTTCATATCCAGGCGTTGGTCCAACGTAACTCCAAGGTATCTTATTGTTTCTTTGGTTAGTAAGTCCGCTTCCTTAACACTGACATGGGATGGAGGAGAGTAAAGTCGGGGTCTCTGGAGATGAAAAGAACCTCCGTCTTTTTATGTTGAATGCGTAGATTCTGTGATTGGAGCCACGCTGAGACAGCATTGAAACAGTCTATTAGTGGTGCTAGGTCCATTTGGGCTGTGGAGAACGGCGTGTATAAAAGAATGTCATCTGCATATATCAAACAGCTCACGTTAAATGATCTTATGATGTTGCAGATGGGCTGCATGTAAATATTGAATAGTAGGGAAGACAAGGAGGAGCCTTGAGGTACACCTTGTTTTTGATGGAAGTGTTTTGATTCCTCTGATCCAGACTTCACGTATTGCCATCTTGCTTCCAGATAGGATTTACACCACCCTAGTGCATTGTTGCAGATGCCCTTCTCTTTCAACCTTCCCAGGAGAATTTCGTGACTCACCGAGTCGAACGCAGCGGCAATGTCCAAGAAGATGAGCACAAAACCTTTATGGATGTTGTCTATGCCTGTGATTATAACGTTGAATAGGCTAGTAAGAAGGGTCTCGACTCCATGATATTCTCTAAACCCATGTTGGCAGTGATCTAGGGGAGCTACGGAATCTATGTGATTTTGAATATACCCCATTAGGTATAGTTGTATTAGTATAAGTATTGCCAGCAAACGTAAGTGAGTAAACAACTTATATAGCTAAGCAAAACCTTAAAACTAATATGCAGACAGCAATCCAGCAGTGGGATGGAAGCTTTCCAGTCTTTTGCATTGAGAGTCAAATGTATGATTTTCTCCTAGTTGGTGAGGGGTCTTACATGTGGACTAGATGCAAGGAGCTCTTTGCTCTCAGGGAACGAGTCCGGTCTCTGGAGGGTAGAGTCGCTGACTTGGAGGACATAAGGAAGACAGAGAGGAGCATAGATGAGACCTACAGGGATATAGTACTGAAGTCCCACCTCCAGTCTGGCAGCATCCCTGTTGCCATGGAGGAGAGAGATCACGTGACAGGACAGCATCACCCTGGTGTGCCAGGAAGTGATCCTGTAACTAAGACCTGTCCTCCAGGTGATGTAAAACCGTTTCACACTGAGGAGGTTTCTCCAGGTCCATGTGTCCACAAGGGAAGGGTTAGGATAGCCATTATAGTTGGTGATTCAATCATTAGACATGAATATAGCTGGGCAGCTAGTGGGCATGAGGACTGCCTGATAACATGCCTGCCTGGTGCAAAGATAGCGGACCTCATGCGCCACCTAGACAAGGTTTTAGATAGCGCTGGGGAGGAATCTGCTGTCTTGGAACATATTGGTACCAATGATATAGGAAAGTGTGGGAGGGAGGTTTTGGGGGCTAAATTTAGGTTTTTAGGTAGGAAGCTGAAATCCAGAACTTCCAGGGTAGCATTCTCAGAAATGCTTCACATTCCATGCGCAGGAAACAAAAGGCAGACAGAGCTTAGGAATTTTAATGTGTAGATGAGATGATGGTGCAAGGAAGAGGGTTTTGGATTTGTTATGAACTAGGTAACATTCTGGGGAAAGGAGGGGCTTTTCCAAATGGATGGTCTCCATCTTAACCAGCATGGAACCAGGCTGCTGGCATTAACCTTTAAGAAGGAAACAGAGCAGCTTTTAAATTAGATAATAGGGGAAAGCCAACAGTAGTCCAAAAATGCATGGTTTAGAAGGATTTGTCCTTGAAGGATACTAGCAAAAGATGCAAGTTAGGACATATTGACAGAGAGTTTCCATTAAAGACAGAAGTAATCCTAATGCCTTAAGTAAAGAGCAGATGGAGTTGAAAGATCCCAAATTACCCGTCTACTGATAACCAGATTAATGTGAATAAAATACAACCTCTAAAATGCTTGTATGCAAATGCTAGAAGTATAAACAATAAGATGGGAGAGTTGGAATATGTAACACTAAATGAGAGGTTAGATATGATTGGTATCTCAGAGACACGGTGGAAGGAGGGCAATGATAGAGGAGATCAAATTGGTGGAGTAGTTGCACTCTATGTTAGAGAGGGCATTGAATCACACAGGTTTAAAGTTTTGCAGGAAACAAAATACACTGTAGAATCTCTAAGGATCAAAATTCCATGTAAAAAGGGAAGGCAATGGCAGTGGGGGTGTATTACCAACCGCCTGGCCAGAATGAACAAATGGATGATGAAATGCTAAGAGAAATCAGGGAAGCTAACAAAAGTTACAACACAGTAGGAATAGGTGATTTCAATTACCCCAGTATCTACCGTGTCAATGTCACAGCAGGACATGCTGGGGAGATAAAGTTTCTAGATGAAATAATTGACTGCTTCTTGGAGCTGCTGGTTCATGAACTGACAAGAGGGGAAGCCATTTAGGACCTAGTCCTTAGTGGTACACAACTGGTGCAAGAGATAAGGGTGTTGGGGCCACTTGCAATAGTGATCATACCGGTAGCATGATCGTGTTTGATTTAATAAATGGAAGAAGGGTGACAAGGAAATCCACAATACTACCTTTTAACTTTCAAAAGGGAGACTATGATAAAATGAGGAAAATAGTTAAGAAAAAACTAAAAGGAGCAGCGGCAAAGGTTAAAGATTTACATCAAGCACGGGTGTTGTTTAAAAATACTGTCTTGGAAGCATAGACCAGCTGTTTTCTACATTTTAAGAAAAGTGGAAGGAAGGCCAAAAAACTGCCAGCATGGTTTAAAGGTAAGGTCAGAGAGGCTGTTGTAGCCAAAAAAGCATCTTTCAGGAAATGGAAAAAGGAGGCAAATGTAGAAAACTGGAAACAACATAAGCACTGGCAAGTTAGATGCAAGGCACTGATAAGACAGGCAAAAAAAAGAATTTGAAAAAAACTTGCCATGAAAGCAAAAATGCATAATAAAAACGTTTTCAAGTGCATTTGTAGCAAATGCTAAAAAGCTGTTCCGGGGCGCCTATGAATGGGCTGGTAAGCTGCATAACAACTATAGTAATACAATATAGCACAATTAAATTGCACGATGAAATTTGTCTTCATGGGATGTTTTTGAGTCCACTAATTCTTTTCTTCTGTGATAGCTTTTTCCTTCTTTAGCATTATAAAATTCAAACTCCTTTCCCCTTTTTTCCTCCTTTTTTCCTGTTATATTTTTTTAATATATATTATTTGGATTTTTTTGATTCTTTTGATTTGTGATGCGTTTATCAAAAGGGATATACATACTGATTATACATATATTTGTCTTCTTCTTTCCCAAATGATATAGAATGTATTGAGTATATAAGTGAACACAGAGGTAGGTTTTTGATGTTATTTATTGTACATTATGGTTTTTCAGTTTTAGGACAAGTTATTTTGATGTGCTGTATGATTTATACATGTACACATTATTTTACAGTTTTGACTAATAACATATTTTGTGCTGTATTAGATTTTATTAGTCTATATATGTATGTTTTTATTATATAAATTATATTGGCATAATAGTTCATCTTAAGGTTTCTTATGTTTAAATATTTGTTATTTTTAAGGTTTTAATTTCTTAATTTATATTGATGTATTTATTATTATTTTTTATCTGTTTTTATCTGTTTTAGTGAAGCCAGCTTTAACCCCTGATAAAGGCAAAACGAAACATAGCCTGTGTTCGGCCAGTGGCTTAAGTTAATCAATAAAAAATATTCTTCCTCTGCTACTCAAATAAGCTATAATAAATGTTTTGCCATAGCTCTTGCCTTGAAAGACACCTCTTTCTCATAGCAAAATGTTCCTTTTTATCTATTTAAAAGGGACGCAACCCTCACCACATACCAAGGGATAATTTAGAGCATCCCCTAATAGGAATCAGAAATATTCCATTTCAAAGAGAGCATTCCACCAGTACTTAACTGATAATCAAAAGTTCGGTACCACCGCTATATTACTTCATCTTCCGGCCTAGGCTGCCCAAAGATGAAACATCCTTCATTTCATTTCTCCATGCATAATGGCAGTCAGCTGTAGATCTCTGAATCGCCGTGCATGCACTCCCAACCCAATCCAAAGGTAAGAAGGTATACCGCCCAAGCAAAGTGTCAGAGCGGTGTACAACATTAAAGGCAAACCACATAAAGAAATTTGAAAGGAACACCATTGGTAGACAGGACAGAAAGAAGAGAAAGAGGCTAGGCAGGGTTTAGGAAGGAGGTTACAAGAGACAGAGTCAATTTAGCCAGACAAGGGAGGAGTGCCTTAAGGGAGGGGAAGGAGAAGAAGGAAGGGGAAGGTCATAGGCAAGGTGAAACAAATGGGTTTTGAGAACAGCTTTGAAATGAGGGAAGGATAATTCTGATGGGAGTGTATGGGGTAATGAGTTCCAAAGAGCAGGTCTCAAAAAGAAAAATGCAGAGTGATGGGTGAGCTCAAGATGAGCATGTGTAGGGGAAGGAAGAGAGAGGCGGTTCACATGTATGGGTCAGAGTAAGCGGGGAGAGACATGGAGGTGAATTAAGTCCGCAAAATACTGAGGGGTGCTTGTGTTGATGACTATGTGGATGCACAAGAGGATCTCTTTTAATTGAAGACAGGCTCTGCTATGAGGGGACATAGGATGAGAGTGAAAGGGGATAGTCTCAGGAGTATATGCGGAAATATTTTTTTATGGATAGAGTGGTAGATGCATTGAATAATCTTCTACTGGAGATGGTGGACACAAGGACAGTATCTGACTTCAAAAAAACATGGGACAAACACAGAGGATCTCTAGAGGTAAAAAGGGGACTATTGTAGTTGATATGAAAGGCCAGACTAAATAGGACATGTGGTCTTTTTCTGCCGTCATATTTCTATTTTTCTACCTGAAGACTGACAAATAGCCAATGTAATGCCAATTTTTAAAAAGGGTTCCAAGGGTGATATGGGAATCTACAGACTGGTGAGCTTGATGTCAGTACCAGGCAAAATGGTAGAAACTATTATAAAGAAGAAAACTACTGAATATAAATAGTCATGGTTTAATGGGAGAAAGCCAACATGGCTTTAGCCAAGGAAGGTCTTGTCTTACTAATCTGTTATATTTTTTGAAGGTGTGAATAAACAGACAAAGGTGAGTTGGTCTATATAGTTTATCTGGATTTTCAAAAAGCCTTTGACAAGGTCCCTCATGTCGGCGAAATTAAAAAGTCATGGGGTAGGAGGCAGTGTACTATTGTGGATCAGGAATTGGTTAAAAGACAGAAAGCAGAGGATGGGGAAAATTTTCCAATTTTCTCAATAGAGAAAGGTGAATAGTGGAGTACCCCTAAGGGATCTGTGCTGGGTCTGCTGCTTTTTAACATATTCGTAAATGACCTGGAAATGAGAATAATGAGTGAGGTAATCAAATCTGCAGATGATCCAAAATTATTCAACATTGTTAAAACCCAAAAGAATTGTGAAAAATTGCAAGAGGACCTTGATAAACTGGAAGAATCTCTGTTCAAAAGGCAGATGAAATTTCATGTGGACAAGTGCAACGTTATGCATCTAGGAAAGAACAACCCAAACTATGGTTACATGATGCAGGGTTCCACATTAGGAACCACCACCCAGGAAAAAGATTTAGGTGTCATTGTGAATAACATGTTGAAACCCTCCGCCCAGTGTTCAATGAAGCTACAGTGTAACCTTTTCATGACTAATAAGAGAATTTTTTTTCCACTCAGTGCATAATCAAACTCTGTAATTCGTTACCAGAGGATGTAGTAAAAGCTGTTAGTTTAGCTGTGTTTAAAAAGATTCCGACAAGTTCCTTGAGGAAAGGTCCATGTTGTTGTTAAGTGCCGTCGAGTCTGAGTCGACTCATGGCGACCCTCTGGATAGCTGTCCTAAATTGTGTTCGGTCTTCAGTCAGGCGGCTCATTGTTGACAGACTGGTACCCATAGCTGCTGTTATTGTATCGATCCATCTCATTGCTGGCCTTCCTCTTTTGCGTTGACCTTCTACCTTGCCTAGCATGATGTCTTTCTCTAATGATCTCTCTCTTCGAATGATGTGTCGAAATGGAAAGGTCCATAAACCATTATTAAAGAGGAGCCAGGAAATCCACTGCTTGCCCCAATACAAGCATTGTGGAACCTGAGTCTTTTTGGGAAACTTCTAGGTACTGTGGCCTAGATTGGCCGCTGTTGGAAACAGAATACTGGGCTTGATGGACCTTGGTCTTACCCAGTATGGCATATCTTGTGTTCTTATGTTAACATGGCCATGTTTTGGCTAGCATCTGTCTCAGGGGTACAGTGTTAAAACGAATTTCTTAAAACAAGAAATAATCATATTAAGTAGCCCTTTTACTTAAGCCCACTAAGCAATTAACACATGTGTTGGTGGTAATGTCTACGGTAACAGCTAATGTACAAGCATGACATTTACCAGGCGCTGAAATGCACATTAATTGCCCATCATGCAAAAGGGCAGGGAATCAGCACATGTGCAGGGAATCATGCAAAAGGGCAGGGAATGAGGACATTGAGAGCACATTGCAGAACGGGGTACATTTCACACACTGTCAATATGACGATTAGCATGGGTGCCTATAACGTAGCTCTATAGGTGGCGTTATGTGCAGTTACATTAATTGTGCCGTGCATTAGTGTCTGTGTCCATGCATTAATTGCCCAGAACATGCTGATGATGCCGCCAAACATGGAATGGATATCTGTTCAACCTTTACAGTATTTCTCTCTGTTCAAGTAGCTTTTATATATCAGGGACAGTGTCAAACTGGTAAAAAAGGCACTTTATTTTTATGCATGTGTTTTGCTTCAGTGTTCAAGATGGCTGTGATCCTTGTTATTCACAGCATAGAACTGCAATATTGTTACTAACTAATGTTAGTGTGACTCCCTTCATAGGGAAATTCTGCTTATTGTTGGAATCTGATATGAATGAAATATTCTATGTGAGTCTTGATTATTATTAGTAGGAGGTAATAATGCTGTACGTAGTGATAAACAACTGAACTCAAACCATCCTAATTTCATGTTTTCTGAGTCACTTTTGGGGGGATAAAGCCAATCTATTGTAAGGAAAATGTCTACATTAGCCTGAGATAAGATAATGTTACTAGGGTCTGTCTCCAGCCCTCTCAAAGAGAACAGGTAAAACATAAAGGAACCAAAGCTTAACAGAATATGACTTAAATTAACAACTAACGTATGTATAACAGGGGTGGATTGGGATGCAGGGAGGGAGGTGGAGGTGAAAGGGGTGGAGTTTTAGGAAGAGGTTGTACCAAGAGGTACTACTATAATGCTCCATGTGGGGTTTACATGTAAGGTCCATAGTGCTCTGTAAAGTGGAGTGTCTTTAGTCTACACTGGAACTCAGCGAGGGAGCTGGGTGAACATATTTTGGAGGGTAATGAATTCCATATAGTGGGTGCAAATAGTGAGAAGGCCCTTTTTGATGTTGATTGTTTGCATTTGATTTGGAGTGGTGGTATCACTAGGAGGTCCTGTGTAGTTTTCCTTGTAGTTCTGTGGCCAGCTTCTGAATTAAAGTTTGTAGGTTGTGAGTTGAGAGATTGTGAAGAATTTTAAAGGTGGTTACCAGGACTTTGTATCTGATCCGCATGTGAATTGGGAACCATTGTATCTTGGCAATGTGATCCTTTCTCGGTAGATTTGATATGAGTCTGGCAGCTGTATTTTGTGCTGTTTGTACAGTAGTTGGTGTAAAGTTCATGATATATTATATTACAGTAGTCCCATATTGGCGTAACCAGTACCTGACATACATCTCTGAAATCTGATTGTTCAAGCAGGGGGCAGAGTCGGTGAATGGTTCTCACCTTATGGTAGGCTGATTTTTTGACTTTTTTGACATGAGGCTGGAAGGATAAACTATGGCCAAGTGGTATTTGACTTCCTTGTTAACTGCTAGGACTGTGCCAGGTAGGTTTATAGCAGGGAAGACCACTCATGCAGTGAAGACATGCATGATTGAACATCACAGCTGTATTCAGAAGATGGAGGTGTCTGGTCACAAACTGTGTAGAAGAGGAACATAATTTCTCTGATTTAGTATTTTCGGTTATTTGATGTTTTGACAGTCTCCAGGGCAGAAGTGGCTTTACACATTTGTTGATTCAAAGAGAACACTAATGGATTATAGATTGGGTTTACCATGGGGTCTCAGCCTTGAAATAGATTGGTCTGGTTTTTTTTTTTAATATAATGTTTTTCCAAGCTGTTATTTGTTTTTGAGAGTTTTAATATTAGAGATATGTAGTGTTTCCTTCAGGGTATGATAACAGTTTGCATGCACTGGTGTAGTAGGTGTATGCATTTTGGACTCATTTGCATATTCATTTGAACACCAAAATATGTGAAGTGGGATTTTAGATAGGATGGTGTTGGCTCTATTAAGGAGCCTGATTGAGTTAGCCGGGTAGGTGGCTGGATGTCCGGGGTGCCTGAATAGGGGCGTGTTCCAGATGTTCAGCCACTGTGCTGCGATTCTGCTCCCACAGGGTAGTCTAGCCCCCATGGGAGCAGAATCGGCTGCGTCCTCCGGCCATCCGGATGCCTGTATGCCCGGACATCACAGAGACATACAGAACAGAATGTGCCTCCACACAATTGATAAGTAACAGTAGCAGTTGGCGTGTGCTATCAGCCTAAGGATTCATTTTATTCCTATGGCCATACAATTGCAAACATTTGTAATGACCTCCTCAAAGTTATACCTGCTAATTGACTGACTCTGCTTAGTTATGAAGAGCAGATTAATTTTGTTGCTGCCCATGTAGCTGACCTTTCATCGAGGTGGTAAGAGTAGCCAAAGATAGCAAAAGGCCTCATGTAAATGAAATAAAAGGATGACAGATGCTTTAAGCAGAAAGAAGACAGAAAGAATGTTAACAAGTGCATCATAAAAAAGTAAAAGGAGCCCCAGTGGACGGGCAGCAATAGCTCAATGTCTATGTCAAAGTGAAAACAGGTAAAACGTCAAAAAGGGAAAGGAGCACAAAGGATGGGTTTTAATTAAAAAAATAAATCACATAGAAACATAGAAATATGATGGCAGAAAAAGACCATATGGCCTATTTGGTCTGTCCTTCCATATCAACTATTATAATCCTTTCTTTTTCCTTTAGAGATCTTCTGTATTTGTCCCATTCTTTCTTCAACTCAGATATTTTCCTTGTCTCTACTACCTCCACTGAAAGACTATTCCATACATTTACCGCTCTTTCTGTAAAGAAATATTACTGCATATTACTCCTGAGTCTATCCCCTTTCACCCTTATGTTATATCCTCTCATTGCAGAGCTATCTTTCAACCAACAGAGGCTCTCCTCTTGTGCATTTATGCCATGGAGGTATTTAAATATCTCTATCATATCTCCTTTATACCGTCTTTTCTCTAAAGTATACATATTGAGATCTTTAAGCCTGTCCCCATATGGTTTATAAAGAAGACCCCTGAACGTTTTGGTAGCCACCCTCTACACTGATTCCATCCTGTTTACTGAATATCCTTTTGAAAGTGTAGTCTCCAGAATTGCACACAATAGTCCAAATGAGGTCCCACCAAAGAATTATACAGATGCACTATCAACTCCTTTCTTCTGCTGGCCATTCCTCTCCTTATACACCCAAGCATGCTTCTGACTTTCACTGTTGGCTTTTCTACCTGTTTAGCCACTTTAAGATCATCAGAAACAATCAAGCCCAGATCCCACGCTTCTTTCAAGGATTGAAGAATTTTAACTCCTACACTGTACTGCTCCCTGGATTTTTGCAGCTCTGCATTTTTTAGCATTAAATCTCAGCTGCCAAATCTCGACCATTCATCAAACTTTGCTAGATCCATACTCATGTTATCTACTCCTTCCTGGGTGTCTACTCTATTGCAGATTTTGGCATCATCCACAAAGAGGCAAGCCTTACCCGTCAGCCCTTCCACAATATCACAAACAAAAATGTTAAAAAGAATCGGACCAAGAACGGATACCTGTGGCACACCACTGGTAACTTCCTTTTCCTCAGAGTGAGCTCCATTTACCTATACCCTTTGTTGCTTTCCACTCAATCAATTTCTAACCCAGTTAGTAATGTTAGGGTCCATTCATAGGGTGCTCAATTTATTTATAAGTCGCCTGCATGGAATGGTGTTAAAGGCTTTACTGAAGTCTAAGTACACAACATCTAAGGTTCTCCCTCAGTCTAACTCTGGTTTATCCAGTCAAAGAAATCAACTAGATTTGCCTCTAATAACCCATGCTGTTTTGGATCCAGAAATCTATTGGACTCCAGAAACCTCACTAGCCTCTGTTTTAGCAGTGTTCCCATTAATTTCCTCACCCTGGAGGTCAAACTAGCCAGCCTGTAGTTCTCAACCTCATCCTTACTTCCACTTTTGTATAAAGGGACTACATGTTCCTTTCTCTTTCTCTGGGACCACTCCAGACTCTAAAGAAAAAGTGAAAAGATCAGACAATGGAGCTGCTAAAACTTCCAAATTCCTTCAATACTCTCAGATGTATCCCATCTGGCCCATTGCTTAGTCTACTTTTAGTTTAGCTGTTTCCCCACAAGCATAGTCTTCTGAAAATCATTCAAGATCCCCTTCACTTCCATATTGCCTATCTGGTCTGCCCTTCCATATCAACTACTATAGTGGGTTTTTTGCCTTTAGAGATCATCTGTATTTGTCCCATTCCTTGTTCAATTCAGATACTGTCCTCATCTCTACTATCTGCACTGAAAGACTTTCCGTAAATAAGGGGCTATTTGTGGGTGTTTTTCTCAGGTCCTGCTCCTTGCCCTTCATCTGTGAACACAGAACAAAAAATATTTGTTAACCAATTCCACTTTATCCTCATAAGCGTCTATATATTTCTCCCCTTCACTCTTGAGCCTGACAGTACCACTTTTGCACTTCCTGCTCTCACTAGCAGGACCGTACTGCTCCTTGTGCGAGCAGTGCGGCCGCACAGGGCACAAAGACTTAAGGGGCGCATTTTGGCTCTCTGCTGTTCCCTGCCGCCACCACTTTAGTGGCAGCAGGCAGCGGCAGAGAGCTGAAATGCGTCCCTTAAGTCTTCTCGCTGGCACACTAAGCAGATCTGGTCTCTCTGGGAGGGTTCAGACCTGCTTAGTGTGCTGGCGAGTTGCACACGGGTGCGCGCCTCTTCTCTCCCACCCCCATAAAGTGGCTAGATGGAGCACAGGGCGCTTTTCACTGTCGGTATGGCCCTGCTCACTAGCATATCTGAAAAATGTCTCCCCCCTCCATGTTATTGTATTGGCTATTTTTTCTTCTTTTTGTATGTTTGCTTTCCTGGCTACTTGCCTAGCCTCTCTAAGTTCTTCCAAATACTAATATTTGTCTTCCTCTTTCTGTGATGTCTTGTATTTTGTGAAGGCCAATCTCTTTTTCTTCATCTTTTCAGCTACTTCTTTTGAGAACCATAGTGGCCTCCTTTTCCTTTTACATGTATTTACCTTCCTAGCAAGAAGGTTTGTTGCCCTTAAAATTTCCCCTTTCAGTTTTGTCCATTGCTTTTCTACACCTCCCAGGTTTTCCCATCCCACTCATGATTCATTGAGGTATTGTCCCATCTTGGCAAAGTTAGTTTTTCTAAACTCTGAGACTCTCCTTTTGAATTGATCTTATCAGCCCTAGTCTTAATACTGAACCACACCATCTGGCGATCACTGGATGCAAAATGATCTGCCACTATAAGATCAGAAACACTTTCCTCATTGGTAAGTACCAGGCCCAGTATGGGCCCTTCAGCTGTGGGTTCTGTTACCAGTTGCTGGAATAATTCTTCCTGTAGAGAATCTAGGATCTCCTTACTTCTAGATGACACCACAGTAAGAATGTGCCAATCCACATCTGGCATATTGAAATCACCTATCAGTAGTACTTTTCCTTTCATGGCAACACTGTATTTATTTATTTATTTAACATTTCTTATATACTGCCTTTCTTGATATCAAGGTGGTTGATATTGAACAAACTGAAATTACATTGAACAGGGCATTATAACTTGGAGATAACTATTTTACATGGAACATGGGCAATGGAGGGTTAAGTGGCTTTGTGAAGACCACAAGAGGTGCCTGTGGGACTAGAAACCCCAGTCCTTCTGGCCCAAGGTTGCTGTCCTCTAGTGGGATTTGAACCCCAGACCTTCTGGCTGAAGGTAACTTGCCCCAACCACTAGGCCACTCCTCCCCCTTCTATTAAATCCCTATATGTCTTCTATTAAATCTCTACCCACTTCTCCCTGCAAAGAAGATCTGTATATCATACACACGCAAATTGATTTCCTTTTCCTTTTCTAGTTTAACCCACTTTTCGCTATCTTTTAAGCCCTATAATTCTATAGCTTTGATATTATTTCTTACATATAGTGCCACTCCTCCACCCCTTTTTCCTGCCCTGTCTTTCCTGACTAAATTATAGCCTGGTATAATTACATCCTACTCATGGTTGTTTATTTATTTATTTATTTAACATTTTTTATATACCGCACTATTCATCATCAGTGCGGTTTACATTGAACATCAATATACCTGTCAATCCATGACTGATCTAGGTTTACAGATAACAGGGAAGATAAACTGGGTGTTAACTGGGGAATAACTATCTACATAATTATACATAATTATATATACATTGAATAGGTTACATCAAGTTTTGATATTTGATAAAAATATAGTGTTTTCACATTTTGATCCTTTGTTCTGGATTGTTGTTATGTGTAGTAGTTCTCTGAGTGATGCGGGAGACGGATTCTATTGTGTGTATGGTAGCTTGAAGTGTAAAGTGAATAAATAGTGCTTGATGGCCTTTCTAAATTGGGTGATATCCCTGATTGATCTGATGTTTGGAGGTAGTTTGTCCCTGAACTATGTCTCTGAACCGCTACTAAATTCAAGTCAACATCTTTCATTAAAGCCTCAACATCTGGGATCTTATTTACCATACTATGGGCATTTATGCACATCACTTTCCAGATATTGCCCTTTTTACCTATTTCTACAGAGGTATTTAATATTTTACTTACCTGAGGGCTTTTACTTACCTGGAGGCTTTCTTCAGTCATCCCCAATTAATCTAGTTTAAAGCCCTCTTCTGTAAGTTAGCCAATTTGCTGCAGAAGACACTTTGACCCTTCTTGGATACATGGATGCCATATCTGTTCTGCAATCCTTGGAAAATCATTCCATGGTTCAGGAAATCAAAACACTCTCAATGACACCATCTATGTGATCATTCATCTTCAGGATGCAAGCTTCCCTGCCTTTGCCTTTTCCCTCAACAGGGAGGATTGAAGAGGACATCATCTGTACACCTTTTTGCTTCACCATCTGTCCCAGAGCCATGAAGTCACTTTTGATATTCTCGTAGAGATACCTAGCAGTATCATTTCTACCAACATGGATAAGCAACATCGGATAATAGTAGGCTTGATGAGTCTTAGCAAACGCTTCGTAACATCTCAAATTTTGGCACCTGGCAGCACATCTCCATGGACATCAAATCTGGCTAGCAGATGGATGCCTCAGTACCCTTCAGAAGTGAGTTACCAACCACCACTACTTTTTGCTTCCTTGTGGTCACTGATCTGCAACTTTGGGTTGCTTGAGCTATGCTTCTTTCCTTTCCTGGGATGCTTTCACCTTTTCCACTTCCAGGACTGCATATTGGTTCTTCTATTCGAGGGATAGGGTAATTGGATTGTTGATTTTGCAAGCTCTAGTGACTCATGTCCAGTTCTCTTCATTCTGAAACATACCATCTTCACCTCTGTTGGAGAGTTGGATGTTTCAAGAAGCACCTTATTAATGTACTTCTCGCTGTCTTAAATGCTTCTCAGCCTCACCACCTTTTCTTTGAGCTCCTCCTCTTGTTTCATGAGGACTTCAGTTTGCAGGCACCTTTCAGATGGAGCCAGTCCTTTCACATGGAACCAGTCCCTTGACTGGCATTGGACTGTCTGTCTGGACAGAGATAGAAGCTGTAACATGGGCAACAGCTGTGACAATATGATTCTTCCCAGCCATCGTTCAGTTGGTGGAGTTTTGATACCTGTTGAAGTAAATGAGAGAGATCTGCCAAAGTCCCTAACTTTTCTTCATCTGTCCTTTAAGAGAAAAAGCAGCTAACCTCTTTTATGTGTTTTTTTTTAGCTTATTCTTTATTAGGATTTTAAAACAATATACAAACTCACCCAGCCTCATCCATCCATCCACAGGTCAAGCTCAACTTACCCCACAAGATAAGCAGAACACCCTGCAACACCCCTATGCCCCACCCAGTCTCTGCCATCCCAGTCCCCCAACTCCCCTTTTGCTTTCCTCCACCATGTCCAATATTTAATCTAAAATTCTTCAGCCCAATCATGTCACTGCCTGCAGATGTGAGACAGTCTTTGCAAACTGAAAAGCTTTTGCAGTTGAGCATGACCCCCCCCCCCTAGATATCAAAAGACTCCTATCCTCCATTTGCACACCAAATCTCCCCTCACAGCAAGGATTGCAAATTTGAGGACATCCCACTATTGCTGAGGAATACTGGGGGAGTAGTCATGCAATAGGAAGCACTTGGGATCATGTTCCAGCGGAAGCTCAACTACCTCCTCCATGCATCTAATACATTTCTCCCGATATTGCTTAACAATTGGACATTGCAACCACATATGAAAAAAAGCCCCAACATGGCCACATCCCCTTCAACAGCAATCACTCCCTCCTTTCCCCATTTTACTAAGACAATGTGGGTTTAAATGACACACGTATAGTATTTTCATTCCATTCTCTACCACACCAGGACTTCCTAATATTTTGAAAAATCCTCCTCCATGCCCTTTCATCTAGTACTTCCCCCAGATCATGCCCCCATTGTTTTATATGTCGATGGAGGGGGGGGGCAATCTGCGGTGACCCAAGGGCCTTATAAAGTCTAGAAATAATCCCCTTAGGCAACCATTAACCCTCACAAAGAACCTTAACAAAGGTTTCCCTTGATCCATGTCTTCCCCAGCAGCCCCCCCCCCCCCGGAAGTAGCGATGGAGTTGAAAGTATCTAAACATCCATTCAGGCTATGCCATACCCACTGCTCAGCTCTTCAAAGCTCAGGAGCTCTCCCTCAGCAAAGAGCTGACCTACCCGACTCAACCCTTTTTCATCCATATTTTAAAAACCTCACCTCACAAGCCAGGAGAGAAAACAGAGTTCCATTGGATGGGAGTCAAATAGGACAATTGCTTGACCTATTCTCTAAGTCCTCCAGCTGCCTCCATCTGTTGCACTTTCAGTTGTACCAACAGCCTCTGTAAGTCCGCAGGTGACCTCTGCCTGGTCATCGAACCTCTCATCCAGCTCCTCCATCTTTTCCCCGTCTCCTAGATCTCCTCCTGCATGACTGCAACAGCACCCAGCAGCTCCTTCTTTACCAGAGCCAGCTCACTCTTAAGGTCCGTACTCAACTCTATGAACCAAATTCACAGACTTGTCCTTCCGCCGCTCAATCCTCCACGCTGCCATCCGACTCAGAGCCCGTCACTGCCATTTTGGCAGGCTGCAGCCCATGAAGAGCTGGACTTTAGGTGAGTCTCACTGTATCACCAGTAAATTTAAAATTTTCAAGCTTCTTGTGTGCTCCCATCGCCTTGGGAGTCAGTTGGGTCAATTGAGAATGCCTGAGGGCGAGTTTGCACAAATTTATTGCTGTGCAATCAACGGCCCGATGCGGAGCCCTGCAATTAGGCTGCCATCACCCCGGTGATATCACTTCTTTCCGTTATGTGTGTTCTAATAGTGTTGTTCTATGTCCCTGTGTATAGCCCTACTTCCTTGCTAAATAGTTATTACTTTACACTAGTAAACTTTGATATTATGTGTCTGACATATATAGATTAATGTTTATTCAATTACTTTATAGACCGCACCTTCATTATACCAGGGTGGTGTACAAATGTGTTCCATTTGTAAAATTACCTAATCAAAGCCACTTCAAGAACAGCCATTTGTTTACTTTTAGTAGATATCCAAATGTGGAACTATTTGCTTCCTAGAGTTTCCCTAACAAGCCATCAAAATCTGTTATCTTTTGTCAAAAAGCTAATTAGGGAGTTGCCGTATATAATAAGAATTCTTACATTGGGTGGGTGGGAGCTGGGGTGAGAAGGGAGGGATCTAACACCTGGGAAGGTCAGAGACTTCAAAGAACTTATCTACCTCTTTGAACCTGAAAGCTGGAGGAGATGAAAATGAACTCTAGCAGCAGAAAAAAAATCAAAACACAAAAAAAATTCCTCTTTTGCAATACAGCTATGCCTTACTAGGCAATGCAGCAAAACCCCCCAAAAACAACAGCTATTAAAAAATTAAAAATGAAAAAAACCCTTCACCCTCACTCTGTCTCTGTACAACCCTAGTATTATCCAGGTAATGCCAAGGCTGTTAGAAAGAATATTCAGTGCACTGTCCATATAGCGCAGCTGCAGATTACTTTCAATGGCAGGTGCTCCTATCAGTACATGAGCTTTTGAATATTGACTCCAGAGTTTCAAAGTCCTTGGTCCTGAAGCACTCTTCTAGTATTTATTTTCCCTTCCACCAGAACTCTGGGTTTTTTCTCAGACACGAAGGGGGTCATTCCGGGCCCCTTTTGGTGGAGATAGATGTCCAGTCTGGACAGGGTACCGATTCCGGTAACAGAGCTCCCGGCGTGTACAGGGGAGATATGTAGGAGCTTTGTATGGGGGCAGGATGGGGCGGGCAGTAGGAGGTGTGAAGGTGGGCGGGAGGCGGGGCACCCTTCCCAGATGTATAGGACCGATTCCGGTGATCTCCCTGTACGTCCAGGTTGGGTGCCTTAGATGGGAGACTTATTCTACCTTGAAGGTGGAATAAGTCCCCTCCCCCCCAACAGCGGCAGACAACCATCCTGGGACCCCACACTGAGGTGATCAGGAGACGGAGTTCACAGCAGCCTGATCCCGGCCTCTGAAGGGCCTATCGGGGGTCAGACAGCGGAGAAGCAGGCAGTTTGATGGTTACAGCCAATTGTGGCTCCTGCATGGAGCCATGGTGCCATGGCAATGGGACACCATAGTACCGCGGCTGCATGCAGGAGCCTGGCTGGGCTAGCAGGGGAAGTGCTTCGATATCTGTAGGCATGAAATTGGGGCACGTCCAGGATGTTCAAGCCCTATGCCCCAATTCTGCTCCCGTGGGGCCGTCTAGCTCTCACGGGATCAGAATTGGGTGCATATCTGGGCCATCCAGATTTCTGGACATTTAGACGGCCCACACATGCCCGTCAGAATTGGCCTCCACAAGGGATTCATCTGAACTATAGGTCTCACTCAGTGCTCTGAGACTTTCTTCCTCTTTCCAGATACCTGGATTTCCTGGCGCTTCTCCCCTCCCCCCTATGTTCCTTTGTACTGGACTTTGCAGGCTGGACTTTCCCTCCTAGATCTTCTTGGATCTTAGACTCTCCTTTCTCCTTATTTAGCAGTAGATTGTTTATGTCTAGCTAGCCTATGGGTTGGCACGTTTCTAGCTGGTAACTTAGTTGGCCAGCTAGACCATCAGCTAGAAACCTGCCTTTCCCGTTTTCCTGGACTTCTTTGGAGGAAAGAAGACGCTTAGTGCCCTCATGCAGGGCTATTTATTCTCTTCTCCCAAATTATAGAAGGAGGCACCTTAAGGCTGGCAGACTGACCTCTCCTCAATGACTTTATGAAAAGAAAAGATTATGAGCAAGAATTCCAAGATTTTCTCTTTATATACTTAGAAGGTGCATTATAGTGATCTTATTATATACATGTAATTGTGACCCTAGTCCTGAGCCTGCACGAAATCCTGCCTCCTTCAGAATTTATGCTTTCCATGGCTCTCCAAATTGAAAAAAAGAAGCAATTATGTTGTCGGTACCCAATGCAGATTAAATAAGTCGTTTTTAATATTCTGGTCAATACTTAAACACTGCATCTTGTGGATTTTTTTAATGCCAGTCATGGTGGTAAATATAATTAGCATATTCAGTGGTACTACCCATAGAAGTAATAGCACTGAATATATGGGAGAGCTGCTTGCTATACTGACAGGGGTGATATTCAGCTATCCAGCTGTTTTACTGGAGACCTTTACTAATAGTGCCACTCTGCATATACTTAGGTGAGATGCCCATGCTCCACCCTCACTATCTGGATAGTGCTAGGATGAACTCTAATAATTTTCAGCAGCGTTATTTATTTATTAGAATTTAGCTCACAGCTTTCTAATGGTAGTTCAAGGCGAGTTACAAGTGCATAGATATTTGGTGACTCAGATCTCTTGGGTACTAGGCTGTTGGACTAACCAAGGATACTCCTCCACTTCCATTTGGATAGTGTCACTGAAAATTGGATAGGGTGCTTATCCAGATAGCAGCTATAGTTATCTTGGTACGTGCCTTGCATAGCGACCTAAAAGGGCCCATCAGTTTTTCCCCATGAAAATATCTTGGTCCCTTTTTTAGATTATTTTTTCAGAAAGTAATTTGCTATTACAATCTCTTAAATCAAATAGTCATAATTCAAGCTCCTATTTAATATAACTAATTACTTTAGCCAGCCCATGGGAAGGTGACTGTCAGTCCTTTGACTGATGTTATCTGGACAGAGCATTGATTTTCCCTTGTTAGTTTTTTGATCTGGGACACACTGAAATACAATAACATGCCATGAAAATTAAATCCATACTGAACAGCGCATTATTGACTGCATAAATAATTTGCTATATAAAACAGGGCAAAAATAAAATAAATCCTACATGAAATATCTTATTGTCAAGGAAACATCATGGATTAGCAATTGAGGCATCCCACAGCCTCATACATCATAATCACAGACCATTCTTCATATTGTTATCCCATGCAAGTAACAAAATAATGCACCCCCCACCCCGTGCCCCAAGAAAACATGACTGTTTCAACAGACCATAAAAATCTACTAGTCAATATTCAAAAAGCAGTTATGGTGCTATGCTGAACATATAGCTGCTTTTTTTAATTATTTGTATGTATTATGCTAAATGTAGGACCAGCATTAGGGGGTGGAAAATAGGGCAATTGCCCTGGGCCCATGCCACAGGGGGTCCCAAGCCTGCCTCAAGCTGGAAGGAGGCACAGTCTGCAGGAAGTCTTTGGGGCCCCTTACCAGTTTCTGCTCTGGGCCTCTGAATATCTAACACTAACCCTGGCTATATGGTATAATACACTATGGGGCTGATTCTATATATGGCTTGTAACCTGCATAAGTTCCTGAATACTTTGTACAGTGTCTATCTGTAAGTTCAAGTGCTCAATCAGGGAATACATGGGCCCGGAAACTGGGTGGGGACTAAATCTTTACATACTATGGAATGCTATGACTTATTCGAGTCACTGTGTTGATCTAGGTGTCTGCGGTTATGCCTGTTGTAGAGTGTAGCTGTCTCAGCTAGACTCAGTCATATCCACACGTACCTATTCTTTAAAGCCTGCCTTGTTTTACTTTAAAGAATAGGCCCCAAATATGTGCATGGCGATGTGAATTTCCTGTATGCAAGATCATAGAATTACCCTCCACATGTATAGTGCTATACATAGAGCAAAAGGAGCAGGGTGAGAACATTCTGGTGATGGGATAGCAGATACATATAGATTATGAAGGGGATTTAAGAAAGGACATCCAAGTTAAGTTGAGAATGCCCAGGTAGCAATGCAATGTGTGCCTTTGAGTCATTGTTGGCTCCTGGCGACCCAGCAGCTCCTGGGTTTTATTGGCATTGTGACCAGAAGAAGATTGCCAGGCCTTTCTTCCAAGGCAATGGAGGGTTAAGTGACTTGCCTAAGGCCACATGGACTGCTAGAGCACATGCAGGAAAACACCAGTGACTTCTATGTCTCTGAATGATTATAGTAACATAGACATCCCCAGTTGGGACACTTGGGTCAGGAAGGTTCATCTCAGGCAAGCTAGCATAAGAGGATATCCAGAGGCATAGCAAAGTGAAACCTGAGCCCCCAACCTCATCAGTTTTCATTGGCATAGTATAAAATACAGGCAATATTAGTTTAGCTCTATCTCCACATCTTCCAGATGTTTGCCTGGCCACGGAGCACTTTTCAGAGGCCTGTTGGTGCGATTTGTGATGTCCAGGTCATTTCTGACATCAGGAGGGGACATCCAGGTTCATAGAAATGCCCCGGCCATGCCTCTGCCACACCCCATTCAGACTGGATGCCCTCACATGGTGGATGTCCACAGACCCGGTTCCAAAAAGGCTCCAGGGACATGTGATTTGGTTGTCTGCATGGCTGTTCATTCTAAAAGCAGTATTCGTGATTTTTATGTCTTCCAACAGGCATGCAGATGTCCATATCATGAATAGTGCTTTTAAAATAACATCCTATGGGGGTCATCCAGAACAGCGCTTAGCGGGGATGTACGTCCAGTTTGGATATACATCCCCTGCTAACCGCTTGGGGCCTATTCTGCCCCCGAAGCTCCCTGCACATAACAGTGCCAATGTGTGGGGAGATCTGGATGTGGGCGGGCAGGGGCAGCGACAGGGAGGTGAGTGGGCGGGTTGGAGGCAGGCCCATGACCCCGAACGTACAGGGCCTATTCAGGCAAGGCCCTGTATGTCTGGCATTGGGAAGATGGTTGGGGAACTTATTCCACCTTGGAGGTGGAATAAGTCCCCGCAACACTGGCAGCCTGCCAACCAGATGAGCAGCAGCAGGGGGTTCCCCACTACCTGATCTCAGCCTTGCCAGGCTCCTCCAGGGGTTGTATGGTGGGGAAAAGAGGAAAGGTTTTGCGGGTCAGAGGAGCTCTGCATGGCATCCCAGTGCCATGGCGATGGGATGCCACAGCACCAAGGCTCCATCAGGAGTATGTGGAGGGATAGGCAGGGACAGGATTGCATGACTGGGACTGCAGAATCGGGGCCTGGCAGGCCCATCTAAGTGCCCCAATTCTGCTCCCGCGGGAACGTCTAGCTCCCATGAGTGCAGAATTGGGCCCAGATATGGGGAGTCCAGATTTTGGATGTCTGGATGGCCTGGACATGCCCCAAACAGAATGGGCCTCCACATGTATGTCTACTAATATTTGGCTCCTATATGTATAGAAATGCCATACTGGGTCAGAACAAGGTCAATCAAGCCTAGTATCCTGTTTCCAGCAGTGCCCAATCCAAGACACAAGTACCTGGCAGAGTCCCAAAAAGGTACACAGGTTCCACAACGCTTGTCCCAGAGTAAGAAGTGGATTTCCCAGGTCCTCATTAATAGTGGTTTATGGACTTTTTTCCTAGAACTTGTCCAAACCTTTTTTAAAGTCAGCTACACTAACAGCCTTCACTACATCCCCCGGTAAAGAAGTCCAAAGTTTGACTAAGCATTGAGTGAAAAAATATTTTCTTTTATTAGTCATAACAGATACATATGTAAGGAAACTAAATACAAATAAGAGGAAAAGGACATCTATTTGGTTCTCCAAAGAAGTGGCTGCCCTAATAAAGGCAAAAACCACAGCTTTCACAAAAATTCAGAAGTTCACAGAAGAACACAGAAAAGAATACAGGATCAAACTAAAAGAGACAAAAAGAGAAATAAGGATAGCAAAATCAAAGGGAGAAGAAAAGATGGCTAAAGTTGTGAAGTGTGGTAACAAAACTTTTTTCAGGTATATTCGGGAGAGGAGGAAAATCAGAGGTGGAATTGCAGGATTCAAAAGTGCTGGGAACGGATTTGTAGAAAGTGACAGTGAAAAAGCGAAAATGCTAAACAAATACTTCTGCTCTGTTTTTACTAAAGAAAATCCTGGAGAAGGACCACCTGTGATTGAAAAATATACAAATGGGAATGGAGTAGATGATGATGTGTAAGAACAGCTTGGAAAACTGAAAATGGACAAGGCCATTGGACCGGATGGGATACATCCCAGGATACTGAAAGTGCTCAGAGAGGTTCTTGCAGGGCCGTTAAAGAATTTTTTTAATAGATCCTTGGAGACAGGAGTTCCACAGGACTGGAGAAGGGATAATGCGGTACATCTTCACAAAGTGGTAATAGGGAAGAAGTGACAAACTACAGGCCAGTAAGCCTTACCTCGGTGGCAGGAAAAGTAATGGAGGCACTCCTGAAAGAACGAATAGTGACTTTCTCAAAACCAACACTTTGCATGATCCGAGGCAACATGGTTTTAGCAAAGGACAATCTTGCCAAACAAATCTGATTGAGTTCTTTGACTGGGTGACCAGAGAACTAGATCAAGGGCATGCAATGGATGTGATCTACCTAGATTTCAGCAAAGCCTTTGATACTGTTCCTCAAAGGAGGCTTATCAATAAACTCAACTGTTTGGTGATGGGTCCCAAGGTGGTGAACTGGATCAGAAATTAGTTGACTGACAGACGACAGAAGGTGACCATAAATTGAACTCTTTCAGATAAAAAGAAAGTGATTAGTGGTGTGCCCCAGGGTTTGGTCCTGAGAGTGATACTGTTCATTGTATTGTGAGTGATTTTTCTGAAGGACTGAATGGAAATGTCTGTCTTTTTGCAGATGACACAAAAATTTGCAACAGAGTGAACTACCCTGAGAGAGTGGAACTTGAGGAAAGATCTACAAAAGCTGGAAGAATGATCTAATGCTTGGCTTTTAAGATTTAATGTGAAGAAGTGCAGTGTCATGCCCTTGGGAAACAGAAATCCAAGGGAACTGTATGCAATAGGGGGCAAGAGGTTGGTGTGCATGGACCAAGAGAAGTACTTCGGAGTGATTGTTTCTGAGGATCTCAAGGTGGTGAAACAAGATGGTGGCAAAATCCAGAAAGATGCTGGGTTACATACAAAGTGGAATTACCAGCAGAAAGGAAGAGGTACTATTGCCACTGTACAAGTCACTTGTGAGGCTTCACTTGGAATACTGTATCCAGTTTTGGAGACCATATCTCACAAAGGATATAAAAAGACTGGAAATGGTTCAGAGGAAGGTGACCAAAATGATTTGGAGCCTGGGTCAGAAGACTTTAGAGAAGAGACTTGAAGGCCTAAATATGTCTGGAGGAGAGGAAGGATAGAGGAAATATGATTCACACCTTTAAATACTTAAAGAGCATTAATGAACAAACAAACAAACAAACAAATGCACCCCCCCCCTTTGGAAGTGGTGGGGCAAATACAGTGACAGAATTCAAAACCACATGGGACAGACACAGTAGATCCCTTTATAGCAACAGTATAAAATAAAAATAAACATAACTATCTCTTATATTTCAACAAATAGGAGTGACCTATATGGAGTGGTGGGTACACCCCTAAACAAAGGCATGGGGAGGGGTGTCCTGCCTGGAGCGGCAGGTGCACCTACTCTTGCTGCCTTGCTGGGCAGACTAAATGGACCATACTGGTGTCAATTCCAGGTGACCCTCTGGATAGTTGACCTAAACGCTGTTCGTTCTTCAGCCAGGTGGCTCATTGTTCATCCATCTTTATCTGCCGTCATATACTATGTTACTATGTTACTTTATGCTGCTATCTATAGAGATTCTATAGAGTATTTTGTTTCCTGTAAACTTTTATCCTGGGTGACTTAATGCCCTCTCTAACATAGAACACAACCTCTCCAGCAATTTGATCTACCCCATTATTGTGACATAATTTGTATCCAGGTATCACAGTGTCCCATCGGTTGTCCTACTTCCACCAGATCTCTGAGATGACAATCATATCTAATCTTTCATTTAGTGCTATATATTCTAGCTCTCCCATCTTATTTTTTAGACATCTAGTATTTGCATAAAGGTGTTTTAGAGGATGTATTTTATTCACATTAATCTGGTTATCAGCTGATAGGAGTAGTTTGGAATTTCTGATAACCTCTAATCGGTGATTTATTTTATATACCTTAGATTTTATTTCCTATTTTCTTTTCATTTTTATACAGAACAATCAATTATCCACTGAACAGTATGGACTAAAGATGGTCCTATCTAATATTTTTGGTCCCTTATCAAGATCTGCCAAATGCCTGATGATTAATAGCTTTCTTTGGTATTTCACATCCTGATCTGTTTATTCATGAATTTCAATTAAAGAGTTTTGGATTGTGGTTCACACAGTAGTTCTGAAAAACATAATGGCGGCTGAGATTTAATGCTAAAAATTTCAGAGTCATGCATTTGAGCTGCAAAAATTCAAAGGAGCGGTACAGTATAGGGGTTGAAGTGCTTCTGTCAACAAAAGAAGAGTGGGACCTAGAGGTAATTGTTTTTTATGATCTTAAGGTGGCTAAACAGATAGAAAAGATGACTGCAAAAGCCAGAAGGATACTTGGTGCATAGGGAGAGGAATGGCCAGCAGGAAGAAGGAGGTAATAGTGTCTTTGTCTTTGGTGCGACTTCATTTGGAGTATTGTTTGCAATTCTGGAGATCACACCCTTTGAAAGGATATAATCAGGATAGAGTTGGTGAAGAGGGTGGCTATCAAAATGGTCAGTGGGCTTTGTCATAAAGTATATGGGAACAGAATTAAGGATCTCAATATGTATACTTTGGAGGAAAGACGGGAGACAGGAGATATGATCAAGATGTTTAAATATCTCCATGGCATCAATGCACAGGAGGAGAGATTTTTTGAATTGAAAGAAAGTTCTGCTCTGAGGGGGGCATAGGATGAAGGTGAAATGAGACAGACTCGGGAGTAATTTGCAGAAATATTTCTTTATGGAAAGAGTGGTAGATGCATGGAATAGTCTCCCAGCAGATGTAGTAGAGACAAAGTCTGTATCTGAATTCCAGAAAATATGGGACAAACACGGAAGATCTCTAAAGGGAAAAAATAGATTGTAGTAGTTGATATGGGAGAGCAGACTGGATAAGACATATGGTCTTTATCTGCCATCAGTTTTCTATGTTTTATGTAATTTTATAAAATTATTATCATGCATAAATGGTCTCTTACAAATTAACAACTGAAATTAAAGCAACACTGGTACATTGCTGGTAGGCATAACTGGGGGCATTATATGGGCAGAATGTGGGCAGAGTTCACAAATACACACCTCAGTTATAAAGTGCTTTAATTTAAATGTTTATTTATTTTATGCATGTTCACCTGCTATATGTAGATCAGATGAAAATGTCCACTTCCAAGGCATGATCTTGCCACTTATACTAGTATTCCATAAAGTCATATAGGCGCTCATGTGTCTTCTTAAAATTAACCTGCTCTTGGCTGATCTCTGAAGCTAAGCAGGGTCTCGCTAGTACTTGGATAGGAGACCACCTTGGAATACCAGGGACTGTAAACTCATTGCATGGAAGAAAAGAGTGATAATCTACTTCTGGTCATACCTTGCCAAGAAAACCAGGGACTAGGTTGCCAGGAGTCAGCATTGACTTGACAGCATGCTTTGCATTACCCTCTTAACCTAGGCACCTTGTTATCTGTGTGATCAGAGTTTTTCTACACTGTATACCTACTAGCCACTGAGCTGAAAGAACACCTTGTTTCCTCAGACCCCACCTCATATCCTCATGCTATGAAATTTGGCACGAGGAAGCAAATGATAATTAAGTGGGTCATGCTTTATGCAGCCCTTCTTCAAGTAAAACTTCCTGATGTTATTTTTGTAGTTTTCCTGTAATAGCTGGGTGCATGCTGTACATATTGGAATATTATAATGTTTCCTGTATACTTTGGGAATAACTGAAGTCAGCTACAAATATTATGAAGTACATCCAGGGGGAAGGACATAGAGAAGGTTAACACTTCTGGAGTGAAGAAGCCCTAGAGTCTAGGAGAAATGCCAAATGTAGTTAATTTCCCACAATACTCTACTATTCTCTAACCATCTGCGTTAGAGTTGATTTTCTTCTAGCAGAATAATAAAATACACAAGAGATTCTGGAAAACATCTTCATCCATTTTTGTTGTTTAATTAATTCTTTGTTGATGGATTTTTTAGTTGTTTTAGAAGCATATTTGAGGAAGAAGGAACAGGGTAGGATATGTTAATGCTTGTAAACAAAACTAAATAAAAAGTAGCGAAACCCATGGTAGCTTGTTATTAATGTTGTGAAAATAACATTAGTTCTAATTAAATTTCATTATAGAACAACTTAACCAATGCTAACTGGAGTACTTCCTTACCCCCCAAAGCTTCCGCTAACCTCATCTTGAATAGTTTTGCATCCAAAAAAAGCTACAAAATCCTGAGACACATAAAGTAGGATTTGCTTTTGAATACTTCTAGAGGCATTTCCTTGTATAAAATTAGGGGTGATAGTCAGAAGCCCTTATCTGAATAATCACAGAGGTTATTCGGATAAGGGTGCAGAGAGATAGTCAATGGTAGTATCTGGAGAGTGCTTCCAAATATCTCCAGAGACTGTTTTTACACTATGCAGATAATGGCAGGCGATCCGTGGAGAAGTAAGAGCATTGCCAGCAACTATCCAGATAACAGCAGTATTAGGCACTGGGGAGGTTATTGTGGAAGCTCTGTTCACGTTTGGACATCTGAAAACAGGCATAGAAATAGGCGTCTCCAGAGCCATTTTAAAAGTCAGCTCAGGGGACATGCAGGTCTGAATGGGGGAATGGCTTGGACATCCCCGCCTGATCTCAGACATGTCTGGATGCATGTTTAAGTTTAAACCTTCTCCAGGCACCTGAAAAGTGCTCCTTTTGGCTGAAAACTATCCAGAGAGTGTGGAGAAGATAGAGCTCCATCGTCCCCAGTTCTCAGCACAATTTCAATGGTAGCAGCAGTGGGATTTGATCCCTAGCTTCTCTATTCATAGCCCACAACTCTAACTCTGAAATACTATTCTGGCTCTGAAATACTATTCTGGGGAGGTCTATGTAGATGCCCCCCACAGCCGTCCATACTGGGTACATCCAAGTTTGTGAAACTGTGTCTGCAACTGGGCGTGCCTGATTTTTTTTTTTCAGATGTTCTGGCTTGGATGTCCCAGATTGCACTTGAATGACATTTCTAAAATTCCCCTTCAACTGAAAAATTTTCAACATTATGGGCCAGATTCTTTACCACGAATAGCGGGGATGGATGTCCCAAAAGGACGTCCCTCCCCACTATTCGTGCCTTCTCTGCCCATGTCTAACTTCCCCGTCAGTTGTGCAGGAAAGTTAGATGAGGGCGGGGAAGGGGCAGAGTCTGGGTGGAGTCTGGGCGGTCGCCGGCCCTGGACATACAGGGCCGATTCTAATGTCGGCCCTGTATGTCCAAGGCCAGCGACATGTGTGGGGAAGTTATTCCACCTCCGAGGTGGAATAACTTCCCTGGATGTGATTTTTTTGTGATGCCGGGGCGCGGATGGAGATGGGGGGGCAGAGGACATTCCCTGCAGCCCCACCCTCGCCTTAGGAGGCCAGATGGGGATCGGGCTGTGGTGAATAAGCTTTTTATTCCGGCAGCCGGCATCACAGCTCTTCAATGGAGCCGCAATGTCATGGCAACAGGGCTCCATAGAAGAGCTTTGACTGAGTTAGTCGGGGACAGTCCTATATGTGCAGGCCGGACTGAATCACAGTCCTAGCCTGCATGTACAGGACTGTTCGCGATTCTGATCCTGTGGGGCTAGATGTGCCCTGTGGGATCAGAATTGTGATCCCTTCTGTATGTCCAGCTCAGACTGGGCGTACAGAGGGGATCTATATCCAGAATGGAATAAGCTTGCATGTGAATAGTCTAATTTAGTTCAGCAAATAGCAGCCCTAAATACTATCTGGATAGCGGCCAAATATCATGCTTATAGTTATATACCGTATTACTCATTGTGCATTTTGTTTGTTAAGGCACCTTAAAGAATTTATGGGTTTGTTTACTTTGCTGCAGTAGTGGCTTCTGTGCGATATCGGGAACGTGGCCTCATTGAATTCAATGGGGCCACTGCTCCGATATCGCATGGAAGCTGCTACTGCAGGTAAGTAAACAAATCCCTTAGGGCCTGATTCCATCCAGGACGTCCTGGCCCTCTGTGCACCCAGTTGGAACTGGATGCACAGAGGGAGTCGTGATTCTGATCCCACAGGGCACATCTAGCCACACGGGATCAGAATTGCAAACAGGCCTGTACGTGCAGGCCGGGAACCTGATTCCATCCAGCCTGCATGTAAGGCCTTCCCTGGCTAACTCAGTTAGGGCAGTTCAATGGAACCACGGAACCATGGCAACTGGTAGACATGGCACCGTGGCTCCATTGAAAAGTCGCGATCCCTGGACGCCAGCTGCAAAGTTGATTTCCCTGCAGTCCAACCCCTGATCTGGCCTTCTAAGGCCAGGGTCAGGCTGCAGGGAAGTGCCTCTGCTCCCTCCCACCACTTTCCAGGCCTGGGCCTGCCGATCCCTGCTGACTGGGGAACTTATTCCATCTTCGAGGTGGAATAAGTTCTCCATGCAAGCTGCTGGCCCTAGACATACAGGGCCGACATTAGAATTGGCCCTGTATGTCTGGGGCTGACAACCGCCCACTGCCCGCCCTAATTCTGCCCTCCAATCTGCCTCTTTCCTGCCCCCATCTACCTTCGCAATACAAAACATGGGGCAAGGTGGTAGCTGAATCCAGAAGAATGCTTCACTGCATATAGAGAGGTGTAACCAGAAAAAGGGAGAAAGTATTAATGCCCCTCTGCAAGTCATTGGTCAGACTCACTTGGAGTATTGTGTTCCATTTTCGAGACTGTGCCTTGCAAAGGATATAAAAAGACTTGAAGTGGTTCAGAGGAAGACAACCAAAATGATGTGCGGTCTGCGCCAGAATATTTATACCTTAAAGGAAAGGAGGTATACAGAAGCATTTAAATTCTTGAAAGGGTATTAATGAAAAAACAAGCCTTTTTCAAAGATGGGGAAACTATAGACTACAGGACATGAAAGGAAGCTGCAAGGAGGTAAACTTAAAAAGCATCATTAGGAAATATTTTTTAATGGAAATTGTGGTAGATGCCTGGAATGCCTCCCAGTGGAGGTAGGGCATGGGATAAAGACAGAGAATCCTTAGCAAGGGGATGGAATTAAAACATACTTTACTTTAATACTTCAAGGAAAGAATAGAGAAAGGTTACCTGCACAGAGTGGTAGGTTCAACCGTAAACAAAAGTATAGAGAGGGGCAGCTTGCATCGTGCAGCAGGTACAGCTCTAGGCACCTTACCGGGCAGACTAGATGGACCATGATTGTCTTTATCTGCCATCATTCATTATGTTACTATGCTAAATATCAGATGTCCTGAATATTAGGTCCTTAGAGTTTTAGGGGGGTCTATTCAAAAGTATTTATGTAATTTGCAAATTTTCAAACTGCATAAGTGCCACTGATGAGGATATTGAGCAGATTAGTGTCATTAAATGCTCCCTACTAACAGATTAAACACTGCGGTGCTATCCAGATAGTACTGGGCGCTTCTGGAGGCGGAGTGCAGGCAGCACCGCTGACTATTTGGTCAGTGGCAATTTTTTACCATTAGCCAGATAATTAAACCACATAAAGTTATGTGAAGTGAAAGGCTGCCCTAACTTTATGTGGTTTTACAAACTGGTTATCAGCTGAATATCACCACTAGCTGGACTGGAAAACTACAAGCCTGATATTGAAGGCTGGTCACCCTACATGCACTGAGACTGAATATCTGGTTTTAATTTAAAGTGGCGGTAACCAACCACTCTAGTAGCACTGGCTGCTGCTGCTGAATATGCCTCCCCCCACCACCTTTTTAAAAAGTATGTCTGCAAGAGACTTCCAGAGGAGAAGGTAGGAGGCAGAACCTTGACAGAATTCATATATACATGAGAGAGACACAAATGAGATGAACATTCATTTAGATATTTATTTATTTTGTTACACTTATAAACCCCACTATCGAACAGTCCGCTCTGTGCGGTGTACATAACAAAAACATTAAAAACAGTACAAAACAGCAGCAATAATCACCCCAAACTCCAAGCCCCCTACCAGACTTCATTAATAGAACAAGCTGCCTAACACACCTGTTGAAACAGAAATGTCTTCTGCACTGACCAAAATAAACATAGAAACATGACGGCAGAAAAAGACCACATGGCCTATCTAGTCTGTGCTTCTATATCAATTACTATGACAGTCCCCTTTTTTTCCTTTAGAGATCCTCTGTATTTGTCCCAAGGTTTTTTGAATTCTGATACTGTCCTCGTGTCCACAACCGCCACCAGGAGACTATTCCATTCATCTACCACTCTTTCTGTAAAGAAATATTTTCACATATTACTCCTGAGTCTATCCCCTTTCACCCTCATCCTATGTCCCCTCATAGCAAAGCTTGCTTTCAATCAAAAGAGGCTCTCCTCCTGTGCATTTCTGCCACATTTGGATGTCTCAATCATATCACCTCTATCCTGTCTTTCCTCTAAGGTATCCATATTAAGATCCTTAAGTCTGTCCTCATATGCTTTATAACAAAGACCACTAACCATTTTAGTAGCCACTCTCTGTACAGACTGCAACCTGTTTAAATCCTTTTGAAGGTGCGGTCTCCAGAATTGCCCTCAATACCCCAAATGAGGTCACACCAAACACTTATACAGAGGCACTATAACCTCCTTTCTTCTGCTGGCCATTCCTCTCTCTATACACCCTAGGTCCCTTCTGGCTTTCGCCGTTGCCTTTTCTACCTGTTTAGCTACTTTAAGGTCATCAGACACAATCACGCCTAGGTCCTGCTCTTCTTTTGTGGACAGAAATACTTCACCCCTTATACTGTATTGCTCCTTTGGATTACTGCAGTCCTTGCATTTTTTAACATTAAATCTCAGCTGCCAAATTCTAGACTATTCTTCAATCTTAACTAGATTCCTCCTCAAATTATCTATACATTCTTGGGTATCTACTCTATTGCAGATATTAGTATCATCAGCAAAGAGGCAAACCTTACCCGACAACCCTTACGCAATATCACTAACAAAGATGTTAAAAAGAATCGGTCGAAGGACAGATCCTGCGGCACACCACTGGTAACGTCCTTCTCCTCAGAGTGAGCGGCATTTGCCTGTACCCTTTTTCGCCTCCCACTCAAGCAATTTCTAAACTAAGCAGTAACTTTAGGGTCCATCCAAAAGACACAAGCTCTGCAGTGACGCATTCCATAATACCAGTGCCTGAACAGAAAAAACTCTACTCCGGGGAGCCACATATCTCCACTGTTTGTATGAAGGGACCACCAATAGCCGATCTGACTGAGACCTCAAGGACCAGTGGGGGACATATGGACCCACTTTGCCCCACGAAAATGCTGGGGTTATCCCATTCAAAATCTTAAATACCAAAAGCAGGATCTTAAATATCATCTGAAATTTCTCTGAGAGCCAATAAAGCTTCTTCAACGTGGGGGAAGCATCATTGAATTGACACAGCCCCATTATCAGCTTCACAGTCACATTGCCCAGAAACAGGACATTGCAATAATCTAATGGAGCAAAATCAATGCCCAAATCACAGCCCTCTAATGTGCCTCTGACAAGTATGAACAAAGTTGTCGAATCCACCTCAATAACAAAAACACTTTCCTAACAATAGAGGAAATATGTGCCAACATCGCCAACCCAAATCCCAACACCCAGAGCATATCTCTCCCACAACATCCAAATCCAAAGGGATTTGCCCCCTCCCCAACCTCCTACCCTGCGAAAAGCACCAACTCATTCTTAGCCTGAGAAACCAAAACCATCTCAACAGTAATGACAAATGATCCCCCACCACACCATCCAAGCCTCCACTGAATCTGACAAAGAAATCAAGACTTGCATGCCATCCACATAAGCATTAAATAACATATCTGCAGCTCAGATTGACCAAGAAAAGATTAAACAAATACAGGGAAGGATTGACCCCTGGGGGATACCCATCTCTAAGGGGAACAAGTCAGACACGTCATCAACCTGCATGGCCTGAAACCACGAGCTCAGATAAGAACCATACCAGGACAACACCTGTCCCCCAATCCCATGACAGGCTAAGCAGCCCAACAGGAAAGATTGCTGCACTGTATCGAAAGCAGCTGATACATCCAGCAACATGAAAACAAGCTGACCGGCCCTTATCCAATAAAGAATGCACATCATCCACTAAAGATACTAACAAAGTCTCCATGCTATGATATTGACAAAGCCCTACCTGATGAGGGTCTAAAACTCGGGACTCATCCAAAAAAATTGAAAGCTGGCTAACAACCACTATCTCAATCTGCTTACCCCAAAAAGGTAAATGTGACACTGGCTTATAGTTAGCCAACACCCCCTGATCCAGGGAGGGACCCTTCAACAGAGGGGGTGATAAAAGTTATTTTCAAATCCCCTGGAAAACCCTCCTCCCGTAAGGAAGCATTAATAATCTGACACAAACACCTTTCAACTTCTGGGCCCTCCCCAGATGGAGAATCGGGACTGGACATGGATCAGACCTACATGGTAGGATTCAGGGAGCCAAACCACTGATGAACATCAGAAAAGGACACCTGAGCAACTCTGACCAAGAACAGGACCCTGGACCAACTGAACCATCCAACCTGACTTGGCCAGGTTTTGGCAGGTATGGCTGCATCAGGGGTCAGTGTAAATAGTTTCAGGGTGCATATACCGGGATACAAGCATGCCCAAATAAACCCAATCTATGACACAGGCATAGTTGATGAAATTGTCCAAGTCAAGTTTCAAATAAAGTCTGTTCAAGAGAAGATTCACTTGGTGTAACTGTGTTCCTCTCTGCTCCTACTTTGTACTGTATTACCTAAATTATACTACTGTCTAATTTGCCTAATGGACAGTAGAGGGGCTATCAAGATTTGATCATAGAAACAAATAAACATGACAAGAGAAAAATACCACATGGCCTATCTAGTCTGTCCTTCCATATCGACAACTACAACAGTCCCCTTTTTTCCTTTAGAGATCCTCTGTGTTTGTCCCATGCTTTTTTGAATTCAGATACTGTCCTCATCTCTACCACCTCCACTGGGAGACTGGATCCAACACTCTTTCCATAAAGAAATATTTCCGCATATCACACCTGAATCTATTCCCTTTCACCCTCATCCCATCTCCCCTCATAGCAGAACTTGCTTTCAATTGAAAAAGTCTCTCTCCCTGTGCATTTATGCCACAGAGGTATTTAAACGTCTTAATAATGTCACCTCTATTCCGCCTTTCCTCTAAGGTGTACATATTAAGATCCTTAAGTCTGTCCTCATATGCTTTATAATGAAGACCACTAACCATTTTAGTAGCCACCCTCTGTACCGACTCCAACCTGTTTATATCCTTTTGAAGGTGCGGTCTCCAGAATTGCACACAATACTCCAAACGAGGTCGCACCAAACACTTATACAGAGACACTATCACCTCCTTTTTTTCTGCTAGCCATTCCTCTCCCTATGCACCGAAGCATCCTTCTAGCTTTTGCTGTCGCCTTTTTTTTTTTTTAATTATTTATATTTATGAAAATTTAACAGTTTACATAATATAATGAAACAGTTACAATCAAAGAAACATAAAATATCAAAGAAAACAAAAGACATAATATTTAAACTAAGTTCTAGCCCACATCTCGGGGAGACTGATCACAACTAAAAATAAAGCTAAAGGAAAACAAGGCAAGGGCCCCCCTAAAATGACAACAAAATAGGGGGGAAACCACAGCCAACAAAAGCAGCCGGTAGAGATCTCCCGCTGCCTACCTAAAGCTATCACAAAGATTTATTCGCTTTTTCCTGTTCCACTAGCCATTTTTCCAAATCCGATGAGGAGAGAAAAACATATTTATCATAATGTAGAGTAATGCAACATTTACAAGGATACTTTAAAAAGTATGTAGCCCCTAAGGCAAGCACTCTAGGTTTCAAGAGCAAGAAATCTTTCCTACGTAATTGTGTGGGACGAGAAACATCCGGAAAGATAGCTACCTTGTCCCCACAAAACGGAAACTCCTTCCTACGAAAGTAACTTTTCAAAATGGCTACCTTATCTTCCTCGGAGGCTAGAGTCACCAGTAATGTGGCCCTAGTAGCTATCACATCGTGAGATTCCTCTAAAAAAGCAGTTAGATTGAAATCACCAGTGTCCAAAGGGAGATCCTCCTCTCTCCCCACAGAGCCAACTAATTTCTTACAGGGCAAATAATAGCATTTAGATATAACACAAGAGTCGGCCTGCGGATAGAGAAGGATATCCTTCAGATATTTCCTAAACAATACCAAAGGGGATAATAAAGAACAGCTGGGAAAATTTAAAAGCCTCAAGTTCTTGCTACGATAAGCATTCTCTAAATTCTCAAGCTTCTGGTGTAAAATGAAACTCTCTTTAACATGAGTGGCCAAAAATTCGGAGAAAGATTTAGCCTGCATTTCCATTTTCACCAGAGCTGAGCTGAGAGCTCCCACTTGAGAATCAAGAGATTGAAATTTTTGTACAGAATCCTTAGTAAATTGACAAAGCTTAGGAACAATATCTTCAAGCATTTTTTCAGTACGGGAAACCACTCACCAAACATCCAAAAGGGAAACCGTGGACACAGAGGAATCAGTAGAAAGCGAAGGGAAAGGTCTCCAGGAAACATCCGTAGGCAACAACTTCGACTGAACAGTATCAGGAGACAAATCCCCAGTTAATTCAAGGAAACCCGGAGGAAGCGGGGGAGTACGCTCAACAGAGCTTAAACTCGGTCCCTCGAGTAAAGGATCAGAAGACACAGTACCTGTGTTGGAGACTCGCGGTGTGGAAACCACATGTTTTTCCATCGCTCCAGCTTGAGAGTCCTCCGCAAGTTGTTTCTTTTTGCGCTTGCCGCCAGGCATTTTCGGCGCAACGTGGCCACTCCGCCTCCACGTAGGCTCCTAAGGGGCTCACAAGGGGCAGGACAAACCCCTTTGAAGACCCCCCTTAGAAGACGCGCCGACGGCTAAGCGCCGTAGAACAGCAGCAATATCAAGACCCTCGAGATGACGTCAGCTGTGGCTGGCCGCTCAATCGCCAGCCTCGGAGCCGGCTTCCTCCCCCTCGAAGGAACCGGACTGCAGGTGAAACGCTCCCCTGCTGTCGCCTTTTCTACCTGTTTAGCTACTTTAAGATCATCAGATACAATCACACCTATGTCCCGCTCTTCTTTAGTGGACAAAATTACTTCACCCCCTATACTATTTTGCTCCCTTGGATTGCTGCAGCCCAAATGCATGACCTTGCATTTTTTAACATTAAATCCCTGCTGTCAAATTCTAGACCATTCTTCAAGCTTAGCTAGATTCCTCCTCATGTTATCTATACCTTCCTGGGTGTCTACTCTATTGCAGATTTTGGTATCATCCGCAAAGAGGCATACCTTACCCAACAGCCCTTCCACTATATCACTAACAAAGATGTTAAAAAGGATCGGACCAAGGTCAGATCCCTGAGGCACACGACTGGTAACTTCCTTTTCCTCAGAGTGAGCTCCATTTACCTCCCACTCAACCAATTTCTAACCCAAGCAGTAACTTTAGGGTCCATTCCTAGGGTGCTCAGTTTGTTTATAAGTCGCCTGTGAGGAACAGTGTCAAAGGCTTTGCTGAGATCTAAATACACCACATCTAAGGCTGTCCCTCGGTCCAACTCCCTGGTCACCGAGTCAAAGAAATCAATCAGATTTGTCTGACAAGACCTACCTCTGGTGAATCCATGCTGCCTCGGATCCTGTAATCTTCTGGACTCCAGAAACCTCACTATTTTCTTTTTCAGCAGCGTTTCATCAAATTGGCAAAATTACACTAGTTGCCTGTTCAGTTTTGAATACAATGTAAGATTTTGTTGCTGGCTTTTAAAGTTAGGATGCAAGAAGACCCAGTTTATTTGCAAGCTAACCTTCAAAGTTATGTCCCTGGAGAGACACAGAGTGCAGTCTTAAGATGAACATCTTTTGTGTATTTCAAATGCAAAGAATGACTGTTTAGTGAAGAATTGCAATAGGGCTTTCTAGCATAGGGTGTCCTGACTATGGAATTGTCTCCCAGTAGACCTTCATAGTGAGTTAGATTTGGTTAATTTTAAGAAGAAACTAAAAATTAATTTATTTACATGTGGTTTTGGTAGTGAGAGAAGTGGAGAGGAAGGGGGATTTTAATGTATTTATTGATTATATTGTTTTATTGTAAATCACAGGGAGTTATATTGGACCCATGGTATATAAATGTGAATAAATTAAAATTTGTGTAATACTATGTTGCTGTAGTTTAGGCCATATCAGCTTCTAATATATATAATGAACGTCTGTCTTCTTATCAGTTATCTTCCTAGCTATCGTTCTTATGTCGTATCAAGCATCTATCTTCCTAGGACAATGAGTTGTTTCCCTGGACAGATTTTTGCTTTGTTCATATGTCAATTTATGGGACCTTATGTTATTAGAATACAGGAATATTGCTGAGTTACTGTCTTGCTGATGATTAATAGTGTTCATTTCTGAAAAGATAACATATAAAATTATTTCCTGGCATGTGCATTCCGAATGGATGGTTGAAGATAATGATGGAAATTAAACATATTTGAGGGGAAGATACAATGACAAGCGTTCGGTTTTCCTTCTCTGTCTCTTTCTCCTCTCTTTTTTTCCTTTTATCTCTAATGATTTTACAGCGGCACAATTAAAAATGTCTAAAGAATGGGTTTTCCTCAAGTTGACCCAACCTGACCAAGGATTTATTCATTTTGTGGATTTCAAGTTTTCTGTCTTGCTGGGGCTTTTCAGGAAACCTGCTGTGGAAATCAATTGCCTCTTCCTGTCAGTCAGCAAAGTTCTTGTTCTTAAGGAGTCAATTTTCACAGCAAGGGCCTGAAAAGTGACTTTAATGCTGATACCAGAACAGGACACTTCAGAGTCTTCATAAATGCAGTTGGGAAAGACTTCATGGGGGAGGAGGTGGAAGAAACTTTTTACAGCAGCTTTTAAAAAATAAGAGGGAGAATGAGACCAGGAGAAGACTGATAATTATAAGACAGGGAAGGGAGGAAGGAGAATAGACTGTGATGAATAAGAAGCAAAGTAAAGAGGGAGCTGATGGCAGGCTAAGAGAGAATTCAGATCTAAGTACTGAATAAATTCTAGTGGAAGTTATCATTTTGTGGCAATTTGTAGTGCTAGTATGGAAACTACCATAGATTGCCTACTTTAAATAACATCACATTGCTTCTAAAATGATAATAAGTATCACAAGGGGAAATTGCCATGTAGACCATGACAAACAATCAACTGATGCACCTAAAGAGACAAGCTTTACACTATAACTACAAAACTACGGAGTTGCACTGAGACAGCATTTCATGTCAATCTAGAAAAATATATGCGTATATTTTGGACATATAATAACAGATCCTTCCTAAATGGCATTTAAATGCCCTAAATGTCATTTGATTTTTTTGATTTTTTAAGATAATCGATTATGGATATTCATGAAGGGTCTGATTTTCATTTAGGCAGGCTACCTGCCTGCTGACCCCCTTCACCTGGATTTTCACTTCCGCAGTAACGGAAGTGAAAATCCGTGTTTGATTGGACATGCCAGCAGCCACCGAGGCTAAGGGGTAGAGGTGATTTTCGATGCTACCTGCTTAGCCCTTTCTTCCCCCCTCCCCCCCGCTCTGTCCCAGAATGCCCCCCGACATGCCCCGCTGCTAACCGCATAGCATCTGGGCACGTTAGCGACTTAACCAGGATTTTCCAAAGGCATTACCCATGCAGGTGCCCTTGAAAAATCCTGCATAAGGCATTTACACGGGTAACTAAGGCAGTTGCTTGTGTAAATGCCTTCGAAAATTGGGCCCAAAATATTTATTTACATTTATAAACTACACTTCCAATATTTGCCTTGTGCAGTGTGCAAAAATTTAAAATACAAACATAAAGCAAATACAATATCTTAGTGAGAAAATCACTTTACAAAGGGTCATCCAGAACCACCTTCACCCCACTATAAAAGTACATTAAAAAAGATAGGTTTCTAATCCTTTCTTAATTTAGACATATCATGCTCGTTCCTCAATGCCACAGGAAGACTTATTCACCATAACGGGGCTTGCACTGGAAAAGATCTTTCCCTATGATGTACTGTTCTTATAAACCCTAAACCAGGGACCTGCAGTAACTCTGCGCCTGAGATGCACTAATGAACAGTAGCTAGGGCTGAAGCCTTGACAACTGACACTACTGCTAACAGCTTTCAAAGCTGTGATGTCTGCCTAGATACAAAAACGAAGACAATGGGACTAGAGATCCTGGAGGTTTCCTTTATGCAGTCTATGGAGACAGGTACCGTAGATAAAGAGAAATAAATAAAATCAAATATGCAATAAAGGTTTGTAGAGTTCTTCACTCTACAAATATATTTCAACATAACATATTCATATGCATAGGGACTTTTAATAAAGGACGCTATGGTGTTGCACCTAACGTGCCCATAACACTCAAATCCATGACGCATTAGGTGCAATACCATCATACTAATTGTTAGGGGTGCTGTACTACATTTAATGCAGTGCAGCTTACCCTAACCTGGCCTAAAATAATCACTGGGACACTTAGCTTCACCTATGAAGGCGGCAGTAAGGACACCTACACTAATGGCATGCATTGCATTTTACACTGGGTGCACTGACTGCAAGGTACTCACCCCAACCACTCTTTGCTCGTAACCCACCCACTCACCCAACTCACACAGCACAGTTGCCGTGGCAATCAAGATGTGCTAACAATGTTGGCCCTGCGCTCACAGTTACCCCGGGTCACAGTGCGGGGTCAGTGCAGGCTATTACTCATGCTAATTACTTAGAGCACTTTAATAAAAGGGCCCCATAGTTTTGATAAAATGCATCCTGGTAGCATATTACAGAAGAGTTTAGAATTGCATTTTAAGCAAATTATCTTTTTAACATGACACATGCTTATACTATGATTAAAGAAAGTATTTTATGCATCATTCAGTTCTAAAAACCTTTGTAATATACGTTACCAGGATTGAGTATTCAGTCATTAATACTGCTTTGTTTCCTCTCTTTCATGACTACTTACTCTATTGCTAGTGAAGATAAGATGTATTGAAACAGTTCCTTACCATCTGCATTCTGATTTTGCCTAGGTTATTAGAATGTTATCAATTAGCCTGAACTCGGTAAATATCTGGCAAAGGCATCACGGTGGACAGACTGAGAAGGGAGCACTTGGTAGAAGTTAAAGGACACACGGAACGCATGGCTAGAGGAACATAAGATACACTATGCTGGGTCAGGCCAAAGATCTCTGACAGTAGCCAATCCGGGTGATGTAACATGAAAAATTCCAAAAAGCAGGTCGTTTCCTTATTGCTCACTCTCAAAGATAAGTGGCGACTTTTCCAAGTCTACATGGCTAATGAAGGTTTATGGACTTTTCCTCCAGATGCTTGTCTGAATTTGTTTTTAAGGTCAGCTGTGCTGTCTTGAGTACATTTTCCAAAAACAAATTTTACATCTTGTTTCTATAGAAATAAATTGCAAATCTAAGTATTCTTCCACATGAAAAGTATTTTTTGTCGGATGGCATCTGTGTGAGATGTCAACCACTTCACCATAACAAGTCCATTTTAACACTAGAAGCCCCAAAAGGAATTTTACCTAGAAACCCCAAAGTGCATCAATTGACGCACTATCACGACGATTGCGTTTAGCATGAAATGCAGATGTGAATTAATGTGAAGTTACTTATTTGTTAAATACGTGCAATATGTGATGTCATAACATGATGTCATTGTGTGTTTATTGTTTGTAATGTTGGAATAAAACTGTAAACAGTGATTGAGATGTGCCACCTAGTGGGAACATGAATTTATACCTAGAAGCCCCAAAGTACATCAGTTGACGCATTCAAGACAATTGAGTGTGCCAATTGACGTACTTTGGGGCTTCTAGGTATAAATTCATTTTCCCGCTAGGTGGTGCATCTGTCATTAATTTTCGATGCACATATTTGAACATCTTGACCTTGCTAACAAAGTCATGGAACATGACTGACATGGTTCTAGCAGTGGTGCTGGTATACAACTTCGAAGATGCATTTGCGTCAATTGACACACTTTGGGGCTTCTAGTGTTAATTGCATTTGCAGTAAAACACACAGCCATTTAACTGTATATTGAAAAGCCAAAGTACTTATTTGGACCAACGCAATCCAGCAAGAGAATCAACACTTGAACGGGTTCATCAGCAACACAGAATTGCATTTTGGGTTTCGGGTGCTCTTTGTCAGTCCCTTTCAGTCAGCCTGCTACCACCATCCAAACTGGCTCTTTTTTGACAGCTTCAGCTCAGAAAAAAATAAGGTCTCCAGAAGTGTCCTTTTTATTTATTTGTTATTGAAAAACTAAACCACAAGGCCTTTTTGAGCTCTTGTTTTCACAATTTATTACAGCATCTCCTAAATGACAAATTCAGATAAGCGTTTTGCATGAAGCAGACTTCACATGACAGTTTACTACCACAAAATAGACTTTTGCAAGGTGACTTAGTAAATGTTTGTTTTTGTTTAAGAAAAATAACACAGACAACCTGAAATTTGGCTATTTTGCATGTTTATATTCAATTTACATTATTTTCCACAGGAAGCACGCTATTGTGAACAATTTAGAATTATTTTCCATGTGCCTCACTTTGCATTGCCGACTCTTAATTTTGTCAGCCACTGAGATGACCAGTTTCATATCTAAGTCCTTCTGTAACTCCTCACAGTCTGCTTGTGTTTTGACTATTTTTGATCACTTCATTAGTTGTTCTCTTTTCCATATCATTAATGAATAAGTTCCAGCACAGATCCTTGAAGCACTCCATTATCTCTTTCCATTGGCAAAACTGACCATTTAGTTCTACTCGTTCAGGTCAATATGCTCAATTGCAAGGCTGTTTTTGAATGGGAACTAAGTGCTGGCGCCTTGTCATTGCCTGCCAAAATGACCCATGATCTTCATGTATTAAGGAAAGATCCCTGCATATGTGTACTGGCACCTCTTTTGCTACAGAAAATGAACTGCTAAATTGTAGGATTTCCTGCTGGACAGCGGCCTCGTTTGTGTGCTGGGTAGCAAAACTGCATGGAAAATTTCCCTACATCTCATCGAAGTATAGCTATCTTTTTTTGATAAAATCAATATGCAAAGATGTTCCATGAAATTCAAAATAAACTATCTCTTTTGCATACGTTTGCTTTACTGCGGTTTTCATTTCAAATATAAAACATAATTTATAAATGCCAGTGCAGCTCTCAGTCCATCTATTCTCATTCCCCAAAATGTCTATACAGGTATCACATAAAAACAGAGCACAATGGGCCTGATCTTACAACACACTTACCTAGGTGAGAGGACCTGCTACCCAGGTACGTGTTGCTGACTTGATTTTCAGTGGTGTTATTTATATAATGCCACAGAAAACCTTTACAGACTGCTCCAATGCTATATGGATAGCGCTGGGCAGTCTAAAGACAGTCCCTGAGATACCTGGTTAGTGGTGATATTCAGTCCACTAACCGTTGAAGGTCAATACAAAAGAGAAAGGCCAGCAATGTGATGGATCAATACAATTACATAGATGCTACTCTATCAATAATTAGCTGCCTGAATGAAGACTGAATGCAGTTTAGGACAGAGGATCACCGTAAGTCAGCACCAATTTGACGGCACTTAACAACAACAGCAAAGTTAGGAGGGCTGTTGTAAGTTTATCAAGTTTATCTATCCAGACAGCTGCTTAACCCTGGAATTATCAAGATGTTTTGCACACACCAAATACCTTTGGGGTCATAAATGACCCCATGACGAATTTTAATTGTTAACCATGAAAAATTTAAACTAGACAGACACAATATTATTCTGAATTAATTATTTATTATATGAAGGTTAAATGTTTTGAAATTTAATGCTTTATCATAAAATTACATGAAGAAGAGTTGCCATGAAAGCAGTTTTTGCATGCACTTGATGAACACAGTAAAGTACTACAGTCATTTGCATGAGACACAGACAATTTCTGAATGTTCTTTGCAAACATTGTGCTTGCAGGAGGTGCAAACTATGTTGCTTTTCTTGTCTTTTTCTCTGGAACAGCAGTGACACTTTGCCCTTTTCTTTGGGATCCTGACATTGCAAACAGCATCAGTGGCTTCTTCAATGCTGGAAGAAGACTCGCTGCAATTACTCTGAAGCAGCTGCTTTCCTAATTCCAAGAGGAATAGACGACGTCTGAACTTTGACTTGGACTGCCATTCTGGATTTAGTGACATCCAAACAATGAAGGCATTCAAAGCACTGATGTCCAACATGTCGTAGAAGATTGTCACTGGCCAGCGTCTTGTCATTCGTTTTGTGGTATACGTGCACAACATTTGATCTGCCGTATCTACTCCACTTTTACTAGAATTTTAGACAAAGATCATGCGTGTTTTTTTGTCTGGACGTGTGTTATCTACTTCTTCTTGATCATGCAAACTGCTCAGAAGAACAACCACTTTTCCTTTCTTCGGGCACTAGGAAACCAGAGTAGCGTCATCGCGAAAGGCAAACAGTGAAGTGAATACCTCTTGGCCCTTTGCTGTTACAAATTCTGGAGGTAATTCTTTTCTGTTCTTTTGAATTGTCCCCAAAAGTGTAATTTGTTTTTCTAGCAATTTCCGTGACAGGGATAAACTGCAGATGAAATTGTCAACAGTAACATTTCTGCCAGATCGCGTCAATCCTTCAGTGAGTTGCAGCACAACCCTTTCACCCTGATTCTGTTCCCTGTTTTGTCCGAGTTCCCTTCCTGTATATACTTGAAGATGCAGAACATATGACGTTGCACTGTCACACAACATCCATAGCTTTATGCCATATTTCCCAGGTTTGCTAGGAATATATTGTCTGAATGGAACAGAGCCACGAAATGTAAGCAGTTGCTCATCCACGGTAACATTTTCACCAGGAACAAAGGCATCACTTAGAGTTGCTTCCCAGGTATCAAAAATGTGTCTGATTGGAGCAAGCTTATCCATGCCTCGTTGGTCACGTCTGTTGGTTGCATCATCAAATCTGAGAGCACAAGAAATTTGCTGAAAACGGTTATGGGCCATATTTTTGCCGAAAACAGAACAACCATCTTCAAGGTTCCACAACTGAACTATGGATTCATTTTGTGACTTGTACACGCCTGAGAGGATCAGAAAGTCCAAGAAAATGTTGAAATTCTCCATCTGTTAAATCTTTCCAGGTGTCGTCATAAATGTGTCTTCCTTGTTTGCTCGTCCACATCATGATTTCATTCAATAAGTTCTTCCTCATGAACAAGTGGAATGCTGCGAGAGGGCCATCAACATTTCCTACAGCATACCTTGTTGGACCTTGTTGTACGGGAATGACATTAGCTCTGGCATATCTTCCAGCAGCTTGCTTTATAGGTTTCCTGTTCCATGATGCGGCATCCTTAGATACATAGGCTTCAATGGTAACATTTGTGCTTATAGTTGATGATCTCTTAGCTCCTCTACGACCACAACTAAGATTCCTCACAGATGATACTGACACCGAGGACTCCTGCCTTCTTCCCCGTCCAGCACAGCCTCGACCTTTGCCTCAACCTGTAACTCGACTCTTTGCTGCAGGCGATGTTACCGGCTCAACATCAGTCTCACATTCACTTGGCGACCAACTGCTGTCGCCATCTGAATCATGACTGCCATCATCAGATTTATCGCCCGAACTTGGTTGATATGCTTCTTCGCTTGCTGAATATGCTGCATCATCAGACTACTCAGAGCCGTCACTGTCAGCATCTCGTTGCAATATTTCTCTTACGTGGGCAGCTGAATACTTTTGTTTTGACATCATAAACAATAACCTAAAATAAATAAACAAAGATAAAGTTGAATAAAACGTAAAGCACTTTTACTATAGGTGTACAATAATCATGATGAACGAGCTGGAAGCCTTTAGATTTCATCGAAAATAATGAGAGAACGTATGATATCAATTACAGAAAATGTGTAATTTTCATAAAATAAGAGTACAAAAAATAAATGATACATAATTAATGATAAATACCTTTGTCAGATCAAAATATTCACAAAACTGCAAATTGTATCATGATCCAAACCGGATGTAAGTAACTGGGGTCAAAAATGACCCCACTGGAACTCTGTGCTGCAATTCATCACTAGCGTCACCTAGCGGATAAAAATTATTCCTCTCATGGCGCAATATAAAGAGAATATTGACATGTGAAAAGTCATAAAAAGATTACATTCTTGAACAACTAGTTTCCGAGATACGCATTGTGAAACTTGCAATGAGGTCACTTTTGACCCCATCGGTACTCCCAGGGTTAAATATCAATGCTGTCTACATAATATCAGTGATCACCGCCAAATCCTGATTTCCAGCCCCAGACACTATTCATGTGCTGATACTGATTATCTGCACTTATTTTAGCCACGAAACAACTTCACTGATAAAGTCCCCAAACAAACTATAGATTCTTTTTGTCGGAGCATACCGAGGGAGGAGTGAAACTTATCTTCACACCTGGCGGTAAACTTCTTTTATTCAAAAATAGGTTCATCACCTTAAAAATACATTATATAATAAACGCCACTTATCTGAAATCTGTTCCAGTTGAACTACCAATTATTAACACCGTTGCCGTTGAAATGAAGGTGAAACATGACGTGCACTTTTCGGGACTCAATCCCTGTCTCAAGTGCCTTTGCCAGTCGTATCGATATGCAGCTGGGTCAAAATGCCATCTCGCGGCCTATATAAGGACTCAAAACTAATCAAAAAGAATCTATAGTTTGTTTGGGGACTTTATCAGTGAAGTTGTTTTCAGGATAATTTTATTCATTGTAGTGGGGTTAATTTATACTTATTTTAGCCATAGCAGCCGGCTGAATATTGACTACTTTGTTTTCCTAGCTCCTACTATTACTTTATTCTGCACTGGCTGTGATAATTTTAAAGCATATAAAATGCTTTTCTAGATGTTCAAGCTACTTCTAAAATTTACCCTGCAATCCAAGAAAGGAAACTTAGGGGTCTGTTTACTAAACGGCGCACTTGTACGGGGCGCACATGAGCGCTCTAAAAGAGGTATTTAAGTGCTCTTAAGCGCCCCGTACGAGTGCGCGGCACATTAACGGGTCCCGCAAGCGTGCGCCGACAACGCGCACATTTGCGGGACGGTAATGTGCGAAACAGGCGTGGAAAGGAGAAATGAGGGCGGAGGAAGGCCCCCTAGGGGCGGAGAGACGGGGTCAGTGGGCGGAATGTGGGAGGGGGGAGACTCGCCGCACAGGAGCGTGCCCGAATCTCCAAAGAAATATACCGCGAGTCCAACAGTCGCGTTAGAGGTGCTGGGAAGGGAAAGGAAACCGTTTCCGTCAGCAATGTGCAGCACAATACTGGAAAGCCCAAATCCGTGAGCAGTGTGTCCCATGTGCACAGATCAACCTCGTTAATTGCACAGGGCACTAACCACACGGGCGCCGCGCACCTTCGCGCATCTGTCACTCACAGCTTCCCGACGGAACGCCCACTCCTTCTACGGCACCCGCTCTGCACCGCGGACCGCACACCACCGGCCTTTAGTAAACAGACCCCTTAGTTTTTGAAGATTTTCAAGTCGTATAAGTTTGAGTCTAATTGTTTTTGTTTGTCTAGTGAAATGGGAATAGGTTGCACTGTGCTTCACTGAATCATCAGTTTTTAATCAATCACATTGCTTTGAATGTGCATTTTGGCATGTTGTCCTTCTGGATTGTACAGCAGGCAAGATGTTCCTTCCAGTCTGTCTTCATATTGCTTTTTGAAGTTGTCAATGGAATTTCATCAGCTGCCAAGCCAAATGTTGGAAGCATGCAAGTCTTTGAACTAGCAGAGCACCTTGGATGAAGGTTTTATCAAAATTATGGTTAGAAGCAAAATCCTCATGACTTTACATATATTTCCATGCAAGTCAGGTAACTCTCTTGTGGAGTCACAATCAATTTATAATGAGAACATGTCTTTTTAGCTTAGCAAATGCCACATGGAAATCTCCAATGTTTTTTGCAAATTGTGTTCGTAATTGCAGAGACTTGTTCACATCACACTGGCCTGATCATTTGAATCCTATCTAATGTGTGACTAAGATGTTTTCTTTCATAGATTGCATCCTTTTCACTGTCAGACTTGGCAAAAGTGTTTCAGCTACTGCAGCAGGGATAGACAGCAATGACGTTTGTTAACCAAGCAGATTGCATTTATTAACATACCACAATCTATAGGGGTGCACATTGGTCAGTACACATTTGGTTCAATAAGGGGTCTTGAAAAATTTAGAGGGTCTTTTACTAAAGACTGCGACCTGGAAGCACTTGTTCTGGTGTGTGCTAAAGGCGTGCTGGGATGCGCATGGCCAGGTAACACAGGGTCATGACAGTTATTCCACACTAACTGTCTGCCCGCATTAGTGGCGCAAGTGGGCAAGGTAGGGGTGGAGAGTGGGTGAAGTGAGCTTGGTGCAATTAGCGCTGTGTTAATACACTGCGCTAACTGCATTGGCGCTAACTTAACAGGTGGTGTGAGGTACACTTGCACTTATGCAGCACATGCTATGGGACAGGGCTCTGCATTAACTGCGAGGGAAATGCTTTCCATGCGCCAACAGTTAGCGCGAGGGTGTTGCACATAATATGCCATGGTTTCAGTGCTAATCATGCATTAGGGGCAACCCCTTAGCAACCATTAGTAAAAGGCCCCCTTAATATACAGTAAGGGGCCTTTATGCTAATGTGTTAGGTTTTCACACCTAACATTTGTTTAACACAAAACAAATAAGGTGTGTTACGTGGAAAGCCTCCATAGTAACTGATGTGGTCATCAGCAACATGGTCCTGGCATTTAACGTGCGGCTTCTTACCCTATTGTGGTGGTGTTAGGTGCATCCTTGCTCATGGCAACATGTCCCCACACTACCTCACTGTACACTCCTTGTCAACTCTCTGCCCCTACCATAGTCATTCAGCACCCAAATGCACAGGTGGTACTTAGTACATGAGTCAGTGTGGTGTAAGTCATGCCCTATGGTAACAGTCACTGTGCACCCATCCATGCATTGACTTCTTAGCGCATTTTAGTAAGAGAGCTCCTAAATTGATTAAATGCACTAGCAATGCTTTAATTAATCTGAGCAAATTAAAAGGCACATTTTAGATAGTAAGTGGAGAGCAGAATTGAGATGTTGAGGTTGTGATGTAGACAATTCTAGCAGTAGTATAAAAAAAGCTCTGCTAAACATGAAGTCTGTTCTAAAATAATGCAGGAATGCACGTGTATTGGATGCTGCATGGTATTGGAGGGCCCACTTTGCAAATCTACATGTGAGAAAAATCAATGGGGAAACTTAGAATGTAGGTGCCGGCATATAAATTTCCTATCTGAAATGGGGAAAACATACATATTCCCCACTTCATATAGGAACTACACGTGTATGATTGCAATTGCTCCCTTGCATGTATAGGTGTTTTAAAAGTGCTTGCATCGGTGAGCCTTTTTACATGAGGGAAGGAATTATCTTCCTTAATCCCCCTGTTTATTTTCCCCTCCAAATTGAAATTAGATAAAGGTGGCAGCCAGGCCACCCTAACCATATCCCGATCACCCCTTCCAGTTTCCATTTCCATATGGATATCATTTCCAGGCGTAAATGCCTCGTTTTGCACATGGAGGTTGTGAATAAAGCTTCTAAAATAACCCCCATATCAATTTCGCATTCGTTAAAAAATCAATGCGTGAAACTCACTGAAAAAGCACTCCAAAATCAGGAACAATTCATGAAAATAATAAAAACTAAATGAAATGTCTTCCCTGTGTCCTGCCTATCAATCTATTTCGGAATGGCCTTACTTGAAGTGTTTCATACATTTATGAATTAAAAATTTGTGAGTATTCAAAATAGGCAAATACCTGGTATAAATATCCTGTGGAGTAGACGTCTGTTCTTAGCTTTGCATTCATTATGTACTAAGTAAACCAGTGAAAGAGAACATCTCATATATAATGAAAGATGTGACTTTCTGTATCTATATAAACTTCCTCATCATTTAGTAGCTGGGTTCAGCAAATGGAAGGTCTTGTGATATCCCAAAGCTATAGTGCATTCATGGGATACACTGCACCTTTATGAAGACAATTTCTAAACTATTTATGCAGTTAAAAAACGGTTCTCCTGCATTAATAAATTGCATGCAAATTGTCCTCTGTTGATGTAGCTAAAGGGTTTTGTATTGTTCCACAGTGTATCTCCCACATTTAGATGGTGTTCCTGGGAACATGTTTAGGTAGTGGAAAGAAAGTAGAGATGTATATATTTCTATCAGTCATTTAGCAGAAAGCTAAGATCTTGCATAGCTATGTTGGCCATGTGTTGAAGACATGCTGGCCCTGGGTTTGTAAGAGTCATAGATTTGTATGTGGCTTTTGTTTGACTCTCTAATGCATGTCATGTCTTATAGTTCCCCATTATCATAGTGGATGATGTTGACTTTTCTAGTACTACCTGGCCAGATTTCCAGTTTCCATTAGGCATTAGAATTTGCTGAAGCAGAATCAGAGACTTTTAGTAGTTATTATTATATATTTTTGTAAGACTGGGTATATCTTTTAGGGCTATAGAATTGATGTGGAGCCCGATTCAAGTAGGAGCACATCTGGGCAATCCAGACAGCCTCAAGCAAGACAGGCCTGGTTGGACACAATTCTGGACTGTGGGAACAAAATGTTCCCATGGTAGCCATAATCGGGCCCAAGGATGGCCCAACGTGCCCTTGCCGCCTGTGGGGACGTCCTCCCCACAGACACCCCCGACTCTGGCGTTTACGGCCTCCCTTTTCCCAACTGCCTGACCCAAGGCTGGCCTGCCGTGGCCTGGACCAGGTGGCGGGGACCCCGGCACCGGCCACAGGGGGGGATCCGCTGGCCTGATCGCGGGATTTTATGTCTTGGTCCCGCTCTTTTGTACGTGAAAAAAAAGTTTCCATGATTCCTTTTTAATCTGTTGTTCATTAGTTTCATGGAGTGTTCTAATATTTTTGTGATATTTGAATGGTTAAACAGCCAATTCTCTTTTAATCTTTCCACTTTACTCATGTTTTTATAGTCTTCTATCATATCCACTCCCAGTTGTCTTTTCTCCAAGCTGAATGAGGCTATCTGGTATAGCCCTTCATATGGGAAGTGTTAATATCCCCTTTGTCATTTTTGTCACCCTTCTATGAACTTTTTCTAGTTTTCGTATATCCCTTTTGAAATGGGGTGGCCAAGACTGTACGCAATGCTCAAGGCTCAGTCACAGCAGCCAGCTATACAGAGACATAATGATCATCTGTGGAGCTTATGAAATGCACCACAAGAACAGCTAATCTAGGGCAAATGCAGACAGCGCAGTGATTTTCTGTGCTTTCTGCAGAGTGTACATTAGCTCTGTGCATGGATGGGATGAGGGCAGATGGTGGGTGTGTCTGCAAAACATAGTTACTGTGTGTGTCAACGGTGTGCAGTAACTTCACACTTTGCAGACATCATGAGTGCAACTACTGCCACCTCAGTGGGTAACAATGGCTGCATCCATGATGCTGCCGGACAGTATCATTTGCATTTCCATGTACTGTATTATTTGATGGGGGATTACTGTGCATGGTCGCAACAGATAACACATGGCTTTTGCAGCTAACATGGTGCTACAGTATTTGCATAATCACGGTGTTTTAGTTACATAAGACTTAACACACTTTTGCAAATGCGCCCCTCTGTTTCATTCTTCATTGCTTTTAGAATCCCTAACATTTTATTTGTTTTTTGGGCATCGCTACATCCGAAAGAGTGGTGGATGCTTGGAACGCCCTCCCGATGGAAGTGGCGGGGGCAAACACAGTGACGAAATTCAAAATGGCAGAGGACAGACATAATGGATCCCTTTATAGCAAAAGGATAAAATCAAAATAAGCATAACTATCTCTTACATCTAAACAAATAGGGGTGACCTGCACGGAGCGGTGGGTACACCCCTAAGCAAAGGCATGGGGAGAGGTGACCTGCACGGAGCGGTGGGTACACCCCTAAGCAAAGGCATGGGGAGAGGTGACCTGCACGGAGCGGTGGGTACACCCCTAAGCAAAGGCATGGGGAGAGGTGACCTGCACGGAGCGGTGGGTACACCCCTAAGCAAAGGCATGGGGAGAGGTGACCTGCACGGAGCGGTGGGTACACCCCTAAGCAAAGGCATGGGGAGAGGTGACCTGCTCGGAGCGGTGGGTACACCCCTAAGCAAAGGCATGGGGAGAGGTGACCTGCACGGAGCGGTGGGTACACCCCTAAGCAAAGGCATGGGGAGAGGTGACCTGCACGGAGCGGTGGGTACACCCCTAAGCAAAGGCATGGGGAGAGGTGACCTGCACGGAGCGGTGGGTACACCCCTAAGCAAAGGCATGGGGAGAGGTGACCTGCACGGAGCGGTGGGTACACCTCTAAGCAAAGGCATGGGGAGAGGTGACCTGCTCGGAGCGGTGGGTACACCCCTAAGCAAAGGCATGGGGAGAGGTGACCTGCACGGAGCGGTGGGTACACCCCTAAGCAAAGGCATGGGGAGAGGTGACCTGCACGGAGCGGTGGGTACACCCCTAAGCAAAGGCATGGGGAGAGGTGACCTGCACGGAGCGGTGGGTACACCCCTAAGCAAAGGCATGGGGAGAGGTGACCTGCACGGAGCGGCAAGTGCACCTACTCTTGCCGCCTTGCTGGGTAGACCAGATGGACCATGCTATGTTACTATGTTGCTATGTTACTATGTTACTATGTTGCTATGTTGCTATGTTACTATTGTTGCATGTCTTAGCTCTTCCCTTCATATTTCTTAACACTTGGGTATGAATTGTGTGTCTGAATCATGCGATCGGTGCGTGGGAGCATGGCATATGCAGTTAGTGCCTGGTCAGATGCAGGCGTTAGCTGTTGCCACACTAATGGAATCATTTCACATGTAGCATGTGAGTAGCGCACCCCCCCCCCCCCCCGGTGCTTTCCATGTCTCCCATCCCTCATTGTGGTTACAAAGCCCTTTCCACCCACAGACTTGCCCAGTCTGGACGGGGGATGGCAGTGATCTCTTGCTCCTCCTTCCATGCCTCAAATCCCACTACCCTTTCTGTCTCCTATCCTGAGTCCCTGGTTTTCCGCATTGGCAGACACCTACCATTGCATTTCCTCTTAATATATGCTCCTCCATCTCTCTGTCTTCAAGTATGGGACACCTTTCTCCACACTCTCTCTGAAGCCTGTCTCCTCTTCCCAAATCTCCTGATTCATGGGGATTTCAATGCCCACCTTTCACCTCCCTTGAGGTCTCGCGACAAACTGCTGTCTCAACTCTTTTCTGATCTCTCACTTCTACAGTTAAGTCCCCTTCCAACATACACAGAAGGTCATACCCTTGACCTTATTCTTGCCTCTCCTCCCCTCCACTCAGCTCTTTCCCTTTTTCCTCTCTTCATCTCCCGTGGTCCGATCATTATTGTATTTTCTTTACTGGCCATTTTCCCCTGGCTATGGCCTTCCCTGCACCTGGTCACTCTCTGAGACTTCTTCAACAATACCTCTCTACTTGTTTGTTAGAGAAATTCCCCTCAGCTTATTCTATTTTTCATCCTGAGTTTAACGCATTATCCGTTGACTCCCAAGCTGACACATGGTTCTCAACCCTCCACTCTGCCCTTGACTCCATAGCTCCCCTCCATCCTCGCCCTTCCTGGCCCAGATGCTCTTGTCCCTAGTTCCACCATGGCCTCCACCTCCAGCATCTCTATATGTGCTGGGCGGAGCGCCTGTGGTGGCAGCACCCCTCACATGACTTTCTTCAGCTGTCCAAAGCTCAGCACTCCCAATACTGCTGCATGATCCACATTGCTAAGAGGAACTATTACACCAATCTCATCTTCTTATCCACTCATTCCTCCCAGCAGTTTTACTCTGTCCTGTCCTCACTCTCGATACCATCTACCATGACTCATCCTGCTGTTTCAAACCCTCTTCCATCTCCCCAGCTACTTGCTGACCACTTCCCTACTAAGAACAGCACCCTTCGCTCCACCTTCCCTACTTGCCCCCCTTTTTCCCCTGTCCACTCTGTCCCTAATCCCTCCACCCACTACCCCATTTCTGATATCTCAATTCCTACCATTATCCATGACTTCTCCTCCTTACCAACTATCCCCCAGTCATTTCCAGACCCACCAATGGTACTCCTTCTCTGCCATCTCTTCTGCGGAAATTCTCAAGATCATAGAAACCTCACACTTGTTCTTTGTATCCTATCCCATTGTCTTGTCTTAGTACTCCCTCACTTACCCTCCTACCATTAGTTATTTTCATGTTTAACAATAATCTTTCTTCCAGCACCTTCCTGCTCAGTTGGAAGCATGCCATTATCTGTCTGATATTAAAGAATCCCTCCCTTGATTCCTCTGTTCTAGTCAATTATCATCCAATCTCTATGCTTTCTTTCTTGTCAAAACTTCTGGAAAAACTTGTGTTTTCTCAGCTCTCGGGTTTCCTGGAATCTGTCAATGCACTTCACCCATGTCAGACCGGCTTTCGTCCCAGACACAGCACTGAGATGTTCTTCTTTTTTTTGCTGAATGACTTACACTGAACTCATGACCGGGGTGATATCTCAGGGCAGTTTCTCTTGACCTATCCTCAGCCTTTGATCTGGTGGATCACACTTCCCTCCTCTTCCGGCTTTATGACCTGGGTCTCCGTGGTGCGGTGCTTGGTAGGTTTTGCTCTTTCCTCTCACTTTGGTCCTTTTCTGTCTCTGTTGACTCCTCTTCTTCCTCCCCGTATCGGCTCCTCTGTGGCATTCCCCAGGGTTCAGTCCTGGCCCTACTTCTATTCAACATTTTCCTCACCCTGCTTGCACTCCTGGTCCAACAGAATGTATCATCGCTCATTACTATGCCGACGACATATTTCTTCTTCATCACAGCAGTCCAACCTCTCCTGATCTCTCTCCCCTTAATGCTTGCCTTTTCCCTATGCTCACCTAGTTCTCTGACAACATCCTTCACCTTAACCCAAAATATTCTGCTGCGATCTAGTTTACCTTTGGTCACCCCTCTCCCACTAATACTACCTCCCTATCTGGCACACCCATCCCTCTGATTGATATCATCTGCTACTTGGGAGTCACTCTTGACTCCTCCCTTTCCTTTCATGCTTAACTGTCCTCCCTAGTCCACCATTCCTTCCTTACACTGCAATTCTTGCCATTTGCCCCTTCCTTGCTCCTTCTTCTCTCACTACTCTTCTTCTTTCACTTGTTATTTCTTGACCAGACTACTGCAACATCATCTATCTTGGCCTTCCCTAGTACCAATTACGTTGATTTCAACTTATTCAAAACGCTGCCATCTGTATCCTTGCACATGCTTCCCACTATGATTATGTTTCTCCACTCTTACTTCAGTACCATTGACTCCCCATAGAATTTTGTTCTCAATACAAACTCCTAACGCTGACCCATCATGCACTTCATACTGGTTCTGCTCGTTATCTCTCTGATCTTCTTCTCCATTATCAAATTGCTCCCTCCGTAGTATCCACACTAACCATCTTCATCTCCCTGCAGTAACCTGGGCTCATCTTCAAACTACTCACTCTGCCACCTTTTACTTTCTCGTACCTGCCTCCTGGAATGCACTCCCTCCTACCCTCCGCCTAGAACAATCATACCCTAAATTCAAATCTTTATTAAAAACCCATCTTTTCAATATAGCCTATGATCTCCCACCTTTCTAGCCTATCCCAACCATTCTCCTGATCTTCTCTTCTCTGCCACTTCCTTTTGTGTTTTTCCTCTTTCCCAAATGTGAATGGTTTTATTATTCCCCCTTTCCTATTTTATTGATGTTCCTTTCATTGCTTTTATATTGTTTTTAACCTTGTACACTGCTCTGCTGTTCCCTCAAAGAGCGGTCAATCAAAAACTTATAAACACAAACATACACTTTGCTCTGGTAGCATGGGATTTTAAACCTGGTGGCATTTACCGCGTACACTACTTGCTGTCGCATGACTGAACTGCACACCAACTATGCACAAAACCACACACTACTGGCTAGTGTACTTTAGTAAGCACGACAATTAGATTTTTAGATAATGAGGACTATAAATATGTTGAAATAAATAAATAAATTATGATCTTGGGCAAGAGGCTTTATCCTCCTTTCCTTCAGGTACCCGCTTAAGGGGTAATTTTATGAGGAATTTTCAGACATATACACTTGCATGTACACATAAAAAGGACAATTCATTATAAAGTCATTCCTACATATTCGTAGTCACATATGCACATAAATGACCACCTAGAAAATACCAACCAGCATAAAAATACATGTTTTGACATGAAGGCACATACTTTGCTGGAAGGCAAACACAGGTGGAATTTTCATGTACACTTGTAGATTATGAAATACCCTAATCTACATGTACAATACATGAATAATGTCATTTAGCCCTGCAGTCAAGCAGATCATGCCCACACTTGAAGGTGTTTTCTATGTAACATATGCTACTATTGTATAAAGACAAGTGGACATTTACTTGTCTTTATAAAATAGCGGCTATGTGACCACCTCTGTCGACATCTACCTATGTCACCTTGCTATAAAACTACCTTCAAAATGCATCATACAATAGACTTCATGAGTACTTGTGCATGACCCAAGTGGAGACATGTTTGCTGGAGTTTGAGTGGAGTGAAGGCAGAGTCACAAGTCCACACATAGGTTATAAATTATGGGGAGATATTCAAAGACATTTACACTGTTATTGCCACTGGATATCCATGGATGCCACCGCAACAGGCCATGATGCTAAGCGGTTAACATTGGGGTGTGTCATGGGAGTTCCAGGGAATATCAGAAGCAGCACCCTTCACTAACAGGACAGCAGCAAGATTGAGCTGCTACCTGGTTAGTGACCCACAGTTAAAGTCAGGCATGGCAAAGGCTGGCCTAACTTTACCCCAGAAGCTAACCGGGCAGCAGCTCAGTATTATCACTGCCCAGTAAGCTTCTGAGTTCTGCGACTATTATTACTACTACTATTACTCATCATTTATATAGTGCTACAAGGCTTGCGCAGTGCTGTGCAGACACGTGCAAAAGATGATCTCTGCTCTTCAGAACTTACACTGTAGTCAAGACAGACAACACAACAGCTGAGGTCAAGGATGCATCTTGGGGAATGGTAAGGAAATACGTAGGAGACTAAGCAAATCAGGATCCAAAAGTGGCCTCAAAGAGGTGAGTTTTCAGCCTGGATTAGAAAAAGGCCAGAGATGAAGCCTGACACACAGACTCAGATAGTTTGATCCAGGAATAAGGAGTAGCAAGGTGGAAGGATTGATTCTGGAGTTAGTAGAAGAGAAGGGCACAGACAGAAGCAATTTGCCAGAAGAGCAGAGTTCCCGAGGAGGGGTGTAGGGAAAGATAAGAGAGGAAAGGTAGTAAAGAGCAGCAGAATGAGTGCACTTATAGATCAGTAGGAGTAGTTTGAACTGAAAATGGAAATGAATAGGGAGCTAGTGAAGTGACTTGAGAAAGAGGGGTTATATAAGCATATTGAGGCTGGTGGAAGATTAGCAACGCAGCTGAGTTTTGAACAGATTGAAGGGGGAGAGCAATGATTCAGAGGGAGACCAGCAAGGAACAGATTGCAATAGTCTAGACAGAAGGTGACTAAAAAATGGATAAAAGTGTCTTAGTAATGTGTGTAGAAAGGAAGGGACAAATTTTGCCAATGTTATAGAGAAAGAAGCAACAGGTTTTAGCTATCTGATGCAGGGGCAGCTCTATAATGAGGCTGAGTGAGGTGGTAGCCTCAGGCGGCAACGTTTTGGGGGCGGCAAAAATTGCCCCCAAAAAGCCCGCCACACTCGGCCTTCAAAAAAAAAAACTGATGAGAGGAGTCACTGCTGCTGCCACTGCCACCACAGCAGCGGAAGAATGAATTGCCCCGCGGCCGCGGCCTCCCCAGCAGAGCCCTCGTATCTCCCTCAGCAATGGCTTTTCAGAGCCGTGAAGGGAGAGTTTCCCTTTCTGGTGGTTCTGTTAAGCCCGCCGGCGCTGATGGGAAACAGGAAATGCCTGTTCCCATCAGGGCTGGCGGGCTTAACAGCATGATCAGAGAATAAAATGGTCAGACGACAAAGGTAGAAAAATAATTTTATTTAATTTTAGGGATTGGACTTTGTGCTATTTTTATATTTTACACAGTATTGGGGAACTGCATCTCTTATTTATCTGATGTTGCACTGCATGTGGATTCGCTTCTTGGGGTTTCAATTTAAATTTTGTCTACATATTTTTATTTTTACTTTAGATTGTGGTTACTTGTTCTGTACTTGGTGAGGGTCGATGTTGTGAGTGTGTGACTGAGGTCAGGTGTTCTGTTAACATGGAGTTTGTACATAAAGATTTATACTGTACTGTAGTAATTTAACTTGTTCAGCTTTTCAAATAGGTGTATGGATGTTCCAGGGCCTACTGTAGTATTTACAGTGACATTTTTTTTGGATGGGCTCCTTATGTGAGTTTTGGAAGTTTGTGCTGATATGGTATGGTATGGTAGGTTTGCTCTTTGTTGTAGGGTTTTGTATTAGTTCACAATATGCCTGGTACTGGAGAATAGTGGTTGTTGTTGGTGTTGTTGTTAGTGAAATGATCAGAATCAGATTTTTTTTTTAAATATTGAGTTCTGTGGGTGAATGTCCTGGTTCTACTCTGCACATACTGTGGATGCAAAATATATGTTGAAAAAGAAAAAACAAGAACCATAACACAGTTTATAACAACAAAATAAAAATGAGTTATAATTTAGTTTTATAAACTGTGCTCTTGGTTCTTGCTGTCTTTTAGTTCCTTGGTGTGTAAACGGGACTGTACCTAGACCTGTGCAAGCAGTGCAGCCGCACAGGGCAGAAAGGCTTGGGGGGCGCATTTCGGCTGTCTGCTGTTGCCCTGCCGCCGCTGGCAGGACAATAGCAGGCAGCCGAAATGCGCTCCCCAAGCCTTTTCACAGCACTTTAAGCAGGTCTGGTCCCTCCCTCCTCTGACGCGAGGTCAGAGTAGGGAATGACAGATCTGCTTAAAGTGCCGGTGCCTTTTAGATCTGGCGCATGCCCCTCCTCCTCCCCATACCTCTATCCAGCGCTGCCTGCTCTTTCCCTGCTGCCAGCACCGTCATGAAAAAAATAGAGGGCGGCAGCAGCAGGGAAAGAGCAGGCAGGGCTGGACGGAGGTATGGGGGAAGAGGGGGGTGTGCGCCCGAGCTGCAAGTTGCACAGTGTGAGATTGCAGCTCGATATGGCCCTGTGTGCAAACATCTTGCATGTCCTCCATATAATCTAATTGGCCTTTTGGTTTGCTTCAGTCTCTGGGGGGAGGGGGGCACCATTTCATACTTCGCCTCAGGCAGCAGATTGCCTTGAGCCGCCCTTGATCTGATGGATGTGTGCAGACAAAGAGAGAGTAGAGTCAAAGATGACCCCAAGGTTGCGAGTTGAGGAAACAGGGAAGAGTGTAGTATTATCCACAGAAATGGAGAAGGGAGGAAAGGGGGAGGTGAGTTTACAGGGAAGATAAGCAGGGCCAGCACGTCCATTGAGCAAGAATGTTGTTTGCACAGGGCCCCGCGTTTCAGGGGGCCCCGCGCAAACAACATTCTGCATCGCCCAGATAAATTTAAAAAAAAAAAACATTGGCTGCTGTGCTGCCACTGCTGCCGTGGCAGCGGCAGAATCAAGTGTCCTGCGGGGCCCCCCCTGCCTGGCAGAGTCCTCCCTGAGTTAGCCCCCTCAGCGCTGGCTTTCAGAACCGCGAAGGGAGAGTTTCTCTCTCGTGGCTCTGCTAAGCCCGCCGGCGCTGATGCGAAACAGGAAATGCCTGTTTCCCATCAGCACTGGCGGGCTTAGCAGAGCCGCAAGAGAAAAACTCTCCCTTTGCAGCTCTGAAAAGCCCGCTCTGAGAGAGCTGACTCAGGGAGGGCTCTGCCAGGCGGGGGGGTGGGGGGCTCCGCGGGACACTTGATTCTGCCACTGCCACGGTGGCAGCGGCAGCAGCAGCAGCCAGTATTTTTTTTTTAATTTACTTGTGCTATGGGGGGGGACGGGGGTTAGGACTGGTAATGGGCTATGGGCTGTTGGCTGATGGGGGGTTAGGACTGGAGGTGGGCTGATGGGGGTGGTTAGGACTGGTAATGGGTTGTGGGGGGCTAGGACTGGAAATGGGCTGATGGGTGGAGGTTAGGACTGGAGGTGGGCTGATGGAGATGGTTAGGACTGGTAATGGGCTAAGGGGGGCTAATACTGGAAATGGGCTGATGGGGGGGTTAGGACTGGAAGTGTGCTGATGGGTTAGGACTGGTAATGGGCTATGGGGGGGGGTTAGGACTGGTAATGGGCTGGGGGGGGTTGCTAGGACTGGAAATGGGCTGAGTGGAATGGTGAGCTTGAACTGCAAATAGCTGATGAGGAGGGGGGCTTGGAATGGAAATGGGCTGAGTGATGGAGCTAGGACAGGAAATGGGCCGTTGGGGGGTGCTAAGATTGGAAATGGGCTGTGGTGGGGGCTTGGATTGAAATGGACTCATGGAGGGGCTAGAACTGGAAGTAGGCTCATGGTGGGCTTGGATTGGAAATGGGCTGAGTGGAGAGGAGCTATGAGTTGACATGGGCTGATGGTGGGGCTAGGAAAGGACTAGAAATGGGCTGATGGGGGTCTGGGATTGGAAATGAGCTGATGGAGGGACTCGGATAGGACTGGAAATGGATGGGGGAGCTAGGACTGGAAATGGGCTGATGGTGGGGCTAGGATAGGATTGGAAATGGGCTGATGGGGGGGCTAGGACTGGAAATGGGCTGATGCGGGGATTAGAAGAGAGTGGATGCTGGGTGGGGCTGGAACTAGAAGGGAGCTGATGTTGGGGGAGGATTAGAATGGGATGGAGCTGGGAGAGTGAAATGGAGAAGGGGAAATATTTTGTGTGGGAGGGAAGAAAAATCTACAATTGGCCGGGTATTGGGAGAGTAAGTGGGGATTGAGGATGGAGGGGTAAAATTTGAGTGGATGAAATTGGAATGAGGAAAGAGCAAAAGGAGAAAGATTAGTATGTTAAAGCAGATGTAGAGAGAGAATGGAAAAAAACTAGAAAAGAGAAGAAAGGACAAATGGACAGCAGACGATGGAGAGTTAGCAGAAGACACAAAGAAACCAGAAGAAAGTGGCTGGAGCAATTGCAACTGAAAAAAAATGCACAAAAGGTAGAAAAATATCTCTTTATTTTTAATTTATTAACTGGAATATGTCAGCTCTGGGAAATGTGCATCATTAACGTCTGTGCTTTGTTTAGTATAAGAGGAAATTAATTTATAGTTTTATTTCTACAGTGTTGTTGTATATTCCAAGTTTGGCTTTTGGGGTTCCCAGTTTAATTATTGTCTTCCTGTTTCTAAATTGTGATTCCTTGTTTGGTGATGGTCTATGTTCTGCATGTGTAATTGAGCTGAGGTATTCTGTTTATGTAATTCCTATTTGACATTGCCACTTGTTCTCTTTCCCCAGTAGGTCATGTATTGTTATTCTCTGAAATGTATTGGTTTAATATTTGCAGTGTTGCCTTTTGATAGGTAGGGTATGGTGCTTTGTGAGTCCTGGTAGTGCTGTTAGGATACGGCGGATTTGCTATGGGTTCTAAATGGGCGGTGTTTGTAGTAGTTCCTAATGTGTCTGGCAGTTGGCACTGGATTATAGTAATGTAGAAATCTTTTAGTCTTTCTTTATCCATACACTCATGAAGAGGCATGTATACTAAAAGTTAGTGCAAATTATGCAAATATTTATGCAAATGAGGCCCTGCACCGAGTCTCCGCACATGGCCCCACACCCCCCTTGGGCCGCCCCTGACGATAAGGAGCTCAGTTTTGGCCATGTTCAGTTTCAGACAGCAGTGAGACATCCAGGCAGCAATGTCAGATAAGTAGGCAGAGATCTGGGCCTGAATTCCTCGAGAGATTTCAGGCACAGAAAGGTAGATCTGAGAGCCATCAGCTTAAAGAAATCCATGGGAGGAAATAAGTGCACCAAGGCACTGAGTGTAAAGAGAGAAAAGGAGAGGTCCCAAGACAGAGCCCTGAGGTACACTGACTGAGAGCGGGACAGTAGAGGAGGATCCACCAGAACATACACTAAAAGTGTGATGGGAGAGATAAGAAGAAAACCAGGAAAAAACAGAGCTCCTAAATCCAAGCGAGGAAAGGGCATCGAGGAGAAGGTGGTGATCGACAGTGTCAAAGGCAGCAAAAAAGTCAAGAAGGATGAAAACCAAGTATAGGCCTTTGGATTTGGTGAGGAATAAGTTGCTGGAGACTTTGGTAAGAGCCATTTCTGTGGAATGTAGATAATGAAAGTCAGATTTCAGTAAGTCCAGAAGATCTTGAGGGGAAAAAAAGTCAAGACAGCAGTGGTGAACTGTTCATTCAAGTAGTTTTGAAGCAAAGGGGAGGAGAGAGATAGGTCGATAACTGGAAGGATAGGTAGGATCTAGTGAAGGCTTTCAGATAAGAGGTGTAAACAGAGGTGGGATGCAGCCGGTTTGCAGCAGTTCATGCGAACCTGTTTCTAAAATGTCCTGAGTTCGCCGAACTGGCCATTTTGCACCATGTGGCTAATTTGCATATTGGCCCAAACAGTATTTTGATGGCTTCGAGGGTGATTGCGACAATGGGAAAAGCCACCGATGCCATCAAAATATTATCGAGGGCTGGTACCTCAACAAATAGTGAACCTATGGTGGCCCAGTGGCCCAATCCCCCTACCTGACAATGCTTTGATGGCATAGGGGGCAATCCAGGCATTGGGAAAAGCCCACACTACCATAAAAATACTGTTGGGGGCCAGTGCCCCAAAATATAGTGAATCCCTGATATTCCATAACCCCCCCCCCCCCCCCGCCACACCTACATTAAAAAAAATAGACCTAGTAGCCTAGAGGACTCCTGAACCCCCCACATCAGTAACAAAAAAAAATAGACTTGATGGTCTAGAGGACCCCTGAATCCCCCACTCCCCTCAAGGCTAACAAAAAATATAGGCCTAGTGGCTCCAGAACCATCCCCCCCTGTGTACCTTTTGAAATGAATGGGAGCGCTGCCTATGCACCAACACTCTTGGCCCGCCATCTTGAAAAATGGTGGTGCCAGGCCCTGCACATTGCACCATGGCAGTCTGACCTTGCCCGATGCATCCTAGGGTGCACTGCGCAGGGCCAGGAACCCCCATTTTTCAAGATGGTGGGCTGAGAGCAGGGGTGCATAGGAAGTGCTCTTGCTCATTTTGAGTGGTTTGGGAACCACTAGGCCTATTTCTTTTGTTAGGAGGGGGATAGAGAGTTCAGGGGGTCTCTAGGCCACCAGGTCTATTTTTTCCGTTAGGTGGGAGAGGGGTATGGGGTTCAGGGGTCCTCAAGGCCACCAGGTCTATTTCTTTTGTCAGTGGGGAGGGGATGGGGAGTTCAGGGAGCCTTTTGGCCACCAGGTCTATTTTGTTTTGTTAGTCGGGAGGTGAGTTCAGGGGGCCTGTTTTCCTTTTAATGTAGGTGGGATGGGGAGGTTCTGGGCCACTGGGCCACCAGGGATTCACTATTTGTCAGGGCACCAGCCCCTGACAGTATTTTGATGGCATCGGATGCTTTTCCCAATGCCTGGATCACCCCCGATGCCATCAAAATATTGTCGGGTGGGGGGATCGGGGTGCTGCAACCTGCTCGTACCAATCGAGCATATGATGATACAGAAGCGGTTCCTAAGATTTTTGAATCCCACAACTGGGTGTAAGAACAGCATGTTTGATGGCCACAGGAACCACAAAAGGCACCAGCCAAGTCTGCTGGGCCTAGTAGCAGCCCTAGGCCTAGAAAGTCAAAGGTGCCAAAGGCTAAAACCCCTACCCCTTCAGATGACAGTTAATGACTAACTGGTTTTGGTTCAGTTCCACAGGTCACTGTCTCACAGGTACAGCCAGCTCAGACTTCAAGACAGGTCAGAGAGGCCACGTCCTTAAGACAGAGTGGCATTTCTCCAGTGGATGACAGGTTGCCAACCTTTGACTCCATCAGGAAGCACAAGTACTTTCTGGGTAAACTCAATCCAAAAGGACAGATGTATACTATTCCTCTTATAATACAACTGGTGTTTTCCTATGAGGGCCTAATAGATTCAGCCTCTGAAGTTACTCTGATTACTGTGAGTCTTTTTAACAGGCTCACTGCTTCCTTGGAGGGGCAGGATACCCTATGTATAACACCACTGAGGGGTCACTCGTAACTTATGGTGAACAAACCACAGAGACAATAGGCGAAGTCTGACTTATCCTCCAAATTGGAAAGTTACAAGTGAAACATCCTGTGATAATTACTAAGTTCCCTGGAGATGAACTTTTGATTGGTAATGAGCTCCTAAAATGGCTGCACCCCATACTGGACTATGTCCAAGAGGTGATCTGGACACAGGTCACCAATCCTATACCTTAAGCCAGAGTGAAATGTGACAAAAGGGTCAGTGGTTCTTGTTCCATGGAATGAAAGGACACTGCTATCAGGATTAACTTCTAGAGAGCAGTGGAACCCCAAATCCTAGAGCTCAAGTATGAAGGGGCTAGGAATGAGGGTCAGAGAAATGGTGAGGTAATCACCATTGAAAAGGGCTCAATAGATAACATTGTCCTTGATACTGTCTGCAGATATTCCTGAAAGGTTCTACAGTCCAGAAGGACCAAGCCCTGGAGACCCTTTATGCTACCAAGGTAAGCACCCCTCTGGCTTCTAACCCCTGTCAAGGCCACCGTAGGAAACTAGCAGCAATCTCCTTGGATAAGAGAGGCCTGTTCATTCATGCATGGGTGGGCATACCTCATAAGGAAAGAGTCTATTTGTTACCGCACTCACTCACTCATCAGTAAAACCTTTTACCGTCGCCTTAATCACCAGGCTACCCTTAATTGGGTTAGGAGAACCTTGACCTCCTTCCAAGTGCCTGGTGAGGGCCCCAAGAGATGGATAGGAGTCTGCAATTTTCCCTTGCAAGTTGGGGTAAATCCCTCAAACACACCTTTCCTATCATGAGAGGCCTTGAAGTGCCCCTCTTCATAGGCTCAGATTGCCTTCTTAGACTCGGAGCTTATGTGGATTTGGTGAATAACCTCCTCTGGAGTAGGATGGAGGGTGAGCCAGTGGAGTGGCCTGGCGCCCATCCATCATTGAGGGCTGGACAGACCATCCCTCAGGTTTGCAAAGTGGTGAGTGCAGAGGATGTCCAAATACTAGGGAAGGGACAGGATTGTCTTCTCAAGATCCAGGTAACCAGGGGACAAACAGTTTCAGACCCCCAGTCTTCTTCAGCCCTAACTACCGTTTTGAGGAGTTGGGTCTTATTACTGGCCCCGTCCCCTGCATGGAAGCCACAGCACCAACATCACATCTGTTGGTCACCAAAGCTGGCCCAGAACCTGTTAGCATTGCTAAAGGGGAACCCTTGGGATACTTGGTAGGAGAATCATTCCCCAGCATAGCGCTGACTCTCCAGATTATTGGGAAGGCCCCAGATTCTTGGAATCTCTGTGAAGGAGGGGAGGCCCCTGAGTGTATAAGAACCTCACCTTGGGGCCTCCTGACCCTACAATTTACCTGGCCTCATAGTGCTGCATCCACCCAGGTGCACCTAGAACAGGACCATTTGATCTTGTCAAGAAAACTTGAGTCCCACAGTTCATACACCAACCAGGGGGAGGAGCCCCAAGTAGTCCAAGCTTTCAAAGCCCTCTATCTCCAAGAGGAGATAGTGGAAAAGGTCGAGATTCCCTCAAATCAACCCTTTCCAAGGTTTGAGGGGATGGTTAAGGAAAAGCTTGCTGAGGCAAATGTCTGTTCTGATGAGCCAGAAAAGACTCAGATTAGGGAGCTGCTATATCAGTACAAGGACCTTTTGGCCACTAACACCTATGACTGTGGTCTTACGGAACTACATGACACCCGCATACCTACTGATCCAAACAGTAAGCCTGTTTTTGTGCAGCAGTATAAAATTCCCCTGGCCTCATATGAATCAGTCTAGGAAATCATCAATTCCCTGGAAAGGAAAAGTATTATATGCCAGTGTAACATCACATACAATGCACCATTGTGGCCTGTCCTTAAGAAAGATTTAAGCTGGTGCTTAGCCCTGGACTACCGCCAGTTTAACAAGAAAGTTCCCCTGTCCAGATGGCCCATTGCTCATCTGGAACAGAATCTCGCCACCATCAAAGGTGTGAAATACTTCACCAGCCTGGACCTCGCCTCAGGATTTTGGACTGTTCCTGTCCATCCTGAGGACCAACATAAGCTGGCCTTCACCTTTGGTAGGAGGCAGTACACCTGGAATTGGACACCCTTTGGGTATCTAGACGCACCAGCAGACTTCAATATTTTTCAATATTTTTCTGATACTGAGGCTAGGGGCACCCTTGTGTATGTAGATGATATCTTGGTGAAGAACACCACTTTTTCTGATCATTTAAAGGAGATTGAGCATGTTTCTGCAACAATTAAAGGCTGCAGGAACAAAGTTATCCTTGACAAAGGGTCAGTGGTGCCGAAAATCTCTCAGTTACCTAGGATATGAAGTTTCTGCTGATGGATTGTGGCTACAAAAGAAAAGAATCGTGATCTTGCAACAACTTAAAAGCCCAACCAATGTAAGAGAGCTTCTCTAATTTTTGGGCATTTGTAATTATTCCTGCCAGTTTGTGGACCAGTATGCAGAGTTTTCTAGGCTTCTAGTCAAACTCCTCAAAAAGGATGAACCTTGGGCATGGGGACCCGAACAAGAGAGCACCCTAGTGGAGCTGAAAGTTGCCCTGAGTCAAGCGGCCTGCCTCGCTTACCCAGAAAGTGGCAAGGAATTCTTGGTGGAACTAGGTTTCACCAACCATTCTATGAGTGCTGTCTTGTATCAAACACATGACACTGACAGGAAAGTTATTGTGTATGCCAACAAGGCTTTGACAGAAATACTCAGACTGTGAAAAATCCTTGTTGTTCACTGTCTGGGCCCTCCTGCACTTCCGTAGTTACATCCAAGGTGAGAGGTTAGTGGTGGAAACCCATCACCAGCACATCAGTTTTCTAGGCAGTGATCGGATAAAACCTGGATACGTTCCTATTGTAACAGTCACATCATCTCCTGGACTTTAGCCTTGCAGGGATGGCCCCTGGAGGTGAGATATGCTCAGAACCACAGAAATGATGCCGCACAAGGCCTGGCAGAGCTGCATAACTGCACCACCAGTGTGCCATTGGTAGACAATCCGGAAGCCAGGAAGGAGTCAAGTGCACCTGAGCCAAGTTGTCATCATTTTTTATGATGAGAACATTTGCAGGAACTTCCCCAAGGTATATGTGGACGGTTGTGCTTACAGTCGAGATACTGACCATGTACTGGTTGCAGATATAGGAGTGGTTAGGAACAGAACCACCCTTGTGGACCCTTAAAGTATTGCTTGGGGTCCAAAACAAATCAATATGCTGAGTTAGCTGCAGCCCTGGCTGCTCTCCAAGCAGCTGCCCAAAGGGGGGTCCACACACTAACAATTTGCACTGACTCCGATTATGCCTGACGCAATTTTGTTTCACATCTCCCTATTTGGAAAACCAACAATATGCTAAATTCCAAAAGGAGACACGTCCAACACAAGGAACTAATCCTGGCCTTAGACAGAGTGGCAAATGAAAATGATGTGATGGTCTACTGGAAGAAGATGAAAGGCCATGCCTGTGTTAACAATCCTGACAAGGTTGGGAACAATCTAGCTGACCAGCTTGCCAAGGAAGTTGCCATTTCTGGAGACCTTTGGCAATTGTAGGTTTCTTTGGACAACCTGACCGGGTCTGTCAAAGCAGTCACCTGACAACAAGCTCAACAGCTAGCCACCCCACCAGTGGTACAGTGGTGTGGTGAGATCGCCGATATCGACCTAGTGTAGGCCCCAAAACAGGATCCTATCTTTGGACATTTCTACTCCTTTCTTCAGAACCCCCAAGAGCATCCATTAACCTGGAAGACTGCCAGGATAATGAGGAAATGAGAATGCTCTATATCTTCAAGGATATGTTCCATCTCCAGAAGGACCTGTTAACTCGCATGAATAAACATGGTATTGTGTAGTGGGTGGTACCTCAGGACTTTCATGTGTGTTTGCTGCACTAGTCAAGTGCCTGTGTGTATATGTGTTTGTGTGTGTGTGTCGGGGCTGGGCTGCCTCTGTGTGTATGTTGATGTGGTATGGAATAGAGTACTTGTGTGCCTTCAGTGAGGGGGGTGCTGAACCTCTTAACTTATATTCATTACCCTTTTCTCCCTTCTCTTTGATCTTCAACCTCTTGTACTCTTTCACCCCTCCCTGCAGAATCTCTCCTGCTGCCTCCCCCACTCTGTTCCCTTACCAGCATCTGTCCTTTTCTTTCTCCCTCTTCCATTCTCACCCCTTGCCCTCCATTCCCCCGCCCCCCAGCTTTATTTCCCCAAATAACTGCCTCTTTAAATTTTCCCTACTTCCTGTGCATCTCTGGCCGCAGCTCGTAGAGCATTCTTGCCAATCGCAGCTCTCTCTTCTCTTTGGGCTATGAGACAGGCTGCTCCCACAGGCACTTGCAGCAGTGCCTCTCTCCTTTCTTCAGCCTGCAGGAGCAGCACTACTGGCCGTGTTCAGTGGCCTTTCTCTCCTCTTTGGCCCGCAGGCAGGCTGCTTTCATGGGCCCATGCAGCATTGTCTCCTCTCTTCAGCTTGTAGAAGCTGTCTGTCCCGTGGGTACACAAAACTGCTCCAACTTTGGCACCCCTTAACACTGGCACTCCCCCTGCCATGCTTATCTGACTTACCAGGTAGTGCAGGTCCTGCCCATTACCACCAACCTCCTGCTGGGCCCATGCTTCAAAATTTAAACCGTGCAGCAGTAGGCCTTACAACACCTACATTCACTCTAGATTGGCTATGTCCTGTCTCCTCTGACACTTCCTGTCAGAGTGGATGAGACACAACTGATCTAGAGTACATGCTGGTGCTGCAAGGCAGGCTGAGGTCAGGCCCCTTCAGAGCCCCAAGGGCCCTGGGTCATGCATGCCCCTCGCTCCCCACTCTCATCACGCCTGTACTTGCACATGCTTTATTATATTAATGGCACAGTGGCTTGTGTGTGAGAAAAAGAAAAAGCTTAATTAATCATATCCACTGGAAACATGTTGATTTGATAAAGAGGAGAATATGTTAGAAATTGATCACATGCAGGAAAGTCAGTAAGGAAAGGAGATGCATGGGAAAGCATAAATTTGGAAACTGAAGTGTTTAATCCTAGTTTTCAAACTGAAAAGCCCTTCTGAGGCCTGACAGACGCCGCTCTTCTCCGTGGAGTTAGTAGGTTTGCTGCACGGCTCATTATTTTCCTTCTTTTTTTGACACTGAGAAACTGAGCACCGGAAGACACTGGAAAACAACATGCCATGAGGCAGGCAGGCTATATCAGAATCAGCCACTGACATATGCCGGCACCCTACAGAGCCTTTCAAATAAAATGCACCAGCTCTGAGATTTCTCAAAACTAGAATTTAAGGAAAAATTGTCAAGAGGAAATAAGGTATATATACCAAGACGGCTTGAACACTAACTAATGCCAAGCCTGCTAAAACAACTTCCATTTCACAAGAAAAAATAATTCTTAGCAAAATAAGCAGTTTTGCCCAAATGGCATCAAACGCAGTCATTTCAAGGCCACTGCCCATCTAGCTTATGATCAGCCACTTAGGGTGTTCAATAAATGTTTATGGGCGCTGTTTGCTTACTAAACTGTTGCTGCAGTACTTTTACCTGCATCGCCCTATCTACAATACAATCTAAGCATAGTTTTAATATTGCTTCTGTGTCAACTGAAGGTCAAACTCGTGGGGAAGTCGCCAGCAGTTGACACAGGAGCTTGGCATTTACCATGCATTAATTTTAGCAATTAGCATGCGGTAACTGGAAAATCTTCAGTAAATAGGGTCCTAGGTGGTATGTGTGGGCTGTGTTACTTGCATGGGGCTGCAGGCTAATTGCAGGGTGTGGAGACATCTGTCCTCTTCCCATTACGGCACTTCAATGCAGCAAACCAATTCTGGGAGCAACTAATGCCACACATTGAGATGGTGTTAGTTGCACCCATGCTACTTGCACTGAGGCAGGTAGGATGGGTTACAAACACCCATGTTAGTTGTGCCACAGCGGAAATGCCCCAGTCACCTCCCCAATGCGTGCCAGTACAATAGCATGGAAATTTTGCCATGGGGCCCCGTGCTACTTTTATATGGCATGTCAAAACCATGCACTAACCCCACACTGCCTTTTGGTAAATATTCCACTATGGTGGTCATTCTGATTGCTGAATAGCAGGGATGGATGGCCGACTTGGACGTTTAACCCACGTTCAGGCCCAGGACACTATTCTGGTCCCAGCACTCCCTGCACATACAGAGCATTTATGCTGGATGGGGGTAGGAGGGGGTGGGACCACTGTTCCCTCTAAGCTGTGCGCGTGTGCGCGCGCACACACCTCGCCGAGCGAGTGCACACACTTTACAACAGATCGCACAAAAATTTTGGTTCTGATTCTGATAGAAAACAACACCGATGTCTTAAAATTTAAAAGTTGTTGTGTATTTACGGTTTTCAGATGTTCTACAATATTTTCTAGTGCAATCAATGTGGTGTACATACTGTATTCTGACATGTAGTCAAATTTTAAAGTATATAACTCCGAGTGTCGTTATGTAGCGCACAAAAATTTAACCTTCCTTCAAAAGCTGCACAGCTGATATTTTATGCGCACACAGCCTACAGAAAATTAGAGGGAACATTGGGTGGGACAGAGGCAGACTAGGGGCAGGGCAACATGCCAGGAGGTACAGAGCCATTCAGGTATGGACTCTATATGTCCCCTGGTGGTGGAGTAAGCTCCAGGGGTTCCCACTGCATGGCGCTGTACACTGCTGCATGCCATTCTGCTGACCATGTTGTGCCCCTGCAGCTGCAATCCGACCCATGGGGGCCTCTGGTGCTAGCAGGACATTGTCTGCAGGGGCAGACATAGGTAATGGCATTCCTATCCATCAGATAGATGGCTCATTGTCATGGTGCCAGAACGCCATGGCCCCTGCGCCACAGCCGTGGTGTTCTGGTCTCTCAATGGGCAGCTCCCCATATGCTGGTCTCATTGACATACAGGGAGCACCCAGACATCCATTTCCCCAGTTCTGCCATCACAGATACATCCGGGCCCCATGGTGGCAGAATCGGGTCCATTTCCTGCATTTCGCTTTTTGCATGGCCAATGTGACCAGACATGCGGGAACCAGAATGTGCCTCCATGGGTTTTAATATAAACCCTCTTAATTCTAAACAGGAAATTCAATTACAAATGAACTGTAATTCCAATGCATTTTCTTCATGCATATTCATATGCAGGGGAAATTTAGAAGAGGTGTCCAAGTACAATATGGGACAACTAAGCCTCAACATCTGAACAAAAATGCAGGTACATCCAGGTGCAAACACAATTTCATAAATGTGGGCAGGCCTGAAATGAACATCCCCAGAACCATATCACAAACCCCGGATGTCTAGGATAGCTTAATGGTTAGAGTAGTGGGTTAGGAACAAGGTAGCTAGGGTTCAAATCTCACTGCTACTGTTGTTGGTGTTGTGCCAAGTACTGGGGATACTGGAGTTCTTTCTTCTCTACACCCTTTGGATGCCATTCAGCTAAACAAGCACTTTTCAGATGCTTGTTCCTTCCTTGAGCAGATCTACCATGAGGCTGGATGTTTCTGAGATCAGGTGGGGACGCCCAGGTTCCTGGGGATGCCCTAGCCATGCCTTCTCCATGCTCCAGGTCAAACTTGGATGTCCTCATGCTGGGGACATCCCTAGAATCAGTTTTTAAAATGGTTCTAGAGATGTCTCTAAGCCCATTGTCAGAATGAATGAATGGGACTTCCAAAATGACCCCCAACTTGTCTAGAAAAAGTGATCAAATTTACAGACAACATAATATCAATCAAAGATGTTAAAACATAAGCAGGTTGTCAAGAACTGCAAGATGACCATGTGAGACTGGGACAGGGCATCTAAATGTCAGAAGAAAGTTAGGGGCTATTTATTAACCCATGAAGGTATAGTTAGTGCAAAACCACTGCATTAAGTCTCAAGTGTGATCCAGCCCTTTGGGCCACAGAGCATTGATTGCTACCACATGTTAAACGGCATGGATGATAATGCACAATAAAGTTAGATATCCCTACAGAGATGTAGCTAACTACACCATATTATTCACTATGCAATCAGTAAATGTGTGGTAATGACCTCTATATTAACTGCAAGGCACAGCTTCCAGCCATTCTTTGCCCACACCATAACTCCTAAAAACAAATTCTGCATTAGACACATAATGTGGCAATTAGAGTGTGCTACCAGTTAGCCCACTTTGTTAACTCTTAACATATCTTCACCCTCACCATTACCACATGTTAAAAGTTGCTTTAAACACCTAATACAGCTTGGTAAATAGGCTCCTCAGTGTGGCCAAGTACAAAATGTTACAAGTAAGAACATGTTTACCAAAATGTCTAGGTGAGCACGTGTTAAGTCATTCTTGGGTTTTGGGGGGAGGGCTGAGTCCAGAGAGAGATGTTTTTTTTTTCTTTTATCTTGGTTTTTATTAATTCCTAATGATTTTATGTTTGTTTGTTTGTTTGTTTATTTTTTTATTCTTTGTTTTTCTTTTCTCTCAGTCTCTTGTCTATTTCTGTTATTAATGGATTTGTTTTCTTGTTTCTGATTATTTTCTGTAAACTGCTTTGATATATACTCTTGGAAGGTGGTATAAAAGTCAATAAACACAAACAAAAACATTTTTTAGCATGAGGGCAGGGCCATACCTGCACTAGCTGATGGGGTGTGCCCAGCATGTCCACAATGCTAAGCCATTTGCCCCAGTGATAAGTCAATTGCCACGATTAATGGTGACTCTTGAGGTGGTGTTAAGTGCACTCATGCTGTTAGGGATGTGCTTTCATTGTGAAACAGAAGCAGCAATAAAGCACTTTACTTGCCAATATGGCATACTTGCACAATAGCATTCACTGTACATGAGTGCATCCTATTGAAAGGACACCAAACAAATTTTTTTGGCCTGTGCATCCTTACTAACAGCAACATTGCCAGTCAGCACACAAGACACCAGTGCTAACTTCAATGTGTATCTTTCACTCCTGAACCTCCCAGTCTCCACCTCAACCTGTGCTAAGCAGCTAACACGGGATTTTTATTACAGCTGCATTTTCAGCATGCAGTAACAGTTACCACACCATGCTGCAAACCCCAAGGCAAATTACATTCAGGTGCAGACATTATTTTCCTGTCCCCAGAAGGTTTACCAACTAAGTTTGTACCTGAGGGTTAAGTGACTTGCCCAAGGCCACAAGGAGTGTCAGTGAGATTTGAACGCTGGTCTTTCTGGGTCCAGGCTGTTGCACTAACCACTAGGCTACTCCTCAATGCCATTGGACCATTATCACACTTTAGTAAATATGCCCCATAGTGCAAAAACAATCCCAACTATAGGTACACAATGGTGGAACTGTTTCATATCAGCAAAAAACAGCAACAAGAAAAAAGGTGACACTCTGCAGACTAAACTGGATGAACAACAGGAATGGAGATGGGCCAGAGACCACACAAACACAAAAGGATGGAGTACTGAGATTCTAGTTTATGGAAAATGGCCGAACATGGCTAACATCCTGATAGGGTAGCGTATTACACAGTGGAAAGGCATAGCAATCTGGATCCCCTGATGCAGACAGTTACTAAAACACAGCCATTATGTTGGGTCATTTTTTAAACAGGAGGAGGGGTCACAGTGAATTCAACACACACTATAGGAGCCTTTAACTAAAACATGCTGTTCAGTTAAATTGTGCTTTAGCATGCAGTACTCATGAACACGGAGGACATGGTACCCATGACTTTATGGGCATGACAGATATTGCATACTGAAATGTGTGTCAAATGTCCATCACATGAGAAGGCAGGGAATGGGCAAGCTAGGGGTGGAGTGTGGTCATGGAGACATATTGTATTTAGCTGAAGAGTACATATTGTGTGTTCACTAACAAATGTGGCAGTTAGTGTGGGTGCATTTAATGATTCTTTTGCGGGTGGTGCTAGGTCTACCTGTGTTAATTGCAAATGCTGCTTCTGCATGTTAGTGTAGAGCTCTGTACGCTAACTATGCGGGAATGTGACCGTCATGCCCAGATACTTGAGGTATAGCTATTGCACTTGCTGCAATATGTGGTAAATGCAGACCCCTCCCTCGCCCCCGCTGGTGCTTTAACAAAAGAGCCCGTATGTGATCTGCCTCTTAAAGTGGAGGAGTGGCCTAGTGGTTAGAGCAGCAGCCTAAAGCCAGAAAGACAACTTGCACTCCTTGCCATTTAACCCTCAATTGCCTCAGGTACAAACTTAGTTTGTGAGCCCTTTGGGGACAAAGAAATGCAAACTGTGCCTGAATGTAAGCCGCCTTGATATTCTCTTGGAAAGGCGTGAGCTAAATACAAATAAATAAAGTATATTATAACTAGTGCATAAATTAACGTGCCTTAACATATCTTTAATACTTGTGCTCGATAACACAGGTACACTAAAAAATTTTTTTTTTAAACTGCCTCTAATGTTTCGATTGATTTTTACGTTTTTTGGTGCGCTGAATCCAAATCTGGTAACCAATTTGCTCCATCACGTACATAATTTTTGCTACATTGGGTTAGCAGTTTGAGGTGAACGTTTCAGATTGAGTGCGATCGAGATAAAAGTTTCTTGGATGAATTCTTTATACTAATTGTTTAGTAGTTATTCAAATAAGAATAAAGAAAATTGTAACAAGGCAGCACATAAGAATAGAGTAATGTCAACAAAACACACTGTGATGGTAGCAAAATTGTCTGCACTTAAAACAGCCACATACATGTGCACAAACATTGAGCATATAAGAGCGAGGTTAGACACAAAGCAAAGCAAAGAAATGTGCAAAAAATGTTGTACAGGTATGTATGTAAGAATAGAAAACGCAAACCGCACCATTGCAATACATGAAGACAAACACCCGATGGTGTGAAAATAAAATTCTAATAAATGAGATCCGACACTGTGGTAATAACTAGCAAATTTTATTTCAAAGTTTAGTAAAAACACGATATTTGTCAACACAGTTTAGATTTTAAAGTCATTCTTGGGTCAATCAATCTCCTGGTGGGACCGTTTCTTCTTCCCCCGAATGCTTCTCTTGGTGCGCTGCTTGGCGTATTTTTCATCTGGGGTTTCCCGCAGCAGCAACCAGCAGAAATCAGCCATCATAGTAGTGTTCCATCTTCCTTGGTACCTTCTCTCTGCGTCCTTGATGTCATGGTGAAACCTTTCACCTTGTTCTTCACTGTACGCCCCCAAGTTTTCGGGAAAGTAGTTCACATGGGAGTGCAAGAAATGGACTTTCAGGCTCATGTTACAGCCTTGTTTTTTGAAGGCATTGAGCATCCTGGCAACAATATCCTTATAGTTCTCATCCCGCCTGTTCCCCAAGAATTTGAGAACAACATCCTTGAAGGAATCCCAGGCTTCTTTTTCCTTCTCAGACATCGTTTCAGCGAATGCTCCATCTGAAATGAGTTTCCTTATATCAGGGCCAACAAACACTCCTTCCTTTAGCTTTGTTTCAGAAAGTCGGGGGAACTTTGAGCAAAGGTACCGAAAGCACTCACCATCTTTTGGAAGGGACTTGATGAATTGCTTAATGAGACCCAACTTAATGTGGAGAGGTGGTAATAGAATTTTATCACGAGGTACCAAGCTCTCATGAAGAACATTTTTCTCACCGGGTCTCAAATACTCCCGAATTGGCCAGTCTTTCTTCCCCCAGTGTAGGTCGCGGGCCCGGCTATCCCACAAGCAAAGGAAGCAGGGATATTTGGTGAAACCGGATTGCTGCCCTAATAGCATGGATAGAATTTTAAAGTCTCCACAAATCATCCACTTATGCTCATCATAACGAATCTTCTGAAGAATCAGGGCCAAATTCTCGTATTTTTCTTGGAGAATAACAGAGTGAGCAATAGGAACTGAAGCGAATGTGTTGCCATTATGAAGAAGAACACCTTTTATGCTGTCTTTTGACGAATCAATGAACAGCCGCCATTCTGCAGGATCATACTTGAGTTTAAACTTTTCCATCACTCCGTATATATCGTTGCAAAATACCAAATCTTCCTCTTTGCTGAAATACTTCAAAAATTGTGTCTCGCGGTTGCGGTACCAATAAAAAGTTGTTCCTGGTGACAATAGATTTTTCTGTTTAAGCCGAGAACCTAGCAGTTGGGCAGCATCTTTTGGGAGTCCTAAATCCCGGACTAAATCATTCAATTCAGCTTGAGAGAAAAGTTCAGGTTTCGGATCTGGTTCAGTTTCAAACTCGGAAGTACTGGACTCATCGGGAAAAGCCATCTGATGAGTCTCATCATGATCAGAACCATCCACACAAATATGATCCAAAGATTTTGGTGGTTCAGGCACAGGTACTTCGTTGCTATGAGGCATAGGCCTAATTGCTGAGGGAAGATTGGGGTAACTTATTACGCTCATATTTTTTAAGTTGTATCCCTTCACAATGCAAGAGCAAAAATAGCAGTCACTGCTGTGGTCTCTTTGTTCACGCCACATCATAGGTATTCCGAAACGAAATGCTTGTTTTTTATCTTTCATCCATAAGCGTAGATCTTCCTCACATGTCTTGCACACTTTGTGAGGAGCCCACGGTTTGTCTTGATCGCCTAACTTCAAACCGAAATAGGCGAAATATACTTTTTTAATAAATGCAGAAATGTTCCTCTGCCGCTTTTTCACGGTATATTCCCCACAAATAAAACAAAAAACTGTCCGGAGAGTTGACGCAACCTCTGGCTCTGTGAGCCATCACAAATACACAGCACTGCAAACTACAACTGTAGTGAACCACTTCGGAAGAAAGCTGGATTACGACTGAGCAAACAAAAGGTAATAATGAACTTGCAAGAAACTGAAATTTGACAGGAACGTTCATGTCGCAACCACCGTGTTTGAGCGAGAGCGAACGAGGCGAGGCGAACAGGAAAGAACATGCGCCAGCGCGAGTACTGGATTTAGCCCCCCGCCTCCCAATTGTCCTGTTAATGTATAAAATGAATACAAAACACTCTAAAATATCATGAGGGAGTGTTTCTAGTTAGTTAACCATTACAACCTCTATTTTGGGCCAAGAAAATAAACTGCAGTCGGCTAAAAAGAAATTATGTGAACATTCCTTATATGGGTAAGAAATCTAATTTTGCAAGAAACCGTGATGTGATGGAACATTTTGGCTATTTTTCCTGGATTCAGCACCCCAAAATCTATAGGAATCAGTTGCAAAACTGGAGGCAGTTTTTTGGTAGTGTACCTGTGTAATACAAATGTAATAATGTGGCATTATGACCTTAACCATGGAAACATTAAAAATTAATTGGATTATATTACATTCATGGTTTTATTACTCATTACAGCGGTATTTGCAAAGGCACATTAAATTTACTTCCAATGAGTTTGTATTAATTTATTATTAAACTTGATATGCTGACTTCCTCAAAATCTTCACAAGGTAAATTTATAAATATACAATAACAAACGTACCAAGGCAAATTTATCTTCATCTTTGTAAGTGTAGTTAATTACTAGTGCATGAATCCTGTGAGTGCACTGGCAGTTAACATAGGGGGAGGCATTGTCTAGGATTCCTCTACCCTCAACCTGACCCACCCCCTAGTTTAGCATATTACTAACATCCCTGCCCCAAATCAAGCACTCTGCCCTGGAAATAGGATGCCCTAATTAGCATCCCTTTGGACATGGGGATAGATCAGATCACTTCCTGAGCAGGGAGTTGGAAATTGGTGTACTGCATAGTTTTACAGATGGGGGAGGAGCTCTTTCCTTGTCTGGGTAGGATATGATTGACTAGTAAGGTACAGGAATACCTTTTGGACAAGCTTGGCTTGTGACTCAGGAAAATCAATGTTGTTTTCTTTTTTTATACCAGATCACCTGAATCCTTTGTTAACTGAGCCCACCCATGGGCATAGTTCGACTTCTTCATTTGAGGAGGGGGGGAAGGGTGGGGCAACACATTTGTATATTCATTTGCATGCATTTGCATATTCATTATGATTATCTTTAAAAAACACACTAGGGGGGTCATTCCAAACTGATTAGCGGGGATATATGTCTGGTTTGGATGTACATCCCCCGCTAAATGTTGTTAGCCAATTCTGCCACTTAAGTCCCCCCCCCCCCACGTACAGGACCAATGTGTGGGGAGCTCTGGACGGGGGCAGGAAGGGGCAGAGACAGGGCAAGAGTGGGCGGTGCAGAGGCAGGCCCATGACTCTGAATGTACAGGGCCTAACCAGGTCACAGCCCTGTATGTCCGGCTTGGGAGAGATGACCGGGGAACTTATTCCACCTTGGAGATGGAATAAGTCCCCCCCCCCCCAACATTGGCAGGCAGGGCTGGAGGAACCTCTTAAACAGGTTAGCTGAGGCAGGAGGATTCCCACTGCCCGATTCTGGCTGTGATAGGCCTCTTCAGGGGTCGGATGGCAAGGATAAGCAATTTCAGTGTGTTGCAGGGAATCGGGGCTCTTCCGTTGTCTCCTGGTGCCATGGTGATGGGACGCGGTGGCACGAGGACTCCAGCAGGAGCATGGCGAGGGTTAGCCAGCGTAAGCGCAGCACATCTGAGCCATCTGAATCGGGGCAGATTCAGCCCATCCAAGTGCCCCAATTCTGTTCCCATGGGAACATCTAGCTCCCACAGGTGCAGAATCAAGGCCAAATCAGGGCCATCCAGAGGGAGCAGAGATTCTCATTCTGTGGCTATATAATTAAAACACAGCAAAAAATGTGGCTGTTTAATTACTATATTTAGCCTGGCACTCTAAGATAAATAATACTGACACCTATAAATATATATTTTGCAAGACCCAAAAGAGATGTAAGGTGCTCACATGCCAAGTGACAAAAAGTAAAAGGCAATCACAAAGCAGTTTCTAACACCAAAACAAAATGACTTACAATTTAACAAATTTTATTTTGGTGTTAGAAATTGCACTATGGTTCTCTCTTTTTCTTTTCTGAATATCGATTTTGCGTCCAACAAAATCCATTCTCCAACAGAGCAGAACTGCGGCATTTCACATTAGAACCCAACATATAAGGAAACAATGTGATTCTGGTGTCATCTCATTAACATCCTCCCCAGTAGCAGCAGATTGCGAACTAACACAAAACCCTACAAAAGTCACTGAAGACCTACAAAGCAAATCTACCATACCATAATGATGCTAGCTTCTAAAACTAACATTAACACTATAAGGAGCCTACGCAGAAAAGAGAAGCACTATAAATATTATCCAGATATTGCATTGGATCTTAGAGCAACCTTTCACCTATTCAGAAAACTGAACAAGCCAGATCCTACATAGAAACTTCATGCACGGAAACTGGATGCGCGGAAACCTGGCATAACCTGTTTGCCGTGGAAACCACCTTGATTAAATGATAAGGCGGTATATAAATACCATAAAATAAAATAAATAAATAAATAAAAGGAGAAAAACACCAGAATGGCATTGATAATAGAGGTGTCTGTTCCAAGTGATTATTCTGTGATTCGCGTGGAGAGGCAGATGATCCTGAAGTACCAAGAAATGCAGTCAGACCAAGAAAATGTGGCAGAAAGATACAGAAATATTTCCCATCTTATTGAGAGCCACAGGCTTGATAAAGAAGAATTTCCAACCACATCTTGAGAAACTACCCATACATGTTACAACTTACAAACTCAGGAGGGAGGCTCTCTTTGGCACGATGCAATTCCTATGCCGAGCATTAGCAGTAAATTTGAGAGACCAGGATCATACGCCACATACTCTTTGAGTGAGATTCATGACTGTCATGATATGTGCAAAAATAACCTATTTGGAGAACCTTCCCCGAGAAACTTCATGCTAACAGAACGCATGGTCTCGGTCACACAGGCAGAACACAGTTAGACCCTCATTAAGTATAGAATAAATAATAACAAATTCAAAGTAGAAATTGAATTGAAATCCCAACAAGCTAGGTTCTGCATGCACTGCAACAGAAGAAATAAAAACAGTGATGCATTTCCCCTGTACTGTGCAAAATATAAAGATGGCATATATTAAAATCAAAAACGGACATATTCCAGTCATTAAACTGAAAATAAATTCTTTCCTTTATCGTCTAGCTTTTTTATTTTTCTATTTGCCTTGATCCTGATATCTGGTTTCTGTGTCCTCTTGACTCTTTTCCAGAGACTGCAATCCACCTGCCACTTCTCTCCACTCTCTTCTTCATTTGCTCCGCCTACATCCATATCTGACGTCAATCCTTTTCCACCTGCCACTTCTCTCCACTCTGTCTTCTTCATTTGCTCCACCTACATCCATCTCTGACGTCAATCCTTTTTCCTTTCGGCTTTCTTTCACTTATTTTTCTCTTTATCAATTCAGATTTCATTTCTCTTTCTTATGTTCAGTTCTCAATCTCCCTCTTTTTTATAACTCACTCCATCTCTCTATCCTTCTCCAACCACATATTCCCCAGTTGTTAACTTACTCTTTCTCTCTTTAATCCTCCCTCTGTTCGGCATCAACCCCTTCTTTCCTGACCTCTCTCATCACCGCATCAGTGTCGCTGTTGGATCAGATCCGCCTAAGCTCCCTTGTGTTTCCTGAACATTTCCCCGGGATTATCCTCTTCATAGCTGCTGTGTTGGCTGACCATACTAGATTGTAAGCTCTGCTGAGAAGAGACCATCTGTTATATGTGTCTGGTCAGTGCTGCATATGTCTTGTGGTGCTATACAACTGATCAGTAGTAGTTGTTGTAGTTGTGATAGGCTTTCTGGCTATGGCATCTGAGGACCACTTTTCTGGGTAAAGACATTTCTCACAGCAGCTATATCTGTTCCATTGTGGTGTATGTCAATCTATATACATCAGCTACCTGTGGGGCAACTCTGTCTGCCTTCCATAGCCAGCTTTGTGGCACTGCTCCCCTGATCATAGAAACATAGAAACATGATGACAGAAAAAGACCACAAGGCACATCTAGTCTGTCCTTCCATAACAACAACTACAACAGTCCACTTTTTACCTTTAGAGATCCTCTGTGTTGGTCCCATGCTTTTTTGAATTCAGTTACTGTCCTCATCTCTACCACCTCCACTGGGAGACTATTCCACGGATCCACTACTCTTTCCGTAAAGAAATATTTCCGCATATCACTCCTGAATCTATCTCCCTTCACCCTCAGCCCATGTCCCCTCGTAGCAGAACTTGCTTTCAATCATATCACCTCTATCCCGCCTTTCCTCTAAGGTGTACATATAAAGATCCTTAAGTCGGTCCTCATATGCTTTATAATGAAGCCCATTAATCATTTTAGTAGCAACCCTCTGCACCGACTCCATCCTGTTCACATCCTTTTGAAGGTGCGGTCTCCAGAAATGCACACCATACTCCAAATGAGGTCGCACCAAAGACTTATACAGAGGCATTATCACCTCCTTTTTTCTGCTAGCCATTCCTCTCCATATGCACCCAAGCATCCTTCTAGCTTTTGCCGTCTCCTTTTCTACCTGTTTAGCTACTTTAAGATCATCAGACACAACCACGCCTAGGTCCCGCTCTTCTTTAGTGGACAAAAGTACTTCACCTCCTATACTGTATTGCTCCCTTGGATTGCTGCAGCCCAAATGCATGACCTTACATTTTTTAACATTAAATCCCAGCTGCCAAATTCTAGACCATTCTTCAAGCTTAGCTAGATCCCTCCTCATGTTATCTACACCTTCCTGGGTGTCTACTCTATTGCAGATTTTGGTATCATCCGCAAAGAGGCAAACCTTACCCGACAGCCCTTCCGCTATATCACTAACAAAGATGTTAAAAAGAATCGGACCAAGGACAGATCCCTGCGGCACACCACTGCTAACATCCTTCTCCTCAGAGTGAGCTCCATTTACTTGTACTCTTTGTCGCCTGCCACCGAACCAATTTCTAACCCAAGCAGTAACTTTAGGGTCCATCCCTAGGGTGCTCAGTTTGTTTATAATTCGCCTGTGAGGAACAGTGTCAAAGGCTTTACTGAAATCTAAATACACCACATCTAGAGCTCTCCCTCGGTCCAACTCCCTGGTCACCCAGTCAAAGAAATCGATCAGATTTGTCTGACAAGACCTGCCTCTGGTGAATCCATGCTGCCTCGGATCCTGTAATCCGCCGGACTCCAGAAACCTCACTATTTTCTCTTTCAGCAGCGTTTCCAATAATTTACTCACCACTGAAGTTAAACTAACCGGCCTGTAGTTTTCAACCACATCCTTACTTCCGCTTTTGTGTAAAGGCACCACATGAGCCTCTCTCCAGTCCTTTGGCACCACTCCCGACTCCAATGAGGCATTGAAAAGGTCAGTCAGTGGAGTAGCTAGAACGTCCCCAAGTTCCCTCAGTATTCTAGGGTGTATCCCATCCGGTCCCATCGCTTTGTCTACTTTAAGTTGAGCTAGTTTCTCATGAACACAGTCTTCTGAAAATTGTTCAAGATGTCCCTCGCTTCTGTTCTTATTTGTGGGTGTTTTCTGAGGTCCTGCTCCTGGTTCTTCATCTGTGAACACAGAACAAAAATATTTGTTAAGCAATTCCGCTTTATCCTTATCAGCTTCTACATATTCCCCCCCTGCACCCTTGAGTCTGACAATACCACTTTTGCCCTTCCTCTTCTCACTAATATATCTGAAAAATGTCTTATCCCCCCATTTTATTGCATTGGCTATTTCCTCCTCCTTTTGAATCTTTGCCTTCTTGACTACTTTGCTAGCTTCTCTAAGTTTTTCCAAATACAGATGCCTGTCTTCCTCTCTCTGTGATCTCTTGTATTTCATGAAGGCCTCCCTCTTTTTCTTCACTTTTTCAGCTACTTCCTTTGAAAACCATAGCAGTCTCCTGTTCCTTTTGCCTTTATTTACCATTTTAACAAAAAGGTTGGTTGCCTTTAAAATACCCCCTTTCAGTTTTGCCCACTGTTTTTCTACATCCCCCAGCTGTTCCCATCCCACTAACGACTCCCTGAGGTATTGGCCCATCTTCGCAAAGTTAGTCTTCCTAAAGTCTAAGATCTTCACCTTGGAATGGATTCTAACAGCCCTAGTCCTAATACTGAACCACACCATCTGGTGATCACTGGATGCAAAATGATCTCCCACTACAACATCAGAAACACTTTCACCATTGGTAAGCACCAAGCCCAGTATGGCCCCTTCACGTGTGGGGTCTGTTACCAATTGCCTGAATAGTTCTCCCTGTAGAGAATCCAGGATCTCCTTACTTCTAGATGATACTGCAGCAGGAATGTGCCAATCAACATCTGGCATATTGAAATCTCCTAGCAGTAGCACTTCCCCTTTCCTAGCAATGCTGCGTATGTCTTCAATTAACTCTCTGTCCACCTCTTCCTCTTGTGAGGGAGGTCTGTATATCACACCAATGCAAATAGATTTCTCTTTCCCTCTTTCTAGTTTAACCCACAATGCCTCCTCTCTCCCTTTTAAGCTCTGTAATTCCAAAGCTTTAATAGTAGTTTTTACATATAGTGCCACTCCTCCTCCCCTTCTTCCTACCCTGTCCTTTCTGAATAAAGTATAGCCAGGTATAGTTACATCCAAGTTGTGGTTTTCTGTGAACCATGTTTCTGTAACTGCCACTAAATCCAAGTCAGCCACTCCCACCAAAGCTTCAACTTCAGGGATCTTATTTCCCATGCTACGGGCATTAATACACACTGCTTTCCATATGTTACCCCTGTTACCCATTTCCATAAAGGTATTTAATGTATCACCTACCTGGGGGCTTTCACTTACCTGGGGGCTTTCTTCACCCATCCCCAACGAATCTAGTTTAAAGCCCTCTTCAGTAGATTAGCCAGTCTACTACCAAAGATGCGTTGACCTTTCTTGGACAAATGGATGCCATCTCTGCTCTGCAACCCTTGGAACAGCATCCCATGGTCTAGGAAACCAAAACGCTCTCGAAGACACCATCCACGCAGCCATGCATTCATCTCCAGGATGCGAGCCTCTCTGCCTTGGCCTTTACCCTCAACAGGGAGGATTGAAGAGAACACCACCTGTGCACCTACCTGCTTCACCCTCTGTCCCAGAGCCATGAAGTCACTTTTGATACGTTCCGAGGTATACCTGGCAGTATCATTTGTTCCAACATGGATTAGCAACATTGGGTAATAGTCAGTGGGCTTGATGAGTCTCGGCAAACTCTCCGTAACATCTTGGATCTTGGCACCAGGCAGACAGCATACCTCTCTGGACATCAAGTCTGGTCGGCAGATGGACGCCTCAGTACCCCTCAGAAGAGAGTCTCCAACAACCACTACCCTTCGTTTCCTTCTGGTCACTGATTCCGCAACTATGGGGTACGTGAACTCTGGTTCTTCCCTTTCCAGGGATGCTTTCACCTCCTCCACTTCCAGGGCTGCATAATGGTTCTTCAATTCAAGGGCTGGAGAAGTTGGATTGGTGATTTTGCAGGCTCTGGTGACTTTTGTCCAACCATCGACATTCTGTTGGCACCCATCTTCTCCTGTGCTGGAGAGCCTGGTTGCTGCAAGAAGCATATCATCAATGTACTTCTCACTGTCTTGAATGCTCCTCAGCCTCGCCACCTCCTCTCTGAGTTCCTCCACTTGTTTCCTCAGAGCTTCAGCATGCAGGCACCCTGCACATGGAACCGGTTCTTCAACTGGCATTAGGACCTCTGTCTGGACCGAGGCAGAATCTGTAATGGGGGCAACAGCTTTAGCAATACGATTTTTCCCAGCCATTGTTCTGTTTGTGGAGCTTAGGTATCTGTTAAAGCAAAAGAGAGAGAGATCTACCAAGTACCAGCTGGTTTCGCAGCTGTCCTTTCAGAGAAAAAGCAGTTAAATCTCTTTAATTATATTCAATATGTGCTGGTCCAATTCACTGTGATTTGCTAAAGGGGGAGGTGCCCTATAAAGCAAGACTGCTCACTAGGGGTGGGTGGGAGTCAGGGTGGGTAGGGAGGGAACTAACACCTGATTAGGTGTTAGCAGTTTCTGAACCTGCGGAGGTTACAGAGTTTAGCAACCTACTGTGCTCCAGTAAAGTTCCCCTAAAACAGCAAAAATGTAAGTAACCTTGCTTTTAAAAAGTATACACAAAACCCTTTTAAGAGCTCCCAGTCAGAGAGCTAGCAATGTAATAAAAAAAAACCAAACAAAGAAACCCTCAAATCCTTACTTACTGTTTGATGTGTGGAGCCCTGGTTAGGAAAGCCTCAAAAGGGCAGGGCACAGGAGCCTTTTATGCAGGCTTCAACTGCACTCAGGAAACAGGCCCACTAACTCCTGATTAGGTGTTAGCAGTTTCTGAACCTGCGGAGGTTACAGAGTTCAGCAACCTACTGTGCTCCAGTAAAGTTCCCCTAAAACAGCAAAAATGTAAGTAACCTTGCTTTTAAAAAGTATACACAAAACCCTTTTAAGAGCTCCCAGTCAGAGAGCTAGCAATGTAATAAAAAAAAACCAAACAAAGAAACCCTCAAATCCTTACTTACTGTTTGATGTGTGGAGCCCTGGTTAGGAAAGCCTCAAAAGGGCAGGGCACAGGAGCCTTTTATGCAGGCTTCAACTGCACTCAGGAAACAGGCCCACTAACTCCTGATTAGGTATTAGCAGTTTCTGAACCTGCGGAGGTTACAGAGTTCAGCAACCTACTGTGCTCCAGTAAAGTTCCCCTAAAACAGCAAAAATGTAAGTAACCTTGCTTTTAAAAAGTATACACAAACCCCTTTTAAGAGCTCCCAGTCAGAGAGCTAGCAATGTAATAAAAAAACCAAACAAAGAAACCCTCAAATCCTTACTTACTGTTTGATGTGTGGAGCCCTGGTTAGGAAAGCCTCAAAAGGGCAGGGCACAGGAGCCTTTTATGCAGGCTTCAACTGCACTCAGGAAACAGGCCCACTAACTCCTGATTAGGTGTTAGCAGTTTCTGAACCTGCGGAGGTTACAGAGTTCAGCAACCTACTGTGCTCCAGTAAAGTTCCCCTAAAACAGCAAAAATGTTCCCCTAAAACAGCAAAAATGATCAGGGCTGGGATATGAGAGGGGAGACTCCTGTGCCATCACACCAAGTAGCTAGGCTCCAGATGTATCACTACTCTCGCAGTTCTCATTGATCCTGGACTGGGTAGGGATGTAGACTGCATGGGACGTCCTGGAGAATGGAGGCACCACCCCCTCCACTCCTTTTCTCCTCTCTCCCTCCCTTCTCCCCTCTTTTTTACACTTTTTACTATTTTTTAACTATTAATATTAATTATTTATTGATTCAATTATTTATTTATTAGCTTAGGGTTTTACATTATTTGTCTCATTTTTACTTTTGACCCTTTTTATATGTGACGGTCTTTCTTTTTTACAATTATGCTTTATACATATATTAACACTGTACGTGTTTTTTACCATATCATCTGGGGATATTGTGGCAAATCTCTGTACATACAGATGGACGTCTAAGATGGTGTTCACCGTGATGGTCTTATAAATCTTTATGTTTTTTTATGGTTTTATTTTATTTTAATTAGCTGTTTTCTCCCATGGTAATAGTCACATAGATCTTTTATTCTTAGTGATTCTAGATGATGATCTATTATTCATTACAGAACACTCCTCTTCCACTTTTGTTTTGTACCCTTCCTTTGCTCAAGTGGCTTAAAAAAAAAAGCGTCAGTATCAAGGATGCTCACCAGATACTCGCCCTAAAATTTTCATACATGCCTCTCTGAAGTTCTTACTTTATATTCTGGGGCGTTTTATTGTGCTACCTTCCTGCTTACCTTCCCCATTCAGTAGGAGTTTAGCCCATCACACCATGATTTATGTGATGCCATTAAGTTGTTCTACAGTTCTGTAAATCTATGGCCCGGGTAACTTGACACACTGTAACATGATATTATGGGGTTAAAAACATTGGTTAATGATCCGGGGGACTTTCATTCTTACAGTACTTTGAATTTATTATAATTTATTATTATTTTTATATATTATTGCATTCCATTATGAGAAAATCATCTGTTTCTGCCAGTGGATAGTTCCATTTTTTTTTATTAGATACACATGCTTTTATACCCTCCTTTTTTATATATCAGTTTTTGATTTCAATCTTTGCTACTGGTACACTTTTAATCACGCGCCACCTAGATAAGGTCTTAGATAGTGCTGGGGAGGAGTCTGCTGTCTTGGTACATGTCAGTACCAATGACATAGGAAAATGTGGTAGGGAGGTTCTGGAAGCTAAATTTAGGCTTTTAGGTAGGAAGTTGAAATCCAGAACTTCCAGGGTAGCATTCTCCGAAATGCTTCCCGTTCCACACGCAGGACCCAAGAGGCAGGCAGAGCTCCGGAGTCTCAATGCGTGGATGAGACAATGATGCAGAGATGAGGGGTTTGGATTTGTTAGGAACTGGGGAACATTCTGCATATGTAACTCATGTCTATTTTTGATGGCTTTTTTCCCCTTGCATTGTTTTTTATGAAATTGACATATCTTTGTATGTTCATGTTTAGCATGGAATGACTCAGTGGTTGGGACATGTTACCTCAGGCTGGAGGGCCAGGGGTTCAATTCCCACCTAGAGACAAGTAACCTCAGGCCGGAGGAACTGGGGTCTCTAGTCCCATGGCCACTCCTTGTGGCCTTGGGCAAGCCACTTAACCATCCATTGCCTCAGGTACACTTAGATTGTGAGCCCTTTGGGGACAAGGGAATAAATAGTTCCTGTTAGCATATATCTATAAACTGCTTTGACCAGGTGAAAAGCAGTATATAAGCTCAGCTAAATAAATAAAATATACATGTATTGCCTTATGTTGAAATGTCAGGTTGTGCCTCCAGGTTTTTACTTCTTATATGTTTTAACTTTCCATTTATGTATGTATCGACTTATTTATCTATGATTATTATTTATTAATTTATTGTGATATTTTATTTATTGTAATGTTATTATTTTATTGTAGAGGTCTTATTCCACTGAAGAAGGCCCCCTGTCCGAAACACGTAAGCAAAGGTAAGAGTATGTGGTTTTAATTACTAGCTCTATGCCTGAGAGCTCTTAAAAGGGTTTTAGAATATTTTTAAAACAAAGTTACATTCTTTTGTGTGATTTAGTTCAAAAGAGGAAATATTTTCTCTAGTGGTGTAGGTTAAAACTCTGCTTTTAGTATCTTTCTCAGCACTTTGAAGCTACTGATACCTCATCAGGTGTTAGTTCCCTCCCTATCCTCGCATCTCCCACCCACCCCATATGAGCAGTCTTGCTTTATTTAGTTACCTCCCCAATTAGCTATACATAGGGACTTGGAACAGCACATTTAGAACACACTTAAAATAGGTTAACTGCTTTTTCTCTGAAAGGACAGCTGGGAAACCGGCTGGTACTTTGGTAGGTCTCTCTCTCTTTTGCTTCAACAGGTACTTAAGCTCCACCAACTGAACAATGGCTGGGGAAAATCATATCACCAAAGGTATTGCCCCCATTACAGCTTCTGCCTCTGTCCATACAGAGATAACAATGCCAGTCCATGAGCAGGATCTATGTGCAGGATGCCTGTATGTTGAAGCTCTCAGGAAACAAGTGGAAGAGCTTAGAGAAGAGGTGGTGAGGCTGAGGAGCATTCAAGAGAATGAGAAGTACATTGATGAGATGCATCTTGAAACATCCAAGCTTTCCAGCAGAGGAGTAGATGGGAGCCTACAGAATTATGAAGGCTGGACACAAGTCACCAGGGCCTGCAGAATCACCAATCCAATTCCTCCAGCCCTTGAATTGAAGAACCATTTTGCAGTCCTAGAAGGGGAGGAGGTGAAAGCATCCCTGGAAAGGGAAGAACCAGAGCTTGATCACTCCAAAATTGCAGAATAAGTGACCACAAGGAAGCAAAGGGTAGTGGTGGTTGGTAACTCTCTTCTGAGGGGCACTGAGGTGTCAATCTGCTAACCAGATGTGATGTCCAGAGAGGTATGCTATCTGCCAGGTGCCAAAATCCAAGATGTTATAGAGAGTTTGCTGAGACTCATCAAGCCCACTGACTATTGACCGATGTTGCTCATCCATGTCGGCACAAATGATACTGCCAGATATCCCTCTGAGCAAAAGTGACTTCATGGCTCTGGGACAGAGGGTGAAGTAGATAGATGCATAGGAGGTGTTCTCTTCAATCCTCCCTGTTGAGGGTGAAGGCAGAGGCAAAGAAGCTTGTATCCTGGAGATAAATGCATGGCTGTGTGAATGGTGTGATTGAGAGCGTTTTGGTTTCCTGGACCATGGGATGCAGCTCCAAGGGTTGCAGAGCAGAGATGGTGTCCATCTGTCCAAGAAGTGTTGATGTGTCTTAAGTAGCAGACTGGCTACTCTACTGAAGAGGGCTTTAAACTAGATTCATTGGAGATGGGTGAAGAAAGCCCCAAGGAAGTGAAATATTAATTACTTTTAAGGAAATCCTTAAAAATGTGCAATATATAGAAATCAGTGTGTATAAATGCCCATAGCATGGGAAATAAGATGTAAGATGTTGAGACTTTAATGGGAGAGGCTGACTTGGAATTAGTGGCAGTAACAGAGACATGGTTCACAGACAGCCATGATTGGGATGTAACTATACCAGGCTATCCTTTATTCAGAACAAAGTATGAAGAAGTGGAGGAGGAGTGGAACTATATGTAAATAATGATATTAAAGTTATGGAACTACAGGGCTTAAAAGGGTGAGAGGAGGCACTGTGGGTTAAACTAGAAAGAGGGAAGGAGAAATCTATTGGCATAGGTGTGATATACAGACCTCCCTCACAGGGAGACGAGGTGGACGGTTAATTGAAGACATATGCAGCATTGCCAGGAAAGGGGAAGTGCTACTGATAGGGGATTTCAATATGCCAGATGTTGATTGGCACATTCCTGCTGCTGTATCATCTAGAAATAAGGAGATCCTGGATTCTCTACAGGGAGAACTATTCAGGCAACTGGTAACAGAACCCACATGTGAAGGAGCCATACTGGAATTGGTGCTTATCAACCTTGAAAGTGTTTCTGATGTTATAGTGGACGATAATTTCACATCCAATGATCACCAGATGGTGTGGTTCAGTATTAAGACTGGGTTTGAGAAAATCCATTCGAAAGCGGGGGTCAGACTTTAGGAAAACTAACTTTGCCAAGATGGGCCAATATCTCAGGGAGTCATTAGTGGGATGGGAACAGCAGGGAGATGTAGAAAAAGAGTGGGCAAAACTGAAAAGGGATATTTTAAGGGCAACTAACCTTTTTCTTAAAATGGTAAATAAAGATAAAAGGAAAAGGAGACCACTATGGTTTTCGAAAGAAGGAGCTGAAAAGGTGAAGAAAAAGAGGGAAGCCTTCATGAAATAGAAGAGATGAAAGTCAGAGGAAAGCTTAGAAAAGCTAGCAAACTAGTCAGGAAGGCAAAGATTCAAAAAGTGGAGGAAATAGCCAATGCAATAAAATTTGGCAGACTCAAGGATGAAAAGGAGGAATATGTAGAAACTGATGAGGACAAAGTGGGATTGCTTAACAAATATTTTTGTTCTATGTTCACAGATGAAGAACCAGGAGCAGGACCTCAGAAACAGGAACAGAAGTGAGGGACATCTTGAACCATTTTTGAAAGATTGTGTTCGTGAGGAACTAGCTAAACTTAAAGCAGACAAAGTGATGGGACCAGATGGGATATACTCGAGAATACTGAAGGAACTTGGGGACGTTCTAGGAACTCCACTGACTGACCTTTTCAGTGCCTCTTTGGAGCTGGGAATGGTGCCAGAAGACTAGAGAAAGGTGCATGTGGTCCATTTACACAAAAGCAGAAGTAAAGATGTTGTTGAAATCTACACGCTGATTAGTTTACCTCGGTGGTGATTAAATTATTGGAAGCACTCCTGAAAGAGAAAATAGTGAGGTTTCTGGAGTCCAATGGATTACCAGATCCTAGGCAGCATGGATTCACCAGGAGCAGTTCTTGTTAGACAAATCTGATAAATTTCTTTGACTGGGTGACCAGGGAGTTGGACCAAAGTAGAGCCCTAGATGTGGTGTATTTCGATTTCATTAAAGACTTCGACACCGTTTCTCATAGGCGACTTATAAACAAACTGAGCACCCTAGGGATGGACCATGAAGTTACTGCTTGGGTTAGAAATTGGTTAAGTCGGAGGCGACAAAGGGTACAGGTAATGGAGCTCATTCTGAGGAGATGGAGGTTGCCAGTGGTGTGCCCCAGGGACCTGTCCTTGGTCCAATTCTTTTAAACATCATTGTTTGTGATATTGCAGAAGGGCAGTTGGCTAAGGTTTGTTTATTTGCAGATGATACCAAAATCTGCAATAGACACCCAGGAAGGTGTAGATAACATGAGGAGGGATCTAGCTGAGCTTGAAGAATGGTCTAGAATTTTTCAGCTGACATTTAATGCTAAAAAATGCAACATCATGCACTTAGGCTGCAGCAATCCAAGGGAGCGATATAGTATAGGGAGTGAAGTACTTCTGTCTACAAAAGAAGAGAAGGACCTGGGTGTGATTGTATCTGATGATTTTAAAGTAGCTAAAGAGATGGAAAGGCCACAGCAAAAGCTAGAAGGATGCTTGGGTGCATAGGAAGAGGAATGGCCAGCAGTAGAAAGGAGGTGATCCAGAAAACTGATCCAGAAAACTACACTCACTGGATTGTTGCTGCTTTGAATTGTTGCTGTGATTTCCTTGGGATCATATGGTGCCTTTTTTCTACCATTGATACTACTAGGACTATGTTTTCAATTTCTGCTAATGTGGCTGCTGGTACTGGATAAGCCTATGAAATGTGCTGCCTGGACTTCACAAGTTAAGTGCAGATTTTTTTCTATGTGGCTCATTTGGTGGTGTTTCACATATTTGATGTGCATGGGCATCTTATTTTTATAAGAATAATTAGGAATTCTTTTTCCATGAGGAGCGTTCACTTCTCCAAACAAAGTTTCCAACAAAAAAATGAAGTCTATTTCATTCCTAATATTTAGGCTCTTTAAATTTTGCCTGGCTATATTTTTATTGCATTGATTTCCCAGGCTGGGAATTTCTGGTGATTCATTTTCATCTTACACATGAACTCTGGCACTATTTTTGAAAAGGCTCCACATTTAACAGTCTTTTTTAAAATACTGCCAGAATTGTGTACATCACAATCTCAGCACCATAATTCCGTTCACTACATACTAGCTAAAATGCCCCTTCATGTTTAATAGAACTATTATAAGGCAGTCATAAGCTGCCTCTCAATAGAGTTGTGACTGCCATGCAATTCATGCTACCTGGCAATTTTAATGTGACTTAATAGACTTGTATGTTCCTCCTTTTCTTTTATAGCTTATTTGAAACTGAAGTGAATAAAGTATACACTCATTTAAATGACTTTTAAACATGTAGAAGGCCATATTTTCAATTAAATGTTATAAAGGTCATCATAATGTCAAATTGGTGGTAAGAAGTATATTCTAAGAAGGTTCAATGCACTGAGTCATTTGTAATGAGAGCTGAATTATAACTGAACTTGATAAACCACTGGTCTGCTTTCAACTTAATGTATAGTATTATAGAACTATTCTGCTAGAACTTGTACAAGTTTTAAATCAGGATAAGCTGCAAAAACAGACAGGAGTGGTATAGTATAGGAGGTGAAGTACTTTTTTACATGAAAGAAGAATCGTACATGGGGCAATAATATCTGATGGTTTTAAGATAGCCAAACAAGTAGAAAATATTATGACAAAAGCCCAAAGGATGCTCATGTGCATAGTGAGAGGAATGGCTATCAGGGAAAAGGAAGTGATACGGCTTCCAAGTAAGTATCTGGTAAGACTTCATTTGGAGAACCAGGTACAATTTGAGAGACCACTCCTTCAAAAGCATAAACAGGAAAATGTTCTTCCAGAGGATGGCTACTAAAATGGTCAATGATCATCATAAACATACGGGGACAGACTTAACGCTCTAGATATGTATACTTTGGAGGAAAGGCAGAAGATGGGAAATATGATAGGGAGCTTTATATATCTCTAGGACAGGGGTTCTCAATACAGTCCTCGGGACACACCTAGCCAGTCACGTTTTCGAGATAACCACAATGAATATGCATGAGAGAGATTTGCACACAATGGAGGCGGTACCTGAAAATGTCTCTCATGCATATTCATTGTGGTTATCCTGAAAACCTGACTGACTAGGTGTGTCCTGAGGAATGGGTTGAGAACTCCTGCTCTAGAGTATAAACTCATAGGGGGAAGGCTGCTATCAATTGAAAAGAAGCTCTGAAATGAAATATGATAGGATGTAGGTGAAAAAGGATAGACTCTGGGAGTAATCTAAGGAAATATTTCTTTATAAAAAGCATGATGGATAGGTGGAACAGCCTCCCAGTGGAAGTGCAGGAGATGAGGAGTATATCAGAATTTAAGAAGGTATGGAACAAATACAGAGGATCTCTGAGAGAGAGGAAGAGATTGTAGATCTTATGGTTTATGATTTATTAAAACTTGCTATACCACCCTTCATAACAAAAGAGCAATGCACATAAATCAATTTAGAAAGAATGAAAGGAATACCAATAAAATCATAGTAAAGGTGAAAAAAGAGATATCCAACAGGGTTGCAGAGAAAGGAGGAGGATGGAGGGAAGAGAGTCAGGAGCAAGGGGAAGAGGAGGCAAAATCCTGAGCAGCCTTTGGGGTAGATTGAAAGCTAACTGAAACAGATGGATCTTGAGAAAAAAAACAGAATCTAAGGAAGGTTAGTTCCAAGTGAAGATCAGCAGGTAGTGAATTCCAAAGACTGGGGCCCAAGAAATAGAAAGCAGGGTGTCAGGTTGATTCATAACGGACACACAAAGGGGAGGGAAGGTGAAGACAATTAGCATGAATAGATCGAAGAAGTCGCGCTGGGTCATTGGGAATAATACACGAGGACAGGTAGGCAGGGTACCAATCTGTAGGGTTCTGTGAACTAAGGTAAGAAGTTTATATTGAATCCAGAATGCAAGAGGTAACCAGCGGGAGTGCATGAGCAGAAGGAAGACATGATCGGATTTAGAAGCATAGTGTAGTATTTGAATGGCTGTGTTCTGAACTGTTTCTAAACATTTAATCTGATAGGGAGATCGGCATAACTGATGTTACAGCAGTCTAGATGGGATATTACTAGAGACAGAAGCAGAGTAGCGATAGCGAATTCAGAAAGGAAAGAACAGACGGAATGAATTTGATGAAAAGCAAAGAAGAAACATTTTGCTACGGCACTGATTTGTTCATGAAAGGTGAGGCAGCTGTCAAGGATGACACCAAGATACTTCAATGAAGACACCAGAGGAATGGTAAAACCATCAAGTGAGCCAGATAGTTGAGGTTTTCAAGGAATTCCGTTTCAGATGGTTGGTGTGCAGTCACAAGCCAACTTGGGAGAATCAGGAATTTATCACGGTGAGGTCAGGAGTTGTTGTTTTCTATGATTCTATGTTCATCATTCCAGAGATTTTGAAAAGCGTATTGATGTACCAGTTTTGAAAAATTCTCTCTTGATCCTATGACCCTACAGAATTATTGACTAATACCAAATTAGCCTTTTACTTGGTAAGGTAATTGAAAAGATGGTATCGTTACAGTGCATGATCTTCTACTGGAGCATGATGTTCTTGATACCCACCATATTTATTTATTTTAATTCTCTTATATACCACGCTATTCTGCATCAGTGCAGTTTATATTGAACAAACTGAAATTACATTGAACAGGGCATTATAACTTGGAGATAACTATTTTACAGGGAACATGGGCTATGGAGGGTTAAGTGGCTTGCCCAAGACCAGAAGGAACACCTGTGGGACTAGAAACCCCAGTCCTTCCGGCCCAAGGTTGCTGTCCTCTAGTGGGATTTGAACCCCCAACCTTCTGGCCTGAAGTACCTTGCCCCAACCACTAGGCCACTCCTCCACTCATATGGGTTTTGTAAAATCTAAAGTACTGAAACTGTATTAGTTTATGCTGTAGATTTAATTAGATGTAGGCTACATAATATATTTATGGAAATGTTGGATATTTTGGCTGTATTTGATTCTGTTAACCATGCTGTCATCTTAGGCCATCTAGCTATAATAGGTATTGGACCTAATTCCTAAGGTGTTTTACGTCTTACTTAACAGGATGTTGGCTACTGGTTGTGGTGGGGACAGGTTCCCCTTATAGAAGCTGTTATATTCTAGGGTTCCACAGGGCTGTACTTTGTGAGCTATGCTTCTTTGTATTTAATTGCTGCTCTGTGTAGTATTTTGAAATCCATGAAGGTAGAATACTGCAGTTTTATATATGATATTAATTTATTGAGGGTAACATCTTCCTGTGTTCTATTATAAATGGTTAACTGTAAATATATTGGGTTTGAATGCCAGAAAATCAGACCTTTTTGATCACTTGGCCATTTATGCCATATGTTGATCCTGCATTGATCCTTAACCCTTTGAAGGCCTACTTTAAATTTTTAATCCACATTCTGCAGCCGGGTTAATTTTTGCATATTTCAGGAAAATTGTACCCATCTTATTCAATATGTTCTAATAGTGATTTTCCTTCTGCTATGGTCATGTATTATATACCATTTGATAGGAATATTTGGTCAGAATTTTGGATCCCGAGAGTTTTGGGCTCGGCCTGGAAAGGGTTAAGGTAGGCAACTTATTCTTCCTCTTTCAGATGGTATGAGGAATCTAGGTATCCAGAAAGATGCTAATTTAACTATGAAAACCAAGGTAAAGACTAGTGTTGGGACATTGAATGTCGGCTGTAGCTTTTATTTTACTAGCAGAAAATGTTCTTCAGTTACTAATTGTTTTGCCCATTGATTCCTATAATTCAGTGCTCCCCAACATGTTCAAGTCCAAGACACACCTACAGTTTCAAAAATGTTGTGTGCCACACCAGCCTCCACAGGGCAGGCAATGTAGACATGGGAGAGGACTCATAGAAGATCCAAAGTGAAGCTACAGGAGGCTCAGGAGGAGCAGAGGAAATGGTTCTATATATTATGTGTGCTGCACAAAGTAGGACTCACTTATTCATGTCCTACATACTGACTGCTAACTTCCATACTCTGGAGCTCATGCAGTATCTAGGAAGTAGAAATGCATTATGTGTGACGACATGTGTGCTCACAAAAACCAGCTCCTGCAGTTATGAGGGCCACCATGGGTGTCTTGTAGCTATAATGTACAGAGAACAAAGCCCAGGTGCTGATCAGGCTTTGTGTTTGCCTAGGGTGGCAGCTCCTGCTGCTGGGCAGCATGGCGATTTTGTGCTGCCACTTTGGTGCCCATGGTATGAAAAGCATAGTCTGCCACTTCTGACCCCCCCTCTGATGCAACTTCCTATTGAAGGGGGGCAGGAGTGGCAGGCCATATGTGCCAAAGCACATGGCCTGCCATGGCCACCAAAGTGACAACACAAAACTGCCACTTTTAAACTGCTGCTGCTGCTGGGCCCCTTCAGAAGTTGGAATAGGGAGCAGTGGTGGAGGGTGGTGTGGCGCGGAAGCAGCTTAGCTTGGCACAGTGAGGGGGGAGGCAGCACAGCCGGGACCAGCCTGGGGCAGCAGAAATTATTGGGCTAGCCCTGAGCATGGCACACCTGATCATACCCAAAGGCACAAAAGTGTGCCATGGCACGTTGGTTGAGAAACACTGATGTAATGCATTGTACATCAAAGGTTCCTGCCTTGTTTGTATAAACTACTGTGACTTACTGTATATTATTCACTGGACCTCTGCAGTGTGTTCATGTTACTCTCATCTTATGTAATTTACATTGGCTTCTCATAACTTGAAAAATCAAATTTAAGACATTAATATTGGTATTTAATAGGATGTGTGCTTGTTAGTTCACCTTTGCTTTGTTAAGAGGCCTTAAAACAGTGTATACATAATTTAAAGCATATTAATATGGATATTACATAGAAACATAGAAATATGATGACAGAAAAAGACCACATGGTCTATCTAGTCTGTCCTTCCATATCAACAACTACAACAGACCCCTTTTTACCTTTAGAGATCCTCTGTGTTGGTCCCATGCTTTTTTGAATTCAGTTACTGTCCTCATCTCTACCACCTGCACTGGGAGACTATTCCACGGATCCACCACTCTTTCCGTAAAGAAATATTTCCGCATATCACTCCTGAATCTATCCCCCTTCACCCTCATCCCATGTCCCCTCATAGCAGAACTTGCTTTCAAGTGAAAGAGGCTCTTCCCCTGTACATTTATGCTATGGAGGTATTTAAACATCTCAATCATATCACCTCTATCCCGCCTTTCCTCTAAGGTGTACATATTAAGATCCTTAAGCCTGTCCTCATATGCTTTATAATGAAGACCACTAACCATTTTAGTAGCCACCCTCTGTACCGACTCCATCCTGTTTATATCCTTTTGAAGGTACGGTCTCCAGAATTACACTATACTCCAAATGAGGTTGCACCAAAGACTTTTACAGAGGCACTATCACCTCTGTATAGCATGTATACAGTCAATTGGCATGCATTACAAAGTTCTAAGTACATTAAAAATTTATTATCAGCAGTGAAGTGTGAAAATTCAACAAATATTGGGGAAAAGGCCCAGAATGAACTAAAACTGAAACAAAACCTTTTGCCATGTACATTCTTAGCATTTAGAGTTTTGAAGGCTGAGTGCTTCCATCTTAAAATCACTTTGATTCAGTATGGGGCATATTTCGTACTAGGGTTAGCTTGTGGTTTCAGTGCAGTGCTAAAAAGCAGCATGTGGTACCTATGCTACAAACCTCATGTTACCTTGGTAGTGTACGTTGTGGCAGGGAGTAAGCAGGACATGGATATTCCTGGTGTAGTGGGACGAGCATGGACATTAGTCACTTGTGCCAATCACGCTTCACGCAGGTAGCATGGGTGCAATTAATACCACCTCAATAGTGGTGTTAATTCATCCACAGCCCATTCTTTATGTTAAGCACAGCTTCTCTTCGCTAACTTCAGAGGGATGGACGTACATACCCCCTTGAATTTAGCTAGAAAACCTGAGCTGATAACATGGTCCACATGTGAGTTATCAGTCTTGAGCTTAGAAAATATGTTCCCTTATTTCCACTCATGCATTGTGTTCAGCAAGTCAAACTCTTTTGGATCCAATAGTATAGCAATGATGTCTGTCTGTGCAGGTCTGGATATAAGCACAGGCATGTCTAGGCACCACATTTTGAAGGCATCAAATATCCATGTCAAAGAACAGCCTGCCCCTGCTTACTTTAGCTTCTAGTGCATGTGTTTCTTCAAAGGGGCATAACTGTGGCTCTATGACCTTCCTCTGTTTTTCTTCATACTCTTTAATCTTTGGGATTTCTGACTGCCCCTCCCCCCAGATCTGTTGTCTGTTCTTGTCCAAAGCTTAAATCCAGCCCTGTGTCTGACACTTGCTCTGGGAACATTTTCTATTGCTGGACCTGTGTTAATGAATTCATTGCCTTTCAAATTATGCATTAGTAGAAATGATTAATTGTTTAGAAGGAAGTTTAATGCCAATTTATTCTCCCTTGCTTTTAGCTAAATTTATGTTTTTAGGCTTATTGTGTTTTTGAGACCCTAGAAGGTCTCCATTGCAAGAAAGGTCTTTCTCATTTCTTTCAAAATGTACCAAAGCTTCAACAACTGAACTATGGCTAGGAAGAATTGTGTTGCCAAAGCTGTTGCCCCCATTATAGCTTCTACCTCTGTCCAGATGGAAAGCTTGATCCCAATCAAGGGACAAGTTCCATGTGCATGATGCCTGCAAACTGAAGCCCTCATGAAACAAGTAGAGGAGCTCAGAGAAGAGATGGTGAGGCTGAGAAGCATCCATAACAGTGAGAAATACATTAATGAGATGGTTCTTGAGGCATTCAAGCTCTCCAACAAAAGTGAAGATGATGTTTTACAGTATGAAGAGAGTTGGACACAAATCACAAGAGCCTGCAGAATCGGCAATCCGATTCCTCTGGCCCTCAAAATTAAGAATCGGAATGCAGCCCTGAGAGGAAGTGAAAACATCCCTGGAATGGGATGTACCAGAGCTCAAGCACCCCAAAGTTACAGAATCCATGTCCACAAGGAAGCAAAGGCCAGTGGTGGTAGGTAACTCTGTTCTGAGGGGTACTGATGTATCCATCTGCCAACAAGACTTGATATCCAGGGAGGTATGCTGTCTACCAGATGCCAAATCTGAGATATTATGGAGAGTTTGCCGATACTCATCAAGCCTACTGACTATTTTCCGATGATGCTCATCCATGTCAGCACAAATGATACTGCTAGGTATCCCTCAAAGCATATCAAGCATGACTTCATGACTCTGGGAGAGAGCCATGAAGCAGACAAGTGTGCACCTGGTGTTCTCTTTAATCCTCCCTGTTGAGCGAAATGTTTGAGGCAGAGAAGCTCACATCCTGGACCTGTGATGATTTTCCAAGAGCTGCTGAGCAGAGATGGTGTCCACCTATTCAAGAAGGATCAAAATGTCTTCTGTAGCACATTAGCTAACCTATTGAAGAGAGTTTTAAACTAGATTTGTTAGGGATGGGACCCCCTCAGGTAAGTGAAACATTTAATACCTCTGTAAAAATGGGTAAAAAGGACAAGGATTGGAAAGCAGTTTGCATTAATGCCTGTAGCATGGGAAATAATATCCCAGATGTTGAGGCTTTAATGGAAAAGGCTGAATTGGATTTAGTGATGGTTACAGAGATATGGTTCATGGACAACCATAACTACCAGGCTATACTTTATTCAGGAAGGACAGGGTAGGAAGAAAGGGAGGAGGAGTGGCACTATATGTAAAAAAATCATATTAAAGATTACAGGGCTTACAAAGGAAAGAGAAGGCATTGTGCGTTAAACACACACATGGAATGGGAAATCTATTTGCAATGGTGTGATAAACAGATCTCCTTCACAGGCAGAACTGGACAGAGATTTAAATGAAGACATTCACAGTATTGCCATGAAAGGAGAAGAGCTACTGATAGGTGATTTTAATATGCCAGATGTTGATTGGTGCATCCCTGCTGCAGTGTAATCTAGAAGTAAGGAGGTCCTAGATTTTCTACAGGGAGAATTATTCCAGCAACAGGTAACAGAACCCACATGTGAAGGGGTCATACTGGACTTGATACCTACCAATGGAGGAAGTGTTTCTGATGTTATAATGGGAGATCATCTCACATTCATTCATCACCAGATGGTATGGTTCAATACTATGACTAGGGCTAATAGTCCATTCAAAACTGAGGGTCCTAGATTTTAGGAAAATTAACTTTATCTAGATGGAACAATACCTCAAGCAGTCATTAGTGGGATGGGAGCAGCTGGGGGATGTAGAAAAGCGATGAGCAAAACTGAAAGAATATATTTTAAGGACAGGAAACTTTTTTATTATTAAAGGAATCTATTCTGACCCACTAAATAATGGGGTGGCGATTCTTCAGGCAGAGCTCCCCACATGTATGGGCAAGATGTGTTGGGAGCTCTGTTCATGGGTGAGATGGGGTGGGCTGGAGGGGAGTGAGGATGAGGAGTGGGTGGGAACCTGACCATTTGCTAGGGGGACTTATTCTACTTCAGTGGTGGAATAAGTCCCCCTAGATGGCACAGAAGGAGAATACCAGGGATGCAAAGCAAAGTGAGGGGGTGCAGGGGCTACCCTGTAGCCTGACCCTGGCCATGGTAGGCCCAATCGAGGGTCAGAGAAACCAGTTCAGGGCGTGACAGAAGTGGAAAGACAAAGCCTTTATTTAATTCCTTGACAACCCGACACAGGCCGTGTGTCTTTCCACTTCTGTCATGCCCTGAACTGGTTTCTTTGGCTTTTGCGTGGTAGCTGCTTTCTTACTGTGGTTTCCAATCGAGGGTCAGGCCACAGGGAAAGAAACCTTTTGGGTCTGCCATGGATCATAGCTCCTGCATGGAGATGCGGTGGAGGAACCTGACTGGGCTGGCCAAGTAATGGGCTGGATGGCTGGGTGCCAGCTGGTTGCACCCAATTCTGATCCCGCAGGCATATCTAGCCCCCACTGGATTGGAATTGTGTACAACTGGGCCACGTCCAGATTCTGGGCGCCCGGACTGGTGGGGGCAACCAGATAAAAATTGGCCTCAAAGTAAATAAATGTAAAAAGAAAATGAGGCCACTAGGGTTCTCAAAAGAAGTAGCTGAAAAGTTGAAGAGAAAGAGTCTAGCCTTCATAAAATACCAATGATCAGAGAAAGAGGAAGACAAGCATTGATATTTGGAAAAACTTAGAGAAGCTAGGAAAGTAATCCAGAAAACTAATATACAAATAGAAGAAAAAATAGCCAATGCAGTAAAATGGGGGGACAAGACATTTTCCAGATATTTTAGTGAGAAGAGGAAGTGCAAAAGTGATATTGGCAGACTCAAGAGTGAAGGGGAGGAATATGTAGAAGCTGATGAGGATAAAGCAGAATTGCTTAACAAATATTTTTGTTCTGTTTTCGCAGGTGAAGGGTCAAGAGCAGAACATCAGAAAATATCAACAAATACGAGCAGTAGTGAAGCAGATCTTGAATTATTTTCAGAAAACTATGCCCACGAGAAACTAGCTAAACTAAAAGTAGACAAAGTGATGAGGCCAGATGGGATTCATTCCAGAGTTTTGAAGGAACTTTGGGAAGTTCTAGCGGCAATACTGGCTGATCTTTTCAAAGCTTCTTTAGAGATGGGATTGGTCCCAAAGTACTGGGGAAAGGCACATGTAGTTCCTATGCACAAAAGGAGAAGTAAGGATGAGGTTGAGATCTACAGGCCAGTTAGTCTGACTTCTGTGGTGAGTAAATTAATGGAAACACTGCTGAAACAGAGATATGGGATTTCTGGAGTCCAATCGATTGCAGAATCCAAGGCAGCATGGTTTTACTAGGGGCAGGTTTTGTCAGGCAAATTGAATTAATTTCTTTAACTTGATAACCAGAGAGATGGACCAAGGGAGAACTCTACATGTGGTGTACTTAGATTTCAGTAAAGTCTTTGACACCATTCCGCACAGATGACTTATAAATAAATTGAACATCTTAGGAATAGAACCTACAGTAACTGACTGGGTTAAAAATTGGTTGAGTGGGAGCTGACAAAAGGTACAGATAAGTGGAACTTATTCTGAGGAGAAGGATGTACCCACTGGTGTGCTGCAGGGATCTGTCCTTGGTCTGATTCTTTTTAATATTTTTGTTAGTGATATTACAGACGAGCTGTTGGGTAAGGTTTGCCTCTGTATGGATGAAACCAAAATCTGCAATAGAGCAGACACCCAGGAAGGAGTAGATAAGCTAAACTTGAAGAATGGTTCAGAATTTGACAGCTGAGATTTAACTCTAAAAAATGCAGGGTCATGCATTTGGACTGCAAAAATCCAGGGAGCGGTACAGTGTAGGAGATGAGATATTTTTATCCATGAAAGAAGAGCGGGATCTGGGCATGATTGTTTCTGATGATCTTAAGATGGCTAAATAGGTAGAAAAGTAGACGGCAAAAGCAAGAAAGATGCTTGGGTGCAAAGGGAGAGGAATGGCCAGCAGGAAGAAGGAGGTGATAGTGCCTCTGTAAAAGTCTTTGGTGAGACCCCATATGGAGTATTGTGTTCAATTCTGGAGACCAAATATTCAAAAGGATATAAATAGGATGGAGTTGGTGCAGAGGGTGGCTACCAAAATGGTCAGTGGACTTCATCATAAGGCATATGGGGACAGACTTAAAGATCTCAATATTTATACTTTAGAGGAAAGGCGGGAGAGAGGAGATATGATAGAATGTTTAAATATTTCTATGGCAGAAATGTACAGAAGGAGAGTCTCTTTTAATTGAATGAAAGTTCTGCAATGAGGGGATATAGGATGAAGGTGAAAGGGGATAAAGGCAGGAGTAATATGTGAAATGTTTCTTTATGGAAAGAGTGGTAGATGTGTGGAATATTCTCCTAATGGAGGTAGTAGAGACCAGGGCAGTATATGAATTCAAGAAAGCATGGGACTAACACAGAAGATATCCATAGGAAAAAAGGTCAGACTGTATAGGCCATATGGTCTTTTTCTTATGTCTTGTTTCCATGTTTTTATGTTTTATATGATATATGAAAGGTCTATAGGATTACTTAGATGACCTATTTTTGTAATTAATTTCATTTCATTTCACATTGGTGTTATGTTATTTTATTTTGATGTGTAATGTTTTGTTGTATATCATATCTATGCAGACGATATTATGCTGTATCTCCCCATAGATATAATCAATCCTAATCATCAACAAATAATAGAATGCCTTAATGAATCAGAGAATTGGCTTTCCACAAACAACCTAAAGATAAACTATAATAAATCAGAGGTGCTATACATAACCAGAAATCAAAACTTCAACCCTCCGACAAAACTCTATGGGACAGAACTAAATGTCAAAAAAGAAGAAAAATACCTTGGGATTACCATTGATCAGTCTCTGAACATGCTTACCCACATTAAATTAGTTAGTAAAACTATGTATTTAAAATTACACATGATTCAACATCGCAGACCACTTCTTGATAGTTATGACTTTAGATCTATCCTCCAGACTTTGATCATACCTCATTTTGATTTTTGCAATGGTGTTCTTCAAGGATTACCCAAGAAAACAATCAATCAGCTGCAATTGGCACAGAATCTTACAGCACGATTCCTTTACAAGGCTCATCACTCAATACACATCACTCCTCTCCTCTATGAACTACACTGGTTACTCATAACCAGCAGAAAAAAATAGAAATACCTGATAACCATCTTCAAACTAATTAATAACATTGCCCTATCCCATCTTTCATCTCTTCTTGCTACACCCACTACTACCAGAACTAGAAAAACTTGCTCACAAAACACCATTGAATCACCTTGGATTTCCGTAACTCCAAACAAACTACCAGGAGAAGGGCATTCGCCTATGTTGCCCCCAGCCTCTGGAATGCTCTTCCAGACAAGCTAAGAACCATCAAAGACCTTCAAGCATTCTGCAAGGAGTTACAAACTGTCTTGCTCATTGAACACTATGGCAAGTCGACTGACAAAGAAGAAATATATCCAACATAAAAAAAACATATGGCTAAATACATTATCATATGACTTATCTGCACCTCTCCACCTAAAACACCCACCACCTAAATATAATCATAGATTAGTTCAATCTTACATATGTACTCTCAAGAATCAAACCAAGAACACATACACCTCTCCTCTATGGCAGATATAATTCAATAACAGCCCCCAATGATTTTGCCATAGCTAACATACACTCAGGTTGATTACAAATAAGTCCTCTGTATCTAGTTAACATCTTTATAGTTAACTTCTTGTTCCTATGTTCCACTTTGTTTTCATGTTTTAATGTAACTTCCTGGTCCAATGCTCATTGCAAACCGCCCTTGATCGCTGGAAGGGGAGGTATAAAAAAGCTGTTAAATAAATAAAATACATAAAAAGACATGTATCTGATGTGGGAATGTATCTGGATTGGCAGGTTATAAATTATTTTTAAATACGTAAATTAATAAAAATAACACTGAAAAATTTGCATGAAATATAAAATTGCTAGACTTCTTTTGGTGAAAGTTAGCAAAATTTCATGCACACGTTTATTTTAATCAAGTGAAGCAGATCATAGATGAAACTGTATAATCTGCCATAGTCTACTTTAACCTATCCCTTCTTCACATGAGAAAAAGAAAAATACACCCTTGCTGTATGCATACTATGATACAGTGGCCAGCACAGAACCCATGGATACAGGAGAAAAGGAAGAGCTTACCTTACAGTCACCTGGGCAGAAAGCATATTCAGGTTATAAGGAGCCAGAGAATAGTGGAACAAACTTTCCCTACACTGGGTGTGACGCAGTAGAAAGCCAGAAAGTCGATCACGTCCACCTGGGCAAGGAAGCACGTACAATATGCAGGAGCCAGGAGGATAAAAGTGGCTGGGAAATCCCAGTAGGGGGAGGAGCAGCAAAGGGAGGTGCCACCGAGGGAGGTGCAGCCAAGGGAGGAGCAGTGAAGGGAGGTGCAGCCAAGGGAAGAGCAGCTGACCCAGAGAGAGCTGGAAGTGCTCGTGCACAAGTCTCCCAAGCCAGAGGGGGCATCGTCCTGAGGAGAGTGAGTAAGCAGCTGGAGGGCAGAGGTCACAAGCAGGAGAGCTTGCTGGGTCCAGGAAGCACCGGCTGGGTCCCGACAGCAAGTAGCAGTAAAAGGGAAATCTTTCCTGGAAGTTATTACAGCCCAGACCAGACAACTGCTAAGTGGAACTCTCGGGGAAAAGCAGGCTACAGCCCAAATAAGGGAGCCTGGTTTACAGAGGAAGGAGTGGAAGCCAGCCACCCCAGAAGCAGAGCTAAGTACACCAATTTTTCTAGAGGGCAATAGGTGGGCTCGGCTAGGAAAGTAAAAGCTAATACTTGGGAGGATAATCCTTGGTGGAGAGAAAGGGGAAGCCTCAGAGAAACAGGCTCCAGTACAGGTCTCCAGGACCCTCCTTATGCAGAACAGTTTCCTGCCTTAAGAACTGCTGCCTCTCGAGAGAGTTGCGTAAATGATAGCTGTGGTGAATGTTACCCATTTACAATTTCTGATGGTGAGCAAATGCAATGGGAAAACACTGACCAGGACATTGACTCCAGTGCTATGGATTGCACGCTATGTATCTCGGATGAGATTACGTCTCTTTGTTAATTAAGGAAGCAAGAGCCTTGTTATACCTGTTTGGAAAAGGTGCATGTTATTTTGCTGTAAAGAAACAGTTTGTTTAAGTTCTTTGTTGCTGTATGAGAAAAACAGAAATCCACAAGGGAAGGGGAATAAAACTTCATCATTATATTTTACCTTTAACACACGGCTACAGACTATTCTTTATAAAGGCAACCCGCACCTCACGCCCCTAGGCAACAGCCTAATAGGGACGGTGGTAGCAGGACCGGTTGACAAATGGTGCAGTTGGCAGGGTTTCTGGAGAAGAATACGGCGGAAGCACAGCAGAAGTACCAGTGCTGGAGAGCAGGATGAAGGTTTGCTGCAGGACCACGCCCAGAGGATTCCAGAATCCAGAGAGGCAAGAGTACCTTCTCAAAGACTGAATCTCCACCTGACTCAGGTAATAAGTATCTGGGCACAGGCAGAGGGGATTTCTGGTGAGAAGGGATACTAGGATCCAGAGTCAAAGCATAGCTACATTTTGGAAAAAAAAAGTGCCACAATTGGTGTTTGTGTTTGTCTGTTTGTATTTCAATGTTCGGCTATGGAGAGTCCCCAGGAGATACTGCACTGGATAAGTCTCCAGTTTGAAAAACAGAGGGAGTTCGCCCAGCAGAGCCAAGAGCAAGCATTGGCAGCCATGCGGGCTCAACAGAAACCTCTGACCGACCTGGTACAGACTTTGCTGGCAGAGCGAGCGGCAGAGAAGACACCCAAGGGACATTATTGTGGGGTAGGCCCACAAACTTGTGGGGTATTATCCTTTGGACAACTGACAAAAGATGATAACATAGACGACTTCCTGGAAGCTTTTGAGCAGGTAGCCCATAGTGCCGGCTGGCCCTATGAGCAGTGGGCACTTAGGTTAGCCACCTCCCTGACGGGAGAAGCCCTAGCGGCATACAAGGCTATGCCCACCACCCAGGCAACAAAATATGAGGAAGTCAAAGCAGCCATATGGGAGAGACTAGGCTTATCGCCTATAGTATACCGCCGTATGTTGCGAGCGACCCAACTCCAGCCACGTGAAACCCCGAAGGCACTTTGTCAGAGAATTCGCAACCTGGTCTGGAAGTGGCTCACTCCCGAGGGGAGAACCATGGAAAGTGTACTTGATATGCTTGTATTAGAGCAATTCTCAGAGGCTATTCCAGCCGAGATAAGAGCATTACTGACTCTGCAAAATTGTCAGACCTCAAGCGAGGCAGCTCACCTCACTGAAAGGTTCATGGAGGCTGGATTAGCCCATAAACTGCAGAGAGGCACTGGCAACACTTGTGGGGTAGCCAATTTTGAAAAGGCAGTAAAAGACCCTATGTTTTGTGTACCAGGTGTCATGAGAAATATGCCTAGAAATGAGGTTAAGGATGCACACATAAAATGTTGCAAATGTGGGAAGCGGGGTCATAGGAAGGATGAGTGGGTTTGCAGAACTGCATTGATGAGTGAGGATGAAAAGGGTAAGCAGGAAGGTTTTCGCCTAGATGTGGAAGTACAAGGCATGGTAGCCAAAACCCTACTTAACTCGGGGGCGGACCAAACCATGGTTTCTAAGAAATTCTGGCGCCTCCTACAGGCCAGTAATGGGTCCACCCCGAACCAACCGGAAGGGGTGGCCAAAATAAAATGTATCCATGGATCCGCTACCAGTTATCCCCTTTACATCTTGATAATAAAAGGGTTGGGGACCCGGGAAAAGGTTTTGGTCGCCTTAGTTCCACATTTACCTTTTGACATAGTGTTGGGCAGAGACTGGCCACCGTTTGATAAGGGACTGGGGGAAGGCCTACACTTGGAAGGAGATAGGACACTGGTCGGACCCCGGGGCCAACGGGTGGAGGTCCAGTCCGAGCCCCCAGAGGGAGATGAACTGACCGGGTGGGATCCCCAAAAGCAACTAAGGGGGGCGGAAAGGGAGGTAGTGTCTGAGCCGGAAGGTCGGGAAAACGGGGAGGCTATGGTGACCTTAGTTCCGGAGCCCCTATTTGCAAAGTCCCGAGGGACAAATCCAGGTAAGAAAAACCCAGAAAAAATAGAAGTATCCAGAAAAGAGGGTTTTGTTTTAAAATTCTGCAAAGCAACTCCTAACGCACAGAGCCCGCAAAGAGCCAGTGCCGCTGCCACGGGATATGACCTTTTTAGTGCCGTAGATAAGGTAGTGCCAAAAAGAGGGAAAGCCTTAATAAAAACAGGGTTACAGATACAGTTACCAGCAGGATGCTATGGCCGAATAGCCCCTCGGTCTGGATTAGCAGCCAAGCATTTTATTGATGTTGGGGCGGGGGTTATTGACCCTGATTACAGGGGGGTCATCCAAATTTTACTCTTTAATTTCCGTGAGAGGGATTTTAGGGTTAAAATAGGGGACAGGGTGGCCCAGCTCATTTGCGAGCGGATTGGATTCCCCGAGTTAAAAGAGGTGCCGTTACTGACCCTCACAAGCCGCGGGGGAGACGGTTTTGGCTCCACTGGGCAGAGGGAGCTAAAAGGCATGACCGCCTCAGCGGAGGAAAGGATAGACGAGGATTTGGGACCACAAGTCATAGATTGCAAGGAGAACCCAGCCCCAAGAATAGGCGAGGAACTGTCGCAACAACAGCAGCAGCAGTTAGCACAGTTATTGGCGAGGTTCAGGGATGTCCTCACTCCAGTACCTGGGGAAACGGGTTTGGTGGCCCATGAAATTCTCACCCTTCCGGGGAAAATAGTGTGGCAAAGGCCTTATCGCCTACCGGAGGCCCGTAAAAGGGAGGTAATATCCCAAGTACAGGAAATTCTATGGATGGGCATAATCGAGGAGTCTAAAAGTCCTTGGTGCAGCCCGGTAGTCCTGGTGCCCAAGCCTGACGGAAGCTTACTCTGCTGCATTGATTTCCGGCGAGTTAACGCCATCTCACTCTTTGACGCCTAACCCATGCCAAGAATAGAAGAGTTACTAGACCGACTAGGGCAAGCACGATATCTGACCACTTTGGATCTTACCAAAGGATATTGAAAGATCCCCTTGACCCGTGCTTTTAGGCCCAAAACTGCTTTTAGTACCCCACACGGACTATTTCAATTCCGACGAATGCCGTTCGGGTTGCATGGGGCAGCGGCGACGTGCCAGCGCTTGGTCAATCAGGTTTTGTGTCCCCATCAAAATTACGCAGTAGCATATATGGACGATATCGTCATACACTGCGCAAGTTGGGCACAACATCGGCCTAGGGTGGAGGCGGTATTGAAGGCCCTACGGCAGGCAGGTTTAACCCTAAATCCGAAGAAGTGTTTATTCGCCGGAGCAGAGGTTAAGTATTTAGGACATATGGTCGGGAGGGGTATGGTTCGACCATTACTTATTTATTTAATTTCTCTTATATACCGCGCTCTTCAATATCAGTGCGGTTTACATGGAACAATTATGTTTTACGGTGGGTTAACCGTAAAGCTACAGTTAAACAGGTAATTCAACTTGGATGGTCAGAAAATTAAATGAACTATTTACACATATTTAAACATAGAATTATTTACATGGTATACATTACATTAGAGAACATAATTATATATTGGACGCAGGGCTAATTTTGGGAAGGTCGGGACTTAGCAAGGTGGAGAGCGTGCAAAATTTCCAGAAGCCGATAACTAAGAAACACCTTCGAAGTTTCCTTGGCCTTATTGGCTACTATCGCAGGTTCATACCTCGTTTTGTGGAGGAAAGCACGATCCTCACCAATATGCTAAGGAAAAATGCCCCAAATAGTGTAAGATGGACACCGGAAGCGGAGAGGGTATTTGTCCTATTAAAGGGGAAATTATGCCAGGCCCTGGTTTTGTACGGGGTGGACTTCCAAAGGCCTTTTGTTCTCCAAATGGACGCCTCCGAATCCGGATTGGGGGCGGTCCTCTCCCAGGAGTTCGAGGGAGTAGAACACCCCATCATGTATTTGAGTAGAAAGCTGTCCCGAGCAGAAGTTAATTACTCAATGGTGGAAAAAGAATGCCTAGCTATTAAGTGGGCTATAGAGGCACTTCAATTTTATCTCACTGGCCATCACTTCATGTTAGTAACGGATCATGCGCCTTTAAAGTGGTTGGGTACTATGAGGAACCACAACCCATGGCTTACACACTGGCACTTAGCTCTGCAGGCATTCAATTTTACCATCCAACACAGGGCAGGCAAACTGCATCTCAATATATACGCGTTATCCCGTATTCCGTGCTGTGAGGACATGAGTCCCCCAGCCCGTAATATCTTAAGGGGGGGGGGGATATGTGATACAGTGGCCAGCACAGAACCCATGGATACAGGAGAAAAGGAAGAGCTTACCTTACAGTCACCTGGGCAGAAAGCATATTCAGCTTATAAGAAGCCAGAGAATAGTGGAACAAACTTTCCCTACACTGGGTGTGACGCAGTAGAAAGCCAATCACATCCACCTGGGCAAGGAAGCACGTACAACGTGCAGGAGCCAGGAGGATAAAAGTGGCTGGGAAATCCCAGTAGGGGGAGGAGCAGCAAAGGGAGGTGCCACAGAGGGAGGTGCAGCCAAGGGAGGAGCAGTGAAGGGAGGTGCAGCAAAGGGAAGAGCAGCTGACCCAGAGAGAGCTGGAAGTGCTCGTGCACAAGTCTCCCAAGCCAGAGGGGGCATCGTCCCGAGGAGAGTGAGTAAGCAGCTGGATGGCAGAGGTCACAAGCAGGAGAGCTTGCTGGGTCCAGGAAGCACCGGCTGGGTCCCGACAGCAAGTAGCAGTAAAAGGGAAACCTTTCCTGGAAGTTACTACAGCCCAGACCAGACAACTGCTGAGTGGAACTCTCGGGGAAAAGCAGGCTACAGCCCAAATAAGGGAGCCTGGTTTACAGAGGAAGGAGTGGAAGCCAGCCACCCCAGAAGCAGAGCGAAGTACACCAATTTCTCTAGAGGGCAAGAGGTGGGCTCGGCTAGGAAAGTAAAAGCTAATACTTGGGAGGATAATCCTTGGTGGAGAGAAAGGGGAAGCCTCAGAGAAACAGGCTCCAGTACAGGTCTCCAGGACCCTCCTTATGCAGAACAGTTTCCTGCCTTAAGAACTGCTGCCTCTCGAGAGAGTTGTGTAAATGAAAGCTGTGGTAAATGTTACCCATTTACAATTTCTGATGGTGAGCAAATGCAATGGGAAAACACTGACCAGGACATTGATTCCAGTGCTATGGATTGCACGCTATGTATCTCGGATGAGATTACGTCTCTTTGTTAATTAAGGAAGCAAGAGCCTTGTTATACCTGTTTGGAAAAGGTGCATGTTATTTTGCTGTGAAGAAACAGTTTGTTTAAGTTCTTTGTTGCTGTATGAGAAAAACAGAAATCCACAAGGGAAGGGGAATAAAACCTCATCATTATATTTTACCTTTAACACACGGCTACAGACTATTCTTTATAAAGGCAGCCCGCACCTCACGCCCCTAGGCAACCGCCTAATAGGGACGGTGGTAGCAGGACCGGTTGACAGTACTCTGCTACCATATTCATAAACAGAGGCACACATTTTAAAATTAATATGAATTCAAATGCTGTGATCATGCAGATCATGGACTTTTTAAAGAAAATAAAAATATAAGATACAGTATGCCATAATGAGTCAGACCAAACATCCATCATTTTCAGTATCCTGTTTCTGACAGTGGTCAATCCAGATCACAAGTACCTGGCAGGATCCCAAGAGGCAGCCAGAATTCATTCTGTTTATCCCAGGGATCAGTTCACTTCAATTATGGCTTATGAATTTTTCCTTCAGGAACTTATCGAAACCCAGTTACACCAACAGCTTTTACTACATCCTCTGCTAACAAATTAAAGTGCTTAATTATGCATTACGTGAAAAAATAATTTCTCTGATTTATCTAAAATGTGCTACTTGTAGCTTTATTGCATTGCCCCTAGTCTTCATACTCTCTGAAGAGGTAAACAACTAATCTATGTATACCTGTTCTTTGCCACTCATTATTTTAGAGACCTTTGTCATATCTCCCCTCAGCTGTCTATTGTCCAAACTGAAGAGCCCTAACCTTTCAACCCTCATAAGGGGTATCCTTCCAACCCCTTTACCATTGTGGTCACCCGTCTTTGTACCTTTTCCAATTCTGATATGCATTTTTTTAAATGTTCTGTCAAGAACTGCATGCACTATTCAAGTTGTGATGGCACCATGAAACAATATAGAGGCATTATGACATCCTTTGTTTATTCTTCATTCCTTTCCTTATAATTCATAGCATTTTGTTAGCTTTCTTGGCTACCACTGCACATTGAATAGTGGATCCTTTTCTTGCCTCTTAATGTGAAACCTTACATCATGTGGATTGTTCTTCCCTAAAGGTTATGTTTGCTAAGAGGCATGTCCCTAGTGCTTGTTTGATGACGAAAACAATTTGGTAATGGTGTTCAATCATTCTAGTAAATGGAGGCATACTTGGCATGTCACCATGTCATTAGTATGAGTATTGTGATGTTCTTGTGCTCGCAGTCCTTGGCACAATCAGTGTGGGTGCAGTTAACACCACCCATGAAGGTGGAAGTAGCTGCACTCACACTGAGTGCTACATTGATGGGAAGCACACACCAGTAATGCCTGCACTATCGTTGATTCAGATGCTCCATCCAACAACCACCAATTTTCTATGCCAACCAGTCCTGCTCAGGTAGCATAGGATTTTCAGTGCAGTCACATTTTCCACACTTGGTAATAAAACCACGAATGTATAAATAATTAAAATCCTAAAATCTAAATGTTATAAATACCCCATAATAAATACCAATCCCACATTTGATAAATACATAGAAACAAACCAGGAGTATGTTAAAACCAACTTTCTTAGCTATCTATTTATAACATTTAGATTTTAGGATTTTAATTATTTATACATTCGTGGTTTTATTATTAATGATTCTAGAGATTTATCATTTTCTTGTTCTACTTTACGCACTCCTGGCTCCTATTAGTCAATTGCAGTTATGGTGATAACACATAGCACAATGAGTTTGGTGTTAATTAGATGAGATTCTACACACCCTTCCGATACGTTTTTATTGATAATAATAAGTGGTTATCTATTGATCCGCTTAATTTTTGTAACATTTTGGTTTTATATCGTTTACAATTTTTATATATTTTACTCATATTCACACATAGAGTATGTTAAGTTTATGTTCTTATTGGTTTTCATACATTCCTATATTTATATATATATGATATATGTTTTTATATATTTTTACTTTATTTGAATGTATTATATTGTCTATGGTTATTTATTTGCAGCAATCCTGAATCCCTTGAGGAAGTAAAAAACGAAACACGGCCTGTGTCGGGCTCTCAGGTTTTTGAATTATTGAATAAAAGTATCCTTTCGATTCAACTACCACGTGTCATTGATTTGGATGCTTAGGGCCTGAATCTGATCCCGACGTACATCTCCTTTGTACATCCGGGCAGATTTCTGAAGTGGATGCTAGGCTGTCTATGGTGCAAAATTCAGTGCGCCAAGTGGAAATGCAGGTGCATTCAGTTTCCACTGCGCAGGTGGCTTCGATTAAGTATTCATTGATGGTTCATGCTCATATTGAGGCATCGGAAAATGCCTCTCGAGCCTGTAATTTGCGCTTTTTAAACTTTCCAATTACGCATTTATTAGCACCAGAAATTCTTCTTACTAAATATTTTACTGAGATCTTGAAGTTGCCTCAGTCTGTGGATATTGTTCAATTATGTACCCTCTAAAGTTCGGGTGGCTCCATTGAATGAAGGGAAGTTTGATTCCCTTCATCCGACTGTAAGCCAGAATCTTACTGAATTTTTGGAGGACCCTTCTGATATGATCACAAAAAGAAACACCTTATTGACTACGTTTGCTACTATGTCAGTGAAGGCAAAAATCTTGAAGTTATACTTTAATTATAAGGATGTTCCTTTTTGTGGTCAGAAAATAAATGCATTTCCTGATGTGACTAGATCAACTCAAACACGTCGGAAACAGTTTCTTACTTTGAGGGAGAGAGTTGTTTCCCTGGATGCAATATTTTATTTACGATTTCCTTGTAAATATCTTATTACTTTACAGGGACAGTCCTGTTTTCCTTGATGTTTCTCATTTAGAAAAGTTCTTGACTGATAGGCAGAAGTAGAGTTGGACTGTGTTGGTTGGAAGTATAGAAATCCTCCTAAATATGGTGCATTTTTGTGCCTAATTGTCTTTTATTTTATGTGGATTATTTTTGATGGTGTAAATTCCCCATGATGTGGGCTTGAACATTTTTTTCTTTTGATTTGATCTAATGTGATCGTTTTCTTCTTAAGTGGATTGTATGATGTTTTTCCTTTTGAAAGTGGAAATGTATAATTTGCAAATTCTATAGATTAAAAAAGCACACCTTTTTCAAGTATATCAGTAGCAAAAAGCCTGTGAGAGAATCAGTTGGATCATTGGATGATAGAGGGATAAAAGGGGCACTAAGTGAAGACAAGGCCATAGTGGAGAGACAATGAATTTTTTGCTTTGGTCTTTACTGAAGATGATGTAAGTAAGTTACGTATGCCTGAAATGGTATTTTAAGATGATATATTGGAAGAATTGAAAGAAATATCAATAAACTGGGAAGATATATTACAACTATTTGATAAACTGAAGAGTAGTATATCTCCTGGACCGGATGGTATACATCTGATGGTGCTGAAAGAACTGAAAGATGATATTGCAGAACTACTATTAGTAATCTGTGAGCTATCATTAAAGTAATCTGTAGTATCTGAAGAGTGGAGAATGGCAATGTAACACCAATATTTAAAAAGGGTTCCAAGGATGATCTAGGAAACTACAAACTGGTGAGTCCAATGTTAGTACCGGGCAAAATGGTAGAAACTATTATAAAGAATAAAATTACTGATCATGTATATAGTCATGGTTTAATGGGAGAAAGCCAACATGGATTTAGCCAAGGAAAGTCATATCTTACTAGTCAGTTTTTTTATTTGAAGGTGTGAATAAACAGGTAGACAAAGGTGAGCCAGTTGATGTGGAGCCCCATTCCAGGAGCAGGATGCTGGGTCATTAGGACCCTATTCTGGTCTTTTCCCATGGTTGCCAGAATTGGGCCCGTGGACAGCCTGGTGTGCCCCTTCCACCTGTGGGGACGTCTTCCCCGCATGCGCCCTAGACATCTGTGGCTCTGGCCCCCAATATCACCATAGCCTGACCCACGGCTAGCCTACCATAGCCAGGATCAGGTGGCAGGCACCCCCATGTATCCCAGCACCAGTCCTGGCCCCGGAAGGGGGTTCCTTGGTCCGATCGCACAGGAAGTGCTGCTTATACTACCTTTCTGGTGGTCTAAACAGCACGTTCCAATGGGCCCAGCAGGATGTATAGAGCCATGACCTGAATCAGCCCTGTACATGCTGCTGGGCTGGCCCACCCCTACTCTGCACCGACCCTGCCCTCTCCTGCCCCCCGCAGGTTCTACACATCCTGATGCCCAGGACGTACAGGGAGAGCCAGAGGGGGAATAAGGTTCAGACGGCTTGTGTGGCTGCATGTCCTGCCAGGACTTGCATCCCCACAACACGTGTTCAAGAATGAGGGCCATAGTGTATTTGGATTTTCAGATAGACTTTGCAAGGTCCTTCATGAAAGACTCTTAGCAAAATTAAAAAATCATGGGTTTTGGAGGGGGTGAAAGGGAAAGAATTGGACATATTAAGACCTTCTTCCAGGAAGGTTGGATCCATTCCAATGGATAGACTATGATTAATTATTATGAGCAAAATAGGGAGCTGGATAAGAGAATACTGACCTCTTCAATCTGATAGACTAGGATCCAAGGATCTGTTGGCTGTTGAGATGGGTTTGAGTAAAGAAACGTTTGTTGCAGGATTAAAAAAACAATCATGATTAAGAGTGATGGGTGAAGTATTGTTTAGAGTCTGGGCTGATAAACTGGTAAAGTTGGTGGGAGTTGTTGGCACAGCAGAAGAAGCAATGGTAGCCAGAAAAAAACTTTGTCATGTCAGAGATTTTGTTTCTGAATTATTGAGCTAAATCTTCATAGGGATCCAACACCCAAGCCCAACATCGGATGAAGAGCCCTACATAGCTACAATGAAGCCCAGAAGCTGGCCATGATTTCTGTGAGGGGACAACAGGGTAAGACTTAACTCAACCTTTGCACTTCCCATGGTCAAACGCCAAAAACTCAAGACAAGTTAAAGCACTCCGAATTACAACCAGATCTACAGAATCCTCACCTGTTAAGTAGAATGCATTAGGCATAGCAGGATCCTCAAATGTATCATTCTAAACAACAGATAAATGCTTCATATTATCTAAGAAACTCCCAAAGTACACATAAAAAGACATTTACGGTAAAGCCATAATAATTGTAAATGCATATTTTATCTTTTTAAATCAAATATTTTATTAAGACACATGAACAAAGAAAATGTGATACCATATGGTATGGTTCAGAGTTCTCTTTCTAAATCTATTCTCTTGTGTAGTTTTGCTCAGTTGTCTGCAAGCTTGACTTCTTTAGATAAATTTCACTCTCTATTAGTCTTTAAAAGCATGCTAATAGCTAAAAAATGTATCATGATCAAGTGGATGGTGACTCTCCAGGTAGGGAGCTATAAGATGCCAGTTTCATAATGAGCTGGTAATAGAATATATCTCGTTCAAAGAAGGTAACTCTAAAATGTGGGAAATTTTCCAATCTACTTGGAAACCTCTGTTTTTCTCATTGCCAAACAGAGTTACAGATATATTCCAGAGGTCTAATGTTCACATTCTTTTGAAGAGTCCCTTATTACAAACAACCAACAATAATCTTCTAATAAATCTAAAAGAGAGAGATCCAATATCAAGACAGGATGGGTGAGGTTTTTTATTAATACATTATTCACAAGTTTAACAATATGTTGCTATTTTATTCATTTGTATAATACTATTATTTCATTAAAATGTTTTGCAAAGTATTTCTACAGAATATCCGTACAACGGAAATCATAATTGTGAGTTGTTTTCTTTATAAATAGAAAGCTACAATAAACAGGGCTGGGACAAGGATACTGGATGTCCAAGGAGAACCCACAACACCACCTCTCCCATAACAATCTTGTAAAATCCATAACTGCACATCATACTTTAAATACTAAACTTTGCTTTACAGTATATGCTTGTATGCGGCTGCTCCCACTGCATGTAGAAGAATGTGCCGATAGCTTGTGCTTGTGTGGCTCTCGGGTTCTCTTCGAAGCTGCTTTTGGATCCTGATCTCTTTATTCCCCTGCCCACATCCATGGGTGATTTAATCATCTTCCTTACGAATTTCCCAGCCCCCTGTTGTTCTGTTTGTCTGTCTTGAACAGATTGTAAGCTTATGGAGCGGGGATGTCTCTTGTGAGTAAGGGTACAGCGCTGCGAACGCTTTGTAGTGCTGTAGAAACGATAAGTAGTACTAGCTGTACTATTGTTTTGATTTGTCTGTTGCTGTTTTTTGCTACCCCTAAGAAGCCGCTGCCCTGGGTGAGCGATTAGTCCTGCCTAATGGTTACTCCAGCCATGAGAATAACATTACAATTACTGTGCTGTGCTGTCTTATAGCTCATTCTGCTCAGGCATTTCTGCAGGCAAACAGCATCTTAAGAGCAGAAAGAACGTTTTGTAGAATGACCCTGTTTTAAGGCATCTAAACATTCCTGGGATAGTGCTTTTGATGAAGTTTGCACTTACATGAATATTTTATGTATTGCACAGATAAGCAAGCCAAATGAACTGTCAATCCTGTGCATGCCTGAGAGCCAGCGTGTGCAAGTTCATTTCAAGGAATAATTTAAAAAAAGGAAAACGTGGACGTACTTTCCCTTTTAATGCGGGCATAACTTAGGCACATTCTTGCCACACAGGTGTTAGAAAAGGCATATCGGAAAAAGGGCAACATATGTATCGTAATGCTCATGGTGTAGGACATACTAAATACAAGACAGCCTCTTCCTTTACAGCCCCTTGATCCAGGGCTGTAATTTACAAATCTCCCTCACAAGCAGAAAAAAAACAGAAAAAAATGTGGGAGGGGGGAGGGGGTATTCAAAGGCATTTAAGCGGTTTACAGACCTGCAAACCACCTACAGTAAATGCCACTCAACAGGATATTCAGCAGTGCTAACGATCACCCCCTGTTATCACTAATCCTTCCCAATCACCCCCTCCCCACGCATACACACACACACACACACACACACACACATACACATTACTGTTTCTGGACCCCCCACATCTAGGACCCCTGAACTTCCCTCAACATAAATAACACCTTGATGGAAAACCCCCAAAGATGGGACCCCCACCCCTGGTCCTACCCCCAGCTCTTACAGGGACTAACGGGGAGCAGGAGCTGCTCTATCAGAGTCCCCAAACTCCAAACTCTTCTCCTTTCCACAATTAAAACAGCAGCCTCGGGGAGGGGGGAGGGGACGGGAAGCTCTGCTTCTTATCATCTGTCGCCTTTGTGCAAGTAAATCAATTTATGTTGGCTGGAGTGATCAGCATCTATTAGGCAGCTAGGCGGCCAGTGCTTTCGTGCTCACGGCAAGCCATGTGCTTTGCCACACAAGGCCTGCTGCTTCTGATCCCCCTCCGACTTCCTGATCTCCTGTAGAAGGGCTGTCAGAAGCAGCAGGCCTTGTGTGCCAAAGCACATGGCCTGCCACAGACACCACTTTTAAACTGCCGCTAGCCTCCCAGAATGTGGAATTGGTGGTGGTGGCAGCTCATCGCACTGGGGGAGGGCAGCTTGTCACACCAGGGAGGGGGACAGCACAGCCTGGGATCCTGCCTGCCAGGGGCAGCAGAAACTCTTGGGCCGGCTCTGCTCCTAGCATCCCCCTTGTACCCTTTCAGTTCTTATCCTGCCTACCCACTTCACCCTCATGTACCACCCCTACATGCTCCTACGTAGTAGAAGCCTAAACAGTGCAGTGGCAGTATCCTCTCCCTCTCACCTGCCGGGAGATGAAACTGGTGCTAGAAAGACTGTCTCTCAATCTCTGTTCCACCTCCCCACTCCAAAGACGTTCCTCCTCAAAACAATCCAAAGCATAGCTGGGAGAACATAAGCTTTGGCCCTCTGGACTAAGTGAACAATTTGAAAAGCTAAACTGTTGTGCTTGATGTATGGAAAATCGGCTTTGATAAAATCGTGCATCCAAAGAGTACCTAAAGCTACACATGAAAACCTGCATCCATGCCTCTTGTAAACGGGGGCGCTGGGTGAGAATGTCCACAGTCTTGGCAAAGGCAAATATTAATATGACTTGCAAAGGATTGTGGGAAATATAGTCCATTCATACCAGACTCAGCCGTTCACAATAAATTAGTTGTGCTTGCTCGAATGTAAAGCAAAGAAGATATTTTATTTATGGGGTTATTTCTCCCAATACAGATATACTTGGTAGCACATAAAAAGGAATACTTGCTTTCAGTATTATACTTAGAAAAACAAATAAGGAAAAACAACAGCTGAACTTGTTAAGCAATCAAATCAAAGCATAAAGACCTTGATGGGAACAGAAAGGTCTTTTCTGTAAGCTCCTGCTAATTCTCCTTAGCAGTGCTTCAAAGAACAAACAAAACCCACAAAGTAGGAAAAAAAACTGTTCTTTTTCAGGGATATCTTCCTGTATCTTCACACACACTCAGAAGTGTCCCTCCAGAGCTCACAGGCAATTAGGCAAGGCTCAATTGCTAACCGTTACCAGCTGAAACCCTCTTGGCTGGTTTACTTTCTATTACGTGGCTTAAATCCTACTCAGAAGCTTTTCTGAATAGATTAAAGAACAAGTTTATATTTCTTTGTGATGGTTGTTGTATTTTGTGACAGCATATTACCACAGAAGTTTAGACAGAGAGCAATCCATGTATTCAAAGTCCCCATTTATAACATCTTCCCCTTCTTCAACTATCATGGGTTCAATATCATGGATTGGCACAGAGGAATTTCTCAATGGAACACTCTCAGGACAATACTTGTTTCCCTGCTGTCTTCCCAGTGAAGAGCTAGGGCATAGATCAGTGTTCATACCTGAGCTTCCATTGCTGTTAGAGTTCCTCTCTAAATATCCTGGCCAGTATGTAGTCCAGTTCTTATGTCCAGCCTTCCAATCAAGATCCCTGGACACTGGGTCTCTCTTCACATACCTTCTGGCACTGGTCTTAGGGTCCCTTCCAAGTGCAGCCGTCTCCCTCACAGGTGCCGTCCGGGGATTCCTGGCTCTGCAACCCCACTCCTCTGGCTTTCCCCAGTCCAATGGTGTATGCCTCCCAGTATACGTACTGCTATGGACTCCTTTAGACCTCCAAAATGCTTTTCTCTTCTTTCTTCCAAAGTGTTTCTTGCTCTCTCTGTCCGTCAGCTCTGGCTTCTGCTGATGATGATGATCCTCAAGATGATCAAGATGCTTCTGCAGGTGATGCTTCTGATCAAAAAGAAGATGATTCTCTGTAGAATAAGCTTTTCTTTTATCCTGCTTAGATGAATGCTCCACCCTAGCACAGCGCAGCTGTGCTGAATCAAGCCCTGCCCTTGGAGATGAGTGCTTGGGGATTACCTCATAGCCCTCCTGATTGAACACACGTTTCCCCACTTCAGCTCTTCTAATGGCTGTTGGAAACCTGGTGTATTCTGGGACTGGTAGTCTTTTATGGAAACATTCTGTTTTATTATTTCTACCAGAACAGACAGGTTGCTTGTTCAGAGTCACTTCACCTCTATTATAGCTCCTTCCTGAACTATGATAAGCTTCCTTATCACACTCTTTACAAAGTGTTCTTGGGGGCTGTGTTGCAGTAGGACTTTGCTTTTATGCACATACATTATAAAATATATACGTGCATGAATCCATGCAGAAGATATGTGTGGAGCAAATAGTATGTGTAACTGTAAGTGCATGAATTCCCCAGCATAGGTTTCATAAGTGAAAGCATGACCATATATTTATTTAGAAAATGAATTATACCATCACAGGAAAATCTGGTGCATGCTATTTCTGCAGTTATAAAATTATTCCAAAAGCATCCCGCATTGATAAGACAACTTGGTTACATGAATCACAGTCCCGGCCTGCACGTACAGGCTTCTTCATTATTCTGATCCCGTGAGGCCGGATGTACAAAGGAGATCTACGTCAGGGTCGGGATCGGAATTGGGCCCATACTGTCAAATCAATCAGGTTTGTCTGACAAGACCTGCCCCTGGTAAACCCATGGTGTTTATGATCCTGCAATCCTTTGGACTCTAGAAACCTCACTATTCTCTCTTTTAACAGCGTTTCAAATAATTTACTCACAACAGAGGTTAGAATAACCGGCCTGTATTTTTCAACCTCATCTTTACTTCCCTTTTGTGTAAAAGGATCAAATGTGCCTTTCTACAGTACTCTGGGACCACTCCTAACTCCAAAGAAGATTGAAAAGGTCTGTGAGTGGAGCTGCTAGAATGCTCCCAAGTTCCTTCAGTATTCTCAGATGTATCCTATCCAGTCCCATCACTTTATCTACTTTTAGGCAGTCTTCTGAAAATTGTTCAAGATCCTTGTCACTTCTGTTCCTATCTGTGGGTGTTTTCTGAGGTCCTGCTCCTGGCCCTTGATCTGTGAAAAGAACTGAAATTGTTGCTGAGCAATTCCACTTTATCCTCATCAGCTTATCCATATCATAGGTAAGATAATTCCCCCTGAGCTAATTATAGGACTTGCCCAAGGTCACAAGGAGTGCCAGTGGGAACTGAACCCTTGATCTCCTGGATACTAGGCAGTTGCTCTAACCACTAGGTTACTAGTTAAAATAAACTACTAGAGTTTCATGATTTTATCATGGATTTTGGATGTATTTTTAGTTAGTTTCCTACTTTCATTTTCATAGGGAATTTTTAGCTCTTGCTAAATTAATTTAGGGTGCACTAATAGACAAATTAAGGCATATTAAGTAGATTAATAGATGTTAAATCAATTTAGCATGCACTACACTTTAAGAGAATTAAGGAATAAAATATACACTATTGAATGCACCCTCCCCCAAGTCATTTGAAATATATCCTATATCGTTTTTTGGTTGTTGTCAAAAGTATGCACTATTGAGGGGGCAGAGCTAGCCGCAGACTGGGCTGGCCGCTTGAATGAAAGCTCTTTGAGCCTGACAGAGAATCCAGCAGATTCCTCCATCACCTCCCAAGTAAACATGCTCTTCTCCCAACAATAAATACAACTAATTATGGCTCCTATCAAACCAGCATGCCTCAAATATCTCTGACTCAGATTCCAGGGGCAAAGTGGTCAAAAGATGAACTGCCTTCCCTAAACAAGTTGGTGTCTGGAAAAAGAACCGGAGGACAGCTTGCAGCAAGTCCTAGCAGAAATCCGTCAAGTCAAAAGACCTAATCTCTGACAATGGGGAAACCAAACTCACATAGGAAGGTCAACTTAGTAGTAACCTATCACTGCAAATGGACACCATCGACACCACCTTACTTTCGCAAATAGAGCATCTGCAACAAACAGACAGAAACACCAAAAACCTCACTCAATTAGAGAAACAGCTTGAAGACATGAACAACCAACCAATCATGGCTCAGCAGTCTTAGAATTGTTGGTGTCCCCGAGGGCTTAGAAGGATCAGAGCCGATCTCCTTCTTTGAGGATTTCATTCCAAAACTGCCTCAATTAGATCTAAAATTTCCTCTCGAAACTGAATGGACTCATTGCATCCCATCACACTGTGGCCCGACGATGAAGACCCTGAGGCCAGTCATTCTCAAATTGCTGAGATACCCACAAGTTATGTAAATTCTGCAAGCAACAAGGCTCCACTCCCCCATGCAGCATGAGGGATACCATCTGCTCTTCTTTCCAGATTTAAGTAAAGCCATGGTGGATTGTCGCAAACAGTTCCTGGCCTTCAGGTCTCGACTACAACTACAAGCATAAAATTATTTTAGTACCCCACTCGTTTCTGAGTCACAGTCCAAAACGGCACCTGTACCTTTAAAGATACAAAGCTGTTAAAAGCATTTCTGAATGAACTCAATGGAATGGACACTTAACTGCTCTGTTCTGGCCACAAATGTGATCTTAGGGCCTTGTTATTTAATTTTCTTGATTTCTGATCGTTAATCTTTTCATTATAGTGCTTATGTCAAACTAGATTTTTGGATCTTCAAAGATTGCTGCAATTTATGAGACAACGGGAATCCCAAGAAAGTAGACTAAGGGCCCAATTCAGAGATGCGGCTTGAGGGACTGCATGTCCCAGTGGAACATGCAGCCTCGCAAGCCGCCCTACCCCTATTCCCCCTTCGATTCTACCCACACGGCTAGAGCAGCAGGACAGGGAGAGCCGGTGGGGATTAGGAGGGGGTGGGGTCTGGGTGAAGTGGGGGCGAAGGCGGGCTGAGGTGGCAGGACATACAGAGCCAATTCAGGTCACAGCCCTGTCCATCCTGTGGGGTCAGAGGGAATGTGCTGATTATTCCACCTAGAAGATTATCCCCTACTGCGGCTGGGGCCGGGTGCAGGGAGGTCCCTGCCACCCGATCTAGGCCCATCTGGCCAGCAGTGAGCTAGGCAGTGGGAAAGAGGGGTAGTTGGTGCTGCAGGAGCCAGGGGAGCCAGCAGGTGGGACATCCCCATAGTCATGCAGGGGCACACTGAGCTGTTCTTGGGCCCAATACTGTATGCTGCAGGAAACATTTGCTCCTACGGTACAGAATCGGGTCCTAATGGGCCCATCCTGCTCGGGGCTGTCCAGATGGCCGAGATGTCTCCCTTTCGGAATCGGGCTTGACGCCTTTGCATGAGGCTGCAAGCTTCTTCAGCAAATGTGTCTGATCAATCACACTTGCATATCCTTTTAATAACTTGTATACGTACTTAACCATGGTTTTTGTGAGTGATTGAGGTTTCTCATTTAAATGTTTTGATTATACAGGGGCATGTCTGGAGGAGGATACAGGAAGAGAATGTTTTATTATATCATTGCAACACACTTTTGGTAATCATTGGGAAGGGGGGAAAGGAAGAGGGGAACATTTTTTTTGCTGTCGACAGGCTCCCACTCCGGATGCACAGCTGACTAGCCTTACCAAACTTGCAAGCATTGTTATTACAATGTCTGTTATAACTAGGCACCGGTTTTTGTTTTTGTTTCCTTAGAGACTTCCCTACTTTCCAGGTCATGATTTAACTATTACCTCAGCTAAACATTGTCCCAACAAAATATACCTCCCCGACCATCTTAGCTATGCAAGGAGCATTACAAGTATTCTCTTGACTGTATTCCAGTCTTCCTAAATTCTTTAAGTGAACCCCACTATGGTACAACTCCACATTTAAAATCCAGAAAATCGATCGATCAACTGGCATCCTTGGTAAGCTCTCAGAATTTGGACTTTTGGTCAACTAATGAAAGATGGCACTTACAAGACTTTTTCCAAACTACAAACAGAATTTCAGCTACCCACCCGTTACTACTTTCAATGGCTCCAACTTAAACACTGCCTGTCTGTGGCAGGATTTACCCCCTCCAAGTTGCCGGATGATTGGCCCATTCTACCCCTTCTCCAAACTACTTGTGCCTCAATGCATGAAGCAGCACACTTTTATTCACTCTTTCGAGCCAAACAGATCCGACCACGTTTATGGGCTTAACATAACTGGGAAAAGGACATAGGACCCCTGTTTCCACAAAAGCAATGGGAATATTTCTGGAACTCCTTAATTGGGCCCTTAGACTATGTATCTCTCACCCAATCCCTATTTTTCCTGGCCTATCAAACTCTTATCACCCCAGTTCTCTTCTCCAAATGGTCAACCCCCAGGGACAACCGATGCTGGACCTGTCATTAAGATATCAAGACCCTCTCCCATATCTTCTTTGACTGCCCCAGTATTCAGACCTACTGGCAGGATGTATGGAAGAAAATTCAACATATCTTCACATTATCTTCACTACTAACTCTTTGAATCATCATTTTTCGATCCCAGTCAGACCTTGCCATGGTCTAATGCAAAACTGCCTTTCTTTCCTTAGAAACACAGAAAAATGATGACAGAAAAAGACCACATGGCCTATCTAGTCTATCCTTCTTTATCAACCACTACAACAGTCCCCTTTTTTCCTTTAGAGATCCTGTGTTTGTCCCATGCTTTTTTGAATTCAGATACTGTCCTCATCTCTACCACCTCCACTGGGAGACTATTCCACGGATCCACCACTCTTTACGTAAGGAAATATTTCCACATATCAGTCCTGAATCTATCCCCTTTCACCCTCATTCCATTCCCCCTCATAGCAGAACTTGCTTTCAATCAAGAGAGACTTCCCCTGTGCATTTATGCCATGGAGGTATTTAAACGTCTCAGTCATATCACCTCTATCCGGCCTTTCTTCTAAGGTGTACATATTAAGATCCTTCAGTCTGTCCTCATATGCTTTATAATGAAGACAACTAATCATTTTAGTAGCCACCCTCTGCACCGACTCCATCCTGTTCACATCCTTTTGAAAGTGCAGTCTCCAGAACTGCACACAATACTCCAAATGAGGTTGCACCAAAGACTTATACAGAGGCACTATCACCTCCTTTTTTCTGCTAGCCATTCCTCTCTGTATGCACCCAATCATCCTTCTAGCTTTTGCCGTCACCTTTTCTACTTGTTAAGCTACTTTAAGATCAGACACAACCATGCCTAGGTCCCGCTCTTTAGTGGACAAAAGTACTTCACCCCCTATACTATATTGCTCCCTTGGATTGCTGCAGCCCAAATGCATGACCTTACATTTTTTAACATTAAATCCCAGATGCCAAATTCTAGACCATTCTTCAAGCTTAGCTACATCCCTCCTCATGTTATCTACACCTTCCTGGGTGTCTACTCTATTGCAGATTTTGGTATCATCCGCAAAGAGGCAAACCTTACCCGACAGCCCTTCCACTATATCACTAACAAAGATGTTAAAAAGAATTGGACCAAAGATAGATCCCTGGGGCACACCACTGGTAACTTCCTTCTCCTCAGAGTGAGCTCCATTTATCTGTACCCTTTGTCGCCTCCCACTCAACTCCTTCTTAGCAGTTCAGTAAAGGTGGTCATCAGGCACTGGAAAACCACTAATGAAATTGAAAACCAACAGTGGTGAAATGCAGTCTGTTTATACCATAAATATGAAGTCTCATATCTATCCAGATCTGGTCAGATGGTCAAATATAAGTGGACATGGCAAATGTTAGTTAACTATGTGGCTAATTTGACTTAAACGTTTTGTATCTACTAATGAGTCTCAGTATGACTGTGTTGATTGTATTTTTTTCTTTACCAGGGGGGAGACACCCCATTGATGTCAGTTACCTGTTTGTTTGTTGTTTTTTTTGGGGGGGGGGGGGTTAAACAAAGAGTAAAAGAAAAAACAAGTAGTATGCACTATTCTTACTATAGAGGTTAGTTGCTAAGGTATGCCATTAGCGATAGTGGTGTGCATTTCAGGCTTGTTGGCCATATGCTTCCATGCCTATGTTTATGTTTATGTTTATTAACTTGCTTGACCGCCCTTCAGGGGTAAGCAGAGCGGTTTACAAATAAAAATAAATTAAATCAATTACAGCAAGGCACAAGGCCGGAGGCAGAAAGGAAATTACAATTAAAAAAAAAAAAAAAGAATAGAAAGAATAGAAAGACAGAAACATTGGGGGAGGCAGACAGCATGGGGAGAGGATAGAACTAGGAGGGAGGGGGATTGAAGGCAAGGGAGAAAAGGTGGGTCTTCAGGGCATGCTTAAATGTGGGGTGATGGGGCTCCAGACGGAGAGCGGAGGGTAGGGAGTTCCAAAGAGCAGGGCCTATGAAGAAGAAAGCTGAGGAGCGGGTGGATTGGAGATGAGCAAGTGAGGGGGGAGGAAGTGCGAGACGGTTGAGATGGAAGGAACGGGGGGGGGTGTCTAGGGGTGTGAAAGTGAATGAGATCGGCCAGGTATTGTGGTGTGGTGGTATGGAGAGCTTTATGAACGAGCGTGAGAAGTTTGAAGTGGATACGGGAGGAAATGGGAAGCCAGTGAAGACGGAAAAGAAGAGGAGTGACGTGGTCTCTGGGGGAGGAGTGAGACACGAGACGGGCGGCGGTGTTCTGAATACGCTGAAGTCGTGATAGTTGGAGTTTAGACATACCAGAGAAAACAGAATTAGCAAAGTCGATACGGGAGATGACGAGAGTGAGCAAAAGGGTGGCAAGAGCGGAAGGAGAGAGGAAAGGGCGGATGGCACGGATTTGTCTGAGGTAGAAGAAGGAGGTTTTGGAGACATAAGAGACGTGGGCAGAGAAGGAAAGATCCGAATCGAAGAGCACACCGAGATACCGAAAGGTGGAGACCAATGAGATAGGAAGACCAGGGCAAGAGGGGGCCACCGAAGGAGGGGTGTGACCATGTGGGAACCAGATAGCTGTGGTTTTTGAAAGATTAAGATGCAGGCAGTTTTGAGACATCCAGACAGAAACAGCGGCCAGGCAAGAATTAAGTGGGGCAAGATCGGGGCAAGCAGGGGAGGTATGGTGCAGAAGGAGGATGTTATCAGCGTAATAAAAAGCCGAAATGCCAAATTGCAGAATAAGTAGTGTAAGGGGTGTCAAGAAGAGGTTGAAGAGGAGAGGGGCCAGCACAGAACCCTGTGGAACCCCACAGGGTAGGGGGAAGGAATCAGAGGAAGGGGAAAGTGGAGAAGAGGGGAGAACAGCACCAGAACGTGAGAAAAGAAAGGAGTGAAACCACCGAAAAACAGTGCTACAGAGGCCAGCGTCACGCAGTCGGGACAAGAGGAGAGAGTGATCAACCAGGTCGAATGCAGCGGAAAGATCAAGAGCAACCACCACCGAGATTTCACCGCGATCGTGGGCAACATGCAGGGCATTGGTGAAAGCAAGAAGAATGGTCTCAACGCTGTGCCCAGGACAGAAACCAGATTGGCGGGGGTGAAGGAAATTGGCGGAGTCAAGGTGATGGGAGAGTTGGGCGAAGACAACCTTTTCGAGAATTTTAGTAACGAAGGGAAGGTGGGAGACCGGGCGATAATTATTGGGGTCGAGAGGGTCAAGAGAAGGTTTCTTAAGTAGAGGGCGGATTAAGGCGTGCTTTCAGGGGGAGGGGAAAGTCCCAGTGGAAAGACTAGTGTTAATAAGGATTTGAATATAGGGAAGGAAGGACTGTGAGGGAGACAGTAGCCAGGCGGGAGGGATGGGGTCGAGAGGACAGAAGGTTTTGTTGGAAGAGGAGATGAGATGGTGAAGTTCGGCAGTGGTGGTCAAGAAGAAGGAAGACCATGTGTGAGAAAGATGAGAAACTGGGGGTGGAGAGGCAGCTGGAGGAGGAGAAAGAATAGGGGGAGGGAGAGAGGGTAGAGATGCTCTCAAGGAGGAGATTTTGTTACTGAAAGCCTAAAATTAAAGCTTGCATACAAATTACTTGTGTACACATATAACTATAGGGTCCAATCCTATTCACAACTTAGATCTCCTTTGTATGTCTGGGCTGACTTGGACGTACAAAGGAGATCGCGATTCTGATCCCACGGGGCACGTCCAGTCCCACAGGATCAGAATTGTGAACAGCACTGTACATGCAGGCCGGGACAGCGATTCAGTCCTGGCCTGCACATACAGTGCTAGCCTGGCTAACTCAGCCAGGGCTTTTAAATGGAGAAATGCTGCCATGGCGTCCTGTTGCCATGGCACCGCAGCTCCATTTAAAAGCCGCAATGCCGGTCGCTGCACCAAAAAGTTGATTCCCTGCAGCCTGACCCCTGATCCGCCTCCTAAGGCCAGGGTCGGGCTGCAAGAGATTAACTTTGCCCCCCCCCCAGCCCCTTCTGTGTCCCGAATTTAAAGAAAAAAAAATGCCCAGCCAATTTGCCAGCCTTGCACATACAGGGCCAGCAACCGCCCACTGCCCACCAACTCTCCCCCCCCCCCAGGCCACCTCTTCCCCGCCTCCAACAAACTTCTTTGCATAACTGGTATGGAAGTTATTCGGGGGCTTTCAGCTATTCCCGCTATTCATGGTTCAGAATAACCCCATACTGTGCACATAAATTCAGAGGTATATGCACACAAAAGTAATTTGTGTGTGCAGTAGGCATACTGTCATAATGAAAATTAAAAAAGAAAAATCTGTTTGAATGTGGCAAAAATAGTAAAAATTTTGGTCAGGCGCATCCCTCAGAAATGCAAAGTTTTTGCCCTTTACTGCACTTTAAAGGGCAAAACATACGTTACTTTATCAGGATCCATCTCTAGTCCAATTCAGTTCCAGGCTAAAAACTCAATTCCTTGAGGCTGCTTTTGGATCTTAACCCCTTATTCTCCTGTCTACACCCAGTGTGTTTTAATCATCTCCTTTAAGAATTACACTAGTTACCTGTTAGTTCTGTTGTCTGTCTTGAACAGACTGTAAGTTCTGTGGAGCAGGGACAGTTTATGTGTAATTGTTCAGCACTATGTATGTCTGGTAACACTATAGAAATCATAAATAGTAGTATTACTGTAGTAGTACTAGTAAATTACTCCAACATGTGTTAACTAATAATGAGATGCAAAGGGCTAAGCATCTCATTATTATGCAAATTAAATAAATCATCTGGCACTAAACAGTGCAAGCTGTATTATTTCACAAAAACACTCAAAGCTGGTATTACATTTTCCTCCTAGAGGCATTGGGCTACCAACACAGCCCAAGGCTTCCAGGTCTAATCTTGAAAGGGGCCAGCAACTGCATATCAGAAGACTATGCTGTGGGTCCCCTACCCCCAGCCCAAGCAAAGCACCATCCCTTGAGAACCATTCTTCCTGACACTGATCCTGGCTCTCCCAAATCAACATAGCAGACGCCCACCCTAAAGATAGCCTCCATTGTCCCAGACCACAATATATTCCACATCCCCTCAAAGGTCACCCTGGCTTACCTAGAGTAATCCCTAGTTATCTACGGGAGCCAGGCATAAGCAATATCTAATGATTAGATGAGAAGAGAAAAGGGTGCTTAGAGTTAAAGAGTGGGCCAGCCCTCCCAATAGACAAGCACAGTGATCACCTAGGGTGGCACAATTTTAGGGGTGTAAGCCAATACTGAAGGCAGTCAGCTTAGCCACCACCCTCCCAAACCAAAGGTGTCAGAGCGCGGTGGACCACATTGGCCATGGCCACACTAAAATTTTGCCCGCCATTGACAGAGAAAAGAGAACAGCCACAATCATGGCTGATTCCTCCTCTGCCTGTGGGAGATCAGATCTCTGCAGGCAGATAGGGGTCTTTGCCATGATTATGGCAGCCTTCCCCTCCAGCCCACAGGGATCCTATGTCCCGTGGGCAGACAGGAGTCTACCGCGATTGCAGCCATTCCCTTCTCTTCTCCCAATGGGAGATGTGATCCCTGAGGGCAGAACAGGAGAAGGCCATGGGGGCTAGGGGCAGAGTTAGGGTGGAGTTTGGGGTGAAGGCAAGGCAGAGCTTGTTCCCCTGTAAAATAGCCATTTCACGGTCTCTGTCCCAAACCTTCCAGGAGCAGCTTTCTTCTTTCTGCAATTTCTAAATGTTGCTACTGAAAAGTAAATGAAGCCACCATGGAGCCTCATGTACAAAGCTCCTGCCAGTCCCACCATCATGGCAGCAAAACTGTGTCAAATGGGGGGGGGGGGGGGGACTGACAGGAGCTTCCAGCATACTTGACACAAGGCTCAGTGGAGGCTACATTTACCTTTTCAGTACAAACATTCAGAAATAGCAGCAAGAAGGGATTTGCTCCTGAAAGGGTTATGTGGTGGGGCGGCAATGGCTGAAGGTTTGCCAGGGAGATGGGGGCAGCTGATACTCTTGAACCAACCCTGATGGGTGTTAATAATGCCGTAGGTGGCATGGGTGCACTTAATGTCAACTCAGTTGGTAGCATTAATTGCACCTGCATTATTTGAAAATTCACTCAGAAGGGGATTTTAGAAAGGATGTCCAAGTGTAATCTGGGATGTCTAAGCCAGAATGTTTGGGGGGGGGGGGGGAATGGCATGTCCAGGTGCAGACATGATTTCAAAAATGTGGATGTGCCCAATATGGACATCTGCTGGGATGTCTACAGAATAGTATTTCATATCCTGGACATCTAGGAATAGCATAACGGGCTAGAAGCAGAGCAGTCAGGGATCAAATCCCACTGCTGCTATCACTAGCATGGTGCTGAATGCTGGAGATGATGGAATGCTCTCTTCCACACCTTCTGAATAGTTTTCAGCCAAAACAAGCCATTTTCAGGTGTCTGGAGCAGGTCTAAACTTAGATGGACATTTCTGAGAGCAGGGGGGAGGTCCCAGCCACACCTCCAGCATGCCCCCTTCCAGACTTGGACATCCACAGACTGGGATTCTAAAATGGCTCTGGAGGTGTCCCTGTACTTTAGAGGTCTCTATGCCCATTTTCAAAGATCCAAAGTATGAATATGGCTTCCGAAACTGACCCTCTCAGTTGCTCTGAGGTACTTCTCAGAGTGATATCTTCTGGGGAACGTGCTGCTGACAGGGTGGGCTCATTTCCCGTCCCACGCTAAACTTTGACCATCTGAGCATGTTAAAGTGCCAAGCCTTAGAACACCTTTTACACAGCATCCAATTTGTAAGACTAGCACATATTAAGTAGGACAGTATGTGCTATTGTACGTAATAACAGCATTTAGTAAGAATAGTGTCCGCTTATAACAGAGGCAATAGTGGAAATGGCATTTCTTAAAACTAAACAAAATAAATGACAGAAAGGAAAATGAAACAAAATGTGCCTTCCTACTAAACAGTGCTTGTGTTGCTGATGCAGAAAAAAGTTACCAGAATGAGATAGGTAGAAACCACTCGATTTCATATTTTCTCTCATGTTTGCACTCATTTGGTAAATGATTCAACTTATAAATCCACAGTGGTCAGAGCTACTGACTCTTCAAACCTCCCACCAACACTAAAATGTCCTTTTGTAAATAAACCATCGGCACAATTGCACCAGCCCGTCATCTCCTGCACTTCAGTTACCTGTATTAAATTGTACGCTGCTCTCCCACTAGGAATTAAGGCAATATGTGATCTTCCAAACAGTCTGTTGCTCTCTGCATTTCATTTTACTGCTGGCTTCCATAGCAGATTCCAGAAACCACCATGGATCATTTTCGGTAGGGATTTATCTTATATGAAAGGACAAACTCCATCACAGAAAAACATCTCTCCTATAACACAAACCCTACACTTCATTCCGCAGAGTACATTTACTTTGTTCCCATTAAGAAATAAGACTGGATTGTGACATTGGTTACTTTGCTGCACTGAATCCAATGTAATAACAGCAATATCAGTAAAGAAACTGAAGCAGCAGCAGTCAGGCAAGCACCGTCCAACAGAATTATACTGCTTGGTAACTTATTTAGTTAGGGACCGTACAAACTGAATCTGAACTGCATCAGAAAAAAGTCTCTTTCACGTAAGGAGCTACAGTATATGATAATGATTTTGTACTTCTGTGGAACAGAAAACATTTTCAATATATTGTATCTTTCAGCAGAGCCGGATTTACCTTGAGTGAGGCCCTTCGCCAACAAAAATTGTGGGCCCCCAGCAGGGGCGGCCCAAGGGGGGTGCGGGGCCTCATTTGCATAAGAGGCCTCATTTGCATAAATATTTGCATAATGTTACCATATACTAACTTTTAGTAAACGTGCCTCTTAATGAGTGTATCGATAAAGAAAGACTAAAATATTTCTACATTACTATAATCCAGTGCCAACTGCCAGACACATTAGGAACTACTACAAACACTGCCCATTTAGAACCCATAGCAAACCCGCCGTATCCTAACAGCACTACCAGGACTCATAAAGCACCATACCCTACCTATCAAAAGGCAACACTGCAAATATTAAACCAATACATTTCAGAGAACAACAATACATGACCTACTGGGGAAAGAGAACAAGTGGCAATGTCAAATAGGAATTATATAAACAGAACACCTCAGCTCAGTTACACATGCAGAACATAGACCATCACCAAACAAGTAATCACAATTTAGAAACAGGAAGACAATAATTAAACTGGGAATCCCAAAAGCCAAACTTGGAATGTACAACACTGTAGAAATAAAACTATACATTAATTTGCTCTTGTACTAAACAAAGCGTAGACGTTAATGATGCACATTTACCAGAGCTGACATATTCCAATTAATAAATTCAAAATAAAGAGATATTTTACTACCTTTTGTGCATTTTTTTCAGCTGCAATTGCTCCAGCCACTTTCTTCTGGTTTCTTCGTGTCTTCTGCTAACTCTCCATCGTCTGCTGTCCATTTGTCCTTTCTTCTCTCTTCTAGTTTTTTTCCATTCTCTCTCTACATCTGCTTTAACATACTAATCTTTCTCCTTTTGCTCTTTCCTCATTCCTATTTCATCCACTCAAACTTTACCCCTCCATCCTCAATCCCCACTTACTCTCCCAATACCCGGCCAATTGTAGATTTTTTATCCCTCCCACACAAAATATTTTTCCCTTCTCCATTTTACTCTTCCAGCCCCTTCCCATTCTAATCCTCCCCCAACATCAGCTTCCTTCTAGTTCCAGCCTCACCCAGCATCCATTCCCTTCTAGTCCCTGCATCAGCCCATTTCCAGTCCTAGCCACCCATCAGCCCATTTCCAGTCCTAGCAACCCCCCAACCCAATACCAGTCCTAGCCCCTCCATCAACCCACTTACAGTCCTAACCCCCCATCACCCCATTTTCAGTTTAAGCCCCCCCTATAACCCATTACCAGTCCTAACCCCCCATCAGCCCACTTCCAGTCCTAACCCCATCAACCCATTTCCAGTCAGCCCCCCATAGCCCATTGCCAGTCCTAACCCCCCCATCAGCCCACAGCCCATTACCAGTCCTAACCCCATCAGCCCACCTCAAGTCCTAACCCCTCCCCATCAGCCCATTTCCTGTCCTAGCCCCCCATAGCCCATTATCAGTCCTAACCCCCCCCATAGCCCATTACCAGTCCTAACGCCCACAGCCCATTACCAGTTCTAACCCCATCAGCCCACCGCCAGTGTTAGCCCGCCCCATCAGCCCATTTATAGTCCTAGCCTCCCCATAGCCCATTACCAGTCCTAACCCCCTCCCAACAGCCCACAGCCCATTACCAGTCCTAACCCCATCAGCCCACCTCCAGTCTTAACCCCCCCAGCCCATTTAATTATTGGCCCTCTAGTTTTGTTCTGTGCTGTTTTGGTTTTTTGTTACTCTATTTGTCTATGCCTTTATCCTTTTATACTTACTTTTCTGTGTTACTTTGGCGTTCCTTTCCTTGTCTTTGCATTGCCAACCTTTTATTGTACACCGCTTTATGTTTCAACGAAAAGCGGTTTATCAAATTTTAAATAAAGATAAAGATTTCCAGTCCTAGCCCCCCCATAGCCCATTACCAGACAGCCCCATCAGCCCACAGCCCATTACCAGTCTTAACCCCCCCCATAGCCCATTACCAGTTCTAACCCCCCCCAACAGCCCACAGCCCATTACCAGTCCTAACCCCATCAGCCCACCTCCAGTCTTAACCCCCCAGCCCATTTCCAGTCCTAGCCCCCCATAGCCCATTACCAGACAGCCCCATCAGCCCACAGCCCATAGCCCACTACCAGTTCTAAACCCCCCCCCAACAGCCCACAGCCCATAGCCCATTACCAGTTCTAAACCCCCCCCAACAGCCCACAGCCCACAGCCCATTACCAGTCCTAACTCCATCAGCCCACCTCCAGTCTTAACCCCCCCAGCCCATTTCCAGTCCTAGCCCCCCCATAGCCCATTACCAGACAGCCCCCATCAGCCCAGAGCCCATTACCAGTCTTAACCCCCCCATAGCCCATTACCAGTTCTAACCCCCCCCCCCAACAGCCCACAGCCCATTACCAGTCCTAACCCCATCAGCCCACCTCCAGTCTTAACCCCCCCAGCCGAGTTGATGTCCGAGGTCCCCACTAGCCCATTACCAGACAGCCCCCATCAGCCCACAGCCCATAGCCCATTACCAGTTCTAACCCCCCAACAGCCCACAGCCCACAGCCCATAGCGCATAACCAGTTCTAACCCCCCCAACAGCCCACAGCCCACAGCCCATTACCAGTCCTAACCCCATCAGCCCACCTCCAGCCTTAACCCCCCCCCAATAGCCCATTACCAGTCCTACCCCCCCCCCCATCGGCCTAAAGTAACATTTAATAAAAAAAAAACCCCTGGCTACTACTGCTGCCGCCACGGCAGCATGGACTGACCCGCGGGGCCCCCTCTGCCCGGCTGAATCCTCCGTCCATCCCTCCCTCCGTGCCGGCTTTGAGAGGCGCGAAGGGAGAGTGTCTCCCTCGCGTCTCTGTTAAGCCCGCAGGGGCAGAGACGCGAGGGAGACACTCTCCCTTCGCGCCTCTCAAAGCTGGCACGGAGGAAGGGACGGAGGGACGGATGATCGATTCATCCGGGCAGAGGGGGCCCTGCGGGTCAGTCCATGCTGCCGCGGCAGCAGAGGGGGCCCCGCAGGAACAGTCCATGCTGCCGCAGCGGCAGCCAGCGTTTTTTTTTTTAAATTTAATTTTAAGGCGGCTATTTTTGTGGGCCCTTGTCAGCTGTGGGCCCTACGCCACGGCGTAGGTGGCGTATAGATAAATCCGGCCCTGTCTTTCAGTATATTGTAACAAATAATCCCGAAAACCCTCCAGGAAAGGGTTGAGGAAAACTGCTGCAAAGCGTGCAGAGGAATTTCACAAATTAAGTTCCTGCACACTGCTTCCAAGTCCCATCTGTCCCCTGACAGCACAGGTAAAATTACTTGTGCTGTAAAACAGTGAGAACATTGCCCCTTGCATAAGGGCTGGGACATATTCAGCACTGGTGTTGCCTGAATAAACACAAAGTGACCCGAGTAACAATTTTAACATTATCCTCTCTGTGACATGTATGAATATAAAAGCTAAACAGCAAAACATGGCAGTTGAAAAGTTGCTATATTTTATAGTAAGGTTTGGTGAAGCAGAATGCAGTGGATGCTTATGTTTCATATATGGGACTCACCAAACATCTCAGTTTATGTTACAGCATCTGTGACTCGCTGCACTATACCATATTCTGTAACTAGCATATTTCCAAATATTAGCTGGAAATCACCTTTCCTCTCCTAATACTAGACCTTGATAGATGTACACAGCAGTTTTCACAAAGATCAGTGAGAGTTATTGACTTTCTGAACCTGTCAGCATCAGAAGTAGAACAGAAGTAGATCAAATCTGCCAAGCACTAGGTGTTCAGTCTCACACCGAAAAGGCTGTGTATGCAGAGCCCAAGGTGAAACTGCGTGCTTGACCTGAAAAACAAATACTGCATCATAACTGATTAGCTTAGTGCTAGTTTTAGCAACCTTTTTAGATAAGCAGACATTATAGAGCAGGCATAGAGGGGGGGGGGGGGTGACTTGCATGGAGCGGCGGGTACAACCACTCTAGCCACGTTACCGGGCAGACTAGATGGACCATACTGGTATTTGCCATCATATACTATGTTAAAGCTTCTCAAGCTGGTTTATCAATATCCCCAAGCCAAAATGGAGTTTGGATCTCCACAAAGAATATGTAGGAAATGGCTTTGCATGCACTACCTCTATTGCATGCAAACCTACCCTATGTAGGTTCATTGACTATGGACATCCTGAAAACAGGACTAGGGAACTTCTGGACCACTTGGAGAAACACTTGTAGAGCCATGAAGTTGGTATACTCAGATACTTCAGATGTTGACAATATGGGTAATTAGGCACTTGGTAATTAGTAAGTAATAAACAACCAATCAGCAGAATATCTACAGACACTATTTAGAAAACCCATGAACAATAGACTAAGAAGCCACAACACTCAACCTGCTTGGCACACTTCTCCAAAAGCTCAAGAGCAACCAAAGACCATCTCCCTCTACACCTCAACCATTTGGAACTCTACCTCCTCATCTAAGAGTCATTAAATCTTTAGGAGATATCCAGTTGTTGTTTGGCACATTCCTGCTGCAGTATCATCTAGAAGTAAAGAGATCCTGGATTCTCTACAGTGAGAACTATTCAGGCAATTTGTAACAGAACCCACACATGAAGGGGCCATACTGGACTTGGTGCTTACCAATGGGGAAAGTGTTTGATGTTATAGTGGGAGATCATTTTGTATCCAGTGATCAGCAGATGGTGTGGTTCAGTTTAAGGACTAAGGCTGATAAATTCCATTCAAAAGCAAGGGTCTTGGGGAGAGCTGTTTGGAGCCAGTCGCACAGTGTCGGAGGAATCCCAGGTGAGCAGGCTGCGGCGGGGACTGCCCCAGGTGATTTTGGGGGCTTAAGAACGCTGCTGCTCCCTGTGCACAGTGGGAGAGCTGTTTGGAGCCAGTCGCACAGCGTCGGAGGAATCCCGGATGAGCAGGCTGCGGCGGGGACTGCCCCAGGTGATTTTGGGGGCTTAAGAACGCTGCTGCTCCCTGTGCACAGTGGGAGAGCTGTTTGGAGCCAGTCGTACAGCGTCGGAGGAATCCCGGGTGAGCAGGCTGCGGCGGGGACTGCCCCAGGCGATTTTGGGGGCTAAGAACGCTGCTGCTCCCTGTGCACAGTGGGAGAGCTGTTTGGAGCCAGTCGCACAGCGTCGGAGGAATCCCGGGTGAGCAGGCTGCGGCGGGGACTGCCCCAGGCGATTTTTGGGGCTTAAGAACGCTGCTGCTCCCTGTGCACAGTGGGAGAGCTGTTTGGAGCCAGTCGCACAGCGTCGGAGGAATCCCGGGTGAGCAGGTTGCGGCGGTGACTGCCCCAGGCGATTTTGGGGGCTTAAAGTTCGTTGTCTCCGTAGGCGCGCGTCCTTGGCGCGCGGCCGTGGCGTACCCTAAGGGGCGTGCCACAAGGGGAGGATAGGCCCCTTGGGAGCCCCTTAGGAGCCTCGTAGGAGCTGGGTGTAAATTTCCTCAGTTTGGATGGGTAAAAGAAAGAAGAAAATATCTCCGTTGGCACCGGGAGAGTCTGGCCCTATGGATAGACACGTTAAGGTTGGGGCTGATGTGACTCTTCCCCCTGCAGGAACTGTGACCCAGGTGCATCCTCCGGAGGGAGCATCTTTGAGCTCCCCTGAGCGCTCCCCGCCACTTCCCCCATCATTGCAAACGCCGCCGGAACTGCTGGCTAGTGGCGTGCCGGTATTACAAAGTTCTCCCTTGTGTAAGGGTGGGTCTTTGTTACCGGTTACTTGGCTGCCTTCTCAGAACGTCCCTCAGGATATTCCTGATTCTCAGGTGTCCTTGTTGGATATCTGGAAGGTGGTTACACGTACCGAGGTATCGTTGGCGGCCACAGTAGCCCAACTTTGTCAGTTTTCCCAGGGAACTGTGACAAAGTTGGAGGCAGTTGAGGAACGGCTAGATTCCCTAGTAACTCAGGTTCAGAGATGTGATACCAGATATGCTTCCCTTCAAACAATGAGTGTCTCCTCAGTTAAAGATAGTTTAATTATACATCGTAGATTAGAATACTTGGAAAATGCTCATAGGATGAAAAATATTCGGCTGTTAAATTTTCCTGTTACACATTTGTTATCTCCAGAAATATTACTTCGGAAATATTTGAAAGAAGTGTTGGAATTGTCAAATTCAGAAACAATTTCCTTTTCAAAAATGTTTTATATTTCTTCACGTTCGGTTGCATGTGAAACTTCGGGAGAATACGATGTATTACAACCTCAGTCTTTGGTTAATCTTACCCAATTTCTGGAAGACTCTCATGACACCATTGCAACAAGAGCCACCTTGGTGGCTTCATTTGTTTCTGAATTTGATAAAGTTTCAGTTTTTAAAAGTTACTTTAAACATAAGGATGTGGAATTTTGTGGTGCAAAAGTACAACTGTTTCAAGATGTATCCAGGGCAACCCAGGTGCGTAGGCGAGCCTTTTTGGCCCTTAAGCCCAGGGTTCTAGCGCTTGGTGCATCTTATTTTCTTAGGTTCCCCTGTAAGTGTGTGGTAACACTGAAAGGGGTTAAGTATATCTTTCTTGATTCTTTACAATTGGAGACCTTTATGTCAGATAGGGAGGGACTGGGGGTGGGATGAGGGATAAGGGCGGGAATTATATTTTGGCATGTATTGAGAGTTGTTCTCGGTGTTTCCTTTGGAATTGGATTCTTGATATATCTCCCCAATTTGTGGGCTATAAGGATGTGTTTATGTTTCTTGTTTAGATTATTTCCTGTTTGTATTATTTTATGTTGCCTGTACACTTATTTGATAAGTTTGTATTGAGGAAAAGTAAAATGTAAATAAAAAAATAAAAATAAAAAAAAGCAAGGGTCTTAGACTTCAGGAAAACTAAATTTGCCAGAATGGACCAATACCTCAAGGAGTCATTAGCAGGATAGGAACAGCTGGAGGATGTAGAAAAAGAGTGGGAAAAATTGAAAGGGGATATTTTAAGGGCAACCAACCTTTTTGTAAGAAAAATAAGAGAAAAAAGGTGGTTGCTATGGTTCTCAAAAGAAGTAGCTGAAAAGACGAAGAAAAGGGGGGAGGCCTTCATGAAATGCAAGAGATCACAGAGAGAGGAAGACAGGCATCTATTTTTAAAAAAAACTTAGAGAAGCTAGCAAAGTAGTCAGGAAAACAAAAGGTACAAAAAGAAGACATAGCCAGTATAATAAAATGGGGGTTAAGACATTTTTCAGATGTTAGTGAGAAGAGGAAGGGCAAAAGTCAGACTCAAGGGGAGGAATATGTAGAAGCTGATGAGGATTTTTATTTAATTCTCTTATATATACCATGCTATTCTGCATCAGTGTGGTTTACATTGAACAAACTGAAATGACATTGAACAGGGCATTATAACTTGGAGATAACTATTTTACAGGGAACATGGGCTATGGAGGGTTAAGTGGCTTGCCCAAGACCACAAGGAGCACCTGTGGGACTAGAAACCCCAGTCCTTCCAGTCCAAGGTTGCTGTCCTCTAGTGGGATTTGAACCCCTGACCTTCTGGCCTGAAGTACCTTGCCCAACCACTAGGCCATTCCTCCACTCCAGGATAAAGTGGAATTGCTTAACAAATATTTGTCCTGTGTTCTCTGATGAAGAGCCAGGAGCAGGACCTCAGAAAATACCCACAAATAGGAACAGAAGCGACGGGGAGCTCCAACAATTTTCAGAAGACTGTTCAAGAGGAACTAGCTAAAAGCAGACAAAGCAATGGACCAGATGGGATTCATCCAGGAATACTGAAGGAACTTGGAGACATTCTAGCAGGTCCAATGACTGACCTTTTCAATGCCTCTTTGGAGTCAGGAGTTTTGCCAGAGGACTGGAGAGGCATAGGTGGTCCTTTTACACAAAAACGGAAGTGCGGTTAAAAACTACAAGCCAGTTAGTCTAACCTCTGTGATGAGTAAATTATTGGAAACACTACTAAAAGAGAAAACAGTGAGGTTTCAGGAGCCCAATGGATTACAGGATTGGAGGCAGCATGGATTAACCAGAGGCAGGTATTGTCATATAAATCTGATTGATTTCTTTGACTGGGTGACCAAGGGGTTGGACTGAGGGAGAGACTGAGGGAGATGTGATGTACTTGGATTTCAGTAAAGCCTTTGACACTGTTCCACACAGGTGACTTATAAACAAAATGAGCACCCTAGGGATGGACGCTAAAGTTACTGATTGGGTTAGAAATTGGTGGGAGGCGACAAAGGGTGCAGGTAAATGGAGCTCACTCTGAGGAGGTTACCAGTGGTGTGCCCCAGGGATCTGTCTTTGGTCAGATTCTTTAACATCTTTATTAGTGATATTTCGGAAGGGCTGTCGGTTAAGATTTGTCTCTTTGCAGATGATACCAAAATCTGCAATAGAGTAGACATCCAGGAAGGAACAGATAACATGAGGAGGGATCTAGCTAAGCTTGAAGAATGGGTCATGTATTGTCATGAGGTAGATAGCACAAAACCTGGAATATTAAAGAGTAGTGCAGAGGAAGAGCTTACTTGTCATGAGCTAGACAGCACTAAGCCTGAAACATTAAAGAACAGTGCAAGGGAAGAGCCTACCTGTCATGAGTTAGATAGCACAGACCCTGAGAGATTAGAAAGTAAAAAGAAAGAAGAGCTTACCTTACAGCCACATGGGCAGTTACAGCATTCACAATGCAGAGAGGCAGGGAAAAGGAAAACAAACTTTCCACATGGTTTTAGTGACGCAGTAAGAATTGAGGGTTCCAATCAGGCTCACCTGGACCCAGACTCACGTTCTACGTTAGATGAGCAGAGAGATAAAAACAGGTGGGAAATCCCACAGAGGGGAAGCGAGCTGGAAATAGGAAGGAGGGGAGGAAGGAAGCTGGAGCCTGGACTAGGGCTGGAGCAGGAGTTTGAGTTTGAGGAGGAAAGCAGAGACCAAAGGAAGTCTGACTGCAGTTCCAGGCAGTCTTGGAGAGAAGGTGAGACCAGAATTCCAAAGCAGTTACAGAAAGACACGTTGCCTTGGAGAACCAGGGCTGAAGAAAGGCAGGCTGATAAACCCGGGAGAGCTAAGAAAGACAGTAGCAAAGTCTTCCCAGCCAGAGGGGTCCTCGTACCGAGGCAAACAGCCAAGCCAACAGAGGGCGGAGGTCACGTCCAGAGAAGCTCACTGAAGGCAGGAAGTGAGTTTCCTTCAGCTAAGCACAGTAACCGGTGTTCCCAAAGAAGAGCAGGCTGCAGGGCAGAGAGAAAGCCTTGGCTAAAAGCAGAAGAGTTTGAAACCATCTTCTCCACAGGAAGCGATAAGTACCCTATTTTTGGTAAAGGGAGAGAAGGGGGTCTCTGTGGGAAAAGCCCGGCTTACAACAGGCTAGTGAACTCTTATTGGCCTAAGCCGTGGGAAGAAATCCCCAGCACAGCTCCTGCTATCTGGGACACCCAAAAGCAGCTCCAACTCACAGCAACTGAGGTTTCCCCAGGGCAAGGCTCGGAGAGCAGCTTTACAGGGGCTCAGTGTCCATACATAGGACTCGGTCCTGGCCCTATGCAGTGGGAGAGCTATAGCCCAGAAAACATCCCTGAGCCCATGGAATGTGCTTTATGTGTGGCTGATAACATAGAGTCTCTCTGTTAAGAAAAGGAGCAAGAAAGAAACTGTATTTTTGCACATTGGAAATATGATGGACTTTATTTGCTGGAAAGAAGCATAATTATTATTTGTTAAGAATCCTCTACACTGGTGAAGCAACCGTTCATTTATGTTGTCCTTATTCTATGACATCCTCAAGGGAAAGGGAATAAAACCCAACCTTAATTTTCACTCTGGTCACGACTGCAGTGTCCTTATTTCCACAACTCAAGGCTATACCCGGGCCTAGGCAACCGCCTACGACCGGCATAGTCTCACAGTATTTGGGCTGCAAAAATCCAAGGGAGAGGTACAGTGTAGGGGGTGAAGTACTTCTGTCCACAAAAGAAGAGTGGAACCTGGGTGTGATTGTGTCTACAATCTTAAAGTAACTAAGCAGATAGAAAAGGCAACGGAAAAAGCTAGAAGAATGCTTGGGTGCATAGGAAGAGGAATGGCCAGCAGAAAAAAGGATGTGATAGTGCCTCTGTGTAAGTCTGGTGTGACCTCATTGTGTGCAGTTCTGGAGACCGCACCTTCAAAAGGATATAAAGCAGCTGGAGTCTGTGCAGAGGAAGGCTATTAAATGGTTAGTTGTCTTCATTATAAAGCATATGAGGACAGACTTAAGGATTTTAGTATGTATACTTTAGAGGAAAGGTGGGATAGAGGAGATATGATAGATATGTTTAAAAGCTCCATGGCATAAATGCACAGGAGGAGAGCCTCTTTCAACTGAAAGCAAGCTTTGCTACAAGTGGGCATAGGATGAGGGTGAAAAGGGATAGACTCAGGAGTAATATGAAAGGGTGACGGATGCATTGAATAGTCTTCCAGTGGAGGTGGTAGAGAGGACAGTATCTGAATTCAAAAAAGCATGGGGCAAACGCAGTGGATCTCTAAAGGAAAACTGCTATGATAGGCCTCCAGGCCTACTTAGCTGCATCCTCAGATCCAAATATGCAAAAAGTGCTGAAATATGATAGTAAACATCCAGAGTCTGTCTCCATCATTGAAGTTGGACAAGCGTTCTGACGACTAGAAGGAATGAATGAAAATCCACAAGCATGACATGGAAGGCAGTAACAGAATCTGCAAAACAAGAGAAAAAATGGAGGAATTAGATAAACAAGAAAAAATAAGTGGCAGATGCACAAATACAGTGGGAAATACAGAGTGTTACTCCAGGAACCCTTTGTCGATTACGAATGGACTAGTGAATTGCTATGCAGAGGTGAACTGAAACCGAAAGATTAGAGCTTGATAGTGGCGGCCCAGGACAGTGGCTTATGGACGAGATGGTTACAGCGAGCATTGAAAAAACTGGCAACACAGACATATGTTGATTCTGTAAGAAAGACCGGGAAACTGTGAAGTTCTGATGGCAGAAAATTTCTATACAGAAAGACATAATAAAGTAGTGTTCCTCATCCATTGCAAACTCTGTAAGCACTACAACATCATTGTGCCCGAAAAGCACTGAGATCACGACCCTAACAGAATTACAGAGAATGAAGAGGTTATAATCACCTGGGATACTCACATTCCGACCGATAAAAAGCTGGATGTGAGGAAGCCGGTACAGTGGTTAAGGAGAAAAACACCAGAATTGCATTGATAGAGGTGTCAGTTCTGTGAAGCACGTGGAGAGGCAGAAGATCCTGAAATACCTGGAAATGCAGTCAGAAACCAAGAAAATGTGGCAGAAAGATACAGAAGTATTTCCCATCATGTTGGGAGCCACAGGCTTGATTAAGAATTTCCAAGCTCATCTTGACAAACTACCCATACATGTTACATCTTACAAACTCCAGCAGGAGGCGCTCTGACACGATGCAAGTACTACACCAAGCTTAAGCAGTAAATTTGAGAGACTGAGATCACACTCCCCATGCCCTGGCTTAGAAGTGAGGTTCATGACTGTCATGGTATGTGCAAAACTAACCCATTTGGAAAAACTGCCCCGAGGCAAACCATAAGTTGCATATATGTGCTCAGATTGTGCAGTGCATCATGGGTAATGGAGGGGCTAACCGATACCAGCATCCAGGGCCCCAGTTGCAGCCATAGCAGTGACTGATCACGGGAGCATTGCCCACTACCTGATTGTCTTCTATGATGGTGGAAGACGTGTGCATGACCCCCCCCAAGGAGGGCAGGGTCATGAATGTGGTTTGAGTTAGGTGTACGTGCAGGTGTACCTATCTTGCAGCGTACAGCAGATCACAAGGGACTGCACGCCCTGCACATGTGCTGCCTCAGGGGTTAGTGGAACACTGCGGTGCAGTGGATCTCTGCATGCGACTGTTTGACATTGGCAGTATAGTTGGGGAGGGGCATCTTGACCTCACATGTGGCTTGTTGGACAAGGGATGTATTGTGCAGCTGTGTGTCTGTTATGCAGCTAGTATACTGAGTGTCCAGTGCAGTGCAAACTGCATGTGTGCCACTGTAGGCAAGCCCTAAGTGTGGTGTACCACTGTCTCAGACCATGCCAGCCACATTGTTGCAGGTCCTGGGTTTCGCCAATTACAGACAGGGTCCTGCAGTCTCTTTGGTTCTAGACAGTGCTATGGAGAAGAGTGTGGAAAAGTAGCTAATGGTTAGAGCACTGGCTCAATAAGCAACTGATCAGGGTTTGACTCTTACTTGTTCTCTTTGTGGCTATAGGAAACTCACTTCAATATACTGCGATCAACAGTCCTGGGTCTGCATTGACTACAGGACACATTCTTAAGAGGACTATGGAAGCAAGGCAAAGAGAAAACACCTCCTATACAGGGTGGCCCAAAAAATGTGAGAACATCTCGTAAATTAAAAGCTTAAATAGTTTACTTATTTACCTTTTTTAGCTATATAATGTCTTTACTTCGACAATTTCCGGTCGCCATCTTTTTTTTAAAATTTGTCAATCGCTTACATCTGTCTTTTTGAATTTTTAAATAACTTATATGCTATGAGATGTTCTCACTTTTTTTGGCCACCCTGTATGTCCGATCAGCTTTATTAAGTATACCCCTATATTGGCAGTGTTTCGGCAGATCTGCCTTTTTCAGGGGGTAACAAAACCTCCAACAAAACAGACAAACATTAAATAAATACATATAAAAACATTTTTAAAAAGTGTTTGTCTTCTGCAAAGGAAAAGTGAAAACTTATAAAATACAATAAAACTATATAGTAATAATGCATTGAAATTGAAAAACTAAAAATGACAACATAAGCATAATTCAACTTACTAAAAACAAAATCAATTCATATATATAAATAAGCTAGCAAAACTAGATAAATATGAATGTAAGAAAGGCTATATAATTTTACAATAATGCTTATATTTGTTTTTAATGAGTTGAATTATGCTTATTTATTTATTTATTTTATTTAACAGTATTTCTAAACCGCCTTATCTTAATAATCAAGGTGGTATCACAGCAAGCAATCAGGTAAAGTGTGTGTGTTGTACATGCAGTGAGGATAAAACTTAGTTGTGTGAGGGATGTGTTGGGTGCTTGATTTGTTTGAGCTATATACAGGGTGGGCTATTTACAGTGGTGCTAGAATCATATTTTATATATATTCAGTTGTTTGGGAGGATTGGAGTGCTGTTATCCATTCTCTTAGGTTATGTGATGTGACCATAGTGCTCTATGAACAGCATGGTTTTCAGTTGTTTTCTGAAGTCTTTGAGGTCTGGAGTTGCCCTTAGATCGTCCGGTAGATTGTTCCATATTGTTGGAGCAGCCATGGAGAGAGCTCTGTCTGTTGTGTCCTTGCGTGTGTGCTTGTACTCATTTGGGGTGCTGACTCGGTTGCGTGTTTGACTTCTTCTGGGACGTGCGCTGGTTTCCGGTTGTATGAGCAGGTGGAGGCTGTTGGCTGATGTGTGTTCTTTTATCTTAAATAGGTTTATGATAGTCTTGTATCTGATGCGAGCAATGATTGGGAGCCAGTGTAAGTCCTTTAGTGTAGGTGTGATGTGCTCCTGCCTTGCGGCTCCGGATATGATTCGAGCTGCAGTGTTTTGTGCCAGCTGTAGTGGTTTGAGAGCTTGTTTTGGTAGTCCGAGGTATATCGGATTGCTTATGGCATCCTCATTTAAATTTTTCAATTTCAATGTATTATTACAGCTAGTGTAGGCGTATAACTAATAAAGATGTTTGGACATATAAGAGGTGATTCTCCTTGTTCTGCTTCCATAGTCCTCTTGTTCACCTGCAGGCTTTTATGCCTCCTTTGGACATGCATTCTTATACATTTATGTGTAATGATAGCACATTGGGTCTGCAAACATGCACATTGTAATCATGCCCATCTGACAGCATGACTTTATTGGCTCAGCTCTAGCCCATTGCATACATGATTGGAATATTTCATCATAACTGACTGAACATCTTTGGCTCCATCACATATATGCAGTACATGCAAGCACATCACACTCTTGGGATGGCCACCTGCAGGGATTACCATATGTCCCTACTTGCTCCATGTGGCCAATATGAGTGACACTTGTCCAGTTGTTATGTGCACATGTGTCAGGAGTATTGTATGGTGGTTAGAACAGCTGACACAGCTGTCATCCCCATGTGTTGTGACTTCCCCATGGCACAGCTATACTTTCACACACACTACAACTGCATTTTTGTGGTCACATCAGGTACATTGGGGCAGCAAGGCCATAGCGCACTCTCATCTACCACCATCCATCCCTCAGCCCATCCATCAGCAAATGCCCATTATTTACAGTCATGTATCCTCCTGCCAGCTGCTACACCATGGCCCTGTATCACTCACACCTCTCCTGTGAATGATCTGCATGCTGTCACTCCTGCCCAGCCATTCTTTTGATGCCCACATCATGGCCAAGCTGGATCCACCAGGGCACACTTCTTCCCAATCTTATGCCACACAGACATTCCAGCATATTATGTGGCTACTCCTCACTGATACAGTACAGCTGCCTCCCACATGCTCATCCCACTTACTGACCAACATGTAGGATACATATGGATCTGACATGTCCATCAGCTCTTACCTTTCCTTCCATCCATCACCTCAAATGTGACTTTCACAGGGGCTCCCTTATCCTGCATTAAGGGGATTTCCATTTTCAGGCCTTAAAGTGCATGCTTGGCACCTTAACGCCTGGTGTCCTGTTAGCGCCTGATAAGAGCAAGCACCCTTACCGCTGGAAGACCTACTCCACGCCCCAGTCTTTACCACATGATAACACCCTTATCATTATGTTTATGTTCATTTATTTTATATACCGCTAAACAACAACATCATAGCGGTTTACACAAATCAAAAATACAGAGAGCCAGTGGCAGAAGTTGAAAAGGAAATTACAATAATGGATAAGAAAGCAAAATAGTAGATTCACACAACGAGACAGCAGAGGAGAGGAAGAAGAAGGGGAGTCGAGAGAATAGGGTCACACGGATGGGGCGGGGAGGTCGAAGGCAATGGTAGAGAGGTGGGTTTTCAGACTGCTTTTAAAGGTGGTGTGCTGTTGTTCGAGCCGGATAGAGGAGGGTAAATTCCAAAGGGCGGGACCGATGAAAAAGAAGGTAGAAGAGCGAGTGGACTGACAATGGGCACGTGAAGAGGAGGGGAGATATAAGCGGTTAAGATGCAGTGATCGCAAGGTGCGAGTAGGGGTGTGAAAGTGTATAAGATCGGCCAGATATTGGGGAGAATGGGTATAAAGAACCTGGTGGACAAGTGATAGGATTTTAAAGTGAATGCGGAATTTAATAGGAAGCCAGTGAAAGTGAATAAGAAGAGGTGTAACGTGGTCACGAGGAGAAGAATGAGAAATGAGCCTAGCAGCAGTGTTCTGGATACATTGTAAGCGATAAAGTTGTGAGGAAGAGAGCCCAACCAGAACGGAGTTACAGAAATTGATGCAGGACATGACCAAGGACAAGAGAAGGGTAGTGAGTGCTGGAGAGGTGAGAAAGGGCTGTATAGCGTGAAAGGGCCATTAATGCTTGCTAACCAGTACGCCCTTAACACTCTAACATTTTTGCCAAACTAAGGTGTTTTACTGCATGGTAAAATGCCGGTTTTTCTTAAAACACATTAGCACAATTTAGTAAATAAGATGTGAATTCATTTGATGAGATGGAAAATTAACAGCATTTCCCATATAATTTCATATAGCTTTTAACCTGAAATGATAGAAAAACCTCTGAAATAGTGTTTTTCCCCCACTGTCAATAGTGTGCATTATTGCTGAATAGGCATTGATATTAAATAAATGAAATAAATAGGTATCTTCTGGAGTACTTAAATGTGCCTATTGATAACCAGTGCCCGCTATTAAAATAGATCTGGATTTAGCTAATGCCTGTCTCAGAAATTCAAGGCAAGTTGCATTCAACATTTTCCCATCCACACAAGGTTTACAATCTAAATGTACCTGAGGCAATGGAGGGTTCAGTGACTTACCCAAGATCACAAGGATTAGAAGTAGGACTCACACCTGGTTTTGCTGGGCCTCAGCACACTACTTGAGCCATTAGGCTACTCTGCCACTCTGAGATAAAGCTAGAGCAAATATTCATGAATAGCAAGGGGAACTAAACATTGTTTAACTTGCACACCCCTAGTAAATAGGACCCTATATCAGGAATTACCACACAAAAGCTTTAAAATCCCTTCAACACCTCCAGAATACTGTGGTCAAGATATTAATTGATGCTAAAATCAGAGATCATATTGTCCCGATTCTGAAGGAGCTGTATTGGAGGCTGCCCTAATGAGAGATCAGATTTAAAATCTTGTCAGTAATCTTTAAGGGGCTAATTTTATAACATAGTAACATACTAACATAGTGTATGATGGCAGATCAAGACTAGTATGGTCCATCTAGTCCTCCCAGTAAGGTGGCTGGAATGGTTGTAACAGCAGCTCTGTGCAGGTCACCTCCCTCTATGCCTGTGTTTAGGGCTGTACCTGCTGCCCCATGCAGGTGAGTCCCCTCTATTTATTGAAGTATATAAAATATTTAAGTTTGAGTTTGAAGAATTTGTCAGCTAAGATTTAATGTTAAAAAATGGAAGGTCATGCATTTGGGCTGCAGAATCCAAGGGAGTGATGTATTGGGGGGGGGGGGGGGGTGAAGTGCTTCTATCCACAAAAGAGCAGAATAAGAAGAATTATTTCCCAAATTCAGATCTCTCCTGAAAACCCACCTCTTCTGTACTGCCTATGACCTCATTTTCCCTGACCCCCCTGTTTCCTCTTCTCCTTCCACTTAGGTTTTTTTTTCTCTTTAGTCCTGTATGGTGTGCACTTTTCAGTATGTCATTGTAGATCCTTTTCTGTTTCTGGCTCCTGATGGGCACCCAGATGGCTCCCGATGGGCGGTCTATCAAATGTTTTAAGATAAAGATAAAGGATCTAGGCGTGATTGTATCTGATGATCTTAAAGTAGCTAAGAAGATAGAAAAGGCAACAGCAAAAGCTAGAAGGATACTTGGGTGCATAGGGAGAGGAATGGCCAGAAGAAGAAAGGAGGTGGTAGTGTCTCTGTATAGGTCTTTGATGCGACCTCATTTGGAGTACTGTGGGCAATTCTGGAGACCGCACCTTCAAAAGGATATAAACAGGTTGGTGTCAGTACAGAGGGTGGCTACTAAAATGGTTAGTGGTCTTCATTATAAAGCATATGAGGACAGACTTAAGGATCTTAATATGTATACTTTAGAGGAAAGGCGGGATAAAGGTGATATGATTGAGATATCTAAATACCTCCGTGGCATAAAGGCACAGGAGGAGATCTTCATTTGATAGAAAGTAAGCTCTGCTATGAGGGGACATAAGATGAGGGTGGAAGGGGATAGGCTCAGGAGTAATATGCGGAAATATTTCTTTACGGAAAGAGTGTTAGATGTGTGGAATAGTCTCCCAGTGTAGGTGGTTGAGATAAGGGCAGTATCAGAATTTTAAAAAGCATGGGACAAACACAGACGATCTCTAAAGGAAAAAAAAGGGACCTTTGTAGTAGTTGATATGAAAAGGCAGACTTCTTTAATAAAAAGAGCTTTTCAGGAGGAAGAATTTGAATCCAACAGACGTGGAACTGTGCTGCGTCCATAGACCGTCTGTTGTTTTCCCTCGGAGCTCAAAGAAAGTAGCACTTTGTGTGTGATTGTGTTCTGTGTTACTTTTTGCTTATTTCTCACTGCTTGAGGGACCAGAGACCGAAAGAGCCGTGGTATTGTGGCCAGATCATGGGGTTTTCTTCAGTTGGTGCTGTTCTCAGTTCACTGTGTCCTTCAGCAGTTGGAAACAGCAGACAAGTCTCCAGGATACATGTGGCAGGTTTTCTGTCGTGAATATTAAGAGGCAGGTTTCTGTTGTGTGTTTTGAAATGGGCAATAATGCCGGTAAAATTAAACAGAGTACTCTGTTAGATGAATAGGGCAGCAAAAGCTCGTAATATAGGGCAGAGAAAGCTCGTAGTATATGGCTGAAAAAGGGAAACCCGAATTATGAAATGAGGCGCAAGTTTGGTGATAGTGCCCTTATGTTGTCCGTTAGCATTCGATGACTGCCAGTAACCTCAGTTTGCAGTTCCCCTTGGGGTGGAACTTTTCAGGAGGACAAACTGTGTTGGTTACAGTATGAGATGGCCCTTAATGATTTGGGGTGACTTCATACCAGTCACGAATGGGTCGTATATGGTTGGTGGCAGTTTAAGGCTGCTGAAAAAGTGCAGCAAGCCACTGACTCTGTGTTTGAAAATTTAAAAAATCAAGTGTTTATGATGGATATGTGTTTTAACTAAACAGACAGAAACTGAAATTAATGCTAGTAATTGTGAATGTGCAAGTTGGTGTCTCTGATGATGGAATCTCCAAGTAGTAGTAGTTTTCTGTTTGGTGAGTTTTTCTTCATATTTGGTGCTTTATCAGGAGATTGGGCATTGACTGACTTCCCTAAGGGCCATTCAGTTTCTTTGGATAGGGCATCCTCATTAACCAAGGCAGAGAATGCATTATGCAGGGATATCTCTTGGTGTATAGGATGTTTCTATGTCACAGATCGCAATCTACCCGAACCCACTGTAATCCATTTGTTCCTGGTGTGTTTGATTCTTTGTGGGAGAGGTGGTGGACTTTGTTCAGTCTGTATCCTAGAAGAGGTGTGCTTCATTGCAGCCAGTTCTCTCAGTAGAGACAATTCTTTATGCATGGCAGCCAGGTCTTCTCTTAACAGAGTCAATTCGTTATACATGGCAGATGACCTTCGGCACATAGGACATGCACTTAGGCTCCAAATGATTCTTCTTGGAATGAAAGTACCGCAGGTATTGCACTGAATACAAGACATGCTGGTTAAGAGAATGTGGGCGTATTCCAAGCTATTGGCCACTATATAGGCAATGCAGCCCCAGGGGTGGGTGGGGTGGGGTGGGGTGAGATGTAGGGTGGGCGGGAACCCAAGTGTCCCTGCCCCAGTAGGCATTTACCTGAACTGTGGGCACACTCAGAAAACTGTTAAGGCTACACAAGGAATTCAAGCAGTTTAACTATCCACAAACGTAATGTAGGACCAGCAAGTAGCAATTTCCCCAATTTCATCATCCATTTCTTCACTCCGGCCAGGTGGTCAATAGTACACCCCAGCTGGCATTTCCTTCCCTTTCCCCTTTTTACATGTAATTTCAATCCATAGAGATTCTACAGTGAATTTTGTTTCCTGCAAAACGTTAATCCTTTGTGACTCAGAGCCCATGTGCCTATTTACTTCACTACCTCTCCAGGTAGCCATCATTTATCAACCCTTTGACACGTCCACCTCTGCCTTTCTCAGACTTCAACTCCTGGCTTTCCTCCCTTCTGGATGCATATCCCTCTTCCCTTATTCTTGGGGACTTTAGTATTCATTTTGATGACACTTCTCACCTTATGCTTTAAAGAACTTATAACTAATGTCCCCATTCAACCTTCAGCTGTGCTCTACTGCTCCTACTCACAAGCATGGCCACTGCCTAGACTTCATCTTCTCCAACTGCTCACCCTAAAATGTCTCCACATCATCTCTTCCCTTATCTGACCATCACCTGCTATTCTTCACTCTTAAGCACCCTCCTATCAGTTTTACCTGATCTCCAACATGCTTAGGAATCTTCACACTATTGCCCCTTCAGCTTTCTCCACTGCTGCCTAATCACCTAGGACTGAAAAATATACAAATGAGAATGGAGTAGATACCACACCATTCACAGAAGATGTGTTTGAACACCTTGAAAAACTGAAAACAAACAAGGCCATGGGACCGGATAGGATGCATCCCAGGATACTGAAAGAGCTCAGAGATTCTGTCAGGATCTTTAAATGATGTTCTAAAAAGATCTTTAGAGACAGAAGAGGTTCACAAAAGTGATAATAGGGAAGAGGTGACAAACTACAGGCCAATAAGCCTTACCTCGGTGGCGGGAAAAGTAATGGAGGCACTCCTGAAAGAGAAAATAGTGGACTTTCTAGAAACCAGTAAGTTACATAATATGAGGCAACGTGGTTTAACTAAAACAATTATGTTTGAGTTCTTTGACTGGGTGACCAAAGAACTAGATCAAGGGCATGCGATAGATATCATCTACCTAGATTTTCGCAAAGCCTTTGATACTGTTCCTCAATGGAGGCTTATAAATAAACTTGATGCACTTATTCCCTACCATGGTTTTTAGTACCATCTTTACACTGATGATTCTCAGATCTACCTCTCTGCACCAGGAATTCAAGCCGGTATCTCTGTCTGCTTATCCGACATTGCTGCCTGGATGTCTCACCGCAATTTGAGGCTGAACATAGTAAAAACTGAACTCCTTATCGTTCCCCCTAAACCCACCTCCCCCTCTTCCTCCCTTCTCTAGTTCTCTGGATAATACTATACTCTCCCTGTTTCCTCAGCTCACAACTTTGAGGTCACCGTTGACCCTACTGTCTCTCTGCACACATTAAAGAGATAGCTAAAACATTTATTTATTTGACAAGTTTTATATTCCGCCTTTTCCTTCAATCAAAGTGGTAAAATACAAGACAAAGGATATACAAAGGAAAGGAAACAAACACTGGTTCTACATTACATCAAACAGTAAGCACTGGGGGCACATAACAAAGGGGTAAGAATACACACATCATATAACATATAACCTAAAACAGGCATACCAGCAAAGCAACCATTCATAAATACAGCGTTTCTCTGGTCCCACTTGGTCCAACACCTAAGGGCATATCACTTCTTTCTCTATAACATCAGGAAAATTCATCCCTTCCTATTTGAACACTCTTCTAATACCCTTATCCACTCTCTAGTCACCTCCCATCTTGACTATGGTAACCTCATCATTAGTCTCCCTCTCAATCATCTCTCTACCCTTCAATCTGTTCAAGATTCAGCTGCATGGCTTTTCTTCCACCAATGTCAATATGCTCATGTAACCCCTCTTCCCAGGTCACTTCACGGGCTCCCTATTCATTTCTTTATCCAGTTCAAATTTCTCCTACTGACCTACAAGCACATGCATTCTGTGGCTCCTCACCCCTCCTTGGAAACTCCATTCCTCTGGCAGATCCCTTTTATCTGTGCCCTTCTCTGCCACTGCCATCTCCAGACTGCATTCCTTCTACCTTGTTGCTCTATATGCCTGGAACAAACTACCCGAGTTAGTGTGTTGTGCTCCCTGTAGCCCTATTCAAATCCGGGCTAAAAACCTACCTCTTTGAGACTACTTTTGGATCCTGATGCTCCTCACTCTTGTCCACTACTTATGTGTATCTTACCATACTCCTAGTCCCCAGTTTTGCGATGTTCATCTTATTTAGATTGGAAGCTCTGGTGAGCAGAGACTGTCTTACATAGCACTGTGTATATCTTGTAGTCCTAATAGCAGTAGCACTAATAGTCATGGAGTAGTAGCCTAATGGTTAGAGCAATAGCCCAGCACCCAAAAGATCTGTGTTTAATTTCTGTTGGCACTCCTTTTGACCTTACTTTACCCTCCATTGCCTCAGAAGAAAAGGCCTGGCAATATACTTCTGGTCATAACTTGCCAAGAAAACCCAGGGGCTGCTGGGTCACCAAGAGTCAGCATTGATTTGATTGCACTAAAAAAAAAAAGGGAAAAAGATAGTAATGAGTATTCAGTGTCAGATTTTCAATGAAACGTGGATAAAGTCACAAGTTATGCACATTCTTTATAAAATTGTCACAGTCACATATATTGTACACATGTAAAACGACTTAGAAGCTGCTGTAATCATATGTGGCTTCATTTTAGCTGGGATTTCTGCAGCTCATGTGGTAATTTTACAAGGGCACATAGGCCTGAAAGGTGCTCACCTGCACTTCCCACCTAGACTGACTGTTAGAAGTTTACTCGTCATGTGTGGAAATGCCTACTTCATGAAATATAACATGCCTCCTCCACTTTACCCAAACTACACGTTTAGGAATGTCCACACACACACACACTTTCCATGTGCACACATTGCACACATGCATACAGCTCTGTAATTTTATAAAAGCTCTGGTCTGAGTGTAAAATAGGCTTTACATGCAGAAAAAAACCCTTTATAACATTACCCTTTAAGTGTCTCATGAATATGGATCTGTCTTAATTCATTAATCTGAGTAGACCACTGTGATGGGGTATATAGGAAGTTATACATCCCTCTCCAAAGGGATTATCAGCAGTCCACCTTAAAAGATTTTAAAGCTCAGAACTCAGGGCTGGGAGGGTGTGACTTAGACAGAGGGATTAAGAAGCCAGCTATGTGCACAAGGGACAGGAGAGATCCATGGAGACAGAAAGCTCCTTCCAAGCAGGGCTGGGAGAGAAGTCCGGCTGTAAGGCATTCCTAACAGGGGCTCTACAGGTCAAACAACAGTAAGGATTTGAGGGTTTATTTTTATTAAATTGCTAGCTCTCTGACTGGGAGTTCTTAAAAGGGTTTTGGTATATTTTTAAAGCAAAGTTACATTCTTTGTGGTGCTTTAGTAGAAATATTGTCTTTGCTGGACTAGGTATTAAACTCTAGTAACCTTTCCAGCTTTTGTAAAACTTCTGACACCTAATCAGGAGTTAGTGGGCCTGATTACCTGAGAGCAGCTGAGGCCTGCATAAAAGGCTTCAGAGCTCTGCCCTGTTGAGGCATTCCTAACAGGGGCTCTACAGGTCAAACAACGGTAAGGATTTGAGGGTTTATTTTTATTAAATTGCTAGCTTTCTGACTGGGAGCTCTTAAAAGTGTTTTGGTATATTTTTAAAGCAAAGTTACATTCTTTGTGGTGCTTTAGTAGAAATATTTTCTTTGCTGGACTAGGTTTTAAACTCTAGTAACCTTCTCAGCTTTTGGGAACTGCTGACACCAAATCAGGTGTTAGTTCCCTCCCTACCCATCCAAACTCCCACCCACCCCTAGAGAGCAGTCTTGCTTTATGGGGCACCTCCCCATTTAACAAAACACAGGGACTTCGAACAGCACATTTTGAATATAATTAAGGAGATTTAACTGCTCTTTCTCTGAAAGGACAGCTGGGAAACCGGCTGGTACTTTGGTAGATCTCTCTCTTTGCTTTAACACATACCTAAGCTCCATGAACAGAACAATGGCTGAGAAAAATTGTATCACTAAAGCTGTTGCCCCCGTTACAGCTTCCGCCTCTGTCCAGACTGAGGTCCCAATGCCAGTTGAAGGACCCGTTCCATGTGCAGGGTGCCTGCATGCTTAAGCTCTGAGGAAACAAGTGGAGGAACTCAGAGAGGAGGTAGCGAGGCTGAGGAGCATTCAAGACAGTTAGAAGTACATTGATGAGATGCTTCTTGCAGCAACCAAGCTCTCCAGCAGAGGAGAAGATGGGTGCCAACAGAATGACGAAGGTTGGACACAAGTCACCAAGGCCTGCAGAATTAATCCAACTTCTCCAGCCCTTGAATTGGAGAACTATTATGCAGCCCTGGAAGTGGAGGAGGTGAAAGCATCCCTGGAAAGGAAAGAACCAGAGCTCAAGTACCCCAAAGTTGCAGAATCAGTGACCACAAGGAAGCGAAGGGTAGTGGTGGTTGGTGACTCTCGTCTGAGGGGTACTGAGGCATCCATCTGCTGACCAGACTTGATTTCCAGAGAGGTATGCTGTCTGCCTGGTGCCAAAATCCAAGATGTTACGGAGAGTTTGCCGAGACTCATCAAGCCCACCGACTATTACCCAATGTTGCTAATCCATGTCGGAACAAACGATACTGACAGGTATCCCTCTGAGCATATCAAAAGTGACTTCATGGCTCTGGGACAGAGGGTGAAGCAGTTAGGTGCGTAGGTGGTGTTCTCTTCAATCCTCCCTGTTGAGGGTAAAGGCCAAGGCAGAGAGGTTCGCATCCTGGAGATGAATGCATGGCTGCATGGATGGTGTCATCGAGAGCGTTTTGGTTTCCTAGACCATGGGATGCTGTTGCAAGGGTTGCAGAGCAGAGATGGCATCCATCTGTCCAAGAAAGGTCAAAGCATCTTCAGTAGTAGACTGGCTAATATACTGAAGAGGGATTTAAATTAGATTTGTTGGGCATGGGTGAAGAAAGCCCCTAGGTAAGTGAAAGCCCCCTGGTAAGTGATACATTAAATACGTTTATGAAAATGGGTAACGGGTGTAACATATGGAAAGCAGTGTGTATAAATGCCTGTAGCATGGGAAATAGGATCCCTGATGTTGAAGCTTTGGTGGGAGTGGCCGACTTGGATTTAGTGGCAGTTACAGAAACATGGTTCACAGAAAACCATGACTGGGATGTAACTATACCTGGCTATACTTTATTCAGAAAGGACAGGGGTAGGAAGAAGGGGAGGAGGAGTGGCACTATATGTAAAAACTACTATTAAAGCTTTGGAATTACAGATCTTAAAAGGGAGAGGGGAGGCATTGTGGGTTAAAATAGAAAGAGGGAAAGAGCACTCTATTTGCATTGGCGTGATATGCAGACCTCCCTTACAAGAGGAAGAGGTGGACAGAGAGTTAATTGAAGACACACAGAGCATTGCTAGGAAAGGGGAAGTGCTACTGATAGGGGATTTCAATATGCCAGATGTTGATTGGCACATTCCTGCTGCAGTATCATCTAGAAGTAAAGAGATCCTGGATTCTCTACAGTGAGAACTATTCAAGCAATTGGTAACAGACCCCACACATGAAGGTCTGGATTTGGTGCTTACCAATGGTGAAAGTGTTTCTGATGTTATAGTGGGAGATCATTGTTCATCCAGTGATCACCAGATGGTATGGTTCAGTATTAGGATTAGGGCTGTTAGAATCCATTCAAAGGTGAGGGTCTTAGACTTTAGGAAGACTAACTTTGCCAGAATGGGCCAATACCTCAGGGAGTCGTTAGCAGGATGGGAACAGCTGAGGGACATAGAAAAACAGTGGGCAAAACTGAAAGGGGATATTTTAAGGGCAACAAACCTTTTTGTTAAAATGGAAAATAAAGGTAAAAGGAAAAGGAGACCGCTATGGCTTTTGAAAGAAGTAGCTGAAAAAGTGAAATACAAGAGATCACAGAGAGGAAGACAGGCATCTATATTTGGAAAAACTTAGAGAAGCTATCAAAGTAGTCAGGAAAGCAAAGATTCAAAAAGAGTAGAAAATAGCCAATGCAATAAAATTTATTTATTTAGACAGTTTTGTATACCACCTTATCCTTCAATTGGGGGATACATTTAACATGAGAGGTTATGAGACACATACACTAATACTTACAGGGAACATGGGCCATGGAGGGTTAGGTGGCTTGCCCAAGACCACAAGGAACACCTGTGGGACTAGAAACCCCTGTCTTTCTGGCCCAAGGTTGCTGTCCTCTAGTGAGATTTGAACCCTTGACCTTCTAGCCTGAGATAACTTGCCCCAACCACTAGGCCACTCCTCCCTCAAATGGGGGAATAAGAAATTTTTCAGATATGTTAGTGAGAAGAGGACGGGCAAAAGTGGTATTGTCAGACTCAAGGGTGAAGGGAAGGCATATGTTGAAGCTGATGAGGATAAAGTGGAATTGCTTAACAAATATTTTTGTTCTGTGTTCACAGATGAAGAACCAGGAGCAGGACCTCAGAAAACACCCACAAACAGGAACAGAAGCGAGGGACATCTTGAGCAATTTTCAGAAGACTGTGTTCGTGAGAAACTAGCTCAACTTAAAGTAGACAAACCAATGGGACCGGTTGGGATACACCGTACAATACCGAGGGAACATGGGGACGTTCTAGCAGCTCCACTGACTGACCTCTTCAATGCCTTATTGGAGTCGGGAGTGGTGCCAAAGGACTGGAGAGAGGCTCATATGGTGCCTTTACACAAAAGTGGAAGTAAGGATGTGGTTGAAAACTACAGGCCGGTTAGTTTAAGTTCGGTGGTGAGTAAATTATTGGAAACACTTCTGAAAGAGAAAATAGTGAGGTTTCTGGAGTCCAGTGGATTACAGGATCCGAGGCAGCATGGATTCACCAGAAACAGGTCTTGTCAGACAAATCTGATTGAATTCTTTGACTGGGTGACCAGGGAGTTGGACTGAAGGAGAGCCCTAGATGTGGTGTATTTAGATTTCAGTAAAGCCTTTGACACTGTTCCTCACAGGCGACTTATAAACAAACTGAGCACCCTAGGGATGGACCCTAAAGTTACTGCTTGGGTTAGAAATTGGTTGGGTGGGAGGCGACAAAGAGTACAAGTAAATGGAGCTCCCTCTGAGGAGAAGCATGTTACCAGTGGTGTGCCCCAGGGATCTGTCCTTTGTCCGATTCTTTTTAACATCTTTGTTAGTGATATAGCGGAAGGGCTGTCGGGTAAGGTTTGCCTCTTTGCAGATGATACCAAAATCTGCAATAGAGTAGACACCGAGGAAGGTGTAGATAACATGTGGGGGGATCTAGCTAAGCTTGAAGAATGGTCTAGAGTTTGGCAGCTGGGATTTAATGTTAAAAAATGTAAGGTCATGCATTTGGGCTGCAGCAATCCAAGGGAGCAATATAGTATAGGGGGTGAAGTACTTTTGTCTACTAAAGAAGAGTGGGACCTAGGCGTTGTTGTGTCTGATGATCTTAAAGTAGCTAAACAGGTAGAAAAGGTGATGGAAAAAGCTAGAAGGATGCTTGGGTGCATATGGAGAGGAATGGCTAGCAGAAATAAGGAGGTGATAGTGCCTCTGTATAAGTGTTTGGTGCGACCTCATTTGGAGTATAGTGTGCAATTCTGGAGACCACACCTTCAAAAGGATGTGAACAGAATGGAGTCTGTGCAGAGGGTGGCTACTAAAATGGATAGTGTTCTTCATTATAAAGCATATGAGGACAGACTTAAGGATCTTAATATGTACACCTTAGAGGAAAGGCGGGATAGAGGTGATATGATTGAGATGTTTAAATACCTTCGTGGCATAAATGTTCAGGGGGAGAGCTTCTTTCACTTGAAAGCAAGTTCTGCTACGAGGGGACATGGGATGAGGGGATGGGGGGATGGGGGATAGATTTCCAGTCCCGGATCTCTAGCTGTCTCTCTGCCATCGCTGCTTGGATGTTCCATCGTCGCTTGAAATTGAATATGGCCAAGACGGAACTTCTTGTTTTTTCTCCTAAAATTTCCCTTTCTCCTTCTTCTTTTTCAGTCTCTGTGGATGGCTCTGTTCTCCAACCTGTTTCTTCCGCTCGCTATCTGGGTGTTATTTTTTACTCTTCGCTCTCTTTCTCCTCTCATATCCAACTCATCGCTAAGACCTGTCGCTTCTTTCTCTTTATCATTGGCAAAATCTGCCCCTTTCTTTCTGAGCTCACTACTGAAACCTTCATCCATTCCCTAATCACCTCCCGTCTTGATTATTGTAACCTGCTCCTTGCTGGTCTCCCTCAGTCTCATCTCTTCCCCCTTCAGTCTATTCAGCACTCTGCTGCACATTTGATTTTCCGTCAGCCTTTTTTTGCCCACATAACTCCTCTCCTCAGATCTCTTCACTGGCTCCCTATTCGTTTCCGTATTCACTTTAAGCTTCTCCTTCTGACCTATAAGTGCATTCACTCTGTGGCTCCTCAGTACCTTTCTTCTCTCATTTCTCCCTACTTCCCCCCTCGTGAACTCCGTTCTTATAGCCAGTTGCTTCTTGCTATGCCCTTCTCTATTGCCAAGTCCAGATTCCGCTCTTTTCACCTTGCTGCACCTTACGCTTGGAATAAACTTCCTTTGTCTATATGTCAGGCATCTTCTTTGTCCCTCTTCATACCTAAGTTAAAAGCTCATCTTTTCGCCTCTGCCTTTGGCTCTTGATTTTGCTGTTCTCCTTCCGTTCTTTTATTTCACCTTTCCTACTTCTTACTTACACTTGTTCTTACCTCTTTCCTTTGTCCTGCCTCTACTGCTCTCATCTTTTATCCCTTGTTCTTATCTTTTTCTTCTTCTTTTCTTGTTTTGTCTTTTTAGATTGTAAGCTCTTTGAGAGGGACTGTCTCTTGTGTGTTCTTACTTTGTACAGCGCCGCATGCATCTGGTAGCATTTTATAAATGTTTAGTAGTAGTAGTAGTAGTAGATTCAGGAGTGATATGCGGAAATATTTCTTTACGGAAAGAGTGGTGGATCCGTGGAATAGTCTCCCAGTGGAGGTGGTAGAGATGAGGACAGTATCTGAATTCAAAAAAGCATGGGACAAACACAGAGGATCTCTAAAGGAAAAAAGGGGACTGTTGTAGTTGTTGATATGGAAGGACAGACTAGATAGGCCATGTGGTCTTTTTCTGTCGTCATATTTCTATGTTTCTATGTTTCAGGAGGTGGGAGCTATATTTACAGACACTGAAGCCAAAGTGACTGACTGGACTTTGTGTTGAACTTAGTTCTGAGCTTTAAGTTGTGGATTGGCAGAAGGGCACTCAGAACCAGCCTTGTGAAGGTAATAAGCTGGGGACTGTGCTGGTTAACTGAAGGGCAATAAAAGTGGTTTCTGTTTGTCCCTGAACTGTTTGCCTGGTATTTTAAGAGCCCCTTTCCACCGCAGGGCACACTATACCACAATCACTTTATGCTTGTCTATAAGGGCTGCCTTCAATCTCTTCTCTGTCATTAGGGACACTGATCATCATTTGAAATTCAGTAGTCACTGATGTTGTTCTAAATCTATGTATTATTTGTGTCCTCAAATTGACCTTGAAATGAATTATATTTAAGAAACAGTTATAAGCATGGTTATTCTATGAGGCCTTTGTAACACATCAATAAGATGACAAGTGATGGATGTTTTTGAATGGCCACTTTAAGAAGACTTGGGGAAGGCGAGTTGTTGGGGCATAGAGGGGCACCATTTATGCAGACAGAAGCGATACTTATGTGCTATGTGGATAAATTTATCTATTTAGGGGACTACATCGATAGCAGTCCAAACTTTTAAAAGTTATGTTATCCAGTAAAAGCTAGAACTGAATAGTCAGCTGCCCTACCTAATGGATAGGGCAGTCAAATAAGAACATAAGAACATAAGATATGCCATACTGGGTCAGACCAAGGTCCATCAAGCCCAGTATCCCATTTCCAACAGTGGCTAATCTAGGTCATACGTACCTAGCAGTTTCCCCAAAAGACACAGGTTCCACAATAATTGTACTGGGTCAAGCATTGATATCCTGGGTCCCTTCTTAGTAATGGTTTATAGACCTTTCCTCCAGGAACTTATCCAAACCTTTTTCAAACCCAGCTACACTAACAGCCTTTACTACATTCTCCGGTAACAAATTCCAGGCACAAAGTTAAACATATAAATAATTTGCTTATCTTTGTGTCAGCAATGTCAATTAATAGTGACCCCTTAATTTACACAAGTCTGTGCTGACACAGGCTAATAGCTGGGTTCCTCTTTCCCGTGGAAGTTTTCATACAGCTCAGAAATAAAGGTTTTATTTATTTATTTAATTTAATTTTATTTATTTATAGTCTCTTTTATGCCGCGCTATTCGGCATCAGTGCGGTTTACATATAACAGCTTACACATCTCATTAGCTGAAACCGTGTTTACAATGAACAAGGTAATAGAACTTGGATAAACTGGGGATAGCTATATACATCTATTTGACAAGGTTAAGGAATAATGTAAAAACAATCATACAGGTCAAATGTGGTTAGCTGACTTTACTTTGGGGATGACAGCACTCAAGTTGCTACGAGTTATATGACACTAACATTCACAAGGATCCTCTTTAGATAGAACCAGGGCCGATGCAACCATTTAGCAGGACTAGGGAGATGCCTATGGCAGCTACTTCCGAGAAACAGCAAAACTATAGATCCTGACAGCCACAAACTCAAAAAGCCACCGGCACATTATTTTACCTGCAGGAAGATCAGGGACACACACATAAAGCAAAGTTTTATATTTAAAAGTATGATGTCCCACTATGCATTTTTGCATGGTTATTGCTGGAAGGGTAGTGCTCAGATGACCATGACTGTTGAGTTTGATTATCAAAATCTCAGGGTGGTGGGAGGGGGGGGGGGAGCCTGGAGGTTGCAGAAACCCAGGGCTGGCTCTGGATAAATGCATATTATCACATTGTAGATGTACATGAATCTCTCTCTAGATGTCTTTGGCATATTCTTTTCTTGCCAGTACTTAAAAACATGACTATTCATTGTCTCATTTGCTAAATAAGAACAATTTTCATGGTGGCTCTCTCTTTCGCCCTAGGGATGTTTTAGCAGAATGCCGAGCCACTACAGAATGTTTCCTCAGAAATAAAGGATGCCTTGCTTTTTTAATGTGCTAAGTACTGCAAAGATTAAATATATTTGAACTCATCAACACTTGACCTCCCCTTTCTTGATATGCTAAACTTCTTCAGGGAAGTAAATCCACTCATCCACTGAAAAGCAATGAGAAAAGAGGCTCAGAAGTATGCCTGCGCGTCCGGCTGGAAAGAGTTCAAAATCTCTGCAAGACTCAACATACTGGAGGCCAAATGTAAGTGCTTGCATGAGTGTATGAAGACGAGAGCTGAGTCCTTTCAGCTGAAAAAGAGTTATAAAACTGTAATCCCCAAAGTGAACCAGGTTAATTTTTACTTCTTATATAAAAGATGAGGAGAAAAAAACCCACAACACCTCTAATTAAGAGACACAGTTAGCACTGCATTGGTAAAAAGCTAGCACAAATGAAACTCTAATTGCTTCAGAACATATCATTTTATACCAATTTCATGTTGTTCCCAAGGGCTATGATATGTAATGGAATCATTATGGAATGAGTGCTTATTGGAAAGGTGAAGTACACCTGACAATCTCTATTTTAGATGGTAGGATATCTTAGCAATTAAGGCATTGACTTTCCTATTACCCATCTCAGCCTGGCCAGATGCTTCCCTCTACCCTTTACTCCCTTGTATTAAGCCGTATTGTAGACTAGTATAAAAAGAATTTTTCAAACTTGAGACATTTTCTGTTTTGGTATTCATACTAAGAAGTGATCTTCAAGGACTAGAGCCCTTATTGAAAACCACTTTCCAGAGGAACATTAAGACAAATGTATTAATGTTTTCCATCAAGCAGAAATATCTATAGATTTAACGGTGAGCTTTCTTTTAGGATATTTTCAACTAGGTCTCTCTTTTTTTGTTTTAATATATTTCATTCTTTTTATACATATTTTTAAATTAGAAGATAATTTTTTAAAAGGGTGTCCATGAAAGGCATGCTATTTTTATACATTTTAGGTACCTCTAGCCCAGACAATATAAGCATTGGCAAGTTAGATGCAGGACATTCATAAGGCAGGCAAAGAGAATTTGAGAAGCTTGCTGTGGTAACAAAAACACATATTAAAGACTTTTTCAAGTACATTTGTAGCAAACAACCTATGAGAGTCAGTTGGACCATTATATGATAGAGGGGTAAAAGGGACACTAAGAGGGGACAAGGCCATAGCGGAGAGACTGAATGAATTTGTTGCTTTGGTCTTTACTGAGGAAGATGTAGGGATGTTACCCATGACTGAAATGGCATTTAAAGGTGATGCTGCAGAAGACTTGAAAGAAATATTGATACACCGGGAAGACGTATTACAACTATTTGATAAACTGAAGAGTAGCAAATCACCTGGACCGGATTGTATACATCCAAAGGTGTTGAAAGAATTCAAAATGTGAGATTACAGACCTACTATTAGTAATCTGTGAATTATCATTAAAATCATCTGTAATGACTGGAGGATGGCCAATGTAATTCCAATTTTTAAAAAGGATTCCAGGGGTGATCCAGGAAACTACAGACTGGTGTGCCTGACCTCAGTACCAGGAAAAACAGTAGAAACCATTATAAAGAACAAAATTACTGAACATATATAGTCATGGCTTAATGGGAGACAGCCAACATGGCTTTACCCAAGAAAGGTCTTGTCTTACTAATCTGTTATGGTTTTTTTTAAGGTGTGAATAAACAGACAAAGGTAAGTCAGTTGATAGTGTATCTGGATTTTCAGAAAGCCTTTGACAAGGTCCTTCATGAGAGACTCTTGTCGAAATTAAAAAGTCATGGGATAGGAGGCAGTGTACTATTGTGGATCAGGAACTGGTTAAAAGAGAAAGCAGAGGATAGGGCTAAATGGCCAAATTTCCCAATGGAGAAAGGTGAATAATGGAGTACCCCAGGGATATTTGCTGGGTCTGCTGCTTTTTAACATTTGTAAATGACCTGGAAATTGGAATAACAAATGAAGTACTCAAATTTACAAATGACACAAAATTATTCAAAGTTGTTAAAACCCAAGAGGATTGTGAAGAATTGCAAGAGGACCTTGATAAATTGGAAGACTGGATGTTCAAATGGCAGATGAACTTTAATGTGGGCAAGTGCAAAGTTATACACTCTAGAGATCCCCAACATTCTAATTAAGTGCAAAAAGGCTACTGCCAATAGAGCCTTCTCCCTATTTGCACCCATGACCTGGAATGCCCTCCCCACTGAGCTCCGTTCCACCCCAGACCTATTGTCATTTAGAAAAGCCCTCAAACAACACCTTTTCCTCATCCATTACCCAGAATCCAATCCCAGAAACAACCACCCATCCTCACATCCTACACCCTACTCCACCCCACCCAAAATCCAACACCATAAAGAAAATGACTAGCTCTACCACCATATCCCCTCTCTTATTTATTATTGGTACTGATCACGCATCTTATTGATTAAACCTCTTATAAATATGTTGAAACCAAGCTATACTATATGTATAATTTCTCACCATACTATATGTATAATTTCTCACCATACTCCATGAATAATTACTCTGTAATTAGTTACCCCTGTTACCTCCAGGTTATCTCGTCCATGTTCAATGTAAAAACTCAATTGTTGTGTGACATTGCAGTATGTTTTTTTGTTCAATTGTAAACCGCACTGATTTTAATAGCGCAGTATAAAAGAGAAGTAAATAAATAAAATAAATAAATAAATACACCTAGGAAAGAACAACCCAAACTATGGTTACACGATGCAAGGTTCCATATTAGGAACCACCACCCAGAAAAAAAGATTTAGGTGTCATCGTGTATAACACGTTGAAACCCTCCACCCAGTATGCAGCGGCGGTCAAGAGAGCAAATAGAATGCTAGGTATCATAAAGAAAGGAACGGAGAATAAAACAAAGGATATTATAATGCCTCTGTATTGTTCCATGGTGTGACCGCACCTTGAATATTGTGTGCAATTCTGTTCGCCGTATCTTAGAAAGGATATAGCATTAATAGAAAAAGGTCCAGAGAAGAGCCACCAAAATGGTAAAGGGGATGGGATATCCCTTTGAGGAGAGGCTAAAAGGTTTGGGGGGTCTTGAACCTGGAACAGAGATGGCTGAGGGGAGATATGATAGAGGTTTATAAAATAATGAATGGAGTGGAACGAGTAAACGTAGATTGATTAGTTTCTCTATATTTTGATGGCATAAATAGAGTACATGCAATAAAGCTACAATCTCACCTATTTAAGACTAAGAAGAGAAAATATGTAATCAAACTCTGGAATTCGTTACCGGAGGATGTAGTAAAAACTGTTAGTGTAGCTGGGTTTAAAAAAGGTTTGGACAAGATCCATAAACCATTATTAAAGGGGATCCGGGATATCCACTGCTTGTCCCAATACAATCATTGTGGAATCTGTGTCTTTTGGGGAAACTGCTAGGTACTTATGACCTGGATTGGCCACTGTTGGAAACAGGATACTGGGCTTGATGGACCTTGGTCTGACCCATTATGGCATATCTTATATTCTTACTTCCTCCCATCTCATAGGAAACACTACCCATGCCTATCTGTGGACAGATGTCAAATACCACAGATCCTTTGACAGGCTTCTTGGGTTACTCAGGTGCTGCCTCAGTAGGGCATCTAGAACATGTTAGATATGACCACCATAGAGCCTTATCTTTCAATTTACTCTAGCTGATATAGTTTACCTATAGCACATGAGGCTTTATTAATGGCTACAAGGGTATTCAAAAGGGTGTGCCCTTGCCATACATTTTTGTGGCAGACTCTACCTTGCTATCTCCCACTACCTGTATTTTCTGGCCAGGTAGTAAGGCTAGATTTCATGGTGCATCCATCCCAGTGTTCTTCCTGCAGCTAATGAGGATACATCTTTCAAGGTGGAGAAGAAAGAGTATGGGTGGATTACAACTGACTGTTACATAGCTATGAGCAGGAGTGTTCTGCCCAATTATGAGCTCCCCATTTGTCATGAACCTCCCCTGAACCCCTGCATTGTGAGGAGGTGACTCTTCCCTCTCTCCCACCCCACATCCCCAAGGCCAGTATCAAGAGTGGCTTACAGCCCATTTGCTGCCTTCCTCCTACCCCCACCGTTTTGGGAGGCTGAGAAGTTTCAACAGCAGTTGTGACAGATGGTGTAATGGGAAGAGTATTTTTGGGTTTCCCAGGGACAAAGGATGCTTGCATGGCCAAAGCCTTAGCTGGGGTAGCATTTACCCAAGCTTTGGGGCCTTTTCCCTTCTGCTTGTTTAACATGGTATATGGGGGACCTAAAAATGTTAAGGTCAAATCGACAACTTCAAACCACTATTCACCCTACATATGATAATTATGAAAAAAGAATTGTTATTTCTAAGAGTCCCAATGAAGCGCAAGAGACAAGTAGATAACAAGCCACCACCAGTAAACTTAACTCTGCGGTGGTTGTTTTCCTGCATGTCTTGTTCTGCTTCATTTAAAGGAAATGCTACATCTTTTAGGGTTGTTTTAGAAACCTTATTCACAATTTCCATGCGGAAAATCTGTCATTAACACATGATATGACATTCACTAGTAAACAGTAATTTTAAAAAAGCCTCAATTTACATGATGTCCACAATAAATAGAAATCACAAGGGTGTGTGTTGTAGCCGTGGGTAGGATGTGACTTGGGTAGATCAAAAATCTACATGTGTATTCCCCATTTCATTTAGGGAATGAATGTATATGGTCAAAATTGTCCATATCAGGATTTACAGCTGTTTCCTGGCCCATATAGGTTTTAAAATTGTCTGTTTTAGCCAACCCTTTACAGGGGGGGGTTATCTTCTTTAATCCTCCATACTGAAATGTTTTAAAGGTATCAGACACTATAGTTGATTGGTGGCCTTTATATATATGGACTCTCCAGGCTCTATGTGTTGGCAAATACACATGTATTCCCGTACATTCTTATGTGTTTTAGAAAAGGCTCAATATTTGACAATACATTTTCTAAAATACCTCCAGAATTGTGTACATCCCAACTTCAATGTCTCAATTCCGATCTCCACATAAGTACTAAGTAATTTGGCTATAATCTCATGGTGTTGCCCTCTAGTGTGAAGCTAGAGGGCAGTGCCCCATGATCACAGAAATTTTAAAAAGGCTGATGGGGCTGAAGCAGAGAGGACTGCTTCCCACTAGACCACCAGAAAGAAGATACAACTTGGGGAGGGGGCTGGTATAGGGAGGGCCATGGACTTGACAGCTGGCTGAGATATTTCTTTTACAGGGGAGGAAAGGGGGGCACCGATAGACTGACTATCTGGGACTTAGTATAGTGGTTTGGGGGGGAGGATTGGAAGGGAGAGGGGTTTCTTTTACTGGCTAGCCAGGATATTGATTTGGCCAGGGGGTGCACCAATCATCCCTGAACAATTCCTGATGGAGATGAAGAACTGTCCAAGGGGAATCAGTACTGTTGAGGGGGGGGGGCCAGAAAATTGTTTATTCTTATTGTTGGGGGCTGCGATCACATCACAACACAAAGAATATTGTTGGAGGGGTCCGGTCACTACTTTGGAGGCCCAATTGGCAGTGGCCGACTGCCCTGGAGGCAGTCAGCAATGACTGCACTGCCATGTTATAAGGCTTTTAGGCAGATAATGCTACCTCTTGAGGTAGTGTTATCTGCTGCCATGATTGGGTGAGGTTTTGGCAGCCAAACATTATGCATGGTGGCTACCAACCATCGCCACCCCCACTCCCTATCCCAATCTACCCTGATTCTACCCCAACACCCCTGCACTGTGCAAAAACCAGATATCTCATAAAGTGCCCATGATATCTGATTTTCTTGTGTGTTAACTGTTACCATGGGGCTAATGCAGATTTCTCACACTGTGGTAGCAGCTAATACCCTTTAGTGGACATGCTCCTTGGCATCTTTTATTTATTTATTTTTTTTAATAGTAGTTTTTATTCAGTTTTAACATATAAAATAACAATACAAACGATCGTGATATAGCAGGATACAAGCAGATGCTATTGATCAAAATAGCAAAAGAATATAATAACTTGAACAAGACAGTACAATAACGTTAACAAGAACTAGTATCAGTCCATGCCAGCACGCCACCCTCCCTCTCTCCGTTCAATGTGGTTACAGCAGAGACCATTCCACAAGGCAGCCTCCAGCAATCACTTTCATCAAACATAATTTTGTAAAGCTGACCATTTCTTACTTAGTTTACCAGACCATGGGTTCTTGGCTATATAGATCTCTTCGTAGGTCTTATGTAGGATTAAGAGACTCCACCAATGCTCGAAACAAGCTTTGTCGAGATTCTTCCAGTGTATTAGAACTATTTTAAGCGCTATCCCGAGCATTAAGTCCAGCAGTTTACTATCCCATTTCATCAGAGTAGGTTCCAGAGCTATGGATTTATATATCACTATCCGATAAGTGATAGGAGTTTGTAAGTTGAGGATCTGTGATATGCGTTCCCATACTCTGTTCCAATATATTTCCAGGGATTTACAATGGAACAACATATGTGCCAGTGTCCCAATTTCCATGTTACAGGACCAACATCGATTTCCCTCCTGTAGTGTCCATTTTATTTTCTTAGCCGGTGTAATATGCGCTCGATGTGCTATAAAGTACATAGATTGTGTGAGGGACGCTGCTCTCGTGGCACGTATTTGAGTTCCCCAAAAAGTGTCCCAATTTTCCGGAGGTAGATCTTGACCGGTTTCAGTAGCCCACACCGACTGTATCTTAAAACATGTCTTGTCACTTTTGGATCGGAGAATCGCAACACATCTCGAAACAGCTTTGGCATCTGTTTGTAATTCTTGAAGTTTCTGTCGCAGTGGCCATCCTGTACGTATCAAGACAGGTGACACACCCGCTTTGCTCATGCAGTATCGGAGCTGACACCATTGGAAATAGCATGTATTAGGCAATCGGAATTCCGTTCTTAATCTGTCAAAGGTTTTAAATGCACTTCCATTGATCAGTTGTCCAATGGTGATAAGATCATGTTCCACCCATTTTTTCCACAAGACAGGCTTCCCTCCGATGATAAGGCGCGGGTTCAGCCATATAGGCATATCTGCGGCGAAGTCATCCCCTCCATCGATACATGATGCCAATAATCGACAGGCATGCTGTGCTTCTCGGATAATAGCATTATGTGGTGCAGTCTGGTCTACTACTGTGCCTACCAGTAGCCATGTAGGTAGGGGGGAATGTAGGGCCCGCTCCACACTCAGCCATCTAGGTCCTTTATCCGTGTCGTCAGAGTCGACCCATTGAGCACCCTGCTTTAAAAGAGAGGCAGTGTGCAGCCAGCCGAGATCTGGGAAATGGACACCTCCTTGTGTATTAGGTAACTTCAGTTTCCAGGCAGCTATTCGAGGTACTCGGTTGTTCCATAGAAAGGCTATCAGTTGACTATTCATTTTCTTATAGAAGGCTGACGGGAAACGTAAGGGTATCATACTTAATATATAGCTGAGTTTTGGTACCAACATCATTTTTATCGTTTCTAGCCTGCCCCACCAGCTCAAATGAAGGGGGGTCCACTTGCAGATGTTATCATGTACAATTTCTTGACACATCTTAATGTTGATTGCGACAGTCTCTTCCAAGGTGGTGCCATAGGTCACGCCCAGGTATCTAAAGGATGACTTCTCATATTGAAAGGGGTATCCACGCATCATTTCTTCGCTGACCTGTTCATTCAGAGGAATAATTGTTGTTTTATTCAGATTTACTTTATATCCGGATATCGCTGAGTATGCATCTATGAGTTGCAGTGTTTCAGGAAGGTCTGATGGTTGTAGAAAAATGAGCAGGTCATCGGCATATGCTGACAATTTACAGGGACCATCAGCTAACTCAATTCCTTTTACGTTTTCCTTCTGTCGAAGCGCTATTAATAAGGGTTCCAGGGCTAAATTGAAAAGCATCGGTGACAGGGGGCAACCCTGTCTGGTCCCTCTTTGCAACTGAAAAGGGGCTGAGAGGTGTGAGTTGACCGCTATTCGAGCTGTGGGTTTGGTATACAACAATTCAACGCGTTTTAGGAACTTTTCTCCTATCCCAAACCACCGTAGGGATCGAAATAGAAAGGACCATTCCAGTCGATCGAAGGCTTTTTCGGCATCCAATGCTAGCCCTATCAGGGGCTCGGCCTTAGTCTTGGCAGATGCCAGTACATGTGCCAATAATCTTCCATTATCTGTAGTGGATCTGTTTTGTATAAATCCACATTGATCCTCATGTATCAAATCTTTTAAGATCCGTCCTAATCGGTTAGCAAGCACTTTAGCATAGATTTTATAATCAGAGTTTAGGAGAGAGATGGGTCTGTAATTCTCTATCTTTTGTGTATCCCTGCCCGGTTTCGGGTGAATTACCACCACAGCCTCTGCCAGGGCTCCAATCTCTGGAGATTCATCTTGTAGGCCACTGTAGTAGATCTGTAGCATGGGAGCCAATTGAATGCAATATTTATTATAGAATTCCAGTGGGATTCCATCTGGACCGGCGGCTTTGCCACGAGCCATCTGTTTGATCGCATCTTGTATTTCAGTTACTGAGATCTCTTGTTCCAGCGTTCGACTTTGATGACTGGTTAATGTGGGTCCTACTATCTTGGAGACAAAATCTTCAAAGGCTCTGTCACTACATTGGGTATCTGAGCGATATAGTTCCTCATAGAATTCTTTGCAGCGGTCTAGTATTTTGTCAGATCTCAGGAGAAGGCCCCCGGAATTGTCTTGCAACGCCGCTATAGCGGTCTTGCTGGTCTTTGGTCTGAGCTGCCGAGCTAACAGGGATCCAGAGCGGTTGCTTTCATAGTAGTATATACTACGTTGTAGCTGGATACTACTCAGTGCTTCTTTGTTGAGGAGAGCATTATATTGGTATCGCAATTTTTGGAGTCTAATCAATATCATTGAGTCAGCTCTTTTGGCTAGTAACCTTTCCCCAGCTTTTATTTGGAGTTCCAATTCATCTTTTTCTTTTTTCCTGGCTTTACGTCGTCTAATGGTGTAGGTGGTAATATGAGCTCGTATGGTCGCTTTAAAACCTTCCCACCAGCTCCAGATGGAGGTATCAGTGGGTGTATTATATTTAAAATAGGTCTCAATTTCCCCTGACAGTAGCTGTACAAAGGAGTCATCTGCTAGTAGGGATTTATCAAATGTCCATCTTGGCGGAACATGCTGTGTAACGTTGGTATTCAACACTAGGGAGACAGCAGCGTGATCCGATACCGTTGTAGCATATATCTCTGCGGACAACACTTGAGGCATCAGCTCTGTGGACAGTAGGAAGAAATCGATCCTTGTTTGGGTATTATGTGGGATGGAATAAAATGTGTAGTCTCTTTCTTGGGGATGAAGTAGGCGCCATGGGTCTACCAAGTGTAGCTCTGTTATGATGCCTTTAAGAATCGCCTGCGATTTGACTTTGTCTACAGCCCGATAGGGCGTGCGATCTAACAGTGGATCCAAGATGACATTGAAATCGCCCCCTAATGTGATATTGGTGTGAGCTGCGGCTGTAACTTCTTTAGCTATCAGTTTGAAAAAGTTAGGGTCATCGAGGTTGGGCGCGTAAATATTGAAGAATGTGTAAAGCTGTTGATTTATTTTCATCGTCACTCTGGCCCATCGACCTAGCGGATCAATCTGTGTGCCGGTAATGGCGGATTGCAGGAATTTGCGCACTAATATTATTACCCCCCCTTTGCGTTGAGTGGCAGAGGCCGAGGCCGCCACCAGGAAATATTTAGAGGTTACTTTCTGCGATTCAGTATCTGTTAAATGTGTCTCTTGTAAGAGGGCAATATCTGCTTTTTTTTGCTGGCAGTACGCTAAAATCTTCTTTCACTTGACAGGGCCAGTAATACCTTTTACATTCAACGAAAGCATTAAAAGATCACTAGACATCAACGTTGGAATAAGCTGTCTTATAGGTGAAAGCTATCCTATGGATACGCCTGCCGCGTACTTGCATTTTGCGTGTATGTGGAGGGTTTTGTACTGGACTGGACTGACACAAACAACTGCATAACTGGCAAACATTGTATCGCTAAGGTGAACACAATCCACTGAAACAGTAACCAACCCCGACCTCCCGTTGCCACCCCTACATTTCAAGCAGAAATATCTGTTTAATTAAAACTATTTAGAACAACAGAAATACAATCAATGAGGTGTTTAACAAGGCTTAAGGCGTTCTAAAATTTGTGAGAACGCACGGCCGCACCCCCTGAGTATATGCTGAGTTCTCTACACTGCGTGAGAGATCAGAATATTGACCTCAGGTTTCCATACCGCATTTTTCTTGTAGGAAAGTTTTCAGTTTTTCAGCTTCAACAAAATTCCTCGTTTCATTATGCAGCGTGACCCGCATGGTTCCTGGGTAGTATAGCCCGTATCTTGCCTGTGCACTTTGTAGCATGGGTCTACAGGCCAGCAACGCTTTTCTCCGATCTACCGTTTGCTTGCTCAAATCCGGATAGAGTGCCACTTTGTGTCCCTGGATTTGCAGTGATCCGGCCTTCCGTGCAGCTTGAAAGATCTGTAGGACCTGTGGGTATCTTAGTACCTTCATTATGAGTGGGCGCGGGTATCGTGTGTTTTCAGCTTTGTGTGTTGGGATTCGATGGGCCCGTTCTAGTTCAAAAGGCCTTGCAAAGACAAGCTGCAGCATCTCCGGTATGGTTTTTTCCAGAAATCCAATCAGATCGGTGCCTTCAGCGCCTTCAGGGACTCCAACAAGGCGGATATTATTTCTACGGGTATGGTTATTTTGATCTTCAATCAGATTTTCTATGTGCCGGACTCGTTTGACCAAAGGGCCCAGCTGTTCTAATGCAACGCCATGCTTCTGGGTTTGTAATTCAACTGCATTAAGTCGAGTGGTGATGGTGAGGAGTTTCTCTTTTACCTCCAGTAAGTCTTCTTGAATCATGTTCAGTGAACTAGAATTGGCTGCAATCATTTCTTTAACGCATTTCAATTCCTGTAGCACTTCACGTAGGCCACCGGCAGTCACTCCCTCCTTCTCTCCCGCGGCCATTTTCTGCGGGGAACCCACTTCGGGTTTGGATCGTTTCGCTGCTGAGCCGGATCCCTGCGGAAATTCCAGCCGGGCAGGCTTCAGGGATGCCATCCAGCTGTATTGCGGTGTTATTGATGTAGGTAGGGGGTACAAACTTCAATGTAATACCGGGATATGTTCAGGATTCTTGGGCAGCAACGGGAGCAAAAATTCAGGCGTCCATTCTGTTCAGTGGCTAGCTCCGCCCCCCCTTGGCATCTTTTATTAGTGCTAGACTACCAGCTGTGTTTCCTGTTACTCTGCCGGTTATGTCACCTACTTCGCTGCTATAGTATTGATATGCTTGTGCAATATTACTTGCCATTGAGCCCCCCTCCCGTTTTGCTTGGTGTTTTAATATCTAAAATGTTCATCACAGTTAAGAGAGATCCAAACCTGCCCATGGAAACAGTGCCCCCCAAAGGCAGAGGCCCTTTAAGACAGCAATCACGGAGGAGAGAAGGCTGAGCCTGCCCACGGGAGTAGCATTTCCTGTAGGCAGAGGCTGTTTAAAGCAGCAATTGCTGCCTTCTGCCCATGAGACATGCTGGTCATGAGTGTGGGCTCTGCTTCTCCAGCTGCATATGCTACTCCCACAGGCAAGATCAGCTCTCTCTCAACCACGAGAAGGGAGAAGTAAACGGGGGAGGGGGGGTATTGGGAGATGGAGGAGATATACTGGGCACCGAGAGACAGATGGGAGATACTTTTTTTTTTTTTTTTACAAACTTACAAAGCAAGCATAAAGAAACAATCTGATGATTCAATAAGAAAGAATATACAAAATAACAATACATCATACCTAGCCCACAATATGGGGAGAATATAATAACCATAACAACAATCAAAAAAGAAAAAACCAAGAGCTATGCCTCCTGAATTTCTAGACAGCTAAATTAACAAAACCACCTATCCCAGTCCCTTTGTGCCAAGCCTCTCTTTATCACAAAGAAATAATTCAAGTTGAGAAGGATCAAGGAAAACAAACCTAGATCCCTGAAAAGTTAACAAGCACTTACAAGGATAACGAAGAAAAAAGCTAGCCGGCAGGGCAATCACTCTAGGTTTAAGTGCCAAAAAGCCCTTTCTCCTAGTTTGAGTCGCCCTACAGACATCCGGAAATATTTGTACTTTCGCACCACAAAACGGTACAGACATATTCTTGAAATAACTATGAAATACAAGAGCTCTATCCAGATCAGAAAGAAAAGAAACCACCAAAGTGGCTCTAGAAGAAATATTATCTTGTGAGTCCTCCAGGAATTTGGTGAGATCCAGGTCAGTCCCACCTTGAACCTCATCAAACCCCCCAGGGGAATCCCGAGACAGAACCCTTCCAGTCAAATAATATAATTTAGAGAGACAGATGGAATCAGCTGAAGCCAATCCCAAAACCTCTCTAAAGTACTTTCGCAGAAGTATTTCAGCTGAAAGCAACCGACAATAAGGAAAATTCAACATCCTAACATTCTTCATAAATTGTGAAAATCAGTGTCAGGCTTTTAAAGCGGTGAATGCTTCTCATATAAAAGATAGTCTAGTCTTACACCACAAGATGGGAGATACTTAATGCATGTGGGGAAATACAGAGGGCAAAAACTAGAGGTAGGGGGCTAGTGAGATGAAAGGAGTTCATGGACATGGGAAGGGAGCACAGGAAGAATGGGCATAGGGATAAGCAAGAAGGGGAGATGCAATGGCGATGTTGGATATTGATTATAGGGAGACTATGCGCAGGAAGGGAGGGGGCAAAGGGAGACAGAGGAGAGATGCTAGACAGGGGGGTAATAAGGGGAGAGGGGAAATTCAGGACATGGGGTAATAGGGAAAGAGGGGAGAGGATGGAAAGAGATGTAGAGATGCTTACAGGGGAGTCATAGGCAGGGGGTGGTATGGTATGGAGATGGGGTAGATGCTGTACAAAGGAATAAGAAAGGAGAGGGCAGGCATGAGAGAGAGAGAGAGAGGATGGAGGGAAAGAAGGGGAGAAAGAGAGAGTGAGTGAGACGGGAATAATAACAGACAAGGAAAAAAGAGGTAGGGAATGGGAGAACAGGGGTGAGGGTGGAAAAGTGGTAGATAAATGGAGTAAAAAAGAGGCAGATTGAGGACTGGATAGTAAGAGTAGTGAAATCTGAGTGGACAGAAAGAAAAATAAATGGATGAAAGCTTATGGGAGAAGATCAATATCCAAGACGGAACAAAGTAAAGAAATCAAAATATAGAAGAAATGAGAGACTGAAAGAGAGCTAAAAAGAAGAAACCTCAGATTGGGACTAGCATGATTAGAGAACAACAGGGTCAGATAAAGATACAATTATTTTTTATTTTCAATTTAGTGATCAGACTTTGTGCTATCTTTATATTTTACAAAGTACAAGGAAATGCTTCTTTCTATTTTTCTGGTATTGCATTGTGTGAAGAATCTGGCTTCTTGGGGTTGCAGTTTAATATTTATCTTCGGTAGTAGACTGGCTAATCTACTGAAGAGGGCTTTAAACTAGATTCGTTGGGGATTGGTGAAGAAAGCCCCCAGGTAAGTGAAAGCCCCCAGGTAGGTTATACATTAAATACCTTTATGGAAATGGGTAACAGGGGTAACATATGCAAAGCAGTGTGTATAAATGCCCGTAGCATGGGAAATAAGATCCCTGATGTTGAAGCTTTGGTGGGAGTGGCTGACTTGGATTTAGAGGCAGTTACAGAAACATGGTTCACAGAAAACCATGATTGGGATGTAACTATACCTGGCTATACTTTATTCAGAAAGGACAGGGTAGGAAGAAGGGGAGGAGGAGTGGCACTATATAGAAACATAGAAACATAGAAACATGATGACAGAAAAAGACCACAAGGCCCATCTTGTCTGTCCTTCCATAACAACAACTACAACAGTCCACTTTTTACCTTTAGAGATCCTCTGTGTTGGTCCCATGCTTTTTTGAATTCAGTTACTGTCCTCATCTCTACCACCTCCACTGGGAGACTATTCCACGGATCCACTACTCTTTCCGTAAAGAAATATTTCCGCATATCACTCCTGAATCTATCTCCCTTCACCCTCATCCCATGTCCCCTCGTAGCAGAACTTGCTTTCAATTGAAAGAGGCTCTCTCCCTGAACATTTATGCCACTACTATTAAAGCTTTGGAATTACAGAGCTTAAAAGGGAGAGAGGAGGCATTGTGGGTTAAACTAGAAAGAGGGAAAGAGAAAATCTATTTGCATTGGTGTGATATACAGACCTCCCTCACAAGAGGAACAGGTGGACAGAGAGTTAATTGAAGACATACGCAGCATTGCTAGGAAAGGGGAAGTGCTACTGATAGGAGATTTCAATATTCCAGATGTCAGACTCAAGGTTGCAGAGGAAGAATATGCAGAAACTGATAAGAAAAAAAAGCAGGATTGCTTAACAAATATTTCTGTTCTGTGTTCACAGATGAAGGGCCAGGAGCAGGACCTCAGAAAACATCCACAAATAAGAGAAGCAATGGGAATCTCGAATGATTTTCAGAAGACTGTTCGTGGGGAATTAGCTAAACTAAAAGTAGACAAAGCCATGGGTCTGGATGGGATATATCCAAGAATAATGAGGGAACTTGGGGATATTCTAGTGGCTCCACTGTGACCTTTTTAATGCCTCTTCGGAGTTGGGAGTGGTGCCAAAGGACTGAAGAAAGGCACATGTGGTCCCTTTACACAAAAGCGGACATAAGTATGACTGAGAACTACAGGCCTGTTGGTTTGACCTCTGTGGTTAGTAAACTATTAGAGAGGCTACTAAAGGAGAGACTAGTGATGTATCTGGAGACCAATGGATTGCAGAATCAGAGGCAGCATGGATTCACCAGAGACAGGTCTTGTCAGACATACCCGATTGATTTCTTTGATTAGGTGACCAGAAAGTTGGACCAAGGGAGAGCCCTAGATGCGGTTTATTTAGATTTCAGTAAAGCCTTTGATAGCATTCTGCAGAGGTGACTTATAAACAAATTGAACACCCTAGGGATGGACTCTAAAGTGACTGAGTGAGAGGCGACAAAGGATATAGGTAAATGGAGCTCACCCTGAGAAGGAGGTTACCAGTAGTGTGCCACAGCAATCTGCCCTTGGTCCAATTCTGTTTAACATCTTTCTCAGTGATATTGTGGAAGAACTGCTGGGTAAGATTTGCTTGTTTGTGGAATGCACCAAAATCTGCAATAGAGTAGACACAGAGGAAGGAGTCAATAACTTGAGGGGGGATCTTGCTAAGCTTGAAGAGAGGTCTAGAATTTTGCAGCTGCAATTTAATGCTAAAAAAATGCAGGATCATGCAATTGGGCTGCAAAAATCCAAAGGATCTGTACAGTGTAGGGGGTGAGGTACTTCTGTCCACAAAAGAAGAACGGGACCTGGGCGTAATTATGTGTGATGATCTTAAAGTAGCTAAACAGGTAAAAAAAAGGTGACGTTGAAAGCCAGAAGGATGCTTGAGTGTAATAGGGAGAGCCAGCAATAAAAAAAGAAGGTGATAATTCCTCCTTGGAAGACTTAGTAGTGTGTTCAGAGAGAAAGGGATGAATTGTTGTTAATGTTGTAAAGAACAGACTTTAGCTATATGTTGAATATGTATGGAAAAGGAAAGGAAGGAGTTAATGACCTCAGTGTTGCAGGCCGAGGAAACAGGAAGAAGAATGTTGTCAACAGTGACAGAGAAAGGAGGAAAGGGAGGAGGATTTAGGGGGAAAGTTAAGTTCAGTTTTAGCCATATTCAATTTTAGGAGGCAGTGAGACACTCAGGCGGCAATGTCAGATAAGTAGAGATATGAGTTTGAAGCAAAAGGAGAGATGTCAGGTGTAGCTAAATATATGAGAGTCATCAGTATAAAAATGATATTGAAAGCCATGGGAGGAGATGAGGGCAAGAAAGGAAATGGGTATAGAAAGAGAAAAGGAGAGGGTCCAGAACAGACCCTTCAGGTACACCAACTGAGAGAGGGATGGCAGAGGAGGAGGAACCTCCAGAACTGAAAGAGCAATTGGAGAGATAAGAAAAGAACCAGCACAGGGCCTCTAAAACATAGTGTCAAGGAGGAGGAGGTGATCAACAGTATCAAAAGTGGCAGAAAAATTGAGAAGAATGAGAACTGAATAAAGGCCTTTGGGCTTAGTGAGAAAGAGATCACTGGAGACTTTGGCAAGTGCCATTTCAGTACAATGAAATGGATGAAAACCAAATTGAAGCAGATCAAGGCAGTTTGAGAGGAGAGAAATTTAAGACAGTAGTGTAGAACTGCATGTTCAAGAATTTTGGAAATGAATGGGAGAAGGGAGATGGGTCGATAATTAGGACAAGTAGGGTCAAGTGAGGGTTTTAGAGGAGAGGAGTGATTACAGCGTGCTTGAAGGATTCAGGGAAGGTTGAGAATATGTGAGATGAAAGGGATGATGGAGGAGGAGACGGAGTTGAGTGGGAATAGGATCAGAATAGAAGGTAGTGAGCTCAGAGGAGGAAAGAAGAAGGATTTCCTCAGCTTTTAGAAAAGGAAGAAAGGGTGATAGAGGTTGAGGGGATGAAGAAGATTTAGTGGGGAATTGAAGAGTAATCTTATGCACTTTGTCATGGAAATAGTCTGCTATGGACTGGGCAGAGAGAGAAGGAGGCAGGTGCCTTAAGAAGAGAATTGAGAGTACAATAGATACGGGGGAGGATTAGAGGCAAGACGGTTAGTCAGATGGAGAAATAGTTTTGCTTAACAAGTGCAATGGCAAAGTGTAAAGAAGAAAGCATGAATTTGGAGTGAAGACAGTCTGATAGGGGGATTTGAGCCCAGTGCACTCTACTGAGTGGTCAGAGGAACATTTGTAGTGGTTAGCTGAAGACAACAGGACTGAGGTGATGTTCGCCTCACAGGACGTGGAATGGTCAGAGCAAGGGTAGCCAGGACATAGGGGTTGTATTGCAGGCAGTGGCAGATGTTCAGATTAAGGGCCCCCAAAGGGAGAAGAATTCATTTCAAAAGATCTAAGTGAGGATATATGTGTCTCTTTCTCCTGGGCCCTACTGCACTGCAGGGACTGCTTGGCCAGAATTGATGCCACCATTTGCAAAACTGGAGAAGTATCATGGTAAACAGAACACTTTGGGGTACATCAACCATGTGTGGAGCCTATTTGTAATGGAATGGGACGACTCAGTATGGCCGAATCAATGTAATGTGTTTATTTTTTATGGCCCCCTCGCTCTTGTCATAAAATATACACATGAGGCATAATATAAACATATGCAATGTGCCCACCAATAGAATGTACAAGGCATGGAATATATAGCAGCATGTTTATTAAACCGAGCTAATAGTTAACCTGGACTGTCTGCAACTAGGTCCCATGTTATTCAATGGGACCTAGTTGCAGATGAGCTGGGTTAACAGTTAACCCAGTTTAGTAAACATATGCCTTTAGTATACACAATTATCAAAAACATTGCCATAGAACTGCAAAAAATATAGTTAATACCTGAATGCTTATAATGCTTCCTCCTGGAAACTGGCTATCCTATTTTCATGGACATATTTTGAAATTATAAAGCAGAAAACTAGTCTTCCTGCAATCCTTTGGTGCTTGATGCCAAATTTGATTAGCCAAATGTGACAGTAGGTGAAGTTTTGACTAATTGATGAAAAGTAGTAAGATTCTTCACTATTTAAAAAATAACCACCTTGTTACTGAAGACAAACAGAACAAAAAATGTATTGTCAATACCAAAGGCTATGTCATTGCCAAAGAAAGCAAGCACAAACTGAAATGGGAAGACATGCCCCATGGTTAATTTTAAGAAAGATCAACTTATAAATTACAGAGAAACACAATAACCCACCTGAATCACAGCAGAATTAATGAAAGGGAATAAATAGCAGAAAATTAAATCAAAGATGTTTCTAAGTTCAAGAACATCTCACTCTTTCCATAGCCTGTGCTAAACAAAATATGTAGCATCACAAATTTCCTCTATTGTATTGCATTTTATCATGTAAATAAAACTACCTTATTTACTGAGGCTAGAGTTTTATGAGAGTCAACAAATAAGACAGACTACATATGTTTCAAACATTAAAAGCCAAGGCATATAAGAATGCTTTTAGCTTTCATTTTAAAGTGGAGGAGTAAGTGCTATGTTTTATTATGAAGCAGATTGTTCTAGGACAGTGAACCGTATGAAAGAAAAGTAGGACTATAAAAGGAGGAATGCACGAAAGCAATCAATGACAGAAAGATGTACAGCAAATAGCCTATAAAAGATTAGAAAACTGAGCTGTATAGCACTGACACTGGGAATCTGAACATCCCACAATTCCCTTCTCAAAAACAATCCTGTGAAAATTATAGCCAGCTAAGAAGGACTGAAAAATTGCTGTCCATGGTTAACAAAGTTAATTTAGGACAGCTTTTTTTCCAGACACATATAGCACTGAATATCAGTGTCATCTAGTTAAACGATGACCATACTAAGTGATTTCTATTTGCTGGATTGGGATCTCAGTTGTAGTGTCATCTAGAAGAATGAGGAACTGTTCTAGTATTTGGTAATAGAAGCCACATGGGAGGGGTGGTGCTGAACCTGGTATTTATGAATGGGAACAATGTTTGATGTCATAATGGTTGTCTGAGATCCAGTGGTGACTGAATGGTATGATTCGGTATTAGAATACAGGGAATATGTAGTCATTCAAAGGCCAAAACATCAGGTGAACTAACTTTGTGTGGATGGGGTGTATCTCAAAGAATCATTGTCTAGCTAGGAATTGTCTATGGGACAGAAAGATCTAGCAGAAGAGCAGTGAGTAAAACCAAAAGGAAATATTGTAAGTTGAACAAATCTTTGTGTTAGCACATAAACAAAAATAACAGGAAATTAGTCTCTCTGGTTTTCTAAAGAATAGCTGACAACATAAAGGGGAAAAGCCTTCATAAATTATAAGAGATTACAGAAAGATGAAGACAGGCAACAATATTTATAAAAAGCTGAAAGAGCTGAGAAAGTTGTTGAGAATGAAAAAGCAAATGGAAAAAAAGATTGCTAATAATGCAAAACAGGAAAACAAGACTGGACAGGAGGAATGTTTATGAAAACTGGAAGACTGCACTGGAGGGGGACAGAAGCAGAAGATTCAAAGCACTACTACTGCTTATCAATTGTATAACGCTACAAGGAATATACAGTGCTGTACAGAGACATGTAAGAGATCATCCATGTTCATACGAACTTACAATCTAGTCAATACAGACAACAAAGTCAAGACAAAGCAAAAAAAACAACAAAACAAAACCCACAATGCAGCTTTGACATGTGCAGGACAGTGCTATGTGGCAGTTTGAGGTCTATTGCTGCTGCTGCAGGTTCTCCTGGAGAAAGTAGGAAAATGACAGTGACATGATTATATACAAAGTCACTCTGATCATCTTTAAGACCATCCACCACCTCTCAGCAGACATTCTGTGTCCTCTACTTCAACAACCCCTCAATATGAGGCCAAGAACAGCAGGCAATCATAACCTTCTTTCAGTACCAGCCTCATTCAAAAATGCAATGTGTGGTTTTGAGTCAGCCCTGACTCCTGGTGACCCAGAAGCTCCTGGGTTTTCTTGGCAGTGTCACCAGAAGTAGATTGTCAGGCCTTTCTTCTGAGGCAATGGAGGGTTAAGTGACTTGCCCAAGGCCACAAGGAGTGCTAGTGGGATCTGAACCCTGGTTGCTTGGCTACCAAGCCAGTGTTCTAACCACTAGGCTACTCCTCCACTCCCACCAGCCTCATTCACATGCTCTGATAGCTCCACTTCCAGCAGAACCTTCTGCTTCCATGCACCCACCATCTGGAACTCCCTCACCACAGAGATACGATCACTTACAGAACTTGGAGAATTTTGTCACAAGCTAAAAACCCTCCTCTTCCGGAAACATTTTGGATCTGACACTTAGGGGTATGTTTACTAAAGGACGGTAAGGCAGCATTGGAGACTGAGTGATAATGGCAGCATTAAGGGTGTTTGTGTGAGATAAAGGCTCAGGACGGGTAGTAGGCATTCCAGTGGTAAGGGCACTATGCTCCGCTTATCAGGCACAAACAAGTATGCACCTTAATGCCTGAAAATAACTCTCACCTTAATGCTGGATAAAGGAGCCCCAGACAATGTAGAGGTGATGGATGAAAGGACAGGTGGGAGCTTATGGACCTGACAGATCTTTGGGCATCCTAAGTGGCTGTCACTAACTGGGATGAGCATGTGGGAGGAAGCTGTATTGATTCACTGAGGAGTGCCCACGTAAAATGCTGTAACATCAGTGTGTGGCATAGGATGAGGAAGACTTGTCCCCCTGCAGAGACAGAATCGCCATGATGTGTGCATCAAAAGGATGATGGAGCAAGAGTGGTCACAGGAGAAGCACGAGTGATACATTGAAATACAGAAAACGTTCCTGTGTGGGCCACGGTGTAGCAGCTGGCAGGAGAAGACATGACTGCACATAGCAGAGGCTGATGGATGAGCTGAAGGAAGGATGGCAGTAGATGAGCGTATGGTATGGGCTTGCAACACCAATGTACCTGATGTGCCATCGCCAATGTAGTTGTAGTGTGGGAAGAAAGTGTGCCTGTGCCACGTGGAAGCCCTAATACCAGCTATGTGGGCCACAGCTGTCCCAGCCCCCCAATAGCCATTCATCTCTCCAGACAATTGTGCATACAACAACTGGACAAGAATCGCTCATACTGGCCATATGGAGCAAGGAAGGAAGTGTGATGATCCCTGCAGATAGCCATCCCAGGGCTAGGATGTGACTGCTTGTAATGCATACATGTGATGGGGGCAAAACTGTACAGTCACAGTGATGATAAAATAGTCACATCATGTTTGTTATGTATGGTATATATGTAGTTATTAAAGTGGCTTCTTTATACTGCTTTCTCTTTTCAGTCAAAGCAGTGCACATTGCAGCATAAACCTGGTAATGTTCATTAAAAAAAATGGGGCTACACAGCTTGGATTATTCTGAGGCAATGGAGGGTTAAGTGACTTGCCCAAGCCCAAAAGGTGCAATGGTCGTGCTATGGAGGACATTTCATACATAAAAGGGAATGCTAGTGGGAATCAAACCCTGGTGCACTGATACCTAAGCCAATGCTCTAAGCATTAGGCTACTCCTCCACTCAGATGCCATATATCTGCAGGGTGAACATGTCTGACCCTCTGTGATGGCCTGCAGCAGAGGCAATAAAGTCATGCTCACAGAAGGGCATGATTGCAAACAGCATGTGCTATCGGAACACATAAAAGCATAAGAATGTATCTGCCAGTCAAAGCTGACTCTGGACTGTTCCTGGCATCAAAATGAACCGAGTATCCCCCAGCCACAAGGAGGACAAGTGGGAATCAAAACCTCATCCATTGCTTATGGAATTAGTGCTCTAACCATTAGACTACACCTCCACCTTGCAAGCCAATGCCTTGAATCAAAGAGACTGCAGATCCCTGCTTGCAATGAGTGAAATACAGGACATGAAACACGGCTGGCGCATTGTGAGACAGTCGTACACCACACCTATGGGCTGCCTACAGTGGCAAACATGCAGTACAGTATGCACAGGAAACAGTACTGCAATTGCACAACTTACATACCGCTTCAGGGTACATCTCTAGCCCGAAGGCCAAGGCACATGTGAGGTCAAGATGTCCATCCCTCCACTGTACCCCCAACAGACAACACTAACAAGCATGAATCTGCTGTGCTGCAGTTTGGCACTTACCCCAGAGGTAGCACATGTGCAGGGCGTGCAGTCTCCTGTGACTTTCTGCACACGGTGAGATAATTGTACCTGCACACATACTGAACATAAACCACATTACTGACCCATGTGATCCATTGCAGACCATCCTGGTCTCCCTGAGGGGCCATGCACACATCTACCACCATCACAGACGACAAGCAGGTACTGGGCAATTCCCTGTGATCACAGTCAGCACTATAGGCTGCAATTTCATCACTGTGTGCTGGTATAAGTTAGCCTCTCCATTACCCATGATGAATTGCACATTCTGAACAGCTATCTGCAACTGATCACCAAAAGGAGAATGCTGTGATCCATCACATCGTGCCAGAATTACACAGAGACATTGGGTGCTTTGAGCACATAACAGCTTTAAACTGTGCTACTGACTGGTTTCTGGGGTCCCCAGAGCCTATACTGCAATAGCTGGACCTTCCAGGTCCTGGAGCAGATCCATATCACTGCCAGTGTGCTCCAGGTATTGCCTGCAGTGTATACTGCTAGACATTTGATTGTCTGCACAACTGAAGCATGCTGGAGTGTCCCATCATACATGGACCTTGTATCCCTCTCCTTTGGCCAGAGACTCTTATAAGATCTCATGAGAGTCCCCAAGGTTGTGGAAGCTGTTTCCAAGGAACCCAAATGCAGTGACCTGTGTCTAGGGGGGGGTGGGGGTGGTGGTGATGAAACCAAATCGATGGTCTGCAAAGACCATAGTTATCAGCCCAAGAAAAGCTGCTAGCCTTACATTCAGGGACTTCAACTCCACTACAGAAAGCACAGTCAGTCTGCATGTGTTGGCCACCACAGGGCTGTGTCAGACATTCACATACCAACTGTGCCCAGTCATCACACACTGCATGTGCACAGAGCAACCATGTACACCCCTGGCTTGATGAAAACAGCATGGACACCCAGCAGCCAGTGCAGTGATGGGACTTCCAAGAAAGGAGCTGCATCCACATCACTGCAGTTTGACACTATATATCACTATGTGGATACATAGTCGTGTCATGGTCACAGCTTGATCAGAGTGAGTGTGGCATCCCAGCATGAACAGATGTGTGCTCCCAGGCAACATGGTGGCAGTGGGGGTGGCAGAGTTCCCTTCTGAATGCGGCAACATGTATGTGTGCTGTTGTCCTCATAGCAAAGTCATACCAGACATCACAGATGTTCTCTCTAGGCAGCTGCCTTGTCAGCCTAGTGGACCTGCCAGCCCCACAGCATCACCCATATGATGCCTCCTTTGCCAAATTTGCACCATCAACATAATGCCCTGCCATAATAGGGCACTATTCTGTTGATGCTAATGGAGCACTACTATCACTGTGTGCAGATCACCTGTATGTGGAGCACATTGCAGTCAGTAAACTGGCTCCCTCCCCTCACACATACCCCTTTCACAAGGTTTTACTTAGCGTTAGGGTTCCCAGCACTGAGGCCTCTAACATGTGATTACACAACCCGGAGGTAAAGGAGCACACAATGTCAACGCCTTCTCCACCCCAATTAATGCCCACTCTCCACCTCATTCTCCCTTACAGGGCGTTAACCATTCACAGGCACCAATAACATGCATTAACGGCACACTTGCTCCCTTACCACCCTTTAGCAAACATACCCCTTAGTCACCCACCCATTCCTAACACCCCAAGCTCCTACGACCTTTTCCCCTGCTTCATCCGCACCCATTGATCTGAACATTGTATCAGAAGTCTCTCTCATTAGCACATTTTTCCCTAAAAAAATATAATCTCATTATCATGTAATTTACTATGCATACTTTTATTTTCATTAGTTATTATTTTTAATTCACATTTTTACCTTTGTTATTGTTCTTTTAATTCACATTATAACCTATGTTCTATGTAATGTTACTTGTTCTAATTTTTCCCTGTACACCTCCATGGCTGGTAGACACAGCGGTATTAAAAAGTTGTTAAATAAAGATATGCATAATGGGATTCAGAGAAAGAACTGTAGAACAACTAATGAAAGCAGTGGTACAATTGCTTAGACCTTGCTACATGGATTAAAGTTTGTGAATGCACCATGATATATTGTTAGGGGAACTCTAGAGTGGAGTTAATGTGTGACATGCTTGTCCATTTTAAACTTCTTAATTGGGTATTAGGATAGCAGATAAATTGCTTCGGTGTCTGATCTTCCCTAATTAAAAAGATAACATTATAGCATTAAGTGGGTAGATTTCTCAGTTCTGCCACATTATTAAAATATTTTACATTGCATTTCTGTTTTTAGAATGGCTATTTTATTTTATTTATTTATGTATTTATTTATTGCCTAGCAGCTTTCTTCTTTTTATTTGGACTTCCTGCTGAACTGAAGCAAGATACTACTACTATCATGAGGTTTTATTCACAGATAAAGGGGCACTCCCTCCTCCTTCACTCTCTCCATTCATCACCCATCCTCCATTTTTAACTCTCTAGCATCTTAGATTTGGCCAATAAATTGAATCACATTGGCAATCTCAGAAATCACACAAACACAGCTCCTTCTAGAACCCATTATGAAGGTAATTCTATAAGGGGCAGCATAGTTGATGTGTGGTTTATGCATGCTAATCCCGACCTTAAGGCTTTTAAAAGTTCCAACTTCACTTTCGTGCTCATTAGCATCTTATCTTCCCAGTGAGTGGCTGAAAGAAAATCTGAATGGTGCTAAGCAATGTCCAGGCTCAAGTCTTACAAGTTTCTCATTGATTCAATCCATGGATTGATGAGAACTACTGTGCAAATGGAATCCTCCAACAATAGTAGTATCAGGCTCCGAGAGAGACGAAACAGCAGAGGAAGCAGCAAAACCTGCCATCAGCTAATCATTCTGAAAGGAGTCAAAGGACACTGGTAAGGACTTTTGGGGGACTTGTGTGATGAGTTTCAGGACTGGGAGCTGGAGTACTAGGCGAAGACTGTACTGAAAACGTACAAGTCTTGACTATTCCAGCTGTAATCACAGAATCTCTATCCTTCTTAACTAAGCAGTAGAACGTGTAAATGTACTGTAAATAGATTGTTTACTCCATCATAAAGTAGAAAGAGTAGGGGACATGCAATGAATCTATAATGCAAGCCATTTAAGTCTAATAAGCGAACATATTTTGTCACTCAATGCATAACCAAACTCTGGAATTTGTTATCAGAGGATAAAGTAAAAGCTGTTAGTGTAGGTGGGTTTAAAAAAGGTTTGGACAAGTTCCTGGAGGAAAGGTCCATAAACCATTATTAAAGAGGACCCAGAAAATCCACTGTTTGCCCCGGGACAAGCATTGTGGAACCTGTGTGTCTTTTTGGGAAACTGGCAGGTACTTGTGACCTGGATTTGCAACTGTCGGAGACAGGATACTGGACTTGATGGACCTTGGTCTGACCCAGAATGGAATTTCTTATGTTATGTTCTTAAGAAGGGAAGAATGGATAGACGCCAAGATTATTCTGATGAATTTGAAGAAAAAACTTTCCTCTTTGACATACTGTCAGACTCAATTGCAAAGCAAGGTAATACTCTGCCTGGAAGCTTTCAAACGGGTTTCTGTGTTCATTTTTAAAAGCTAATTCTTAAAGGGGTTTTGATGTTCATTTTTAAAAGCTAAGTCTTTTATCTATACTGCAAAGGGGGAATTTATTTTGTTTGCTTGTAGTGTAGGACAAAGGCTCTGTCAGTTAAAGTCCATTGTCTTTGTTCTAGCTATCCATTCACAGTTAACTCTTTGAAGCCCCTGACCTCATCAGGTGTTAGCTCCCTCCCTATCCACCCAAACACCCACCCACCCAATGTGAGACTTCTTGCTTTATAGGGCAACTCCCCAATCAGCTACACACAAGGACATGGAACAGCACTGTTAGAACACACTTAAAAGAGGTTAACTGCTTTTCTACAATAACACAAACAAAGAAGTTAAAAAGAATTGGACCAAGGACATATCCCTGCAGCATACTCATGGTAACCTCCTTCTCCTCAGAGTCAGCTCCATTTACCTGTACCCTTTGTTGCCTCCTACTCAACCAATTTCTAACCAAATTAGTAGCTTTAGGGTCCATCCCTAGGGTGCTCAGTTTGTTTATAAGTTGCCTGCGCAGAAAGGTATCAAAGGCTTTGCTGAAATCTAAGTACATCACATCTAGGGCTCTCTCCCAGTCCAATTCCCTGTTCACCCAGTCAAAGAAATCAATCAGATTTGTCTGACAAGACCTGCCTCTGGTGAATCTATGCTGCCTCAGATCCAGTAATCCATTGGACTGCAGAAAACTCACTATGTTTTCTTTCAGCAGCGTTTCCAATAGTTTACACACCACAGAGGTTAAACTAACTGGCCAGTAGTTTTCAACCACATCTTTACTTCCACTTTTGTGTAAAGGGACAACATGTGCCTCATCCAGTCCTCTGGCACCACTCCCGACTCCAAAGAGACGTTGAAAAGGTCAGTTAGTGGAGCTGCTAGAGCATCCCCCAGTTCCTTCAATATTCTCAGATATATCCCAGCCGGTCCCATTGCTTTGTCTACTTTAATTTAGCTAGTTCCTCATGAAAACAGTCTTCTGACAATCGTTCAAGATCCCTATCACTTCTTTTCCTTTTCTGGATGTTTTCTGAGGTCCTGCTCCTAGCCCTTCATCTGTGAACACAGAACATAAATATTTGTTAAGTAATTCTGCATTATCCTCATCAGCTGCTACATATTCCTCCCCTTCAACCTTGAGTCTGACAATACCACTTTTGTCCTTCCTCCTCTCACTAACACCGAGGAGGTTTCTCCAGGGCAAGGCTCACACAAGGGAAGGATTAAGACAGCCATTATAGTTGGTGATTCGATCATTAGGCATGTAGATAGCTGGGTGGCTGGTGGATGTGAAGATCACCTGGTAACATGCTTGCCTGGTGGGAAGGTAACGGACCTCACACACTTCCTAGGCAAGATCTTAGATAGTGCTGGGGAGGATCCTGCTATCTTGGTAAATACCGGTACCAATGACATAGGAAAGTGAGTAGGGAGGTTCTGGAGGCTAAATTTAGGCCTTTAGGTAGAAAGTTGAAATCTAGAATTTCCAGGGTAGCATTCTCCGAAATGCTTCCCATTCCATGTGCAGGACCCAAAAGGCAGGCAGAGCTCTAGATTCTCAATGTGTAGATGAGACGATATAGCAAGGAAGAAGGTTTTGGATTTGTTAGGAACTGGGGAACATTCTGGAGAAAGGAGGGGCTTTTCCAAAGGGATGGACTCCACCTTAACCTGGATGGAAGCAGGCTTGCTGGCATTAACCTTTAAAAAGGAGATAGAGCAGCTTTTAAACTAGATAATAGGGGAAAGCCAACAGTCGCCCAGGAGCACATGTTTTGGAACAATGTATCCTTGAAGGATACTAGCAAAAGAATGAAGTTATGGCATATCAGCAGAGAGGTTCCAATAAAGACAAAAGTAGCCCAAATGCCCTTGAGTATGGAGCAGACAGAGCTTAAAGATTCCAAATTACCCCTGCCTACCAATAGTCAGACTAATATGAATAAAATACAGCCTCTAAAATGCTTGTATGCAAATGCCAGAAGTCTAAAAATTAAGATGGGAGAGTTAGAATATATAGCACTAAATAAGAGGTTAGATAGCATTGGTTTCTCAGAGACTTGGTGGAAGGAGGACAACCATTGGGATACTGTGATACCTGGGTACAAACTATATCGTAATGATAGAGCAGATCATATTGGTGGTGGGGTTGCCCTCTATGTTAAAGGGCATTGAGTCACAAAGGATTAAAGTTTGGCAGGAAACAAAATTCACTGTAGAATTTCTATGGATTGAAATTCCATGTAATAAAGGGGAAGGCAATGGCAGTGGGAGTGTATTATTGACCGCCTGGCCAGAGTGAACAAATGGATGATAAAATGCTCAAAGAAAGCAGGGAGGCTAGCAAAAGTTACAGTACAGAAATAATAATGGGTCAGTGTCACACGGCAGTACATGCTAGGGAGATACATTTTCTATATGAAATAAATGATTGCTTCTTGGAACAGCTGGTTCATGAACTGACCAGAGGGGAAGCCATTTTGGACCTAGTCCTTACTGGAACACAAGATCTGGTACAAGAGATACGGGTGTTGGGGCCACTTGGCTATATTGATCATATCTTTATCGTTATCTTTCTTTATCTTTATCTTTATTAACACATTTTATATACCGCTCACGCTCAAGGCACCAGAGCGGTTTACAATAACAGAAATAATAAGGTTGCTGAAAAGGAAAAGAACGCCACAACAAAAGGAAAGGAAAGTATGAGATAGGATAGAATAAGAAAGGAGGATAGAGCAACAAGGCAAAGCGGAAACAGTGCATAGTAGTGGAGGGATGGGGAACATCTGAATTCAGCAGGATGGGGGAGATGAGGGGGCAGGGGGAGGAGGGAGGTTAAAAGCAGAGCAAAATTAAATCATAATCTCATTTGATTTAATAAATTGAGGAAGGACAGTAAGGAAATCCACAGTATTACCATTTAACTTTCAAAAGGGGGACTATGATAAAATGAGAAAAATAGTTAAGAAAAATGAGAATTTGCAAATGTTAAAGATTTACATCAAGCATGGGTGTTGTTAAAAATACTGTTTTGGAAGCCCAGACCAGAAAAATAGTTAAGAAAAATGGAAGGAAGTAAAAAAAACTGCAAGCATGGTTTGAAAGTGAGATCAGAGAGGCTGTTGCCAAAAATGCATCTTTCAGGAAATGGAAAAAGGAGCCAAATGATAAAAATTGGATACAACATAAGCACTGGCAAGTTAAATGCAAGGCATTGATAAGGCAGGCAAAGAGAGAATTTGAGAAGAAGCTTGCTGTGGAAGCAAAAATGCATAATAAAGACTTTTTCAAGTACATTCATAGCAAAAAAAACTTGTGACATACTGGGTCAGACCAAGGTCCATCAAGCCTAGTATTCTGTTTCCAACAGTGGCCAATTTAGGTCACAAGTACCTATTTATTTATTTAACATTTCTTATATACCGCCTTTCATGATAACTAGCAGTTTCCCTAAAAGACACAGGTTCCACAATGCTTGTATTGGGGCAAACAGTGAATATTCCTGGTCCCCTTTAATAATGGTTTATAGACCTTTCCTCCAGGACTTTGTCCAAACCTTTTTTAAACCCAGCTACACTAACAGCCTTTGCTACATCCTCCGGTAACAAATTCCAGAGTTTGATTACACGTTGAGTGAAAAATTATTTTCTCTTATTAGTCTTAAATAGTTTACCCTGTAGCTTCATTGCATGTCCCCTAATCTTTCTATATTCTGATAACATAAACAATCGATGTACGTTTACCTGTTCCACTCAGTTCATTAATTTATAGACTTCTATCATATCTCCCCTCAGCTGTCTCTTTTCCAGGTTAAAGACCCCTAACCTTTTTAGCCTTTCTTCATAGGGGTATCCTTCCATCCCCTTTACCATTTTGGTGGCTCTTCTCTGAACCTTTTCGAATAACGCTTTATCCTTTTTAAGATACGGTGACCAGAATTGCACAGAATATTCAAGGTGCAGTTGCACCATGGAATGATTCAGAGGCATTATAATATCCTTTGTTTTATTTTCCATTCCTTTCCTTATGATACCTAGCATTCTATTTGCTTTCTTGGCTGCAGCTGCACACTGGGTGAAGAGTTTTAACATGTTGTCCACAATGATGATTAAATCTTTTTCCTGAGTGGTGGTTCCTAATATGGAACCTTGCATCGTGTAACCATAGTTTGGGTTGTTCTTCCCTAGATGCATAACTTTGCTCTTATCCACATTAAATTTCATCTGCCATTTTGATGCCCAGTCTTCAAATTTATCAAGATCCTCTTTCAATTTTCCACAATCCTCATTGGTTTTAACAACCTTAAATAGTTTTGTGTTATCTGCAAATTTGATAACCTCACTCATTATTCCCTTTTCCAGGTCATTTATGAATATGTCAAAATGCAGCGGACCCAGCACAGATCCCTGGGGTACACCACTATTCACCTTTCTCCATTGGGAAAATTAGCCATTTAGCCCTACCCTCTGCTTTCTATCTTTTAACCAGTTCCTGATCCACAATAGTACACTGCCTCCTATCCCAGGACTTTTGCTAAAAGTCTTTGATGAGGGACGTTTGAGGAAAGGCGGGATAGGGGCTATATGATAGAGACATTTAAATACCTCTGTGGCATAAATGCAGAGGAGGGTCTCTTTCAATTGAAGGCAAGCTGTGCTATGAGTGGACATAGTTGAGAGTAAAAGGAGATAGATTCAAGAGTAATATGTTGAAATATTTCTTTACGGAAAGTTTGGTAGGTGCGTGGAATAGTCTCCCAGTGGAGGTGGTGGACATGAGGGCAGTATCTGAATTCAAAAAAGCATGGGACAAGCACAGTGTATCTCTAAAGGTACTGTAAAAAGAGAACTGTTGTAGTTGATATGGAAGGGCAGACTAGATAGGCCATGTGGTCTTTTTCTGTCGTTGTGTTTCTATGTTTCTAACAGAGCTTAGGCAACAGCATCTATAAGGCAGCCATACTGGATTATATAGTATTTATAATGAACACACATGCTTTCTCTGCTTATACTCTGTGCAAATCTACCCATGTGCATGCCCACAGTTTATATACGCACAGTGCAAACAGCGCATGCACTTTTACACCAATTGTATATAGTTCTCCCAGTTACATTTCCGTGTTACTATCCCTGTTTTATGCAGATCTACCCCTGCCCTGTAGTCAAGTTGTTGAATGTAAACCACACTGATAACAAATGGCACGGTATAGAAAAGCTATAAATAAATAAATAAAAATAAAAAATAAATTAGCACCTATATCTAGGTGGTTTCTTAAAAAATTACCCGCTTTTGAGGAAATTTTATAAGGATCTGCATAAATTTCCATGCTATCAAAATGCGTAAGTAATGTGTTCTCCATGACTTACGCATATATTAGGTGAGTTACTATTCTGTAAGTATGAGCATCATACCAATGGCATATACTTCCAGTGTGGGCATGCGCGGGGAGAAATGTTGGCTGAACTCAAATTTACAAGCGTAGCAGGGCTATTGAGAAAAGTACATTACACATAAAGAAAAGGATTACTTGATTATGGGTCATCCTAAAGCTTCTGTGCTTATTATACTGTATATAGTACCCAGATCTTTCCAGTATCCTCTAATAAGCAGGTGGAAGGCAATTTTATAAGGAGACACCCAGTTAAAGTGCTTTTTAAGGTGCCTTTTTTAATCCTAATTTATTAAAACAAGTAGGCACCTACTTTTGTCTTTATAAACTACTAGCTGAAGTAGCAGAAATGTTGCCTTAAGTTAAAGTATGGAACATTACACCAGTCCTACAGCTGATGTAAATACCCCCACCCAGATATTAGCATGGACACCTGCAAATTACAAAAGTTTGCAATCTATGCATGCTGTTCTACACTCTGTCCACACTCCGCTGAAACTCCTCCAATGCTGATGTCCTTCTGCAAAATAGGCACCATCAAGCAACACAGCCTATTACTACCTAAATAGCCCCTTTTAAAATGAATCCCACTGTGTCTTCCCACGGATATCCATACGCAGACATTTTTTTGAGACTTTTATTGCCCTTGCATAGTCTTATATTAAAGATACATCCCATATGATTAGATTATTAAGGGAGGTTAATTTTCAGAACAATATTATATTAGACACCATGGATATTAAAGCTTTATATTCTAACATACCTTAAGAGACAGCCTTGCAATTGTGGACTCCCACTCTGGAGAGTAGACCTCTTCTACTTTGTGTGCTGACTTCTTTCAGGATTTGGCACATTTTTTATTTCTACACGCTGCCAAAAGAAATGAAATTAACAACATAAATTAAAAAATAGAAAAACATAACACATTCCTATTATTTGCTTTAGTGCTGCCTCACAAAGTCACATCAGTTCCTAACAACAACAGAAAGTCAAAGATACATAGGTCTTTGCTCTTTAAAACATTTTTCAAACAAATATGTCTAGTCTATACATCCTTACCAATTAAGGGATTTGTGTTAGAACTAGACATGATTCTCAAAGTAGATCCTAAGAGGTGCCAATGTTAGCAATCCACAGGAAGCCTGGATTATCGATAGAGTTGCCTACTACATTCATTTTTCAGGACAGGTTGATCCAATCCTAGGTTTAATCCACCGCATGCTGGTTTTCTGAGGGGAGTCAATAAGAAGAAGTAAGTACAAGTCAATGACTATAATGGGGTGAAACCATGACAAAATTCAAGAATGTACATTTTTTTTTCTTTTTCGTTTTGGCAAGGACTATTTTGCCTGCTAACAGGAAATACAACACATTATTATGGACTCAATACATTTAGATCCCAGAGCTCCTCTCCCTCCATAAACGAGTTCTCTCTCAGCTTCCAGTGTTGCTGCCATATTTTGCTTCCCTATCTGTGTGTGCATGTGCAAATTCTGCATCTTTTTTGCTGAGCTCCTCCCCATTGTTCCAATGTGTCTTACAGTAGTTCCCACCTAGTTCGGTCATAGCAAATAAGAAGAGAGCAAATAGAAAATGGCACTGGAAATGCAAACCCATCTCCAATTGGCCACTGACCTTTCCCTTTTGATTATATTCCAGCCCCAGCCAGTTTCATTACCCACTAAAACTACCATTATGTAGATGGTAATTTTATGCACAGGTTGCCTAGGTTGGAAAGCCAAGTAGGTGCCGACGCAGATACCACTTTATCTTTATAAAAAACTGTGCAAAAGCTGTCAAAATCATGGATAAAATGTGAGTGTGTATGTTTACATCAACTCAGGAACTGGTGTAAATAAACAGCTGAAGTAAATACGTAGGTGACTATTTTATAACCTATGTCCATACTGTCTAGCTCTCCCCACGCACTGCCCAATACTCCTTCCCCAGATATGCTTACATCTGGGTCCTCTACAAGTACATGCCTACTTGTCATCCCTCATACCTATATGCAGGTGGTAATTTTATAAGAGGCATCTTACAGATGTATGAAAACAACCTTTTTAAAATTATGCTCATAGACTGTAACTGTCCGTTCACATGGAACATTCCCAGATTAACTGGTAAAACTCCCCCAACTATGGGTACAGGGCAGAAGTTGGCTGTTTCACTTCACAGCTCAACATAAAACAAAAAATCTGTTCAAAATCATATCAATAACAGTAACATAAATTCACTCTGCTGCCAGTCAACGGTGTGAAGGAAAGAGAAACCTTTCAAACAGCCACTCAGAAGCTTAGCATGCTATATCAGTGTGAATTCCAATAACTCAAACTAACCAAAACCTACGTTTACTTATGAAAATATTCTTGAACACCTAGACACCACAGTTTGGGAAAAGAGAATAAGTCAGTTTGCTACAGATTCCTACCCAGAAACTACAGTTGTGGTCAACATTATTGGCACCTTTGCAGTTCAACCCCTAATGTCCAAAATCTCAAAAAAATGGCCAGTGAAATGGCTTTGGACTCTATATGCACACATATTTGACACAGAAAAGAATCAAATAAAACAAGAACAATTCAAAAAGGAAATAGTAGGAAACAGTGTAATACATGGGACATTGCAAGGACATGATTATTCAAGTCAAAGAGAATAAGGAGAACCTAAACAGAGTAGATGCACTAAGTAACAAAAATTAAACATTATTATATTTTTGTCAGGCTCATCATAGTGGGAAATTAACCCCTGCTACGATCTGTCCATTTTAATCATTAATTGCAGTCAAAACAGCCCATGTTGGTCAGAAGGCAATTTACTTAGCTGAAAACAACAATGTAGCCAGACCCACTAACTAGCCTAAAAAAACTTAAAAACTAGATGACACTACTCATTTTAAAGGGATCGGCATCTGACAACACAGCCAACCTGAGCCAAACTGATAGTCTGCTCGTGTACTTGAAATATGTTCCGCCCTTTCAAAACTCATTTGGCGGAACATGCATCGTATTTAAGAACCAAGATAATTACAGCTCCTATGGTACAGCACTGTGTCCAATTAAACCATACTTTTCCACAGTTATCTTGGACAGCTTTAGACCATATACCTCTTTTGGTTTGGGGTGGTGATCGGGAAGTGCTTTTACAATATTGTGAACAAAGGTGGATTATCTTTTTTGTATTTGGTCACTCCACATAGCCTCAATCTGAAGATTGAATGGCATAGTGTCATCTAGTTTTTAAGTATTTTTAGGCTGGTTAGGGGATCTGGCTACATTGTTGTTTTCAGCTCCCAATCAGCTTTGCAGTTTGGCTCAGGTCGGATGTGACATCAGATGCCGATCCCTTTAAAATGAGTAATAACTTTTGATACAGCCTATGATGGTGTTTTCACTCTTGTTCAACTTTCACATATGAGTTCCCACCTGACGTAGGGTCCTTAAGTTATTTGGACCGGAACACAATATTGTGTCATGGGCTTTGGAGAAAGTTGAAAGTCTTGCAAGTGACTCCAAGAAGAGTACTGTCTTTTAAGCGAAATAAATTGCCTTCTGACCAACATGGGCTGTTCTTATTGCAATTAATGATTAAAATGGACAGTTCGTAGCAGGGGTTAATTTCCCACTATGATGAATCTGACAAAAATATAATAACATATAATTTATGTTGCATAGTGCATCTACTCTGTTTAGATTCTCCTTATTCTCTTTGGCTTGATTGATTGGTGGAGACTTGGGTATTATCATAATTTTGAGAACATGATTATTGGCACCCTTATAAATGATTCAAATCAGTTTGAACAGAAGAACTACATTCCCATTAAAGTAAAATTAGACATACCTGTGATCAATTGTCAGTACTCACATGACTGGAATCGACCAATGAATGATGTTTCTAATGTTTTAAATGGCCACATTCACTCCCTGTTCAATTTTCACAATGGTGAAGACAAGAGAGCTGCCTGAGACCATCAGAAAGACCATTATCACCAAACATCAAACTTCAAAGGGGTGCAAGGCCATCTCTAAAGACCTTGAGATTCCTGTGTCTACAGTTTGCAATGCTATTAAGAGGATTTCTGCTCATGGAACTATCAAGAACCTGCCAGGATGTGATGGGAAGAGGAAAATTAATTTAAGAAGTCTTCAAAGGATAGTGCAAACTGTTGGAAAAACACCACATACAACATCCAAAAAGCTTAAGACTGACCTGGAACAATCTGAAGTGGTGGTTTTTACCCGCACCATACACCATGCATTAAACAAAGAAGGACTTCATGGGCAAAGGACTTCATGGAGGACACCACTGTTCAAAGACAGACATAAAAAAGGATGCCTGATCTTTGCCCAAATCCACCTTGAGAAACCACAGTCCTTCTGAGAAAATGTTCTGTGGACAGATGAAACCAAACTTCAGCTCTTTGACAATGCAGACCAGCGATATATTTACAGGTGAAGAAATTAAGCTCATAACAAAAAACACCCTTCCTACCGTTAAATATGGTGGAGATTCCATAATGCTATGGGGCTGTTTTGCTGCCTCAGGAACTGGAGGCCTGGAGCGTATTAAAGGGATCATGAAGTCAGAGGTCTACCAAGGTATTTTGGAGTGAAATGTGCAACCTAGTCTCAGATAGCTGGGTCTGAGTCTAAGGTAATGGGTCCTACAGCAGGACAATGACCCAAAACATACATCCAAAAGTACAAAAGAATGGTTAAAAAGCTAAACATGGACTGTTTTAAACTGCCTAGCAATGAGTCCTGATCTCAATCCAATTGAGAACCTTTGGAAAGAGCTGAAATCTGCCATTGGTAAAAGGAATCTTGGAAACATTCATGAGCTGGAACAAATCACAGTTGAAGAGTGGGAGAAATTACCAGCAGACAGATGTACAAAACTTATAGATGGCTACAAGAAACATTTGGAGGTTGTCATCACTGCCAAGGGTTGTGCAACCAAATATTAGTGAAAGGTGCCATTAATCCTGTCCAGGTCATATTTGTTCTTTTTTTCTCAGAACTTACTACGTCTACATTGCAGACATATTTTTGTTGTTCTTGTTGTAGATTTTGAACATACTATTAAAATATTATGGTGACATACAATTGGAATATTTTCTTTACTGCATTCCACAAATGGAGCTGTGCTAAATATCCCATGTTTGCAGCTTAGCATGGGTTGGGTAGAGCATGCTCATCACAGTTAGTACTGGCATCTTTAATGCACAATAACTGCCAATATGGAACTCAGTGCAGTTGCGCCCATATTGATCATGGCAAACAGCTTAGCATGGAAGTGGCATGGAAACGACCTTAACTACATGAGGACATGTTGGACATGCTTCTATTTTTTTGCATGAGTCCAGCGTAACCTCCATGTTAATTTTTTGCACACATCTTTCAGTAAACATGCCCTATTGTGGTCTTAACTTGTGGAAGGTGGAGCATCCTAATGTACTGGCCATTCTATCAGATTTATTTTTGGGGCTAGGCCTTTACTATATGATCCACTAGGCAGGAAGACTTTATTCCTTCATTTCTGCAGTTTTGGATAGAATCTTCATTAAGAAACAGGGAACAAATCCCTAGCATTTTCTGGTAAGTTCTGTAAATGTAATCCTGAGTTATAGAAAGTTTTATGGAACAGGGTTGTGCAAGGTGATTTTTAAGCTACAAAACATGAGAAATAAGGCACAGTAGGACTTGAATTGCTCTCCTACAATTACAAGCTTCAGGTATGTTTTTAGATAGGATGTTGAAGGTCAAAAGATTTCGGCCACCTGGGAAGTGCAATTGTAGGAAATAATGCACTCCAAGGACTACTTTTCTACCATTAAAATCTTTCTTTGGTGCTAAAATGTTTCATTTTACCATTATAAAATGTATACCTAAGTAGTTCCATAACAGAACTGCTGCAATTTAAGAGTGGTGCATTTTGTATTGTGTATAGATAATTGTCATACTAATGTTGGCTAGTGCAGATTTGTAGTAGCCATACTGATGCTAGAGAAAACTTAAGTTTTGATACCTTTTATTGGAGCAGTGTAAGAATTATCTAGAGATGGTGAACATGGAATTTTGAAACCGCACAGATCCTTTCTTCTGAAACTACACTGTACGTAACAATATTTATGGACAGATCACAACATTAAGGGGCCCTTTACTAAAGTGCATTATGCATTTATATATAGATTAATGCATAAGTCTGAGATAATGATTAACATGGTGGCTTGACATTGCATGCTAATTCTCATCTTATGTAGGTGATTTAATAAAACATTTTTCTATGTAAAAGAACTTTTTTAAAATTACCTCATGCATAAGAGTCTTCGTGATGCATTTATTTCTTTATTCAAACATTTGTATATACCATCTTTATAACAATGCATTATTCAAATTGGTTTGCATACTGTATTAAATAAAACATATCAACATCTAATCAAGAGAGAGATAATAATAGACTAAAGACTCCAAAAGATGAGTATTGAAAAAACAGATATCTAACATATTTGATACTGTCAAGTATATGAATACATAAAAAGATGCATTTCAGGAGGGATATCTATGAAGAATCTAGGACCCTCAGGTCAGAATGCCCAAAATATCAGGGGCATGGAGGCAATGAAGGGAGACACATGTAAATGCCTTCTGAAAGTAGTCTTCCCAAAAAGATGTACGTCCCCACAAGGTCGGGCATGTGCATGTTTGCAGGCCATTTTAGAAATATGGATGTCCACAAAATGCATGGCTATAGAAATGGGAACATAGACATGCCAGCCATGGTATTTCAGAATGGGGGTGTCTATACTATGATACATGCACCTCCCAGTCTGCCATTTTAGATCTGCAGATATGCAGAGGTGGGGGAGTAAAAATGAAAGAACTCTTAATAAGTATGTTTTGTTGCCCCAATGAAAATTGCTATGAGATGCCAAGAAATGCAACTTAATTATGGTCAGGAGCATGTAGAGGCATGGATGCATCAGCAGCCAGGATTAGATGTGTTCGGGCCTTTCTGAATTCATGCAATGAGGTACACGTCTGTAGGACTGCCCTGTCCACACCTCTACTACTACGACCCCATGTGAATGGACATGATCATGCTGGGGACGTCTATATCCCGGCTTTCTAAAATGGCTCTGTGGACATCTTTGTGATTTGCACATCTGAATGCCTATTTTTAGATGTCTAAATCAGTAACAGAGCTTTTAAAACGAGCCTCATAATGCAACCTGCATATTTCCAGACTATCAAAACATAAAAATCAAAATTACAAAAACAACCCGAAAAACAACTTGCAAAAACAATTACAAATTAATCCTCTAAAGGGAATAAAAAAGTTTTCAATTGCTTCCTAATCTTCTTTTCTCAGATATGGAGGCAAGGTGTTCCGGTGTCAGAAGCACAAACTAAGGGGCTCATTCTGTGCCATAAAGATCGGGGATGTACATCCAGGCAGGGCGTACATTTCGCTGTTCATTCCCCTGCTGCTTCTGGTGCAAAACTTCCCCATATTAACAGGACTGTTGTATGGGGTGCCTTAGATGGTGGCGGGAGGAGGCAGTCTGGAGGTGGAGAGAGGGCAGGGCATGGGCGGACCGTGACCCCAGATGTATAGGGCTGATTCCAAGGTCGGCCCTGAATGTCTGTGGCCTTCAATGTAGACAGGGAACTTATTCCACCTTGAAGGTGGATTAAGTCTTCCTGGATGGTGGGGGATTGAGACACAGGACATGGAGGAGCAGGTGAGGGGGCGCAGGGGCCTGGGTGCTTTATCCGGGTATGTGGCTGGGTGTGTGGCCAATCAGAATCACTGCATGCCCCGATTCTGCCCGGCCATAGAGGGGCAAGACTTGCAGGATGGAATTGGCCTCTTAATGTTTTTGCTCTCCACATTGACAGATGAATATAAATTACTCCAGGTAGTTCTAGGAAATTACCATGAGATGAACAAAGTGGTCATCCTGGATTATGTACTAGTTATTAATTTTTCAGATAAGATAATTAGAAACATAGAAACATGATGGCAGAGAAAGACCACATAGGCTGACTAGTCTGCCTTTCCATATCACCCACTACAAGTGTCCCCTTTTTTCCTTTAGAGAGCCTTTGTGTTTGTCCCATGCTTTTTTGAATTTAGATACTGTCCTCATTTCTACCATCTTTTCTGGAAGACTATTCCACGCATTTACCACTCTTTCCACAAAGAAATATTTCCGCATATCCCCTTTCACCCTCACCCTATGTCCCCTCAAAGCAGAGCTTGCTTTCAAACAAAAGAGGCTGTCCTCCTATGCATTTATGCCATGGAGGTATTTAAACGTCTCAATCATATCACCTCTGTCCCGCTTGCCCTCTAAAGTATACATATTAAGGTCCTTAGGTCTGTCCTCCTATGCTTTATAACGAAGACCATTAATCTATATTAGTAGCCACTCTCTGCACCGACTCCAACCTGTTTATATCCTTTGCACACAATCCTCCAAATGAGGTCACACCAAAGACTTATACAGAGGCATTATCAACTCCTTCCTTTTGTTGCCCATTCCTCTATCTATGCACCCAAGCAACCTTCTAGCTTTTGCCTGTCACCTTTTCTACCTTTTTATCTACTTTAAGATTGTCAATCACAGACATGTCTAGGTCTCATTCTTCTTTCATGGACAGAAGGACATCACCCCCTATACTGTACTGCTCCCTTGAATTGTTGCAGCCCAAATGCATGACCCTACATTTTGTAGCATTAAATCTCAGCTGACAACTTCTAGACCATTCTTCAAGCTTAGCTAGATCCCTCCTCGTGTTACCTACACCTTCCTGGGTGTCTACTCTGTTGCAGATTTTGGTATCATCCGCAAAAAGGCAAACATTACCTAACAGCCCTTCTGCAATATAACTAACAAAGATGTTAAAAAGAATTGGACCAAGGACAGATCCCTGCGGCATTCCACTGGTAACCTCCTTCTCTTCAGAGTGAACTCCATTTACCTGTACCCTTTGTTGCCTCCCACTCAACCAATTTCTAATCCAATCAGTAACTTTAGGGTCCATCCCAAGGGTGCTTAGTTTGTTTATAAGTCACTTCTGTGGAACAGGTTTCAAATGCTTTACTGAAATCTAAATAAAACACATCTAGGGCTCTCCTTCAGTCCAACTCCCTGGTCACCCAGTAAAAGGAATCAATCAGATTTGTATGACAAGACCTGCCACTGGTGAATCCATTCTGCCTCGGATCCTGCAATCCATTGGACTCCAGAAACCTCATTATTTTCTCTTTCAGCAGCATTTCCAATAATTTACTCACCACTGAGGTTAAACTAATGGGCTTGTAGTTTTCAACCACGTCCTTACTTGTGCTTTGGTGTAAGGGGACCACATGTGCCTTTCTCCAGTCCTTTGGCACCACTCCCTACTCCAATGAGGCATTGAAAAGAACAGTCAGTGGAGCTGCTAGAACGTTCCCAAGTTCCCTCAGTATTATAGGGTGCATTCCATCTGGTTCCATTGCTTTGTATACTTAAGATTTAGCTAGTTTCTCACAAACACAGTCTTCTGAAAATCATTTGAGATGTCCCTCACTTTTGATCCTGTTTGTGGGTGTTGTCTGAGGTCCTCCTCCCGGCCCTTCATCCTTGAACACAGAACAGAAATATTTGTTAATTAATATATATAAATATTTGTTTGGTAATTTTGCTTTGTCCTCATCAGCTTCTATATATTCCTTCCCTTCACCCTTGAGTCTGACAATACCATTTTTGCCTTTCCTCCTCTCACTAACATATCTGAAAAATGTCTTATCCCCCCATTTTATTGCATTGGCTATTTCTTTTTGTACTTTTGCTTTCCAGACTACTTTTCCAGTCTCTCTAAGTTTTTCCAAATATGCCTGTCTTCCTCTCTCTGTGATCTCTTGTATTTCATGAAGGCCTCTCTCCTTGTCTTCACCTTTTCAGCTACTTATTTTAAGAACCTTTTCCTTTTCCCTTTATTTACCATTCTAATAAAAAAGGTTGGTTGCCCTTAAAATATCCCCTTTCAGTTTTGCTCACTGTTTTTCTACATTCCCCAGCTGTTCCCATGCCGCTAACTACTCCTTGATGTATTGGCCCATCTTGGCAAAGTTAGTTTTCTTAAGGTCTAAGACCCTCACCTTTGAATGGATTTTATCAGCCCTAGTCCTAACTCTGAATCAGATCATCTGGTGATCAATGGATGTGAGATGATCTTCCACTATAACATCAGAAACACTTTCCCATTGGTAAGCACCAAGTCCAGTATGGCCCCTTCACGTGTTGGGTCTTTTACCAGTTGCCTGATTACTTCTTCCTGTAAAGAATCCAGCATCTCCTTGAACGGAGTGGAACGGATAAACGTAGATCGATTGTTTACGTTATCAGAATATAAAAAGACTTGGGGACATGCAATGAAGCTACAGGGTAAACTATTTAAGACTAATAAAAGAAAATATTTTTTCACTCAACGTGTAATCAAACTCTGGAATTTGTTACCGGAGGATGTAGTAAAGGCTGTTAGTGTAGCTGGGTTTAAAAAAGATTTGGACAAGTTCCTGGAGGAAAGGTCCATAAACCATTATTAAGAAGGGACCCAGGATATCAATGCTTGACCCAGTACAAGCATTGTGGAACCTGTGTCTTTTGGGGAAACTGCTAGGTACGTATGACCTAGATTGGCCACTGTTGAAAACAGGATACTGGGCTTGATGGACCTTGGTCTGACCCAGTATGGCATATCTTATGTTTTTATGTTGCTTCTAGTTGACACTGCAGCAGGGATGTGCCAATCAACATCCGGCATATTGAAATCCCCTATCAGTGGCACTTCCCCTTTCCTGGCAATGATGCGTATGTATTCTATTAAATCTCCGTCCACGACTTCTCCCTGTGATGGAGGTCTGTATATCACATCAATGCAAATGGATTTCTCTTTCCCTCTTTCTAGTTTACCTACACTGCTTCCTCTCTCCCTTTTAAGCCCTGTATTTCCATAGCTTTAATATTATTTTTTATATATGGTGCCACTCCTCCTCCCCTTCTTCCTACCCTGTCCTTTCTGAATAACGTATAGCCTGGTATAGTTATATCTAAGTCGTGGTTGTCCGTGAACCATTTCTCTGTAACTGCCAGTAAATCCAAGTCAGCCTTTCTCATTAAAGTCTCAACATCTGGGATCCTATTTCCCATGCTACGGGCATTTATAGACACTGCTTTCCAGATGTTGCCACTTGTTGCTACCTATTTCTATAAAGGTATTTAATGTTTCACTTACCTGGGGGCTTTCACTTATCTGGGGGCTTTCTTCACCCATCCCCCATGAATCCAGTTTAAAGTTCTCTTCAATAGGTTAACCAGTCTGCTACTGAAGACATGTCGATCCTTCTTGGACAGATTGACACCATCTCTGCTCTGCAGTCCTTGGAACATCATCCCATGGTCCATGAAATCAAAACACTCTCAATGACACCATCCATGCAACCATGCATTCCTTTCCAGGATGCAAGCTTTTCTGCCCTGGCCTTTACCCTCAACAGAAAGGATAAGCTCAGAGGGATACCTGGCAATATCATTTGTGCCGACATGGATGAGCAGCATCAGCTAATAGCCAGTAGGCTTGATGAGTCTCAGCAAACTCTTTGTAACATCTTAGATTTTGGCACTTGACAGACAGCATACCTCTCTGGAAGTCAAAATAAAAAGTTCTTCTAATTAAGTATGTACTTGTAAGCTACATAAGAGGTATGTTCAGGGGAGGAGTTTGGGCGGATCTTGAGCTGAGTTGTGATTTAGACATGTATTTTATAAGATACTGCATATGTATGTACCTTACATGCTAACATTTGCACCTGTTCTTGGGCAGGCATACATGCCTGTGGCTTTAATCTAGTCACTCTTTCTGCTGGATTTGAGCTAATATTTTACAAAGACGGACAGGCATCTAGGTGTCCTTCACACATACGCAACTAGCTATAAAATTACCCTCCATGTACATAGTGTGGAGAGTGGTGGATAATGGGCATCAACTGTAAATTTCAGTTAATGCATGGTAGTTTACCATGTGTTAAGTTACTGCAGCAGAAATTGCACCTTGATATTTGGCATTGAATGTATCTGTGTTATTTGCAAAGCTGTTAATGCATGGTAAATATATTGTCTTTGTGAGATTATATAGAGGTGTTGTTAACATACCCAGTAGCGCACACAGAGGCTTTAAGAGTACAGTTACAGAACATTAATTTTTGCAACTAACATGCAGTAACTGCTCATTTTTGCTGCATTTTAGCAGAAGGACCCATATGTTTCTTCATATTCGACTAAAAATTATTTTCTGATAAACACACATTATGTGAACATTCCACTGTCCTAAAGCTCTTTACATATGTGCTCTATATCCATATTTGCCATTGTCATGATTCCAGTCCAAAACCACTACAGGGAATTCAGAGGGGATGTGCATAAAATTGCTGAGGCCCTCCATTTTTGAGATTGGTGGGCTTTGCTATGACAATGATGTGAGACAGGAAGTTGTGGGGAGAATAGGAGGATAGGTGAGGGGAAGGAGCTTGCTGGTATCCTGTACCTGTCTCAGCTGGACACGAGGCCATTCACGGGCTGGCTGCTGTTCTGAGTTTGGCATTTGAGCCATGCTGGGCTCTATGGGCTACTGCGCCAAGACCTTTATTTGGGGTTTGACTCTGGTGGCGTAGGAGTGAGGATGGTGGTTAGTAGGATGTAGACCAAGTCAGGCCCTGTGACAGCATGCCCATCGCAACTCAGTGGCATACCAAGGATGGGGCAGTGGGTGTGGTCTGCTATGGGTGCTAGCCAGAAGAGGGGTACAGACATGTAAATTCCAGACCCGCACGGCAGTAGCAGCGTGCATGGCAAACTTACTTTACCTTGTTGCCACGCTGCCTCCACTCCAGACCCAGCGCTGTTATCTCCTGAAATCTCATGATAAAAGCTGCACTGCAAGACTTTGGTCTGTGAGAGAATAGCCACCAGCAGGGCCGGCCCGTCCATTGAGCGAGAATGTTTTTTGCACAGGGCCCCGCGTTTCAGGGGGCCCCGCGCAAAAAACATTCTTTTGTAAAAGTAAAATTGAAAAAAAAAAAGAAAACCTGTCTCCTGCCGCTGTCGGGGCCGCCGCGGCAGAATCGAGCGTGCCGCGGGGCCCCCCTGTACCCGGCACAGCCTCTCCTCCCTGTAGCAGCTCTCTCGTTGGAGCTGAAGTCAGACGCGCCGGCTTGCAGAGCGCGAAGGGAAGAGTTTCCCTTTCGCGACTCTGTTAGGCCCGCGGGGGCTGATGGGAACTTCCCATCAGCCCCCGCGGGCTTAACAGAGCAGCGAGGGAAAAAACTCTTCCCTCGCGCTCTGCAAGCCGGCGCGTCTGACTTCAGCTCCAACGAGAGAGCTGCTACAGGGAGGAGAGGCTGTGCGGGGTACCGGGGGGCCCCGCGGCACGCTCGATTCTGCCGCGGCGGCCCGGACTGCGGCAGGTGACTGTTTTTCTTTTTTTTTTAAATTTCCCTGGGCGGGGCTGGGCTGGGCGTTAGGAGTGGTGCTGGGCTGGGCTGGGCTGGGCTGGAGGTTCGAAGTGGTGCTGGGCTGGGCTGGGGGGTGTTAGGAGTGGTGATGGGCTGGGCTGGGCTGGGCGGGGGGGGGGGGTGTTAGGAGTACTGATGGGCTGGGCTGGGCTGGGGGGGGTTAGGAGTTGTGATGGGCTGGGCTGGGCTGGGCTGGGCTGGGGGGGGAGGTGTTAGGAGTAGTGATGGGCTGGGCTGGGCTGGGGGGGGTTAGGAGTTGTGATGGGCTGGGCTGGGCTGGGCTGGGCTGGGGGGGGGGTTAGGAGTGGTGATGGACACTGGGCTGGTTGGGGGGGTTAGGAGTGGTGATGGGCACTGGGCTGGCTGGGGGGGTAGGAGTGGTGATGGGTGCTGGGCTGGGGAGGTTAGGAGTGGTGATGGGCGCTGGGGGGGTTAGGAGTTGTGATGGGCGCTGGGGAGGGGTTAGGAGTGGTGATGGGCGCTGGGGGGGCTTAAACTAAAAATTGGGTGATGGGGGATTAGGACTGGAAATGGGCTGGTGGGATTAGGACTGGAAGTGGGTTGATGGGGGTTAGGACTGGTAATGGGCTATGGGAGGGCTTAAACTAAAAATTGAGTGATGGGGGATTAGGACTGGGAGTGGGCTGATGGGGAGGTTAGGACTGGTAATGGGCTATGGGGGGGCTTAAACTGAAAATTGGGTGATGGGGGATTAGGACTGGAAATGGGCTGGTGGGATTAGGACTGGGAGTGGGCTATGGGGGGCTAGGACTGGTAATGGGTTGGGGGGGGTTGCTAGGACTGGAAATGGGCTGAGTGGAAGGGGGCTTGAACTGCAAATAGCTGTTGGGGATGGGGCTTGGAATGGAAATGGGCTGAGGGGAAGTGGGGGGCTTGAACTGCAAATAGCTGATGTGGACGGGGCTTGGAATGGAAATGGGCTGAGGGGAAGTGGGGGGCTTGAACTGCAAATAGCTGATGGGGAGGGGGACTTGGAATGGAAATGGGCTGAGTGGAAGGGGGCTTGAACTGCAAATAGCTGATGGGAAGGGGGGCTTGGAATGGGCTCTTAGGGGAGGGAGCTAGGACAGGAACTGGGCTGATGGATGGGCTAGGATAGAACTGAGAATTGGGTGTTGGGGGGAGCTAAGATTGGAAATGGGCTTTGGTGGGGGCTTGGATTGAAATGGACTCATGGAGGGGCTAGAACTGGAAGTAGGCTCATGGGGGGCTTGGTTTAGAAATGGGCTGAGTGGAGGGGAGCTAGGATTTAACATGGGCTGATGGTGGGGCTAGGAAAGGACTAGAAATGGGCTGATGGGAGGCTGGTATTGGAAATGAGCTGATGAAGGGACTCGGATAGGACTGGAAATGGATGGGGGAGCTAGGACTGGAAATGGGCTGATGTGGGAACTAGAAGGGAGCGGATACTGGGTGGGGCTGGAACTAAAAGGGAGCTGATGTTGGGGGAGATTAGAAGGGGATGGGGCTGGGAGAATGAAATGGAGAGGGGAAAAATATTTTGTGTGGGAGGGAAGAAAAATGTACAATTGGCCGGGTATTGGGAGACTAAGTGGGGATTGAGGATGGAGGGGTAAAATTTGAGTGGATGAAATAGGAATGAGGAAAGAGCAAAAGGAGAAAGATTATTATGTTAAAGCAGATGTAGAGAGAGAATGGAAAAAACTAGAAGAGAAGAAAGGACAAATGGACAGCAGACGATGGAGAGATAGCAGAAGACACAAATAAACCAGAAGAAAGTGGCTGGAACAATTGCAACTGAAAAAAAACTGCACAAAAGGTACAAAGATATCTCTTTATTTTGAATTTATTAACTGGAATATGTCAGCTCTGGGAAATGTGCATCATTAATGTCTGTGCTTTGTGTAGTACAAGAGGAAATTAATTTATAGTTTTATTTCTACATTGTTGTTGTACATTCCAAGTTTGGCTTTTAGGGTTCCCAGTTTAATTATTGTCTTCCTGTTTTTAAATTGTGATTCCTTGTTTGGTGATAGTCTATGTTCTGCATGTGTAACTGAGCTGAGGTATTCTGTTTATGTAATTCCTATTTGACATTGTCACTTGTTCTCTTTCCCCAGTAGGTCATGTATTGTTATTCTCTGAAATGTATTGGTTTAATATTTGCAGTGTTGCCTTTTGATAGGTAGTGTATGGTGCTTTATGAGTCCTGGTAGTGCTGTTGGGATACGGTGGGTTTGCTATGGGTTCTAAATGGGCAGTGTTTGTAGTAGTTCCTAATGTGCCTGGCGGTTGGCACTGGATTATAGTAATGTAGAAATCTTTGTCTTTCTTTATCCATACACTCATGAAGAGGCATGTTTACTAAAAGTTAGTGTATGATAACATTATGCAAATATTTATGCAAATGAGGCCCCTTATGCAAATGAGGCCCCGCACCGAGTCTCCGCACATGGCCCCGCACCCCCCTTGGGCCGCCCCTGGCCACCAGGCTTGGAGCAAAGTCATTGCAGCAAGCCAGTAAACAAGCGCTCACACGGAGGCAGCATTGTGGGGAGGGGGTGCATTGCTAGGGTGGGTGTTGAAAGATCCTCTCTAGGTGTCAAATAGGCCAGGTATGCGACTGTCAAAGCTTTATTTTCCATGTGACTGACAGGAGTTCATTAAGAAGAGCTTGTTTGGCTTTCGTGACTCTCCCTAGTGCTTGCAGGGTTTTTGATGCTTATTTATTTTTGAGTGCTTGCAAGGGGAATTTTGGGGATTTAGTGATGGTCATTGGGGCGCTGGGAATGGTTTTGGGCTGGATTATTGTGACTCAGGGTACAAAAACATTTAACATAAGAACATAAGATATGCCATACTGGGTCAGACCAAGGTCCATCAAGCCCAGTATCCTGTTTCCAACAGTGGCCAATCTAGATCATACGTACCTAGCAGTTTCCCCAAAAGACACAGGTTCCACAATGCTTGTACTGGGTCAAGCATTGATATCCTGGGTCCCTTCTTAATAATGGTTTATGGGCCTTTCCTAAACCCAGCTACACTAACAGCCTTTACTACATCCTCCAGTAACAAATTCCAGAGTTTGATTACACGTTGAGTGAAAAAATATTTTCTCTTATTAGTCTTAAATAGGTTACCCTGCAGCTTCATTGCATATTCCCTGTTCTTTTTATATTCTGATGACCTAAACAATTGATCTACATTTACCCGTTCCACTCCATTCATTAATTTATAGACTTTTATCATATCTCCCCTCAGCCGCGTCTTTTCCAGGTTGAAGAGCCCTAACCTTTTTAGCCTCTCTTCATAGTGGTATCCTTCCATCCCCTTTACCATTTTGGTGGCTATTCTCTGTACCTTTTCTAATAACGCTATATCCTTTTTAAGATACGGTGATCAGAATTGCACACAATATTCAAGGTGCGGTCTGTGCCTATATCTTTCAAGTATGTAAAAGACCATATCTTATAATCAACAGACACACTTGCTCACACCACCCATTCCCCACACAAACTGTGCATATCCACAATGAAAGTACATGCCATTCACACAACTTGCATACTTTCACACTGGGCAGTATTTTATAAGTGGTCACATGTGTTTACTTATAAGAATATTTGTTCATTGTGACTTCCTAAAAATAGGCACCGCCTTATAAAATTATGCCCAAAGTGGCTAAGTTATTCACAATTGGGTTCTGGTATCTTATTTCTAACTTCTTGGAGAAGGCTAAGCTTGCCTTATACCCAGGGTTCCTGAGATATTTAGATTTGATTTTGAGAGCTCATAGGGTTAGGCCTGCCTAAACTATGCTAAGCAGTTTCATAAAACTTGACTAAAGAAAATTCTGATGCTTGGGGTTTAGTAATGTTGATAGATGGTTATTGGAGATAATCCCAATTCAGTATTCCTGCTTTTGGTCTAGATCCTCTGATGCAGTATTCCTGCTTTTGGTCTAGATCCTCCCAGTTTCAGGTTGTGTAATTGCTACTCCTACTCTTAGGGTCCCTAGAAGAGGGTACAAACAGGGCAGGGAAGGGGTTTCAAACTTTCAACTGATATCTGATAACTGATGTATAAATTAAGTCATGTGGTTTTCACCACAGATGTAGCATATATGGGGAAACTTACTCAGCATTCCAATGCATGATTGCAGGATCAGGGCTAGGCAGGAGGCAAGCAGTTTGAATAAGAGGTCAAACCTCAATTGGACTTCCTTTGCAAATTTCCTTCCCCAATTAATTTTCATATGTTGGAGTTTTGGCTGTGGAGATACCAAGTTCATGCAGCACCTTAGTTATTGTGTGAGGGTTTCAAATGTGGTTTTTATATTCTTTTTTTGGATTTGCATAAAGTCACAGAGCCAGGACTATCCTGTCAGTGATGATTATGAAGGAGGTGATTGTGGAAACATTGCAGGAGTTGGCTTTCGAAGAATTGCTGGGCCTTAACAGCATCTCCCTTTCCTAAAGTTGGTCGTCTCACTGCTTGCTATTGTTCCAAAAAAAGAGCCAGAGAAATTACATATAATTTATTATTTGTCATATCTTTTGGGAAACAGTGTCAATTCTTTAATTGATCTAGCTCTTTGCTAAGTGCAGTATGCTTCTTTTGATTTGGCGATGGACCTCATGCGGTAAACAAGACCTGGCAGTTTGATGCCGGAAGTTTACATTGAATCTGCCTTTTGCTTATAACCTGACCACCCAGATTCTTTTCATTTATCAGGTTTTCAGTTTGAAGGACAGTATTATTATGCCAATGGACTGCTCCATGGTATGTGCTTATTTTGAAGTCTTTGCCTTCTCTTCTACTGGGTGATGGAGCCTGATGATGGGTTATAACTATAAAGTACAATATTTGGATGACTTTCTTTTGGTGGGGCAAGCTGGATTGGGTGATTATCCATTGCTGGTTTTGGTATTTCAGAAATTGGCTGGGTAATCTGGGGTTTCATTGGCTTCTGAGAAATGGACAAGGACATGTATGGTCCTCACATACTTGGACATTGAACTGGACTCTATCTGCATGGAGTAGCAAAAAAGATTTTCAAAGTGGTTGAATTGATTGACCAGAGTTGTGCATACCTGAAAGTAACTGGTTCAGATTCAGTTTTTACTGGTCACCTTATTATGCATGTTGAGTAATTCCCAAGGGAAGGGATTTTAGTACATGTTTAGCAAGCTTAACATGGGGTTTGTAGGGGAAACATCATTTTGTCTGCTTGCCCAAGACAGTTAAAGCAGATTTAGGAATCTGGAAATCGGTTTTACAGGATTTTCAAGGGGATATGGATTTGGAAAGCTGCAGTGTAGATAGAAGTGAATCTTGAATTAATTTTGAATGCATGTGGTGGTGTGGGTTTTGTATGTATTTCAAAATGTCTTGGTGTATACAGTCAACATGAGAACATGAGAAATGCCATACTGAGTCAGACCAAGGTCCATCAAACCCAGTATCCTGTTTCCAACAGCGGCCAATTCTGGTCACAAGTACCTGGCAGTTTCCCAAAAAGACACACAGGTTCCACAATGCTTGTCCTGGGCCAAGCAGTGGATTTCCCGGGTCATATTTAATAATGGTTTGTGAACCTTTCCTCCAGGAACTTGTCCAAATCTTTTTTAAATGCAGCTACACTAACTGCTTCTACTACATCTTCTGGTAATGAATTCCAGAGTTTGATTACACATTGAGTGAAAAAATATTTTCTCTTATTAGTCTTAAATAGGTTACCCTGTAGCTTCATTGCATGCCCCCTAGTATTTCCACTATTTGATGGTGTAAAAAATCAATCTGTGTTTACCCGTTCCATTCCATTCATTAATTTATAGACCTCTATCATATCACTCCTCAGTTGTCTCTTTTCCAGGTTGAAGATCCCTAACCTTTTAAGCCTGTCCTCATAGGGGTATCCTTCCATCCATTTTACCATTGCGGTGGCCCTTTTCTGTACCTTTTCTAATTCTGCTATATTCTTTTTACCATACGGCGACCAGAATTGCATTCAATATTCAAGGTGCGGTCGCACCATGGAACAACACAGAAGCATTACAAAATCCTTTGTTTTATTCTCCATTCCTTTCCCTATGATTCCTAGCATTCTATTTGCCTTCTTGGCCGCTGCTGCACACTGGGCGGAGGGTTTCAACATGTTATCCATGATGATGCCTAAATCTTTTTCCTGGGCGGTGGTTTCTAATGTGGAACCTTGCATCGTGTAACCATAACTTTGCCCTTGTCCACATTAAATTTCATTTGCCATTTGAATGTCCAATCTTCCAATTTATTAAGATCCTCTTGCAATTTTTCACAATCCTCTTGGGTTTTAACAATTTTGAATAATTTTGTGTCATCTGCAAATTTGATTACGTCACTCATTATTGCCATTTTCAGGTCTTTTATAAATATATTAAAAGTCAGCAGATCTAGTACAGATCCTTGGAGTACTCCACTATTCACATTTCTCCACTGGGAAAATTGGCCATTTAGCTCTACCCTCTGCTTTCTATCTTTTAACGAATTCCTGATCCACAAGAGTGCACTAACTCCTATCCCATGACTTTTTAATTTCACCAAGAGTCTTTCATGAGGAACCTTGTCAAAGGTTTTCCAAAAATCCAGATACACTCTATCGACCGGCTCACCTTTGTCTCCTGTTTAGTCATACCTTCAAAAAAATATAACGATTAGTAAAACAAGACCTTCCTTGGCTTAAACCATGTTGGCTTTCTCCCATTAAACCATGACTATCTACATGTTCAGTAATTTTGTTCTTTATAATGATTTCTACCATTTTGCCCAATACTGACATCAGGCTCACTGGTCTATAGATTCTTGGATTCCTCAGTCGTCAGGTATTACAGATGATAGCTCATACATGACTAATAGTAGGTCTGCAAACTCATATTTCAGTTCTTTCAACACCCTCAGATGTATACCATCCAGCCCTGGTGATTTGCTACTCTTTATTTTATCAATTAGATGTAATACATCTTCCCAGTTAATCAATATTTCTTTCAATTCTTCCGATGCATCACCTTTAAATACCATTTCAGTCATGGGTAACTTCCCTACATCTTCTTCAGTAAAGACCAAAGCAAAGAATTCATTCAGTGCTTTAGCCTTGTCCCCTCTTAGTGCACTTTTTGCCCCTCTATTATCTAATGGTCCAACTGACTCTCTCACAGGTTTTTCACTACAAATGTACTTGAAATCGTTTTTATGTGTTTTTGCTTCCACAACAAACTTTTTTTCAAATTCTCTCTTTGCCTGCCTTATCAATGCCTCACATTTAACTTGCCAGTGCCTGTTGTTTCCAGTTTTCATCATTTAGGTCCTTTTTCCATTTCTAAGAGTAAGACTGATGCTCCTAGAGTATCACACAAATGGCATCTTGCAGATCTCCAGTTGCTCAAATGACAAATCTGAGCTGCAGAAAAATCTTGGAGGAAGACTAAGGGGTATGTTTACTAAGCAGTCTTAACATGCACTGTGCACTAGTGTGCAGGCTGCCATAAAAGGAGTGGATGTTTCAGTGTTAACATAGCAAAATGGGATTATCGCGCGATAACGTGCGCTGCGCACATTATCGTGTGAGAAGCCTCTAAGCACGTTAACGCGCGGTAATCTTATGTAGGCGCGCTGACATGCAAACACAGAAACAGAGGTGTAGCACACTGGTTAATACATTGCCTGCTGATACAGAGGTGATGAGTTCAAGCCCCTAGTGGGCTCAGTAAAAAGGCTGTCTGAGGAAGCCTCTTTTGCTGCTTGGAAGAGCCGGACACATCCCAACAATCTGCACTGCCAGCCAAAAATGCCTCACTCCAGTGCTGCAACCTAATGCACCTTTTAGGGCGCACCATAAGGCACATCATAAATCACCAAGGCAGGTCACACTGTGCCCCAGAGGGCGACAGGAAAGGCTGGCACCCTCCAAGGCAGCATATAAGGCGCCCCATAAGCTGGCCAAACCTAAGGTGCCATGAAAGATGCCCAAGGGATGCGAGTGGGATACAGGAGATGGTGCTCAGAGGCACAAAGGTGCCCCAAGGTCACAAGCATGAAATGTATGGCTCAAACACAGATGTAACCATAACACTGCACAGAGCACCAAGGAAAGGCAATGAACAGGTGATGGGAGGAAGTAGATGACGGAGCTCATGGACCAGCCAAATCTGCATGTAGGCCATGTGGCAGCAGGTAAAGTGGACAAATATATCAGGGGCAGCTGTACCAATGTACAGGGTGATGGTAATGTACATTGCAACAATGACAGTGTGTGGCAGAGGATGGGGATACGTGTCCACCAGAGGAGGTAGAGGTGGCAGGAGAAGTGCAATGACAGGAGGACAGAAGAGAGTAGTGCCATGCACAGCACACACAGGAGAGGCAACCAGGGAGATCTGCTATGCAGAAATGTGTAGCAGTGCAGGATGTGGGGTAGCAGCATGCACAGCAGGGTAGGATGGCATACAGCTGGCAGACACACATAGACAGACAGAAGGATGGTTTACAACTGTGATAAGGGTACAATGTGCTAACAACACAGATCTGCACAGATATGGCTGTCACAGGAATCAAAAGTAGCTGTGCAGCACAGGCAAGCAAATCAAAGAGAACAGAGAGGAATCAAACCTATGACCATCAGCACAAGTGTCAATGCACAAACTGGTAGGCCACACCACCAACATCAGCTCATTGGCAAAGGCTGCATACAAGAATACTGCAGGGCACCACACTAGATGCCTGCTGGCTGCCATGATAGGCAAACCTCCAACAGTAACCATGATCAAATGCACATGCAGATATGGTGTGTACAGATCAGATCACAGTCTGTAATTGGGACAACACACAAATATACCTATATGCACACACACAATCAAATGTTGTGCAGTGGAGACAGCATGCAAAAGAGGAAAGAACCTAAAGCCAAAGGGGATGCTCTGTGGAGCAGTGGAAAATATGGAACACAACAAGACAGAATTGAACCTGCAAACAGGTGTGCCACAGACCAGCTGAACTGCAGCAATGCCAATCCACCAAGTGGACTGCCATGTAAACCCCGTAAAGTAAGAGACATATGTAACAGCATGTCATGGATAGGCAGAACAGAGGGCACACTTTGGTGTACAGTGAAGAGATGGAAGTGTGTGTGCATAGGTGAGGAAGCTGCAGGTTCCAAATGGTCATGTTAGCACAACAGAATAATTTTACAAACAAAATCCATGTGGGGATCAAACCTGCAACCTATGGTGTTATAATACATATCTGTAACCACTATCCCAAACAAGCACTATGACCATAATTCCGAAGTAGTACCTCAAAGGGAAGGTGTTTATGGGAACCTGCAACATCCAGTGATGTGGTAAATGCCTGGAAGATAGACAGCTGGCACCGTACAAGGATGTGAGCACAGGTGGGCCATAGATATGACCATAAATTCATCAAATACAAGTGTCAGTGTGAGCAAGCAGCAGCCGAGACAAATGTATGTCAAACACGTATCTTTATTTTGGTTATTCGTCACAGATAGTGTAGATATCGCCATCATAATACCCAAGTGAGTGGATCCCAGGTGAAAGACCAAAGAAACATTTAGCAGGGCAGCAACCCACATCCACGTGCCGTCTGCAAATGAGGGGCAGGAGAGATAATGTGCATCAGGTGCATGGTGGGCAGTATGCATTTGGTCCCACACACCACATGCTGCTGCACGCCTCAAATGTGTTAATTACATATGAGTGCAAGTAGACAGTAGGCGGTGCATGATGAGGGCCCAACACACAGCAATCATGATCTATACCTGAAAACATATCTATCTGGCAACACAGGAGACACACAAATGAAAACAGCATATGTTGTTAAAATGCTGAAAGTTTAAAAACACATGTGGAAATTTATGTTACAGCTGCCACATAATGCCTCATGTAGGCATCAAAGCTGCAACAATGTAACCAGAAACTATAGTCAAATGCACAGGAAGGGAACTTGGACAAAACAGGGAACAGAATCAGGGTGAAAGGGTTGTGCTGCAACTCACTGAAGGTTTGACGCGATCTGGCAGAAATGTTACTGTTGACAATTTCTTCTGCAGTTTATCCCTGTCACGGAAATTGCTAGAAAAACAAATGACACTTTTGGGGACAATTCTAAAGAACAGAAAATAATTACCTCCAGAATTTGTAACAGCAAAGGGCCAAGAGGTATTCACTTCACCGTTTGCCTTTCGCGATGATGCCACTCTGGTTTCCTAGTGCCCGAAGAAAGGAAAAGTGGTTGTTCTTCTGAGCAGTTTGCATGATCAAGAAGAAGTAGATAACACACGTCCAGACAAAAAAACACGCATGATCTTGGACTATAATTCTAGTAAAGGTGGAGTAGATAAGGCAGATCAAATGTTGCGCACATATACCACAAAACGAATGACAAGAAGCTGGCCAGTGACAATCTTCTACAACATATTGGACATCAGTGCTTTGAACGCCTTCATTGTTTGGATCCAGAATGGCAGTCCAAGTCAAAGCACAGACATCGTCTGTTCCTCTTGGAATTAGGAAAGCAGCTGCTTCAGAGTAATTGCAGCGAGACTTCTTCCAGCATTGAAGAAGCTACTGATGCTGTTTGCAATGTCGGGATCCCCAAGAAAAGGGCAAGGTGTCACTGCTGTTCCAGAGAAAAAGACAAGAAAAGCAACATAGTTTGCACCTCCTGCAAGCGCAATGTTTGCAAAGAACATTCAGAAATTGTCTGTGTCTCATGCAAATGACTGTAGTACTTTACTGTGTTCATCAAGTGCATGCAAAAACTGCTTTCATGGCAACTCTTCTTCATGTAATTTTATGATAAAGCATTCAATTTCAAAACATTTAACCTTCATATAATAAATAATTAATTTGGAATAATATTTTGTCTGTTTAGTTTATAATTTTCATGGTTAACAATTAAAATTTGTCGTGGGGTCATTTATGACCCCAACGGTATTCAGTGTGTGCAAAAAATCTCGGTAATTCCAGGGTTAAGTAAACATGCTCTGTAGATTATAAAATATTAGAATTATGCATGCACTTAAAAAATGTTGATGTAGACATTTATACTAGTCTAGGGCTGTTGTAAATATTCTGCCATAATTTAAGGCATGATCTCTACTACTTGTGTTGGTATTTTATAAAGAAAAGCAGATGCCAGCTTTCACGCTTGAAGTAAGTATGGAGGAGTAACTGATTGATTAGAACAATGGTTTGGTAACAAAAGGGACCAGATTTAAACTCCACTGGCACGCTGTGTCCCCTTGGACAAGCTATAACTCTCCATTGTCTAAGGTAGAAGACTGTAACCCCTATAGGAAAATTGGAAAGGTGTGAGCTAAATAGTTAAACATTTTTTAAAAAAGCACCTTGTGTAACAGTGTTTTCTTGTTCAAAAGATTCTGTGCTTTTAACACAAATTTGTCCCAGTGACTATCTTGCCTATTTTCAGCCATGGCTTAAAGAGAAAGGAGGAGGGCTATTAATTATTACTTGAAATTCAATTACCCACTCAAGTATATAATTACAGTACCCACACATATATAATAATTAGCCACCCAAATGGAGCAGAAGGCCTATTGATTGTATTAAGTTATTTTAATAAATTAGGTCTACTACTTCTGTTTCATGCCCCAAAGTATAATGTTGAGCAAATTGAGGATTTAGTCCAATGAATTTTCAATGTGCAGTTGGAATTCCCTGGACATTTAGTCTTGGGTAGTTTCAATTTGCATATTGACAAAACTATATGGGTCCAACATTAGATTTTTGCACATGATTTTATTACTACTACTATTATTAATCATTTATAAAAAGTTACAAGGCAAATGCATTGCTTTATAGACACATATAAAGACGGTCCCTGCTTATCAGAGCTTACAATCAAATCAAGACAGACAGAACAACAGATGAGAAGAAGGGAAGGATAATGAGACAGAAGGAGAACAAAGGATTAAGATCCAAAAGCAGCCTGAAAGAGGTGAGCTTTTAGCATGCATTTGAAAAGGGAGAGAGATGAAACCTGATATAAAGATACAGGTAGTTTGTTCTAGGCATAAGGAGAAGCAAGGTGAAAGGATCAAAGTCTGGAATTGACTGTTGAAGAGAATAGCGAGGCCGTGGGGCCATGTCCTCGTGGCCGGCACTAACCGGGGGGGTGGCTATGCGCGCGCCCTGCCCGGCGTTACGCTGAGCCGTGAGCGAGGGGCGGGGAGCAAGTGGTGCCGTGTGCCTATTGGCTCCCGCGGGTTGTTTGGCTGCACGGGAGCCAATGGGAGAGGGAGGGTGCCTTCAGTGGGGAATTTGAGCGGGGACGCGGCGTGGCTCCGGCCTCTTCTGGACTGCTGCCGGAGACGCCGGATGGAGTGCTGAGAGTGCGGCTAGTTCGCATATTTAACGGTGGGTCAGGTGTATTTGAGGGGAGAGGAGGACGATAGTGGGAGGCTTTTGAGTGCGCTATAGTGGGATCTGATTTTGGGAGCGAGGGACGAGGTGTGTTGAGCACGTGGGTTGAGCGCTAAGTGCTTTGGAGCTGGCAATGGTTCTAGTGTGTGTAAGCTGCTGAGGTTTCCTTCTTGCCTCCCAGTGGCTGCGAGTTATAAAAAAAAAAAAAAAAAAGATAAAGGGACAAACAACAACTAACATTACTATCAAGTATAAAAAAAAAATAATAATTTTTTTTTTTGGGAATATATGCACCATTGGTTTGAAATGGAGGGGGGTGCAGGAAAGCGAAAGGGGCCCTGCAGGGGGAGAAGTGTGGTCAGTGCTGCACAAGGCGAGGGCCGATCTGGCCCTGTGGCTGGTAATGAGCCTGAGGGCAGCGGCACCGGTGGGAGGGGTGGCAGGCCACAAGGCTCAGCAGCAAGAGGGAAGGCGGGGCGAGGGGGGGTTAAGAGTAAAGCAGCTATCAAGGGAAAGGGTGGGAGGGGGTGGCTGTAGGCAGACAGGGGGGCCCAGCAAAAAAAGAAGGGGGTGGGGGGTCAGTGGGCTGGAGGGTGAGCTGGCCCAGGCTCAGAGTGCGGTTGCTGAGGACCCCCAGGTGAGTGATTCAGTGGAGGTGGGTCGGGCGCCTCGGGGTAGTCGGAGCAGCAGGAGTGGAGGGTTATCAAGGGTTTCGTCGGGGTAAGGGGCAGGGTGGGGGTTTGCTAGTCGCTTAAGTGGGGGGGCCCTAGAAGGGGGCTTAGGTGCGTTGGGGGAAAGGGATAGGTGGGGTTTGGCGGGTATGGTAGGATTGCAAGGGGATTTTAGAGGCGACTCATCGACAGCTTGGGAGCATTGGCAGGGTGGTGGTCAAGGCTCATCACGCGCTGAGTGGCTGGGGGCTTTGGCAGCCTCCATGGGCTATGGTGGGTGTCTCTTCGCCCTTCCCTGTTTTCTCTCCACAGGTACCACCTGTTTGGCAGTATGCGGGGAGTCCGTGGTGGAGTGCGTCACGACAAGGAGATGGCGCGAGTTCGAGCATGTCTGGAAGTCAAGCGGAAGGAAGAGCGGCGAGGGAGACGGAGGCAGCCTGTCAGGAGGCTTCGGAGCGTCAGGAGATCAGTGTCTCGACGGAACCGTCGCAGAGCGCTTCCGGTGAGTTGGTAGTCGACCAAGATGCGGCGGTTAGGGACGGATCTGGGACTACCGGCAAGGGGCGAAAGAATAGAGGCCGTAAGAGGAAACATTCTTGTCATAGGCGTAGGAGATATGAGTCCTCTTCCACTTCGTCCACTGACTCATCGTCTGCTTCGATGTCGGAGGGGGGCAGTAAGGGCCGAGAGCAGGGGGTATCGGCAGAGAAGAGGGTAATAGGCGGGGCAGCGCCAACATTAGCGGCATTCTCGGAGTTATGGGAGGGCGTACCTAGGAATTTGTGACGTAAAATTCAAAGACGGCGTTATATCGACATTTTTCAGCTATTAGAATGCCGGAAGCATTCAGGGGACAGTAGAAGGAAGAGGAGGGAGGACGAGAAGGTGGGTAGGGTGCGGAGAGTTGCTCGGAATGTGGTGAATTGGACGCGGGCCTTTTTAAGGTTGGCCAGTGTTTGGGGGCACTCTCACCCGGAGCAGTACAGTATGCTTTTGGCATATGCAGACTCTATCTTAGAGGCATCGGTTACGCATGATGGGTGGGCTTGGCTCAATTATGACGAGACGTTCCGCGATAAGATGGGAGAGAACCAGTTGCTATCCTGGGGGACGCAAGATATTAATTTATGGTTGACGCAGATGGCGGTTAGACCGGGTGTTGGAGGGGCGAGCGGGCCAAAAGGGGGAGTGCTCAGTGCAGTGGGCGCTGTGAAGCCCTTTCGAGTGGGCGTGCCCCCGATGGTACAGAGGTCGACGGGAGGAGGGGGCACCAGAGATGTCTGTTGGAGATTCAACAAGTCTTCTTGCCCTTTCCGGACTGTAAATTCCGGCACGCTTGCTCTGTCTGTGGCGGGGGACATTCTGCCCTCAAATGTGTTAAGAGAGGGGCTGCCGGAGCCAATGCCCCCTCCTCTAAGCCTTAGGAGCTTGCGGAGCTTAGCTTCTACTCCTATTAAGCTTCAAACACTGCGACCGTGGTTGCGGCGGTATCCCAGGCAGAAAGACAGGGTAACATTGGAAAAGGGGTTTCAGGACAAGGGGGGGGGTGGTACCTAGTCAAGATGGCGATTCCCAACTAACCGTTCAACAGCACGTTTTCTTCGCTTATGGGCAGGAAGCGTAAGGGGAGAGGTGGGTCGGCACCCTCCTAGCCCTCCTCGACCTCTACTACGGTTTCTGTTGGACCTATCGATTCTTTTGTGATTCGTGCTGCCCGGGACCCGATTGAGGGGGAAGAACGCCGAGCTGCTTCCGCGTCGGAGTTGGGTGACTCGGCGGGAGCTTCAGCTACATCTATCTCTCCCTTGAGCCCGGCGCCGAAAATCTCCTGACAGCTCCTACCTGAGCTCTCACTCCTTCAAAGTTGTCATTCTCAATAACGCCGCGCATGCTCTTGTTCTTATCTTTTTTTCTACTCCTTTTCTTGCTTTGTCTTTTTAGATTGTAAGCTCTTTTGAGCAGGGACTGTCTTTTTGTGTTTTCATTGTACAGCATTGCGTGCGCCTGGTAGCACTTTATAAATGCGTAGTAGTAGTAGTAATAGCAGTAATCAACTATGTCCACTTTCCTATTCTGCAATATACAAAACCTCATCTTTGTAAGCAGGGCAGTAGTTTACTTAAGATACATAAAAGAGAACTTGTTTTTTCCTGTTATAAAATCATTGAGGAGAGTCCCTCATTTATGAGTTACCCTTTGCCAAGTCCATCTACCCGGATTGCTAGAATCCAATTTGTCACCTTTGACTGAATTGTCAACAACTGGTTCTGCCATGAATTTACCTCAGATTGTTTTGGGAGATTTCAATTTGCATCTTAGAAAAATCCTGTTGAGTGCATTATGTAGTATGAGTTTACACATCATGGCATCATTAGAGTATATTCCATGCACATGGGGGGGGGCAGTTCTTTAGATTTATCGTTTTATCCAATGGCTTGTGTAGGAAAAGCGCTATAGTTGTTATGTGTGATCCAGTACCATGGTTGGATAAGAGTAAAGGCGCGGGCAGGGTCCCGGCGCCTGCGGGTAACCGGGTGCCCGGCTCGGTACGGGACCCTACCGCACTGGAGGTGAGTCAGGCGGCTGTGGGGGGGGGGGGGCACGCGTCACACAAGGACGTCGCGTCCTTTGAATTGATTGGCTCCTCCTGTGGGAGCATGCGGGGGAGCCAATCAGAGGCAATACATGTGCTCTGGCTGCTAGATGCACCGAGCCCATGTAGGGAGTCTGCAGAGGCTCCCACCCTCCCTCCCTTTGTTATGGTGGGAGTGGAGAAGGGGTTTGGGTTGTTGCAGCTGGGGGGGGGGCGGGACCCCAGAGGTTTCTGGGGTCCGGAGCCGGAGGCTACTTGGGTGGGGGGCGGGGTGCCCACGACCCGGATAAACTCTGGCAGACTTGTGCTACTGACATGGCTGAGTCGGATAAGGGTGGTAGGAACTTGGCTGGTGGCTTGACTCCGGCCGGGGCAGAGGCGAGGTCACCTTGCTAATTGTACGGCTGGTGACGGATTGCTCCGCTGGGAATTTAGGTTGTTGTTGTTGATTATAGTTCAGAGTGTTCTAATGTTTGATGGATAATAAAGCTGTGACCAGTTGCATCCAAGAACGGTGTCGGTGTTTTTTGTGGAACCCAGGGGTTGGGTAATGCAGGGGTGGGGGTGGGGGGGGGCAAAGGAAGGAGATAAGGGGGGGGGGGGTGAGTGGGGTCGAATGAAGGCAGGTGAGCGGTGGGTCCGGCTACCCGGTTATAGTCTTATTACAGAATTGCTTAAAATTAACACTGTTCACTGGGACTATACGTCACCTGTATTTAACAAAGTTATACATTCAGAACATAAGATTGAGGATTTAAAGAAAGTCTGACCTCCTAAATTGACTAGTCTTGATCACCAGAATATTAATGCAATCATTACTCTATGGAATAAAACTTTCCACGAGTGTCTGGATCTGATAGCTCCTTTAAAAGAGGTAGGAAACGTTTCTTCGTTCATGCAATCTTTACTCTATGGAATAAAACTTTCCACGAGTGTCTGGATCTGATAGCTCCTTTAAAAGAGGTAGGAAACGTTTCTTCGTTCATGCAATCTTTACTCTATGGAATAAAACTTTCCATGAGTGTCTGGATCTGATAGCTCCTTTAAAAGAGGTAGGAAACGTTTCTTCGTTCATGCAATCTTTACTCTATGGAATAAAACTTTCCACGAGTGTCTGGATCTGATAGCTCCTTTAAAAGAGGTAGGAAACGTTTCTTCGTTCATGCAATCTTTACTCTATGGAATAAAACTTTCCATGAGTGTCTGGATCTGATAGCTCCTTTAAAAGAGGTAGGAAACGTTTCTTCGTTCATGCAATCTTTACTCTATGGAATAAAACTTTCCATGAGTGTCTGGATCTGATAGCTCCTTTAAAAGAGGTAGGAAACGTTTCTTCGTTCATGCAATCTTTACTCTATGGAATAAAACTTTCCATGAGTGTCTGGATCTGATAGCTCCTTTAAAAGAGGTAGGAAACGTTTCTTCGTTCATGCAATCTTTGAAGGAGCAAAAGAAATTGTTATGTTGAAAAAAGAGATAATTAAGGGCAATACCAGATTATGTCTCGCAGCGGGAATGAACTCTTTAAATGTGTATTGAGAGTCAGTTCTCAGAGCAAAGAAAGACTACTTAAGTAAAGAAAGCTGCATCACATTAGGACAATCGACAAATTTGTTTCATGTAATTAAAAAGTTGACTCAGTCTCTGACACATCCATCTGATAACATTACAGTAGACCCAAAACATTTTATGGTTTCATTGTGTAGTAAGAGTGACAAGATTAATTCTAGCTTTTCTGATACCATGACAATGTTCTCTGACTCTTCCCCTAGTGTTCTGTGGGAAACGTTTTCTTTGGTATTTGTTGGAAAAGTAAAAGAGGCTATTGCATCCTTAAAATAGCGCCTACAGTTCTTTAGACAGATGGCCTGTTAGGATCTTTAAGTGGTGATATCTGTGAATTAGTCACTATGATAGTTAATAGGCCTTTCACAAATCATTTTTCCTAGTGCCCTCAAAGAAGCTTCTATTTGTCCTATTCTAAAAAACGTATTGGATAGATCTGATTATCATAATTATAGGCCTGTCTCATCTTTGTCTTTTCTGGCTAAGGTAGTCGAAACATTAACATTGAATCAGCTTCCATAATTTGTGGATAAGCAAATAGTGTTAAGCTGTTATCAGTTTGGGTTTAGAGCTAACCATGGAATAGAAACACTTGGGGGCCTATTCAACGGTGGCAGCCAGCCTGAATAAAGTGGCTGGCCATCGTCACTTTAAATTAGACCTGGAGATTCAATGTTGGGGTCATATCCGGCTACAGGCTTTGAATATCCAATGTGCCTGGTTAGTATTTTAGCTAACCAGGCAGTGGCAATTTTCAACCTTTATTTCACTAATTTTAGTTAACGACTGAATATCGTCGCTAACCACTAACCTAAGTCACCAGCCCCACTCTGCCCGGCCAGCATCAGGGCATTTAAATCCAGCAGAAGGGGATATTCAGCAGCACTAAACAGTACGGTGCCACTGAATATCCCGCTGACCGAGATTTAACCAGTTAAGTTGTCTGCTAACTGGTTAATTCACTTTGAATATACCTCCCACTGTTGTTATCGTCCATGGATCAATTTTTACAAAAATTTGTTCAAGGCAAGTTATTTATTCTAGTTCTACTCGTTATATCTGCAGCCTTTGACACAGTGAATCACTCTTTCTTGTTGCACAAGCTTAGATTGAGAATTCTAGCTCAGTGTATGCCTATTTCCAATCTTTTTCGACAAATCAAAGAACAAGGTCAAGTTTTCTGGCAAGCTCTCTTCTTGGTTTAACTTTACTACTAGGGTCCCTCAGGGTCTGCACTGTCTTCAGTTTTGTTCAATATTTACAATATTTACATTTCAATATTTACATTTCTACAAGAACAGGGTGTGCCTCAAGACTCTTCGCTCTCCGCATTAATGTTCAACATCTACATGCAACCTATCTGTGACCTAGTTCGTTCATTTAACATTGCATGCTTAGCCTATGCAGATGACATTCTCCTATATATGCCATTTGCAATCAACCAACCCGACTTTACCCCACTGGTGAGCTGTTTCGAAGCAGTCAAAGAGTGGCTCCTCACACAGAACTTACGAATCAACCATAACAAAAGATTAAAGGCGCGGGCAGGGTCCCGGCGCCTGCTCGTAACCGGGTGCTCTGCCCGGCGCGGGACCCTGCCTGTGCACGGGGGGGGGGGGGGGGTGGGGGGGGGGGGGGTGAGGTGATCGGGTGCCTCGTTGAGCCCGTGCCCGTGGCGCGGGGTTTAAATTGATTGGCTCCGCTCAGGCTCTGAGTGAGCGGAGCCAATCAGGGTGCAGCCTGCCATGTGCTCTGGCGTGCGCGTTGCTAGCCAGGGCACAGGCAGTTTGGCGGGAGGCTCGGCAGCATCGTGTTCGGCGGTGAGGTTGTTTGCCGGTTGGTTTTTGCAGCGGCGGATTCCCCGTTCCTTTCTGTTGGCGGCGGTAGTTGGTGCGGGAGAGAGGCTCTGCGGCGGCGGCGGGGTCCTTGGCAGAGCGGTGTTTCACGGCACGTCGGAGCGGGCGGTTGATTGCCAGCCAGCAAGCAGGCAAGTTGACGGTGGGTTGCGGGGGATAGGGCCGTACCTCGAGGGCAGGGTGCTTGCCGGGATCCCGGCGCAGGCCGCGCTCTTTTAGCCTCCTTTAAAAAAAAAAAATAAAATAAAGAACTCATTGGGGCTTTAGAGGCAGGCCGCGTGTGTCCCATTCCTGCGCAACTGCTTACAGGCAAGGCCAGGAGCTTGTGTGATGGCGGGAAAGCAGCCATCCAGGGGGGGGGCCGGGCTGCCAGAGGGAAGCAGGGAAGGGGACTGAGGGGGCGGGAGTTGGAAAGAACAGGGCGTTCGGGGTCGGGGAGTGTGGGTAAGACTGGGGTTGGTAAACGGGGGGTGCGAGGTGTTTGGAATGTAAGGAGGGGGCGTAGAGGGCCTAGCAGGGGGGGAGGGGCGGTTGAACAGCCCATAAGGCAGGCTGAGGGAGTGGAGCCTCAAAGGCTAGCAGTGACATCAGCGACAGTTGCTCCGGCTGGTGCAATGGGTTGCAGGGAGGGGCAGGCAGAAGGCTTGCAAGGGGGGCCTCAGAGGCCTGAACTAGGGCAATGTCAGGAGGGGGGAGTTGGTCCCTTGGGGCAGATAGGGGGGGGACCCAGGCAGGTTTTTGGGGCTCCTGGGGGTGACGGTTGGGGGTGGATGTCTCCGGTTGGGGGTTTGGTTCCTTCGGTTGTGGGTATGTCCCCTGCTGGGTGGTATGGGCAGTTGGGGCACCCGGCTGGATGGGAGCACTGGTTAGGAGGGGGGCAGGGTTCACCCGGGTCCGATTGGACTGGGGCATGGCCCCCGAGGGGTGCTCTTGGCTTGTCTTCGTCGGGTTTTCCCATTTTGTCTTCACAGGTTCCCTATATGACGGCGCTGGGTACAGGCCCGTCGGCAGTGCCGTCATGCAGTGAAGGGAGTATGGCGTCGAGATCCCTGGCAGAGGCGGGAGCAGCCGGAGTCAGCATACCAGCTTCAGGAGCGGAGGTGCTGCGGACGCCTTTGGGCCCGGGAGGCGAGGGGCTCCTCTCGTCAGAGGCTCGTGGCATCGAGGACTCGGCAGGTGAGATGAGGGTGGCTGATGGGGGCGTTTCTTCGGATCGGGGGTCGCGGCCCGCGCGGTCCGGCAAGGCATGCAGAAAAAAGAAGCGTGGATGTCGGTATCGCCGTAACTCTTCCTCTTCTTCCTCATCGTCATCCGATTCGTCGGATGCTTCGGAGGCGATTGGAGGCGTGCGTGGGATGGCCGCGGCCGGAGGGGGGGAGGGGTGTCTTTCGGGTGGGGGTTCGGCTTCTTTGGTGGCCATGTCGGAGTTGTGGGAGGGAGTACCAAAGAAACTGCGGCGGAAGATTAAAAAGCGGAGATATATTGATATTTTTCGTTTGCTAGAAGGCAGGAAGCGTTCTGGGGACAGTAAGAAGAAACGGAAGGAGGACGAGAAGGCAGGGCGGCTTCGGAAAGTTTCAAGGAACGTTGTTAATTGGATACGGTCGTTCTTGCGGTTGGCAAGTGTGTGGGGGCATCATTTTCCTCATCAGTCCGGTATGTTGTTATCCTATGCTGATTCGATTCTTGAAGCGTCTCAGATGCATGAAGGCTGGTCGTGGCTTAATTACGACGAGAAATTCCGGGATAAGATGGAGGAGAATAAGTTGCTAACGTGGGGCACGCAGGATATTAACCTTTGGTTAACCCAGATGTCGGTTAAGGTTGGGGGGGGTGGTGGAAGCGGCGGTAAGGTAGGGTCGGGGATTGGTGGGGGGCGGCGCGTTCCTTTCGAGGGGGAATCGTCTCAGGGCAGGCTAGGACAGTCTCCGGAGGGGGGGGGAGATGTCTGCTGGCGGTTTAACAGGTCGATGTGTCCCTTCCCCGACTGTAAATTCCGGCATGCGTGCTCGAGCTGTGGCGGCCCCCATGCGGCAGCCAAATGTGTTAAAAAAGGGCCCGTGGCTCCACCGACGGCAGGGCTCAAGTAAGGGGGGTCCGTTCGAGCTGGCACCTTCGCCGATTCAGGTTACGCTCTTGAGTTCTTGGTTGCGTTCTTATCCGCGGAGGCGGGACGGGTTAATGTTGCAATCGGGTTTTAGTTTGGGTTTTGTAATTCCTGTCCATGGTGTGGTTGCGGTTGCCTCGACTCGGAATTCACCCAGTGTGAGGCGTTTGGGGGCAATCGTACGGGGCAAAATAGCGGAGGAATTACAGTTGGGCAGGATAGCGGGGCCTTTTCGGCACCCGCCGTTCCCGGATTTTGTGGTATCGCCGTTAGGCATTGTACCTAAGAAGGAACAGGGGAAGTTTCGGCTTATTCACAACTTGTCTTCCCCGGCTGGAACCTCCGTGAATGATTCAATTCCGCGGGAGCTGTGCTCGGTTCGTTATGAGTCTTTTGACATGGCTGCGGGTTTAGTCAGGGGAGCAGGGCGCGGGGCTTTGATGGCGAAGGTCGATATTGAGTCGGCTTTTCGTCTCCTGCCGGTTCATCCGTCTTCTTTCCGGTTGTTAGGTTTTCAGTTTGAAGGGGAGTTTTATTTTGATAAGTGTATGCCCATGGGGTGTTCAGTTTCCTGTTCTTACTTTGAGAAGTTTAGCTCCTTCTTGCACTGGTTGTTAGTGCAGAGAGTTGGTCGGGGGGAGGTGGTTCACTATCTAGACGATTTTTTATTTGTGGGAGAGGCAGGGTCCTTAGGGTGTAGCGAGCTGTTAGTTGGTTTTGGTAATTTAGCTCGCGAGCTGGGGGTGCCCTTGGCACAGGATAAGACGGTTGGTCCGACGACACGGTTGACCTTTTTAGGCGTGGAATTGGACTCGCAAACTTTGGAGGCGCGTTTGCCTCTAGATAAGGTGGAAAAATTGAGGGTTCTAGTGGCGAATGCTTTAGCGTCATCTAAGTTGAACCTCCGGGAGCTGCAGGCCTTAATAGGCTCTCTGAACTTTGCGTGTAAAGTTATCCCTATGCGGAGGGTGTTCCTTAGGCGCTTGGCGGCGGCGATGGCGGGGGTCTGGAAGCCCCATCATCGTATAAGAGTGTCCAAGGTGATGCGGGATGATTTGAGGGTTTGGGATCTCTTCTTGCGGGACTTTAATGGCACTTCGGTGTTGCGTCAAGCGGAGCTTTCAAGTAATGATTTGCAGCTGTATTCGGATGCTGCGGGTGGTGTCGGGCTGGGTATCTATTTTGGCGGGGCTTGGTGTGCTGAGCGGTGGCCGCCAGAATGGGAGGCGGAAGGGCTTTTGAAGAATATTACCTTTCTCGAATTGTTCCCAATTTTAGTGGCGCTGGCGTTATGGCCGGACAGATTGGCTGACCGTAGGGTGGTGTGGTGGTGTGATAACGAGGCGGTGGTGTCCGTCGTGAATCGTTATTCGCCTCGCTGTAGTGCGGTAGCGGCCTTAATGCGTCAAGTCATTTTAGCCTGTTTGCGTTTGAACGTGGATTTGAAGGCTCGCCATATTCCTGGATGTACTAATGCCATTGCTGATGCTCTTTCTCGTTTGCAGTGGAAGCGATTTAGGCAATTGGCGCCGGAGGCAGACGAGATCGGGTCCGGGGTCCCTTGGAAATTGTGGAGCTGTGGCCTACCGAGATGAAGCACCTCTTGAGACATTCAGTAGAGGAGCGTACGTGGGCTGCTTATCGGCGGGGGTGTCTGCACGTATGGGAGTATCTGCGCGGGAGGGGGTGTGTGGGGAGTGGGGTGTCCGAGTTTATGCTGGGGGGGTATGTGGGGTGGGCGAAGGCGAAGGGGTGGACGAGATCAGCAGTGCGGGGGCACCTGGCGGGGTTTGACTTTTTTGCCAGGGCGGCGTGTTGGCCGTGCGCCCTGCATGAGCGCCTGGCGCGGCGGTTAATGCAAGGGTGGGAGCGGGAGCTCCCTAGGCGGTGTGATCGGCGTCTCCCAATTTCACATGACTTGTTGAGGCGCTTGTGTCTTGGGTTGTCGGGGGTGGCGGCATCGCCCTATGAGGAGGTTTTATTTCGGGCGGTGTTTTGCTTGGCGTTTTTTGGGGCCTTTAGGGTCGGTGAGTTGGCGGCTGATTCGGTTAAGGCCAGTCTGGGTAATTGCTTGCGATTGCGGCATGTGTGGAGGGAGCAGGGGCGCATTAGGTTGCTGTTGGCCAGGTCCAAAACTGACCAGACAGGGAAGGGTTTGTGGGTGGTGCTGGGCAGGATAGGGGGTCCGACTTGCCCTGTCTCTGCTCTTGAAAACTACTTGGGGGTACGCCCGGGCGGTGGCGAAGGGCTTTTCGTGCATGCGAACTCTTCTTGCGTGACCAGGTATCAGGTGACAGCGGTGTTGCGCATGGCTCTGCGCAAAATTGGTGAAGAGCCGGGGTTGTTTTCGGCCCACTCTTTTCGCATTGGGGCTGCCACCAGTGCGGCGGCGGCGGGTCTGTCGGGGGAGCAGATCCAGAGTATTGGCCGATGGCGCTCTCGGGCTTTTCAGGGTTATGTGCGACTGTGAGATGCTGGAGAGTTGGGGGGGGGGTTACTAATGCTGTTCTTTTCTCTTGCAGGAGGGGTGCGTAGTGAGTGGGTCTGCTGGATGATGGGACACTCCTTTGTCTTCTGGGCTGGTCAGCGGGCAGCTGTTCGGCCGATCGGGATGAATCTTGGGCTGGACACAGCTGAGGTGGCGGTTTCATGGCTGGGTGAGCGGGGGTTGAGGTGGTCTCAGCTGCTCCCCTTGCTTCGTCACCATCTTCGGGTGCGAGTGCGGCCTGCGGTCGTCTTGGTTCATCTGGGAGGCAATGATCTGATGGAGTGGTCCTGTAAGCGGCTGATACGGGCGGCGAAGAGGGACTTTCTGACTTTCCTTCGTTTGCTGGACGGAGTCATCTTGATTTGGTCCGACATTATCCCTAGGCCATCGTCGTGGAGCCAGCGGCGGTGGTCTCGGGGACTGACCAAGATAAATCGGCAGATTGGGAGATGGGTCTGCGAGAGAGGGGGTTATCAGGTGCAGCATACTTGGGTTGATGTGTCCTGTTCAGGGTTGTACAGGGCTGATGGTGTGCACCTCTCGCCAGTGGGAATAGACTTGCTCTTGAACGACTGGCAGGAGGTGCTGGAGAGGGTTGTTCGGGGTGGTTTCACTGGTCGCAGCTTGTCCTAACTGGGGGGGCGGCGCGGCACCGTGCCCGGCCCGGGGCCGGGGGCGGGCTCCCGGCGGTTTCCGGGGTCCGGCGCCTTCGGCGACTCGGGCCGGGGGCGGGGTGCCCTCGACCCGGACTACCCCTGGAAGACTTTTGCTAGTAATATGGCGAAGTCGGATAGGGGTGGTCGGAACGTTGCCGGGGGTGTGACCATGGCTGCAGCGGAGGCGAGGTCGCTTTGCTAGTAGCATGGCTGGTGACGCATCGCTCCGTTGCTGGGGGGGGAGAGGATTGTTGAAACAATTGTTCTGGTTATTGTTTTGGATGTTATTGAAATAAAGCTGCGACCAGTTTATCACCACACTTGGCTATTGGTGTAATCTCTGGGAAGGGCAAAGAGGAAGTTGTGGAAGGGTGGTGAAAAGGGTAGGGGTGGGGGGGGGAAAGTAATGTTGTATGCAGGAGGGGTAAGCGCCGGGTCTGTCTACCCGGTTAGATTAAAGGCGCGGGCAGGGTCCCGGCGCCTGCTCGTAACCGGGTGCTCTGCCCGGCGCGGGACCCTGCCTGTGCACGGGGGGGGGGGGGTTGCGGGGGGGGAGGGTGAGGTGATCGGGCGCCTCGTTGAGCCCGTGCCCGTGGCGCGGGGTTTAAATTGATTGGCTCCGCTCAGGCTCTGAGTGAGCGGAGCCAATCAGGGTGCAGCCTGCCATGTGCTCTGGCGTGCGCGTTGCTAGCCAGGGCACAGGCAGTTTGGCGGGAGGCTCGGCAGCCCACCCGCCCACCCAGCCTTTGCGTTACGAGGCTGGCGTTGGGGTGTCGCAGCTGGGGGGGGGTTGAGGCGGGATCCCGGAGGTTTCCGGGGTCCGGAGCCTTAGGCGACTCGGGACGGGGGCGGGGTGCCCTCGACCCGGACTACCCCTGGAAGACTTTTGCTAGTAATATGGCGAAGTCGGATAGGGGTGGTCGGAACGTTGCCGGGGGTGTGACCATGGCTGCAGCGGAGGCGAGGTCGCTTTGCTAGTAGCATGGCTGGTGACGCATCGCTCCGTTGCTGGGGGGGGAGAGGATTGTTGAAACAATTGTTCTGGTTATTGTTTTGGATGTTATTGAAATAAAGCTGCGACCAGTTTATCACCACACTTGGCTATTGGTGTAATCTCTGGGAAGGGCAAAGAGGAAGTTGTGGAAGGGTGGTGAAAAGGGTAGGGGTGGGGGGGGGGAAAGTAATGTTGTATGCAGGAGGGGTAAGCGCCGGGTCTGTCTACCCGGTTACTGACGTGATGTTCATTACGAGGAACCAGGATTTCACACTCCCAGCCACATTAAAGATAAAGGACACAGAACTAACGGTTAAACACACTATTTGATACCTAGGTATCACCCTGGACCAACGACTAGACATGAAAACACACATAAAAAATACAACAAAATCAATATACCACAAAATACGTACACTCCGGCATTTACGACTACTACTTGAACCCTCGGATTTCAGAACCATCTACCAAGCCTTGGTGATGCCACACCTCGATTTCTCAAACGCAATCCTATATGGACTCCCACAAGCAACGCTAAACCCTCTCCAACTGGCAATGAACACAGCCGCCAGAGTATTGGAAGGAATCTCGAGGACAGACCACATTACACCAATCCTGAAAAGACTCCACTGGTTACCGACCCATGCCAGAATCCAACATAAGATCATAATCACAACATTTAAAGCCTTGAACAATCAATCTCCTGCAGCCATCACCGAACTATTACGCACCTCACCCCCCAATAGAATCAGAAGATCCGCAGCAATAAACAGCCTAATTGTCCCAAAAGAAATAGCGAGATGCACAAAGGCAACATCTAAAAGAGCTTTCAGCATTTATGCCCTAAAAGCCTGGAATGCCCTCCCACCAGACCTGAGAGCTACTGCCAACTTAACCCAATTCAGGAAAAAGCTCAAGCACCACCTATTCACAAGTTACTTTCCGATTAGACTCCATAGGGCTTTACACACTCCAAGCATATAACCAGATATTTTAACTATGTAAATAACTGTAAATAGTTACCCCTGTTCTTCCAAGTTTTAACTCCTGTTAAAATGTAAAATACACTGTAGTTACCCTGTATGTATAAGTATGTTCAATGTAAACCGCGCTGATGATAATAGTGCGGTATAAAAGAAATGTTAAATAAATAATAAATTTACATAGTCCACATTTGTAGATTGCTTGCTGGCATGGACCATAATTTTCATATCTATTTTGAGTATATCCAATTTTTTATTCTAGTGGTAAAGTCAGTGACATATATGTTGATTATATGGCATTCTGCATTGAATCTGTAAAACATAGATGCTTCACATTACGTTGGTCTTTATATCAGAAAACGGAAGTGCTTTACTTGAGTTGGACCATACCTGCCCAGATGAAGGTGAACGACTAGGTTATCTCAATATCTAATCAGGCAAAGAACTTAGGAGTGATCTAGATAAGTTTGCAAAGTAAAAGTCAATCAGTGGGAAAACGTATGTGCAGTGACTAATTCTATTAAACCAGTGAATGCAAAATCAGGCATTTACCCACACCAGCAAACTGAGACTTTACACCTGGTGTTAACTGATGTACTATGTGGGACTTTGGATGAGGGAACTGATTCATTATGGTCCTTCTGGACTTTTCTTTGTTTTTGACAATGTGAATTATAATGTGAATGTGAAACAACTATTGGCCCTCAAGCATCAGAGACAGACTAAAAGACCGGCTAGTTTCATTCTTGAATCACTGGATGCAAAGTGTGGAACTGGTTTCGAAAAGGTCAGATAGGTGAAATTTGTTATAAGAATTTCTCAGGATCCTATTTTGTCACCCGTACTATTTAATGTGTACAATTTTTAAGCCTGGGGTTAAGTTGCGTGCTTTATATGGACTCTATACAGATTTATTTTTTAATTAAGGGCTTTTTTTTTTTTTTAAAGTGTAGTCAAGTCAGTGCTGACCCCTGGGTTTTCTTGAAAGATATGACCAGAAGTAGATTGTCAGGCATTTTCTTCTGAGGTAATGGAAGGTAAAGTGACTTGCCCAAGATCACAAGGAATGCCAGTGGAAATCAAACCCTGATTGCTTGGATACTAGGCTGTTGCTCTAACCACTAGGTAGTTCTCAATTCAGTAGGGCTAAATTTGGAGGAGTAGCCTGGTGGTTACAGCAACTGCCTAGTACCCAGAAGATCAAGGATTCAAATTCCCACTGGCACTCCTTGTGACCTTGGACAAGTTACTTTACCCTCCATTGCCTCGGAGGAAAAGGCCTGGCAATCTACTTCCAGTGATACATTGCCAAGAAAACCCAGAAGCAGTTGGGTCACCAGGAGTCAGCACTGACTTGATGGCATTGAAAAAATAAATCACATTAACAAAATACAAACGTTCTTGAAGTTCCTGTCTCCTATCCAGGAGTGGATTAGCTAAACACAAACTCCCAATGCATTTAATTCTTCATTGTATGACATGGAATCGTATATGAATCACTAGGTGCTGCCCTCAAAGTGGGAAGATACAAACATACTTAAGCAATATTAACTCACTTGGATGGCATTTGCCAGTTATACAGAGGCATCGTTTGCCTACTTTACTTGGGGGAAGTAAGGGGTATGGAACTCAGATTCGTGGCAAGGGAGAGGACCTCCTCACTTCTCAAAGACTGGCATGAAGTAGCTTTCCCTCTCCCCATTGACATACACACACATACATACATATAAATTTGAATACAATGGGGGGCAGTGCCTGCCAATATATTTCACGCATATCCATTGGGGAGATCCTGAAAACCTGACTGGTGTGTGGCCCTCTAAGACTTGAGTTGGAGACCCCTGCCCTAGTGGGTTTGTGACATTCTTGATGGCATATAGTGCTGTTAGAGTAATTCATCACATTTCAAACAAGTCTGATTGAAAATAGATAGAGAATATGACTGTTGCATTGCAAAACAGTTTCCCCCATGAACTTTAATGGGGACAAATCAAAATAATAAATAAAGGTTTTGGTTTCCGAAGACTAACCAAAGCAAGTCCAAAACTCTTTGGCCTGTACATGCCTAATATACATATAACTTTATGCAGACACCTCATCCCAATACATTTATACAGATTGCATCATGCTGAAAATTTGCCTCCTGGCGCCTAAATTTTCACAAATTTTCTATTTTCCCATAGGTTTCCATGGGATGCCTAGTGTATTTTCTAGAATGTTTTCATAAAAATGGACATGCTTATTTTACAGTGTATAGGGCACTGCTTCCAAACCTCACCTGGGGACCCCCCCAGCCAGTTGGGTTTACAGGATATCCACAATGAATATGATGAAATAGGTCTGAATGCTCTGCTTCCATTGCATACAAATTTATCTCATGCATACTCCTCACAGATATCTTGAAACCCCATCTGACTGGGGGTCTTCTGGGACACGTTTGGGAACTATTGATGTAAGAGATAAGGAAGCGCAATCCACCTGGAAATGAGGCTAACAGCTCTAAAAGGATGATAGCAACATTTATTATGCATAGATCCGAAATGCTTTATGATTTCATCATGAGCCAAAACATATACTGCTTTGAGAAAAATATATATACAGATGCACACGTGGGTAGCTTCTTTATTTTAGTTTATTTTCTTTCACTTTTTGTTTTTCTTTAGTTGAAAATTAAGTCATCCGTGACTTGCAGGGGATCCTACTCAGTCCATAGCTGACTTGCTCATCCTTAATGGAAATTTGATAATATTGCTGAAGAACAATTCATAAACCTTTCTGTTGAGAACTGGATTTGGAAAAAAAAAGCATCATAGCTTTCTCATCAAAGTAAAATGTTAGCGCCATCTTATATTTCCCCAGAAAATCTAAACAAATAGACAGAGGTCACATGGAAGCAGCTGTGGAGGCAGCTATAACTCAACATGGTAAATCAACTGAAATGCAAGAGATTGTGATGAAAGACTAGACAGAATGAAAGACAAAATAAAGAAAAGCTGCAGATGCTGGCACCCTAAAGATCAGTCATGTACAGTTCTGGTTTCTAGTGACAGCAAACTGGTCAGATTTTTTTCAAGGTGGGAAGGTCATGGCCCTCCAAAAATGGTTTATTCACATTTTAAACAATTTGTTCTTACTTTTCAGATATTTTTTCAGTTCTTTTCACACATTCAGTCTCAGGTGTGCACTGTACTCATGCAAGAATTTTTTATATGCACAAATCAATTGTGCATCTATTAGTTTGTAGGTGTTCATGCATGCACAAGATTTACACACACTTAACATTTTTAAGTGCCCAAATGAGCAGAATGCACATTATCACAAAGAGCATTACAGTATATATATATATTAACAACAGTATTAAACCTAATATATTCACATAGGTTTCTGGAATATTTATTGTAGGTTTTTGAAGGGCTGGAGCTGTACACCCCCGATCTAACACAAATATAATTAAGAGGCTGCTATGAAAAATGGCATGCAAGTAATTCTAATATATTAATCCATTCTGGATCCTTACAAATCCCATGTACTTTGAGTGTAAAACCATTTCATTTTTAGCCTTAGCACTAGGTATATGCCCTCTTGCTGTAATATCCACTTCTTGAGATGTCTATTTGTTTTTGCTTGCCCTCTAGATAACCCCAGTGAATAGGATGTAAGGGGCGTTTTTTTGGCTGCAGTTTGTCTGTGAACTTGTATATTGGAGTTCTATGTCCAAAGCTCTACTTTGGCCTAGTCTTTTGGTTTGTCCAATGTGGTATCAGCCCTTGGTTGTATGCTTATGAAGACTGGAGAACCAACCACAGTTTTACCCACTCTCTGAATGTGGAGAGACTGGAGAGCTAGACTGCAACCCAGGCCTAACAAAGGTGTCAGATTTAAGGACCTGGCTTGCCACAAGCCTAACAGAGTAGCATGCTGTACAAGAGAGAATGTTACCTACTGGAGGAAGTACAGTAGGTGACTGCCTACAATATGCACAGAAAGAATTAGAGGAATACGATCCACATCATATGGCGTGCACTAAACGAAGAAGGACTTCATGGGTGAAGGCCAAGGAGGACCCCACTGCTCAAAGACAGACATAAAAAGGCATGCCTGATCTTTGCCCAAAACCACCTTGAGAAACCTCAATCCTTCTGGGAAAACGTTCTGTGGACAGATGAAACCAAACTTGAGCTCTCTGACAGACCAGTGAATATTTAGAGGTGAAGAAATGAATCTTATAAAGAAAAAAACACCCTTCCTATAACTAAATATGGTGGAGGTTTCATAATCATAGAAATGATTTTGGGCCAGAAATTTCAGCCCTGTTGGATCTAGTTGAAGTCCCAATTGGAGACCATCTCTCTGCTGCCCAGAGAAGAGATCTAAAAGGTTTGATCTACTGGAACCTAAAAGTGTTCTCCACCTGCCTGGGATGAACCTATCTCATTTGTCATGATATCATTACTGACTCTGGAGTGGTTATCTGGCAATGACCCTATCAGATTCTGGAAGTCCGGTGACATGCCGTCGCCAAGGAACTCAAAGAGATGCTTAACTTACAAGAACATAGGAACATAAGAAATGTCTTACTGGGGCAGACTAAGGTCCATCAAACCCACTATCCTAGTTCCAACAGTGGCCAATTCAGAGGCCACTGTTGGAAATAGGATAGTGGGTTTGATGGACCTTGGTCCATCAAACCCACTATCCTATTCTCAAAGAGGCACATGGGCTCCACATGGGATTCTCAAAGAGGCACATGGGCTCCACAATGCTTATCCCAGGACAAGCAGTGGATTTCATAAGTATATAAGAACATAAGATATACCATACTGGGTCAGACCAAGGTCCATCAAGCCCAGTATCCTGTTTCCAACAGTGGCCAATCTAGGTCATACATACCTAGCAGTATCCCCAAGAGACACAGGTTCCACAATGTTTGTATTGAGTCAAGCATTGATATCCTGGGTCCCTTTTTAATAATGGTTTATGGATCTTTCCTCCAGGAACTTGTCCAAACCTTTTTTAAACCCAGCTACACTAACAGCCTTTACTACATCCTCCAGTAACAAATTCCAGAGTTTAATTACACGTTGAGTGAAAAAATATTTTCTCTTATTTGTCTTAAATAGTTTACCCTGTAGCTTCATTACATGGCCCCTAGTCTTTCTATATTCTGATAGCATAAACAATTGATCTATGTTTACCTGTTCCACTCCATTCATTAATTTATAGACCTCTATCATATCTCCCCTCAGCTGTCTTTTTTCCAGGTTGAAGAGCCCTAACCTTTGTAACCTCTCTTCATAGGAGTAGCCTTCCTTCCCCTTTACCATTTTGGTGGCTCTTCTCTGTACCATTTCTAATAATGCTATATCCTTTTTAAGATACGACCAGAATTGCACACAATATTCAAGGTGCGGTCGTACCATGGAACGATACAGAGGCATTATTTCCTGGGTCCTCTTTATGGTTTAAGGACATTTCCTCCAGGAGCTTGTCCAAACCTTTTTGAAACCCAGCTACACTAACATTTTTTACTTATATCCTCTGGTAACAAATTCCAGAGTTTGATCATGCATTGAGTAGAAAAAATATTTTTTCTTATTGGTCTTAAATGGGTTGTATTGTGGCTTCATTGATGCCTTCCAGAAGGTCAATGCAGCTTCTAAAATGAAAATGTATCCCATGCCCAGAGCAGATGAGCTAATCGAGTGACTCAGTGGAAAACTCTTTATATCAACTTTGGACCCGACCAAGCGATACTGACAGGTACCATTGACTCCAACTGCCAGGGAGAAAACAGCTTTTTTACCCCACAAGGTCTTTTCTAGTTTACAGTGCTGCCATTTGGATTACATAGGGCTCCTGTCATGTTTCAGCACCTAGTCAACCATCTACTGAGACTGCATAAGGAGTATGCGGCTGCCTACCTTGATGACAGAGACCGTTCCACCTTATGATATTTCACTGTATATACCTGCTCTGTTAAATGTTATTTATGACATGTCTCTATACCCACTCAAGATCTCTAGTCTGATGTAATTGCTTTTATTTAATTATTTATATGCTATTCCCCAGTTAATCCTTGTTTTATTCCCCTGTTACCTGTAACTTGGACAAGTTCTCTAAATCTGAGTGTATTTTGTTTAATGTAAACCGCACTGATGTCAAATAGCATGGTATATAAGAGCTGTTAAATAAATAAATAAATAAATCTACAGCAGAGGCTGGACCACCCATTTAACCCAAATACAAGCTATATTGACTAGACTGTGGAAGGCCAGGTTGATGACCAACCCCAAGAAATGTTTTCTGGGAGGTTGCGATGTTCAATATCTTGGGAATTTAATAGGGAATGGGCAGATACGACCTCAGCTATGGAAGGTAGATGCCATTGCCCAGGTCACCACCGCAAAATCAAAGAAAGAGGTTTATGCCTTCCTTGAACTGATTGGTTATTACCACTGGTTGATCCCTAATTTTGCAGAGGTGGCAGAGTCATTAACCAATCTCCTCCAGAAGAGAGCTCTCAAATAGATCCAGTGGTCACTGGACCTGGAGCTGGCCTTCTAGCATCTCAAAATGTCCATGTGCTCTGAATCCATCCCAAGTAGCCCTGATTTCTTTCTACCATTTATTGTGCAAACTAATGCTTTGGAAGTGGGCCTAAAAGCTGTTTTGGCCCAGGAAGTCAGGGGTGAAGAATATCATATAGCCTTCATCAGCAGGAAACTACTTCCTTGGAAGAAGCATTATGCAGTGATCGAGAAGGAGGCCCTTACTCTCAAGTGGGTGCTTGAAAACTTCAAATACTACCTGCTCGACCATCTGTTTATGCTAATAATTAAATTCGGACAGTATGAAGAAAGGTGACGATTTTGGATTGGGATAGCCTATTAATGTTGCAGAAAAGGAAGACTCGAATGGAACTCCATAGATTATCTTTGTTGGAATATATACATCGTTGCCATATTCCCAGAGGACTACGTGTCTATAAAGAACCAAGAATGTTTCTATCAGATGTTGGTTTCATAGATAGATGGAACCAAATTCTAAACAAATGTTCCATGGATCTCATGGTACATATAGTGGAAACAACAAAAAAACATATGGATAGTATGACTTTAGAAATTGATACTATGATTACCCAATTTAAACAACAAGAGTCAGAGGAACAACTGACCAAACAGATGAATATTATGTCTACACAAATTTCCACATTGCGGGAAGAAGTTAAGAAGTTGAAGGAGAAAAAATTGCGACAGGATTACCATGAGTATACTAAAGGTTATGTATATCCCTGGATGAACACAAAAGGAAGAGAACGGGCTAAAAAGAAGCAAGTAACTTTTGATACTACTTCGGAGGATCTTGATTCAACAGGATCTGAGGGGTCTCAACGCCAGAGAACTTTTTTGGACGAAGCTGGGCCCGGGGGCAGGAAAAAGAAGAAAGACGATACAACTGCGAAACCACAACGGCGGGAAGGCAATCGACGCAAGACTTGAATTCCTTAATTATTAATGTTTCGGGTATAGAGATCACAGAGGAACAACAACAAGTATTAAACAAAGGATTATCTTTTGTCCCCGTGTCATGTCATAATGCGTTTCAATTTCGGATAGATTTAGAGCAATTCATTAGAAAACTCAATTTAAAAGTTTACTTTGGGGAGCAAGTGAATACAATAGTTACTGCCTCCCAGCAGAATCGAGTTCCTCTACCTTTAAAATCTAATTGGTCCCCTCCGGGTCCTGTTCCTCCTGCCTTGCTGCTGTATCGGGATTTGATTCTAAAGGATATGTCACAGGCAGAAGCGTCACATAGGGGGTATCGCCATTATTTGAATTACAGGGAAAGACAAACATTGAAACAGCTTCGTTCTCGTACTGACATCATAATTCGAAGAGCGGATAAAGGTGGCACTATAGTTATTTGGAGTCGAGAACAATACTGCATTGAAGATCATCGTCAGTTGTCTGATTTTAAAGTATATAAACTTTTAGAGGCGGATCCCACCAACATTCTCCAAGAACGTATAAAACAACTCACTACAAGAGCTTTAGAGGCTACAATTATTACTAACAAAGAAAGGCAGTATTTAAATCCGGTGGACCCTATTACAGCTAAACTCTATTTGGTACCCAAAATTCATAAGAACCTTACATGCCCACCGGGGAGGCCTATTGTATCCACTCGGGGCTCAGTGCTTGAACCTTTATCGGTTTATCTAGATTCTTTTTTGCGGCCACTCTTGGATTCCATTCCCTCGTATGTAAAAGATACTTCTCATTTTTTGCAAATTTTGGAGGACAACATACAGCTGGCAAAAGTTTCCAATTTAATTTTGGTGACTTTAGACGTGGTATCTCTCTATACAATCATCCCCCAATTACAAGCACATTCAGTGGCCTTAGCTGCACTTCAAAATAGAAACGATCTTTCACAGCAACATTTGGGTTTTTTATCAGAGGTGGCCACGTTGGTGTTGCGTCATAATTTTTTTGTCTTTGAAGACAGGTTTTATCAACAGATTTCTGGGGTGGCAATGGGGGCGACATGCGCCCCCTCCATTGCCAATTTATATATGCAAAAATTAGAGATGGAGTGGTTGGATACTTCCCCTTTTCAAGATAAGTTGCGCCTATGGCGCCGGTACATCGATGATATTTTTCTTTTGTGGCAAGGAACGGAAGAGGAACTTCAACAATTCTTCAACTGGCTTAACAACATAGATACCAATATAAAATTCACTATGAATTATCATATAGATCAAATTACTTTTCTTGATGTAGCTGTTAAAAAAACCTCTGAAGGATGGACCACTTCGGTGTTCCGTAAAGCCACGGACAGAAATACTTATCTGCACTATACAAGTGCACATTCCCCACAGCTACGGGACAGCTTGCCAATATCTCAATTCATTCAGTATAGATGCAATTGTACAGATGTCCAAGAATTTAAGGAGCAATCTAAGATTTTGAAAAATAATTTTGCTAAAAGAGGCTATTCCCCCGTAATAATTGATAAAGCGTATAAACGAGCCTTGTTTACCAACAGAGACCTGTTGGTACACCCTCCCGAGCGAACTGGTATGGATAAAGAAGATCAACAGATCAATTTAGTAACTGCTTTTTCTCCTTTCAGTTACCATCTTAAAAAAAGTTTGAGACGTCATCGGAATGTGTTACATACTTTAGGAGGCTTAGAGGATGTACATACTCGATGTGTCTGGAAAAGACAAGAAAATTTTAAAGAACTTTTAAGCCCGGCAGTGTTGCATCCTTTACTCCCCATTAACGATCTCCCAAAAAGAGGTCATTTCAAATGTGGAACATGCAACGTTTGTGAAGTTACCCAAGAAACAGTTGAATTTTCTCATCAAGATACACAGTATACGATCAAACGTTTTACCACCTGCTCTTCAACCTATGTAGTATATTGTATAAGATGCCCTTGCAATTTATTATACGTGGGCAAAACCACTAGACAGTTCCGAGTTCGCATGAACGAACATAAAAGCAAATTAAAATGTAATCGATGTGAAGCACCAATAGTAGAACACTGTCTAGAGTTACACCATTCTTATAAAGACTTGCAATGTTTTTGTATCGATCAGCTCTTAACACCATGTCATGGAAGATCTAGGGAGAGAGCATTACTATATAGGGAGCAACAATGGATCTATAAATTAGACACAGTGGCGCCAGAAGGGTTAAACGCTCGCATAGAATGGGAGGTGTGTACCTGATCATGACGTCCTCAGTGATAGATACCATATGAGCCTCTATTTAACTCAACCCGCATGTGCGGCGTTTGTTAGCAGTTTGGAAAGAAAAGCTTCTGGGCAACAGCATTGAAAGAGACATGGATAAAGCTTCAGGTTCTCTTTTTATTATCTCTTTTCATCACCCCTTTATATCATAACATCGATTGGTATAAATTTATCAGTTTATTGAAAGTATGCACTAATTAGACAATTTTTGTTGTAGTGTTTCTGCAATCCCTTGAAGAAACCGCTTGAGGTGAAACGCATCCCTTTAGCGCGCAACTTAGCGTCGGGAATAAATACACCTGAAGCGGGAACACTTGTATTAGAAGCTAAATACCTCTAAGTTAAGTTTAATTTTTATAAAAACTATATTATAAAAACAAAAAAAGCTATACATAATATGGCTATAAAAAAGGTCATTGATGTATGTAGGGCTCTACTGACCACAGTTTAAATGGTCATAAAAATGCCTGGATATTCTGAGACCTTGTTAGCCATTTTCAGAAATCAGCTTAGAGTCATTGTAAGTCGCTTGATACTTTCACGTTGTAATGCAGAGTTTTGAAGAAAATTATTATGCTAATAATGTACCTCCAACCCCTCAAGTGGATGGCTCAGCAGAAAGAGTCTAAGGGGTATGTTTACTAAAGTGCGGTAAACGTGAATAACGCGCGTTGTATGACGTTAACGATCGTAAGTGCAGTATAACGCGTGTAATCACGTGCCAACAATCGTTAACGTCATACTACGCGCGTTAACCGCACGTAACGATCGTAAAGCCCCGCGGCGCGTTAAAACAGCGCAGAAGGTGGAGAGTGGGCAGAGAGAAGGGGTCAATGGGCGGAGAGTGGGCAGGTAGAGGCGCCCCTCTCACTAACGCGCTGAATTTCTGAGCTCAATTCCAACGCGAATGAAAACCTGCCGTTAAAGGCATATTACAAGGAAGAGAAACCATTTCCGTCAGCAATGTACAGCAAAACCGGGGAAACCTACAAAACGTGAGCAGTGTGATACATGTGCACAGAACAAACGTTCACATAAAACTTTAAAAATGACCACAAGAAATATTGTAGAAAGTATAATCCTGCTGGGCAACAGTGATAGCAATGGGCAACAATGAAAAACACTCCCAGGAAAGCTCCAAAAAAATAAATGATGTTTGGAAGGGTCTACGCTCCGTAGACCCTTTCAAAAAGCATTTCATTTTATTGGAGCTTTCCTGGGAGTGTTCTTCATTGTTGCCCAATGATATCATTGTTGCCCAGCTCGGTTATGGGTGCTTGCCCCTTTTTCGAGGTCTGTTTGAGGTTTATTTATTTGCACTTTTGTCTCCATACAAGGTAACTGAGCCCACAGTAAAATTGTGCAGAGCAGGGTTTCTGACTCGTCAGGCCAGTTTTCCTATCTCCAGGGACTGCACTGTCTCTATGGCCACAGTGTGGTGCAACAGACACAGCCAGTGCCTGTAAGACCAGAGGGTCACAGGTTCAAATCCCAGCTGGGGCTCCTGCCAACCCAGTCCCCATAGTTTTACCCAGGGCCGGCCCGTCCATTGAGCAAGAATGTTTTTTGCACAGGGCCCCGCGTTTCGGGGGGCCCCGCGCAAAGAACATTCTGCTTTTTTTTAATTGAATTTAAAAAAAAAAAAAAAGCTGGCCGCATGGAGTGTCCCGTGGGGCTCCCTCTGCCCGGCGGAACTCTCCCGGCGCGGCTGAGCCCCTCTCTGCCGGCTTGCAGATACGCGAAGGGAGAGAGTCTCCCTCGCGTCTCTGTTAAGCCCGCAGGGGCTGATGGGAAGCAGGGGCTGATGGGAAATTTCCCATCTGCCCCTGCGGGCTTAACAGAGACGCGAGGGAGACTCTCTCCCTTCGCGTATCTGCAAGCCGGCAGAGAGGGGCTCAGCCACGCCGGGAGAGTTCCGCCGGGCAGAGGGAGCCCCGCGGGACACTCCATGCCGCCGCGGCGCCAGCGTCCAGCTTTTTTTTTTTTTTTTAATTGCCATGAGCCGAGGGGGGGCGGGGAGGACTGTCAATGGGCTAGGGAGGGTGGGAGGGGAGGGGAGGGGAGGGAGGGGGGGTTAAGACTGGCAATGGGGCTAGGGAGGGAGGGGGGTTAAGACTGGCAATGGGCTAGGGAGGGGGGGTGTTAAGACTGGCAAGGGGCGAGGTTGGGAGGGAGGTTAAGACTGGCAATGGGCTAGGGAGGGGGGGTGTTAAGACTGGCAATGGGCTAGGGAGGGGGGGTTAAGACTGGCAATGGGCTGGGGGGGGTTAAGACTGGCAATGGGCTAGGGAGGGAGGGGGGGTTAAGACTGGCAATGGGCTTTGGGGGGGTTAAGACTGGCAGTGGGCTATGGGGGGTTAAGACTGGCAATGGGCTGTGGGCTGATGAGGGCTGGCAATGGGCTATGGGGGCGGGGTTAAGACTGGTAATGGGCAATGGGGGATTAGGACTGGTAATGCGCTATGGGGGGGTTAAGACTGGTAGTGGGCTGATGGGGGGGTAGGACTGATAATGGGTTATGGGGGGGCTAGGACAGGAAATGGGCTGATGGGGAGGGGTTAGGACTTGAGGTGGGCTGATGTGGTTAGGACTGGTAATGGGCTGTGGGCTGATGGGGGGGGTTAGGACTGGCAATGGGCTATGGGGGGTTGACTGGAAATGGGCTGATGGGGGTTAGGACTGGAAGTTGATTGACGGGGGGCTAGGACTGGTAATGGGTGGGGGGGTTGCTAGGACTGGAAATGGGCTGAGTGGAAGTGGAGGCTTGAACTGCAAATAGCTGATGGGGAGGGGGCTTGGAATGGAAATGGGCTGTGAGGGAAGGGAGCTAGGACTGAAAATGGGCTGATGGAACAGCTAGGATAGGACTGGAAATGGGCTGTTGGGGGAGCTAAGATTGGAAATGGGCTGTGGTGGGGGCTTGAATTGAAATGGACTCATGGAGGGGCTAGAACTGGAAGTAGGCTCATGGGGGGGCTTGGACTGGAATTGGGCTGAGTGGAGGGGAGCTATGATTTGACATGGGCTGATGGTGGGGCTAGGAAATGACTAGAAATGGGCTGATGGGGGGGCTAGGATTGGAAATGAGCTGATGAAGGGACTTGGACTGGAAATGGATGGGGGAGCTAGGACTGGAAATGGGCTGATGGGCTAGGACTGGAAATGGCTGATGCAGGGACTAGAAGGGAATGGATGCTGGGTGAGACTGGAACTAGAAGGGAGCTGATGTTGGGGGAGGATTAGAATGGGATGGGGCTGGGAGATTAAAATGGAGAGGGGAAAAATATTTTGTGTAGGAGGGATGAAAAATCTACAATTGGCCAGGTATTGGGAGAGTAATTGGGGATTGAGGATGGAGGGGTAAAATTTGTGTGGATGAAATAGGAATGAGGAAAGAGCAAAAGGAGAAAGATTAGTATGTTAAAGCAGATGTAGAGAGAGAGAGAGAATGGAAAAAAAACTAGAAGAGAGAAGAAAGGACAAATGGACAGCAGACGATGGAGAGTTAGCAGAAAACATGAAGAAACCAGAAGAAAGTGGCTGGACCAATTGCAACTGAAAAAAAAATGCACAAAAGGTAGAAAGATATCTCTTTATTTTGAATTTATTAACTGGAATATGTCAGCTCTGGGAAATGTGCATCATTAACATCTGCGCTTTGTTTGGTAAAAGAGGAAATTAATTTATAGTTTTATTTCTACAGTGTTGTACATTCCAAGTTTGGCTTTTGGGGTTCCCAGTTTAATTATTGCCTTCCTGTTTCTAAATTGTGATTCCTTGTTTGGTGATGGTCTATGTTCTGCATGTGTAACTGAGCTGAGGTATTCTGTTTATGTAATTCCTATTTGACGTTGCCACTTGTTCTCTTTCCCCAGTATTCTCTGAAATGTATTGGTTTAATATTTGCAGTGTTGCCTTTTGATAGGTAGGGTATGGTGCTTTGTGAGTCCTGGTAATGCTGTCAGGATACGGCGGGTTTGCTATGGGTTCTAAATGGGCAGCGTTTGTAGTAGTTCCTAATGTGCCTGGCGGTTGGCACTGGATTATAGTAATGTAGAAATCTTTTAGTCTTTCTTTATCCATACACTCATTAAGAGACATGTTTACTAAAAGTTAGTGAATGGTAACATTATGCAAATATTTATGCAAATAAGACCACTTATGCAAATGAGGCCCCGCACCAAGTCTCCGCACATGGCCCCGCACCCCCCTTGGGCCGCCCCTGGTTTTACCCACCACTAAACAGTGATAGTAAAGGCACTCCTTTATTGCAGAGAACATACGCATGGCCTATATTTTACCACACCAAACACAGACACCAGAAACAGGCACATTACCTAAAGCAGAGTCCCGCAAATGCAGTCCTGGAGGGCCCCACACCATTCCGGTTTCATGCTGCCTCTAATAAAGATGCCTGTGCTGCATAGCTATGCACCACCCTCATGGTATGCAGATGTAGCTCATGCATATTTATGAGGGACAGCATGAAAACCCGAACAGTGTTTGGAACACCAGGACTGGAGTTGGGGAACTCTGCCGTAAAGCAGCAGCCAACAGTGCCACACACACACCCACAGGCCCCATTGGCCAATGCCTCCTGGAGAGGCAAGACATTGGGCCCTGTCTGTATCTCCCAATACTAGCAGTTGCATACCTTAGCAATGCCACCCTACACCTGGGTATATGGTACACAGCTATCAAACGTTTCCTATGATAACTGGCAGATATCAATTCCTACGTTAAGCACATTTTGCTCATTGAGCTCCACCATAATAATCATTCTGATGTCTGCGGTGTGTGCTGCAGGTCTGGTCTCTGACAGTGTTCACCACCCTGGGGAGTGACCCCCCAACAGTCTTGTGTACCATATCCATGCCTGTACTATGCCCAGGACTGGTGTGGTGTGTATGGCTGCTGACCACCTCTATAGTAGCACAATGCTGGCATAGGTGGGGGGTGGCTGTCTGTCTATCCAGTGTGTGGTGGCTGCAAACACCTTCCACAGCCCACACTGCCAGCAATGTTGCCAGTATTGGGCTGCCAATGTGCATAATGAGGAGCAAGGTACCATGTGTATAGGCCGGACAGGGTGGCCTGGCCAGGGTGCATCTGCACAGGGCATAGGGCAGTGACAGGCACATTGTAGTGCCCGGCCACCACCTACACAGACAGGATGACCTCAGTATATCCTGCTGAGAGATCACTCTCACCCTAACTGTGCAGTGACCACAGCATGGCTAGGCACTCCCATAGTGCTATCTAGTATTTCTCTCATGTGATAGATACGGGTTTCCTTTTGGGGCCCAGTCACTGATGTATCTGCTTGCTGTGTATGCTGACATCCTAGTTCTGGGTGTAGGCATCTCCACTGGGCACGAGCAGACTGTTTGCAGCTGGTATGTGTTGTGATGGAGTGGCTTGCAGTGGCTGATGGCTTGTACCAGGGGAATATCAGATGGTGGTGGGGTGCAGCATACCATATCCAGGCCTAATGTCTGTCTGCTATTGTGTTATGGATGTGTACAAAGCTGCATTGACTGCCCTGTGGGGTGTCTGTTCCTCAGCAGGACTGGGGTTGATGTTCCCCTCTACTGCCACCTTTGCAGGGAGGTAGACTGTGGATCTTTTGATATGGACCCTGTTTGCCACCCTCAGCGCTGGGGATGGTGATGCATGGGGGCTACACCTGACTGAAACAGACAGAGATGTCCAAGGTGTTCCTGCAGAAACTACCTATCTCACACATTAACACTGCTTTGGACCTGTGCCATGGCCTCTTTCAGCCATGGACGGTGCTGTGGACCTAGTGCTGGGCGCCTCACTGTACCCTCAGGGTGAGCACAGTACCCGCACAATGTGACAGTGTGTAGCTACTCTGTGCCAGTACAACACATGGTCAGTACCCCCTACCAGGCCGAGGTACTGTGGGGGTGCACCTGATCACTTCCCCCCTACCAGGCTGAGGTGCTGTGGGGGTACATTCCCCATGGTGTGTATCTGTGGATGGCTGATTTGCATGTGCAGTGCATCATGGGTGTGACTGGCACAATCCAACCCTGGGTAAATCCAGCACCTGCTCACAGGCTCAGATACACCATAGGCCATCACACGTACATCTGTTAGCATAATGCATAGGTGCAGGACACCCTAAAGAGTCTGTAATATTAGGTGCCCACGCTGGTAAAAACACACGTACCCACGCACGATTGTACGCACGCACCAATGCACGTAGCTATGCACGCGGCTAGGCACACTGCGAGGGTGTGTTTCTGGCACCACTACTCAACGTAAAGAAAAACATGCCTCCTCATTCCCTATGTAAAGTACAGTGTGATGCCTGGGCCAGCCTTCTGCGTTAGGCACACTGGGGACTCGAACCCATGCTGCCTGTAACAGCGGTCAGTACACTAACCATTGTGCTACAGCTCTGTTTCAGTGCTTTGTGTCTGTACGCCTTCATACGATTAACGCGCAGTAACGCGCCACGGCGCCCTGTAACGCTCGTTAGTTTTTGGAACGCACGTTAGTGGTTAGGGTGTCCCGCCCATGTCCTTTTTTGGCTTTCCTTTCACTAACGCGGCTCCTAACGCGATTTGCACTAACGCAGTTTAGTAAACATACCCCTAACAGTCATATTATGTAGTGGTTCTTCAACTCTACGAGTTCAAGGTACACCATAGGGCTGGTCAGACTCTCTCCAGAGAGATTATCAACAAGCCCCTTTAAGAGACCTACTGACCAGGGTTCGGGGCTGGAAGGGCGTGGCTCATAGGAAGAGGTTAATATTCCAGCAGACTGCAGGAGAAAGAGAGGCCCATCGAGCCAGGAGTTCTTCCAAGGCAAGCTTTACAAAGACAGGAACTTTAACTGGAGAAGTAAGGAACTTTAACTGGGCTAGAGGAAGGGCCGGGAGGCCAGCTTTGTGAAGGGTTAAAAAAACATAAGTCTGAATAAAAGCATGTTTTGTTTTCCCTAAACTGCTGTCTGTTTGGTGTTTTAATGGAGAACCTCTTCTCACCGCATGCCACATTTCCGCACATGGACTTTAATATTTAAGAATGATGGGGGCGTATTCAAAGCGGTTTAACAGGTTAGCAGATTTATTGACCAGTTAAACTGCGGTGAGATTTTCAGTGACATTAAACAATTTAGTGCCGCTGAATATCTCCTGCTACTCAGTTTCTGTTCCCAACACTAACCGCATAGCGTTGCAGCATTCCAGGGAAGCGGGGGCAGCATTGGGGGTTAGCTGGACAGCGGCTGCTTTAGCTATCTGGCCAATGGCTGAATATTGCCGCTGAGTGGACAGCTAATTCTCTCTCTGGGTAAACCAGATAATCAATAGTGATGGCCAGAATATCCGGTTTAAAATTAAAGCAGCAACACCAGACACTTTAAGTGTGCTGTCTACCGTCACTGAAAATACCCCCCCCCCCCAAGAAAATTTGTGAGATGTTCAACTACTTTCATTCCTTTGGAAAAGGTGTATTTCTGGGGTATGAATACTTGTCAATCATTTAAACATCTGTATCATATCTCTCTATTCTTCTCTTTCGGGTCTTCAAGTCTCATCTTAAATGTTTCTGGTGCAGCTTCCACAGTAGATAGGTTTTGCACTGCCAAGATTTTCATCACACTTATATCATACAAACGGATTTTTTGGGGGGTTTCATCATCATTACATTCCTACTGTGCATGCAAATTGCTAGTGCGCATATGTACAGTACCTCTGAACCTATGGGTATACTATAGATATACATCCATGCTTCAATTTTAGGAATGCAAATAAATAGCCAAATGAGACTGAAATACACAATCTATTTACTTTGCTTTTCTCTGTCCCACCTCTAGCCTCTTTGTTTCTTCACTGAGATATGATATCTAAACATAATATACCAAGAGGGGAATCACCAAAAACCTGCACAGGGTTATATTACCATCTTCTTTCTGGGGGCAATTTCTCCAAATGGGTTAGTTTTCTGCATACCAGGACAGTCACGAACCTCACTCCGAAGCCAGGGTATGTGGCGTATGATCACAGTCTCTCAAAATTACTGCTATTGCGCGCCGTAGTATTTGCATCGTGCCAAAGAGAGCTTCCTTCTGGAGTTCATAAGACCTAACATGTATGGTGGCAGTGTAGTGCTTTATCACACTATACTGCCACCTTGAGGTCAGCAGGCACTGTCACCCTGAGATCTCTCTTAACCAGGGTCCATTGGCCTCCCCCCTTGCCCATCACATGAAATCCACCTGCTAAGTATTTGACCATTTTTCTCATTTTATGATCTAAAAAATACCTTAGAAGCCTAGTGGCTGTATTTAGGGCTGTTGCCAAGGTTCCTGATTCAGGATTGTTTCTGCATTGAATAGATTAAAGGAGGTCATGAGGAGATATAAAATATGGCTGACGTCCCTTTATAGTTGCCAGTGAAGACTCATGGCACCAGATTTCAGCTATGTTTCCAACTGACAGAAGCCCAGAGAAGCGGGAGAAAACTGACTGATTATAAAAAAAAACAAAAAACAAATGAGAAACCGTAGGTAAATGAAGACTGCAAAGCCATTACAGTGGGCCAGTTTTTTATGCTTACTTCAAGACCACAGACCACTTTCATCACTACCTTTACTTTTCTGCTGTGGAGGTTCAAAATGAAATCAATGTCTTTGTGCAGACTTGGGCACAGAAAGCTGATTCTCATTCTGACAGAGCTCAATGATAGGTGCCTCCTTATTCTCACAAGTAATTATAGCTAGGGTTTTTCATGACACCTCTTTAGAGCGCTCCAACATGCCCTTGTCAATGTTAAAAGCTCATAAACTTCCTATTTACCTCCTAAGGCACTGTGATTCTGCATAATAGTGCTTTAAACAAAAACACTGTATAATTATACTGTCGATCAAACAGCTGAGGAAAGCATTTCACAAACTATGCACCTCATAAGCTGTAAAGTCATTGCTGTGCTGAAGCATTTGGGTGCTAGTGAAAATACTTCACATGGTTGTACTTTAAAGACATACTATTAATTAGTTCAAAAAGTAGCTACAAATTATTTTAGGAATTAATAACTTGATTGTTAACTATTAGTAAAAATGACAGAGACCATTGTAATTACATTTTCCCTCTAGTTTTACATTTATCCTGCAATTTTTTAAAGCATTTGAGTCATCACCATGCTGCTGAACAAAAGCACAAATTTGTTTAAGACATTAGTAGAGTATTGATGCCCCAGCTCTCATCCCTCTAAGAGAACTGGGAGCAGGGCGGGAACATGGTTGAGTCCTCATTCATTTGCTTGGTGGGAGGGGAACAGGCCGGCGGCAAGGGAAGGTGGAGGGGTCAGGCTGGGAGAGGAGAAGATAGGCAGCACAAACTCACAAGGGGGAAGCAATTTGGCAGGCTTTGAGCAGCAGTAATTGGGCAGGAAGAGCGGGATCAGCACGGTTGGCTCAGGCAATGGTAGTATTGGCGTTGGGAAGATACCCCATGTTAAGAGGCAGTGGGGTATTTTTTCTTCTTTGCAGTGGTGTTCCAGCGGCTGTGAGGGGGGGGGAGTGCTGATGAGGGTGCAGGGGGCTTCCACATATGGATGTAGAGCCCTGCAGTACCTTGGTGCCACTTCCCAGAGGTCAGTTTGACAGAGGTGGCAGAGTAAGCGTCGGGGAAGGCTCTCCTCCTGTCTGTGGCAGAGGCTGCTTGTCCTGGGGCAGTTCTTTCCTTTGTGGCTGTGTTCCCGTGGCCGCAGGGGGGGGAGTGACAATTGGGGGTGCAGGGGGCTGCAACATGTGGATGTTGGACCCTGAATCCTCTTGGAGTCATACCCCGCAGTTTTGCTTGAGGTAGATGTGAGGCATCCAGGGGGTTCCTAAGTCTGCTGCACCTCTTTGTTGCCTTTGACTCTTCATGTTGGGTTACTGAGGGAGATTAGCTGTGTGGGGGTGCTGTGGCATGTGTGTGGGGGTGGTCTTGTGCTAGTGCAGGGGAGTGGTGGGTGTATGGAGTGCTATCCTAGGGGGATGTGGAGTGCATGGGGAGGAGGGTCAGTCCTGTGCATAGGTGGGAGGGTCAATAAGTGGAGTTGCAGGAAGGTGCTTGGGTGCTTGGGGAGTTGCAAGCTTGGTCCCATGTAAGACAAAAGGGTGCAGCCAGTGCAGGATCCTTCCCAGAGGCAGGCCAAGCAGCCAGTGCAATTGATTGCAAAGGATGGTGCTGAGGATCCAGCTGGCCCTGCCACACAAAAAGTCGGAAAGGAGGGCATGGGGGAAAAAAGGGGAGGCAGAGGGTTGGGCAGCGCTCTGGGTGAGCCAAAGGGCATAGAACAGGAAGAGGTGCCAATGGGAGCCAGTGGGGGCTGGGTCCAGATGTGGGGGTCGGGTCGGACCTGGCCACCAGTGAGGAGGACCAGCATGAGAATGGTGAATAGTGCTCTGGCCAGGAGAACCAGCAGTGGACAGATCCTGCACCGGGTTGGTATTTGTCGCTGGCGTGGTCTCTGGGGAAGCAGGTACAGGCATAGAGAGGATATCGCAGGTTGGAAAATTTGACCAGTTGTTAACTAGGATGCTGAGAGATAAAAAACCTTTTGAAGAACTTGTAGAGGGCTGAGTGTCGCATGCATCGAGAGAAGTCCTTGTGTTGATCGAGTGACGAGTCGGCGTTACATGTCTGAGATACCTTGGACTCTTGGGATTCTTCTAATTCCTCATCTTTGGTGGGCACTGAGTCTGATGAAGATAGGGTCGGGCAGCACAGTGCTGACATGCCAAAGCATAGTTCCGTAGGGCCGGCTGTGGGTGGAGCCAGTAGTTATTCGCGATTGGCTGGGAGTGGGCATTCATTGAGCAGGATTGCACCACTGGATTGCCATGTTTCTCAGAAACTCCAGGCTAATGTGTTGAAGGGGGCATTATGTGGAAATATTTTCTCCTTTAGCTCAAGATCAGGATATTGGGGATAAGAAGAAGGGGGAGGGCCAGAAGGAGGAGGGTAAGAAAGGGTGGTCAGGGTCCTGAAAACCATTAGTAACAGGTTGTTAGCAATCCATATTTTTTTCTGCTATTTTGGAAGGGGTCAAACTGGCTCTTTATCCGGGGTTTCTGTGGTATCTGGATGCAATCCTGTGAGCTCATTGAACTAATGGGGGTTAGGCATGGGTCAATTATGATTAACAGTTTAGGAAGAGCTTGGCGAAGGAGCTTGGAGCTTGGAGGTTTGGGGACATGGACATTTGGTTGGCGGAAATGACTCCTTGTAGTTCTACTTTTGGGATGCCTGGCGGTGGGGGGTTACCAGGATCCTCTGCCAGGGCCTTCTCAGGGGGTTGGTTGCAGGTGGGGGTAGCTGGTGCGGTGGGGAGAGGGGTGGGGGGGCTGGGTTCCCAAGTGGTGGAGGGAATGTTTCCCTGGTGGGTGGGTTTCGGGGCATTCAAACCAACAAAGCGTGCTTTCAGTTCAATATGGGATTGTGCAATCGCCCGGTGTGTCACTTCAAACATTGATGCTCAATGTATTGGGGAGCACCTGGGCTTTTGATGTTTCACCTGGTGTGGGGGCCCTCTTCAAGGGGGAAAGACTCAGTAGGATAGTGGGCCTCCAACAATGGCCCCTGGTCAAGGCTCCATCACCCATCACCCATTAACCTGGTAACCATGGAGTACTGGTTGCAAGGTTATCCTGATTTGGCAGCTGCCCAATTGTTACGCAAGGGATTTTGGGATGGGTTTGTGATTCCTTTTTCGGGACCACCTTTGTTTCACCAGTCACGTAATGCTCCTTCGGTGCAGCAGCTCCAGGGGATTGTCTCCAGCAAGTTGCAGAGGGAGCTGAGCTGGGCAGAATTATGGGTCCATTTGAACATCCTCCCCTGCCCAATCTGATGGTGTCACCACTAGGGGTTGTGCCAAAGAAAGAGCCGGGCAAGTATTGGCTAATTCATTATGTCATATTGAGCGGGGAGAAGTGTGAATAATTGTATTGACTTGACTCTTTGTTTGGTAAAATATGCTTCATTCAATTCCGCCATCTGCCTTCTTTGGAGGGCAGGGCAGCAGGTTCTGATGGCAAAGGTGGATATGGAGTCCACATTTCGATTGCTCCCGATTCACTCCAGTTCCTTTTATCTGCTCAGCTTTCATTTCCAGTGGGGCTAATATGCCAACAAGTGTATGTTGTGATAAGGAAGACTCTAGTGAGCCCATGGAAGTAGAAGAAAAGAATGATTCTACCTTTAGGAAAGGTCACAGCCCTGAAAAGCACACGTTCCAGCATTTCTCTGGAGAAAACAAACACAGGGATTCAAAAGCTAAGCTGACACACCCAAGCCCTGATGACATAGCAACAGGCTTGGAAACTGATTACAAACACCTGTCTAGAGAGTCAGGGAGGCTGATCAGAGAACAGGAATATAAACCAAGGCTGGAGAGTGAGTCAGGAGAGCAAGGAGAGCAACACGGGAGGCAGCAACACGGGAGGCAGCCTAGACGGGAGCACAGCTGGAGGAAACACAGCAGCTGGAGGAAGGAAGCCACGTGGAGGAAAGGAACTGAAGCAAGCAGTGCAGAAAGGGAGAGGACAGGAAGGTGGTCTGGAGTGCTCAGAGAGAAAGAGCAGGAAAACCTTCAAACCCCAGCACTGAAAGAAAAGCTTCAGAGAGCTCAGAGGTGGGTGCCTAAGACTCAGTGCAGAAGTCTGCAGAGCCCAGCCTGGAACGGAGAACCATGGCAGAGCTCCAGGGAGGAACCTAAGCTAAGAGACAAGGGACTGTTTCCCCAGAGCTGGCAGGAGATAGCTGCACAGCTGCAGAGAGAAGTTTCCTCAGGCTCAGGTACTGCTTAACCCTATTCACTAGAACTGTGTTTAAAAGACCCACAGGGAGTTCTAGGGAGAAAACACCCTGAGACATTGGCCAGTAGTTATTGGCAAGGCACTGCAGTACAAGAACCTGAAGCAATGCAGGTGGACCCTAAGGAGAGTGATTCCTTACAGTCAGAACAACCTATGGATTGTACTTTATGCTTTGCAGACAGTATTGAAAGCCTTTGTTAAACTGTATAGTATAAGCTGAGTGTAACCTAAAGAAAGAAGATAATTTTCTTTGGTAAAGGAAGCTGCCAATGTTTGTTCTTTTGCTGTATGCGTGAGAAACAGCTGCATTTGGATTGAATGAATGTAAAAGCTCAGCCAGCACACTTGTATAAAGAACCTTTTTGAACAAATATTGGAGAAGAATCCTGATGCAACTTACTTTGAACCTTTGCTTTTGGGAGAAATAAACTTTGTTATAGTTTTGCCTATAACCCTGGATTCATGACTATTTTCTATCAGAAGGAAAACTACTTTTCCCAGCATGCATCATGAGAGGAAAGTTAGTTAATTTAACCTTCAATAGAGATAAATAATGGCAACCCCAGCCTCCAAGCCTAAGGCAGAGGACGGGGTATGACAATGTCCATGGGGTGTTCAGTGGCTAGTGCCTGTTTTGAGGCATTTCCTTCCTTCCTCCATTGGGCATTTCAGCTTGCAGCCCATTCGGACTCAGTGGTGCACTATATAGAAGATTTCCTTGTGGTAGCCCCAGCAGGGTCACCAGAGTGTGCCCGGTTGTTGGGGGTCTTCTAGCACTTGGAATCAGCTTTTGGTGTGCCATTGGCTGAGGAGAAGACGGAGGGTCCATCTACTTTACTCACTTTCCTCGATATAGAGTTCGACTCCGGGAGGATGGAATTTTGGTTGCCAGTGGAGATGGTCTCCAAATTGATGGTTCTAATTTAGCAGGCCCTATCCCATTCTAAGTTGACATTGGGGCAGGTGCAGGAACTCTTGGGGAATTTCAATTTTGCCTGCAGAGTGATATCGATGAGGCAGGTATTCATTCAGTGGCTCGCATTCCTGACTAGAGGAATGCGGAAGAAGCATCACTTCCTGCGATGGGGGCGTATTTGGGCATTTGACTGGAGTTCTTGCAAGATTTCAATGGGGTATATGTGTGGCAATTGCCAGTGGTGTTGAACCATGATCTGGAGCTCTATAGGGATGCATCTGGGGGGATTGATTTTGGGATATATTTTGGAGGTGCATGGTATGCAGAGGCTTGGCCCAATACTTGGAGGGACTGGAGTTGGTGCCAGAACATTACCCTTTTGGAACCATTCCCAGTTTGGGTGGCATTGCTGCTGTGGGGTGAGTGCCTGCACAATCGGAGCTTGCTCTTGCATTGTGACAATATGGCGGTGTTGATGGAACTCAACAGGCAGTCTGCTAGCTCCCCTTTAGTGGTGGGATTACTGCACAATATGGTACTTCGGTGCTTGCAGCTGAATGCATTTTTGGGGCCAAAACATGTGCCTAGTGTGGATAATTCAGTTGCTGATGCTTTATCTCATTTGCAGTGGGCCCGGTTTCATACTTTGGCTCCAGCTGTGGAAGCTGCCCCTTCCCAGATCCTGAAGCATTGTTGGAACATCCTTCCTCATCACTTGCAAGATTGTTGAAGGCTGCTTTAGCTGTGAATACTTAGAAAGCCTATGCAGTTGGTTGGTGGCGTTTCTCGAGCTTGGTGCCAGCTGGTGTATGACAGATTAGATAGGAAGATGTTAGCCAACTCAGAAGAACACTGAGTTGGCGGTGTAGCATTGCTTGTTGCCGCATGCTCTCTCAGGGGTATTGGCGAGTGTTACTTTTGTGTCCAAAATGGGTGGATTTCTGGAGCCTACATTGTCGTTTGTGGTCCGGAAGCTTGTGAACAGTTTTTTCTAGAGCTCTGGCAGCCTCAGTGGTGTGGCCTATGCAGCAGCCCATCAGGCATGATATGCTGCTGACTCTCTCGGCGTCTTGCCATGGGTGTGTGTTACCTCATTAGAAGTGGGGTTATTTGGCATTGTGTTTTCCTTTGCTTTCTTTACAGTGCTTCAAGTGGGGGAATTGGTGACAATGTCCAAGTCCTCCTTGGGTGATAGGGCTCTTGGAGGAGGAGGTGCACTTGTGTATTCGTTATAGCAAAATGGATCAGCTGGGACGTGGGACTTGGGTCCAGTTGCAGAGTGGTTCTGGCTTGGTCTCCTATCCGATTCATTGTGCCCAGACCTTTTTACTTTCTCGACCAGTGGGGGCCCTATTTTGGATGTGTCGTGAGCAAAGGGATCTGCTAACCTGCGGTTATCTTGAAGCAGGGTTTAGCCATAGCAGGTTTTCTGCCACAGGAGTTCGGGATATATTTATTCTGCAATGGGGCAGCCACGTTGGCTGCCATGCATGGCCTTTGTGCACCAGCAATTCAGCACTTGTGTCACTGGCAGTGTGATCTATATAAGAGATATGTGTGCTAAACAGGCGTCTTAACATTTTTTCAAGCTTCCTTTGCTTTCAGTTTCTTCCCAAAATTGGTGGCGGAGAGAGTTCCTGGTGTGGATGTGTGGGTATTCTTTTGTTTTTGAGCCCGGAAGAGAGCAGTGGAATCCAAATGGGGTTTGAATCTTGACCTAGCAGAAAGTTGAGTGCTGCTGAAGTGGATGGGCCTAAGAGGGATGCGCTGGTCCCAGCAAATGAAGGGGGGGGGGGGTTCTTAATCCTTTGCTACTTCCCTACTGCGACAGTCATTTGGTCACTGATTATTCCTTGGCGGACTGTGGCAAGACACCATCCGACCACAAGCAATGGAGCGTTTGTTGAGGCGAGTGAATGCAGAGGTAGCCAAGTTCATCTATTTATTGCAGGGGCTGGTGATGGGTCATGACTTAATCCCAGTTGATTGCCTGGGGCTTTTTCACCCAGATGGAGTGTATTTGGGGTGCAGTAAGGCATTTCAGGCCGCATCATTGGTGGGGTTGTGGAGACATGCATTCCATTCTTGGCGGTATCTAGAAGGGGCTGACCTCACCTAATGGTTAATTTCTTCTCTCTCCCCCAGAAGGGTGGGGAGGAAGACGGAGAATGGGAGCAACAGGGAGCTTCCCACAGCATGGGCATTACTGTCATGTGCAGTCCCAGTTACATTAAGACTCCCAGGTGGAAGCAAGCCTCAGCCTGGAGTCACCACAGGCTGTAGGGTGGGGGAGGGGGTTTGTGGAAGAGGAGAGTATGGAAACATGGATTAGTGTCAGGCTAGGGCCACACCATCTAGCCCGACTGTTGGTTTTTATTACTTGAAGTGATATATTATTGTTAAATATTTGGATCTTGAATTAAAGCTGCAGCCAATGTTTTCCCAAGCACCTCTTCAGGGCTTTTTATTCTGTGGTTTGTTTGTGGGGAAAATGGATGACAGAGAATGTGAATGCCTATGTTATGGTGCCCTAGCACACATCCCTCTAAGTGAATCAGGAGTGGGGTGGGTAACATGGCTGAGCCTGGATCCATTCACTCAGGGGGAGGGGGGAAGGGGCTGGCGACAAGTGAAGATGAAGGGGTCTGGCTGGAAAGAGGAGGAGACAGATGGTGCAGACTCAACAGGGGGAAACAATTTGGTGGGCTTCGGGTGGCGGTGGCTAGGTCAGGATTAACCTAAAAGGTTAGCTGGATGTCATCCGCAGAGTACCCATTTACTCCATAAGTTTGGACTAGCATTGCCAAAGGGCTCAGAAACAGATTAAACAAAACAGTGGTCAATAATGATCCTTGAGGAGCACCATGGGGTAGTGAATGGACTATACGAGATGTTGTGGAACCTAAGGAAACTATGAAAGTTCTCTCAGGTAAGTAAAAGGTGAATCATTTCAGGACAGTACCATGGAAACCAAGTTCATGAAGGCAGTATAGTATATTAATTGGTGATCCACCAGATCAGAGGTTGAAGTAAAGTCCAAAGCAACTATAATTGCAACTCTTCTCTCATCCAAAGCTCCCATCATGCCACTAAGCAGAACCATTAACATTGTAAAGCCTGCACCAAAACCAGATTGACTAGGGTGCAGACCTCCAGTTTGCTCCACAAATTGGTTGAGCTGATTGAAAACTACTTTTCCCACTAACCTTTGAAATGAAAAATAGATTGGAAACCAGTCAAAAATTGGAAGGACAATTTTAAGTCCAAGTCCAATTTTAAGACAATTTTAAGTCCATCTTTATGATCAGATAGACTCTAATGTGTCTCTGTCAGCATGGGAGCTGTTGCTTCACCTCATTTGTGGCATCACAGTGAGAGCCTGGGATATCCTTTGTGTGTGCCAGTTACTGTGGCTGAAGGCATTCGATTTGATACTACTGTAACAATACAAAACACCAGAAGGTACGACCATATCACTCCCATGCTGTATAAACAATCCTGGTTATCCATCTCTTAAAAAATTCAGTTCAAAATCTTTTTACTGACCCAGTGCACCCTTCATGTTGGTCTTCTACTCTACTAGGCCTCCCTCTTGTTACGGCATATATCCCTACATCCCCTCAGATCTTCTCAACATCATCAGATTCCATCCTCAATCACTACAAGACTAGGGGTTACCAGCAGACTGCTCTTACCTTTCTTGAGCCACTGCTTTAGAGCAGATTATCCTCAGAACTCAGAGGCAAGCCTAGTGTCTATCTAACCAGGCATTTTCTTCGGTTTAGAGATCAAAACAAATATTTTTTTCTCTTTTTTGTTTCTAGGCTTAGGATATTTTGCCATGACCATCTTCCATGGTCCTGGCTCACTTCCTGACCCTCTCCTCCCTCACCTTGGGTTCTAATATTTATCCATGTGTTCTACTGGTACATTTTAAAGTGATAGGTAGACATTGTTGTACTAGCTTTGGTGCTGTCCTAAGCTATCTACATAGCTATGTACATAGCTATGTAGCAGTGCTGAAAATGTCCATCATATACCCCCACTCTGTATCTGGACCGCTCGGGCAGTCCAGATACAGTGCATAGTGCTTCTGACTATCTCTCTCATCAGAACTTATCAGCAGATGTTGCTAATTGGATAAAGTGCTTTTGAACCCTGACCCCTTAAATCTGCTGAGCCCAACAGAGACTGCTTCAATCAGCCATTGTATGCTTGTGCACTGTATGACTTAGGGGCATGTTTACTAAAAACCGCTAATTTGCGCGCCGCAAAATAGCACACTAAAAGCGGTACTTAAGAGCACTTAAATGGCCCGTAAACGTGCGGGTCACCACCGCACGCGTGCGCGTCACACGAACGCGCCCCGCACAAGTACGGGCCCGCAAATGTCCGATAGAGGCGTGGAAAGGCTAACGGAGGGCGGAGGAAGGCTCCGGAGGGGCGGAGAGACGGGGCTTATGGGCAGGGAAGGGGAGGGAGAGGCGCCCCGCATATTATCGGGGCTGAATTCGCAAGTAAAAAATAGCGCGAGTGAAACACTCGCGGTAGAGGCCATGTAAAGTGAAGGGAAACCATTTTCGTCAGCAATGTACACCTAAACCGGGGAAACCTTCAAAACGTGAGCAGTGTGATACATGTGCACAGCACAAAAGTGCAATTACAAATATCAAATGACCACCACAGAAATAGTACAAAGAGGAGGTCAGCTGGGGAACAGTGATAGTAAAGTGCAAAACCAAAAAACACACCCAGGAAAGCACCAAAAATATAAATGAATTATGGAAGGGTCTACAGAGCGGAGACCTTTCCCAACACACATTTCCTTGTTACGTACGTTCCCTGTGAGTGGTGTTTATGGTTGCCCATCAATAGCAAGGTTGCCCAGTTTGTTTATATATCAACCCCCTTCTGCGGTGGTCAGTTCCGGGGTTTAGTTGCACGTTTGTCACCAGACAGGGTGAATGAGCCCACAGTAAAAATGTGCAGAGCAGGGTTTGCGACTCCATCCTGCCAGGTTAACTATCTCCAGGGACTGCACTGTCTCTGTGGACACACTGTGGTGCAGCGGACAGAGCCAGTACCTCTAGGACCATAAGGCATAGGATCAAATCCCAGCTGGGGCTCATGCCAGCCCAGTTCCTATGTTTTACCCACCACTAAACAAAGATAGCACAGACACCCCTGTATTGCAGGGAACATAAGCATGGTGCAAACACCCATATTTTGCCCTACCCCGCACACACCCCATAACAATGGGCATTACCCACAGCCCAGTCCCCCACATCCGGTCCCGGAGTGCCACAATGCAATCAGGGCATATGCATTCCCTGAGAGTAGGAATGCCATCATGTTGGCGGACGAGTACAGGTGGTGGAGGGGGCAGTGGCTGCTAGCCACAGAAGACAGTGGCCTAGCCATGTGCAGGCTGGCACCGTCCACTGCAACAGACAGGCCCTGTCGGATGTACAGTCATGGACTGCCCAGGGAATCAAGCACATCTGTGGCAACACAGTGGCGCACTGCACACAGACAGTGTGTGCAAGAACAGAAGGTCACAGGGTTCAAAGCCCTGCCAATCCTGTCCACATATCTTTACCCACAACTAATCCGTGATAGTAAGGACAAACCATTATTGCTGGGGACATACGCATTGCTCATACGCCAATTTTACACCCCACTGATCACAGACACCATGATGAGGGGCATTACCTAGAGCAGAGTCTCACAAATGCAGTCCCAGAGGACCACACACCATTCAGGTTCAATGCTGCCGCCCATACAAATGCCAGTGCTGTATATCTCTGCACCACCCCCATGGCATGTAGATGTAGCTAATGCATATTCATGAGGGACAGCAGGAAAACGCGAACAGTGTGTTGAAAACCCTGGGCTGGATTTGGGAACCTCAGCCGTAAAGCAGCAGCCAACAGGGGCAGACACACCCACACCCACACCCACACCCACAGGCCCCAATGGCCAATGCCCCCTGGAGAGGCAGGACATCGGGCCTTGTGTGCATCTCACAATACTAGCATGTGAATACCTTAGCAATGTCACTCTACACCTGGGTATACGGTACACAGCTTCCAAACACTTGCTCTGAGTACTGGCAGATAGATATCCCTACGTCACGCACATTCTGCTCCTTGAGCTCCATCATGACAATCTGTCTGTTGACTGCAGTGGGTGCATCAGGTCTGGTCTCTGACAGCGTTTACCACCCTGGGGAGTGACTCAAAACAGTATTGCTACCATATCCATGCCTGTACTGTGCCCAGGACTGGTGTGGTGGCTAATGCTGACAAACGCCTCTACAGTAGCACAATGCTGGCATACGTGTGGGAGTGTGTGTCTGTCTATACAGTGTGTGTTGGCTGCAAACACCTTCCACAGCCCACACTGCCAGCACTGTTGCCAGTATTGGCCTGCCAATGTGCATAATGAGCAGCAAGGTACCATGGGTATAGCTCTGACAGGGCGGGTTGGCCAGGATGCATCTGCACAGGGCAGAGGGCACTGACTGGGATAGTGTAGTGGTTGCCCACCACCTACACATACATGGTGGCCTCTGTATGTGCTGCTGGGGTTGCACTCCACCCTGACTGTGCAGTGAAGACAACATGGCTAGGCACCCCCATAGTGAATGATAGTATGTCTCCCATGTGATATATATGGGTTTTGTGTCGGGGCCCAGTCAATGACTTAACTGCTGGTGTGCACTGCCATCCCAGTTCTGGGTGCATGCATTTCCAACAGGACTAACTAGCAGACATATGTCAGCTGGTGTGTGTCCTGATGGAGCGCCGTGCAGTGGCTGATGGCTTGCTGTAGGCGAAGATCAGATAGTGGTGGGGTGCAACTTAGCATATCAAGGCCTAATGTCTGTCAGATATTGTGTTATGGATGTGTATGGAGTTGCTGTGACAGCGCTGTAGGGCGTCTCTCCCACAGCAGGACTGGGGTTGATGGTCCACCCTACTGCTACCATTGCAGGGAGGTAGCATGATGATAAGAGACCCTGCTTTCCAACCTGAGGGGGAGAAATGGTGGTAAAGAGCCCACCTAGGTCTCACATAAGGGGTGCCCCTGACTCTGCCCGACAGAGATATCCAAGGTGTCTCTGCAGAAACAACCTATCTCACAGAGTAATAGTGCTGTGAAGCTCTGGAATGGCCTCATTCTGCCATGGAGGTTGTGGTGGACCTGGTCCTGGGTGCCTCCACGCACACTCAGGGTGAGCACAGTACCCGCACAATGTGACGGTGTGTAGCTACTCTGTGCCAGTACAACACCCACTCAGTACACCCTACCAGGCCGAGGTGCTGTGTGGGTGCACATAGACACTCCCTCCTACCAAGCTGTGGAGATGCCGGGGTGCATTCCCGATCCTGTGTCTATCTGTGGACAGTTGATTTGCATGTGCAGTGCATCATGGGTATGGGTGGACTAACCCTATCCTGGCTACCACAACAGACTGTCTGTGTGGTGACATGCAGGCTCTCTGCAGCCAGCCAGGGGCTTGCTGGCAGCTATAGAGCTGTAGGCCAATGGGTACCTCATTGCCTGTGAAGTCAGAGGTCATGGGTTCAAACCCACAGTGGTGTAATTTTGTAGGGCGGTGCATAGGTATTTAACATGTAATGTGCAGATGTTGCTGGCAGCAAATCAACCCACAGCGTACTATACCCACATGGTGCCCTTGAGTGTGGTTGATAGGGCACACAATAGGCCATCTTTTAGTTTAGGTCCATATGAGGTGCACTAGTCTCTATCCGGAGACACAACATATATGGTGCCCTATAGGGGACATGCAAGGGTGCCTTGGCGGACAGTGCACTCTAACATGTGCCTCATGAGCTGCCTCATGTCAACATGATGTGCGAGTGCGTTTGGTAGCTGTGCTAAATAAAGGAAAACTAAAAGCCACCCTACAGCACTACTCACCAAAAACATACTGCCTCAGCCAGCCGTGTGCACTGAGCACTGTGAGGGATCGAACCCCTGATCCGTGCACCATTGGTCAGTGTACCCACCATTGTGCTGTGTCCCTGTTACTGTGCTGACACATCAGTACGCCGCCTCATGGCCATCTGCGCGCGGCCCTAAGCTGCTCACAATGAACAGTTTGCCGCACACTGCCGCCCCAAAAAACAGTGCGCCGCTTCATGCCGCCAAGAATGAATAGTGCGCCGCCTGCTGCTGCTCAAAATTAACACTGCTCCGCCCTATGCCGTGCAAAAGTAAGATGCCCCCTAAAACACTTCTACCTATTAAAGGTGATGCCTCAGTCAGGCGTTTACGTTGTGCACAAAGGGGGTTTGAACACATGGCCCCTGCACCATTGGTCGGTGTCCCCACCATTGTACCACAGCTCTGTTGATATTGTGGTAGGCGACGGCCTATGATCCATGCTAATTGAACTAAGCAGACAGGCCTAAGCAGCTTGACCTGTAACTGAAGCCTGTAGTTAGGCCCAGAGGAATGAAAACCCCCCTGAATGATGACACCATAGAATTGAAACTTAACTCAGTTTAACTGAACATAGCTAAGCAGAAACGAAACTTAGAAAATATAGAAAAACAAGTTTAATTGGTACTGATAAGGTGTGCTATGCTTCTATGGAATTAATTAACTCTGCAAAAAGCAAGGTTACAGTGCCCTGCTTCCCATATGTTTTAACAAGCTAAGCGACCTTGGAGGAGAGATGTAACAAGTTAGAGACACTGACCATTGTAATTGGGACTAGAAGGGGGCAACCAGGTGCTGAGCCCAGACCAGGGTCCCGATTGGGTAGCCATATCAGTACCGGGGACCAATAGATGGGTGAGAGGGGTTACTGGGACCAATGAAAGGTTTGCCTATGTCTAGAATGGAGAAGAACGCTATAAAAGTTGTTGTGTTGCTAGAAACCATTGCGCAGCCATTTTGAAATTGCTTATTGCTTGAGCCATGTGCACATTAAACTGGCTTGGATCCTTGAAACGACTCCTGGTTTTATTTATTGCATGCTTATCTGCTGCTACATTTCGTGTGTGTCCAACAGCGCGCCACGTGGCCTTCCGGGCCGCAAATGTGGACCCCGGCCATTAGCGCCTGGCGCACCAGTCAGGTCGCGTTCGACCCCATGCTTTATTTCCACGGCCTGAACCCCACACTCCGTATATGGCACAGGCACACCAACGAGGCCCCGCACAATCTCAGGGTGCACTAAACATACTCCATTGGTGCCATGTGTGACTGCTGAGATCAATGCACATACATATCTCCAACACCCTAACCCTTGGGTGTGCAAGTTGCGTGCATTTCCAATGTATAACATAACATCCACGCAGCCATGAGGAACGCAATAGCAACACAATGTCTGGAGCGCAGCCATGTGGAGTGCATGTGCGCGAGCCTCAATGCGCAAATGCGGAGGTTGCGTCGTCAGCGTCGTCACGTCCAGAAGGGCAGAAAACAAAATGGCTGCCAGAATGCGCAAACCTGCATTCAGCCACTGCGAACTTTGCCACCTGGCCGCATTGGTTGGGCCAAAGATGGAGAAGCTGTTCCCAGGGGCCGCCAGGGGAAAAGACACAGAAAAGGTCCAGAGGGCCTGGGAGAGAATCAAAAGGCGTTTCAATCGTGTGGCAGACAACCAAAGGGAGGTGAGTGCATTGCCACAGGTCATAATTACCATAGACACAGACAGGGTTGTTTGCAGCTGTCAATGGTGCTGTGTGTAGGTATTCCAGATCAGTAAAGTGTAGCTGGGGGACCCACATGCCAAGGTCTATATGTAATGAAAACAACTAAACCTTCTAAATTGAGCTTATACTAAATAGTGAAACCACCAAACATTCAAAAGAAAGGTCTATATGTAGCACATATGAGTGTTTTGCCATCTACCCAGGTGTTTAGGGATGTAGTCACAAAGGGCATGATGCCATCCTGGAGTCCTTGCTGCTGCTGTGCTACAAAACACTGTAACACACCTAGCCCATAGATCTGCCTGGGATGGGTCCAGAGACATCATGTGCAACTGGCCGTGTCCTGCATCCTCAGGGCTGCACACATTGGCCACCCTCAGGGGTTGTGAAACGTGCATCACATGGTCTGGCAGCCACCCTGGAGCTATGGGGTGTGTGCCAATGTTGGTCAGGGCAAAACCCCTATCACCAGGACCCTTGAGAGCCCATCAGAGTGGGTCCACCATCACCCTGCAGATATGGGGATGTCTACTAATGTTGTTTAACCCATCATCCCTGTCCCCAGGGGTACAGAGAAGCCTTCAAAGTGGGCCCTCTGTCATCCTGGAGTTATGGGGATGTCTACTAATGTTGTTTAACCCATCATCCCTGTCCCCAGGGGTACAGAGAACCCTTCAAAGTGGGCCCTCTGTCATCCTGGAGATATGGGGATGTCTACTAATGTTGTTTAACCCATCATCCCTGTCCCCAGGAGTACAGAGAAGCCTTCAAAGTGGGCCCTCTGTCATCCTGGAGATATGGGGATGTCTACTAATGTTGTTTAACCCATCATCCCTGTCCCCAGGGGTACAGAGAAGCCTTCAAAGTACACTCTCACCCACCCTGGAGATATGGGGATGTCTACTAATGTTGTTTAACCCATCATCCCTGTCCCCAGGAGTACAGAGAACCCTTCAAAGTACACTCTCACCCACCCTGGAGATATGGGGATGTCTACTAATGTTGTTTAACCCATCATCCCTGTCCCCAGGAGTACAGAGAACCCTTCAAAGTACACTCTCACCCACCCTGGAGATATGGGGATGTCTACTAATGTTGTTTAACCCATCATCCCTGTCCCCAGGGGTACAGAGAAGCCTTCAAAGTACACTCTCACCCACCCTGGAGATATGGGGATGTCTACTAATGTTGTTTAACCCATCATCCCTGTCCCCAGGAGTACAGAGAACCCTTCAAAGTACACTCTCACCCACCCTGGAGATATGGGGATGTCTACTAATGTTGTTTAACCCATCATCCCTATCCCCAGGAGTACAGAGAAGCCTTCAAAGTGGGCCCTCTGTCATCCTGGAGATATGGGGATGTCTACTAATGTTGTTTAACCCATCATCCCTGTCCCCAGGGGTACAGAGAACCCTTCAAAGTACACTCTCACCCACCCTGGAGATATGGGGATGTCTACTAATGTTGTTTAACCCATCATCCCTGTCCCCAGGGGTACAGAGAACCCTTCAAAGTACACTCTCACCCACCCTGGAGATATGGGGATGTCTACTAATGTTGTTTAACCCATCATCCCTGTCCCCAGGGGTACAGAGAAGCCTTCAAAGTACACTCTCACCCACCCTGGAGATATGGGGATGTCTACTAATGTTGTTTAACCCATCATCCCTGTCCCCAGGAGTACAGAGAACCCTTCAAAGTACACTCTCACCCACCCTGGAGATATGGGGATGTCTACTAATGTTGTTTAACCCATCATCCCTATCCCCAGGAGTACAGAGAAGCCTTCAAAGTGGGCCCTCTGTCATCCTGGAGATATGGGGATGTCTACTAATGTTGTTTAACCCATCATCCCTGTCCCCAGGAGTACAGAGAAGCCTTCAAAGTGGGCCCTCTGTCATCCTGGAGATATGGGGATGTCTACTAATGTTGTTTAACCCATCATCCCTGTCCCCAGGAGTACAGAGAACCCTTCAAAGTACACTCCCACCCACCCTGGAGTTATGGGGATGTCTACTAATGTTGTTTAACCCCATCATCCCTGTCCCCAGGAGTACAGAGAAGCCTTCAAAGTGGGCCCTCTGTCATCCTGGAGATATGGGGATGTCTACTAATGTTGTTTAACCCATCATCCCTATCCCCAGGGGTACAGAGAAGCCTTCAAAGTGGGCCCTCTGTCATCCTGGAGATATGGGGATGTCTACTAATGTTGTTTAACCCATCATCCCTATCCCCAGGAGTACAGAGAAGCCTTCAAAGTGGGCCCTCTGTCATCCTGGAGATATGGGGATGTCTACTAATGTTGTTTAACCCATCATCCCTGTCCCCAGGGGTACAGAGAACCCTTCAAAGTACACTCTCACCCACCCTGGAGATATGGGGATGTCTACTAATGTTGTTTAACCCATCATCCCTGTCCCCAGGGGTACAGAGAACCCTTCAAAGTACACTCTCACCCACCCTGGAGATATGGGGATGTCTACTAATGTTGTTTAACCCATCATCCCTGTCCCCAGGGGTACAGAGAAGCCTTCAAAGTACACTCTCACCCACCCTGGAGATATGGGGATGTCTACTAATGTTGTTTAACCCATCATCCCTGTCCCCAGGGGTACAGAGAAGCCTTCAAAGTGGGCCCTCTGTCATCCTGGAGATATGGGGATGTCTACTAATGTTGTTTAACCCATCATCCCTGTCCCCAGGGGTACAGAGAAGCCTTCAAAGTACACTCTCACCCACCCTGGAGATATGGGGATGTCTACTAATGTTGTTTAACCCATCATCCCTGTCCCCAGGGGTACAGAGAAGCCTTCAAAGTACACTCTCACCCACCCTGGAGATATGGGGATGTCTACTAATGTTGTTTAACCCATCATCCCTGCCCCAGGAGTACAGAGAACCCTTCAAAGTACACTTTCACCCACCCTGGAGATATGGGGATGTCTACTAATGTTGTTTAACCCATCATCCCTGTCCCCAGGGGTACAGGGAACCCTTCAAAGTACACTCTCACCCACCCTGGAGATATGGGGATGTCTACTAATGTTGTTTAACCCATCATCCCTGTCCCCAGGGGTACAGAGAACCCTTCAAAGTACACTCTCACCCACCCTGGAGATATGGGGATGTCTACTAATGTTGTTTAACCCATCATCCCTATCCCCAGGAGTACAGAGAAGCCTTCAAAGTGGGCCCTCTGTCATACTGGAGATATGGGGATGTCTACTAATGTTGTTTAACCCATCATCCCTATCCCCAGGAGTACAGAGAAGCCTTCAAAGTGGGCCCTCTGTCATCCTGGAGATATGGGGATGTCTACTAATGTTGTTTAACCCATCATCCCTATCCCCAGGGGTACAGAGAACCCTTCAAAGTGGGCCCTCTATCACCCTGTGGATATGGGGCTGTTTGCCAATGTGGTTTAAACCAACCCCCCTATCACCAGGTGTACACGGAGCCCAGCTGGGTCGGGCAGCAAGCACCATGGGGATATGGTGCAGTATGCCTATGCTGTTGGAACCTGTCCCTCCATCACCAGGGGACCTGATAGCTGTCTAATCATTCCTGGGCAACACCCTGTTCTCAGTTTGTATCTTGCTGATGTGGTGCTGTAGGACACACCAGACCTAGGGGGGTGGGAAAGCAGACTGTGACGGAGGGTATGTCAGTCGGATATGTTTCTAGGCTATGGTGGGTAGGTTGCACATCTCACACAGTCCTTGGGGTGCACGACAGTCGGCCTGTGAGAACGACAGCTGACGAGCACTCACATAGTGATGATCTCACACCTCCCACAGCCATTTCCATTCATGTGGAGACACACACAGGGGTGCAATATTTGATCAGGCGCAGTCCAACAGGTATCCCATCCATACCGGACTCTGAATCGCACTGCACTGTGTTGACCAGGGAGCCATGGATGGTCAAATAACACCTCCACAGGGCCCACACACAATGGATCATCTCCCATGCTCGCACAACTAGGGTGCCCCCACCAGTGGGGACCATGTTCCACACCTCCATGTCCAACACATACCTACATACCTGTATCAGCTGATAACCCTGAAAATAAGGGATTTGTCAACACATACACAACATTGCCCCCAGGGGATGTGACACCCTCGCACACACTCCCTGTCCCTCTCACACTCTCCCACCCCCTATACCCCACCCCTTTGTCTCCCTCTCTCCCCCACCATTGCAAACATGACGTGCCTAGGGTGATGATATGGGGTGGGGGGTGGGGAAGCCTGTAGGTGCTGGGCAATGCTGCTGGCTGGTGTCCCATATGATGATGCCTGCAGACCCCCGACAGGCTCCGTGGGTCCCGCCCTCACACACATAGGCAGGCCTATGCACACATTTCCCAGGGATCACCTGTCACAAGTGTGTGACTGTGCAGGAAATACAGAACACGCAGCAGGGCACAGGGAGCAGGGTGACAGTGGCCAACCATGAATATGGGTATGTTAACTATCCACCTGTGCAGAAGGGTAGGTAATGACCCCAAACAATGTTTGTTTATCAACAGGTGGAGGATCTGAGGAAGAAGGCGCGTGAACTACGGCAGTTCCATGGAGACTTCCTGGCGCGCTATAGCAGGGGGTCACAGACACCCAATGATGGTGAGACTGGACAGGCATGACTCTCAGTTTATAATGTCACATTGGCCCACCAACGTGTGTGTTTAATGCATCTGTAGATGTGTAACGTAACACTCATGTACGTTTTGATATGTCTGTTAACTTTCACAGGGGGAGAGGAAAGCAGCGGCGAGGGCCACACATCGGCCTACTCACTCCGGCGGCCCACCACCCACCGTGCAAGGGAGGTGGAGGTGGTGGTGGTGGAAAGCGAGACGGAGGTGGAAGAGGGATCCCAGATCGAGCTGGCGGTGGAGGAGACGGAGGAGGAGCAGCAGATGGGGGAGGGGGGGAGGAGGAGAGGGAGGAGGAGCAATTGACGGTGGTGGGGGGTGACAAGATGGGAGAGGAGGAGAGGCCCCCACAGGCACACCCAGAGGGTGATGCTGCTGGCAGGAGGGCGGCTGCGGGGGAGGAGGGCAATGTGCAACCTGTGTGTGGGGGGGTGCTGGGTTGGGCAGAGAGGGTGGCTGAGAGTGTTTTGGGGAGAGGACAGGGTTGGGGGGGGGGGTGCGGGGGAACACAGCACAGCACAGGGCTACGTGGGCCCCCGTCAGACACTGCAGGTGGAAGCTGGGGATAGGCGTCGTCGCACAAACATGTCATCCACGGCCCACGGCATATTGCATGCACATGCCAGCACACAGACCACGGGCACCATTTGCCTATGTGCTGGCAGGTGCATGCATGATGTGCTGGGGGCAATTGATGATGTGCGGCGCGACGTACGCCTAGTCTTTCATGCACTGCAGTGTCTGACGGGGGCTGTCCGGCAGGTGTCCGCCGATGTTGCGCAGCTGCAATGTCGGCGGGCATCTGCCGAAGGGCGTCACAGGCACCTCTGAGAACACCTGTGATGTGCACATGTGCCCTGTGCTGTGCTGTGTTCCACGCACAAAATGGGGATGTTTGTGTGGTGGCATGTTGCCAATGTTTAAATGTTCTATAATAAACATTTGTTTTTGTTATGTGGAAACATGGTCATGTGTCTCCCTCAACCACCCACCATGGATGAATGCCTGGGATATGTCTGTGCATCTGGACAGGCTGTGGAGGCTGACATGGCTGGCAGACATGGACTGCTTACACATGCCGTCATGGGGCGTAAACGTGTGCAGTGGCTAAGGGCCAGGGAAGCCGCATGGGATGTTGAAGTGTGAGGGGGATCCCAGAAACAGCCATGCTGTTGGGTGGATTGGACTGCTAACAAATGTGTCAGCGGAGGGAGGAAGCCAACATAAGCATGCTACGCATGTCTGCCTGTGCCACATGCATACCTTGGGGGGGGGGCCAGACATGTTCCCACTGTTGTCTTTGATATAGGCTATGACCACAAATATGGAACCAGGTATGCTGGCAGAGGGGGGGTGATGCCGCTGACGACAGACCATGAGGTATGGGAACAGTACACCTGAGACAACATGGGTCAGTGTGTGTGAGGAGGACCCCTACAGCCAAGGGGCTGTGACTATGGACTGTGTAGGTGACACATAGCATGTCGTGCCGTCTGTTCTGCAACACCTGGTGGAGCAGCTAATGCGACAGCAAGGGTCTGCTGATCAGCGACACGACATGCATGTGGACACCACATAGGGGACCAAAGGGACACAAATTGCAATGACACGTATCATGTATGTTGTTCAAAACATTTATTTACACACCTAGGAACCACGGCGTGGCCTGCCCTTTCTGGCACGTCGCAAAACCCTACCCCCTTGTGCGGCACCTCCCCCTCATCTTGTGCTTGTGGAGGTGGTGGTGGCGTGGTGGTTGTGCATAACTCTGCAGTATGGCACGTATCCCCTCCAGGGCCACACACATTCTTTCAAGTGGCATGTCCCTGATATCCTGCCGCAAGTGGCAAATCTCCAGCGTGTTGGCATCGATAGACTGGTGCACAGCTGCCAAGTCACGACAGATGCCTGTAGGGGGGAAGCAAGGGTGGTGTGTGATATACCTCCCAAGAACCACACTACAAGATGACTCATATAACACATGATTGTCATTGTGAATGTACAAACTATAGTATGCACGCGGATATGGTTATGAACACGCAATGTCAGAAAGGTGTATGTCAATGCCACACACAGCACATGGTTGATCTATGTGATGTGGGTGGCACACACAGGGATACACAGGTTGCCCACACACCCCCCACGTGCTGCAGATATTGAATAGGCCTGTGGACACATAGCACACACATGTCCATTGTGCAGTGTGGTGGAGCGTGTTCGATGGACAGCAAACACACCTGTGGATACGTCGTGATGCAGAGAGATAGAATGTGCACAGCCACCCCATGTGGGACCACATTTGGGGGGATACACACAGCATGGACAGGGTACAGGTGTAGCGCCATTGACTATGAGGGATGGGGTTGGCGCAGCAGGATCACATCCCATACATGGGCAGGTCCACCAATGCCACATGTGTCTGATGGCAGAGGGGTCCACATACACCCAGTGGTTAAGGACCTGGGGTCAGATAACAGTGCATGTACACCTTGGTACACATGTGGAGGCTGCACAACGAGCATGGAGAGGACCAGATGGTGCAGCACAGGGTGACACAACGCAAAATGGCGACTACAGGGTCATGCTGAGCATGCAACAGCATGTGGTGAGCCCTCGGGAGGAGTGAGTCACAGAGATAGGGGGGGGCCCTCCCTTAATGTGTTTGGCAGCAGGGGTGCCACCTGTGAGCTGTCTAGTCCATCAGGACCCAGCATGGGGCACCAGATAACCTGTGTGATCCGGGGGGTTCGTCACAAACCATGCATTGTGCACCTCAGTGTCACATATACATGAACGGGACATGTTGCGAGCCCTGTCTGTATGTCCACCAGCCTAACGTAATTGTGGACATACATGCTGCCTCCAGGGACCTGTAAGCCTCCCAAACCATGGGTACAGGATCCTAGACCGTGTCCTGTCTGTACATCATGCTATATGTGTGTCTGATGTCATTCCAACTGAAAATGTCATGTGGTAGGAGTGGTCTACACCTGGTGATGCAGACCGTAGGGGATGGGGTCTGTGTGACGGTGCATGACATACATGTATGTTTATTTACTTTTTGTTTTTAATTATTTTAAAATGTTTATATACCGCGCTATTTGTTATCAGTGCGGTTTACATACAACAAGGGTGCACAGTCAGAAGCCTGTTCTGTGCTTACATTGTAACAGGAGTTTAAACTTGGAACATACATTGTAACAGGAGCATAAACCTGGAGCAACAGGGGAACTATAAACATATGTACAAAATATAATTAGATTTGGATTGTATATACAGGAGGTCTAAGGCGGGTTCAAGATACTTGTGACAGGGTGCGGTTTGTAGACATTGGCAGGTGGGTGAGATGAGGTGGGGTGGATGCATGAGCAAAGTGAAGTAGGAAGATGTGGTGTTTAATTGCCTTACGGAACTGCATAAGGCCTTTGATGGATCTAATTTCAGGTGGAAGTTCGTACCAACATTTTGGGGCATAGAAGGCAAATGTCTTTTCTTGGGTCTAGGTATGTCATCTCTGATTCCCCATGGCCCATGTGACAGTTAACATGAGTAGTTACTGGGCCACGGCTGGGCTACAGTGATGAAGCTCAGTTGTGCAAGTGCTATGCTATTCGTGGGGTATTGTCACACAACATGATGCAGCTGAAACTGCATACCTAGTAGGTCTGCATCCGTAGGTGTACACTCACCCTAGGCTCAATGTTCCCTCTAATTGTCTGTAGGCTGTGTGCGCATAACATATCAGCTGTGCAGCTTTTGAAGCAAGGTTCAATTTTTGTGCGCCACATAACGACACTCGGAGTTATATACTTTAAAATTTGACTACACGTCAGAATACAGTATGTACACCACATTGATTTTAATTAAATGAAATGAAAATGGACAATTACTAAATGAAGCGGAATATGTCTAGTAATTACAATCGCAACTTTTACATTTTAAGACGACTATGTTGTTTTCTATCAGAATCAGAACCATAATTTTTGTGCGCTCTGCTGTAAAGTATGTACGCTCACTCGGCGAGGTGTGTGCGCACGCACACGCGCACAGCTTAGAGGGAACAGTGCTGGCTGTTATGGTGTGTGTCACATTAACATCCGCTAACATACGTCGTAACATTGCTTGTTGGGCAAATGTATCCCGTCTACTGGAGACACACATGTGACAGCTTTGGACGGTATTTTGTCACATCCAGCACAGACACACCCCACACAGAGAGTAGTGGGTTGTGCGTTGTGCCTGTCACGTTCCGTTTTTACCAGTGGTCCCTCTCAGCTGTGCACATGTGTGTGCGCACACGACTTGCCAAGCAATCACACTACTGTATGACATAGCCCACGGAGAGAAGGTATGTGAGTCAGCTCAACATCACACACTACATGCTCAGATGTATAGATGTGTGTGTAGGTATGGTTTGCACAGGTTCTACCATAGTTTGTACTGCATGCAATGTGCTGCACATACTGCATCCGGACATGTACACCACAGGTAGGTTGTGTACACCCCATTGCCTCTCTGTGGTGTGTAACACATTAACATTAATGCCATGGGATGCACAGCTGATATCTAATGGGCACACAGCATACAGAACATTGGGGGTGACATTGCTTCTCACCCACCTTCTGCATCCTGCCGTGAGGATGTTGCATGGGCTCTGAGCTCCCCCATGAGGTCATCCTCGACCACATCATCCTGCTGTGGTGGTAGGCCGGTACCTGTTCGACTAGACACCATTGGTGGGTAGGTGCTCATCTGTGGCTGCAGGGGACTCTCCCCGGAACATGGCCGTGCCACCGACATTACAGGCTCCGCCTCCTCCTCCTCCCCCTCCAGGATGTGAGGGACGGCCACATCATCCCCCTCCTCCTCCGCACCCTCCTCGTCCACCGCACCCTCCTCCGCATGTGTCAGCATGGTGCTGTAGTCACCTGTATTGTGGGCAAACACAGATAGCACACATATGTTTACGCACTACAGCTATGTACACGTGTGTGTGCTGCAGACAACACATACCTGATGGTGTGGGGACCCAGCATGTGTGCTGCATACAGGGCCCCCTACACACCCCCATACCTGTCTGTAGCCAACATGTACCTGCCCCAGGGGAACAGGTGTGTGTTTTAGGTCCGCACACCTAGTTTGTTTCCCATGCCTCAGCTACAGCTATAATTGTGCAGTGATCCCCCATGCCGTCTGTCACCCCATCTGGCCAACATCTGTCCACTCACGGCTGCTCCTTTCTCACACTTCCACCTGTATTTTCTACCCCCTGTTTGATTGTGCATGCCATTGAGCAGGCCATATGTCCCTGGGACATACTGTGAGCATACTGCTACATGTGTCTGGCAGTGACCTACTGTGCATCGAGCAGCTAATGTAAAGCATCTTGTGCCCATTGACAGGCACATGTATCAATGTGCGTATGGTATGTCACATAAACATGCACCCCTCACAGGCCAATGCTATATTACAGGGGATGAGGAGCACTGTTGGGGGGGGTAGGTAAGGGCCTGGTACACGTGGAGATGTTTGTGACAGTTCAGGGGACTGAGGGGATGAGGGACACATGTTGAATGTGTCCCTGCAGCATGGCAGGCAAACAGTGTGACGCCAGACAATACAAAGACGTGTGGAGCTCTGAGGGACAGACACATATTATCTTTAGAGACATATGTCATTGTCCCAACACAGGCCATGTTTCCGTGACTTCCACAGGGGCAGAGGGTCGACAACACATCTGCCGTTATCGCATCCGCAACCGTGTATTACTACACCTTGCCAATGCATTGTCATATGCCGGCGACAGGGAAGGTCCCCATACAGTATGCTGTTCTTGGGGGACTGCTGTAATGCCAGGCGTACATACAATGCTGTGGAGACCGCTTTTACCGTCATTCACTGTGCTATCCACATCCTTTACAACAACGTCACATATGTCCACATCTTTTCTACCTTGCTCAGATGTACGTGTGCGGTGAAGGAGGGTGATAGCACAGTTATAGATTTAACGCATTTTGTGATCTGCATTGCCTCTACGCCTGCCATATCTGCAGTCTCCAACTGCTCCATGATGTAGGTGAACCGTTCCGTTCGACCGCTGTTAAAGGTTTGTGGCCAGGGTGTAGGTGTACATGTATGAATGAGGTGGAGGAGCACTTGTCAGGGGCACATACTGCCCCTGCGGCTGCCAGCACAACCAAGCATATGTTGGGTACGTGGCATTTGTGTTTGCCACAACTATGTATTTGTCCTACAGGTCTCCCGGAGTCTTTGTATTGGCTTGATGTTACCTTTGGGGTGCGCGTGTGTGTTTGTGTTGGACAGGAGTGTGCAGGGGTACAGCACAGACCTCTGACACCAGCATGGGTACATGATGGGGCTTGGTAGAGATTTATGGGGGTGCATGTGCAAATGTCTGCCATCTACACAATGGCTATTTCACCAAGGTATGGAGAGGTGAAATATATGCGTAGCATACGTACCTGCATGCGGATCTGCTGTATCCAGGGCCACAGGAAGGCCATATGTGTATATTGGGCCAAGCCTGTCTGCAAGCTGCTGCTCTAGGGGCGTGAGCATGGATGGTAGGGGGCCCCCTCCACCTGTGCCACTGGCATGCTGTCGTTCTGCACACAGGTGCTGGTGCACCCCTCTTTTGATATCAGAATACCTCTTCTTTAGACAGTCAATGTCTTGCAGAGGGCCCCCTACCTCGGCAACTGCTCTGCGTATCTCCTCCCACACCGCATTACGGCCTGCTGTACTTGTGCGGCTGCTCTGCCTCCCAAACAGAGCCTCATAGTTCTCGAGGACCGTAGCAAGGAGGTTGTGGTTCTCAGAATCTGAGAACCGTGTGGCCCTCCTCCTCTGGGTCTCAGGTACAGGGGCCCTTTTCCTCTTCCCAGTGTGGCGGCTGGGTGCAGCCTGGCCCTGTGTTGATGGCCCTGCTTCTGGCTCAGCCGCCATAGCCCCTGCCTCCTGCGCAACTGGTTGCCGCACCTCCTGCACACCCTCACCCTCCCTTTCCCTCATCCTTTCTCTGTCACTCTCTCTATCACTCCCTCTATCCCTCTCTCTCTCCCTCTCTCTCTCCCTCTCTCCCACCCTCCCTCTATCCCTCTCAATGTCCCTCTCTCTCTCCCTCACTCTCACCCTCACCGTGCCACTTCCACTCTCCCTATGGCTCTCACTCTCCCCCTGCCGCTCCATCGCCCTCCTCTCCCCACTCCCCTGGCCACACGCAACCTCACCTCACCTCACCCCTTCTCCCTCTCCTACGCCACACACGTCACAGACAAAACAGATATGAGCACAATACTACAAACACAACACAATAAACTGAACAGTACACACCACAATACAGAGACAATTGACGACAATCCACTACACTGACACCTGCTCCAATACCTCCTGCTCTCACACTTCGCTATCCTACCTCTCACTCCTCACTCATCCCTCAACGTGCAACAGGCATGCAGGGTGATTTATACGTTTTAGACGGTTACCTACATTGCGCATGTGCAACTGTGCGACGGCGATGCTTGTGCGCGGCGCGTATGTGACATTGCGCATGGGCGTGCGTTGGTGGATGTGTGTGTGCGCGATACGCATGTGCAGCTGTTAGCGCATGTGCGTTTGAGTGCGTGTGACGTCACTCACAGGTGACGCATATGCACAGGCGATGCATACGCCCATGCGTAACGAGTTGCACATGCGCGCCGCCCACAGACAGACGCCCATGCGTAAGGGGTTGCACATGCGCGCAACACACACACAGACGCAAATTAGGGCATTGCTGCACATGTGCGCCGTGCACGGCCATAACCGCGCATGCGCAAGGTACGTACAACATAACCTGGATAAATATGATTGCAGATTGGGTCCACATTGAGGGTTATTTCGTAGGCGCGGTGTATGTTGGTTGTGAGTTACAGGGAGAGAAAGGCAGCTGTAGTGTATTGGATTCTGTGTGTCTGTATGGTATTGTTCTGTATTTCTCTGTTTACTGTGCTGTACTGTGTGGATCTAGTCTTGTGTGGTGTCTGCTGTAGTTGTGCTGTACGTTGCATTGTATTGTGCTGTTTTGTGTGTCTCCTTTCTTGTGTGGGTTGTAAGGTGTCCAGTGTTTAGGCAGGTGTGGGTGTGTTTTTGTGTGTGTGTTTGTGTGTGTCTGTAGTTCATGGCGGCTGTTTATGTTGCTGCATGTGCCCTGAGACGTGGGCGGATGCTGCGGTTGCAGGACAGGGGAGATGGTGCCCATGGGGCTGAGGCACAGGGCATGGGTGTAGACCCGCAGCAACTCAGACCTGCAGCTGTGGGGGTGGTCCACACAGGTGTGGTGCGTGGACGACGCAGACGGCGTGCTGAGGTGCAGGCTCGGCAGCCTCGCCTCTACAGGCCCAGAGCCCAGCTCCAGGGCATGCGTGAGGACCTGATCATCTCCCTGTACCGACTGAGCACAAGGGCTATTCGGGAGCTCTATGAGGATCTGCGACCTGACCTCGAGCCCCTGACTGATCGGTCACATGCCATACCAGGTTTAGTCAAGCTCCTTGCTGCCTTACATTTCTTTGCCTCTGGCTGTTTCCAGTCATCTGTGGCTGCAGTGGGTGGTATGAGCCGCCCCACCTTCTCACGTTGTCTCCACCAAGTACTGCGTGCCATGGTCAGCCGGGTGGGGAATTACATAGCCGTTCCTCACATTGGGCAACAGTGGGGGACCCTGAACCAGGCCTTTGAGGCGTTAGCTGGGATACCACACGTGATGGGAGCTATTGATTGCACACATGTTGCCCTGGTCCCGCCTAGAGACAGGGAGGTGGTGTTCCGCAACCGCAAACACTACCATTCCCTGAATGTTCAGGTTGTATGTGATGCTAATCTGCATATTCTGAATGTGGTCCCGCGGTTTGCAGGGTCCACCCATGACTCCTATATCCTGCATCACTCAGCACTGTTCAGGCAATTTGAGGAGGGACAATATGGGGACTGTATATTGCTGGGTGAGTATTTCCATCTAACCTATTATGTGCTGCATATATGTATTGGTTTATGTAACATCTGTTATATAGGGCGCTGTTTGCCAGCTTTGCATTTGAAAACGTACCTCACGTTCAAAAGACATATGACTGTTATGTGTTGACATTGTTACAGGAGTGTATATGTGGATTAACAGGGGACCTAATTTGAATTGAGACATCAGGATTGTGATACGGTTTGATCATACCCTGCTCATGTTGTTCTGGAAACTAAGCTCAGGTGCAGATGTGTGTCCTGTTGGTGGATTGGTACTAGTGTGTGTGTGTGTGACATCTGCCCACATGAGGGGGGGGGGAAGGTTGCTGCCCATCACACACACCTGTGATGGCGGCTCATTTTCTGGTCCTTTTGTTATTTCATGTAACGTTTATGTTCTGGACAATCCATACACCTAACCCTTGTCATGTGTGTGTGAGGTCCACACACTCACTCAGTACTGGGTTGTCACCCCGGAGGTCGCGTATATACTGGGGGGGGCTACATATGATGGGTTTCCCTGACCTTAGCAACTGCGAGTACAGTTTTGCATATGGATGGTCATGCATTTGGCCTGTTTCACCGCAGGAGAAATACCTTTGGCCACTGCAGATGTGTGGGACATAGGCGACGTTGTATGTGCTGATCCTAATGTTGTTGAGCATTGTGGACAGGTGACAGCAGGGGCAAGGGACTACATGGGTGAATACAGAGAGGTATTGGTCGCACATACCCAGGTAGGTACTCTGCCTCTGTCCATGTGATTGGTGCAAGCTCATGTGGGCTACGGTGTGCACTTCTGTGGTCCACAGTTTAAAAAGGCTCTGAACATGATGGAGACAGTGCAGAGGGTGGCTACTGAAAGGATAGGTGATTAGCAGGAACCAGCATATGGAGTCAATATGCTCATTTTTTGAGATGTGGACCTTGGAGGACAGGGGGTATAGCGGTGATATGGTTGTGACCTTGTCAGACCTCCCTGGCATACATGGTCTGGGTGCGAGGCTCCATCGGATTACATCACAGTTTTGGGCTGTGCACATTGCTGACATATACTTTGAACAGGTGATATGTGTATTGGTGGTATAGTCTAACGTTGGAGGTGGTCGAGATGAGGACAGGAACTGCAGTACAATACGCATGTGCCACACATAGAGGATTTCTATAGGTACAACTGGGACTGGTTTTTTTATGGCAGTATGTACAGGCTCCATAGGCCATGTTTACCATTTATATAAACATATGTATATGTTTCACAAATGCATAGTTGGTGTGTCATATATGTCTGTCAGGATGTGTTCTGCATTTGTTTCGCACGTCCATACCTGTGTAAATGAGAGGTAACATGCACTCATGCATTGACATGCAACATTTCTTTCTGCAGGTGATGCAGGGTATGGGTGTCGCCCCTGGCTGCTGACCCCTGTGCGTCATCCACGGACACATGCAGAGCGGAGGTACAATGAGGCCCACGCCTCCAGCCGCTCTGTCATAGAGCGCACCTTTGGCGTGTTGAAAAGTCGCTTCAGGTGTCTGGATAGGACAGGCGGGGCCTTACAATATAGACCTATGACTGTGGCAGAGATTATCATTGCCTGTTGCATCCTGCACAACATTGCTCTCAGGCACAATATTCCTGCAGAGATTAATGAGGATCTGGATGATGATCCACCATGCCCCCCTGTACGTGCCAGTGGTGACACACAAGAGGGCACAGCGGTCAGGCGGAGGTTGATTGCAGAGATCTTCTCTGGTACGTATTGCATATATTCCCACATAAATGTGCTGTTCTGTGTGTGTGATGGTCATAAAGGTTTTTGTGTCGGAACATATCACCTTCAGGTGCAACACTGCATTGTCATTCAACTTAACATCCCACGGTCACATATAGCCATGCGTGTGTGACCAACAATGTGGCCGCGGCACAACAGCAGCTGTTGGTGTATTATGTGTGTGGGTGTTGCTACACCTTTCAGATACTTTGTGGGTCACATTCCCAGTTAGTTGGTGGTGGTGATAGCAGTTGCTGTGAAAAGAAGAGTTTGTTGGTTTCATGGTCGGGATGGAGCACGGTGGCAGGCATATGTTGCGGTAGTCACAGTGGGAGGGATGACCCTGTTTGTGGACAGTTCCCCTGCGGGGTATTTGTTTATATTGTACACCTTTTGTCCACTTGTGTGGGTGTTATGCTTGTGTGAGCTGGCTATGTGTGTATGTTGGCTAGGTGTGGTGACACATGTCATACATAGCACAGAGCACATGCTTATGACTGCTTTCCAATGATGTTATTAATTATGTGCGACGGTTGTTAATGCAACCCCACAGTGTGCCCTGATGTATACCTTATCACGTAGCCTTGACATGGATGTGTGGCAGGAGGGGGACCTGCGCTGTGTGCAGCCAGGAGGCCATATCATTGATAGAAGCTGTATTGTGGAGTGGCCAGTCAGTGCATTGTTGCATATGTACACACATACAGAGGTGATGGACGTCAGATCAGCAAAGGGTGGGTTACAGTAGCCAAGTGGTACGCTGCATGTGTGTGTGTATATTCAGTTTAGAGGTTGTCCATGAGGAACATGGCATGTGTAGCCGATGCTATCTCAACATATGCCACATTGCTGGATGTGTCATCAGACTCTGGGATTTGTATGCAGAGGATGTGGTAAGGGCTGTTATTGTAGCTGACTTTGAATGGAGGTTTGGACATGTTCCTGCAGGACAGGTTAATAGACCACTATAGAAGAAGGTACCCCGGATAATCGGTGCTTGACACAGTACAGGTATTGTGGGACCTGTGTCTTTTGGGGATACAGCTAGGTACGTATGACCTAAATTGGCCACTGTTGGATACAGGATACTGTGATGTCTGCTGCTCGGAAAAACCCAGTATGACGTATGGCATATCTTACATGCTGTGGATGTGTGTAGGGCAGGAAAGCACAGTCCACATCAGCAAGTACCTTATGGACCTTGCAAGGGATGTTAGGTCCACATACACACAGACACCTAGATGACAGTTATTTGGTTATGGTGCACATATAGGCCATCCATGGTTTGACATTCGCACTCTCACACAGTGGGATGACATGCAGCCATTATGGTCAGGTCACAGGCAGACATGGGGGTGTGGTTTTACAGACGTGGCGCTGACATTGCCATCTATTTGAGTGCATCATCAGCACACAGCTGTCAATAATATTTGGGGTGTGCGAGGTACACTGCAGGATATGTCTTTGGCCAATGGATACAGGAGGTGTTACTGCATATCTCCATGTGTTACAGCAATGTACAGTGGGGTAACATAGAACAGTGGAAGGGCAGTACACACGGAGAGGGGGTATTGGTGGCAACATGGGGGAGACAGCCTGATATTGTGACCTTGGGATGGGCCATAGACATGGGGGAGCAAACACCTATCTTGACCAGTGTGTACAACAACAGAGTGGTAAGGGAGATGACAGGGGGATTGGGGTTACCTTTATATAGCAACGGACACTTCCGTGCTGCCTCTCCCATGTCACAGTTCCGTACAGTGTGATAGTGCACAGCCAGTCCATAGGTCATGTTGTGGGGTGTGACAGCTGGGGGACAGAGAGGTGCAGTGTGTGTTTCACACCTTGGACATGAAATATGTTTGTTTCTCTTGTGTTTTCCACTGCACAGGACATACTTTGTGAGGAAGCTGTTTCTGTGGTGCAGTGCCACCTGACTGGACAGCAGCCACGATGCTGCGGTCCGGGGTAGTTGGATCTACAGCTACATTGTGCCTGCAGTCATGGGCCCAACATGTCGTATGGTATGTGTCATACTGTGCAGATGTTGTGGTGGTTTTATTTCCTTAGGCCTCCCTTACCCATATATCTTGCTGTTGTCAGACATATCCCTATGTGTTTGTGTACAGTATGTCTTCTGCAAAACTGTTTATGGCATTTGTACGACATAGCTACATGTGTATGTGTTTTCGTCTGACTTACAGGAAAATGCACTTGCTGCCTCCCCAACACTGTTATCTCAGCCATCACCGGGGTATCAGGGCAGGTCACTGCGCCTTTATGTCCACAAGTTGCCAGTTGTGCACATACATGCCATGTATCACAGCTGTCCCGCAGACCGACGCATACTGTGTGGGTGCATGTTTATGCGTTGACTGTGTGCTGATGCAGTGTCCAGTCATGGTACATTATCATGTGCTGTGAGGGGTGGGAGCACCTGGGGGACAGTGGTGACTGTGCTACCTCTACCGTAGTGCTGTTTACATTGTCAACATTCTCAACATGTGGTGTGCGTTGTGAGCATAACTGTGTATTATGTTCTGAGGGACCACTGTTGAGCAACCTTTTTTTATTTCAGGTATCGGCATGATGTGGACATGCATCAACAGTGACTTGACATGGTGATTCTACCTGTTTGGCTGACATTGTCTCCCTTCACTGTGACCTGATGTGGCTGTGGAGTCGCTCAAGGGATCGATGACGTACACATAATGCACACACAGGGTATGTTGGACCTTTGTTATTTGGGGGTACATGTGGCTGTACCTGTTGATGAGTTACTGTTTGTCTCATGTACATGTCATGGTGCCTGTCTATGCACACGAACAGATGCATATAGTGTGTAGCAGTGTGACATGGATATGGACATGCCCATATCCATGTGACACCCATTCTGCATTGACATTTGATGTGTCAACAATATGCATATTATTTCATGTTCATATTATGTCATGTTTGCCTTTTCATCCGTTTCATCTGTATTTTCACAGGTGCGACTCTCTGCAATTTGTGTTGTTTGTACAAGGTGTCCAACACGACCATACGTATCCTCTCCTGACACAGGACAGAAGGCATCCCGGACACATTTCCTACAGTGCATCTGGCGTCGCCATCACACACCTTTTGGGGAACAGACCACCATGGAATTGTTTCTGGGGAATGGTGCCATTGGATGTTTGACTTATGCGAGTGGAACACATGCCTGTGATGGACAGTATTGCTTTTGGACCGCTGCTTTGGCCATGACGGACCTGTACACCACACTGTTTCTGCCATTCTGGGGCTGGGGGTCCTGCGCATTGCAGGGGACACAGATGAACTTTCACGGACTGTGGCATATTGGAATGTGACACTTGGCTATGCAAGCCCAGGGTTGCATGGAGACGTTTGACCTCACCTGTTGGATTACAGATACACTTTGCTTTTTGGACGCTGGGTGTAGCAGGGACTGACATTGTCAGTGTATGTTGTACATTCCTCCCCAGTTGTGTAGTTGTTGTGGGTTGGCCATGTGTGTGACATGGCACCCAGGATACGGTCATCTGTTAGTTTCAACACGAGCATACAGCCATGTTAGTGGCATGGGGGTGACGATGGAGCTGTCATATTATCTATGTCCACCTGCCCTCCATCTGAACATGATACCGTTTTTCCCACAACAACCCTTTCATGCCCAACAACATCATTGATTGATGTTTGCAATGGGCAAGGGTGTTTACATGTATGAGTGGCATCACTGTATCATGTTGGTATACGGATGGTGCTTGTGGTTATGACTGCTTATGTTTGTGAACCACAGCATGTGGACCTATGGCTTTTGTGTAGTTCACTGTAGGATGTTTGGCCATCATGTCCATCTTAACATGCTGGTCATTGTGTTTGCTTACTGCACAGACGTGACACTCTGCATGTATGTACACACCTTACATTGCACATCTGTACGGTCCTGTTTATCCGCCGCGGTAATGACACTCTCATTGCGCCATTATATTTGGTGTGTGGCAGTGTGGGTGTCCATTGCCCTCCTTCAATTGTGCATTCCATGTACCGTGTTATATGTGTCCACACACTGTCTAACCAACAAACACTGGAAGGGGCACTCCTGCATGGTGTTATCTCTGGAGCTTTCTGCAGGTTGTTTTGTTTGTATTCGCTCTGGGTTCATGTGCCTCTGCGACCTGTTAGCATATGCTCATTGTGCTGGTGATGATTGCTGTGATCTACATTATCGCATTTCTGATTCCTAGATCAGGCATTAGGTGAGAGGTTGCACATTACGTTCAGGAGTTATTTTCACTTGACAACATATGATGTTTTCATTTGTGAGCCTCCTGTGTTGCCTGATGGCTATGTTGCGAGGGGCAGGTGATGTGTTTTGGGTCCTCATCCAGCAACGCCTACGGTTTTCATGCACTCATATGTGCGTGACACATTTGAGGGATGCAGCAGCAGGTGGGGGGTGGGGACCTGATGGCCAGTGCATAGCGTGCACCTGTTGCACATTATATCTCGTGCCCTTCACTTACAGTCAATGAAGTGACCTTTCTGTGGGATGTGGGTTGGTGCCATGCTAAATGTGTTTCTGTCTCTCACCAGGGCTGCACTCACCTTGATATTATGATAACACGGTCTACAGTGTCTGTGAGGGGTGACCCAAATAAAGATATGTATTTGACACACATCTGTCTCTTTTGCTCCTTGATCATGGTGACACACATGCAATGCAATGTGTGCCTTCGAGTCGGTCCTGACCTGACTCCCTGTGACCGTGAAACTCCAGGGTGTTCTGGTCAATGTCAGTTTTCTGGTCATTCGTCCACGGTAATGGGGGGTTACGTGACATGCCCAAGGCCACAAGGAGTGCTAGTGTGAATCGGGCCCTGGTTACTTGATGTCCACAACAGGTTTATGACCAGTAGGCTACTCCTCCACTCTTTGAGCACATGTGCACTTCTATAGACTGGTTGCTGGTCATGTCCATGGCCCACCTGTGCTCACATCCTTGTAGAGTGACAGGTGTGTATATGTCACCCATTTGCAACATCAGTGGGTTTGACAGGTTCCCACATAGACCCTCCCTTTGGACTATTTGTTCTGCCTTGTGCTCAGTGTGCTGTTTGTGGTAGTGGTTAGAGGCATGTGTTTTAACACAGTAGTGTGCAGGTTTGATCCCCACATGTGGTTGTTCTGTTGTTTTTCTGTTGTGCTACCTGGACCATTTGGTACCAGCAGGTTCATCAACTCTACACACACCCTTCCCTCTCTTCACTGTACAGCAAGGTGTGCACTCTGTGCTGTTTAGCCATCAGATGTTATCAGTCACATATGTCTCTTTCTTTATGGTGTTTACATGGCAGTGCACCTGGGGGTTTGGCTGTGGTTCAGCTGGTGTGTGGTACACCTGTTTTCATGTTGTGTTCTCTCCTGTCCTGTCCCAGATTGGTACCCATCTCCAGCGAGCATCCTCTGATGCCCTCAGGATTTGGTTTCCTTCCTCTTTTGCATGCTGTATGCACTGCATAACATTTCATTGTGTGTGTGTGCATGTGTCCCTGGTCCCACATACAGACTAGGTTCTGATCTGTACTCAGATGACCTGCATGTCCATTTGGTCATGATTACTGTTGGGGGTTTGCCTGTCCTGGCAGCCAGCATGCGTCTTGTGTGATGGGCTTCAGTATTTCTGTATGCAGCCTCTGCTAATGCACTGATGTTGGTGGTGTGGCCTACCAGTTGTTGCCTTGGCATTTGTGGTGGTGGTCATAGGTTTGATTCCTCTCTGTTCTCTTTGATGTGTATGCTTGTCCTGCATAGGTGGTTTCGATTTGTATGACAGTCATATATGTGCAGATTTGTGCTGCGAGAACATTGTACCCTCATCTGAGATGGGAATCATCCTTCTGCCCATCTTATGTCTCCCAGCTTTTTGGCCATCGTATCCTGACGTGCATGCTGCTACACCACGTCCTGCACTCCTACACATTCCTGCATTTCATCTCTCCCTGGTTGCCTCTCGTGTGTGTGCTCTGCATAACACTGCTACTCCACTGTCATCCTGACATTTCATCTATCCTGCCATTTCAGCCTCCTTCGCTGCACACATCTTCCCATCCTCTGTCAAACACTGACATTATAGCATGGTACATTACCATCACTCTGTGCATAGCTACAGATGGCCCCCTATCACATAACCAAACAGTCACAGCACATATTTAACCACAGCTGTCTCCTTCTTACTAGCATCCTTGCTAATTTGTGTAAATAGTTTGGGTATGTTATCTTGTTCACCAATCATATATTCCATGTACATAGTTTTCCCATGTTTTTCCAGGTATATGTTCCTGTTATATGTAACAACAACCAGCCTGTTGTTCAGGTCTTTCTTTTGTTCTCTGTAAACCACGCTCCTACCACATAGTGACATGGACATAAATAAACATAACTAAATAACTGGATATATATGTGTGTCCATTTCTCTAGCAGCCACATGGCCTGGGGCTGAGTTGTGTAGTACAGCAGCTTTGATCTACATCCTTCTATTACCTCTGCATTGTCTTTGCTTTCAGCTCTGTGCAGTGTTTGGGTTACATGTGCGTTTGGCACATACCTCTGTTGCCCCTCACATTGTGGGATGTTACTGCTCCTAGCAAATGTTTTTGGGTTCACCTATACATCCTTGGGGCATCTTATGTCACACCTTCGTTTCAGGCAGCTTATGAGATACCAACTATGGTGCCCTGGGAGTTGCCACCCTTTCCACATGGCCGCTGGGTAACATTATAACTCGCCTTTGCTGACATGGTTGTTTCTGATGTTCGTTCTGTTGCACCGTGGAGGGTGCATTAATGTATGGCACTAGGATGGCCTTCTTTTTAGATGGAAACACAGATTGCTGTTCAGTTGCATGCAGGGAACATACGTACCTCAGCCAACCTTATTCACTGCTGATGTTAACCCATGACCCCTGCACCATCAGTCAATCTCCTGACCATTGTGCTGCACTGCTGTTCCTTCTTGCATGTGTGCACACCTACGTAGGATTTCCATGCGTTACAATGCACAGTGCTGCCAGCACAAACAGTGCTCGTACCTTGCCCTGCCTCATACGGCACCCTATAAAGCGGCCTATAGGCAACATTGTAGGGTGCCTTGGTGGACAGTGCACTTTATAATGTACCCTCTAGGGTACCTTGTAGGGCACCTTATGCAGCACCTTATATTACAGTGCTTTGAGAGTGCATTTGCTAACAGCAGTCACTACAATAAAAGCTTAACATGCCTCCTTCAGCTATATTCATCATGACAGATAATGGCTCAGCAAGCCTTACTCATTGGACACTGTGGGGGATCGAACCCCTGATGCATGCATCATTGGTGAGTGTCTTCCCCATTTTGCTGTGGCTCTGTTCACATGCTTCCACATCAGCGCGCCGCCTTAGCCTCACACTATTCAAGTGCCTCGTAAGACATTAGCGCGCCGCCTATTGCTGTCCATTATTTCTATGCCTCCTAAAATTATGCCTCAGTGAGGCTGGTTAACTGGGCACTGTGGGGGATCGAACCCCTGATGCATGCATCATTGGTGAGTGTCTTCCCCATTGGGCTTTGGCTCTGTTCCTATGCTTCCACATCAGCGCGCCGCCTTAGCCTCACACTATTCAAGTGCCTCGTGAGACATTAGCGCGCTGCCTATTGCTGCCCATTATTTCTATGCCTCCTAAAATTATGCCTCAGTGAGGCTGGTTAACTGGGCACTGTGGGGGATCGAACCCCTGATGCATGCATCATTGGTGAGTGTCTTCACCATTGTGCTGTGGCTCTGTTCAAATACTTCCACATCAGCGCGCCGCCTTAGCCTCACACTATTCAAGTGCCTCGTAAGACATTTGCGCGCCGCCTATTGCTGCCCATTATTTCTATGCCTCCTAAAATTTTGCCTCAGTGAGGCTGGTTAACTGGGCACTGTGGGGGATCGAACCCCTGATGCATGCATCATTGGTGAGTGTCTTCACCATTCTGCTGTGGCTCTCTTCCTGTGTTTGTCTGTTGGCGCACTGCCTTCGGCCTTCCAAATTTGCAGCGCACCGCCTTCTGCTGCTCAAACCGCAAGGACTTAACAGCACATCGCCTAATGCACACAATTTGCAGCGCAAAGCATTCTGAGCCCAATATTAACAGTGCGGCGCACTCTGCCGCCCAGATATGAACAGTGTGCCGCCTGTTGCTGCAAAGGGTTAGCAGGGTTCCCCTTTCTGCCGTACAGGATTCATGTGCCTTCTAGTGCACCTTTAACCATTAAAGTTATTGCCTCAAGCTGGTGTTTTTGTGGTGCACAATGGGGAATTGAACCCATGGCCCCTGCACCATTGGTTAGTATCTTCACCGTTGTGCTACGGCACTGTTCCTATATGTGCCCAGCAGCGCCCCACTTAGCCTTCCCACGCGCTAATGTGGACCCGCAAATGTGCGCGCCGCGCACAGGTACGGTCGTTTTTATTCCTTTTTTCTGCCTGAACCGCCCACTCCTTATATGGCACAGGCACACTAACGGGGCCCCGCACAATTTCGGTGTTTCGTAAACATGCCCCAAAGACTTTCTGTGTGACAGTCTGGGACTGTGTGATCAGGAATCCAGATGTATCCTGCAGCATGACACCAGAATTAGGAAGAGGACCTTCAAGGTTCAGTTCTCCATCTCTAAAACTAAGCAAACAGCCTATCCTGTTCTAGGTTAGTATTTGTTCTCCATTGCTAGATTATTCTGGAAGAAACTTCCTAGGATGACATGGTTATAGCTGATTGATGTGGACCCATTTAAGGGTGCCTGCTTCCTCAATACCTTCTTTATTTGGATCTGATAGCTTTATCCACAATAGAAGGGAGGCTTTATCCACAATAGAATATGGAGCATTCCAGCTAGGGAGAAATTTATTTTCTTTGACCCTATTCTTCCCAAAGTTGTAATAGAATACCTTGTTGCCTATCTGGTATTCTTTGGAAGTAGTTTTCAGATCATAGTAAGCTTTTCTACCTCTGGCAGCACTTTCCAAATTCTTTTGGGCAAAGACAAAGGCACTTTGCAAGTGTTTTTTTTTTTAAATGGGTAACATGTTCATGAGCTGTTGTATGACATACTAGGTTTACATCATTGGTCTGGTACAGAAAATGGAGGAGCAGTACCATGTCCCTACCTGACATCATTTCAAAAGGAGTTACACCAGTGGATCGATGACGGATGGCTCTGATAGCCATCAGGACCAAAGGTATCTTAATGTCCCAATCCTTCCCAGAGGAGAAGACATATTTCTTCAGGATGATGATGATGGTTTTGTTTGCTCTTTCCATCTGACTAGAAGACTGTGGCTGATAAGCCATGTGAACCTCGTCCTTTACTTCCACAGCTTCCACAGATGTTTGAGAATTTGTCCTGTAAAATGGAAACCTTGATCAGATTCTACTCGCATAGATAGACCCCACCTACTGAAAACATGATTCAGCAACAGGGTGGTTGTCGTTTCAGTGGTACAGTTGGGTGCTGGAATGCACTCAGTCTACTTGGTGAATAAGCAAATAACAGTCAGCATGTATTTTTTACCTCAAGAGGTTCGGATCACTGGGCCGATCTAATTGATTTGGAGGTCAGACCAAGGCATGATTTGACCTTTGTTTCTTAAAGGTGCCCTATGATATGGAGCAACAGGTTGACATCTGCAACAAGTTAGACAGCCTTTGGTATATAATTGGACATCCTGGTACATATGGGGCCAGTCTGCCACTTGTTTCAACATTTCATAGGTGACCTGTCACCCCGGTGACCAGCACAAGGTTCATCATGGGCGTGTTGCAATATAACTCCTCAAAAGGCCTGAGATACCACCCATTGCACAATACCATGTTTACTCGCAAGTTAACAGGTCCTTCTGAAGATGGAACTTATCCTTGGAGATGTAGAGGATTCTCAGTTCCTCATTATCCTGACAGACTTCCAGGGTTAATGAATGCTACTGGAGGTTCTGGAAAAAGGAGTAGAAACGTCTGAGTGTAGGATCTTGTTTTTGGGCCTTCACTAGGTTGATATCAGCGATCTCACCACATCCACTGTACAACTGGTGTGGTGGCTAGCTGGTGAGCTTGTTGATGGATGACTGCTTTGACAGACACAGTTGAGCTGTCCAAAGGAGCCTCCAATTGACAAAGGTTTCCAGAAATGGCACCTTCCTTGGCAAGCTGGTCAGCCAGATCGTTCCCAACCTTGTCAGGATTATTAACATGTCCACCAAGGGAACAGCGAACTGCCACGGGAACGGCAAACAAAAACCAGTACAGAAACGTGGCAGAAAGGGTAAAAAAAGCCTTTATTATTCCAGGGGGTGAGTAGTGCCAAAACCCGACACTGGCCGTGTTTCGTATGAAACTTCCTCAGGGGTATATTGGCTCCACACTATAATGTATGATGACTGAACAAAACCCTTTCTCTGATGGGATCCTAAAGGGATCATGAGCAATTCGAAGGGAAAAATTCTATGAATATGTCCAGCGATGTTGCCAAGGCAAATCAAAGAATCTCCTTCTCCAATGTGTCAAGCGCTACTGCCAAAACTGTTTTCAGATTGTTAACATGGGCATGACTTTTCACCTTCTTCCTGCACCACTTTGTCTAAGGCCAGGATAGGTTCCTTGGGTTGGACAGGTTTCCATTTGGTATTCAGCATATTGTTGGTTTTCCAGATAGGGAGGTGTGAAACAAAATTGCGTTGGACATAATAGGAGTCAAGTGCACCTGAGCCAACTCATCATCATTTTTATGATGAGAACATTTGCAGGAACCTCCCCAAGGTGTTTGTGGACGGTTGTGCTTTTCGTTGAGAAACTGTCCCTCAAGTCCTGGTCATTGTAACAGGAACCAATGCTAGTGGTTCAGACATTAATTTCTGAACATGTACTAGTCCTACAAGTGAAATATATGTCAGTGGATAACCACTATACTCTATTGCAGATCATAATTGTACCCCCAGTGCATCATTATGTTGGTGCTGCAATGCCACTGCATCTTTGTGGTGGGGACTACTGTCACATATCACTGTTGCTGTCTAGGATTGCTCATAAAAAAGAAGATATGTCATACTGGGTCAGATCGAGGACCTTCAAGCCCAGTATTCTGTTTCCAACAGTGACTAATCCAGGACACAAGTAGCTGTGAGGATCCCAAAAAGGTACACAGATTCCATGTTGTTTATCCCAGGGTAAGCAATGTACACCCAGTTCCCCACAATATCTGGCTGATCTTATTCACTTTCACACTCCCAGACATACCCCCCGCTCATTCCATTTAAACCGGCTCACCCGTCGTCCCCCCTTCTGCCGCCCATTTGCAATCCACCCGCTCTTCAGCTTTTTTCTTTATAGGCCCTGCACTTTGGAACTCCCTGCCCACCTCTCTCCACTTAGAACCCTCCTATTCAGCATTTAAACAGCAGCTAAAACCCCACCTTTTTTCCCTAGCCTTTAACCTCCCCTCCTCCCCGTCCCCACTATAGCTCTATTCTCTTCCCTCTACTATCCCCCAGCCCATTCTGCTTTTATAAAGTGTAATTTCTTTTCCTTTCCCGGCCTTGTGCCTTACTTTTATTGGTTTTTATGTATTTGTAAACCGCTCTGATTGTATTGTGAAGAGCGGTCAATCAAATTTTAATAAACATAAACATAAACATAATGGATTTCCCTTGTCCTCTTTAATAATGCTTTATAGACATTTCTTCCAGGAACTTGTCCAAGCCTCTTTTAAACCTAACTACACTAACAGCTTTTACTATATCCTCCAACAACTAATTACAGAGTTTGATTATGGGGGTCATTCTGTCCTGCAAATAGCAGGGAGGGATGGATGTCCTATTGGGACATCCATCCCTGCTATTCATCCCCCTGCCTTCCCCATCACTAACCTCCCCATATGAACAGTGGGTTTGTATGGGAAGGCCTAGACGGGGGTGGGAGGGAGCATTCTGCAGGCGGAGCTGTGACATGATGTGGATGGCCCTTGACCCTGGATGTACAGGGCCGATTCTGAAGTTAGCCATGTATGTCTAGGGCCTTCAGGCTAGATGGGGGACTTATTCCACCTCAAAAGTAGAATACGTCCCCCTAGACAGTGGGGTACTGCAGCACAGGACTTGGGCAGGCAAGTGAGGGAGCTCAGGGGGTTCCTCGAAGTCCGACCCTGGCCTTGGAAGGCCAGATTGGTGGTCGGGCTGCTGGGAACGGGAGTCACTCTGGGGAATCTGGCAATCATAGCTCGTGAATGGTGCCACGGTGCCATGGCAACAGGACCCCATGGCACTGTGGCTCCATTCACGCACCCGGTTGAGTTAGACGGGTAGTCGTCGGGATGTACAGCTAGGCAGAATCATGTCCTGGTCTGCACATCCAGATGCTAGACCCAATTCTAACCCCGTGGGTGTCCACGTGTTGAGTGAAAAAATATTTTCTCCTATTAGTCTTAAATGGGCTATATTGTAGCTTCATTGTGGGTCACCTAATCTTTTACCCTTTGAATGAGTAAACAACTGATCTGTTTAGCCGTTCCACTCCTTTCATTAATTTATAGATCTCTATCATATCTCCCCTCAACCTTATTTTTTCCCATGTTGAAAAGTCCCTATACTTTCAAGCCTTTCCTCATAGGGGTATCCTTCCATCCCTTTTACCAGATCTCTGTACCTTTTCTAATTCTGCCATATCCTTTTTAAAGATATGGCAACCAGAATTGCACACAATATTCAAGGTGCAGTCACACCATGGAACGATACAGAGGCATTATAATATCCTTAGTTTTATTCTCCATTCCTTTCCTTATAATTCCTAGCATTCTATTAGCTTTTTTGGCTGCCACTGCACACTGAGCAGAGGGTTTCAATGTATTATCCATGATGATGCTTAAATCCTTTTTCTGGGTGGTAGTTGCTAATGTGGAACCTTGCATTGTGTAACCATAGTTTGGGTTGTTCTTCCCTAAGTGCATAACTTTGCACTTGTCCACATTAAATTTAATCCACCATTTGGATGCCCATTTTTCCAATTTATCAAGGTCCTCTCAATTTTTCACAGTCCTTTTGTGTTTTATTTTTTTAATTTATGTGATTTTAATATTATACAAGGCACAACTTGTTGCAAAAAAGAATATTGCAAAGGAATGAAAGGAGGCATCCAGCCATCCTATACAATAGAGGAAACCAAAATGCAAAAGTCATTCATTCACTAGCCCACAAATGAAAGGAGCGGCCTAGACACAAAGGAAAATCCTAAAGAAATAGGACACAAAACTGATGCAGAATATCCACCACTAACCAGAGGGGATAGTTGAGAGAACCACAGGCTGCTGAGATGAAACCACACTCTTGCCTGCAACAAGAGTGGTATTTAATTAGACATTTACCCGGATAACACAGGAAGAATAACCCTTCTAATTGCAAAACCTGAAGATGCAAGAAGAGAAACTGTTGTCCACGTTTCTGGATAGCTTTGGAAACATCAGGAAACATTCTAGCCGTAAAATATAATTCCCTAGCCTTAAAATATAATTTCAAAAGCTAATCATGATCAGGCTTGCGTATCAGAGTCAGCAACAGAGTAGCTCATCGAAAAGATTCTGGACCTGAATTCTCTAAAAACACAGTCAGATCCAATGAATCCATGGGTGGTGAATGGGCTGGCAAAGAAGTTCAATGTTCTTTACACTTGGCAGTAGGCAGATAAAAGATCCTTGCCAAAGGAGGAACTGACTCAGGAGGTATCTTCAATATAAAGGTAACATAGGAATTGAACAACTCCTTTGGCAAAGCAGTAGGGACTCTGGGAAAGTTTAACAAGCATATATTCCTCTTACTAACAGAGTTCTCTAGCATTTCAATCTTCCCATGGATACTGAATAAATCCTTAGTAACAGTACTTGAAAAGGTTACAGTGTCCTCCAGTTTAACTTCCAGCTGGGCCACCTTAGATTTTAGTAGAGCCACCTCCTGCTTCTGCTGGTCTACGGTCTGAACAATATTGGAAAGAGCACTTTGAAGAGAACCAAACTGGGACAAATAAGAAAGCTCCAATGCTTGTAGGCCTTCCCAGTGAATATCCAACGTGACAGCCACTGGTCATATTAGTAGAGACTTTGCGGGCTTTACCTCCTGCACTACTGTGAATGACAACTAGAGAGCAGGAAAACATCCTTCTCGTTCCGCAGGCAATGATGGTCCCACATCAGCAGCAGAACTCCAAAATGCTCCAGCAGGAACAGCAGCCATGCTGACTTTCACTGCGAAACTCTCTTCAAGCCTTGGCATGTCAATCTCAACTCTACAATTTCCAGGGGAGTCAACCTCAGATGCTCCAAAGCTGTGAAATGAGGGCTGAACTGGAGCGAACTGTGTCTCTGGAGTGAGTAACACCTGTAGCTCTGAGGTGCGCAATGAGCCTTCTTCAGCTCCTGTCGCTCATAGCAAGCTTTGCTTCAGAGTTCCTTCTGCATCAGCGGGCCTCACAAAAGCATTCTTTGAACCACTTACTGATCTACAATAGTACACTACGAGGGGGGGGGGGGCTGATAAGTCTCTGGCCTTGTAACGAAACAAAAAACTACAGCCACATTTCAGTTCTGCAGGTCCGAATGATCTCTCTGAGTTTTGTACCAAAACTGCAGAGAGATCATTTGGACCTCCAGAAATGGAAGGACGCTGACAGAGTCCTGGCAGCCGTATGTAACCGGATGCTCAGCAACTGGGCAATTACTTGACAAGGAAGTTCTTAAGTTGCGACAGATGCCTTCGCATAGGGGGCGGCAGGCACAGGTGCGAGGACCCGGCAGGGTGGGGAGGGTCATGGGGCGGCGTGCCATACATTCCTGAGGGGATTCGGATAGGCATGACAAAAGTGTTGGAATGGAAGGGAAGGATGCAGTTGGGGTTAGTTGTCAGCGGGGGCCTTTGGCCTCGCATCGGGGATCTCGAAGGGCTCGAGGGCCTTCGCAAGGTCAAGGGCGGTCACAAGCTTTGCCCAGGACAGTTAAGAGGGGAGCCAGGTCCCATGGACCTAGAGCTCGGGGTCAGCCATTGACGGGGAATGCGGTATTGTCAGAAGAGATTAATGTCCGACATGGGGGAGGGCAGAGCATTAATAGCTTGGGAGGATCAGCTAAGAATGCTAGGCAAAGTGGCCACGAGTGAGGACAGTTTGATGCAGCTTATGCTGGTCTGGGAAGGGAGGGGGGTCTTGTGGACATCTTGGTGTCGGTTCAAGGGGCCCCCAGTTTCGTAGGTCGAGGTGTCCCTTCCCCGACAGGCTAGCCTGAAGCGCAAGGGGGATTTGGGCCGGTGGGAGGACAAGCAACATGGGAGCATTGGAGTGGGGGAGGACAAGGTCCGTCTAGGCCTGAATGATTGGGGGCTTGGCAACCTGCGTGGTTCCTGTCTGTCTTCCCCCCCCCCCCCCATTTTTCCTTTTTTGTCTCCACAGATGACGGCAATGAATCCACACGTTGCTGTGCATGGACTAGGAGGACAAGTGCGAGCAGAAAGCAGGAACGGTGGAATAGCGGCAATATGGGGTTATTCAATGGACACGGCTACAGCAGGAGGAGACCAGTCACTCCAGCACAACGAGGATCTATGCCAGGCCACAATTCATACAATGGCTGTGGTGGCGACAGACAGTGTGGTGACAGGTGAGTTGCATGTGGCCCAAGAAGAGGTGTTGGATAGGAGTAGCTTGCGTGAACAAAGGGAGGAAAAAACGTGCAAGAAAAGGAAGCATTCCGGTTGGTGGCATTGCAGTTCGGAGACATCGTCGTCATTGTCCTCTAGCTCTTTGTCATAATCCTCAGGAGCCGAGGGCGGGAGGCAAGGAATGAGAGGCAGTATAGCGGCGGAGAGCAGGCTAGAGGGTGGAGCTCCTACGGTGGTGTCTTTGTCTGAGTTATGGGAGGGTGTGCCAAAGAAGATGTGATGAAAGATTAAGAGGCGACGATATATTGATATTTTCCGACTGCTAGATGGTCGGAAGCGGTCTGGGGAGAGTAAGAAATAGCGGAAAAAAGATGAGAAGGCAGGGCGGGTCAGGAAGGTCTCGCGTAATGTAGTGAACTGGACAAGAGCCTTCTTGCGTTTGGCAAGTGTTTGGGGTCATCATTACCCGGAGCATTATGGTATGCTGCTTGCCTACGCGGATTCGATTCTGGAAGCATTACAGACACATGAAGGGTGGGCATGGTTAAATTATGATGAGAAGTTTCATGATAAAATGGAAGAGAACAAATTTGTCATGGGGCACGCAGGACATCAACCTGTGGCTAACACAGATGTCTGCCAGGTTGAGTACAGGGGGAGGAGGTGGGGGAAAAGGGATGGCAGGGGACAATGCAGGGGTGGTGCATTCCTGTCGTGTGGGAGGGGCCGCGTTGCAGTCAAGATCATTTGGGAAGTGGAGCCGGCAATGTGTGCTGGAGGTTTAACAATTCCTCCTGCCCTTTTCCGAACTGCAAATTCAGACATGTATGCATAGTCTGTAGCGGAGCTCACTCGGCGGCAAAATGCATTAAAAAAGGGGCTGTCATGGGTCCTTTGCCAGCCTCCAAGCAATAATGTGGGGTTTAGTCTAGCCCCCACACCAATACGGGTAGAGGTCTTGAGCAGATGGCTTTGACAATACCCGAAGCAGGGGGATAGGAAGGTTTTTCAGTTGGGATTTCAGTCAGGCTTTCTTATACCGGTTCAGGGAGATGTGGACGTATCGATGGTGCGAAATTCACCCTCAGTTTGGCACTTTGCTAACATAGTTAAGCAGAAGTTGACCGTGGAGTTAGAACTAGGCAGAATTGCCAGCCCGTTTATGAAGCAGCCTTACCCGGACTTAGTGGTATCACTGTTAGGAATCATACCTAAAAAAGAACCGGGGAAGTTCCGACTGATTCACAACTTGTCATTTCTGTTGGGAGCTTCTGTAAATGATCATATCCCTCAGAAGTTGTGTACAATCCACTACGCGTTGTTTGATAAGGCAGTTGAGTTGGTAAGGAAATCGAGTCACAAGGCAATGATGGCAAAAGTGGATATTGAATCTGCCTTCCTATTGTTGCCTGTGCACCCGTTAACGTTTCACTTGCTAGGTTTCCGCTTTGAGGATGGATTTTATTTTGATAAATGTATGCCGATGGGCTGTGCGGTTTCTTGTGCATACTTTGAAAAATTTAGTACTTTCCTACAATGGGCTGTAGAGAAGAAAGTAGGCAATGCAAATGTGGTGGATGATTTTTTGTTTGTAGGAGCTAATCAGTCAGTGGGTTGCCTTGAGCTTTTAGAATGCTTTAGGGAATTGTCACGCAAATTGGGTCTGCCATTAACAGCAGGCAAGACAGTAGGTCCTGCGATGAGGATTACCTTCTTGGGAGTGGAGTTGGATTCGGAAGAAATGGTTGCGCGTCTTCCGCTGGAGAAGGTGTTGAGATTGTGGGTGTTAGTAGCTAATGTGTTGGCTTCAACTAAAATAACGTTGAAGGAAAGGCAGGCGTTGATAGGATCTCTGAATTTCGCCTGCAGGGTGATACCGATGGGTCGGGTATTCCTGTGTCAGCTAGCGGCGTCAGCAGCTGGGGTGCGGAAGCCACATAATCGCATTAGAGTCTCAAAGGTTATGCGAGCAGATTTGCGGGCTTAGGATGGCTTCTTGAAAGACTTTAACAGGACTTCGGTGTTGATGGAGGCCGAGATCACTAGTATAGATTTGCAACTATACACAGATGCAGCAGGGAGTATAGGTCTGGGAATTTATTTTGGAGGGGCGTGGTGCACTGATAGGTGGCCGCAGGCATGGCATGAATCCAGACTGTCCAACACAAGAGAGAGCAGAAACGCTCTTGCTGGGATAATGAGGGAACACAAGGAGCAAGAGACATGTAGTGGTCTCAGGATGCTTTATTAATGGACCCCAATGCGTTTCGGCAAACATCTTCCTCAGGGGGTATGCAGCTTACAGATTAAAACAAAGTAAAACAGAAATAGTTTACACATAAGAGTAAAATGATAAATACAAGTAAAAATTGCTTATTAAAGTTACAGTTAAAAAATATAAAAAATAAATGAATTAATAAGTAATAACTAAGACATAATATGTATACGATTATAGTGCATCACAAGTAAAAATGTTAAAAACACATTAAGACATCTTAAAACACATTAAAATACCATCAAAACACCATTGAACGCAGGGCAGTGAAGATAAGAACACAAAGACATAAAGATGTATTATGCTATTATAAACCAATAAAAAAGCAGGAAATTAAACAAGGAACTTGGGGTATATCACCTATATAGGATTGTGTAATGTACTCACTGTAGCACACCATGGTGCACTTCACGTATAGACTAAAACTGTAGTCTACTGATGTGACTAAAAAACAATAAAGATGAGATGAGAAGTTAGTACATAAAATCAATTCTACATATTCCTACTGCATAATGCTGAGAGCAAAGGATTGTATGTTTATATCTAAGATTGTTGTGTATCATAAAATAATATATCTTTATAATATATGGGACCTGTCTAGATTGTGTGTGCATGGGTAGCAAGAATTGCACATGGTATACAGTCAGGGGTCTAAGGATACACGCAATGCTGACTGGAGAACAAGTGAATCATATTATATGATGTATTTGAATTAAGGAAACACAGTATCTCGTAAAGTAATGTATCTGTTAATATGAATCCTTACTGTATTGTGTGATTATGCATTGTAGGGAAAACATAGAACATGCAGTAATGTGAATACGATTAGTACTTACTGAAGGAATGTAACTATTCACACTGATCGCAAAGGAAAAATAATGTCCTGTAGAGTAAGGAAGAACAATAATGCTGAAGGTATCTATGGCGGTGAAACATTAAATAAAAGTAACAAACATTAATCTCCTTTGTTAAAGCACAGAGTGATATACCGAGACCAAGTTGATAAGGTTACATATTGAGGATATATCAGGGAAGTGTTTGCAACCTAAATACAGTGTGAAACAGGTATAGTACGTTATAATACATTGTGCAAAGTGGAAAGTATCTGCTGTGAGAACGTGTAAACAAGAAATATGGCGATTCTTTACGTCCATTGAAGATCACTAAAAAGGTGAAACATCGTGGGATTATGATGTGAAAATATGATTAAAAACCAGATAATTTGTGTGAGACAAAGATCTGTAAATAGGAAATATAGTGATACTTTACAACCATTGAAGAAAGTGAGATATCGTGAGGTTATAAAACCAAAATGTGAAAAACATGATTAAAAACCCACAAAATAGAGAACTTGAAACAGGTGAGTGACTGGAATTGTGCTTAAAAACATTATGGAAGTAAGTTAAAATGGAGAGAGAGGTCAAAAAATGAAAAGGGGGAACTTATGGTATGAAACTTTGTTTGAAAGTACAATTATAGCCATACAAAGAAACAAAGGTACAAACAAATTAACTGGATGGAAAAAAAAACAAACCTTTGAAGACTTCAAACACTGTGCTCCGTCTAAAGTAGAAAACCGGTGGAACATCACGATGGCTTTTTATAGACGTTAAAGGAATCGCGCCAAAACTATGGTGGTGGGCGTGGCTAAAGGTAATGCTGACGATCGCAACACTGAAGTTAGTTTCAGGAATGATATATCACTATCTAGTGTACTTTTTTGAATAAAAGCATACGATAAAAACATGCAGTAAAAACTTATGGTGTTATTATCAGGTCATTTCTCTTGAAGTAGATATAATAAATTAAAAATGCCATCTGTGAAACAGAAAAGCTTGGAAATCTAAATATAACATTAGGAAATGCAGCCAAAAAACTGATATACCTCGAGAATCATAGCTAGTATGTAATAACTCAAGTGTATATTTAAAAGGAATGTAATCTGACAATTATACTTAATGAAAACAGTATTTTAATAATGGACCTAATCTATCTGTCAAGTTAGGAAAACAGACAGATCCACCTCTTGATTCAAACCGTGTGGTTACAAACTATTAAATTCATAAATGAATCGTTGTTCTAATTTAGGCAGAGTTTTGTCAACATCTCCACCTCTCAAATGTGGTGTCACAGTTTTAATAACCAGATATTTTAAGGCACTAATTGAATGTTCTGTTTTTATCCAATGTGTGACTAGAGGCTTGTCTAAAATCTTCCTTTGTATGCAGCTTCGATGTTCAATGATACGTGTGCGAACTTGTCTTTTGGTTTTCCCAATGTAAGATAAATTACATGGACACAATATTAAGTAAATAACATTCTCTGTCTTGCAATTAGAGAAATTAGGCAGGTAAATTTTATGTTTTGTTACTGGATGTGTAAAACTGTCTTTGACAGTGATGGTATGAGAACACACTGAACAGTTTCCACATTTAAAATGCCCTTTTATCTTCGACAGAGGTTTATGATATGTGAGAACTGAAGGTACTAGAAAATTGGCAAGGTTGGGATTACGTTTGTACGCTACCATAAACTGTTTTGATGCAAACAATGGTAATGAAGTTAAAAGATACCATTCTTGTTTTAAAATATTAACAATTTTTTTTTTTGTATGATTAGTGAACGTGAGGGCACAGACAATCTTGTCTGTTTTAGGACGATCCTTCTTTTGTCGGAGTGACATACGGTCTGTAGTTCAGGCCTTGAAATATGCCTTTTTAATACACTTCTGTGGATAACCTCGCTGCTTGAATCTTTGATGCATGTCTATCATGTGGCACTCAAAATCTGTTTTTGTAGTACATAGTCTTCTAATTTGTAAAAAGTGACTCATGGGTAAGTTATTTTTAAGAGATGTGTTGTGTAAACTATCATATTTTAATAGGGTGTTCCTATCAGTGGGTTTTCGGTAAAGATCAGTTGTAAAACCCTCTATGCCTTTTTTTTATCAAGATATCTAAGTATGCGATACGTTCTGAACTAAACAGCCCTTCAAATTGTAAGTTGGAATCCAGTGAATTGAGCCAGATGAAAAATTCTTGTAATAAGGATTCTGTGCCATCCCATATCATTAACACATCATCTATATATCTCTTCCAAAGAAGGATGTGTGTCTTAAAAGGGTGAAAACTTTGAAATTGTTGTTCAAAGTTGGCTACATACAAGTTAGCAATGTCAGGCGCCATGGAAGACCCAATGGCTACTCCCTTGATTTGTTTATAAAAGACTCCTTTGAAACTGAAATAATTTTCCGTCATAGCTAATGATGCTAATTGTATTAAGAGGTGGGTGTGCGAGTTGGTTTAGATCTTTGGATTAAGATGTTGGCAAGAACTTCTAAGGCCGCCTTTTGGGGAATGTTAGTGTATAGTGAGTTAATATCAAGAGTGACCAATAATAATTCATTGTGATATCCTTGGAAATCCTGTAAAATATTGATAACATGTGTCGAATACCGCACGTATGATCCTATTTATGTAACAAATGGTCTTAAAAAGATATCAAGGGAGACTTCCGGTGACGTCACGGAGCTAATGGCAGCTTGAAAGCCGAGCTCCGTTCGAATCCCAAGTAAAGTGCATTAAAAGCGGGCCCCCATTGGGAAAAGTGGACGGATTGCGAGCATCCAGGTCGGGGATGGCAGCACGGGCGAAATTGGAGGGGTTTCAATCCCCATACGTCCGGAAAGAGTTGATGGCAGCGGCGGCGAATGAGTCGGCCCGTGCCGGTGGGGGAGATGACGGAGGCGCCTCGGAGGAGGACGATGCCATTGATGCCGAGGGGGAGGACGAAGTGCCCCTCCGGAGATGGCTGCAGGAGTTTAAGTCGGACATGAAGGGGGAGATAAAAGCGATGCGGAAAGAGATGAGGGCAACTCTCCAGGCGATACAACAGGAGATGAGCAGCCTCGGTGGCCGGGTGGAAGAGTTGGAAAACCACGTGCAAGACTGTGAGGGGGAGCTGCGCGGCCTAGGGGTTATGCAAAGCACACTTCAGGCCCAGCAGGAAGCAGTGCAGGAGAAGATTGAAGAGATGGATGACCGGGCCCGGAGGAACAATTTACGGATCAGAGGGGTCCCGGAGGAGATGGATCCCAAGGACCGTGTGGGCTTGGTCCGGCGACTCTGTAGCCACGTGCTTCAACTGGGGGAAGTGACAGGACAAGCCCCGGAGCAAATTAGTGTGGAGCGGGCTCATCGGAGCCTGGGGCCCCGGAAGGAGAAGCAGGCCAGGGACATTATAGCGTGTATGAGTAGCTTCCCTCTGAAAGAACAAATCCTCAGTGTGGCTCGGAAATTTGGGAGAGTTGCCTGGGAGGGGGCCGAGATTGAAATGTTTAATGACCTCTCGAAGGGGACTCTAGAGAGGCGGAGAGCAATGAAAGAAGTGACTGCCTACCTGAGAGAGAGAAACATCACCGGTACCGCTGGCTGTTCCCGTTTGGGGTTTTGATTTCCATCAATGGTATGAATCGCAAAGTGAAAACGGCGGCGGAGGCCTGGGCGGTGTTAAAGGAATTAGGCTGTGAAGGCCTGCCGGCGGTGGGTCCAGGCGAGCAGTTGCACAAGACCAGCGCGGGGAAAGGCAAACAACGGATGCAGGCCAGCTCTCAATGGCAGTGCGTGGGGGAGCAAGGGAAGCGCCTGAAGCGACTAACGCAGGAGCGGTAGAAGGCATCTGAGGAGCCGGTGTCATGAACCGGGTGCACAGCGGGACTGGCCTGGATGTTAGCAGGACTCAGGTGAAGAGCGCTAGAGCTCTGGAACCCATGGTATATGGACACTGGACTTGTAGGGCACACTAAGGGGGGGGGGGGAACCAGGGAGGTGGGTTGAGGGGAGTGTGGGGGGAAAGCGGGTTGGGGTTAGGTGTTAAGGGGGGGGTCGGGGTTAGACGAAGGGATAGAGATAAGGGGGGGTAGAGGAGGAAGAGGGTATTTGATAGGGTGTGGGGAGGGGGCCATTGTGATGGGATCGGACGTCAGGACTGGGAGGCTGGGAAGATTGGGACGAGCGGGTTGGACAGAGGGGGGGGAGGGGGAAGGCAGGGGAGGAGGGAGGGATGGGAGGGGGGGAGGGGGGGAGGGGGGGAGGGGATTGGAACACCATTTGGGAAAGAGTGGGGAAGAACGGGTTGGTTGAAGGATGATACGCATAGGCACTATTAATGTCCGTGGACTGAATTCGCCCAACAAGAGAGGGTTGCTATTCCGGGAAGTGGTGAGGAATAAGTGGGATGTGGTCCTACTACAGGAGACTCATCTCCGGGCTCGGGATGTCGGACGGCTAAGGCACCGACAATTCCCTGACCAATTTTACTCCTGTAGCAGGGAAGGGGGACGGAAAGGCGGGGTGGGCATTTTGCTTAGGGGGGGGTGTGGGATCCAGGTGGGGCACTCCTTTAAAGATCAGGAGGGTAGGGTTGTGGGGATTACAGGGAAGCTGGGGGGGGGGGGGAGATATTGTGATTGTGGCAGTGTACTGCCCCAATGGGCAGCAAAGGGGATTTTGGAGGGAGGTGGGGGTTTTAATTGAGAAGGCCGGGGGGGGGGGGGGAAGGTGCTGGTGGGTGGGGATTTCAATGTGGTGCTGGATCCTGGGTTAGATAGGAAGCCGAAGGGGGGGGACGGCTTGCGGAAGAATAGACGGGGTCTGCGGGGGTTGATGAAACGTTTTAACTTGTTGGACATGTGGAGAGTGATGAACCCGCAGGCTGGGGGGTATACTTTCTATTCGGCTCCGCATGTTAGTTGGAGCCGGATAGATATGCTCTTGATAGACCAGACCTGGATGCCTGCAGTTAAAAGTGGGGGCTAGTGCAAGTGGGATGGGCGGATCACAAAGGGGTGGAGATTCTCCTACGGAATTCCCGGAGGCCGGGAGGAGCCTTTTGGAGATTGAATGATAGTCTCCTCCGAGATAGGAGGGTGGTGGATGATATCCGGGGGGTCATTAAGGAATACTTGGGCTTTAACGATACTGGGGAGGTGAGGGATGTTATGGTTTGGGAAGGGCTGAAAGCAGTGGTACGGGGGAGATTCGTCATGTGGGGGGCTAAGAAAAAGAGGGAGCGGGGGCAGAAGGAAGATGAATTGAAGAAGGAGGTGGATGAAAAGGAGGAGCGGTTTCGGGGGTCAGGGGCGGAGGAGGATAGAAAGGAGCTGGAACAGGCACGGGATGCGTTGAAGGATCTACAACTGGAGAAAGTGGCCTTTCTGCTACAGAGAGTGCAGCAGACCCACTATGAGTTTGGGGATAAGGCGGGGCGCTTGCTGGCGCTGCGATTGCGGAGGCAGCAAGGAGTGGCCACCATAGCATATATAGAAGGATCCGATGGGCGGCGGTGTTGGGAGGAAGATGCCATCCGGGATAGATTCCGGGATTATTACCTTGAATTGTATCGGGCGATGGAAGGGGGGTCCGAGGGGGAGATAGAGGCCTATTTGGATGGGATAACGCTCCCAGTGCTACCGGGGGAGGCGTTTGAGATCCTGGAGGCGGATATTAGAGAGAATGAAATTGCCCGGGCGGTGAAGGGGCTGGTTGGAGGGAAGTCCCCGGGCTTGGACGGCCTGACGGGACATTTTTATAAGGTCTTTTGGGATGACGTAAAAGGGATAATGCGAAGGGTGTTCAATGGGGTGCTAGAGGAAGGGGGGGAGCTGTCAAGGGAAATGCTGACAGCGGGGATAACAGTGCTATTAAAACCCGGGAAGGACCCGGGGAAATGCGGCTCCTATAGGCCGATATCCCTGTTGAATGTAGATACCAAATTGTTGGCCAAAGTGGTGGCTGGGCGGTTGGCAGAGTGGTTACCGGGGCTTATAAGGGGGGATCAAGCTGGCTTCATACCAGGACGCCAGGCTGCGGATAACATCCAGAGAGCGATTGGAGTGGTTTGGGAAGCGAGGGAGGGGCAGGAGGAAATGATACGGATGTCAATCGATGCCGAAAAGGCCTTTGATAGAGTGCACTGGGCCTTTTTGATGAGGGTATTGGAGCGGATGGGGTGTGGTCCCAATCTATTGGGGTGGATCAAGGCGCTGTATAGGGGGCCTAGGGCTAGAATTAAAGTCAATGGGCTGTATTCCAGAGATTTTTGAATTGGGCAGGGGCACCCGACAGGGATGCCCCTTGTCCCCGCTCCTCTTTGCTATAGCGGTTGAGCCCCTAGCCGAAAGGATCCGCGGAAATGATAGGATTATTGGCTTGAGTAGAGGGGGGAGGATGCATAAAATATCCTTATATGCGGACGATATACTGTTGTACTTGGGGCATCCATCGATATCGCTCCCAGAGGTCATGCAGGAGGTGGATAGGTATGGAGCGGTGTCGGGCTTTAAAATGAATGTTGATAAGACAGAGGTATTGAAGGTGCGATTAGCGGATGGGGTGGAGGAGTGTTTGAAACGCCGGTTCCCTTTGCGCTGGGTCAGTGGATCACTGGGGTATCTTGGGGTTCGCATAACCGATAGGTACGAGACTCTTTATCAGGCCAAATTATCCAAGCTTGTTCCATAAAATTGGGAGAGATTTAGAAGGATGGATGGGATTAGAAATATCATGGATAGGGCGGATCGCAGCCATCAAAATGAATATTTTGCCCCGACTTCTGTACGGGTTTCAGGCCTTGCCGGTAGTGGTGCCTGATGGGGCGATGCGCGTGTTGCAGAGGCGGGTATTTAATTACATCTGGAAGAGGAAGCCACCTGGGGTATCGCGGGAAGTGATGTACGCCCCCAAGGAGGAGGGGGGTTGGGGGTGCCGAACCTGTTGGCTTATTATAGAGCGGCTCAGTTAGTGCATGTCATGCACTGGAGAGCGGGGGGGGGGGGAGGAGCGGCCGTGGGTGTCCTTAGAGATGGGGAGAGTTAGAGGGGGACATTTGACGGCCTGGCTTTGGGCGGATGCCGAGGGGAGAAGGGCCTTGGGGGACGGTTCCCCAGCGATGCGACAAGGGGTCAGGATTTGGGATAGACTGTGGGGCAAGGCGGGAGGGCCATGCAGGGGGGGATATTCCTTGTTGACTCCTTGGAGGGGTTCTCGGGTGTTCCAGCCGGGGTGGGAAGGGGGGAGATTCGATGGGTGGACGAAGAAAGGCTTATTATGCAGCTATCAATGTTTGGAGGAGGGAGAATTGAAGAGCTTTGAAGTGGTTAAAGTGGAGTATCAGCTTGAAGATGAGGATAGGTATGCATATCTGCAAGTCCGATCGTTTTTAGGGAAGGTGGTGGGGAAGGAGGGGTGGGGTAGGGAGCTCAGAGGTTTGGAAGCGATGTGGTTTGGGAAGAGGGGTGCGAAAGGGATGATATCGGGGTTGTACAAGGTGGTATGCGGGACCCCAGGGGGGCAACATAGGTATATGAAGGAGTGGGAGGCGGATATAGGGCGTCCAGTGACGGTTGTGGAGTGGAAGCGAGTGTGGGATCAGATTAAGAGGGGGCTCCTTTCCAGTGGGTCTAAGGAGAATAGTTACAAGGTGATGCTGCGATGGTATTATACCCCCAGTCGCCTGCATAAGATGTATGCGACGGTGTCGCCTTTGTGCTGGAGGGGGTGCGGTGAAGTAGGGACTTTTTGGCATGTGTGGTGGAGTTGTAAGAACGTACAAGAGTATTGGGGGAGGATTATCGGTTGGATACTCAAGAAATTAGGGGTAGTGGTTCCGGTGGCCCCTACCGTCTGTTTACTGAGCCTGTGGGAGGAGGGGCAGGGGAATAAGGGGGGTAAGATGGTGTTGGCTTGCTTGAGTGCTGCTCGGTGTGAATTCGCAGCAGCCTGGAGGCAGAGTGCGGCCCCCGGGTTGGAGCAGTTTGAACAGAGAGTTTGGCGCACGGTTCTGATGGAAAAATTGACGGCAGCGCGTAGACAGACTTTAACCAGATATGAGGAACAATGGGGGGTCCTGGGGGGTGTTCTAGGGTTGGGGGGGCAGGGGGGGGCGGGATGGGTAGGGGAGAGGGGGTGGGCTTGTGGGGGTGGGGGGGGAGAGGGGGTGTTAATGGTTGGGCGGGGAGGGGGCTGGGGGGTACATAACGTGAATTTCAGATTGGGGGGAGGGGGGGAGGGTTTGGGTAACTGATGGTAGGGGGGGAGGGTGGTTACACATCATGGGGTGGGAGGGTGTTAGTAGAAGTGGTAAGGAGGGTATGGGTAGGTAGAGACAGGGACGGGAAGTGTGTGAGGTGAAGGAGGAGCAGGATGAAGGGGTGAAGGAGGGGGGGTGATTGGAGGGGGGGGAGGGGGGGAATAGTCATGGGGGCCGAGGGAAGGAGGTACTGGATTGCAATGCTAGTGGGTGAAGCCCTGGTAGCGAGGGTAAGAAAGAGGTTCCTTTCGGGGAGGGGGAATGGTTACTACTGGTTAATAACAGTATTCATTTTCATAATATAATGGTGTGATGGGGGCACTGTGCATAGGCGATAGCTGGTATGTGGATATAATCTCGTGGATATGTTTAGTGAAGCTGTGTGGGTTCAGGGAGGGGGGTTACTGTGTTGTTGCCACTGAACTGTTAAATACCCATAACAGTAATAAGGGGAGACGGGAGGGGGAATTGTTGGGAAATGTTGACAAATTTGGGGGTAGGTATTCAAAATAGAGTTTGAGGTGGGATACCCTGTATTCTCTGTAATATATTAGGCTAACAATAGAAGGATCAGTGGCTTTTATTTTATTTTATTTTATTTTATCTTATGTGGAGTTTGCTATGGCATTGGAAGCTAGGATGTGGGGATCTAGGTGTATAGACGTTAACATGTTTTGGATACATGTACATGGCTGTGTTTTGGAAATGATGCTAATAAAAACTTAAACACAAAAAAAAAAATATATCAAGGAATTTGGACAAGGGCTCAAAAAGTGATCCTATGGCAGAAAAAATAGGGCGCCCCGGAGGATTTTGCAGAGATTTATGTACTTTAGGGACCATGTATATGATAGGAATAATTGGATGAGAGACTGTGAGGAAAGCGTGTTCTTTTGGTGTCAAGTAGCCCGCTTCTTTCCCTAAAAACAATAGAGTATCTACTCTCTGTTGCAAGACCTTGGTAGGATCATCATAAATTTTCAAATAAAACTCCTTATTGTTTAACTGGTGTGTTACCTCACTAATATAGGACACCCTGTCTTGAATCACCAACGCCCTGCCTTTGTCCGCAGGTTTAATTACAATTGAATCGTTAGTTTTTAATCCTTGTAATGCTAATTTTTGTGGACTTGTGAGGTTGTAAAATGCATGTTTCTTATTGTGCTGGTATAACTTTTCAATTTTCTATTTCATATTCCATAATCATAGTGTTAGGGGCTTGTTTACAAAGCCGCGGTAGCGGTTTGCGATCGTAATCGGAGCCGCGGCCCCATTGATTTCAATGGGGCCGCGGCTGCGATCGCGATCGCGAACCACTACCGCGGCTTTGTAAACAAGCCCCTTAGTGTTAGATGGTGGTATCCATGTAGAAGGCCTCCTAACCACTGAAGTATCAGTGGTATTGTCATTAGTCTTATCGAAGTGATCTATGATTTTGAGTTTACGAAAGAACTTGAAGAGTTCTACATGGGTTGTGAACCTATCATGCTTTTTAGTTGGTACAAAGGATAGTCCTTTTTCTAAAACTTGAAGTTCCACATCTGTAAGTTGATGACTTGAGAGGTTTATTATCCCACTTAGAGATCCCAATCTAGTTGTCTCTTGGATGATAGACCCTCTCCCCTTCCCCTCCCCGTGGTGGATAATGGGACTGTTGGAATTGTCGATTGATTAGAGATTTGTGTGGAAATTGAAAGGTGCCGCGTCCACCTCCTTTCCAGAGGGCATCCATCCGAAAATCCCGGTGAGAACTGGGTGGTATCTGATGGGAGGGAGGAGGTGGAGCTGTGGAGAATAGTGAGCCCGAGGGTTCAAAATGTCCATTGGACTGATGTCTACTTCTTTTATGGCTCCTTTCTTGATCCAAAGAGGGAGAGGGAGATCTATATTTAGACTTATAGTTATTTCTGGAATTGTCTCTAGAGTGTTGTCTTGGTGATCCATAGGGTTTCTTATATGATGTGTTTCTTTGTCTACCTTTAAATTCCGACCCACCATATGTCCAATAGTAGACTGTGTTATGTTTATAGTCTTCTTCATCTCGTTTGAATTTTTTAATCTTTATGTCTTTAATTGTTTGTTTATATTCTATTGTATTTTTATCAAACCTCTTTCTTTCGACTTCGTATTGTGTATCTTGTCTTTTTAATACTTGTATCTTGGAATCCATTTGAGGTTTTAAAACCTCTGCCCTGCGTTTTGAGGTGTTAATTAATAAAATCATTAAATCTAAGGAGCATTTATTCAAAATCTTGATCCAATCTGACATGAAGGATTTGTCATCTTTAAACATTCCGGGAACCTTTTGCATTCTAAGGCCCCTCGGGATGATCTTTTTCCGACAGTATTCCAACAATGAAGCAGCATGTAATTCTTCTCTGATATATCTCTGTGTCATCCAGACCAAACTTCCCCATTCTTCTTCTAAATTGGGTGATGCATCTTCTTCTGTAAAGATACAATACAATATAAATTGGGTGATGCATCTTCTTCTGTAAAAATACAATAGAATATAAACAAACAATTAAAGACATAAAGATTAAAAAATTCAAACAAGATGAAGAAGACTATAAACTTAACACAGTCTACTACTGGACATATGGTGGGTCGGAATTTAAAGGTAGACAAAGAAAGGTAGACCACCCAGTCCCCACCGGGATTTTCGGATGGATTTTTTGCACACACTGAACACCGTTGGGGTCATAAATGACCCCATGATGAATTTTAATTGTTAACCATGAAAAATTTAAACTAAACAGATGAAATATTATTCTGAATTAATTATTTTTGTCTGGACGTGTGTTATCTACTTCTTTTTGATCATGCAAACTGCTCAGAAGAACAACCACTTTTCCTTTTTTCGGGCAATAGGAAACCAGAGTGGTGTTATCCCGAAAAGCAGACAGTGAAGTGAATACCTCTCGGCCCTTTGCTGTTACAAATTCTGGAGGTAATTATTTTCTGTTCTTTCGAATTGTCCCAAGAAGTGTCATTTGTTTTCTAGCAATTTTAGTAACATTTCTGCCAGATTGTGTCAATCCTTCAGTGAGTTGCAGCACAACCCTTTCACCATGATTCTGTTCCCTGTTTTGTCCGAGTTCCCTTCCTGTATATACTTGAAGACGCAGAACATATGACGTTGCACTGTCACACAACATCCATAGCTTTATGCCATATTTCCCAGATTTGCTGGGAATTTATTGTCTGAACGGAACACAGCCAAGAAATGTAAGTAGTTGCTCATCCACGGTAACATTTTCACCAGGAACAAAGGTGTCACTTAAAGTTGCTTCCCAGGTATCAAAAACATGTCTGATTGGAGCAAGCTTATCCATGCCTCATTGTTCAGGTCTGCTGGTTGCATCATCAAATCTGAGAGCACAAGAAATTTGCTGAAAACGGTTACGGGCCATATTTTTGCCGAAAACAGAATGACCATCTTCAAGGTTCCACAACTGAACTATGGATTCATTTCATGACTTGTACATGCCTGAGAGGATCAGAAGTCCAAAAAAATGTTGAAATTCTCCATCTGTCAAATCTTTCCAGGTGTTGTCATAAATGTGTCTTCCTTGTTTGCTCGTCCACATCATGATTTCATTCAATAAGTTCTTCCTCATGAACAAGTGGAATGCTGCGAGAAGGCCATCAACATTTTGTACAGCATATCTTGTAGGACCTTGTTTTACGGGCATGACATTAGCTTTGGCGTATCTTCCAGCAGCTTGCTTTATAGGTTTCCTGTTCCATGATGTGGCATCCTTAGATACATAGGCTTCAATGGCAACATTTGTGCTTATAGTTGATGACCTCTTAGCTCCTCTATGACCACGACTAAGATTCCTCACAGATGATCCTGACACCAAGGACTCCTACCTTCTTCCCCATCCAGCACAGCCTCAACCTTTGCCTCGACCTGTAACTTGACTCTTTGCTGCAGGCAATGTTACCGGCTCAACATCAGTCTCACATTCACTTGGCAACCAACTGCTGTTGCCATCTTAATTATGACTGTCATCATCAGATTTATCACCCGAACTTGGCTGATATGCTTCTTCGCTTGCTGAATATGCTGCATCATCAGACGACTCAGAGCCGTCACTGTCAGCATCTCATTGCAACATTTCTCTTACTTGGGTAGCTGAATACTTTCGTTTTGACATCATAAACAATAACCTAAAATAAATAAACAAAGATAAAGTTGAATAAAACGCAAAGCAGTTTTACTATAGGTGTACAATAATCGTGATGAACGAGCTGAAAGCCTTTAGATTTCATCGGAAATAATGAGAGAACTTTTCACCATCGTTGACTACATCTATGGAAGTCAACGATTGAAAATCTCTATAACATCAACAAAGACAAAACCTGGAGCTGACTGTGGTACAGATCGTCAACTACTAGTATGCAAACTCAAGCTAAGGTTGAAAAAGAGCAAACCACTCATGAATGCAGCAAAATATGACCTTGAGAATATACCACTGGAATTTAAAGACTGCCTGCAAAATTGATTTGCTGCTTTAGATACAAATGACAGAGCTCTGGAAAAGTTATGGAATGACATCAAGAAGGTTGTGTTGGAAGAAAGCGAGAAGTCTCTACAAAAGGTGAAAAAGCAAAAACGGCCAAAATGGATGATGGAAGAAACTGAAAATTACCCAGAAACACAGAAGCTAAAGCCAGAGGAAAAAGAAATGAGAGAAGTGATCAAATACCTTTCATAGAAGCTTCATCGGAACTCTTTGAAATGAGAGCGGTGATCAAATATCTTTCATAGAAGCTTCATTGACAAGCTAAGTTAAAGTAACAACACAAGTTATATTTTTGTGAACACAAGAGAGAAGTGCTCAACAATTTTTATAATAATTTTGTTAATAAGAGCTGAGTTCATGAGACAATACAAGTTTTATTTGTGGACACAAGAGAAATAGGGGGTGAAATTTGCAAAACAAAGGGTCGTTGATGCTAACAGGCACAGTACTGGGGATAAAAACACCCGGAACATCACGCCAATGTGAAGTCTGAGACCCGAGAAAAGCAAACAACCCCGATTGTGGTTTTCAACCTGTATTTAAGTTTAAATGATAGAGCGTAGGATTCTAGTGAAGTACCAGTGAGAGATCGCTCTGATATATTGACCATACAGCTTGTTTCAAATACACAGAGGAGAAAGAAAGACAATAACAGAACTCAGAGATTTCCAACGTGCAGCAAGACAGGACAAGGAAAAGTACTACAATGACACTTGCATGGAAATAGAAGCAGAAACTATTAGAGGAAGAACAAGATCGGCTTTCCTAAAGCTACGAGAGTTAAAGAAAAAAGCTCCAGCCTCGAATTGGAATGTTACAAGATGCTCAAGGTTCTATGTTGAATGATGCTGAGAAGATCAAGAAAAGGTGGAAGGAATATACAGAGTTTTTATATGATAAAGATCAAGTGGACCAACAGCCGTTTCAACCTGTACCTTATGATCGGGAACCATTGGTGATGAAAGGAGAAGTTGAAGCAGCATTGAAAGCCTTATCAAAGAACAAAGCACCAGGCATTGATAGCATTCCTATAGAAGTATTGCAGCAATCTGATGCAGCTGTTACCATACTTACAAGGCTCTGCCAAGAAATATGGAAGACAATATCATGGCCAACTGACTGGAAAAGATCTGTGTTTATACCAATACTAAAGAAAGGTGATCCAACTGATTGTGGAAATTATCGAACAATCGCTCTGATCCCACATGCCAGCAAGATTCTACTGAAGATTATTCAAAAGAGATTATTCAAAACAGACTACAACCATACCTGGAACAAGAACTACCTGAAGTGCAAGCAGAGTTCAGGAAAGGGCGAGGAACGAGAGACATCATTGCGGATGTGAGATGGATCCTTGAAAAGACTAAAGAATATCAAAAGGATATCTATTTGTGCTTTATCTACTATAGCAAGGCTTTTTACTGTGTAAACTCGTTGAAGGAGAAGAAATTGAAATTGTGAAAAACTTTAACCTACTTGGATCAACTATCAATAAAGAAGCAACAAGCAGTCAAGAAATCAAACGACACATTACTCTTGGCAGAATGGCTATGAAAGACCTAGATAATATTCTCAAGAGCAGAGATGTCTCTCTCCATACAAAGATTCGACTTGTTCAAGCCATGGATATGGATGTGAAAGCTGGACAGTGAAAAAGACAGGAAGAAAATTGATGGCTTTGAATTATGGTGCTGGAGGCGAATACTGTGTATACCATGGACTGCCCGAAGAACAAACCAGTCGGTACTAGAGGAGATCAAACCTAAGCTTTCTTTAGAAGCTCAGATGACAAGACTTCGACTTTCATACTTTGGACACATCATGCGAAGAGAGAGGTCATTAGAGAAAGACATTATGCTTGGCAAGATAGAAGATCAACGCAAAAGAGGAAGGCCAGCAATGAGATGGATCGATACAATAACAGCAGCTATGGGTACCAGTCTGTCAACAATGAGCCGCCTGACTGAAGACCGAACACAATTTAGGATAGCTATTCAAAGGGTCAGCATGAGTCGACTCCGACTCGACGGCACTTAACAACAACAACAACAACGAGAGGACGTATGATATCAATTACAGAAAATGTGTAATTTTCATAAAATAAGAGTACAAAAAATAAATGATACATAATTAATGATAAATACCTTTGTCAGATCAAAAAATTCACAAAACTGCAAATTGTATCACGATCCAAACCGGACATAAGCAACTGTGGTCAAAAATGACCCCACTGGTATTCTGTGCTGCAGTTCATCACTAGCGTCACCTAGCGGATGAAAATTATTCCTCTCCTGGCGCAATATAAAGAGAATATTAACATGTGAAAAGTCATAAAAAGATTGCATTCTTGAACAACTAGTTTCCGAGATACGCCTTGTGAAACTTGCAATGGGGTCACTTTTGACCCCATCGGTACTCCCAGGGTTAAAATCTAAAGAGCAGGAGAGGCAAAAAAACAAACAAACCCACCCTCACTGGACTTGTATACCCCTTTTTTGGTAAATTCATAATAGCCCCGATATAGCTATATTTTTCTTAAATGGATCTACATTATTAACTTTTATTTATTTATTTAGAAGGATTCAGTATACCGCTTTATCATTAAATCAAAGCGGTTTGGCACATCATACAATCAATAATAATGTGTGGTCTGTAGCATGCAGTGGGAGAACTAAGAAGAGTGGTGTGTAGTGCAGTGTGTCAGATTTTATCGGTGAGCTATTTACATAATGAGCAATATACATATATACAATAATGGAGCCGTGTGAAAGGTGCGCTAGGATCATGATCCTGTATTGTCTTGAAAGTAGTAAAAAGGAGTCATTTATGTGAGGTCCTTGAAATGTCCTGATTAAAGGATAAGGTGGTATATAAAACTGATTAAATAAATAAAAAAAAAAAAAAATAAATAGAACAGTCTTAAGAGTTTTCTGAAGTCCTTGAGGTCTTTGGTTGATCTTAGGTGGTCTGGGATGGAGTTCCATATAACAGGCTCTGCCAGGGAGAGTGCCCTACTTGATGTGGCCTGCTTTGTTTTAGCAAATTCCTTTGGTGTTCTGATGGTGTCTGAGGTTCCTTTTCTTCTTGGTCTCTTGCTGTCATCGTTTTTTATGAGTGGTTGTAGGCTGTCAGCTGAGAGGTTGTGTATTATTTTGAATATGTGTAAAAGTACTTTGATTTGGACTCGAGAGCTGATTGGGAGCCAGTGTAGGTGGTACAGTATGGGAGTGATGTGGTCGTGATTTGTGCAATCTGTTATGAGTCGTGCGGCTGTGTTTTGTGCTAGCTGTAGTGGTTTTATTGTCTTTTTTGGTAGCCCCTGGTAGATGTGATTGCAATAGTCTGGGAGTGATGATGGCTTGACAGACTGTTCGGAAATGTTCATGAGCGAGGATGGGTTTGAGCCTTCTGACTGTCCTCATTTTGATATAAGCGCTCTTTATGATTTTTGCAATGTGGGATTGGAGGTTAAAGTCCTTGTCAAGCGTTACTCCCAGGTATTTTATTTCTTGTCTTACTGGTATGATGGTGTCATTCAGGTTGATGGTGGCTGAGGGTGAAAATGTCTGGTTTCTTGTGATGAATAGTGCTTCAGTTTTATTGTAATTTATTGATAGATTGTTTCCTGAAGCCAGGTTGCCATTTGTTGGAAGCAGTTGGCTATGTGATATTTTGTCCTGCCTTTATAGTTCCTTTTCATCATATGGACATTTTGGTTTCTTTACAATTTTTTATATAAATTGTTTCCATTTCATACTCAAAAGTTTTTTCTGAAGTGTATACTAACCCTATTGTTTAAGTGTGGGAAATTTGTCCATTTAAATGGCCTGAGCATTCGTAGCATTTCTAATCTTTCTGATAGAAGACTGCAGCTGTGTAATTGCTGTGATAGAATTACAGAACAGTGAATGTAAGTAAAAACATTTTAAATAAAGAATACAGTTTTTGTGCACCACTTGATACCATTGGCTAAAGCATTTTTAATTTGTTTATTTAAGCTTTCTATTATTTTGTATACACTTTTGAGAGCCAGGTTGCCACAGTCAGGATACACACATAAGCATCTTATTGTCTGCATTAAGAACATAAGAACATAACATATGCCATACTGAATTATAAGTATATTTTCCTCATCAAAAATAGATCTAAAGTGGCATTTTAGAAGGGGTGTCCAACTGCAGTCTGGGATGTCCAGGGAAAAACATCCTGTAAAATGCCGGGGATGTCTATGAAATGTAGATATCTGTGACATGGCTGCTTATGCCAATTTCCACATAGATGTCTCTGCTACTAAACAGTAGGATAGGGATGTATATCTTATATAAGGCTGCAGGCAGGGATATCCAGCAGCACGTCACAATGAAAATATAAGCCCTCGTTCCCTTTCAGTGTTTCCACCTTGTACTGTATAGAAGCTATGAATGCATCTCCTTCTTTACACCCTCCAGATATTTGGCTGACAAAGCGAGCTCTTTTCAGCTGCCTATTTGTGCCTAGCACAAGTATAAATTTGGACACAAATTGGGAAATTCAGGGCATTTCTGAAATCAAGTGAGGATGTCCAAAATCTTGGGAACGCTCTGGACATGCCTACAACATGCTCCCAGTTCACACTCAGTCCCCAGAGCCAGCTTCTAACATGCCCATTATCAGATGTCCAAAGCACTGGCTTTTATTTATTAACTTTATTTGCTTTGTTTCATAAAAAAGCATCAGCTCAGCTCATATATCTCTCAGCTGGTATTCTGCCACTGCCAGGTCTAATGCTTTAATGACATTTGCTCTACTAATATTTGATCTCACCACTATCAATCTATGGTAAATACAAATTTATAATTCTAATATATTTAAAGCTGAAATCTAACATATGAGAAAGTCTCAATTGTCCTCTTTATCTTTTGCCCCTGTTGATTTAGGGTTTATAATATTCTTTTGTTAATTTTATATCTTATTGCACGCCAAAACACATACTGACTGTTTCTTTTTTAGGACATAGGTGTCCTTTTACTAAAGGTTGCTAATTTGTGAATACAAGTTTTAGCATGCGGTAACTGGCAGCCAAGAATGTTAATACATACGCATGGCAGCTATTGGCTGCTAAAGCGACCAGTAAGTGGCCATTGCACGCTAAGGGCAGTGTGTGGAAATGGCGAGCACATTGTTGTTGTCCTTGTTAAGTGCCGTTGAGTCGGAGTCGACTCATGGTAACCATCTGGATAGTAGTCCTAAACTGCGTTCGGTCTTCAGTCAGGCGTCTCGTTGTTGACAGAATAGCACCTTTAGCTACTGTTATTGTTCTGATCCATCTCATTGCTGGCCTTCCTCTTTTACGTTGATCTTCTACCTTGCCAAGCATGATGTCTTTCTCTAACAATCTCTCTCTTTGCATGATGTGTCCAAAGTATGAAAGTCGAAGTCTTGTCACTAGGCTTCTAAAGAAAGTTTAGGTTTGATCTCCTCTAGCACTGACTGGACAGATTCTGCTCCTGTGGAAGGATAGCTCTAAGTTAGACATAACTTTCTGGTGGTACATGGTTTTAATGTTTAAAAAGTAAGAAGCAAGAGCAGCTAAGAAATGGAACAGTGTATGTCATATCACTTCAATGTGGTGCTCACTTGAAATGTATCTGGAGAAATGTAGCACCACTTAAAAGGTCTACATATTGTTAACGCTGAATATTATTCTTTGGCTTTTGTTACCTGTTTAATAGGTTTACAGTGACTGACTCCTTGATTTTTCTTATTGCCCGAAGCAGTGTATTATTTTAGACTAGTCTTTTTGTTATAGTTTATGCTTTGTTTTTGATCTCTCTTTTTCTTTATGTTTGTATTCCTTAAAATTAATAAACTGAATAGCTATTCGTTCCAGGAAGCAGGTGTAAATCTGGATGTGGGCACTGCCAGACTTACATATCCATCTCCTATATGCAATGGGGGATAAATTTGTGGCCTGCACACCCCAGCTGAAACTGGCAAAAAATGTATACCTCCTATAATTCATTACCTTGTTATTGTTGTTGTTAAGTGCCATTGAGTCGGTGTTGACTTATGGCGACCCTCTTTATAATTGTTCTAAATTGTGTTCAGTCTTTAGTCAGGCAGCTCATTGTAGACAGACTGGCACATGTAGCTGCTGTTACTGTATCGATCCATCTCATTGCTGGCCTTCCTCTTTTGCGTTGACCTTCTACCTTGCCAAGCATGATGTCTTTCTCTAACAATCTCTCTCTTTGCATGATGTTTCCAAAGTATGAAAGTCGAAGTCTTGTCACTGGGCTTCTAAAGAAAGTTTAGGTTTGATCTCCTCTAGCACTGACTGGTTTATTCTTCGGGCATCCATGGTATACACAATATTTAAATTGTTGATAGAGGTAGGCATACAGCAGATTCTGCTCCTGTGGAAGGATAGCTCTAAGTTAGACATAACTTTCTGGTGGTACATGGTTTTAATGTTTAAAAAGTAAGAAGCAAGAGCAGCTAAGAAATGGAACAGTGAATGTTATTTCACTTCAATGTGGTGCTCACTTGAAATGTATCTGGAGAAATGTAGCACCACTTAAAAGGTCTACATATTGTTAACACTGAATATTATTCTTTTGCTTTTGTCACCTGTTTAATAGGTTTACAGTGACTGATTTCTTGATTTTTCCTATTGCCCGAAGCAGTGTATTGTTTTAGACTAGTCTTTTTGTTATAGTTTATGCTTTGTTTTTGATCTCTCTTTTTCTTTATGTTTGTATTCTTTACAATAAATAAAATAAAAAGCTATTCATTCCAGGAAGAAGGTGTAAATCTGGATGTGGGCACTGCCAGACTTACATATCCATCTCCTATATGCAATGGAGGATACACGAGTAGAGTATTATCCTACCCGGACCATGTCTCCAACACAACCCAGGTATACCATGCACTTTCAACATGGTATGGTTTTCCACATGGAAATATGCCCCTTTCTAAAATTCCATTTACACATGGGAGTGATTTATACATATTTATGGTTAATTATACATGCGTAAATCTTGAATAGGGCTTCTAAAATAACCCCCATAGTCTAGATAGTTTCCTGTATAGCAGCTGAATATTGTCGCTATATGTAGAGAGACCTGTGGTCATCTTATTATATGTATATTCAGTGACATCATCTATTCATGTGGTAGAACTGAATATAAATATATTTTTTAAATGCCAGGGCTGGTGCTTAAAAAATATACATTGGCCACTGTGGCTGAAAATGAGTCCCAGAATATACAAATTCCCATCCAACTAGAATATAAGAAACAAAAAAAATAGATGATAACTATCTTGGAAAAAAACCAACAATTCCAGGCTACAAAATCACATGGAATACAGAAATAGGAACCATCAAGCACTCAAATGTAAGGGTGATAATAGCAAAGTTCAGTATTAATTCAATAGTCAATATTTCATCAATCAACTGCCATCACATATTGTACTATGTTTACTAAACTTTAGCACATGCTATCTGCCACCATATCCATAGAAACAACATGGGCACAGCAGTAGATAGAGCACAAGAATCGTAAATATCAGTAAATATCAGGTAGTAAACTGACAACCTGCACCTCTGATTGCATACCCTCCCGTCTACTAAACTCTATCCCTTCTGCCGTCATCCCTTCCATCTGTCATATCCTTAACCTTTTGCTTTCCACTACAACTGTTCTTGTGGCCTTCAACTATGCTGTGGTTACAACTCTCCTCAAAAAGCCTTTATTAGATCCTATCTCTTTTCTCCGCTTTGCTTCAAAACTACTTGAATGAGTGGTTCACCGCCACTGTCTTGACTTTCTTTCCTTTCAAAACATCCTGGAATCACTGCAATCTCTCATTCCACAGAGACCTTCTGGACTCACTGCAATCTCTACATTCCACAGAAATGGCTCTTGCCAAAGTCTCCAGTGACTTCTTGCTTTCCAAATCCAGAGGCCTCTACTCAATTCTCTTCCTTCTTGACCTTTATGCTGCTTTGACATTGTTCATCACCATCTTCTCCTTGATGCCCTGTCCTGGCTTGGATTTAGGGACTCCGTTCTGTCCTGGTTTTCTTCTTATCTCTCCCATTGCACTTTTAGTGTATGTTCTGGTGGTTCCTCTTCTACCGCCATCCCGCTTTCAGTTGGTGTACCTCAGTGCTCTGTCTTCGAACCTCTCCTTCTCTCTCTTAATTTGGTTCCTTGGTGCACTTATTTCCACTCATGATTTTCAATACCATCTGTATGCTGATGACTCTCAGATCTACCTTTCTGTGCCTGAAATCTCTCCAGGAATCCAGGCCCGGATCTCTGCCTGCTTATCTGTCATTGCTGCCTGGATATCTCACTGTCGTCTGAAACTGAACATGGCCAAAACTGAGCTCCTTATCTTTCCCTCTAAACCCACCTCCCCCTTCCTCCCTTCTCTATTTCTGTGGATAATACTACACTCTTCCCTGTTTCCTCAGCTTTCATCCTTGGGGTCATCTTTGACTCTACTCTCTCTTTCTCTGCACACATCCAACAGATAGCTTAAACCTGTCACTTCTTTCTCTATAACACTGGCAAAATGTGTTCCTTCCTTTCTAAACACACTACTAAACACTTATCCACTTTAGTCACTTCCTGTCTAGTCTATTGCAACCTCCTCCTTGCTGGTCTTCCGCTGAATCATCTCTCTCCCTTTTAATCTGTTCAAAACTCAGCTATGTGGCTAATCTTCTGCCAGCCTCTACATGCTCATATAAACCCCCTTCTCAAGTTGCTTCACTGGCTCTCTATGCATTTCTGTATTCAATTGAAACTTCTTCTACTGACCTATAAGTGCACTCATTCTACTGCTCCTCATTACCTTTCCTCTCTTATCTTTCCCTATACCCCTTCTCAGGTGCTCCACTCTTCTGGCAGACCCCATCTATCTGTGCCCTTCTACTGTCAACTCCAGATTTTGATCCTTCCACCTTGCTGCTCCTTATGCCTGGAACAAACTACCCGAGTCTGTGCATCAGGCTTCATTTCTGGCCCTTTTCAAATCCAGGCTAAAATCTCACCTCTTTGAGTCTGCTTTTGGATCCTGATCTGCTTGGTCTGCAATGTGTTTACTTGCCACTCCCCTAGAAGTGTCCTTGTCCTCAGCTGTTGTGTTGTCTGTCTTGACTAGATTTTAATCTCTGATGAGCAGGGATCATCTTTTAGATGTGTCTGTACAGCTCTGCGTATGACTTGTAGCGCTATACAAATGACAAGTAGTAGTAGTAGTAGTAGTAGATATGGCCCATTATTTTTAATTTATTTATATTTCATCAAAATGTGGGACCATGAAACTCAACATATATTTTTGGCAATGAACAAGTATCGCCATCATTTCTTGCTTTCCTCTTCATCATCGCCACCCTGGTTCCTCAAAAACTGACCTTTTAGGGCTTTTTAAATTTGTATTTAAAATCCTTTTCTCATCATTAAAAGTTACTGTGAAATAACAAAAACAGACTTACCTGAATTAATCTGTATCTTCACTCAGTATCTTATGGATGGCTTAAAATCCATGTAAAGCTAAATTAGCTTTCCACCATTGTAGTTTTAACATTGCTCCACACTACTCCACTCCAATATGACTGGTGGTTTCGCCTCACAAAGCGGCATCTTCAGTGAGTATCTATAAATACTGATGGAAAATATTACCATTAGAGGCATTCCTAATTAATAAATATTTTATTATCATTAAAATTCTGGAACTTACCATGTTCTGTCCATATACAATTTTCAACATCACAGATCTCTCCAAAATGTTTTTTTTTTTTAAATTATATACTTATACATTTTACAAAATAAACAAACATATACTTTACACTTGATAGGAAAAGGTAACAGTTCCCAAAAACATAAATATAGGAAATCTCCAAGAAATACAGACCAAAGTCAATAAAACCCACAGTTCCCACTACAGCCCACTATTAGAGGGAAAAGAACTATGAAACATTACAAACCAATATCCCAGGAAATCATAGCTGTGATACAGACCACTTTTATACCTCTGCAGCAGTTTCCACCAGCTACAGGAAGTCTACTAGCACTCAAGAAACCCCGCAACTGGGAAGGATCATAGAAAATATAAGAATTAGACTGCACCTTTATAGCACATTTACAAGGAAATTTTAAGAAAAATGACCTCCCAGTTGCAGGACCAAGGGCCGCAGGAAGGGGAAATCATGCCTCTTACTCTGGGTAACCTGGCACAAATCAGGAAATACACATACCCTGAAAGTCTTAAATAATAAAGATCTTTTACAAAAATACATTTTTAAGAACCAATCACGGTCACTCAACAACATGAATGTAACCACAAGAGTAGATGGAGTGTACATCTCTGAGCCAGACACTTCAAGAATTTCAGAAACATTCAAAGTATCAACTTGTTGAACCCCAGGAATATTCCCAGACACAGAAGACCTATGACCTGTTGGAGCATAAAACAATTTATTAACTGGGGGATTGGATTTCTCCCCCACCCCAAACACTTCAATCATGTACTGTTTAAACAACTCCTGCCCATGTACTGTTTAAACAACTCCTGCCCATGTTCCCTGTAAGTATTAGTGTATGTGTCTCATATCCCCGCGTGTTAAAAAAATGTATCCCCCACTTGTGTTGTGACTGCTTTGATTGAAGGATAAGGCGGTATATAAAACTGTCTAAATAAATAAAATAAATAAATAAATAAACTCCTTATCACTAATAAGAGCAGACTTTGGAAAATTCGTAAGTCTCAAATTTTGATATTGAGCAAAATTCTCCAAATGCTCTATCCTATTTTTAACACCAAGAAAATCCTTATATAACTGTTCAAAGGTGTCTTCCATATGACCAATCTTCTCCTGTAGCTCCACAAAAGACGACAGCAATGATGTAATACTTTCCACATGTTGGTGGAGCTTCAGAGTATTTGCTGAAACTTGTGTTGCCAAAACTTGAACCTGGGGAAAAAGCTTTTCCCCAGCTGAACTACTGCAGTCCAAATAGCCTCAAGTGTAAAAACTGCTAGGCAACTCAAGGAGAAAGCCATCAATCCCTCTACCGCTGGTCCAGAACTTAGGGCTTGCAGCACCATTCCTGCAGCTGGAGCTTCTCCCATGTCGCTTGCTGGGGTCACACTCTTCCACCGCCCAATCGACTCACTGGCATGATGATCTGGTTGGGGAGAAACACTCCCTCCCTGCTGCTCCAGAGTCACCCCTCAAACAACTGCCAACTCTCCAATGTGGGTAACAGTTGGCACTGCCTGACCTCTGGAAGAGCTACGATCCAGGACGACTACCTTGGAGGCTTGCCACTGCACCGGTGATGCACTATCTGTTCCCGGGCTGCTTGACAGACTAGCAGGTGTTCTCTGGGAACAGCATTAATAAGTCCTTACATATGGGTGATGTCACACTGATGGAGCCCACATGAAAATGCTCCCCATCTTCCATAGGAAGCTTTTGGAAGCCTCACTACACATGCATGCCTGCCTTCCCACCCAAAGACGCCATATTACCTCAGTAGGTTGACATAGCTTAACAAAAGGAACAAGCAGGAATGAAGTCCACTCCTCACATATGGGACTCCCAAGCTACAGGCTACCAATAAAACCTGTAAAACAAACTCCATGTGGCAACCAATGGGAGAACCGAGTGAAACAACATGAGCAATCTCTGCTAGGTTCCATCGAGTCAGCAGCCGGTGTGGACATCAACATCTGGAAGACTCTATGGTAGCCTGAATGGACAGAACGACTGGTGGGAAGGAGTTGAATCTAAGTCCCAAACAAGTGTCAGAATATGACTTGGCCAAAGTTGCTGTCACGCCAGGAATCTCCATCCAGACAGTAATGGGCTGTGAAGGTGTGGACCGAAGACCATGTAGCAGCCCTACAGATCTCTACCGTGGAGACTGAGTGCAAATTTGCCACAGAGGCAGCCATTGCTTGGGCGTTATGAGCCATGACATAACATTCCAGGCTCAGACCGGCTTGAGCATAGGCAAAGGAGATGCAATCTGTGAGATGCAACAGCTATACACAGACTAGCTGGGGTCAATAGAGACAAAAAGCTGGGTAGAATACCGATGGGCTTTCATCCATTCCAAGTAGAAAGCCAAGGCCCTCTTACAATCCAATGTGTGCAGGGTGACCTCAGCCCTATTAGCATGAGGTCTGGGAAAAAAGGTGGGCAGCTCCACCGACTGGTGAAGGAGGAAGGATGAAACCACTTTAGGAAGGAACCTAGTGTGCATTCATAGAACCACCCTATTCTGATAGAATCTGGTGTAAGGTGGATGTGCCACTAGAGCCAGCAGTTCACTAATTTAGCAGGCCGAGGTTTCCGCCACCAAAAAGACCACCTTCCAAGTAAGATACATGAGCGAACAAGAACTCAATGGTTCAAAGGGGGCAGAAAGGAGCTGCCCCAACACAACATTGAGATCCCATGCTACAGGCTGGGGCTTTACTGGGGGCCTTGAGAGCAAGACGTTTATCATAAACTGGTCTACGAGATGATGCGCAGAGAGGGTTTACCATCAAAGTCATGGTGGTAGGCCGCAACCACACTTAAGTGACTTGAAAATGGTGCAGCCCAGTCTGAGAGGTTGTTGCCTCGAGAGCCTGAGTAGGAGGGGAAACCATGGTTGCCTGGGCCAATGTGGTGTGATGAGAATCATGGAGCCCCTGTCCTTCTGAAGCTTGAACAGGGTTTGGCCACAAGTAGAATCAGCAGAAATACTTAAAGTAGGCCTGCGCTCCAATCCAGTAGGAAGGCATCAGAGGCTATCCACTGGTTGCTCGGGATCCTGGAGCAGAACTGTGCCACCTGGTCATTGTCCAGAATTGCAAAGAGGTCAGTTTGTGGGGTGGCCCACATTCAAAAGATGTGGTCTGCGACCTCCCTGCTGAGAGGCATTCTGTGAGGACATTGAGCTTCCTGGGCAGGTATACACTCTGAGGATCATGCTTCAGGAGATGGCGAACTGCCAGAGATGTACCACTTGTAAACACAGGAGGTATGAGCCCATGCTGCCCTGCTTGATGTAAAACATCACCACTTTATTGTCTGTCTGGATAAGGACTATTTGGTTTGCCAAATACGCCCGGAATGCCTGAAGTGCATTCACAATAGCACAGAACTCCAGAAAGTTTATCTGATGCAGACTCTCCTGCACCATCCAGACACCCTGTGTGTGCAGTCCAACAAGATGGACTCCCTAGCCCAGCTTGAAGGTGTTCGTGTTCAGTGTATGTTGGTGTGGAGGGGGCTAGAAGGGAAGACCCCTGAGCAGATTCTGTGGATGCAGCCACCAAGACAGAGAGTATTTGAGTGGTGGGGTGACCACCACCCTGTCCTTGAGGCAGACAGTGACCTAACACTATTGAGTGGACAAGCTCCACTATGATTGATGCATTCATAAGTGGGATAAAAGAGTGACATGAACTGTGGAGGCTGAGCAAGTAAAGCATCTGGCGTGCCGTAGTTCAAGGGATGCTTTGGACATTGCAGACTACTGCGACCAGCCGTTGTGCCCAATCCATGGGCAAGAAGGCTCAAGCTAGGATGCTATCAAGGAGATCCCCGATGAACTCGAGTCACTGAGAGAGCTGGAGGTGATACTTTGGGCAATTGATCATGAAGCCCAGCTGCTCCAGGACCTGAACAGTGAGCTTTACCAACTGCCAGCCTCGTCTGGCATCGTGCCCTTAATGAGTCAGTCATCCAAGTAGAGGAAGACTCCCAAGGTCTGGAGGAAGGTGGCAATGACTACCAGGCATTTTGTGAAGACCTGTGGGTCAGTCACTAGGCCCAAAGTGTAATACCCAGTATTGATAGTGCTGTCTGCCGAGCATGAAGCAGAGGTTCTGCTGGTGAAGGGGATGGATTGGGATGTGAATATATATATCCTTGAGGTCCAAGGAGCAAAGCCAGTATTCCTTTTGAAGGTATGGCAGCAACATTCCCAGGGAGACCATTTTGAACTCTTCCTTCATCAGGAATTGGTTAAGAATGTGGAGGTCCAGTATGGGCCAGAATCTGCCTGTTTTCTTGGGGACCAAGAAGAAGCAGGAGTAGAACCCCTTCCCAGCCTGTGTTGATTGCACCAGTTCAATAGCAAGGCCAGCCAGGAGAGTATGAACCTCCTGCTGAAGAAGAACTCAGTGTTGAGGATTGTGGTGGTATTCTCCTGGGAAGAATGAGGGAAGCAGTTGTGCAAAATGCAACAGATAGCCATTCTGGATGATTTTGAGCATTCAGGGCTTGATTGTTATGATCTGTAGGCAAAGTGAATCAACCATCCCCCACCTGCTGGGTACGGGAACAACATAAGAACATACGAAGGGCCATGCTCCTCAGGAAGGAGTCAAAAAAAACCCTCTTGGTCACTGCTGTGGGATGGACTGAGTCTTCTGGGGCTTCTGGAGGCACTGTTGGTGCTATCTCTGGCTCTTATGTTGCCCCAGCTGCGAGCCCTGGTAGACCTGGTAAGGGAGGTACCCCATATAATACCTCCGCTTATGCAGGTAGAAAGTATTCTTCCCTGCTGACTTCTTCTTGGCTGGGTCAGCTGTTTTCCTGGAGAGGCGGTTCATTGTCAGTTGTTCCCCCACCTTGTTCTCCATGGGTTTGCCTTGAGCAAGGGATGTCTGCAAGTTTGTCCTGCACTCACTGTTTGAGGTTGGAGGATTATAGCCATGTCAGGCATTGGGCCCCAATGCCCACAGTGGCTACTCTGATCACAGATTCAATTGCATCATAGGCCATCCTACTCATATATTTGAGCAGTATTTCCACTTGATGACCAGGCTATGGAACTTCTCCAGATGATCCAGGGGCAGAGGATAGAGAGTTCAGAGATATCCCCAATAATGTCCTTCAAGTACATTGCCATGTAAAGCTGGTAGGAAAGAATGTGAACCACCAGCATCGAACCCTGTTAGCATCTGCATCCAAAGCCATCTAGTGTGTGGGCCTCCCTTCCAGGGAAGAAGGAGGAGTGGGTCTTGAAACTTTTCATGCACCTCATAACTGACTCCACCACCATCAAGTTGTGGGGAAGCTGAGGCTTTTCAAATCCAGGATTCTTCTGGACCCTGTACATGCAATCCAGATGGTGGCTAATAGAGGGCATTGTCAAAAGATTCTCCCACATCCTGAAGAGCAGCTGTTGGAGTATTGGTGAACCGGCATGATGATGGCCTCCTTCCATGGAGAAGGGTACTGTTGGATTTCCAGTTCTTCAGCCCTCAGTTCTTCTTTGGCCTCAATGGTGAAGGGGAGGGCCTTTGCCATGTCCTGGAAAAATTTGTGAAAGGAGATGTCCTTGGGCGGGGACTTACAATGCTTATAAGGTGGGGAAGGATCACAGAAGAATCGCTTGGAACCTCTATTATCAATGTCATTCTGATGTTTTCCTCACATCCAGTTTCTTATCTATCAAAATGGGAACATTCTATGTTACCATAACTTCTTCATTCTCCATAATTTGCTTTGGGTCATGATCGCAGCGATTTTATGGTATAGCAATGTTACAGTGTTTACAAAGTTTTCAATGGAGGAGGTGTGCTACCTTGTTGTACCTTTCTGTATAGAAATGTTTTGCCATCAGCGCTTTGTTTTAGTTACGAGATCGGTAACCATCTCCAGCTCTTTCTTACAGAAACTGTATACTGTATGTTTGTTTTACAAATTTTCTCTGCTCACTGTAAACCATCTCATCCATAATCCACTATCCTGGGCTACAACTATTAATCTGTCATCCTTAGGTTTTAGTGTGTCTTTCCTTAACCATTCATGTGTCCAGTCTTGATTGACAAATGGTTCCTAGAGTAATTCTTTGTATCTCCCACTGTATGTATTTGCTACTTGTTTTTCCTTGTCTCCTGATCTAATTTTAATAGTTTTTTTCTCTTTTTTTGTGCAAATAAAGGTCAACACACAAGTTGTAGGTGATATAGTGTATTTTTATTGGACTAACAATATATTTTTGACTAGCTTTCGAGAACTATTCTCTCTTCAGCTGGTTGAAGGAAGGGATAATGCATTGAGCGCTCTACGGATGGACCTAAAGTGACTGACTGAATTAGAAACTAGCTGAGTCGAAGGCAATAAAGAGTTCTGGCTAATACAGTATCATGGGAAATTGCAGCAGATAAAGACTAATCTGGTTCATCTAGTCTTCTCAGTAAGGAGGCTAGAGTGCTAACTGCAGCTCTGTGCAAGTTACCCCCTCTATGCCTACTTTTTAAGGTCATGCCTGCTGCTCTCTGCAGGATTCAGGGATCATCATGGATGATAAAATGAAACCCTCTGCCCAGAGGTAGTCAAGAAAGCAAATAGAATGCTAGAAAACTTAAGGAAAGAAATGGCAAATAAAATTGAGGATATTATGATTCCTTTGTATCACTCCAAGGTGCAACCGCACCTTAAATATTGAGTGAAATTATGGTCACCATATCTTAAAAAGGATATGGTAGAAACAGAAAAGGTACAGAGAAATGCAATCAAAATGATAAAGGGGATGGAAGGATAGGCTTAAAAGATTATGGCTCTTCAGCTTTGAAAAGAGATAGCTGAGGGAAGATACTATATGACAGAGGTCTATAAAATAACGAGTAGTATGGAGCAGGTAAACATAGATTGGTTGTTTAATCCTTTAAAAAGTAGAAAGAATAGGGAGCATGCATTGAAGCTACAATGTAGCACATTTCAGACTAATCCGAGAAAATATTTTTTCACTCAACATGTAATAAAGTTTTGGAATTCGTTGCTGAAGGACGCAGTAAAAGCTGTTAGTGTAGCGAGGTTTAAAAGAGGTTTGGCAGATTCCTGGAGGAAAAGTTAATAAACCATTATTGAATTGGACTGAAAAATCTACTGCTTGTCTCTGATATAAACAGTATGAAATCTATCTACCTTTTGGGAACCTGACAAGTACTTGTGACCTGGATTGGCTACTATTGGAAACAGGATACTAGGCTTAATGGACCTTTGTCCTGACCCAGTATAGCATTTCTTATGTTCTTATGTACCCCTCTCTATTTTTTGAAATGTAAAAGTTAGTTAAATTTGCTTTGATTCCATCCTCCTGCTATAAAGGGATCCTCTGTGTCTGTCCTGTGGAGCCTGATTACAGAAGGGGCACGTCCAGGTTGACTAGACAGCTCTATGCAGAATGGGCCAATTGGACCCGATTTTGAAATGCAGGAGCAAACCGTTCCCGTGACATTCAGAATAGGGTCTGAGAACAGCCCGGCGTGCCCCTGTGACCACCGGGAGATGTCCACACTGTCTCACAGCCAGCCTGCCACATCCCTGTCTCCCTTCATCCAGGGCCAGAATCAAGTAGCAGGGACCTACCTTCAGCTGCCTACAGCTTTGGGGGAGGCGGTCTTTGTGTTCCAGGGAGGACTGCCAGGCAGTGTCAGAGGTGCAACCCATGCTTATTCCACTCAGTGGTAGAATAAACAGGGTGCCTCCCCAGATCCCCCGGGCCAAGAGTAGAATCAGCCCTGTATGTCTGGGGGTCGGTAATCCCCATGCCCCTCCCACTCTCCACCCCGTCACACCCCCATCCCCTGGCTCTGTGCATGCAGTGGGGGACGGAGGCAGAATATCGGCAAGGCGGATAGCAGGGCTGCACATCGCTGTGGGATGTGCAGCCCCGCTATTTGCCTCATAGAACTGGGCCCATAGATTTTGAATTTAATCACTTTTCTGCCCCTACTATCCATATTGAGAGAGAATTGCAGGCATCTACTGCCCATTCTATGAAAAAGTATTTCCTGATGTTGCTTTTTTTACCTCCTTGCAGCTACATTTCATTCCTTTATTTCTGCAGCTTTTATCTCTTTGAATGGAGGAGTGGAGTGGAGTGGAGGAGAGGAGTGGCCTAGTGGTTGTGGCAAGGTACTTCAGGCCAGAAGGTCAGGGGTTCAAATCCCACTAGAGAACAGCAACCTTGGGCCAGAAGGACTGGGGTTTCTAGTCCCACAGGTGCTCCTTGTGGTCTTGGGCAAGCCACTTAACCCTCCATAGCCCATGTTCCCTGTAAAATAGTTATCTCCAAGTTATAATGCCCCATTCAATGTAATTTCAGTTTGTTCAATGTAAACCACACTGATGCAGAATAGCACAGTATATAAGAGAATGTAAATAAATAAAAGGTTAGTTTGTTCATTAATGTCCCTTTTAACAACTGTATCATATCTCCCCTCTCCCTTCTCTTCACTAGGATATGCATATTAGGGAGGCACATTTGTTTGAAATTAAAAGGGAAATATCAGCAAAAATGTTTCTTTCCTTTCAATCCAATATAGCACTGAAAAAATTAAAAAAAATGTTCTCCCTCTTTTGTCACAAGCCAGTCTGGCCTCAAAACAGTAACATTTAGATAGGAAGGCAAGCTTCTTTCAGAAGAACCACCGTTACTACATGGGGGCTGGTTCCAGTAAGCATTGCTATACTCCTTGTAATTTCCTTCCTGTTTCCTGATTAGCTTAAAGTTTGTCTGGTCTGCAGCTTTATTTAAAATGCTAACTAGATTTTGACTCCTGCTCTAGAGATTTACTCCAAAGATTATTTTGCCACGTTTTTTTGCCAGAAATTCTGTTTCTAATAATATACTTCTAAGCTCATATCTTCTTTATAAAACTGTGTTATTCCCAAAGTCACTTAATTGTGAGAAAATTTAAATATGAAGAGAATGGGAAGGTAGGAAGGGACACTGTAAAGGGCTAGGATTCATTGCCTCAGTGCACTTGCCTCTTAGCAACCCAAACTCCTTCCTGTTCATCACAAGGCTACTCAGATGTTGATTTCTTGTCATCATGAAAGAACAAGTCAGCTTGAACCCAAACTCCTTACCCCCAATTTCTCCCTCAATACAGCAACAAAGCTGCAAAGAACCTCCATCTGATTTGTATTGGAAGTGAGAGACTTGGGCCCTGAAGTGGATGAGGGGTCTGGGTGGCCTTGCTGCAGACAGCTCAAGAATGGATTGTGAATCTCAGGACAGTGGGTGGCTGAGATGGGATGGGCAGGGGTGAATTTGGATATAATTACTTGTCTTTCCTAACCCCAGCTCAAAGTAAATTACATTTCAGATACAGTAGCTATATCCCTTTTCAAGAGAGCTTACAACCTAAGTTTGTACCTGAGACAATGGAGGAAAAGTGAAAGCCCAAGGTTACAAGGAGTGTCAGCAGGATGACTGAATCCTGGATTAAGTCATTATCAGCATACTACTAAAGCTATTCAAAAAATTACAGTGTATATAACCCCTCCAGGGCAAAAATATTATAGAAAATAGGACAAACATAAACAGAGTTCTGTAATAAGCTGGTATCAGTCATTACATCTAAAATATTAAACTTTTTAAAAATGCAAATAAAATATCCCAGAAGTCTTCAATGCCAAAATAAATATATATTTTTTTACCTTTGTCACATGCCTCCCATCCCTAGTCTCCAATTTTGATTTCCTTCTCCCAACCCTTTTTTCTATGTGTCTCCTCAACATTATCTGTCCATGAGGCATCAGTAAAACAAGTCCATGCTTGGTAGGGACTCTTGGAAAAAAATGTACAGGGTTGGTGAAGGTGGTAAAGTAAAAAAAAGGAGAACTTGAATTTCCAAGATCCTTCCCTCACTCCTTCACTAGTGAATGCATATTGCATAGAAAAGTGACAGAACTTGGATTTGAATTAGTAGCTCTAACTTTTCTATGCTCGCCATTTTTTTGAGGAATTTAACCTTGCTCCCTAAGGTTTAAGCATTTGGAATAGGAAAGAGCGTCTGAAGAAATTTCCCAACCTTATGTATATATATGGGAGATACAAAGCAATTTTTTTGAAGCATTGGAAGTTCTTTTATGTTTATGTATCTTTCAGGATCTGACAGACTCAGGTTGGTGGTGCACAGAAATGATTTCTACAGCCAGCACCAAGGAGACATGCCAGTTCTATCTCCAAGTTGCTTGCTTTGTAACCAGCAGGTCACTGGTTCAAATCTGATCTCCGGCTGTGAGAAAAAAGCCTGAAACCTCTAGTAATCTTTCAGCTTTTTTTCCTTTGGGCAGCAGCCACAGCTACTTATTTAATTAACAAAATTGCCCTGAAATGAACACTTATAAAAACAAAACAAAATGAAAATGCATTAAACCAAAACAAAATAAAATTTAAAAAATCTGCTAATGAAAAAGGAAATGTTTTTGCCTGCATACCCAAGTATTTTCTCAAATGTATTTTGGCACAGGCTAGAAAATCATTTTGGTCATCTTCATCTGAACTGTTTCAAGTCTTCTTATATCTTTTGTGAGGTAAAATCTCCAAACTGAAAATGATACTCCAGATGAAGCCTCACCAATTACTTATACAGGGGTATTATGACCTCCTACTTTCTGCTGGTTATTCCTCTCTGTATGCAGCCTAGCATCTTTCTGACTTTGGTCAACACCTTGTCATAAATGGATAAGGGCACTATCAGTGGTGTGCTGCAGGGATCAGGCCTTGGTCTTTTAACACTTATGCACATGCAAATACTGTACACGCCTTCTAAAGCAACTTTCTTTATATGCAACATAATTTATAATTTAGTTAAAAGAAAGCTCAAAATCTTTACATATGGCTTCTGTATAGCAATGTTTACAATAAAAGCACTCCTAAAAGCTCATCTTTGTAGCGAGATGTTGAGAAATTTAATTTGACAGATTTTAGTATTGTTTGTTTTCAAACCTATCTGTCCTAAAATCAATATTATATTAAGGCTGTGCTTGGCATAAATATGCTATTTTTCTTCTAGAACAGCAAATCACATTCCACTATTATTGAATGAAAATCTTAACGACTTCAATATTTGTATGGTTCTCATGGACCCCATTATGAAGAATAGCAAATAATGGAAAACAATCTGAATTGATTTGGTTTCTATGGATGAGACAATTAGACAATATTAAATACAGAAAGAAAAAGGCATCTTAACTAGAAGCGTGTGGAAAAATGGTCTAACAAATAGTTTTTAATCCTTATTCTCTGTGGAATATCAATACGGCTAATACCATTTTAGATTGGTATTGTGTTGGCTGCTTCACAATATCATTTGTTATTATTATGAAGATAATAGAGAATTTCACACATCATCTCTTTCAAGCTACTCATGAGTAAATAGCAGCATGAAATGCAAATATTAGGGAAACCAATTTCTTTTCCTTCTCAATGGTCCTGTCAGTATGGCACCCATCTGCAGTCTTCAAAATAGAGAATGCTATAAAAAGTCACCACTCTTGACTTACACTTGTTTTTCAAGCAATCATCTGCTAAAAATAACCCCTAATTTCAAATTTTAAGAGTTTAGAGTATGGAAATCATAGATTAAAAAACTGTAGATCTCACATTACAAATGCAGAAGATATAGAAACAGAGAAAAATAATGGCAGAGATCATATGGCCTATCTATGCACATCCATAGCAACTACTAAGCTCTACAATCATTTCTTTTCCCTTAGTGATCCTGTTTGAACGCCTCATGCTTTCTTGAATTCTGACATAGTCTTTGTCTCTACCACCACCACAACCACTGGAAGGCTTTCCACATATTCACCACTCTTTCAGTGATGAAATAGTTTCTCAGATTAATCCTGAACCTATCCCCTTTCCCCTTCATCCTATGCAGTTGATTGAAAGAAGCTCCCCTCTCTGCATTTATGCCAAAGAGGTATTTAAAGGTCTCTATTATATCTCCCTTCGAATGACTTTCCTCCAGAGTATACATATTGAGATCTTTAAGTCTATCCCATAGGCTCTATGATGAGTATTTTAGTAGCCACCCTCTAAATCAACTCCATCCTGTTCATATCCTTTTGAAGGTGCAGTCTCCAGACTATACATAGTACTCCAAATGAGGTTTCACTAGAGACTTATACAAAGACACTCTCATTTTTCTGCTGACATTCCTCTTCCTATGTATCCAAGCATCTTTCTGTCTTTTGTGGTCACATTTTCTACCTGTTTGGCCACTTTAAGGTCATCCGATACAATCACTCCAAGGTCCCACTATTCTTTTGTGGACAAAAGTACTTCACTGATTAAACTGTACCACTCCCTTGGCCTTTTGCAGCTCAAATACATGACCCTGCATTTTTAGCATTACGTAAATTTCAGCTGCCAAATTCTCGACCGTTCATCAAGCTTTACTAGATTGATCCTCATGTTATCTACACTTTCCTGAGTGGATGCCCTATCACAGATTTTACTATCATTGGCAAAGAGGCAAACCTTACCCGACAGGCCTTCCCCATTATCACTTACAAAAGTGTTAAAAGAATTGGCCCAAGGACCAATCCCTGTGGCAAACAATTGGTAATGTTTTTATACTCAGAGCAAACTCCATTTCCCAATAGCATTTGTTGCCCTCCGCTCAACCAGTTACTAAACCAGTTAGTCACTTCAGGGTCCATCCCTAGGGTTCTCAGTTTATTTATAAGTCATCTTTGTTGAACAGTGTCAAAGGCTTTTCTGAAAGCTAAGTACACCAATCTAGCTCTCTCCCTAGGCCATGTTTTCAGGTCACCCATTCCAAATAATTAATCAGATTCATCTGAGAGGACTTGCCTCAAGTAAAACCATGCTGTCTCTGATCTTGAAATCCATTGGATTCCAGGAACTGCACTATCCTCTGTTTTAGCATAATTTTCATTAATTTACTCACAACAGAGGATAGTCTAACTGGCCTGTAGTTCCCAGCATCCTCCTCACTTCCACTTTTGTATAGAGAGACCACATGCTCCCTTCTCCAATCCTCCAGGACATTTGCAACTCTAAAGAACTCCCTAAGTTCCTTCAGTACTCTCAGATTTATCCCATTTTGGCCCCATCGCCTTGTCTATTTTTAGTTTAGCTAGCTTCTTACAAACACAGTCTTCTGAAAATTGCTCAAGATCTACCTCACTTAATTTCCTATTTGTGTATTTTCTGAGTTCCTACTCCCAGCCCTTTATCTGTAAACACAGAACAAAAAGATTTGCTGAGCAAGTCAGTTTTATCCTTATTAGCTTCTACATATTCCTCCCCTTCACCCTTGAGTCTGACAATACCACTTTTGCACTTTCTCCTGTCATTAAAATTTCTTTAAAAATGTCTTGCTCTCCCCATAATACTGCATTGGCTCTTTTTTCTTACATCTGTATCTTTGCTTTGCTGACTATTTTCCCATCTTTTCTTAGTTTTCCAATTATTGCTGCTTGTCTTCCTATGTTGTACTTTATGAAGGCTAACCTTATTTTCTTCATCTTTTCAGCTACTTCATAAACATAAACCAAACACCAACTTGCCACACAGAAGACCAAAAAAGATAAATCAACCAGCACTACACAAAAAGATATTAATTCTACACATAAATAGTTCATTTCCCCCACCTATCTCCAAGTTGCACGCCCTTGTTTAATGTAAAGCAATTCTTTTGTAATTGTTATGTTGTTTGATGTAAACCACCTTGGATAAAGGCGGTATAGAAAAGCTGTTAAATACATAAAATAAATAAATACTTCTTTCCAAAATTATAGCGCCCTCCTTTTCCTTTTACATGAATTTGCTTTCCTAGCAAAAAGGTTCATTGGCCTTAAAATATTCCCTTTTAATTTTGCCCACTGCTTTTCTACATCCTAAATGTTTTCATTCATCTGTCAAATCCTTGAAGCATTCCTTAATCTTGACAAAGTATGTTTTCCAAAGGTCTAGTACCCTTATTTTGAATGAACTATCTCTGTCCTTGCCCTAATACCGAAACATGTCATCCGATGATTACTAGATGCTGAGGTATCATCCACTATAACATCAGAAACACTCTGCCTATTCATAAGTAGCAAGTCTAGTATGGCCCCCTCCCACATGGGTTCTGTTATCAGTTGCTAGAATTCTTCTCCCTGTAGAAAATCCAGGATCCCCATACTTGTAGAAGACACTGCAGCATGGATGTCCCAATCAGCATCCGGTATATTGAAATCACCTATAAGTGGCACTTCTCCTTTCACAGAAATACTGTATTGTGAATGTCTTCAATGAAATACCTGTTCACTTCTTCTGCCTGTGAAAGAAGTCTGTATATTACACTAATGTAAATGGATGTTCCATTCTCTCTTTCCGGATTAATCCACAGTGCCTCCTCCTTGCCTCATAAGTCCTGCAATTCTGTTGTTTTAATTTTATTTTTACATATAGTGCCACTCTCCTCCCTTTATTCCTGTCCTGTCCTTCTGAATAAATTATAGCCCAGTATAATTATATCCAAGTCTTGGTTCTCCACGAACCACGTTTTCATGACTACCATTAAGTCCAAGTCAGCTTCTTCTGTTATAGCCTCTAGATCCAGGATCTTATTTTGCATACAGTACATACCGCTTCCCAGATATCGCCCTTTTCCCCATTTCTACAGAGGTATTTTAAGTTTTATTTACCTGAGGGTTTTTCCTTATCTAGGGGTTGTGTTCGCTTACCCCACAAAACCTAGTTTAAAGCCTTTTTCAATAGGCTAGTCGGTCTGCTGCAGAAGACATTTCTACCCTTTATTTATTTATTTTTATTTATTTATTACAGTTTCTTATATACCGCGCTATTTAGAATCAGCGTGGTTTACATCATAACAAAACGACCATAACGACAAACTGTCAGGTTTTACATTGAACAGGAGTACAAACTTGGATAAATGTACACCATCTCTGTTCAACAGCCCTTGGAAAATCATCTCATTGTCCAGGAAGCTGAAATGCTCTCCAGGATACTATCTACGCAGTTTTGTATTCATATCCAGAATGTGTGCTTCTCTGTTTTGGCCTTCGCTCTTTCATCTATTTCATTTCATTTATTTAAGATTTGATATACCGCTGATTACCTTTCTGCTTCACTCTCTCTCAGAGCCAAGATGTTAGTCTTAATACAGTCAGAGGGATATTTAGAAGCATAGTTTGTGCCAAGCTGGCTGAGCATCATTGGATAATAGTCTACAACGACTGCCACTACTGCTAATCATTTCTTTAGCACTACGAGGCATGCACAGCACTATGCATGTACTTGCAAGAGAGAACCCCTGGTCACAAGTGCTCACAATCTATCCAGAGCTCACAACCTATCCTAGTAGTCAGAAGGCTTGATGAATCTCGACAAACTCTCTGTAACATCTCCGATTTTGTCATCTGGCAGATAGCACACCTCCCAAGATATCATGTCTGGTCAGCAGATGGAGACTTCTGTACCTTATAAATTAGGGATATGCGCAGGGCAAACATTGTTTCTTCAATTTCAATTTGTTTAATCTTCTGTCACAATTTAGAGAGCTTTTGTGGCTCCTTTCACACATTCATTTTGACTTTTTTTTAAAGGTGTGTTAAAACTTTTAATATATACCAATCAATTTAAAAGTGTTAATTTGTAGGTTAACGCGTGCCTTATCATGCATTTAGTTTACCACGCACTGCATTTTTATAGCACAATAATCCACCCAGTGTATGTTGGTGAATGCACATCCCTGTTATAAAGGTTATCCCTATGTGCCCTAGGTTTTTATTCTAGTTATAGTAAATAGTATGTCTTCAGTCTCTTGACTTTACCTCAGATCTTTATCTCAATATGAATCTTCTAAAAGAGAAAAACTTTCTTCCAGAGGACCAAGCACTGCAAGTGATTTCTTATAATTCCTTTTTTTTTTCTCGTTATTGTATGAACAAAGTGGCATGTCTCAAGTAGGTCATGCCTGTCATGTCTTTCATTTTTCAGAGTTTCTAAAATGACTCAGATGATTTATCCCTGCAGCTTCTATCTGTCCTAGCATAAATCTCACATTAATGGCAGTGCACATACATTTTGTGGGATTACTGGTGCACCAAGAACATGTCCCTGTTTGCATCTAAAAAGCCCTCACCAACACTAGCATAAAATGAAGACATTTTTGGAATGAGTTATTGATTTTCTATGAAAACAGTTGATTTTATGGTTGAGACTGGTTTCCAGACTCATTGAGCTATTGAACCAGGCCCGGATGTAGGGTTGCTTTCATTCTATTTGTTTAGACCGTTGGATGTTACTTTTTCACGATGCTCTCGTCCTCTTCATGCTGTTGCTTTTATAGGAGTTCACTGATTCTCTGTTCCTACCTTTTCTGTTTTTATCACTGGCTTCTTATTGCTTAGCAATTGTCCCAATCTGCTCCATCAAAAAATTAATGAGGCATTTGTTTGAAACATCAGCTATGGTGTTTAAATAAACTTTAAATGAAATTTGTATATTCAGGGGGGCAGGGGCGGCTCAAGGCAATCTGCTGCCTGAGGCGAAGTATGAAAAGGCGCACCCCCCCCCCCCCACACACACACACCTTAGAGGGGGGTGGGGCTTTTTCAGAAATCCAATCAGAGACTGGACCAAATCAAAAAGCCGATTAGATTATATGGAGGAAATGCAAGATGTTTGCACACAGGGCAATCACACCCTGTGAGACTTGTAGCTCGGGTGCATGCCCCCCTCTCCCCCCATACCTCCGTCCAGCACTGCCTGCTCTTTCCCTGCTACTGCTGCCCTCTGTTTTTTTCACGGAGGCGCCAGCAGCAGGGAAAGAGCAGGCAGCGCTGGATGGGTATGGGGAAGAGAAGAGGGGCATGCGCCCGATCTGAAAGGCAGATTTGTCCCTCCTTGACATCGAGTCAGAGGAGGGAGGGACCAGAACTGCTTAAAGTGCTGCGGAAAGGCTTGGGGAGCGCATTTCGGCTGCCTGCTATTGTCCTGCCAGCAGCGGCAGGGCGACAGCAGACAGCCGAAATACACTTCCCAAGCCTTTCCACCCTGTGCGGCTGCACCGCTTGCACAGGGCTGGGTACGGTCCCATTTGCACACCAAGGAACTAAAAGACAACAAGAACTAACAGCACAGTTTATAAAACTAAATTATAACTCATTTTTATTTTGCTGTTATAAACTGCATTATGGTTCTTGCTTTTTCTTTTTCAACATATATTTTGCATCCACTGTAGGTGGAGAACAGAACCAGGACATTCACCCAAAGAACTCAATATTTAAAAAAAAATCTGATTCTGATCATCTCACTAACAACAACAACAACAACAACAACCACTATTCTCCAGTACCAGGCATATTGTGAACTAATACAAAACCCTACAACAAAGAGCAAACCTACCATACCATACCATATCAGCACAAACTTCCAAAACTCACATAAGGAGCCCATCCAAAAATAGCATCACTGTAAATACTACAGTGGGCCCTGGAACATCCATACACCTATTTGAAAAGCTGAACAAGTCAAATTACTACAGTACAGTATAGATCTTTATGTACAAACTCCATGTTAACAGAACACCTGACCTCAGTCACACACTCGCAACATCGACCCCAAGTACAGAATAAGTAACCACAATCTAAAGTAAAAATAATATGTAGACTACATTTAAATTGAAACCCCAAGAAGCCAGAGTCCACATGCAGTGCAACATCAGATAAATAAGAGATGCAGTTCCCCAATAATGTGTAAAATATAAAAATAGCACAAAGTCCAATCACTAAAATTAAATACAATTATTTTTTCTACCTTTGTTGTCTGACCATTTTATTCTCTGATCATGCAGGTCCCGATCTGAGGCTTCTGCTTTGCTGTCTTCTCTTAGCTTTCTTACTGTGGTCTATGGTCCATGGTTCATCTGCCATTTCTTATCTCTTCTTTTGTTTTCTTCACTTCCTTCCATCAGCCCATTTCCAATTCCAATAACCCTCCCCAGTATCAGCCCCCTTTCCAGTCCTTCCCTCCCAGTACCTTCCAATGTCAACTGCCTTGCATTCCCACAACTGCAACTGGTGTCTGTTCCCTTCCAGTCCCCCTCCTTCCCCACTGTCCAGCTCCTTCTAGTCCAAATACCATCCCAGATATTAGCTCACGTCCACTCTGAGTGCCCCCCCCTGGTCAGCTCCCTTCCAGTCACCCTACCCTCTGTCCATCGCTCCTTCCAGTGCCATTTGCATGTCAACTCCCTTCCAGCCTCCTCCCCATTACCCAACCACCTACCACTCCCATCCCCAAATGTCAGCTCCCTTCCAGTCCCCCTTCAGTACATCCCAGGTGTCAGCTCCTTTCCAGCCCCCTCCTTCCCCTGTGTCAGCTCCCTTCGTGCCCCCTCCTTCCCCTGGCAGACCCTCCCATTATCCGCTCCCTCCCAGTCCCATTCTACCATCCTCCCGCATCAGCCCATTTGTAGCCCTAGCCCCAAGTTTTCTTCCCGGGCCAGCAGCACTCTCCTCCCCTCCCCCATTAGCCCATTTCATCTCAGCCCATTTCCAGTCCTATCCCCCTTATCAGCCCACCTCCAGTCCTAACCCCCCCATCAGCCCACTTCCAATCCTAAACCAGTCCTAGCCCCCCATAGCCCATTACTAGTCCTAAACACCCCCCATCAGCCCACCTCCAGTCCTACCCCCCCATCAGCCCATTTCCAGTCCTAGCCCCCCCATAGCCCATTACCAGTCCTAAACCCCCATCAGTCCATTTCCAGTCCTAGCCCCCCACCCCTGTATCCCATTACCAGTCCTAAACCCCCCCATCAGTCCATTTCCAGTCCTAGCCCCCCCATATCCCATTACCAGTCCTAAACCCCACCATCAGCCCATTTCCAGTCCTAGCCCCCCATAGTCCATTACCAGTCCTAACCCCCCCATCTGCCCATTTCCAGTCCTAGCTTCCCCCATAGCCCATTACCAGTCCTAACCCCCCTCCATCAGCCCATTTCCAGTCCGAAACACCACCCATCAGCCCACCTCCAGTCCTAACCCCCCCCCCCATTAGGCCATTTCCAGTCCTTGACCCCCTATAGCCCATTACTAATCCTACCCCCCCCTCACCCATTTCAAGTCCTACCCCCCCCCCCCCCAAGGAAATAAAAAAAAAAAGAACCTGGCTGCTGAAACCGCTGCCACCGCGGCAGCAGGAAGTACCCTGCGGCCTCCCCGGCACAGACCTCCTGTCTCCCTCAGCGCAGCTTTACAGAGCCGCAAAGGGAGAGTTCCCCTTTCTCGCGGCTCTGTTAAACCTGCTGGTGCAGATGGGAGACTCTCCCTTCATGGCTCTGTAAAGCCGTGCTGAGGGAGACAGGAGGGCTCTGCCTGGGCGGCCGTGGGGCACTTTCTGCTGCTGCTGCTGCAGCGGCAATGGCTCCTCTCCTTGGTTTTTGTTTTTGTTTTGTTTTGTTTTTAAGGCCAGCAGCGGCAAACTCACCTTCCTTTTCCAGGCAGCCGTGGCTCCCTGCCTCTTAGAGAACCGTGGCTGTGCTGTGATCTGCAGTTTTAAATAGAAACGAAACCGGTGCGGAGCCTTCCCATGTCTGTGAAGGACTGACCCTGTGTAGCTTTTTCCCGCCCCCAAAAGAAGTTACATGCAATTTCCTTTGGGGGTGGGATAAAGCTGCACGGGGTCCTTCACGGAGGTGAGAAGGCTCCGCACTGGTTTCGTTTCTATTTAAAACTGCAGATCACAGCACAGCCGCGGTTCTCTAAGAGGCAGGGAGTCGTGGCTGCCTGGAAAAGAAGGGTGAGTTTGCCGCTGCCAAGAAGCAGACTCGGCAGCAACTTGTGCACTTCTTTCTTCTTTTTTTTTTTTTTTTACTTTTCGAAGGTGAAGTGAGGCGGCTGTTTTGGGGGCATTTTTGCCGCACTCAAGACTTTGCCGCCTGAGGCTGCTGCCTCACTTCGCCTCATTACAGAGCCGCCCCTGCAGGGGGGTAGTTACTAAGTTGTGGAAACTCAGTACCTCTGGATAGTGGCTCTCATGGTAAAGGAATAATGCAGCTTGTGGTAAACCGCCACAAGCAGAATTATTCCCAAAGAAAAGTAATGCTAGTTTATAGCTGGGGTTATTTTTTCTGTTGGGAGCATAGGGCTGCTTACACACGTCCCAGTGCTCCTGACAGCCATCTTAAAGCATCTGCAAGGGTAATCTTCAACCTATAGACTGACACCACCAGGAGCCCCAGATACCCCAGGACCAGGAGCCCCACATACTCTATCCAAGTCCTCCCCTCATAATTTTCTAATTTCCTCCTCCCCTGACCAAAACAATAGTCCAAGCGTCCATTAACTCCTCCTCCCCCAGCACCGCAATCTGAAGCCCCTCTATATCCCCTTGCGTTACCTTAAAGAAAGTCTTGTGGTCTAGAGGGGCCCAAACAGGAGTCCTGTCGTAGTACTGCTAGAGAGCAAACCTAACGGTAAAACCACGAGACTACTGCTACCTGGCACCAACCTGGGCAGGAGTGAAAGGAGGTTGCTTCTATTCAGCCCCACCAGACTAACAGGCTTCTTTTAAGGTAGGCCCAGGGGGCAATAGAGGGGTAGGGAGGTTTCAGATCGGGCTGCTGGAGAGGTTTGGGGGGCCTTGGATTATGGCTTTGGCAAAGGAGAGAGGGGACAATGGACACTCATGAGGGGAGGTGGTGGAGAATTTGGGGGGGGGGGGGCGGCCCAGACTCCTTGGTGGTGCCAGAGAGTGGGGAAACATGTACAACACTACTATAAAGTCATGAGACAAGCACAATTTTTTTTTATCTACCTCTATATCCCTACATCTAAGATGACAAATATACAGTAAACTCAGTGAGCACAAATGCAATGGATTTATGGGACAGGGCTCATACTGGCTATTTGCTGGAAAGTTAGTGAGGATATTTTATGTACGTATGGAGTTTGCACCAAATTTAAAAGGGGAAGTACCTACATTCTTTTGTTTTCCAAAATGTCATGGGTCCAAAGTACTATAGACTTTTGCACTTGCTTTTTCCTGTGCAAGTAGATTTTCTATGGAAAATAATCTTGCACTGTAGATGTGAAATACAATCTATGCATTTTATTTTCCATTCCTGGTAACATCTCAATCCAACGTGGCAAGAGGTTTCTGGGCAAATGGCTTAGGACATCACTTTCTCTCACAGATATGTTTTCTGTTTTAAACCAACTGAAATAATCCCACAGTGAGATTGTATTTCACATTACAACTTCTAAATCAGCTATACGTAGGTTTGATGTTTTCACATTAACCATTAATCTGGGTATCATAAAGTATGGACATTTAGAGGGTAACTGTTCAAACATAAGAACATAAGATATGCCATACTGGGTCAGACCACAGTCCAAGAAGCCCATTTTCCAACAGTGGCCTTTCCAAGTCACAACTACCTGTCAGGTTCTCAAAATGGTACACAGATTCCACATTGCTTATCCTGTGTAGGGTTGCCAACTGGCTGCAGATGCACCTGACAGGCTTGATCTAGTCCTGAGTTTACCTCATTGCATGCAGGGAATTTTAGTCTTGCTTTTCTTATGGAGTGCAATAGAGAAATTAGAACTACATATCCCTGCATGCAATGAGGTAAACCCAGGACTGGATCAAGCTTGTCAGGCACATCTGGATCCAGTTAGCAACCCTAATTCTGGGGTAAGCAGTGCATTTCCCTGTCCTCTATAATATTTATTTATTTTATTTATTTTTCTTATATACCGCGCTATTATAATCATATAATATTGGTTTATGGACTTTTCTTCCAGGAACTTGTCCAATCCTTTTTTATTTATTTTTTTTATTTTGTATTTATAGAATTATAAAATATAATACAAGGATACAATCACTTGCATGGAATCCAGGAAAAGCCAAGAATAAAATAATACACATAGGGCCCCATTCTAATCAGGACATCTATGCCCCTGTGCGCCTGATTGGAATCGGATGCACAGTAGCAGACGCGATTCTGATCCTGTGGGGCACATCTAACCCCACGGGATCAGAATCACGACAAGACCTGGACATGCAGGCCGTAACCTGATTCCAGTCGGCCTGCACATACAGGCCTCTATCCAGCTAACTCAATCAAGGCTCCTGAATAGAGCCGAGGCACCATGACGTCCTGTTGCCATGGTACTGCGGCTCCATTCAGGAGCCGTGATCCCCAGCCGCTGGCCTGTTCTTAAATTCCCCGCAGCCCGACCCCTAAACTGGCCTCCCAAGGTCAGGGTCAGGCTGTGGGGAATCACCTGCACCCCCTACGATCCCTTTTGCCACCTGGGCCTGCCATCCTCTGCCATCTAGGGGAACTTATTCTATCTCAGAGGTGGAAAAAGTTTCCTATTCAGTCTGCTGGCCCTGGACGTAATGGGCTGACATTGGAATCAGCCCTGTACGTTCAGGGCCACGAACCGCCCACTGCCCTCCCTAAGTCCGCCTCAGCACCGCCCCTTTCCCATCCCCATCTAGCCTCCCCATACAAACACTTTGTTCATATGGGGAGGTTAGCTGAGGACACAGAGGGGACCAAATAGCGGGGTTGGACTCGGAAGAATGGTTCGGAAGAATGTATCCTTGAAGGATACTACCAAAAGCAGAGAGGTTCCACAAAAGAGTAAAGTAGCCCAAATGCCCTCAAGTATGGAGCAGACAGAGTTTAAAGATCCCAATTTACCCATGTCTAACAATAGCCAAATTAACATGAACAAAATACATTCTCTAAAATGCTTGTATGCAAATGCTAGAAGTCTAAACAATAAGATGGGAGAGTTAGAATATATAGCACTAAATGAAATGTTAGATATGATTGGAATATCAGAGACATGGTGGAAGGAGGACAACCAGTGGGACACTGTGATACCTGGGTACAAACTATATCGTAATGATAGAGCTGATCAAATTGGTGGAGGGGTTGCGCTCTATGTTAGAGAGGGCATTGACTCAGAAAGGATTAAAGTTTTTGCAGGAAACAAAATCTGCTGTAGAATCTGTATGGATTGAAATTCCATATAAAAGGGGGAAGGCAATGGCAGTGGGGGTGTACTATCGAGCGCCTGGCCAGAATGACCAAATGGATGATGAAATGCTCAAAGAAATCAAGGAAGCTAACAAACGTTACAGTGCAGTAATAATAATGGGTGATTTCAATTACCCTGGTATCGACTGGGTCAGTGTCACGTCAGGACATGCTAGGGAGATAAAGTTCCTGGATGAAATAAATGACTGCTTCTTGGAGCAGCTGGTTCATGAACCGACCAGAGGGGAAGCCATATTAGACCTAGTCCTTAGTGGAACACCAGATCTAGTGCAAGAGATAAGGGTGTTGGGGCCACTTGGAAATAGTGATCATAGCATGATCGCCTTTGATTTAATTAGTGGAGGAGGGATAGTAAGGAAATCCACAGTACTACCTTTTAACTTTCGAAAGGGAGACTATGATAAAATGAGGAAAACAGTTAAGAAAAAACTAAAAGGAGCAGTTGCAAAGGTTAAAGACGTACATCAAGCTTGGGTGTTGTTGAAAAATACTATCTTGGAAGCCCAGACCAGCTGTATTCCACGCTTTAAGAAAAGTGGAAGGAAGTCCAAAAAACTGCCAGCATGGTTTAAAGGTGAGGTCAGAGAGGCTGTTGTTGCCAAAAAAGCAACTTTCAGGAAATGGAAAAAAGAGCCAAACGACGAAACCTGGAAACAGCACAAGCACTGGCAAGTCAAATGCAAGGCATTGATAAAGCAGGCAAAGAGAGAATTTGAGAAGAAGCTTGCTGCGGAAGCAAAAACGCGAAATAAAGACCTTTTCAAGTACATTCGTAGCAAAAAACCTGTGAGAGAGTCAGTTGGTCCATTAGATGATAAAGGGGTTAAAGGAGCACTAAGAGGCGACAAGGCGATAGCGGAGAGACTGAATGAATTCTTTGCTTCGGTCTTTACTGAGGAAGATGTAGGAATGTTACCCATGATGGAAGTGGTATTTAAAGGTGTGGAAGAATTGAAGGAAATATCGATACATCAGGAAGATGTCTTACAACTATTAGATAAACTGAAGAGTAGCAAATCACCTGGGCTGGATGGTATACATCCAAGGGTGTTGAAAGAACTGAAATATGAGATTGCAGACCTGCTATCAGTAATCTGTGAACTATCATTAAAATCATCTCTAATACCTGAAGATTGGAGGATCGCCAATGTAACACCAATTTTTAAAAAGGGTTCCAGGGGTGATCCAGGAAACCACAGACCGGTGAGTCTGACGTCAGTACCGGGAAAAATGGTAGAAACCATCATAAAGAATAAAATTACTCAGCATGTAGATAGTCACAACCTAATGGGAGACAGCCAACATGGCTTTAGACAAGGAAGATCTTGTCTTACTAATCTGATATGTTTTTTTTGAAGGAGTGAATAAACAGGTGGACAAAGGTGAGTCGGTTGATATTGTGTATCTGGACTTTCAGAAAGCCTTTGACAAGGTCCCTCATCAGAGACTTTTGGCAAAACTAAAGAGTCATGGGATAGGAGGCAGTGTACTATTGTGGATCAGGAACTGGTTAAAAGATAGAAAGCAGAGGGTAGGGCTAAATGGCCAATTTTCCCAATGGAGAAAGGTGAATAGTGGTGTACCCCAGGGATCTGTGCTGGGTCCGCTGCTTTTTGACATATTCATAAATGACCTGGAAAGTGGAATAACGAGTGAGGTTATCAAATTTGCAGATGACACAAAACTATTTAAAGTTGTCAAAACTGAAGAGGATTGTTAAAAATTGCAAGAGGATCTTGATAAATTGGAAGACTGGGCATCAAAATGGCAGATGAAATTTAATGTGGACAAGTGCAAGGTTATGCACCTAGGGAAGAACAACCCAAACTATGGTTACACGATGCAAGGTTCCACATTAGGAACCACCACCCAGGAAAAAGATTTAGGCGTCATTGTGAATACCATGTTAAAACCCTCGGCCCAGTGTGCAGCGGCGGCCAAGAGAGCAAATAGAATGCTAGGTATGATAAGGAAAGGAATGGAAAATAAAACAAAAGATATTATGATGCCTCTATATCGTTCCATGGTGAGACCGCACCTTGAATATTGTGTGCAGTTCTGGTCGCCGTATCTTAAAAAGGATATAGCGATTTTAGAAAAGGTTCAGAGAAGAGCCACCAAAATGGTAAAGGGGATGGAAGGATACTCCTATGAAGAAAGGCTAAAAAGGTTAGGGCTCTTTAAACTGGAAAAGAGACGGCTGAGGGGAGATATGATAGAAGTCTATAAATTAATGAATGGAATGGAATGGGTAAACGTAGATCGATTGTTTACGTTATCAGAATATAGAAAGACTAGGGGACATGCAATGAAGCTACAGGGTAAACTATTTAAGACCAATAAAAGAAAATATTTTTTCACTCAACGTGTAATCAAACTCTGGAATTTGTTACCGGAGGATGTAGTAAAGGCTGTTAGTGTAGCTGGGTTTAAAAAAGGTTTGGACAAGTTCCTGGAGGAAAGGTCCATAAACCATTATTAAGAAGTGACCGAAGATATCAATGCTTGACCCAGTACAAGCATTGTGGAACTTGTGTCTCTTGGGGAAACTGCTAGGTACATATGACCTAGTTTGGCCACTGTTGGAAACAGAATACTGGGCTTGATGGACCTAGGTCTGACCCAGTATGGCATATCTTATGTTCTTATGGAATGACCACGATAAGAAATAATGTCAGAGGAAAACATCAAATAGGCTCTACACTATAGCTCACTATAAGGGATCCAAAAAGAAAAGGAAATACAAAATTGCTACTCTGATAGGAAATTAGCAGAGATAATATCAGCCAACATAACAAATTATTGCAGTGTAGAACCACACACCCATGGAGCCCCACACATTCAAAAAAGAAATTAACTGAGATGGAAAATAAAAAATATAGGAAATATAGGCATTTGCAGGGATACTTTAAAAAGGAATACCCCGGGGGGGCGGAGCCTAGCGGAGAGGCGAGATGGACGCATAGGCGCTCAGCTCCTGCAGACCCACTGAAATATCCCTGTTTTAGCTTCCTTTCGCCTTAGCATTTCGGGGTGTTTCCCCTTGTGGGACTGTGTTAGAGACGAACCCGAAGGATGGCGGTAGGGAAACAGTCCAAACTAGACTTTACCTCAAGTGGGAGCGCGGGCTCTAAGCGGGCCAAACAAGATCCCCCCTCCCCCGCTAAGATGGCGCCCGGGCGAGATGCCGACGAGGGGAGAAATGAAATTCTGGCTGAGCTTCGGGCGATGAGAGCCATGATCTCGGCAAATGGAGACACACTGTTGCAGATGCAAGCAGACTTGCAAGAGTTTAAAGAAAGAACGCAGGGGCTTGCTACACGCGTGGAGCAGATGGATGGTATGGTGCTCGCGCACGAGGATCGCCTGCAAAAACTGACCAAGGCCTTGAAAAAGGTAAACCTAATGGAGGCGCAATTTGAGGACTTATCAAACAGGTCTCGTAGGAACAATATTAGGCTTGTCGGTATCCCAGAAGGAGCGGAGGGGTCGGACGCAATTGACTTCATTGAAAAAGCCCTGCCTCACCTTCTCAAATTAAACTTCAGTAAACCGCTGGAAGTGGAACGAGCGCACCGAATACCCGCGCACACGGGCGGACGCAGCCCGAGGCCCAGGCCTCTAATTTTCTGCCTACTAAGGCACCAACAAGCTATGCAGATTATGGCAGCGGCTAGGGCGATGACATCGGTAACATTTGAGGGTCACAGAATCTCCTTTTTCCCAGACCTGTGCAAGGCAACGATGGAGAAAAGGAAAAGGTTCCTGGATCTGCGACCACGCCTTCAACAGTTGCAAGCGAAGTATGGCTTATTTTATCCAGCGCGTTTTAAAATGACTCTTGATAATCAGACGAAATCATTCGAGGATCCTGAGGGACTCTTGCACTTCATAGAAGAACATGAAGCACTGAAAATGCATATGGATAACGGATCGTAGCTCCAGATACAGAAGGACTCTCTTTCTTGCCCTGCGCAAGTAACCTTTCTTTGGCCTGAATTGGTATGCTGTATGACGGTACAGTGTTTGGCTTAGCTGTAATGTGGGGAGGTACCTGGGTATCGGTGTGCATGTTATTGCCTGAGGCTCATGGGGGGGGAGGGAGGGGTGTATTGGATTTAATGCTGTGTACTCATATATAATATAGGGTTGTTTTTTTTTCTTCTTATATCGCACTACAATAGACTCTAAGCTGTTACCTGACTGCCATTGGGCTATGTCCCCTTTTCTCTCATTTTTCTCTCACTTGAAACGATGGGGCGATATCAGTATTGGGTCATGTGGGGGCTGCTGTGTTTCTTTTTGGCTTCTCACGCTGTCTCACCCACTATTGCTGTTCCTATTTAGGGGACAACGTTCGAGGCGCTGCAGAGAAATAGGGGTTTTCTCTTTTTTCCTTTGGGGGTATCTCACGGATTTACAGGCTGAATGCGTATACGACCATGGAGAGGCTGACATATCTTACCCAGCTCTATGATGGTGGCACCTCCCTTTAAAATCCTATCTCTGAATGTGAAGGGAATCCAGCACCCTGCAAAGCAGAGGAAGATACTAATGTATGCCCAGCAGCAGAAAGCAGACTTTCTTCTCCTTCAGGAAACTCACCTGTCATCTAAGGAATCTCTGAAGTTAGGCTCCAATCACTTTAAGCTAGTTGCCTACTCTCCTGCTTTGGGGTGGAAAAAAATGGGGTAGCAGTACTAGCCAGGGGACGGATTCCTCTTCAGATCATGTCTACTAGGGTGGACAAGGAGGGGCGCTGGGTTAAAGTGCATACAACCGTGGGATCTAAGCACTTGGTTATTGTCAATGTGTATGGCCCTAACGAGGATCAGCCCGCTTTTTTCCGTTCCATGGCAGAAATGCTACAAGAAGATGCTGGTCACCCTTTAATCCTTGGGGGCGATTTCAATGTGGTTCTGGACCCCTTATTGGATTGCACTCCCAGTCGCGTAAGAAGCGGTAGAGCGCAGATAGTACTTCAATCACTTATGCAAGAGCTTGGGCTTGAGGACATTTGGAGAATCCTATTCCCGAAGGAGAGAGATTACACGTTCTTTTCCTGCCCGCACAGCTCTCATTCCAGGATTGATTTCTTCCTGATCTCCAGGTCACTGGTTTCAGAAGTCTGTGGAGCCAGTATCCTCGGCACTCACATCTCCGACCATGCGGCAATAGTGTTGGAACTTAACCCTGAAGATGACTTGTCCAGGCAACACTTATGGTCCTTTAACAGAACCCTGCTCGGGGATGCGGCTTTCCAGACTACCATGAGACAAGCTATAGAGGAATACTTTGCTCATAATAAACAAGAGGATTCACCTAACTGGGCATGGTGGGAAGCTTTCAAAGCCTCTCTTAGAGCACGTATAACCAGTTTTAGTATAACTAAAGCCAAGATGGCGCGAGTGCAACTCCAAGATCTCGATCAGCAAATTAGAGCAGGCGAAAGGCTGCTACAACGACGCTCTGATACATGCATTCTGAACCATATACAGAAATTAAGATATCAATACAACATGATCTTGAGCACTGAAGTGGAAAAGAGCCTATTTGAGAGCCGAGTTCGGTACCACATAGACAACAACAAGGCGGGTAAGCTGCTGGCTGCCAAGCTGAGGGCCCCCCACACCAAATCGCACATAACTCATATTATGGATGCACAAAAGAACCCTTTGACTACTAATTCTGAAATTGTGTCAGCATCAGAGGCAATGTTCGATGCCAGGGCCTGTGAAGACCTGTTAGCTAAGGTCGAAAGACCGACTCTGCAGGAACAACAGAAGTCGTTGTTGGCGGAGCCCCTGACTATCAGTGAATTGCGGGAGGCCCTGGCTGATATGCAGACTGGCAAGGCTGCTGGTCCGGACGGGCTACCAGTCGAATTCTACAGAACGTTTGCGGATGACTTGCTCCCGCATCTATTAAACTACTACACTCAATTTCTCTCTCCCGCTCAGGGGACCGGGGCTTTTGCTGAAGCAACCATTGTGGTGTTAGAAAAACCCGGGAAGGATCCAACTGCAGTTGGGAATTATCGGTCCATCTCCCTTCTCAACGCTGATTACAAGCTGTTCTCCAGCACCCTGGCTCGGCGCCTAAATAAAGTGTTGCATCTGTTAATTCATCCTGACCAGTGCGGTTTTGTGTCGGGACGGTCCACGACCGATAACGGCCGCCTACTATGTGACGTGCTGGAAAAGACTCAGACCATGGATGATCCTGTGCTGGGCCTCTCTATAGACGCGGAAAAGGCCTTTGATAGGCTCGAGTGGCCCTTTCTATATCATGTCCTAGAGTGGTTCGGCCTACCCAGTGAATTCATCGCTATGATACGGATCCTTTATGACAGCCCCACTGCCCGAATCTTAGCTAATGGTATCCTCTCCCAGCCTTTCCCTCTGCAACGTGGTACGAGGCAGGGATGTGCTCTTTCTCCACTGCTGTTCAACCTAGCTTTGGAACCTCTGGCCCTACTAATTCGTCAATCCGACGAGATTCGCGGCGTCGTGATCGCTGATCTCCATGTTAAATTGTCCGCTTATGCAGACGACCTGCTGGTTTTCCTCCTGCCAGATTCAATACCGCCGCTTCTGCACTTGATTTCCCTATACTCTCAGCTCTCAGGATACAAAGTGAACTGGACGAAAACCGTGGCTTTCCCAATGAATAAATGGATGAGCCCCTCTCTGGTCGACAAGTTTCGTTTTCAGTGGGAGCCTACTGTTGTAAAGTATCTGGGAGTATTATACTCAGCTTCCATTGATGATACTATGCGCTTGAACTCTGAAAAGCTACTGGACATAGCCCGCTCCTACACTCTGTCATGGTCCCCACTCCATCTCACATGGTGGGGTCGAATGGAAGCCATCAAAATGACTTTGGTGCCCAAGATAAACTATATTCTGAGCATGCTCCCCGTTTTGTTCCCCTCTACAGTGTACAAGGCTTTGGAATGGACCATGAGCGCTTTCCTCTGGGCTGGGAAAACTCCTAGAATTGTATTAAAGAAATTGAAAGCTGCTAAGACTGCTGCCGGAATTTATTTCCCTGATTTTTTATGGTACCACAAAGCCTTTTTACTGAAACAAGGATTCGTCTGGGCCGCGAGTGAAACTTTGGAGAGTAAGCCCACATGGCTCCAGTTGGAGGAACGCTTAGTGGCCCCCTGCCCTCTCAAATTACTTATGGGGATGGCTCACTCAGAGACATCTGGCGTTGGGAGAGTGATAATCTCAACCCAAACAGTGTTTCGATCATTTCTCCCTGTTATCGCACATCGCAACTTACCTTCACGGTCCATGCCTATCTGGCTTAATCCAGATTTCAAGATCAATAAAAGGATGTGTTGCTGGGCGAACTGGCAAAGACTAGGAGTGTGGACTATCGGGCAACTAATGGAAAGCGCAACCTGGAAGTCGTTTGACACACTACAGCAGGAGTTTAGTTTGCCGCCCACCTGTTACTTTCAATGGCTTCAGCTGCGGCATTGTTTTAGCAAGGCGTTACCGCCCCTAGCGAACCTGCCCAGCTCTTGGGGATTGCAGAGTGTGGTTGAAGAAAGTACTGCCACGAAAGGCGTCGCCTCCAGTACTTATGCCATGTTTGTGGATCATTTCGCCCCAGTCAACCTCGGGCTACGCCGGATATGGGAAGAAGAGACACAACTTACGCTATCGCCGCCAGAGTGGAAGAAATTCTGGAGTTCCTCGGTTCGTGCATCGAGATCTGCGGCTCTTGTTCAGTCGATGTTTTTCCTGGTGCATAGGGCCTACATCACCCCTAATACTCTGAGTAAATGGAATAAGAAAGAAACTAATCTGTGCTGGGCTTGTCACGGCACAGTAGGCACGTTAAGACACATGATGCTGGAATGCCCTCTCATTCAGAGGTTTTGGTCGAAGGTATGGTTCCAAATTCAGCGCGTGCTGAAGTTTAGAGCCGACTTGTCCTGGCAAATAACTGTTTTTCGGAATACCGTAAGAATCCAAGACCTGGATGCACGCAACTACTTTCTTCTTAACTTTATGTTAATGGTAGCAATAAAACTTATTTTATCCCGTTGGAAGAACCCATGTACTCCTACTTATCAAGAATGGTGGAACCAACTGTGTTTGTTTGCCAAGTACGAGAAAGCCTCTGACAGAATCCAATACATGAAGGGTAGAGTGCCAAACCTCTCCAAATGGTCAGCACTAGATCTCTTTACCTGTGCCACTTGCTAATATTGTAGAGATGTACCTGATGAGTGTTCCCTGCAATATAATAGTCTTATGGACTCTCGGCCCTGGGATGCTCCTTTTTTGTCTTTGTTTTTCCCCTTTTCCTTTGTTGTCTGCAGCGCTTCAGGGGGGGAGGGAGGTTGGGGTCTCTCCTGTTCTTTTCCCCGATTGTTCTTTGACCCCTTTAGAGATGGGGCTGTTCTACTTGTTATAGTTTATTGTTTACTCTTATGGGTGTGAAGATAATGTGCATGGGAATGGGGCATATCGTGATGCTTCTGTATCCTTTGAATTTGTTGTCGTTTCACTTGTTGCATTGTACGCCTACCCTATGCTCTTTTGTGATGTATTATGACATACTCAATAAAAAATTTATAAAAAAAAAAAAAAAAAAAGGAATACCCCACCCAGTTGCAAAACCCACGGGCGCAGAATCAAAAACTCTCTTCTGCGTCATTGGGTTTCCCTGGCAAGGTCAGGAATAATGAGCGCCAAACAGCCCTTAAAAGGCACATTCCTCTTTCTAAAAACATTTTAAGGAGCCATTCCCTATCTGATGCAAGAACAAACATGACAAAACAGGTGGCAGGTATAACCGATTCTGCATCTGAATTCTCTAACAGAGCACTTACATTTAATGTATCAGCCACCTGAGGTCCCGATATCTCAGCACTAGCAAGAACTTTCTGACCACTGGGAATATAACCTATCTTCACCAATGGGGGACACAATTCAGAGGGAACCCACAATATTTCCATCAAGTACATTTTAAACATCTCCTTAGCTGATATACTGTACTTGGTAACCTAGGAAAATTAATCAAACGTAAGTTAGTCAATCTAGAATGGTAAGTTTTCCATCCGACTCCTCACATTACTAAAATCTTTCATAAATGCCTTGACTTGAGAATCCGAATGTTCAGTTTTTAACAATAACAGAAGCTTAAAGTGGCTCAATCATCTCAGTATTTTTGGAACAAACCTTTTCATTCTGCTGAACTTGTGTTTATAAAAGATGTACCTGAGGAATAATGGCCTCACCAAGTTGTTTAATGGCGGACAAAAGTGCCTCTGAGGTAAACTGTTCTGGTCACCTTAGATCAAAGGAAAATGGAGAAGACTCCTGCATAGTGTCCGTTGCAACCGCTGCCATCATGGAGCCTAGAGAAGGGGAGAATGCGACTCCTCTCGCTGCCTCCATCAGCATCTCGCCTCCAATCGGCATCTCAGGCAAAGGATGATTCCTCGGGACTACTCCTGCTCCTGCTCCTGCGTTCATGCCCAAAGTCGACCCCAACGAAACAGCAGAAGCACCAACGCCGGATGCCATCACTGCTTCCAAATCCTCCAGCCTGCTTCGGACATCTCCGTAATTCTGGGGGCGTCAGGTCACTGCCTGAGGGAGATGCTGAGCATTCCTACTCCCGCGACCTCTCAGCCAGGCTATTCACTGACTCTGTGGCTGCTGCTCCTAATGCACAAAGGCATCCAAAGGCCCACTAGCAGGAAATGTTGAGGAAGAAAGCTGAGCAGTCTGAGGTACCTTTCCCAGTCTTACTTTCCTTTTACCTGGCATAAGGAAAAGAGTCAGTACACCAGTCTCTGCCCTATGCCATTTTGGATCCTGTGATTCCGGCTCTTACCCCAATCCTTTTTTAAACATAGCTACATTAAGAGCTTTTACTACATCCTCTAGTAATGAATTACAGTTTGATTACACGTTGAGTGAAAAATATTTTCTCCTATTTGTCTTAAATGGGCTAAATTGTAGTTTCATTGCATCTCCCCTAGTTTTTGTACTTTTTGAAGGAGTAAACAACTGATCTATGTATACCCATTCCACTTCATTCATTATTTTATAGATCTCTATCATATCACCCTTAAGCCATCTTTTTTCCAAGTTAAAGAACCCTAAGCTTTTAAGACTTTCTTCATAGGGATATCCTTCCACCCTCTTTACCATTTTGGTGGCTCTTATCTGTACCTTTTCTAATTCTGCTATATACTTCTTAAGATATGTACACTAGAATTGCACACAATATTCAAGGTATGGCTGCACCATGGAATGATTCAGAGGTATTATAATATCATTTTTGTTTTATTCTCCATTCCTTTCCTTATGATTCCTAGCATTCTATTTGTTTTCTTGGCCGCCACTGCACACCGGGTGGAGGATTTCAATGTATTATCCACTATGATGCCTAAATCCTTTTCTTGGGTGGTAGTTCCTAATGTGGAACCTTGCATCATGAAACCAAGGTTGTTCTTTCCTAGATGCATAACTTTGCACTTGTCCACATTAAATTTCACCTGCTATTTGGACATCCAGTCTTTCAATTTATCAAGGTTCTCTTGTAATTGTTTACAATCTTCTTATGTTTTAACAACTTTGAATAATTTTGTGTCATTTGCAAATTTGATCACCTTACTCATTACTCCAATTTCCAGGTCATTTATGAATATGTTAAAAAGCAGCTGGCCAAGCACAGATCTCTTGTGTACACCACCATTCACCTTTCTTCATTGAGAAAACTGTTAATTTAGCCCTACTCTCTGTTCTCTATATTTTAACCACTTAGGGCCCAATTCAGCAAGATGACTTGCGGGGCTGCACGTCCCAGCAGAAAGTGCACTCCCACAAACTGTCCTGTCCGTATTCCCCCACAGACACTCCTCGCACAGCCAGAGCAGCAGTATGGGGAGAGCCGGCAGAGGGCGAGAGGGGGCGGAGTGAGGGAAGAGCAAGGGCGGGCCAAGGCGGTTGGACGTACAGGGCCGATTCAGGTCATGGCCCTGTACGCCCTGCGGGTCAGAGGTGGATGTACTGCTTATTCAGTCTTGGAGGTGGAATAAGCAGCTGGGACTGCAGCAATTGGGGCCGGAATCCGCCCCCCCCCCCTCAAGGCCGAGACAGGTGACAGGTAGGTCTCCGCTACCCAATCCTGTCCCCAGCTGCCCAGCCTAGGATAGGGCGGTAGGGTAACAGGGGGCCAGCACTGCAGGAGTCGGAAGGGCATGCAGGGAGGATGTCTCCGCTTGTATGCAGGGGCACGCCGGGCCGTCTCAGGGCACGATCCTACACCCCTGGGAATGTCTGGCTTCCACAGTGAAGAATCGGGTCCTAATGGGCCCTTCCTGCTTGGGCTTGTCCAGACGGCTCGGACTTGCTCCTAATGGAATCAGGTTCTTACTGAACTACAATAAGACACCACCTCCTCATGAGGGACCTTATCAAAGGCTTTCTGAACATCTAGATATACTATATCAACCAACATGGAAGAGTAGCCTAGTGATTGGAGCACTGACTTTGTAACTACATGACCAGAGTTCAATTCCCACCTGCATTTCTTGTGGCCTTTGGCAAGTCACTTAATCCTCCATTGTCTTGGAAAAAAGTCCTGGCAATCTGCTTTTGGTCATACTACCAAGAAAACCCAGGAGCTGCTGTGTTGCCAGGAGTCAGCCTTGACTCAAAGGCACACATTTAATTTGCATATCAACCGGCTCACCTTGTTCTACCTGTTTATTCACACTTTCAAAAAATATATAACAGATTAGTGGGAAAAGCCTTTCTTTGGCTAAATCCATGTTGGCTTTGTACCACTATACCATGACTATCTACAGGTTCAGTAATTACATAAGATATGCCATACTGGGTCAGACCAAGGTCCATCAAGCCCAGTATTCTGTTTTCAACAGTGGCCAATCTAGGTCATACGTACCTAGCAGTTTCCCCAAGGGACACAGGTTCCACAATGCTTGTATTGGTTCAAGCATTGATATCCTGGGTCCCTTCTTAATAATGGTTTATGGACCTTTCCTCCAGGAACTTGTCCAAACCTTTTTTAAACCCAGCTACACTAACAGCCTTTACTACATCCTCCGGTAACAAATTCCAGAGTTTGATTAAACGTTGAGTGAAAAAATATTTTCTTTTATTAGTCTTAAATAGTTTACCCTGTAGCTTCATTGTATGTCCGCTAGTCTTTCTATATTCTGATAAGGTAAACAATCGATCTACGTTTACCCGTTCCACTCCATTCATTAAGGGCATGCAGGGAGGATGTCTTTATTCTTTATAATGGTTTCTACCATTTTGCCTGGTATTGATTTCAGACTCACCGGTCTGTAGTTTCCCAGATCACCCCTGGAATCCTATATAAAAATTGGAGTTACATTAGCTATTCTCTAATCTTCAAGTACTACACATGATTTTAATGATCATTCACAGATCACTAACAGTAGGTCTTCAATTTCATATTTCAGTTCTTTCAGCACCCTCTGGTCAAGGTGATTTGCTACTCTCTTTCTCAGATCATTGTAATACATCATCCTGGTTTATCAAGATTTCTTTCAGTTCTTCAGATATAACACCTTTCAGTACCATTTCATGCAGGCTAACTTCCCTACACCTTCTTCAGTAAAGACTGAAATAACGAATTCATTCACTCTCTCCACTATGGCCTTGTACTTCCATAGCACATCTTTTACCCCTCTTTCACCCCTCTATCATCTAATGATCTCACTGACTTTCAGAGATTTTTACTACAAATGTATTTGAAAACGTTTTTTATTCTGCATTTTTGCTTTCACAGCAAGCTTCTTTTCAAACTGTATATTTGTTGCCTTATCAATGCCTTGCATCTAGCTTGCCACTTCTTATGTTGTTTTCTGTTTTCGTCATTTGGCTCCTTTTTCCATTTCCTGAAAGATGTTTTTTTGGCTACAATCGCATATCTGACCTCACCTTTAAGCCATGCTGGCAGTTTTTTGACCTTCCTTTTACCTTTCTTAAAGTATGGAATATATCTGGTTTGGGTTTCCAATATAGTATTTTTAAACACCAATACTTGATTTAAACCTTTTAACTTTGCAGCTGCTCCTTTTGTTTTTTTTCTGAACTATTTTCCTCATTTTATCATAGTCTCCCTTTTGAAAGTTAAACGTTAGTGCTGTGGATTCCCTCACTGTCCTCTCTCCATTTATTTATTTATTTATTTACAGTTCTTCTATACCACACTCTTTTTCATCAGCGCAGTTCACATTAAACAAGAATACTCATTACAAGCAACAGGCTGTTGTGAGTTTACATATAACAGGAGAATTCAACTGGGATTATAACTTTGGGAAACTTTGTACATATTCGTTATGAACCTATATACAACAAATGGCATTTATTATTAACATCTTGAGTGAATAAGGTATTTACAATTTTACAATTTTTACTATGAGGGCTTGGAATGCGTTAGAGGGTTGTTGATGTGCCTTGGGATTGGGAGAAGTGTAAAAGGAAGAGGTGGTGCTTTATGGCTTTTCTGAATTGCTTGAGGTCCGTAATTTTATTAAATCAAAAATGATCATGCTATGATCACTATTGCCAAGTGGCCGCAACACTGTTATTTCTTGCACCAGATCCTGTATTCCATTAAGTACTAGATCTAAAATAGCTTCCCTCTTGTTGGTTCATGAGCCAGCTGCTCCAAGAAGCAGTCATTTATTTCATCTGGAAACTTTATCTCTCTAGTATGTCCTGCTTTGACACTGAACCAGTCAGTACCGGGGTAATTTAAATCACCCTTTATTATTGTCTAGTAACTTTTGTTAGCTTCCCTGATTTCTTTTAGCATTTCATCATCCATCTGTTTATTCGGGCCAGGTGGATGATAGTACACACTCACTGCCATTGCCTTCCCCTTTTTACATGGAATTTCTATCATAGAGATTCTACAGTGTATTTTGTTTCCTGCAAAACTTGTATTCTGTTTGTCTCAATGCACTCTCTAACATGGAATGTAAGCAATTTGATCTACCCTATCACTGCAGTATAGTTTGTGTACAGGTATAATGGTGTCCTCCTTGCACCAGGTCTCTGAGATGCCAGTTTCTGTATATCAAACCATTCATGTGGAGCCTGATGCAGAAAGGGGCCCATCCTGATGTCCAAAATATGGATGGGCTGGATTTTCACCTGATTCTGCACCGACAGGAGCATAATCGGGGCAATGGGCGTGGATGGACTGGACATGCCCTGATTTAGCCCTGCTGCACATCCGGCAACCTTCCCATCTAGCCTTCCCTGTGCCCCTGCATGGAATCACATTGCCGTGACACTCGTCCTCATAGCACCGGGATGCCATACAGCAGTGCCGCTTCCCTGTGGAACTCTGGACATGCTGTTTCCCACTGCCTGACCCCAAAAGGGGCCTGCCAAGGCCAGGATCGTGCTGCAGGGAACCTCCTGCTGCTCCTCACCTACTTTGTGCTGCCCACCGGTGCCATTCGCCATGATCAGGGAGACTTATTCCACCTCTGAGGTGGAATAAGTTCCTCAGCCATCCTTGCACCCCTGGATGTACAGGGCCACAACTGGAATCGGCCCTTTGTGTCCGCGATCGTAGGACTGCCTCCACTCCGCCCACCCTCCTCACTGTCGCCGCCCCCTCCTGCATGGTCCAGATCTCCCCACACCGTGGCCTCGTATGTGTGAGAAGCTGTGGACCAAGAATTGGGTCCCACCAAATAGTGGGGGTTGGATGTCCAGGTCGGACGTCCAACCTCGCTATTCATGTCAAAGCATCCCAGCCTTAGTGTTATATATTCTAACTTTTCCATCTTATTTTTTAGACTTCTAGCATCTGCATACAGGAATTTAAGAGATTGTATTTTGTTCATATGAAGAATCTGGTTGTCAGTTGACAGGGATAATTTTGAATCTTTCAGCTCTGACTGCTCTGTATTTAAAGGCATCTGGGTTATTTTTACTTTTACTGGAACCTCTCTGTCTGAATGCCTTAACTTCCCTCTTTTGCTAGTATCCTTCAAGGATGCATCCTTCTGAACCATGTGCTCTTGGGCAACCTTTGGCGTTCCCCTATTATATAGTTTAAAAGCTGTTCTATCTCCTTTTTAAAGGTTGCCAGCAGCCCACTTCTACCCCAGTTAAGGTGAATACCATCCTTTTCGAAAAGCAACCTCCCCCTTCCCCAGAATGCTGTCCAGTTCCTAACAAATGCAAAATCTTCCTCCTTGCACCATCGTCTCATTCACACGTTGAGACTCTTGACCTCTGCCTGCCTTTGGGTCCTGTGCATGGACAGGAAGAATTTCTGAGAATGCTACCCTGGAAGTTCTGGATTTCAACTTCCTACCAAAAAGCCTAAATTTGGTTTTGAGAACCCCTCTCCCACACTTTCCTATGTCATTGGTACCAACATATAACAAGACAGAAGTCTCCTCCCCAGAACTATCTAAAACCTTGTCTAGGTAGTGTGTGAGGTCTGCTACCTTCGTGCCATGCAGGCATGTTACCAGGTGATCCTCACATCCACCAGCCACCCAGTTAAATACATGCCTAATGATCAAATCGCCAACTATAACGGCTGTCCTAATCCTTCCCTCATGGTCACATGACCCTGGAGAAACCTCTTCAGGGTGAGAGGATTTTACATCACTGGAGGACAAGTCCTAGCTATATGATCTTTTCCTGTCACACCACGGGGATGCTTTCCTTTCATGTGATCTCTCTGTCCCGCATGGCAACAGAGAGGTTGCTAGACTGGAGATGAGACTTGTAAGGGATAGTCACGACATGGACAACTATCCACAAGAGACAGCATCAGCTCAATTACACTTAACGACTTATTTTAATGAGATAACATATACTATACTGGGTCAGATCAAATGTCTATCTAACCTAGTATTCTGTTTCAAACAATGGTCAATCCAGGCAGGATCTCTAAAAGTAAACTGTTTTCATGATGCTTATCCTAGAGCTAAGCAGTAGATCTCCACCCCCCCCTCCCCCCACCCTCCAGCCACTTTAATAATTGTTTATGGACTTTTCCTCCAGGAACTTGTCCAAACCTCTTTTAAACCCAGCTATACTAATACCTTTTACTACATCCTACAGTAATGAATTCCAGAGTTCGATTATGTATTGAGTGAAAAAATATTTTCTCCGATTAGTCTTAAATGTGCTACATTGTAGCTTTTTTCTGTGTCCCCTCATCTTGCTACTTTGTGAAGGAGTAAACAACCAATCTTTGTTTACCTGTTCCACTCTACTGGTTAATTTATAGACCTCTACCATATTTTCCCTCAGCCTTCGGTTCTCCAAGTTGCGGAGCCCAAACCTTTTAAGCCTTTCTTTATAGGGATATCTTTCCATCCTCTTTATCATTTTGGTCGCTCTTCTCTGTACCTTTTCCAATTTTGCTATGTCTTTTTTTAGATATGGAGATCAGAACTGCACAATATTGCTCCCCTCACCGTTGTTCTTTCCTTTCTTCTTGAGGGGATTTTTTATCATCTTCTGGGTCTTCAGGAGTCAGCATTGACTCAAAGGCACCCATTATACAGTATTTGCATGTCTGTATTATGTCTAGGGTTTTAATCTGTTTATGTTATGAAATTACACCTTATTATACACCACCATGAAGTATCCAATCGAATGGTGTTATATCAAATATGCAAATCAATGAAAATACATCAATCTGTATTATAATTTGGGTAAGTTTCAGCAGGGAATCACATCTATGATCCTAGCAATTTACCCATTTAAATTGATTTAACATCGTAGATGGAGATGGATAATAAAAAACATTGAGGGGGCTAGTTACTAAGCTATGATAAAATATGGGATTTTACTGCACATTAATTTACTGCAGTAGTCACTAACCTTCTGGTAACTCGGTAGTGGTAAAGAAATAATGCAGTTTGTATTGAACAGCACAAGCTACATTATTCTAAGGGGAAAAATTGCCAGCACAAAGCTGGGGTACTTTTTCCTGGCTGAGAGCATTCTTAAATGGGCTGGTGATGTTTTTAAAAAAATCCATGGTCCCAGGGTCCTCTCCCCTTCACACCAGCAAAGTCATGGCTCCCCAAAAAGGATATCAGCTCCCCACGCGTACAGTACCATGACCCCCCCCCCCCCAAGCCAGAATCAAAGTGTTCCCCCACCAACCAAAGGCTCCCTGATCCTACCTTTATCTTTCCTAATATTTTAGTGGGACCTGGACAGGAGCAATCCCTGCTTTCTCCTGTCTGGGTTGACGCCAGGTTCACAATGGCATCTACGACCCCAAGCGATAGTACTAGGAGTCAAAGGTGCCATTTTTATCCTGGCATTGTGAGCAAGTGGGGATCATAAGAACCTAAGACATGCCATATTAGGTCAGATCAAGGGTCCATCAAGACCAGTATCCTGTTTTCAACAGCAGCCAATACAGGTCACAAGTACCTATCAGGTTCCCAAAAAGGTACACAGATTCTATGCTGCTTATCCTAGGAGTAAGCAGTGGATTTCCCAGTTCACTAGATAATGGTTTATGGACTTTTCCTCCAGGAACTTGTCCAAACCTCTTTTTAAACCCAGCTACACTAACAATTTTACTAATCCTCCAGTAATGAATTCCAGAGTTTGATTAAGCGTTGAGTGAAAAAATGTTTTCTCCGATTAGTCTTAAATGTGCTACATTATAGCTTCATTGTATTTCCCCTAGTCTTTCTAGTTTTTGAAGGAGTAAACAACCAATCTATGTTTACCCGTTCCACTCCATTCATTATTTTATAGGCCTCTGTCATGTCTCTCCTCAGCCGTCTTTTTTCCAAGTTGAAAAATCCTAACCTTTTAAGCCTTGCCCTAATCTTTGGAGTCCCACTTATTTAGTTTAGTTTAATTGACCATATAGTGCTATATTCTGCTTAACCATAAACTAAAGACAGATTACAACCATAATTATCAAAAGTTGCAAAATTATAAAATCACACAATTAAAATAATTAAAAAACAATCACACTTAACATATGTAAGGCCTCATAATAAATCTTCAAGGCTAATGTCATAAAACTAGTTCTACCAGTTTAATCTACAAAGTTTCTAATTAACCACAGGACCAATTCAAAACTCTTAGCCAGTTGGCCAACTGGAGGCTCGTTGGCTAAGGATGCTGACTGCAACATTTAGTGGCACTCTTCGGATAGTGCCACTGAATATACCACAGCTGCCCCAGCACTATCAGGTTAGTGCAGGGGCAGTCCGGGGGCAGAGTGAGGGTGTTGTCAGCACTATCAGCAGATTTTCAGTTGGCACTTAATCAGTTAACTTAGGCCACCCGAGAAGCTGGACTAAGCTGCAATACAGATAAGTGAAAATCTACTAATCAGTCAGTACTTTTTTGCATAGCACCTTTCAGCCCCAATATTCAATGGCAGCTCCTATATGATCCCACTGATCCCACCGATATTTAAGCTCCATGGCTGACTGGCCTTTTTGAATATCGGCCCCCACTTCATGTAATCACCTTTCACCCTTATCTCAGGGGGCAAATAATTCAAAATCCTTGTATGTTAGCCTTGAAAAGATTTTTTTTTCCTGTAAGGAAACCTTTTCAGACTCAGAAGCAAGCAGAAGTCTCTGCTTAATATAATGAATACTTCTACTGAATTGATTTGAACAACTAATGATATCAAAGAGTACAGATAAAATGGAGCCAGACCATATAAATATTTAAAAGTTAGCCAGAAAAATTCAATTTCCATTCTGGACTGAATAGGAAGCCAATGAAGTGAACTTAAAAGAAAAGTAGCTCTGCCATATCTGGTTGCGTTCATTAGAAATTTAGCAGTGGTATTCTGTACAGTCTGGAGACAGAGAAGAGAATGATGAGAAAAACCTAAATATAAAGCATTATAATAATTTCTGTGAGTGCGAATAACCGCATGTACCAATCTAAGAAAATGGCCAAAGGGTGGAAATGTTTTAATCTGATGCATCATATGGAGACAGAAAAAAGAATTAAGTACTACTTTTTCAATGTGTTGCTCTTAAATAAGGGCAGAATCCAATATCCCCACACCTTTTGTGTAGTCTGCATAACTGCATGTCATCTATAGTAGGGCCAGCAGTCAGCATAGAACTTTTATCAACATCCACCCACAGTGAAACTCTTTTATTCACATTTGAGATGATGCTTCGTCATCCAGATCTTGACCTTATCAAAGCAAACTTTGCCTAGATCACATGTGCTTTCTAAAGATGTTTCAACTGGAATCACTATCTGGATATCCTCAGCATTAATAAAATAAGACCACCATGGAAAGTAAAGGGAGGCCAGTGGAGGTCTTCAGGAGGGTGGGAGAATGTTGGACCAGGGTCTGGGGGGAGATCTTAAGGGAGGACTTTGATTGTAGCTTCAAGGAACAACAGTATATATGGAGATGGTGGTGTTCTTAGGGGAGCCCTGACTGTTTTGCAGTGCTGGGAGGAGGAAATGCCTGGATTGCAGATTTTTTTCAGACATCACTAGCCCTTTTAAGAATATGCCAAACATGAATATGGCCTGGAACGTCATTAGTAGCCTAGTGTTCCCAGCCAGGAAAAATAACGTTAGTTTTGAACTGGTGTTATTTTTTCTGAGAATAATGCAACTTGAAGTGGTCAACACAAGCTGCATTCTTCTATTTGAATAATAATGAGGTGTGTGGCATGTATTTACACTGGGTTTCTCAATTCCTAATGGACACACCTAGCCAGTCATGTTTTCAGGATATCCCCAATGAATATGCATGAGAAAGATTTACATGCACTGCCTCTATGGTGTGCAAATCTCTCTCATATATTCATTATAGTTATCCTGAAAGCCTGACTGGATAAGTGTGTCCCAAGGACCGGATTGCATGTCATTATTATTCACAGCTTGATGTAGTATAAAATTCTGTGTTATGGTAAAATAACAGATGGTTTTGCCCTTTACTCGACGATAAGGGGCAAATATAATGTGTTATTCCATAATGCGTTTCAATACTTATCCCCTTAGTATACATGACTAACAACTGTAATTTTTGCTGAGTTCTGATCACTTTAAGAAAAATTACAAATTGAAGACCAAACTGTGATCCCAAAAAAACAGATGCCATAAATTTTTTTAATAATAGAATGGGTAAATAAATATTGCAAGAATTAATCATAGGCAGGCATTTGTATCTAAAAACATGAAAATAGACTTTCAATTTTTTATCACATTATTTTCAAAGCAATATTTTGTGACAGAGATAAATAGACAAATCCGAGTCAAACAGTTAAGATATTTTGCAAATTAAGGAAAATAAATATAATAGCATCCTGTGTTAAAAGAAAACATGACTGAAGGCCTATTGCTGTTCTCAAGCAGGGATGTGAAGAAAAGGTCCAGGCAGCAGACTTGGTGGAGTAGTGGGCAGACAAGGGTCCTCCCTTCATTCATTTGCGCGCTTTACCACGTGGTTGCCTGCGTATCCTGACACAGAAGCAGCTCGCTTTCTGTGCGATGGGTTTTCTGATGGGATGAGTGAATAAGGATACTATATACAAGAAATAAGCTAAAGGATGGCATCTCAGTCGTATAGCTGGACCATTCAAGAAGCTGCCTTAGGAGAATATGGTGAACTTGCCTTCAGGTTTAGTTCATAAAAAGCAGCCTGGTAAGTATCGCCTGGTTTACAATCCTTCCTACCCGATGAAGCATAACATCAACTTGTTTATCGACCTTAGCTATTGTTCTATGCAGTATGCCTTGCTTGGCTCGGTAGGATATTGAGGATAGGATTGCCAACTGACTCCAGATGCATCTGATAGGCTTGATCCAGTCCTGGGTTTACCCCATTGCATGCAAGGACATTTAGTTCTTATTTCTCCATTGCACTCCATAAGAAATGGAAAACTACAAGTCTCTGCATGCAATGAGGTAAACCCAGGACTGGAATAAGACTGTCAGATGCATCTGGAGCCAGTTGGCCATCTTAATTGGGGGTGGCAAAAAGCAAGCCATTCAAAGGTAAAACAATAGATTTTGACAGCCAAGGGGGGGTGAAAGGATTAAGGTCTGCCTAAGGTATCAACACCTTGAACCAACTCTGGAAGCAGCCCTGTTTTCATCTCCCTGGTTTCAGTTACAATGTCTTTTTTTTTAAATGCAGGCCAATGGCTGCTTAATATCATGTGCCTGTTTTGAGGCCTTTTCTACCTTGTGCATTGAGTGGTCTAACATACTGCAGGTAATGACGTGATAGTTCACTATTGAGAATACTTTTTATTTGGAGGCTTGGCAGGTTCTGAGGAATCTGAGAGGATAAACTAGGGTTTTCCATATGGTAGTAGCAGATCTTGGTTTTGCCTCTGGCAACAGAGAAAGTCTCAATGGCCGAGTACGTGGTTAACCTTTTTGGGGATTGAATTGCATTTGCAAGCTATGAAATCTTGTTTGCTCAGTGCGAAGGTAAAGGAGCTACAGGTGGTGATTTCAGAAGTTAAGGGATGGAAGAAGTTCACGTTAAGGCAGATCCAATCTATGATGTGACATTTTAACTTTGCATGCCAAGTAAGGTTGCCAACTGGCTCCAGATGCGCCCGACAGGCTTGATCCAGTCCTGGGTTTACCCTATTGCATGCAGGGACATGTATTCTTGCTTTTCTTATGGAGTGCAATAGGGAATTCAGAACTACATCTCCATGCATGCAATGGGGTAAACCCAGGACTGGATCAAGCCTGTCGGGCGCATCTGGAGCCAGTTGGCAACCCTAATGCCAAGTCATCCCATTCGGAGGCTGGAAAGCAGAACAAAAGGGCTGTTGCAGAAGCATTATTTCGTCAGAGTGTTGAATGGTATGAGTGACAATCTGGATATTTGAGTTTCCTTTTTGGAAAATTTCAGCAGAGTGATGGTTTGACAGACACCTCTGGTGTCCTCTCTCAATTTGGAACTTTTTTTCAGATGCCTTAGGAAAGCAAGGCTTTGACCTCTACTTCTGGGCAGCTTGATGTGCTCAGCCATGGTCACAGATTGGCAGGAGAGGGGATGGTGCTGGAACATTGTGTTCCTTGAGTAGTTTCAGGTCTTTGTGGCCTTAGTAATATGGGGGAACACTTGTTATATCGATGGGTAATATTGCATTCAGATAGCATAGCAGTAGGGGAAGCATTTAAATAGACAGAAACCTGTTGTCCCTTGTTGTCCTCACTGTGCAGTTGTTAGTTTGTCAATGCCTGCATTTGAATGTCACTGACTGCAAGCCACATGCAAGGAATTTCTAATGAGATTACCAATGCTCTCTCTCAATTTCACTGAGTGTGCTTTCATGTATTGGCCAACAGAGATGCTGGAGAAACTGTGGAAAGTTCTGGATTCTACTGAAGTACATGCTGGCACCAAATACAAGGAAGGCAAATGCAGCAAACTGGGAAACGTTTGTAACATTCTTTTGGCAGTGTGAGTTACTGAGGCAAACTCTTTTTCAAGTCCAGTTGGTGGTGGATTTCGATGTCCATGCCAGATGTTAGGGCTGGTCAGTTGTTGTGGTAAATGCTGCTTTAGAAGGTGCAGCATTTATCTGCAAAATGCTTGATTTTCATCACCCAACAGCATCCTTTTTGGTATGAAAACTGGTGCATGGGTATGCTCCTTGAGGGTCATATGGAAAACCTGCACACTTCCCAATAAAGCCAGGTATGCTGCAGCAGTTGTTGGGAGCATTGCACAGGGTGTACTTCTCCCAGTATGACATGATGAAGTTCCAGGTCACTTTTTCCTTTTACATGGTGCATCAGGTTGATGCATAGGTGGCACCCACCTTGGGGTGATTGGACTCTTATACAATGATGTATGGGTGGAGGAGCAGTAGGTGAACTGTGGATTTGTAGATTCAAGACTGGCTATTTGGGGAATGGGAATGGCGTGGGACTTGCACAAGTCCTTTGGGTTACTGACATGCCTGGCGCATTGTGCTTTGTGATTTCTCAACACATCACAGGCAGGGGTCTATATTTGCTGATACATGCAGATGGCAACCCACTGATCAGGTTTCAGTTTATGGTGATCCTAAAGAAGATATTAGTGTGCACCAGGCTTGATCCAGTAAGATATGGTACACATTAACTCCACACTGGAATGACAAGGGAGTTCTGCTTTCATCCAGAAGTTAGAGTGGTGGTACTCCAGCAGCTACTTCATATGTGTATATCAATAAGAGTAGTATCTGACATACTTTGTGCTTGCCAGTTTTATTTTGCAGGTAGGCCATTATCTGAAGTCTGTGTATAGTTGTGCATACTTTATCACATATTTTGGGTCCATAAAAGAGGAGTGGAATCTCAACGGGGTCTGCATCAGGGCTTGGATGAATTGCACATCTTGATTCAATGGCTGGGCATCTGGAGCAAGACCTGTAGTCAATTCATCTTTCATCTTCTACAAGCCATGCATTTCTCCTTGCCACATGTATTTTACACAGGTACACTAAAAAAAAATTTTTTTAAACTGCCTCTAATGTTTCGATTGATTTTTACGTTTTTTGGTGCGCTGAATCCAAATCTGGTAACCAATTTGCTCCATCACGTACAGATTTTTTGCTACATTGGGTTAGCAGTTTGAGGTGAACGTTTCAGATTGAGTGCGATCGAGATAAAAGTTTCTTGGATGAATTCTTTATACTAATTGTTTAGTAGTTATTCAAATAAGAATAAAGAAAATTGTAACAAGGCAGCACATAAGAATAGAGTAATGTCAACAAAACACACTGTGATGGTAGCAAAATTGTCTGCACTTAAAACAGCCACATACATGTGCACAAACATTGAGCATATAAGAGCGAGGTTAGACACAAAGCAAAGCAAAGAAATGTGCAAAAAATGTTGTACAGGTATGTATGTAAGAATAGAAAACGCAAACCGCACCATTGCAATACATGAAGACAAACACCCGATGGTGTGAAAATAAAATTCTAATAAATGAGATCCGACACTGTGGTAATAACTAGCAAATTTTTATTTCAAAGTTTAGTAAAAACACGATATTTGTCAACACAGTTTAGATTTTAAAGTCATTCTTGGGTCAATCAATCTCCTGGTGGGCCCGTTTCTTCTTCCCCCGAATGCTTCTCTTGGTGCACTGCTTGGCGTATTTTTCATTTGGGGTTTCCCGCAGCAGCAACCAGCAGAAATCAGCCATCATAGTGGTGTTCCATCTTCCTTGGTACCTTCTCTCTGCGTCCTTGATGTCCTGGTGAAACCTTTCACCTTGTTCTTCACTGTATGCCCCCAAGTTTTCGGGAAAGTAGTTCACATGGGAGTGCAAGAAATGGACTTTCAGGCTCATGTTACAGCCTTGTTCTTTGAAGACATTGAGCATCCTCGCAACAATATCCTTATAGTTCTCATCCCGCCTGTTCCCCAGGAATTAGAGAACAACATCCTTGAAGGAATCCCAGACTTCTTTTTCCTTCTCAGACATCGTTTCAGCGAATGCTCCATCTGAAATGAGTTTCCTTATATCAGGGCCAACAAACACTCCTTCCTTTAGCTTTGCTTCAGAAAGTCGGGGGAACTTTGAGCAAAGGTACCGAAAGCACTCACCATCTTTTGGAAGGGACTTGATGAATTGCTTAATGAGACCCAACTTAATGTGGAGAGGTGGTAATAGAATTTTATCACGAGGTACCAAGCTCTCATGAAGAACATTTTTCTCACCGGGTCTCAAATACTCCCGAATTAGCCAGTCTTTTTTCCCCCAGTGTAGGTCGCGGGCACGGCTATCCCACAAGCAAAGGAAGCAGGGATATTTGGTGAAACCGGATTGCTGCCCTAATAGCATGGATAGAATTTTAAAGTCTCCACAAATCATCCACTTATGCTCATCATAACGAATCTTCTGAAGAATCAGGGCCAAATTCTCGTATTTTTCTTGGAGAATAACAGAGTGAGCAATAGGAACTGAAGCGAATGTGTTGCCATTATGAAGAAGAACACCTTTTATGCTGTCTTTTGACGAATCAATGAACAGCCGCCATTCAGCAGGATCATACTTGAGTTTAAACTTTTCCATCACTCCGTATATATCGTTGCAAAATACCAAATCTTCCTCTTTGCTGAAATACTTCAAAAATTGTGTCTCGCGGTTGCGGTACCAATAAAAAGTTGTTCCTGGTGACAATAGATTTTTCTGTTTAAGCCGAGAACCTAGCAGTTGGGCAGCATCTTTTGGGAGTCCTAAATCCCGGACTAAATCATTCAATTCAGCTTGAGAGAAAAGTTCAGGTTTCGGATCTGGTTCAGTTTCAAACTCGGAAGTACTGGACTCATCGGGAAAAGCCATCTGATGAGTCTCATCATGATCAGAACCGTCCACACAAATATGATCCAAAGATTTTGGTGGTTCAGGCACAGGTACTTCGTTGCTATGAGGCATAGGCCTAATTGCCGAGGGAAGGTTGGGGTAACTTATTACGTTCTTATTTTTTAAGTTGTATCCCTTCACAATGCAAGAGCAAAAATAGCAGTCACTGCTGTGGTCTCTTTGTTCACGCCATATCATAGGTATTCCGAAACGAAATGCTTGTTTTTTACCTTTCATCCATAAGCGTAGATCTTCCTCACATGTCTTGCACACTTTGTGAGGAGCCCACGGTTTGTCTTGATCGCCTAACTTCAAACCGAAATAGGCGAAATATACTTTTTTAATAAATGCAGAAATGTTCCTCTGCCGCTTTTTCACCGTATATTCCCCACAAATAAAACAAAAACTGTCCGGAGAGTTGACGCAACCTCTGGCTCTGTGAGCCATCACAAATACACAGCACTGCAAACTACAACTGTAGTGAACCACTTCGGAATAAAGCTGGATTACGACAGAGCAAACAAAAGGTAATAATGAACTTGCAAGAAACTGAAATTTGACAGGAACGTTCATGTCGCAACCACCGTGTTTGAGCGAGCGAACGAGGCGAGGCGAACAGGAAAGAACATGTGCCAGCGCGAGTACTGGATTTAGCCCCCCGCCTCCCAATTGTCCTGTTAATGTATAAAATGGCCCTGATTCTTCAGAAGATTCGTTATGATGAGCATAAGTGGATGATTTGTGAAGACTTTAAAATTCTATCCATGCTATTAGGGCAGCAATCCGGTTTCACCAAATATCCCTGCTTCCTTTGCTTGTGGGATAGCCGGGCCCGCGACCTACACTGGGGGAAAAAAGACTGGCCAATTCGGGAGTATTTGAGACCCGGTGAGAAAAATGTTCTTCATGAGAGCTTGGTACCTCGTGATAAAATTCTATTACCACCTCTCCACATTAAGTTGGGTCTCATTAAGCAATTCATCAAGTCCCTTCCAAAAGATGGTGAGTGCTTTCGGTACCTTTGCTCAAAGTTTCCCCGACTTTCTGAAGCAAAGCTAAAGGAAGGAGTGTTTGTTGGCCCTGATATAAGGAAACTCATTTCAGATGGAGCATTCGCTGAAACGATGTCTGAGAAGGAAAAAGAAGCCTGGGATTCCTTCAAGGATGTTGTTCTCAAATTCTTGGGGAACAGGCGGGATGAGAACTATAAGGATATTGTTGCCAGGATGCTCAATGCCTTCAAAGAACAAGGCTGTAACATGAGCCTGAAAGTCCATTTCTTGCACTCCCATGTGAACTACTTTCCCGAAAACTTGGGGGCGTACAGTGAAGAACAAGGTGAAAGGTTTCACCAGGACATCAAGGACGCAGAGAGAAGGTACCAAGGAAGATGGAACACCACTATGATGGCTGATTTCTGCTGGTTGCTGCTGCGGGAAACCCCAGATGAAAAATACGCCAAGCAGCGCACCAAGAGAAGCATTCGGGGGAAGAAGAAACGGGCCCACCAGGAGATTGATTGACCCAAGAATGACTTTAAAATCTAAACTGTGTTGACAAATATTGTGTTTTTACTAAACTTTGAAATAAAAATTTGCTAGTTATTACCACAGTGTCGGATCTCATTTATTAGAATTTTATTTTCACAACATCGGGTGTTTGTCTTCATGTATTGCAATGGTGCGGTTTGCGTTTTCTATTCTTACATACATACCTGTACAACATTTTTTGCACATTTCTTTGCTTTGCTTTGTGTCTAACCTCGCTCTTATATGCTCAATGTTTGTGCACATGTATGTGGCTGTTTTAAGTGCAGACAATTTTGCTACCATCACAGTGTGTTTTGTTGACATTACTCTATTCTTATGTGCTGCCTTGTTACAATTTTCTTTATTCTTATTTGAATAACTACTAAACAATTAGTATAAAGAATTCATCCAAGAAACTTTTATCTCGATCGCACTCAATCTGAAACGTTCACCTCAAACTGCTAACCCAATGTAGCAAAAAATCTGTACATGATGGAGCAAATTGGTTACCAGATTTGGATTCAGCGCACCAAAAAACGTAAAAATCAATCGAAACATTAGAGGCAGTTTAAAAAAATTTTTTTTTAGTGTACCTGTGTAATTTTAGCTGCACTATATTGTATTTGATTTATTTTGGTGATGTCAATAAATGGTCCCTTTATACAAAATATGGCATTGTTCATCTTATATATAATACTTTTAACCTTAGATGTTAAATTTAACTTGGGTAATCCTTTCCGTTGCCTGGAACCCAACATATTCATCTTTTTTCCACATGGACTAGAAATTCGATCTTGAATTCCTGCACCTCCAGGTCTTTCTACTACTATTACTACAACTTATCATTTGCATAGTGCTACAAGGTGCATGTAGCACTGTACAAACACATGTAAGAGACGGTCCCTGCTCATCAGAGCTTGCATTCTAGTCAAGACAGACAACATAATAGCTGAGGGTAAGGATATATCTAGGGGAATGGTAAGGAAACACATAGGAGACTAAGCAGATCAGGATCCAAAAGCGACGGGGAGGTGGGTTTAGGGGGAAAGATAAGGAGCCCAGTTTTAGCCATGTTCAGTTTCAGATGGCAGTGAGTCATCCAGGCAGCAATGTCGGGTAAGCTGGCAGAGATCCGGGCCTGGATTCCTTGAGAGATTTCTGGAGATCTGAGAGTCATCAGCATAAAGATGGTACTGAAAACGATGGGAGAAAATAAGTGCACCAAGTGTAGAGAGAGAAAAGGAGAGGTCCCAAGACAGAGCCTTGAGATATACCAACTGAGAGGGGGATGGCAGTAGAGGAGGACCTACTAGAATAGACACTAAAGTGTGATGGGAGAGATAAGAAGAAAAATAGGACAGAACAGAGCCCCTAAATCCAAGTGAGGACAGGGTATCGAGGAGAAGGTGATGATCTCTTCTCCTCACTTTCTTATTGCTTTTCAGCTGATTTATTGACCTGTCCTTTGTTTATCTCACTCTCCTTCCTCTATAGGTCTGATGCAATTTATCTTTCCGAGACTAAGATGGACATATTCCTGAGGACTATACAGGATTTGCTGGAAGCCTGCTGTATGGCAGACAGGTTGAAACTTGAATGGGGGTTTGGTGACTATCATGAAGCTGGAAAAACTGCCAGTTTGAGCTGGCAGCATTTTAACTCCCTAGGAGCATAGGGCCACTAATATGTGACTCAATGATCCTGGGGGGGGGGGGCACCTTAAAGGAGCATAGGTTAATGTAATTCCCATGTCCACTCCCAATCCTCTCCAGTAAAGATCCCCTCCCAACCAGAGCTCTTCCCAAAGACAACACACTGCCCCACAACAGACTCCCCACACCCACCTTGTCCAGTGGAAGAAACCTCACCCTCCCCTCACTGAAGATACCTATGGATCATCTAGGGCTATATCTGGTACCAGGTAGTGATGATCAAGAGTGATATCCAGTCACTCTTTTCTTCATAGGCTGTCAGCATCAAAATGGCACCAGCCAACCCCTAGCAGTAGTCTATGGTAGTACCACTAGGAGTCAATCTGCTAAATAAAGACTGCATGCTCTTTTTGGCAGCTTGTTCCTAGGGTGAGTACCCTGATACTGTTGTTAGATGCCAGCAGCCTATGGAGAACAACAACTAGGGATCACTCTACCCACCACTCTATAACAGGGCTAGTCCTTGTTGGTCTAGGGTGTGTTTTTTTGCAACTGGGGGCTCTCTTCTACTACCACTGGTACTACTAATCTTTTGTATAGTGATACAAGGTTTACACAGCACTGTACAGAGACAAGAGATGGTGCCTGCTCATCAGAGTTTACAATCTAGTCAAGACAGCTGGGGACTAGGATATGTCTAAGGGAATGGTAAGGAAGCACATAGTTGGAGAGCAGGAGATTAGAGGGATGGAGGGGGTCTGGAATTGCCTTTGGGGGGAATAGGACATCTCTTCCAGTGTGGGTGAGGGATTCCAGGGGTGTCTTCAGGGAGATAGATGTCTCATCCAATAAGGGTCTGGGCAGTCTCTTTCAGAGGTAGTGGGTTATCTTTAGATGGGGAGTTCTGATCAGGTGAAGGTCTTTGCTGGGGGAGATCAGGGGTAGGTGCAAGACTTGTATTATCTCAGCTCCTTTACGATACTTCCTGGGAGCATCAGGCCTCGTTTTAGCAGCCCAGTGCTCCCAGGGAGGAAAATAATGCCAGGGACATTATTTTTCCATAAATAATGCTGCTTGTGATGTTGATTATAAGTTATGTTATTCATTTACCTTGGAAGTTACTAACCCACAGTATTTAGTTATTGCAGAATAGTGAACTCTGCTGCAAATTAAACTGCTATAAAATGCAATATTTTACTGCAGCATAGTAACTACCCCTTTCAATGCTGAACAAAGCCATCATGGTCAGATTTATGAAAATTTAAAATCTCAGTATAGAATGAATTGATTATAAGAATGTTTTTAATGATATTTCATGCTATTAGATAATGAAATGGCTTGAAGTGTACAAAATAGACCCTGTATTAATTTTACCAGATATCCTTGATTTTTGGGATCTTGTCCCCTATTTCAGACCCATTCCCCCAGCTCTGATGTCTTTAGCAACTTTCTGTCCCCAGTTCTAGCAGTGTGGATGGAGGCACCATACAGAATTTACCTCCCTGCCAGTGGAAGATTGCCGCCTCTCCTGTTATCCTTTAGATTCTCCCTCATCCTCATAAGAGCATCAGAAGCAGAGCAATATAGGACATCAGCTTTGTGTGCTATGCAGAGACAGTCTTGCTGTATGAACTCATATGGCAAGACTGACCCTGTGCAAAGAATTGCTTTCTGCCTTCCAGAATATACAGCTCACCAGCATAAACAACAATTGTAACTGTAGCTCCTACAGTCCTTCCTGACTCTATAGCCCAGCTACTGTACCACCAAGAGACTCAGGCTTGTCATTCACTTCACTTCCCTGTAGCCAGAGGATGTACTTGTTTGCCTGCTGTTACCCAAACAGAGTAGCGGCAGCACAGCCTGTAAAATCTCTAAGAGGGGTAGTGCTACATGTTCTCTGCAACCTGCCTTCTTTCAACAGTAAGTATGCTGATAGAGGGAGGCAGGACGCACAGGGAAAGGTACAGCTACACCTCCTAGAGATCCCGTGTCTCATGCTGAAGAACCACAACAGAAATGGGTGAGAGACAGATGGTTAGTCCTAGAGGTGGGCCATGATAGCAGAAAACAGACAGCCAAGAGCAGACCCAACCCTGGAAGATAAAGAAGATGGTGTCCAGGAGCTGCAGGATGATGGTAGCAGAGTTGCAGAGGAAAACAGAGAGACAAGAGTGGCCTGAACCTGGAGGAGAAAGAAGACAGCCAAGACCTTGGCAATGAGATGGAAGCACAGAGGCTGCCAAGGTGATGCTGATAAATAGAAGAAGTAGAACCAATCATGGGCTGGCTAGAGGAGGGGTAAACATACTGGGAAGGGGATGAAGGGCAGAGTGAGGGGCCTGAAGCAGGCCATTGGAACTTAGGAGGGGGTTACCTGGAGGGAGGGAGGGAAATGTGACTAGGGTGCAAGGAAGAATAAGGTATTGGGTAATCACAGGGATGGTTACTGAGGAAAGAAAGGATGATTAAGATGTAGTTAAAGAGATGCTCTCTAAGGATTTGAGACCTCAGCAACATTCAGCTGGTGCTGGTGCTAGGTTTGGGAGGCATCCTCTGATCTCCTGCATGGCAGCAGGTATAGTGCTGTTGAGCTATTCTTCTGCCGTAGTAATCCCTTTTAGCACTGTATAGTGGTTCCTTGTGTTAATAATTCTTATAATGGGTAATTGCTTCCTTGAAAATGTGACTTCAACAAGATGTTCTTAGAATATTTTACTTAAAAGAATAAGAGCTGTTTTCAGCAAAATCTAACACCTCCTGACTGGCCCACCCCATCCAGGTTGCCTAGATTTGCTCTCCAAAAATATGGTAATCTTACTTTAGATAGATTAAGTATATCATGTCCACCAAGGAAATGTTGCAAATTACATTATTTCTAATACCAAGATCCAGTGAAGAATATTTCAGGGAGATTCTGTTATCACTCTTGTTTCATATGGCACTAAATGCATTAAGTATCCTTATTAACTTGTCAGGCCATGGATTTAGTCTTAACTCTAAAGATACTAATGACCAACAAGTAACATCATACTATTTATAGATGATTTGAAGAGTCAGGAGATGAGAAGGGAGCTTCTAGCTGTTAGCTAACTTCCACAATATGGATGGTGGATGTGATAGTCAAATTTCCTGAAATGTGCCATTCCCACACGTATTGGGGATCAACTCTATGGAATCCTGCGGAGTATTAGGCATATTAGAAATGAGGCCCTTGGATAGGACAGATAACCCGTTATTTCCCACTGCCCTTATACTTTTCATAATGGTTTGCTTTGTAAAGTACTATATGTGAGTTATCAGTGTGTCTAAGCATCAGTGTGATGAAGTGTCTTTTCCTCCATATTAGACTAAAGGTGTGCTTTATCATCTGAGCAGCCTGTGTTACAGATGCATGCAAAGGACAATTTTTTTAAGAAATTAAAGAGGAAATAGAATCCATAGAACAAATGGAAATAGTTCTTGTCTGGTATGTGTTAGGCTACTACTTCTGTACATCATCATACATTTTTACTTTCCTAGGGCATAGGAGTTTTCTGACAGCCACTGAGAAATTTACTATGCATGCTTTATGTCTGTTCCCTATCATTGATTTACAAAGGAGTGAAGAGATATGTTACAGAGAACATAAAGCAGAGAAGTGAGTGAAGCATGGATAAGCATTTTTATGTTATTTCCTTTAGTCCACACTGTCATTCTCTGCTCTATCTTTGCAAACGTTGAATGTCCAAAAAGCATAATTGAATGTTGTTTGTGCATATTGTCATGAGCTTGATAAATATATGTAAAGATATTGTGAGATGTACTCGGGTTCTATTTTCAAATACAGGATGTGTTTATTTATGCATTCGCTAAAAAGGGGATTTCCCTTTTGACTGTAAATATTTGGTTAAAATGTTAAATATTATTTAAATATTATGGGTACCGATACTGAGAACCCTTATCTGGATGGTCAATGGAAAGCTAGCCATATAAAGGCCCTGATCAAGATATCCCCACAGCCACCCCAGCACTGTATGGTCAGCGCAGAGGTGGTCTGGGGGCAGAGTGAAAGCAGCACCGGTGTTATCCGGAAAGTGCTGTCACTTATCCACTTAATGCAATTTTCAGCCGGCACGTATCTGGACAACTTATGCTGCTATGTGAAAAGCAGACCTAAGTTGCTATCCAGATACGTGCCGACTGAAAATCACACGCCTTGGATAAGCACCGGCACTTTCCCAGAGAGCGCTGCTCAATCCGGATCTTCAGCAGCAGCTCCTATCCAGATGACACTGCGGCTGACCGCAGTGGCATCTAAATATTGGCCCTTTTTGAAAATTGGCACACTAAAAAAAAAACCCTAGAAAATGTAACATGTTCAAATGCAAAGCTATATTTAAAGAGAATGTTAAGTTGCTATAGATTAAATTCTCAATTCGATGGGTGGAATTATATGTATAAATGAAAAACAATAGAACTTGGTCCAATAGCATACTACACATGCTCTCTGCTCTCCAAGCCACATCAGCTTAAACTTGAATTTTCTGTCTTAAATTTAGCAAGATTTTTTTAAAGAATAACATCGGGCACCAGCAATGTCAAAGTTATTTTTTCCATAATGAGAGTAAATTTATAATGGAATTGAGTGTGTAAAACAGCATTTTATATGCTTTAAAAGGTTCTTATAAAATTGCTCAACATATACTGCCCGCCAGATTTAGGCAGAGTTGAATGTGTCACAATGAAAGTCATTTTATAACAGGTCATCTATGTGTGAATAAAAGCCACAGAGGTGCCTATTTTTAGCCTATTTTCTATCGGGACATAAGTACTTAAGGGTTAGTTTTCTAAAGTGCATTCAAAATAAGAACTAATGTGCAGTAAGTGCAAAGGCCATGCACTATCGGACTGGGGCCACATGTCCCCTACAGTTGTTGCATTGAAAAGTTCTTTGCCGTACATTAAGTTCATTGGCAAATACCATGCGTGCACTGAACTCTTGAGGAAGCATTAAAGGAATCCACATTAACTGCAGAATTGACAGTTACCATGTGCTGCATACCATAGAGTAAATAAAATGGCAGCCCAAGCCCACTCTGCTCATATTCTTCCTTAACCCCACCCCGTCTTGTACTAAGCAGTTAATGCAGGATTTTTAAAGTACAGGCAGTTTTAACGCACAGTAACCATTTACCACAGATCCATGCTGAGTTACTAGATGCTTATAATGGAGACTAATTGGCACACATTACTAAACACGTCTCTGAGTGTCTTTATAAAATACTAGCCCAAACCCTATAGAAATACTGGCTAGATTCAAGAAGCAGGAATGTGCATGCATCTTTTATAAGATGTGAGTGTAAATCTTAATTCTGCCCATGCTCTGTCCTAACTTCCTTCCCCATAGATACCTAAAGTCATATACATGTATGTGCCTAATCGCACCCTGCATACTTTTACACATGAAGTCATTTTATGAGAAGGCCTTTCAGATGTGCATAATAGCATAAATGCATGACAACTACTTTATAAAGATTACCTCCTATAGGCCCAAAGTTATAGGTAAAGAAGCGTTTTGAGGTGGATTGAGAGCAGGAGAAACCTTAAGTGTTCATGTGATGAAATTCAAAGAGCTGTATGGGTAAGTTTCAGTATTTAAATAGCAAGCATAATTTTCTATGCAAATGTTATCCATAGAAGGTTATACATGGATTTTCAGAGCCTGCAGTGATATGTACAGCATATTAGTGCTGAAATTGCATATTACTTTACATTGCAAACCACTTATATGGTGCCCTATGGGATATCCAGTGGCATTAAAACAGTGCCACTGAATATTCTGGGTGCTACGGCTGAACGTACTGATGCCAGGTGGCTAGCGTAGGGGCTTTCTGGGAGAGGATCTGTGACAGCACCTGGGGTTATCTTATGTGGCGAATGCTAGATAAAGACTTGCCTAACTTTTGCTGCTGAAGCTAATTGGTAGCGGCTGAATATCATGGCTGCCCGGTTAGCTTCCATGCTATCTGGCCAACCCAGATATTCAATGCCGGTGGCTAGATACAGCCCTGGCATTAAATATCTGGACAATAAAGGAGAAGTGAAGTCTCCGCAGATAGCAAGCAGCAAAAAGTAGGAGCAGAGGAGCCACGGCTATACCAAGTGAATCTTCTCTTATAAAGTCTTATTCAAAACCAGACTTGGCCAGGTTTCGGCAAAAACACCTGTGTTTGGGTTCAATGAGTGTTTGAATCAATGTTCAAGTCACATGTAACATCTTCAAAATAAGAGCCAGTCAATAGTTCTAGGTACACATACGGGAATACCAACATGCATGAACAAACTGCGAGTACTGTTAAACAATACTGACGGTTTGTTCATGAATGCTTGGCTAAATCAGGTTTCAAATAAAAATATTTTAAGAGGATATTCAGTTGTTGTAGCTGTGGTTCCTCTCCAGTCCTACCTTGCGCTGCACCTTTTGAATATCTGGGTACAAAGTTCAGCAGTTAGGCGCTGCATAAGCGCTAGCCGCTGCCTCCACAGAATATCCCCCCATAACATATATTTTATGCAGTTCCCACATGAGTGCATTTCAAGATAAGACAAACACAAGTGGATGAAAAGAAAGCTAAAGAGGAAAAGCAAGGGGGCAAGAATGTTTTTAGGTATGCTAAAGGAAGGATAAAGTGCAGAGAACTGTAAGATCGAGAAGTGGAGGATTGTTGGATAATGAAGAAAAATCAGAAAAGATAAATATTCTTATTCAGTATTCACTGAAAATGAGATTGAACAAGGACTGACAATTATTGGTAAGGGGTCTAGATCAGAGGTTCCCAACCCAATCCTGGGGGCTTTACTAACCAGTCAGGTTTCCAGTATTACTACAATGAATACACCTGAGAAAGATTTGCATACAATGGAGGCAGTACGTAGAAATCTCTCTCATGCCACACCATTTACAGAAGAAAGAGTTACATTCACCACTCCAAACATCAACACAAAACCCCCCATACCATTGTTGAATTTTGGCTAAACGTGGCCGCAGCTTTATTCCAAATACCATGGGGGGTCATTCTGTCCCGCGAATACTGGGGATGGCGTCCCATTGGGCATCCATCCCTGCTATTCGTCCCTCTGCTAGACCCAGCAATATCCTCCCCATATGAAAGGTTGGTTTGTACGGGAAGGCCTAGATAGGGCGGGAGGGGGCATTCCAGAGGTGGGGCATGGGCAGGCCGTGACCCCGGACATATGTCCAGGGCCTTGAATCTAGATGGGGGACTTATTCCACCTCAAAGGTGGAATAAGTCCACCTGGAAGGAGGGGGATCACGGCATGGGACCCGGGGACACAGATGAGGGGGCCCAGGGGGTTCCCCGCAGCCCGACCCAGGTCTTGCAGGCCAGATTGGGGATCAGATTGAAGGGAAAAAGAGTTTGGTCAGTGACCAGGGATCGTGGCGCCTGAACAGAGCCTGGCTGATGTATCCGGAGGTGGTTGGGCATGCAGGCCAATCAGAATCGGGGCCTGGCCTGCATGTCTGGCCCGGAGACCCAATTCTGATCCCACAGGCACGTCTAGCCCCCGTGGGATCAGAAACGGGCCTACCTCTATGCACCCCACTTCTGATCGGCCACACAGGGGCTGCACGGCCTGAATGGAATTGGCCTCCATATGCATAGTCAACATAAACATATTACTGTAATTAATATAACTGCATCCAACAACTGGACTGGATGGTATCGTCCCTAGCCGCATGACCATCCAATTTTCCCCTCCTCACATCATACCCACCCCCCTGCCTGCAGTGTCGCCAGACGGCAGCCTACTTGTAAACCAAGGGAGTCTTCTTTATGTGACTTTCGCCACACATGGCTGTGTTGCCCATGGTGCAGGATGCCAAAGTCACCCCTATCTTGAACATCCATCTTAGGGGAATAAGTAAGCATGGAGAGGACAGACCCCCCCCCCCCCAATTAAATCCCAAGCTGCTACAACATTCTCCTCCTCCTCCTCCAACACCCCTACCCCCGTAACTCCCCAGACCACGACCCCCAGGGCAGGGTGGGTGGACATCAATCAGCAGCTGTCTTCCTGGCCCTCCGACCATCTGCTGCCAAGCGCGCCAAAATACAGAGTCTGCACCACTCCTCACCCTGACCCGCCACCCGCTGCCTTCCTCCTCTCTCTCTCTCACTTCCCCCCCTTCGGTGAATGGGAGTAGGGGTTCCGCCATGTTAATAGCCTTCTCCCTATTCACTCCAGGTCAGGGGAGCCGGGCTCAATTATGCAAAACTAGTAGAGCCATAAGTGGACAGAGCGGTTGGACCATTTGGAAAACATACTGTGGTAGAAAAGAAGCACAGAGAGGTTCTGTTGAATCCAATAAATTATTTTTCTAATATACACTTGGGGATCATAGTTGTTCTATGTAATCAGAGAAGAGCTAACATTGACTGTTTTCATAAAAATGTTATCAGAAAAAAGGTTTTGAACTACAGGCTAGTTAATCTTACCCCAGCAGTGGGAAATTAATGGGGGGGGGGGGGGTGTGCTCTAATGATGTATAAAATAGTGAATTATCTAGACTCTAGCAGGTTGCAGGATCTGAGGCGGCATGCTTTTACCAGAGGGTAATCATGTAAAATACATCTATTGGTTTGTTTAAATGAGTGACCTGAAAAATAAATCAGGTGTGTACCCTGGCTTTGTTTGCTTGGATTTCAGCAAAATGTTCTTATCGTCCAACAGAGAAGGATTATAAATAATAATTCAGGAGCTTGGAGCTGGGCTCCAAAGGGCAATACTGAATAAGAAAGTGGATGAGCGGTAAATGAAATTCAGGCAGAGGAAAAAGGTGATTAATGAAATGCCTCCACAATCTTCCTGTAGTCAGTATGCTCAATATTTTTATGCTCGATGTTACAGATGGCTTAAAAGGAAAAAATTGATATTTACAGATAACACCAAAATATTCTCCTGAGGGAGATCATAGAATGAAGAGAGATCTAAGAAAGCCCAAGGAGTGATCAACCTGCCTGGCAATTAAGACTTAGTACAAAATGGCACAATCAAATATTTGTTGTGGAGAAACAGGAGGGGGCATTGCACAATGTGGGGACAAAAATGGATCAGCACTAACTAGGAGAGGGACCTTAGATGACAGTGCCTGATGATATTAAGGTAGAGATAACAGGATGGCCAGAGCCAGAGGGATGCTGGATTGTAAAAGAGGAAAATTAATCTGTCAAAAAAGGAAGGCGGCGACTCTTCTGTGCAGGCCATGGTGAGATTTCACTTAGAATGTGGCCAATTCTTGAGGCCATGCTTCTGGAAAGCTATACTGTAAATAGATTGGAGGCTATCAACTTGCTGTGGGTTCTCTATTAAAATCCATATGAGATAAGAATTAAAGACCAAAAATATAAACAGTATAGGAGAGGAGAGATGAGGGGATATGATAAAGACCTCAGGATGCCTTGAATCTGTGAATCAAATACAAGAAGCAAATCATTTCCAGAGGACAGAATGTTCTAGGTCAGTGTTTCTCAAACTTGTCCTGGGAAAAGCGTAGCCGGCTGGTGTTTTAGAATATTTACAATGAATATGCATAAGAAAAATATGCATATAATGGAGGCAATATATACAAATTTATATCATGAATATTATTTGTGGAAAGTCTGAAAATCCAACTGGCTAAGATACCCAGAAAAGGTTTGCGAAATCTAGGTTATGGTCAATATTCCCCTGAAGGTATGTGGGAGTCTACCACACGTTCTAACCACTTAGTATGCAGTAGATGAATTGCATGAGGTAGGCAAATTGCATGGGAGTCATGGGACCTGCCCATCCCTCACATTGCAAAGCATAAGTGCGCCCTAGTAAACGCACGCTCTATTTGACAAAAATGGCCAGCAATTGTTGACATGTTAGCCGACCTCGACATCCTATGCATCACCGAGACCTGGTTGTCAGCCTCAGACACCGTCCTCCTTCACCAATTTGTCCCACCCAATTTCTCTGTCCACTCATGTCACAGGACAGATAGAAAAGGACGAGGTGCAATTATCTTAACCAAGATAGATCTACACTTTCAGATGATAGCCTCCAGAAGTTCCCCATCCCTTGACTCCATCACCATAGCGAATAAACATAGCACCATTAACCTGCTCTACCGGGCACCATCCTCTTCACCAGATGACCTAGCAACAATTATTGACATCGCATGCAACCCCATAAGCCCATGCACAGCAAACTGGATCTTAGGTGACTTCAACCTCCCTGCCCTCCAGGACACTCACACCAAGGCCTTCCTTGATGCCCTAGAAGTGTTAGGATACACCCAATTGGTTAACGCGCCAACGCACATCAAGGGAAACACCCTTGACTTGATATTCGCATCAATAGCATCTCTCAGCTCCACCTACAACCCCAACCTTACCATATGTCCAGTACCCTGGTCTGATCACTGCCTGATTACTTTCTCGATGCCAGGACGCCGTGATCCTACCATCCACCAGCCCTCGGACAAGTCTTACACCTCAACACCTAAGCGCTTCCGCACATTTAACAAAGATGAGATCCTGGAAAAAGCACACCCTCTTCTTGACCCACCAGAACAGAGCCTCGATGAAATGATTGCAGCATGGAATTTGAATCTAGATGCCAGAATTGACCCACCTTCTATCACCAGAGTACCCTGCAGGAGGACAAAATCACCCTGGTACACACCGGAGCTAAGGAAGTCCCTCCAACAGCTCAGACATCTCGAAAGGCGTTGGCGGCGCTCAAGATCAACTGAGAGTCATGAAGCCTACACCGCTCACCTAACCGAACATCGCTCAGCAGTCTCAACCAGAATGAAGCAATACTACGCTGAAAGACTACACCAATCCTTAAACAAACCACATGAACTCTTCAGCATGGTCAGATCTTTAGCAAGGGAACCTTCTCCCGACCAACCCAACCACCCGGACCCTCAGGAATATGCAGAATACCTCCAAGCCAAAGCCGGTCAGGCCAGCATATCTCCTGACACCTGCGCTCTAGATGCCACACCCGAGTTGTTTCCCTCCTCTACCTTAACCGATGTCCAACAAACTATCACCTCATTCACAACTCCAACCGATAGGGAACTCCAAGACATAATCAAAAACATAAACACCACCACAACACCGAATGACCCATGCCCAGCACAATGGATTAAAACACTACGGGTCGAACTCAGCCCATTCCTTACCAATCTATAAAGGTAACATTCCTTACGGGAACTTTTCCCAGCAGCCTGAAACAAACATCAATCAGACCACTGCTCAAAAACAACAAATTTGACCCTACTAAAATGGACTCCTACCGACCCATCTCGAGCATCCCGTTTCTAGCCAAAATCATGGAAAAAATAGTACAGCAACAACTGGACCACCATATAGAGAACAATGCACCCCTTGACCCCTGCCAACATGGGTTCCGGGAGTCACACGGTGTTGAAACCCTTCTGACCACATTATTCAGTTCCCTAACCATAGGTATTGACAATATCAGACAGGCCTTTGCCCTCATTTTTCTAGACATCACAGCAACCTTCGACTCTGTCAATCACGACCTGCTACTTTCCCGCCTCGCCGAGAAGGGAGTATGCGACACTGCACTATCATGGTGCACATCATACCTGAATGAAAGATGGCAACATGTCCGCTCTGGTCCCTCCAGATCAGCACCCTTCCCGCAAGCGAAAGGCGTACCACAAGGATCATCACTTTCAGCCCTCCTTTTCAATGTCTACATCTGCACCCTCATCAGATCCTTTAACATCAATTGTCTAATATACGCTGATGACGTTCTGATGTACACTCCGATATCAACTGAACATTCAGACCTCTCCTGCCTGTCTTCATGCTTTAACGCGGTCACGGACTGGCTACACACTCAGAAGCTTAAAATAAATTTCAAAAAGACAGAGGTCCTATTCATCTGCAGAAACCAAGCATTCACCTCACCATCATCCTTGAAGGTACGTGATGCCGAACTCCTCACCAAGCCTACGATACAATACCTCGGTATCACACTCGATCAACATCTCAACATGAATGCCCAGATATCCAACATGGTAAAGGCAGTATATCATAAAATTCGAACACTGCGCCACATGAGACAGCTGCTAGACCCGAAAGACTTTAGAACAGTCTTTCAAGCACTAGTAATGCCTCACTTCGACCACATTAATTCCATACTGCACGGACTCCCAAAGAGCACTCTGCATCCCTTGCAACTGGCAATGAACGCTGCAGCCAGAACTCTTCACGGAGCCTCTTGAAGGGACCATATTACCCCAATATTAAAACACCTACATTGGCTCCCCGTTCATTGTAGAATCTCCTTCAAGATCTTAACAATGACATTCAAGGCCATCAATAAATGCACGGCCACCTCTCTCTCTGACCTTATCCAGACCACTCCCCCCAACAGGTTAAGGAGATCTGCTGCTACTAACACCCTCATCCTCCCCAAAGCGATCACTAATTGCTCCAAAACTACGAGAAATCGTGCCTTTGCTCTCTACGCGCCCTCCTGCTGGAATGCTCTTCCACCCGACATCCGAGTCATCAACAACTTTCTCCAATTTAGGAAAGCACTGAAACGTCACCTGTTTATCCAGTACTTCTCCAACTCAAACGAAATCTCACTGCCACCACTTCACATGTCCAACCCACACCGTCCAGACCCCCTACCTACTACACCACTCTAATCACCACATCATCTGTTACTTGACCCCGGCCCAGATGACGACTTACCAGCCACAATGTCTTTACTGTATGAACTGTACATATTGATGAGATGTATGTAGAATCTCACTTTCCTACTTGTAAATATTTTTTTTCCTGTTTACCCTGTTCAAGCACCCTGTTTTATTGTAAGTGCATTGCAGCCCCACTTTGCACAAATATGTTTCCTGTAAACCGCGCTGATGTCAAATAGCGCGGTATAGAAAAATAAATAAATAAATAAATAAGGAAACTGCGGCAGCTTAGCATTGATCATGGTATTTGATTCCAGGAGAGGTAGCCACAATAACATCTGAAAATAATTTGTTATTGAAAGAGTAATGCATGCATGGGGCAATCACAGGAATAAAGGCACAAATTTAAATACAAAAAGAAAAAACAATCTATATTTAAAACATCTTTTTGGTCAGAACTTTTTCTTAGGAGTCAAATAATAACTGATCTGCCTCATCCAACATAAGTTGTGTTATGCATTAAGACAAAGAAAACAAGTTGAAAAGTATACACTCACAGTGTGGCAAGATGACGCATTTCCCCCTTTTCCAGAATCAAGCATGTGAGGGATCATATGTGTCTCATAGGAAATGTCTAGGGATATGTGCGAGCGTGTGTGTGTGTGAATGTTGGGGGTATCAGAGGCTAAGAGGGTGTGTATGTATGTATGTGTGTCATAGGGAGTGCTGAGAGCTGCTTGAGCAAGAGTGTGTGTGTCTGTGTGTCGCATAACCAGGGCCGGTGAAAGAAGATGAGGAGCCCTAGGTGAACCTCATGCCTTCAGCCTCCCTCCCCCCCCCCCGGCACCCATTGCCACCTCTGCCACCCCTCTCTGGGACATACAACAGCAGCAATGGCCACAAGCATCCTCACAGTGCTTAACTTTAAACTGTATTCTTACAAAACCTTTTAAGTAAAGCCACAACATAATCCAGAAAAAAAGGCTCACTCTTTTAATCCCTATCCTATCATCTGTATATAATGTCCCACAAATATTTTTTTGTCGGATCGTCTGTAATGAGGATGTAAAACATACTCGTGTAACAGACCCTCCTTTTTATTCGGTTTTAAAAGGTCATACCGACCAAATTTGCCTGGGGCTATATATGGCCCTAGAGACCAGCCTCCGCAAATGACCAACTTAGTAAATGCTATTTGCTAAATAGTCTCCTTTCATAGAAACTTTTCTATAACCACTGAATGTCTTTTATAAGGAAATAATAGTACTCATCTAAACATTGAGAGTTCATGTGGTGCAGCGATAATCATTCCCGTTCTCCGTTTTTCTTCATATCACTCCCGCAGAATTCAATACTTTCATTTCATCTTGCCGGGAGCCCGAGAACATGCTCACCACTGTAGTTTCCTTGCAGACAATCAAACAACAGTTGGGTGCATTGGGGTGAATTGGGGGCCCATACAGCAGCAGCGACAGCAGGGCAGCAAACTTAATTTAACATGTTTGCTTCGGTGCTATGCCCTTGTAAGATTGTCACGGGGAATGTGGGCCCTGCAGCTGCTCCTTGCCGAGCTAAAGTCTTGTGATAACATCCGCACTGTGAGACTTCGGCTTGGTGGGGAACAGCCGCCGGGTCCACGATCCCCATGACAAACTTACAAGAGCAGAGCAGTGCGGCAGACATGATAAAGTATGTTTGCTCTGCTGCTGCTGCCACATGGGGGAACGGGGTTCGTATGGGGGGGGGGGGGAGGCAGCACTGCCATGACAATGGGAAGCCCTCAGAAAAAAATTTCTAGGGGGCCCCTCAATGTAACTTTTGCCACTGGGCTGATCACCCAATTTGAAGTCTCATGCAAACATGCATACTGACAGAACATTTCTCTGCCATCCAATCCCTCAAAAATAGGTCTATGCCTTAGTGAAACACACCTAAAAACATACATTTATTTATTTAACCAGTTTTATATACCACCTTATCCTTCAATCAAAGTGGTTGTTAACACAACATGGGGTCTGCATTCAACAGGAAGGGGATGACAAGACATACATAAACTATGAACTATGAGAATTATATTATTTGTCCATATGCATCTACAAAAAGGTGTGTTTGGATCAATTACTGGAAAGATAACCATTTTGTGAGTATTGCCATTTTAAGTAAGTGTAGGAGAAGACTGGGAGTGGAGGAGTAGCCTAATGGATAGAGCACTGGCTTGGTAACCAGGAGACCAGGCTTCAATTTTCCCCTTGTGTGCCGTGTGCAAGCCACTTAACCCTCCATTGCCTTGGAAGAAAGATCTAGTGATCTACTTCCAGTCCCACTACTAAGAAAATCCAGGAGCTACTGGGTAATCAGCATTGACTCAAAGGCACACATTGCATTGCAGCAGAATACCATCAGACGTTTGAAAAAGATGTTCCTAAATTTACCTTATACAAAGGACCAATTGGACAGGTTAATAATGGCAAACATCCACAGGCTGTAAAATATGAACAATCAAAATACACTATAATAGGACTTTTTTGCTAAATCCTGTTAACGAAGTGCACTTAACATCGGCACCATGACCAGCATGTTCCCGGAAGTTAATATGCATCGGAGAACATTAATGTGCAGTTCAATTAAAGTGGGTGTATCCAACAATACCCATACAGGTATTGTTAAGTGCACCCAAGCTAACAGCCATATTAATGATGATCATGTGCTAATGTGTTCTCCACACCCACACTGCATCCCTAACCTTCCCACTCTAACTTAGAGCACGAGTGCCATTTAACATGCATTTTGATAGTCAATACATAAGAACATAAGATATGCCATACTGTGTCAGACCAGGTTTCCAACAGCGGCCAATCCAGGTCACAGGTACCTGTCAGGTTGTCAAAAAGGTATACAGATTCCATACTGCTTATCCTGAGGTAGGCAGTGGATTTCCTTGGTCCTCTTTAATAATGGTTTATGGACTTTTCCTCCAGGAACTTGTCCAAACCATTTTTAAACCCAGCTGCATTAACAGCTTTTACTATATCCTTTGGTAACGAATTTGAGAGTATGACTACGCCTTGAGTGAAAAAATATTTTCTCCTATTAGTCTTAAATGGGCTATATTGGAGCTTCATTGCATATCCCCTAGTCCAGGGCCGGATTTACCTATACGCCACCTACGCCGTGGAGTAGGGCCCACAGCTGACAAGGGCCCACAAAAATAGCCTTTTTAAAATTAAATTTAAAAAAAAATGCTGGCTGCCGCCGCGGCAGCATGGACTGTTCCCACGGGGCCCCCTCTGCTGCCGCGGCAGCATGGATTGACCCGCAGGGCTCCCTATGCCCGGCTGAATCCCCTCCGTGCCTCCCTCCCTGCCGGCTTTGAGAGGCGCGAAGGGAGAGTGTCTCCCTCGCGTCTCTGTTAAGCCCGCAGGGGCTGATGGGAAATTTCCCATCAGCCCCTGCGGGCTTAACAGAGATGCGAGGGAGACACTCTCCCTTCGCACCTCTCAAAGCCGGCAGGGAGAGAGGGGATTCAGCCGGGCATAGGGAGCCCCGCGGGACAATCCATGCTGCCGCGGCAGCAGAGGGGGCCCCGCGGGAACAGTCCATGCTGCCATGGCGGCAGCCAGCGTTTTATTTTTAAATTAAATTTTACTTTAGGCCGATGGGGGGGGGGGGTAGGACTGGTAATGGGCTATTGGGGGGGTGCTGGGACTGGAAATGGGCTGGGGGGGTTAAGGCTGGAGGTGGGCTGATGGGGTTAGGACTGGTAATGGGCTGTGGGCTGTGGGGGGGGGGGGGGGTTAGAACAGGTAATGGGCTGGTGGGTAAGGACTGGTAATGGGCTAATGGGGGGGCTGGGACTGGAAAGGGGCTGGGGGGTTAAGGCTGGAGGTGGGCTGATGTGGTTAGGTCTGGTAATGGGCTGTGGGCTGTTGGGGGGGGTTTAGAACTGGTAATGGGCTAGGGGGGGTTAAGACTGGTAATGGGCTGTGGGCTGATGGGGGCTGTCTGGTAATGGGCTATGGGGGGCTAGGACTGGAAATGGGCTGGGGGGGTTAAGACTGGAGGTGGGCTGATGGGGTTAGGACTGGTAATGGGCTGTGGGCTGTTGGGGGGGTTAGAACTGGTAATGGGCTATGGGGGGTTAGGACTGATAATGGGCTATGGGGGGGCTAGGACAGGAAATGGGCGGATGGGGAGGGGTTAGGACTTGAGGTGGGCTGATGGGGTTATGACTGGTAATGGGCTGTGGGCTGATGGGGGGGTTAGGACTGGCAATGGGCTATGGGGGGCTGACTGGAAATGGGTTGATGGGGTTAGGACTGGAAGTTGGCTGATGGGGGGTTAGGACTGGTAATGGGTTATAGGGGGGCTTAAACTGAAAATGGGGTGATGGGGGGTTAGGACTGTAAGTGTGTTGATGGGGGGGCTAGGACCGGTATTGGGTTGGGGGGTTGCTAGGACTGGAAATGGGCTGATGGGTGGCTAGGACTAGAAATGGGCTGATGCAGGAACTAGAAGGGAATGGATGCTGGGTGAGGCTGGAACTAGAAGGGAGCTGATGTTCGGGGAGGATTAGAATGGGATGGGGCTGGAAGAGTAAAATGGAGAAGAGAAAAATATTTTGTGTGGGAGGGATAAAAAATCTACAATTGGCCGGGTATTGGGAGAGTAAGTGGGGATTGAGGATGGAGGGGTAAAATTTGAGTGGATGAATTAGGAATGAGGAAAGAGCAAAAGGAGAAAGATTAGTATGTTAAAGCAGATGTAGAGAGAGAATGGAAAAAAACTAGAAGAGAGAAGAAAGGACAAATGGACAGCAGACGATGGAGAGTTAGCAGAAGACACAAAGAAACCAGAAGAAAGTGGCTGGAGCAATTGCAGCTGAAAAAAATGCACAAAAGGTAGAAAAATATCTCTTTATTTTGAATTTATTAATTGGAATAAGTCAGCTCTGGTAAATGTGCATCATTAACGTCTGCGCTTTGTTTAGTACAAGAGCAAATTAATGTATAGTTTTATTTCTACAGTGTTGTACATTCCAAGTTTGGCTTTTGGGATTCCCTGTTTAATTATTGTCTTCCTGTTTCTAAATTGTGATTCCTTGTTTGGTGACGGTCTATGTTGTGCATGTGTAACTGAGCTGAGGTGTTCTGTTTATATAATTCCTATTTGACATTGCCACTTGTTCTCTTTCCCCAGTAGGTCATGTATTGTTGTTCTCTGAAATGTATTGGTTTAATATTTGCAGTGTTGCCTTTTGATTGGTAGAGTATGGTGCTTTGTGAGTCCTGGTAGTGCTGTTAGGATACGGCGGGTTTGCTATGGATTCTAAATGGGCAGTGTTTGTAGTAGTTCCTAATGTGTCTGGCAGTTGGCACTGGATTATAGTAATGTAGAAATCTTTTAGTCTTTCTTTATCCATACACTCATTAAGAGGCACGTTTACTAAAAGTTAGTATATGGTAACATTATGCAAATATTTATGCAAATGAGGCTCCTTATGCAAATGAGGCCCCGCACCCCCCTAGGCCGCCCCTGCTGGGGGCCCACAATTTTTGTTGGCATAGGGCCTCACTCAAGGTAAATCCGGCCCTGCCCTAGTCTTCTACTTTTTGAAGGTGTACACAGCCTATTTATATTTATCTGTTCCACTCTATTCATTATTTTAGAGACCTCTATCATATATCCTCTCAGCTGTCTCTTTTCCAAGTTGAAGAGCCCTAACCTTTTAAGCCTTTCCTCATTGGGATTTACCATTGGCAGTTACCATTTTTGGTAGCTCTTCTCTGTATCTTTTCTAATTCTGCTATATCCTTTTTAAGATACAGCGATCAGAAATGCACACAATATTCAAGTTGTGGTCACACCATGGAACAATACAGAGGCATTATAATATCCTTTGTTTTATTCTCCATTCCTTTCCTTATGATTCCTAGTTTCTCTTTGCTTTCTTGGAATCAGCTGCATACTGGGTAGAGGGTTTCAATGTATTATCCTCCATAATACCTAAATCATTTTCGTGGGTGGTAGTTCCTAATATGGAACCTTGCATCGTGTAACTGTAGTTTGGGTTCTTCTTCCCTAAGGGCCCAATTCAATAAAGCAAATAGTGGGGCTGTACATCCTGGTGGGATGTGCAGCAACGCTAGCCATCTGGCCTATATTCTGGCACACAATTTCCTCGCATGCACACAGTCACAGAGCAGGGAGATCTGGACAGGGGCATCACGGGGGCGGAGAGTGGATGGAGTGAAGGTGGGTCAGGCACCTGGATGTACAGGGCTGATTCAGGTCATGGTTTTGTAAGCAGGGCCTGCCCGCCCATTGTGCGATAATGTTGTTCGCACAGGGCCCCGCGCTTCAGGGGGCTCTGCGCGAACACCATTATTGCACACTGGATGACTTCAGAGGGAGCCGGGGAAGCCCGCGCGAGGCCCCGGCTCCCTCTGTACAACCGCCAGCGTGAAGATCCTTTTCCTTCACACTGGCTGCTGTTTCTGTGAAGCCATGATTGCTGGGAAAGGTTAAAGGCAATGCCCTTTAACCTTTCCCAGCATTTGCGGCTTCACACAAACAGCCACCAGCATGAGGGAAAAGGATCTTCACGCTGGCGGTTGTACAGAGGGAGCCGGGGCCTCGCGTGGGCTTTCCCGGCTCCCTCTGAAGCCCCTCAGACAGCCGTGGGGCTGGTCGGGGTGGGGATGGGGAGGCCAAGGACTGGATGGGCTGTGATGTGGGGGGTAACCTGTACTGGAAATGGGCTATTGGGGGGGGGGGAACATGGACTGGAAATGGGATATGGGGGGGGGGACCTGTACTGGAAATGGGCTATTAGGGGGGGACTTGGACTGGAAATGGGATATGGGTGGGTCTTGGACTGGAAATGGGCTGGAGGGGGACATGGACTGGAAATGGGCTGTGATGGGGGGGATCTGGACTGGAAATGGGCTATGGTGGGGGGAGGGGGGAACTTGGACTGGAATAGGCTGTGATTAGGGGAGGCTAGGACTGCAAATGGGCTGTGATGGTTGGGGGTGGACTTGGACTGGAAATGGGCTGTGATGGGGAGGGGCTAGGACTGCAAATGGGCTGTGATGGTGGGGGGGGGGCTAGGACTGGAAATAGGCTGTGATGGTGGGGGGGGGTTGGGACTGGAAAGAGGCTGTGATGGGGAACTTGGACTGGAAATGGGCTGTGATTGGGGGGGCTAGCACTGGACATTGGCTGATGAAGAGCTGGAATAGGACTGGAAATGGGCTGATGGGGCTGGAATAGGACTGGAAGTGGGCTGATGGGGGCTGGAATAGGACTGGAAGTGGGCTGATGAGGGGGCTAGGATTAGAAATTGGCTGATGGGGGGCTGGAATAGAACTGGAAAAGAGCATATGTGGGGCTAGGACTGGAAATGGGCTGATGAGGAACTGGAATAGGACTAGAAATGGGCTGATGGGGGGAGCTAGGACTGCAAATGGGTGATGGGCTAGAATAGGACTAGAAATGGGCTGATGTGCACGCATGGGAGAATGGGACTAGAAGGGGGCAGATGCTGGGTGGGTCTAGAACTATAAGGGAGCTGATTTTGGGGGAGGACTAGAAGGGATGGGGATGGGAATGGGGAATGACAATGGAGAGGGGAAAATATATTTTGTGTGGAAGAAAAGTCTATGATGGGCCGGGTATTGGGAGAGTAAGAGGGGATTGAGAATGGAAGGGTGAAATTTGAGTGGATGATAAAGGAATAAGGAAAGAAATGGGGGAAAGAGCAAAAGGGAAACAATCAGTATGTTAAAGCAGATATAGAGAGAGAACGGAAAACATCAAAAAGAGAAGAAAGGACAAATGGATAGCTCGCAGAAGACACAAAAAACCAGAAGAAAGTGACTGGAGCAATTGCAACTGAAAAATAAAATGCCCAAGCAGAAGGTAGAAAAATACTTTTTATTTTGAATTTATTAACTGGAATATGTCTGGTCTGGGAAGCGTGTATTGCTAACATCTTTGCGTTTTTGTTTAGTGCAAGAGGAAATTACTTTATAGTTTTATTTCTCCAGTGTTGTACATTTCATGTTTGGCTTTTGGGGTTCCCAGTTTAATTATTATCTTCCTATTTCTAAATTGTGATCCCTTGTTCTGTGTGTGGTGATGTTCTATGTTCTGCGTAACCGAGCTGAGGTATTCTGTTCATGTAGTTTCTGTTTGACAGTCCCACTTGTTCTCTTTCCCCCAGTGAGATGTATTGATATTCTCCAAGATGTATTGGTTTAATATCTTTATCTTTATCTTTATTTGCAGGATTTGATAAACCACCCAAGCCGAGGCGTCAGGGCAGTGTACAATACAAAAAGGCAATTGCTACAAAATAAATAAAATCAGAAAGGAACGCCAATAATAATAGGACAGAGAGGGACAGATAGAAGATAGAAAACAAAGGAGGTCCATAAAGTGGAAAGGACAACGGTAGACGGGAGATACACAAGGGAAGGGGCGAGTAAGGAGTTTGAAGGGGTGCTATGAAGAGTGGGGAGCGCGGCTGGGGGGCAGAGCGTCACCGGCAGGAGGGGAGAGATCAAAGGCTTGACAGAAAAGATGGGTTTTGAGAAGAGCTCTAAAGTAGGGGTGGAACAGTTCAATACGGAGAGAAAGAGGTAGCGAGTTCTACAAAGCAGGGCCGAGAAAGAAGAAAGTGGAATGATGAGTGAGTTCCAGACGTGCCTGAGAAGGGGAGGGGAGGAAGAGGCGGTTACCGTGCGCTGAGCGAAGAAGGCATGGGGAGGGTTGAAGATGAATGATGTCTGCCAAGTACTGGGGGGTGCCCGAATGAAGGGCTCTGTGGGTGATGATGAGTAATTTGTAAATGAATCTGAACTTCACCGGAAGCCAGTGAAGGGCGAAGAGGCAGGGAGTGACGTAAGCACAGGCGGGAGAACAGGTGATGAGACGGGCCGCAGTATTTTGGACTAATTGGAGACGGCGAAGCTGGGAGGAGGGGAGGCCGGCATAGACAGCGTTACAGTAATCCAGACGTGTGATCAGCAGTGACATAACCAGAGTGACAACAGATGAAGGGGGGAGAAATGAGCGAACAGTGTTGCCTTTTGATAGGTAGGGTTTAGTGCTTTGTGAGTCCTGGTAGTGCTGTTATGATATGGTGGATTTGCTATGGATTCTAAATGGTCAGTGTTTATAGTACTTCCTAATGGGCCTGGCGGTTGTCACTGCAATATAGTAATGTAGAACTCTGTTAGTCTTTCTTTATCCAGACACTCATTAAAAGGTATCTTTACTAAAAGTGCACGTTAATATTATGCAAATATTTATGCAAACGAGTCTCCTTATGCAAATGAGGACCCATAATTAATCTCCGCATATGGCCTTGCACCCCCCTTGGGCTGCCCCTGCCTGTAAGTCTGGCAGGCGTAAGATGGCTGTCAGCATACATCAGCAAGACATTATGCCTAGCATAGATGTCATGGCTTTTTCCCAGACCTTGGATTACAAGCAGCTTTGTTACTCTGGTGATGTCAATCTCCAAAGTTAATGAGCATAGTTTACAAGATGAGATTAGCTCTGACCCCCTGGTGATGTCAGTCTCCGGGCCTGATGAGATTGGTCTGTAGCCCCTCCCTGCTAATCAAGTAATAGCAGACCTCAAACAAACCAAATTATGACAGAGGGAGGTGCTGAAGAAGAATTTCACTATAAAAGACAGAGGACAAAAATATCTCTCTCTCTTCCTATTTTCATCGGACACACCTTACCCCCCACCCTCCCTTCTGCTCTTTCTTATTCATCGGACATGAGGGACATGAGGCTGTGACACCCACTTCCCTCTCTCTCTCCTCCCCCTTGTTCTCTCTCTCTCTCTTTATTCTTCTTACTATGAGACTCTGACACACACTTCCCCCCGCCCTCTTTCTCACTCTACACACACACACAGATGCAACTCTGTAACAACTTTATAACTCTGTTCTGTACCTATGTAATAAGCCTATTTCTATATAAAACTCTTTTTCCAAGCCACACCAGTTTTAGTTGTCTTATTTGTGCTGCTTATCCTATTGTCTCTTTGAAGTGAACCCAGGACCAAACGGAGCGTAACCAAAAGTAGATCCAGAAGATTACATTTATGGGGGCCGTCTCAGACTTCACAGCAGATCTCCAGTTGGGTAAGTAATAATTTTGTTTGATACATTAAAGTGGATTTCAGACAGGGTGCGACAGGAAAATCAAAAGCCCTTGTGACATTTGTTTTGTGGGTTAGACAAGGTGAGATTTTTATTGTCAAAAGGCTCTGTAAGAATCCTGGATTTTAATATTACCTACATCTAGGGACATTACATAGAGTGGCTTGCAATTTTCTTATTTGTATGTAGAGGCTTTTTACGGTTTGTTACAAGGCACAGATTTGTCTCTAGTATTTGAGCTGCTAGGAAAAGACAGAGAGATAGTCCAGCTTTAGTTTGGAAGTGGTATACAGATAAACAGTCCCTCATTGAATACAATATACATCTTTCCTGGTAACACTATTACCTCCTGTCCCTTTGCCTTTTATTTTTCAGTCTCCTGTCAGTAGGTATCTTGGTGAGAGCAGCCTTAAAGTTTGCTGCAATTAATACAGTAACTGACAATTCTGTTAATCTCCTAACACCCTTCTTACTATAATTTCATCCTAAACTTCCACCCTGTTAAAAGGTGGTAAGCACTTTTTATTCAGGTATAATTTTAAGGTGTGGTCTTTATGCCAGTACTCTTTACTGAACACCCATAAACTTTATGCCATTCCAACTATAATTCTAAGTCTCACTTCTTCATAAAAGTGAGCATTCCTCCTTCCAAGGTTGCACATTTGAGATAGTCGCATAAAACCAAATAAAAACATAATTAGCTAGGCCCCTGTACCAACTACAGTCTTTCTGCAATCTCAAATATGGAAGCATTTGATTTTAAAGAACTTAAAGAAATAGTATTGACATACTGTAAGAGAAAAGGTGGTCCCTTTGAAGGGGAATTCCCTGAGGCATCATGGTATAATATTCAAAGACAAATGTTAAACCATTATCAAGAATTCAAAAAGAAAACAAATAAAAGAAAATGCCTTTCTATCCAAGGCATGTGCAGGGGGCTCATTAGCATGAAACAGGACAATACTGAACTGACTTCTCATTGTACACAATTAACCAAAGACCTTGAGGAGGTACAAATTTGCATTTCTATGCAAAGGGCTCAGGTGATACAAGCCACAAATTCCTTTATAAATGTTAGCGAGCAATTAGAAGCACTTAAACTTGAATTGAGGCACGTTAAGGATGAATTGGCCTCTGAAAGACAAAAGAAATATAAGCTCTGCACTATTTCACCCTCAGCCCCCCCTGCCTATGACACATCCTATAAACAAAAGAATACAGAAGTATCTATAGCTGGGCTTAGGAATGGAAAAAATAAAAACAAATCAGACAGCACAGAGGAAGAAAATCCTAATAGTTTATCTCAGCCAGAACAGAGCAATAACCAGGACCTGTGTCAGGAGGATAATGCAGATGACTCTGACCCGGCACCCAGTACCGAATTCAGAGCACCAGTTAAAGTGATGCTGCAGGACTCTTTAAAAGATAGGGACATGGAAAGGATAGTTGAGAAAGCGGGCCCTATGCCTTTTAATGTAAATGAATGGTGCAAATGGGCCACTGATATTCTGATTCACTGGGGTCTAGGGAGATACAGAAGAAAATAATCAGACTTTGATAGACTTATGCATCTGGCTCTGGGGCCACACTATTATAAACTTGGCTCTCTCACTCACCCATACCAGTTAGTTAAAAGGGGTACTGAGAAACTATTTCACTGTTCCCCAATGCAAGTATTTACAATTATTTCACCTCTACCAAATGATACACTGGAAGAGTTTGCATATAGAGCCTGGATTTTAAAAGCAGTTCTTAATGAGCAGGAGTCCTGGCCCAATGCAGAAGATTATGGGGAGAGTACGCATAAGGCATTTTTATTAGAATTGCTATCCCCTGAGATTACAAAACACCTTCTGTTATTTTCTGAAGACCCTAAAGCAACCCCTTTTGATACTTTAATGCTCAGAATTGGGTCTGTTTGGAAGACCCAGCCCTCGCAGGTCATAAAAGTATCAGAAGCACGGAAGTGGCAAGCTGAGGGATCCTCCCAATACACAAAAAACACAGACAAAGGATACAGAAGACAGACACCTTGGAGAGGACAAAGCAGAGGTACTTTTAGAAATTTCTCAGGGTACATGCCCTTTCAGGAGCTCAAAGCACAGAGAGATGTATTAGAAAAGGAGAAAATTAAATGGGAATAGGACAAACCCATACTGCAGGTAGAAATAGATAAATTAAAACAGGACATATGAGCAGCTCAGGACAAACACAAAGCTAGTGCATAGGGGTGTCCTGACCTTCTGGGTTCAGATATCAAAATGTCTCAAGCCTTCATAGCCCAGCCTGCTTCCGTTCTCTCAGCAGAGGACTCGATTCCAGAGCCTCTGGATGATGAAACAGATACAGGCCCAGAATACAGTTTAAGGCTTGTAACATCCTTGATACTGGACTCTTGTGGATGCCCCAATGTTATCAGTAGAATAGGGGGTCAGGATAAACTAGCTTTGATTGACACAGGGGCTGGAATTAGTTTTACAAACAGAGCTTCTCCCACTGCAGATCAGAAAAATATGGAAATTTATGAAATTCAAGGAATTAATGACACAGCCTCCAAATGTGTGGCTATCCCAGTTAAATGGGGTATCCCTGTGCACAGTGAACAAAACAAGGAAATGTTGGAAACCACTGCCTCCACTATAGTGAACACACCAAAAGAAATAATTGGAATTGACGTTCTCAACCAGTTAAATTTGGTGGTGGATACGGCTAATCTTGATTTTGTACAATATTTCCTGTCAGGACAGAGGTACTTGGAAAATAACTTATACATGGGTTCTGAGTGATCAACAGCACATCACTGAAACTTCATTCCTTTTGGATGTCTCTTGTTTACCGACCACCCCTCATCCCACCCCTACCACCACTTCTGCTCCTCCTGTACTTTACCTTTCTGATATCCACCCATTTCAGGAAGGACATCCCTTTCAGATTAAATATGATGCACCACACGATGTTTTATATGATGTAGAATACCATTTCCTTACTTGGCATCTATTTCCCAAATTGTTTCTAGTTACTCACAAATATCCAAATTGCTCTCAGTTTGTTGCCAACCACATACAAATGCTCAATACTTGGTTTGATATGCAGGCAGTAACACCCCGAGCCAAGCAATTTTGACACAAGCGTGAATTAATTGATACAATTTTAGGTGGTACAGGGACTGCACTGGGTGCCCTTAATATAATTGATATAGAGGTGCTCCGTAATAAAATGGGATCCACTGCTCAGCATGCTGCTGATGGTTTTACCTCACAACATATTATTAATGAAGCTTCCTCTAAACTGTCCAATGTAGTTGTAGATACCTTTGCTCTTATATCTCCCATTATAGAACAGAAAATTGTTACCTTAGCACATGCAGAATATAGATTGGGAAAGAATATTTCCTGGGCTCTTGCCTGTGATCAAGTATAGATCGAGCTTATTACTATACTAAAGGAAATTCTGATCACTGCTAAGTTAGGACACTGGCCACCATCTCTCGTCCATATGGCTAGTACCAAAATATCTGAATTTGCTATAGCTCACCTTGATTGGTGGACAGTTAGTGTTCCCATTTGTTCACCACAAGGCTGCTCTATCTGTACTTTGATCCCATGGTCAGGACAACACACAGTTATTTATCCTGTTGTTAATATTTGGGTGCAGTTTGATAATATGCTTATGTATCCTGTGGACCATCTCACCTGGGTGCAGTCACTGGACGACACCTGGACTTCATTCAAGCCGATGGACCCCAGTTTGTGTGAGCAGACTACATTTCAGTTCAAGTGTCAACCTCACCAGTTTAAAGAGGCTGACACCTCCTGCTGGAACAATTCCTCCTCTTGCTCCCTGACTACCTCACACAGTTTGTATTATCTTGGAGCTGGACACTTTTGTTTTCATCTGTTCTTTCTCCAGAATGTTTCTTTTTCGATTGCTCCCAGAATGCATGACATTCTCCTTCCTAAGAACACTTTGTTGTACAGTTCAAACTATTTACCAAACAATAACTGGTGCAGTCATACACCACTGGTCTCCATCACCATTAATGGGACAACTTATTCCACACCGCTGGTTACCAATGACTCTATGGACATTCCAGACTTTATCTCATATGCTGTGCATCCATTACCACTTGGCATGGGAGAAGAGACACTACATAAACTGCTCAACTTTACAGAACTCCATGCCTTTATTGATCACCTTAAAACAACATCCACTGAAGTGAATCACACCATCGCTTATGAGAATGGACACATTTGACAAATTGTTGGACACTTGCTACAAGATGCTCATGTGTCTGTGTGGGAATTGTTATTTGGTTACTCACCTACTGCTGATCATGTCTTTAATGTTTTTATTCACCCTATTATTATTTTAACTGCTGTACAAATATTGCTATGCATTATCATAATTTTCCTGTGTTGTAAAATGAAACAAATGTACATCTCCTTGCAGCGCATGTCCTACAGAACATCAACAACATTTTAAGGTAGTTACACTGAATTTCTCCAGCATCTACCTCCACATCCAGGCTCATTTGGCCTGCTAATTTGGCTAATTTGGCATTTCCTATTACATTGAATACCAGAGTCAGCTGCAGTCTAGTATTGCTTCCTATCCTCACTCATAGCATCCTGGTACCTTTCAGCTTTAACCTCTTCAGAAATTCCTGCAGCCCTTATGCACTGTTCACTCTCTCTAAGACGGGCACTGAGGTAGCATATTGGGTCCCCCCCCCCCCCCAGTAGTGGCTGCCCTACCTAAGACACGAGGTTTGGACTCATAATGGGACTTGTTTATCTCTAGAACACTAGAGACAGTACTGTGCAGGACAGGGGACCTGCTGGACATAGAAAGGTATTTAATACAGGAGGTATTAGACAAGCTGCCTACAATCATGTAATTGCAGCTGGGACAGGTACCACAGGTTTGCTTCCACCATTTCCAGGCACAAATAATAAATAAAAATAAAAAAGGTGTGGGAGATGTCAGCATACATCAGCATGACATTATGCCTAGCATAGATGTCATGGCTTTTTCCCAGACCTTGGATTACAAGCAGCTTTGTTACTCTGGTGATGTCAATCCCCAAAGTTAATGAGCATAGTTTACAAGATGAGATTAGCTCTGACCCCCTGGTGATGTCAGTCTCCGGGCCTGATGAGATTGGTCTGCAGCCCCTCCCTGCTAATCAAGTGATAGCAGACCTCAAACAAACCAAATTATGACAGAGGGAGGTGCTGAAGAAGAATTTCACTATAAAAGACAGAGGACAAAAATATCTCTCTCTCTTCCTATTTTCATCGGACACACCTTACCCCCACCCTCCCTTCTGCTCTTTCTTATTTATCGGACACGAGGGACATGAGGCTCTGACACCCACCTCTCTCTCTCTCTCTCCTCCCCCTTGTTCTCTCTCTCTCTCTTTATTCTTCTTACTATGAGACTCTGACACACACTTCCCCCCGCCCTCTTTCTCACTCTACACACACACACACAGATGCAGCTCTGTAACAACCTTATAACTCTGTTTTGTACCTTTGTAATAAGCCTATTTCTATATAAAACTCTTTTTCCAAGCCACACCAGTTTTGGTTGTCTTATTTGTGCTGCTTACCCTACTGTCTCTGTGAAATGAACCCAGGACCAAACGGAGCGTAACCAAAAGTAGATCCAGAAGATTACAATGGCCATGCTGCTTATTTCACCTCCAAGATAGAATAAGCAGCAGCGATGGTGACGACCAGCCCGGCAGCACTCCATCAGCACAGCATCCGCAGAAGGTGGCGGAGAAGCCAGGGTCATCACTGTGTCGGGCTGGCCATGCAGCAGGGAGGATGTCTCCTGCAGGGATGCAAGGGCATGCCGGGCCATTGCAGTGCCTGATCCTGCACTCACAGGTATATCTAGCTCCCACAGTGCAGAATTAGGTACTAACAGGATCATCCTGTTCAGGGGCATCCAGATGGCCGAGACGTGCCCCTTATGAAATCAGACTCTACGTGCATTACTTTTTTCTTGTCCATATTAAATTTCAGCTGCCATTTCGACGTCCAGTCTTCCAATTTATCAAGGTTCTCTTGCAATTTTTCACAATTCCCTCGTGTTTTGACAACTTTTAATAATTTTATGTCTTCTGCAAATTTGAACTGAAAAGTTAATTTTCTCCCACCTGTGATTTTATGTCTCCTTTGTTTTTTTTCAATAATAAAATAATTTCCTGGAGGTCAATTTCCATTTTTATTGATATTTATGTAACTGCAGTGTCCAATGACACTGGTATTAAAGCAGCAACTAGTTTCACTAATGTAAAGTAGCATACATGGGCACATAACAACATACATAATAGGGATATACAGTACCAATTTTTTTTTTCATGTTGCTTGGCTTTTTAAAAATTGTTATCCTTCTTTTGTTGTTTAATTTCAGCACAAAAATTCATTGTTCCAGTACATAAAGTTATTGTTTGCAAGCACCACATGGACTTATGTGCTTAAACATCAGATTTACACAGATAAATGAAACAAAACAAAAGAAGTTAAATGCATATAGAAACATGATGGCAGAAAAAGAACCAGATGGCCTGTCTAGTCTGCCCTTCCATATCAATTACAACAGTCCCCTTTTTTCCTTTAGAGATCTTCTGTGTTTGTCCCATGCTTTCTTATCCATAATATGAGGGAAATTTTATAAACCAGTGTCTAGCTAACACACATTTTCACGTGAGTTCTTTATACTTATTTTATAAAATCAAGTGCATACTTGACTTCAAAAAATGGAGCATAAGTGTGAAAATGCACACATATATTAAGGTGCAATCACTTATACTAGCCCTAGAGCTGATGTAAATGACCACACCTACTTTTGGCAAAAGCTGCAAATGGTTCAAAATTTGGCAGCCCGGATGATATGGGTGTTAGACAAGCGGGATTTGGTGTTGGGTATGTTTTGGCAGTTGCACTGACTGCCTATTCAGCAGTGGTGCATCTTTAAATTACTGGTCTTGGCCTTCAAGATGTTGTGGGGATTAGAGCCGAGTTCCAGTATCTGCACGGTACCATGACGTGGTACCAACCTAGGACGGCCTTGCACTCAACTCAGGCACAGTTATTGGCTGTGCCTGGGTTTGCTCAGATCCACCTGCTTAGATGGTGGGCACGCATTTTTCTTAGTTGCAGCTCCAGCTTGGTGGAATACCCTTCCAGAGGCTTTTCAGAAGGAAAAAAACTTGCTTGCTTTTCGTAAGGCTATGAAAACTTTCTGTTTCCACTTTAGTGCAGCAGTAGGCGGTGGTGGGTAGCAGTTTGCAATTAGTGGGAGTGATGGTGTGCCAGAGATCTTGCTTAGTTTGTAATTTTGTACTGGAGAGTGGGGGGTTGGGTCGGGTGGTACCTCTATTTCTTGTGTTTTATTTTGTTGTTAGCCACCTTGAATGCTGATGCATACGGCGATCTAAAAACCATTTTAAATAAATAAATAAAACATATGCGTGTAATTGCTTGCACTACCCACACTCCACCCCTGTGCACACTGACAGTGAACGTTAAGTGCAATGCAAACTACCCCCATACTTTCATGCTAGTAAGGCATCACCTATATGCATATCTGACTAAAATACCTGAATGTACGTGCATTGCTGTCATGTAAATCTTGGTGACTCCTAAAATTACCTCCTATATTACTGTAGTTGATTATAAACAAAGCAAATTGTAAAGATATTGGGCCTGATATTTAAAGCCCTGTACACCATATAAATGCCGCTCAGTGAGATATTCAATGGCACTAACACGGTTAGTGCCACTGAATATCCCAGATCTTCTTCCCTACATGCCCGGATGCTGACTGCTTAGCATCGAGGCATGCCGTGGGCATTCCGGGGAGGAGCAGAGGTGGTGACAGTCGCTAATCGGGCAGTGGCAATATTTCATGCTGCCCGGTTAATGACCTGTGGCTAAAAGATTGGCATAAGAAAAGCTCGCCTATCCTTTAGCCGCAGGGACTAGCCTGGCAGCATGCAATATCACCGCTGCCCAGTTAGCTACTGAGGCTGGGGGGCTGTGTGGCAAACCCAGATATTCAATGCCAAGGTCACATATGACCCCGGCATTGAATATTCGGGGTTAAGGGCCGGCACAGACAGCTATGCTCTGTAGCTGACCTAGATGAATATCAGGCCATTGTGTTTCCCACTGCTTTTATCAAATAAATATTTCATCTCTATAGCAAAAAGGCAAATATACAGTGGACACGTCTCCAATGACTCTAAACCATGTGTGGTTTGGCCTTTACAATGAAGATGAAATATTTCTTTAATAAATGCAGAGGAAAATACTATAACTTTATCTTTGTTCTAAATTTAATTCTTTTATGGTCTTTCATATTACTATGTGACCCAGTGGATTATTTTATCCCAGCCATACTAAATGCTGAATTAAGTCACATATCATTGCATAGCATAGCTATATAATTAGTTGTATAGCACTACCAGGTATATGTAGTGTTTTATAGATCCATATAATAGTCTCTGTTTCTTGAGGTTTGCAATATACTAAAGACACACAGGTTGATAATACACATATGCACGCACGCACACACACACGCACACACACACACACACACACACACACACACACAAATACACATAGGAGAGGTCCTTGTAGTTTGGTCTCTACTGCTAACGTAGAATCCATCTGCTCTCCGATCAAGACCTCTGCATGAGAGATCCGGTCATCCAGGTCTTTAATATCTGCACGCACACCAGCAATCACTTTAGAGAAATCAGTATGGAAGAGTTTAAGCTCTTGCAGAATCTCAGCCAGATCTTGCTTCGTCGCTAACGTGGATAGTACCGCTTCTTCAATTACTATGGGCATCCCTTGTTGATCCGTGTCAGGCGAGAGTTTAGGAGAATCATCTCCTGATCTAGAGAATTTGGAGAGAGCGGAGGCATAATTCTTCACCTTGGCCATCCTTATCAGCCGTTGAGGTCAGAGGCTACACCGAACCCCTGCCACCCCTGTTGGAATGAGTCGTAGGGGCCTGCGAACTCCGATGCTGCGATGTGGAGGGCCACGTCCCGATAGGAGAGGTCTTTGAGTTAAACAGCAGGACCAGCCTCAAGAGTGAGGGCCCTGTTGCCTGTGGGTATGGTAAGAAGTCTCAGGCCGATAATGCAAAGCACTTATCCAGCTAGCCGGACCTATTAACTAGTTAACATTGCTGAATATCATTTGGCGGGCACTTATCCCGATAGCATTACTAAATATTTCCTCTTACCACCTCAGCACTATCCGAATAGTGCCAAGAAGGTCCGTGGGAGAGGGCGCCCAAAAGGTTATTCAGTTAATGGTGATGTTTCAGTTTGGATAAGAAACTGCATAAAGTTAGGCCAAGATAAAGCAGGCCTTATTTTATGTGGTTTTGCTATCCGGATATTAGCTGAATATCACGCCTATGCAGATAGTCACCACTGAATCTGGATATTCAGCAAAAGCCACTACTCAGACACTTTGCTGAACATCCAGTTTCATTTTACTCATGGCAACTAGTGTTTAAAAAAACTCCGCTGACTCCCATGGACTGAATATTGGCCCAGCTATGCACAGTACAAGATCAGTGAAGTTCATAGTCTAATAAGTGGCCTCAATGAAAAATGTTTTTAGGATGAATTTGAATCTGCATGAGAGGGAGAACAAGAAGTGGGATACAGATGTTCCTGGCTGCCTGAAAAGCTATCCATCTAAGCAGCAATATTCAGATAATTGCCCATTCAAATCTATCTGCACATAATGACTGTTTTGCACATGAAAAAGGGCTTTTTAAAAATTGACCTACAGTATACATACACCAACATGATGGCATGAAATTATATCTACAACGTGGGTAGGCATTCTCAGGGTGTAGTTAGGTTGGAGCAGAGATTAAGTCAAGAGGTATCCACATATTTTATAAAATATGTGAGCACATAAATAAAATACAGACACATATTTACACCTGCTTCAAAGGTGGTGTAGATGTGTGCATCTACTTTGACCTGCTACTGAGTCTGGCTCTAGGGAGCATGTTTACTAAGCTGGGCTGACCATTACCACAGCTTAGTAAACATGTCCTTAGGTATCTATGTTATAAGGGTACATAGGCAATCATCTTGACTCACCTAATCTCCTTTGTGTTTCCTTATCATTCCCCCTAGATGTATCCCTGTCTACACCTACTGTGTTGTCTTTCTTGACTAGATTGTAAGCTCTGATGAGCAGGGACTGTCTCTTACATGTCTGTGCAGTGTTGCATACATCTTGTAACACTATACAAACGCTCAATAGCAGTAGTAGTAATAGAAGTGCATTTTTGGACTTCTCACACAGGCGCTCACTTTAAAATCGGTCAATGGATAAGTTATCCATTTAAAATTAAATGTGTAAATTCAGAGACAGTATTATCACTGCTAAATATACATATTTACATGCTTCATGTGTGTGTGAGTTTGTGTGTGCACATTTATTTTTATTTTATTTAGCCAGTTTTGTATACCACCTTATCCTTCAATCAAAGTGGTTAGGGTTATAATGAGGGGTCTACATTAAACATAGGTGACAAGACGTACTGTGTGTTGAGTCCCAGGTCTGAAATGTTGGTGTATGGTGGCTGTAGCAGCAAGGCTGCGTGTATTGGGAGTTAAAGTTCTTGTTCATATGATGCCATGAACAGGTGGGTTTTTGAGGAATTTGCGGAAGTCCTTGAGGTCCTTTTGTGCTCTTAGTTCCTCAGGGAGCGAGTTCCATAGGTCCAATGCCGAGAGTGAAAAGGCTCTTCTGGAAGTTGATTGCTTCGTTTTGTGGTATCCGGCCGGGGTGAGGAGTCTGTTGGTGCCTTGGGTTCGCCTGGGTCTGCTGCTTGTGTCTTTGGTTATTGTGGTCTGTAGAATTTCTGCTGAGCAGTGGTGTATGATCTTGAAGATGATTAGTGTTGCTTTGAATTTTGCCCGTGCCATCATGGCTAGCCAGTGCAGCTATCGGAGTACTGGTGTTATATATTCGTATTTGGACATGCCTGCGATTATGCATGCTGCAGTGTTCTGAACCAAATAGAGTGTGTGTACTGAGTGTTTGGGTAACCCCTGATATAGTGAATTTCCGTAGTCCAGTATGGAGGTGATGACTGCCGAGAAGTGATTCCACCGGGGGTGAGAGCAGGAGCTCCCCCTTCCTCCTCATGCCGCCAATTACACCACTTGCTCAACGGCATAAAAACCGCCGTTTTCAGGGCTGCGGGCGAGAAGTGATTCCACCGGGGGTGAGAGTAGGAGCTCCCCCTTCCTCCTCATGCCGCCAATTATACCACTTGCTCAACGGCATAAAAACCGCCGTTTTCAGGGCTGCGGGCGAGAAGTGATTCCACTGGGGGTGAGAGCAGGAGCTCCCCCTTCCTCCTCATGCCGCCAATTACACCACTTGCTCAACGGCATAAAAACCGCCGTTTTCAGGGCTGCGGGCGAGAAGTGATTCCACCAGGGGTGAGAGCAGGAGCTCCCCCTTCCTCCTCATGCCGCCAATTACACCACTTGCTCAACGGCATAAAAACCGCCGTTTTCAGGGCTGCAAGTGAGAAGTGATTCCACCGGGGGTGAGAGCAGGAGCTCCCCCTTCCTCCTCATGCCACCAATTACACCACTTGCTCAACGGCATAAAAACCGCCGTTTTTAGGGCTGCGGGCGAGAAGTGATTCCACCGGGGGTGAGAGCAGGAGCTCCCCCTTCCTCCTCATGCCGCCAATTACACCACTTGCTCAACGGCATAAAAATGCCGTTTTCAGGGCTGCGGGCGAGAAGTGATTCCACCGGGGGTGAGAGCAGGAGCTCCCCCTTCCTCCTCATGCCGCCAATTACACCACTTGCTCAACGGCATAAAAAACGCCGTTTTCAGGGCTGCGGGCGAGAAGTGATTCCACCGGGGGTGAGAGCAGGAGCTCCCCCTTCCTCCTCATGACGCCAATTACACCACTTGCTCAACGGCATAAAAACCGCCGTTTTCAGAGCGCGCCCGCGCCTTGCGGGCCTGCGCCTGAGGGCCTCACCAGAGGGCCCTTTGGCGTGGCCCTTAGGCGTTGGTCCATGGCGTTTGTTTCTGACGTTCTGCAGATGATGCGATCTGGGTTGTTATACTATTTTATTATTACGTTTTGGTTTGGCCTTTGGGTGAGGTGCGGTGGATGGGACTGTTTACACCCCTTGCAGATGGTATGTAATGTACTGTAAACCAAGTTGTTACTTATTCTGTATAGTTATGTTATGTATGTATTATAATATATTCCATGTGTTATGTAATCCCTTTTATTACCGCTCTGATATAATGTAGAGCGGTACATGTGTTATGTAATCCCATTTACTACTACTCTGATGTTATGAAGAGTGGTATATGTGTCATTCTCCTCTGTTTAACCTTGTATTGTAATATTACCGCTTTGATTGAAAGAAAAAGCGGGATATAAATCTGTTTAAATAAATAAATAATACTGTTCGGAAGTGTTCTTGGCTGAGGAGTGGCTTGAGTCGTCTGATGATCTTTAAACAGTGGTATGCTTTTGCTGCAGTCTTGTTAATGTGGGAATGGAGATTCAGGTTCTTGTCTATGGTGACACTGAGATACTTTACATATAGATTCAGCTATGCTACTACCACTATAGCCACGTCTCCTCGAGTGAGTTTGATCTTGTTGGATCTTGGGTTGGGTCTGGTTAGTCCTTGGATGGGAGACGACCTTGAAATACCAGGTGCTGTAGGCTTACTGTATGGAAGAAAGGCTTGGCAATCTACTGCCAGTTGCGTCTTCCCAAAAAAAAAAATACAGGGGATAACTACTGCATAGCTAGCTATTCACAGGGTCACCAAGAATTGGCATCAACTCAACAGTCCACAGCGACAATAGAAATATAGAACCATGATGACAGAAAAAGACCACATGCCCTATATAGTCTATCCTTCCATATCAACCACTACAACAGTCCCCTTTTTTCCTTTGTAGATCCTATGTGTTTGTCCCATGCTTCTTTGAATTCAGATACTGTCCTCATTTCTATCACCTCCACTGGGAGACTATTCTACGGATCCACCACTCTTTATGTAAAGAAATATTTCCGCATATCACTCCTGAATCTATCCCCTTTCACCCTCATCCTCATCTGCCCCTTATAGCAGAGCTTGCTTTTAATCGAAAAAGGCTTTCCTCATGTGCATTTATGCCATGGAGGTATTTAAATGTCTCAATCATATCACCTCTATCCTGCCTTTCCTCTAAGATGTACATATTAAGATCCTTAAGTCTGTCCTCATATGCTTTATAATGAAGACCGCTAACCATTTTAGTAGCTACCCTCTGTACCGACTCCAGCCTGTTTATATCCTTTTGAAGGTGCGCTCTCCAGAATTGCACACAATACTCCAAATGAGGTCGCACCAATGACTTATGCAGAGGCGCTATCACCTCCTTTCTTCTACTAGCATTTCCTCTCCCTAGGCACCCAAGCAACCTTCTAGCTTTTGCCTTCGCCTTTTCTACCTGTTTAGCTACTTTAACTGCTGAACATGCGCACATAATATTAAAAGGATAACTTAGCCACTGAGGGCAAGATTTTATGGTGGGATGCCTATGTGAAAACTTGGATAGCTTATTCTCTATATATCTATGTAACTTTATGCTGTTGTTAAATGTCGTTGAGCTGATGTCAACTCATGGAGTCCCTGTGGAATGTCATGCTAAACTGCATGAGGTTTTTTGTCAGGCAGCTAATTGCCGACCTTCCTTTTTGGCAAGGACCATCAACCTCACCAAGCATGATGGTCTTTCTCGAATGAGATGCTTTTAGTGACAATGTTCTTGGAAGCCCTTTTTACTAATATTCCCCAAAAGTATGCTTTGAATGTAGTGCAAAAGTTCAGACAATTCGGTGGTCAACTGATCATATACCTTCAAGTTTTCTGATGTCATTAGCTAAATTGGCATTAGGAGAGAATCGTTTTCATTTTGAGGAACTATTTTACTTGCCAAGAATAACCTCACTTGCCTTTTAGAACTGCTTGCAGTGTGGGTGACTGGAGGAGATCTGATTGCGATTCTTTGGCCTGATTGCCATTTGTGCCCTGATAGGTCTGTCCATGACTACCTTTTATTTTCGTGCTCCATGTCCCATCCTTCTTATTAACCTTTTAACATACCTCTTCAAACCCCCTATGGATGTCATCCCCCCCCCCCCCCCAGCTGTTCTCCTCTCAACATCCCATTGTTTGTTATCCTTACCCTTGGATGTGTTTATCTCTTGGTATGTTTTGGTGTGTCTCTCGATACTTTTTTCTGTGTGTGCGTGGGTATGTGGGTGTGTTTTTCTCTGCATCTGTGGATGAGTGTATGTACATGTGGGTTGCTGTAAGGCTGGTGGAGAGATTCACTGGGTGCTGGTCCACCAATAGCTTCCTCTGATCTCTGGCTCACACAGATCGGCTCACATACTTAACATGCAGGTCACTCTTGAATTTGTGACCTGTAACATACCTGTTCTAATCCTATGCCTGCAGGGACTGATTCTGAATTTCAAACCAATGCAGGCTGTTGCTGCTGCTACTAGTTCTCATAGACTTGCAGCCTCAGACTTAATTTTTCTTAAAACTGATCAACTATTGATGGCCTCAGAAATGATGGCTGGGAAACCTTAGCTTAGACAATGATATTATTCTATTGTCTTCTTTTTCTTTGACCTATGAATTTCCTTCATGTGGATCAAAACTGAGCAATTTCACTGGTCAACAAATTTTTACAAAAGTCATGTTACTGTAATAAAAATAGTCATTTCTTCTCAATTTTTATATGCTGAACACAAATATGACAGTGAAATTGCAAAGTTGACTCTAGTTTTTTTGTAATCTACAAGAATTAATGTTTACATCACAAAATGCATGTCAATAGTAAATATAATAGGCCTTCGGTTAATTCCTGTAAAAAAACAAGTCATAGACTACTTCTTAGAATTTTACGCCTGTCTCTTGTACAGCTGTTTGGGAGCTTCTCTGGGGAGTGTCCAGCAGTAGTCAGCCAGCATTGTAGTGGTATCTTTGCTCCATCGTTGCGATATCCTGGTGAAAATGTTCGCCCTGTTCAGCACTAACCATACCACAGTTGTCAGGAAAGAAATCGAGATGGGAATAAAGGAAATGGATCTTTGAAGACATATTTCAGCCAAGTTTCTGATACTGCATCAGCATGTCTTCTACTAGTTCCTTGTAGTTTTCTGCCCTAACATTCCCGAGAAAGTTTGTTGACACTAGGCGAAAAGCATTCCATGCTTGTTTCGCATCACCCTGCAGCAAGTTGTTGAACCGGTCATCTTTGAAGAGCTCTCGAATCTGAGGACCCACAAAAACTCCCTCTTTAATCTTTGCTTCGCTGAGTCATGGGAATTTTTCATGCAGGTATCGGAAAGCTGGCGAAGTGCGGTCCATGGCTTTCAGGAAGTTTTTCATCAAACCTAGTTTGATGTGAAGGGGTGGTAGCAGGATTTTGTGAGCCTCAACCAGAGCTGGGTGCTGGATATTCTTCTCTCCAACTGTTACATTTTGTCTGCAATTCCATTCCTTCCGCAAGTAGTGCCAATCCCTTGTTTGGCTATCCCACTCACATAAGAAACACATGTATTTTATATATCCCTGCTGCAGTCCCATTAAAAGGGCAACTACCTTCAAGTCACCACAGAGGTGCCAGCTGTACTTGTTATAGGTTTTTTTTTGTTTTTTTTTAATTGAAATTTTTAACATACTTACAGTTAATGGAAGTCAGTAGATGCTTTAAGTTATCGTATGTCTCTTTCATGTGGATGGCATGCGCTACTGGAATAGATGGAAGACAGTTTCCATTGTTCAAAAGCACAGCCTTCAGACTCAGTTTCGAAGAGTCTATAAATAGTCTCCAGTCTTGTGGGTCATGAGTGATTTTTAAGGCATTCATGAGGCTTTCAATATCGGAACAGAATACCAGATTATTTTCCTTTCTGACTGCATATAGTACATTGCTGACGTCAGATGGCTTCAGCAGCCGTCTGGCAGTAGTATTGCATTGCATCAGAAAATGATGCAATCAACTCTGGATGATGTGTGCATGCTGGTATTATGCAATGTGATGCAATATTACATCATTCAAGGCTTATTTGGGATGTTGTTGATGTCCTACTGGATAAATTTACACGGTGAAACATCAAAAATGAACTACATGCAATATCTTCAAAACGAGAGCTAATAAAATGTTTTTAATGTTATATTCGTGTTCAGCTCACCAAGATACTACAGATTAGGGCCTTTTAAAGTCAGTAATGATTTCAATGTTGACCAGTGATTATTTTTTTAGGGGGTTCTTTTAGAAGCCCTGTTTTGTGATTCTTGTGTGTGAAAATGACCATTCACATGTGCAAATCACATCCATATCGATAAAGTCATTTTAGAAAATCAAAATTTATAGGTCTGCCCTGATCATGTGCAAGTCATATGTTGTTGTTAAGTGCCATTAAGTTGGGGTTGATTCATGGTAACCCTCTGAATAGTTGTCCTAAATTGTGTTCGGTCTTCAGTCATGCGACTCATTGTTGATAGAGTGTCACCTGCAGCAGTTGTTATTGTATTGATCCATCTCATTGCTGGCCTTCCTCTTTTGCGTTGACTTTCTATCTTGCCAAACATGATGTCTTTCTCTAATGATCACTCTCTTAGCATGATGTGTCCAAAGAATGAAAGTCGAAGTCTTGTCATCTGAGCTTCTAAAGAAAGCTTAGGTTTGATCTCCTATAGTACTGACTTGCTTGTTCTTCAGACAGTTCATGGTACACACAGCACCATAATTCAAAGGCATCAATTTTCTTCCTATCTTTTTCACTTTTCACTGTTCAACTTTCGCATCCATATGATGTTATTGAAAATACCATGGCTTGAATGAGTCAAATCTTTGTATGGAGAGAGACATCTCTGCTCTTGAGAATCTTGTCTAGGTCCTTCATAGCCATTCTGCCAAGAGCAATGCATCATTGGATTTCTTGACTGCTTGTTGCTTCTTTATTGATTGTTGATCCAAGTAGGATAAAGTTGTCCATGATTTCAATTTCTTCTCTATCAATGATGAACTTATTGATTTTGCCAGTTGTCAGGATCTTTGTCTTCTTTACATTAAGGTGCAGGCCCATTTTAAGACTATGTTCCTTTATCTGCCGTCATTTACTATGTTACTATGTTACTATGATCTTGAGAAGCAAATGTTTCATATTGTCTTCACTTTCAGCCAGTACTTTGGTATCAGCAGCATAGAGAAAATTGTTGATGAGTCTTCCATCAATCTTTATTCCTCTGTTGTTGTCATACAATCCTGCTTCTCTAATGAATTGTTCTGCATAGAAATTAAACAAGTAGGGGGAAAGTATGCAGCCTTTGCTTACTTTAAAACGTTCTGTTTCTCCTTGTTCCATTTGAACTGTTGCTTCTTGATCAATGTAAAGATTGTGTAAGAGAATGATCAGGTGTTCTGGTATACCCATGCTTCTTAATGTGGTCCAGAGTTTCTCACGGTTTACACAGTCAAAATCCTTGCTGTAGTCAATAAAGCACAAATAGATATCCTTTTGGTATTTTTTAGTCTTTTCAAGGCTCCATCTCACATCCGCAATGATGTCTCTCATTTCTCGCCCTTTCCTGAACCCTGCTTGCACTTCAGGTATTTCTTGTTCCCAGGTATGGTTGTAGTCTCTGTTGAATAATCTTCAGTAGAATCTTGCTGGCATGTGGGATCAGAACTATTGTGAGATAATTTCCACAGTCATTTGTATCACCTTTCTTTAGTATTGGTATAAATACAGATCTTTTCCAGTCAGTTGGTCATGATGTTGTCTTCCAAATTTTCAGGCAGAGGTTTGTAAGTAAGGTAACAGCTGCATCTGATTGCTGTAATACTTCTATGGGAATGCCATCAATGCCTGGTGCTTTGTTCTTTGATAAGGCTTTCAATGTTGCTTCGACTTCTTCTTTTATCATCCATGGTTCTGGATCATAAGGTACAGGTTGAAACGGCGGTTGGTCCATTTGATCTTTATCATATAAAAACTCTTTATATTCTTTCCACCTTTTCTTGATCTCAGCATCATTCAGCATAGATCCTTGAACATCTTGTAACATTCCAATTTGAGGCTGGAATTTTTTCTTTAACTCTCGTAGCTTTATGAAAGCCGATTTTGTTCTTCCTCGAATAGTTTCTGTTTCTATTTCCTTGCATGCATCATTGTAGTACTTTACCTTGTCTTGCTGCATGTTGGAAATCTCTGTTGAGTTCTGTGATTGCCTCTCTTTCTTCTTTGGCTTTAGCTTCTCTGCGTTTCTGGGCAATTTTCTGAGTTTCTTCCGTCATCCATTTTGGCTGTTTTTACTTTTTCAACTTTTATAGAGATTTCTCGCTTTCTTCTATTTATAACCTTCTTGATGTCATTCCAAAACTCTTCATTTGTATCTAAAGAAGCAAATCAATTTTGCAGGCAGTCTTTAAATTCCAGTGGTATATTCTCAAGGTCATATTTTGCTACATTCATGAGTAGCTTGCTCTTTTTCAACTTTAGCTTGCGCTTGCATACTAGTAGTTGGTGATCTGTATCACAGTCAGCTCCAGACTTTGTCTTTGTTAATGTTTTAGAGCTTTTCCATCGTTGACTTCCATAGATGTAGTCAATTTGATTTTTGTACAATCCATTGGGTGAAGTCCATATGTACGGTCGCTGCTTGTGATGCTGGAATAAGGTGTTTGAGGTGAATAGATTTCTGGTCTTGCAGAATTCTATCAGTCTTGCTCCTACTTATTTCTGTTGCCAAGTCCATATTTTCCAACCATTTTGCCTTTTTCTTTGTTGCCACCTTTTGTGTTCCAGTCACCTATGACTATCAGGATATTCTGATTGCATGTTCTGTCAATTTCAGCTTGTACTTGTTCATAGAACTCATCAACTTCATACTCTTCTGCAGCTGTTGTTGGGGCATATACTTGAATTATTTTTCTTAGTCTGGCACCTGAGACCTGTCCATCTTGGAAGACCCTGCCAGTAGTTAAACTAACAATAGCTTAGCTCTCAGCATCACTGATGCACACAAGCTCTCACAGCATGACAAGCTGTAAACCAAGTGAGGGACAAGTCACACAGTAAATGACGGCAGATAAAGACCAACATGGTCCATCTAGTCTGCCCAGCAAGGTGACAAGAGTAGGTACACCTGCTGCTCAATGCAGGTCACCCCTCCCCATGCCTTTGTTTAGGGGTGTACCCACCACTCTGTGCAGGCCACCCCTATTTGTTGAGATATAAGAGATAGTTAAGTTTATTTTGATTTAATCTGTTGCTGTCCCATGTCATTTTGAATTCTGTCACTGTATTTGCCCCACCACTTCCAGCGGGAGGGCATTCCAAGCATCCAGCACCCTTTCAGTGCAAAAGTATTTCCTGATGTTGCCTTTCAGATTACTCCCTGGCAGCTTCATGTTATGTCCTCTAGTTTTACAGTTTCCCCATCTTTGAAAAAAGTTTGTTTGTTCTTTAATATTCTTTCAGTATTTAAAGGTCTTTATCATATCTCCCCTGTCCCTCCTCTCCTCTAGTGTATACATATTTAGATCTTCAAATCTCTTCTCATACGTCTTCTGACGCAGGCTCCAAATCATTTTGGTTGCCTTCCTCTGAACCATTTTCAGTCTTTTTATATCCTTTGTGAGATAAGGTCTGCAGAATGGAACACAATAGTCCAAGTGAGGCCTCATCAGTGACTTCTACAGTGGCATTAGTATCTCCTCCTTTTTGCTGGTAATTTACCTTTGTATGCAACCCAGTATCCTTCTGGCTTTGGCTACTGCCTTGTCACACTGTTTTACCACCTTGAGATCCTCAGAAACAATCACTCTTAGGTCCTTCTCCTGGTCCATGGACACAAACCTCTCACCCCCTATTGCATACAGTTCCCTTGGATTTCTGCATTCCAAGTGCATGACACTGTACTACTTCACATTAAATCTTAACTGCCAAACATTAGACCATTCTTACAGCTTTTGTAGATCTTTCCTCATGTTATCCACTCCCTCGGGAGATTCCACGCTGTTGCAAATGTTTGTGTCATCTGCAAAAAGACAGACTTTTCCATTCTGTCCTTTAGCACTCACAAATACATTGAACAGAACCGATCCCAGGACAGATCCCTGGGGCATGCCACGAATCACCTTCCTTTCATCCTAGTGAGTTCCATTTACCATCACCTTCTGTCATCTGTCAGTCAACCAATATCTAATCCAGTTCATCACCTTGGGACCCATTCCCAGGCTGTTCAGTTTATTGATAAGCCTCCTATGAGGTACAGTATCAAAGGCTTTGCTGAAATCTAGGTACATCACATCCATTGCATGCCCTTGATCTAGTTCTCTGGTCACCCAGTCAAAGAACTCAATCAGATTTGTTTAGCATGATCGTCCTTTGGTAAAACCATGTTGCCTTAAAACATGCAATCTATTGGTTACAAGAAAGTCCACTATTCACTTTTTCAGAAGCACCTCCATTACTTTTCCTGCCATTGAGGTAAGGTTTACTGGCCTGTAGTTTGTTACTTCTTCCCTAATACCACTTTTGTGAAGAGGTACCATATCAGCCCTTCTCTAATCCTGTGGAACTTCTCCTGTCTCCAGGGATCTATTAAAAACATCTTTTAAAGGCCCTGCAAGAACCTCTCTGAGCTCTTTTCATTATCCTGGGATATATCCCATCCAATTCCATGGCCTTGTCCATGTTCAGTTTGCAAGATGTTCGAACACATCATCTTCTGTGAATGATGAAGTATCTACTCTATTCCCATTTGTATATTTGTCAATCTCAAGCAGTCCTCCATGATTTTCTTTAGTAAAAACAGCAGACATATTTGTTTAGCATTTTTGCTTTTTCAATGTCACTTTCGACAAATCCGTTCTTGGCACTTTTGAGTCTTACAATTCCACCTCTGAACTTCCTCTTCTCCCGAATATACCTAAAAATGTTTTTGTCACCATGCTGCAAATCTTTAGCCTTCTTTTCTTCTGCCTTTGCTTTTTCTATCCTTATTTCTCTTTTTGTCTCTTTTAGTGTTATCCTGTATTCTTTTCTGTGTTTGCAAACTTCTGAATTTTGTGAAAGCTGTGGTTTTTTTTGTTTTTATTTGCGCAGCCACTTCTTTGAAGAACCATATAGATTTCCTTTTCCTCTTGTTTTTCTTTAATTTTCTTACATATGTATCTATTTCCCCTTTTATTGTCTCCTTTAGTTAAATCCCACTGTAATTCTACTTCCCTTATCTCTGCCCACCCTGCCAACTCCTCCTTCAGGCACTTGGCCATTTTACTGAAGTCAGCGTTTTTGAAGTCTAGGACTGAGCTTACTGTGATTGGGTATGAGACATGTTGAGGGTGTGGCTCAGCACATGTATCTCCAATTTCATATAGGAGTTGCACCTGCCTGCCAGAAATTATTCACATCTGTATTTACCCCTGCCCCTGGGCACATTTAGGTGTGTCAAAAGTGCACATTTCGGCTAGCCCTTTACAGGAGGGATTAAGGGGGACATCCCTATTGATCTCCCAATGTATTTTTCCCTCTCCACATTGTACTTTGGTAGCCATTGAACCATCTATATCTAATGAATGGTGGTGGGACATCTATGTTTCCAAAATAGCCAGGATACACGCTTACATGCCGACACTTGCATGTTTGCATTCCAAAATACCGGCACGTGCGTGTGGAAATTGCAGAGGTTCATTCATAGCTATTTCCCACATGTATGTTTGAAAAATAACACCCTCTGCAGCATGTGGACGTCTATCCCTGTTAGGGTTGTCAACTGGCTCCAGATGCGCTCGACAGGTTCGATCCAGTCCTGGGTTTATTTTATTGCATGCAGGGATATGTAGTTCTAATTTCTCCATTGCACTCCATATGAAAAGGAAAACTACAAGACACTGCATGCAATGCGGTAAAACCAGGACTGGATCAAGCCTGTCGGGCACATCTGGAGCCAGTTGACAACCCTAATCTCTGTATATCTGCATTCCTTGGTTTGCTGTAACACATGTCTATGGTGAGGGGCAGAGATATGTCAATTTTAATTTAGCCTTACACATGCCCACCTTCACCTTTAAAATAGAGCTATATTGCTTGTATTTTCACTTGGATGGTCTTTTTAAAATGTGCCTCTGGATATAAATAGAGTTAAGAAACTTAACAGACAGTGTTGTTCAGTTGATTGTTTTCTGGCATGTCTGATCTATAAAGTATGCTGATTGCCTACAATATTAAAAATGTAAAAAAATCTCTTCTAATAAGGGCTAGAAATAACAGTGACAAAGTCCTTTAATCTCCTCTCATCAGTTGTTTGCTTAGGATGCAGTATTTGTTCATTTAGGAGCCTGTCTGCCATACAGCCACCCTCTGGGTAGCATATCTAATTTTGCATCAGCATATAAAGTACCTCATTCTCTAGATGCATTTACTTTTCTATACAAGGGTTTCCTCCTCATAGTTTCCTATATAGAAAGGTTGAAAAGGTTAGCCACGTTTTAAGAATGATGAAATGGCATTTATTTGCCAGATATAGGGTTATTAGAGGTTAAAAGCTAATTCTCCAGGCTTTGGAAGCCCTAATCCTAAATGCTAATCCTTTTCACCTGAAAAATTGACTGGGCTTTAGTGATAAAAGATTCAGACACTTTATCACATTCACATTTTGGATAGGCATCAATATTTACCTTTTCACATGTTGGTAATTAACATGAAAGTGTATTTATATCCTTACATTTCTCTGTTAAAGTTGCAACTAAATATGTGTGTTGGGTTTTTATTTTATTTTTTTGATGAACTTATCATTTATGGTCAATGCATCCTTTCAAGGTGGACAATACATATGACTGTTCAGGTATTTTTTGCATTGGCAAACGACAAAATGATATTTGTGTAAATTAAAATAAATAATTACTTGCAGGTTCCACAATGCAGTGTGGTTGAGAACTGGAGTGCAGGGGGGGGGGGGGGAGGGTCATATAAAAAAAGTAAAAAAAGAATGGAGCTACAGTTTGCAGCTAACAGAGAGGAGCAGGGCAACGCTAACAGCTATAAAAATGTAAAAGGCCTATGGCCATATTTATACTTAATGAAACAAAGACAGGAGGCTATGGGCAGTGTTTGTAGTCAGACTAAATCTGTGGGACTTGAGTGACAACAGCTTAGAGCCTTAGTTTATTAATATAAAGGGATCACAACCTAAAATTTGGAGGCTATGGGAAGCGGTTGAAGGAAAAGCTGGTATTTCCCCTAGACTATACTGACAAGGTTGTAGGAGGACTGAGAGAATGCTTATGTGCTGACAGCATAAAAGTTTAAAGAGACAACATTCTTTTAAAAGAAAGTTACTGATAATAGCTCCTATAAAATGGGAAAAAGTATAAGAGCTATCACGGACAGTGAGAGAGAGTGGAGCAGCAGCAGCAACCCTGAGGATACGGGAGCTGGGAGCTAGAAAAAGGAGTTTAAAAGTGAAAAACTTTAACCTGGAAAAGAGACGGCTGAGGGGAGATATGATAGAAGTCTATAAATTAATGAATGGAGTGGAACGGGTAAACGTAGATCGATTGTTTACCTTATCAGAATATAGAAAGACTAGGGGACATGCAATGAAGCTACAGGGTAAACTATTTAAGACTAATAAAAGGAAATATTTTTTCACTCAATGTGTAATCAAACTCTGGAATTTGTTACCGGAGGATGTAGTAAAGGCTGTTAGTGTAGCTGGGTTTAAAAAAGGTTTGGACAAGTTCCTGGAGGAAAGGTCCATAAACCATTATTAAGAAGGGACCCAGGATATCAATGCTTGACCCAGTACAAGCATTGCGGAACCTGTGTCTTTTGGGGAAACTGCTAGGTACGTATGACTTAGATTGGCCACTGTTGGAAACAGGATACTGGGCTTGATGGACCTTGGTCTGACCCAGTATGGCATATCTTATGTTCTTATGTTCTTATAAACAGTTATGAGGTTATGGCAGTGCCGTAAGAGGGGGAAATAGTAGAACCGTAGGAAGGTGTATGGAGGCATTTTTAAGTAATATTTTTTGATTTTTAGAGTGTTTAAAATGTGCTATATATTGAAAGAAATTAATGTTCTATAGAAACATATGGCCATTGCTATAGCAACCTTTGAAAATATCAGGCAGAGCGCAAACGATCCAATAATACCAGGAGTCTGTTCAAAAGGTCCAAATCATTTATTGTGCACAAGACTCAAGCAGAATCACATTCAAAAATGGCTGAGCAATGGCTGTTAGTAAAACAACAACTTTTATACTTTTCTTCTCCAGTCTAGACATAGGCAAACTTTTCATTGGTCCCGGTAACCCCTTCTGCCCCATCTATTGGTCCCGGTACCTTTACGTAGTTATCCAATGAGGACCTTTGTCTGGGCTCAGCACCTGTTTCCCCCCCTTACAGCCCTCATTACAATGGTCAGTTCTTAGGCTCTTGATACATCCCTTCTCCAAGGTCACTAGCTGACTGGAATATGTGTGAAAACAGAGCACTGTAACTTTTCTTTCAACAGAGTTAATTAATTCCATTGAAGCTTCTCACATTCTTATCAGTACCAATTAAAACAGTTTTTCTATTTCTCCTAAGTTTCGATTCTGCTTAGCTATGCTTGATTATGCTTAGTTAAGTTTCGATTCTATGGTGGCAGCATTCAAAAGGTTTTTCATTCCTCTGGCCTAGCCACAGGCTTTATTACAGGTCAAGCTGCTTAGGCCTGCCTGCTTAGTTCAAGCAGCATGGATCATAGGCCTTCGCCTACCACATTCCCCCCTTTGATTAATCTCACCCTATAGCTAATAAGGTGTGAGATTTAAATCACTTAATTACACTGGGGTTGGATTACGACCAAGCGTACCAGGATTAGGGTGCCATAAGGCTAAAATCTTAGTGGCAGTCTTTCGTTCTACTGTATTTTCTATAACACTATTAATAGAGCGCATACAACATTTATTTTTATTTATTTATTTAACAATCATTTATATCCCGCATCTTCCGGAGTTCAGGTGCGGTTCACAATTGAACAACAGTCAACAAAGCAAGAGCTTGTTTTTACATGGAACAATTTTTTGACAATAAACAGTGTAATGCTTAAATACATAACAGAGCAATATAATGGTTGGATACATTATGGAACAAGAACAAATACATTATAGATACCTTATGGAACAAGAACAAAGGTTAATAACTATTTACAATTTCAGAGTTGTAAGCTCTATTGGATTGAGTCGTTGATATTTACAAGTAAATGTAGTATCTGTTGAGTTATGAGGTTTAGCTTTATTCGTTTGCGCGTGTTTTAGCCTTTTTCTGGGATGATCAGTGGATTAGCTATAGTATTGTAATGCAAGGTGAAGAGATAGGTTTTCAGTTTTTTACGGAGTTCTATAATTTCTGTTGATGAGCGTAGGTCCTCCGGGATGGAGTTCCAAATGATGGGGGCCGCATGTGAGAATGCTCTGTTATTAGTTTGTTTGTTTGCTTTTATAAAGTCATTTGGTGTCTTTAATTTATTTGAGTGTCCTTTTCTGTGGGAGACTTTTTGTGTTTCCTTACATATAAGTTTGCTTAATGGGATTGGCGCCATGCCATTTTGGGTTTTAAATGTGGTTATTACAGTCTTATATATTATCCTGCTTTGTATTGGCAGCCAATGCAGGGATGCTAATATTGGGGTAATATGTTGGAGTGAATTTACATTCATTACAATTCTGGCTGCTGCGTTCTGTGCTAGTTGTATTCTTTTGATGTTTTGTTTCGTTATGCCTAAGAGAATTAGATTGGAAAAGTCAAAATGCGGGGTTATGGTTGCCTGTATTATATTAATGAAATCTTGAAAATATACCAGTGGACGTAATTGTTTGAGTATTTTAAGTTTGAAGTAGACTTTCTTTATCGTGTTTCTTATGTGGGTATTCATCGTAAGGTGTGTATCTAGTATGACACCTAAGTATCTTATTTCATTTTTTATTGTGATTTCATGGTTTTGTATTGTTATGTGTGTTGGCGGAACGTATGATTGATTTTTTGTTACAATTAATACTTCTGTTTTAGAGTGGTTTATATGGAGGTTTTGTTCTTTTAGCCAGGATGTGACTTCACTAAGGCAGTCTGTTAGAAGTTTTATCGGTACATCAGGGATGGAGAATGGAATGTATAACATGATATCATCAGCGTATAGATGATATAGTACTCCGAATTTTTTGAATATGTCGCAGACTGGTTTTATATATATTACATAGGAGGGCTGATAACGCCGAGCCTTGTGGGAGTCCAATTTCTTGTTTATAAGTGGTGGAAGTCTGATTAGCTATTCTTACATTTTGTGTTCTATTATGTAAATATGAGGTAAACCATTTGTGTACTGTTGTATTTATTCCTATTTGCTTTAGGTTATTAAGCATTATGGTGTGGTGGACACTATCGAATGCGGCGGAAATGTCAATAAATAGGAGAATAAATGCATTTTTGTGGTTATCAATCCCTTTGATGAGAGTATCGATTAGGACTGTTAAAAGTGATTCAACTCCGTGTTGAGGTCTGAAACCGTATTGGTGTTCATCAAGTGGGTAGGAAGAGTCTAGGTATTCTTGTGTCTGTATCTGTACCACTTTTTCTATTATTTTAGCAAGGAACGGGATGCTTGAAATGGGTCGATATGATTTTGGTGAGGTTTTGTCTAAAGTACTATTTTGAGAATTGGGCGGATTTGTGCGTGTTTGAGGTTAGGTGGGATGTAGCCTTGGAGTAAAGAGAGGTTGACTATGGGGAGAATGAATGAGATTAGTGTTGGAAGTGTACTTTTGATCCAAGTTACAGGGCATGGATCAAGGAAGGAAGTGGTTGTATTGAGGTTAGTAATAATGTTCTTTAATGATTCTTTCGATATGGGGTTAAAGTTTGACCATTCTTCTGAGCAATGATGGGCTACCTTATTATTGTCCATTGTCATTATAGGTTGTGTGGATTTATTTTGATAGTAGTTAGCTAATGATTGTACAGATATGTCTGTGATTTCATTGTTAGTTGTTTGAGGATTATTAGTGAGATTTCTAACAATAGAGAATAGTTCTCGTGGCCTGTTATAAGATTTTGATAAGATTGATGCATAATAGGTTTTTTTTGTATTATTTGTAATCTCCTTATATTTTGTAAGAAGGCTAGTGTATATTTCCTTATGTATGGTTAGTTTGGTTTTACGCCATTTAAGTTCAGCTTTTCTAAGCTGCTTCTTCATTTGTTTTAGAGTGTTATTGAACCATGGTGCTTTTTTTGGGTTAGAGGGAATTTTGTTACATCTGTCGGATTTAGCTGCTTCTGTTATTGTGTTATTCCAGTTTTTGATCGCTTCATCTAGATCCGTTGGTGGTGACACTAGGTGGGGTATTATTGTGTCTAGGAATTCAGTTTCGTTAAACCTTTTAAATTTTCTGGTGGGATCAGTTCTTGAGTGGTTTTTGGAGCTATTGGTGTGGTATGTAATGTTTGTTTTAATAATGTAATGATCAGACCAGGGAACTTGTATGCTTTCTGTAGAGTCTGGGTTGAATAGCTGGAAGATTGTGTTTGGGAGAAGTATAAGGTCTAGTGTACCTCCTTTTATGTGTGTTGTTGTGGTGATTATCTGGTGGAAATCCATGTCAGCTATAGTTTCAAGGAAAAGGTTGGATTCTGTAGCTGGGAGTGAGGGGAGGTTAAAATCGCCTAACATGATGATAGGATCTTGTTCGGTAGATGAGGCAAGGCATTCTATAAGTGGATCTAAGTTATCTGCTTTTTGGTCAGGGGGTCTGTATATTAGACATATTCTAAGATTGTTGGTCTTTATGATGAGGGTGTCAATGTTATTGGTTATATTAGATTGTATTGTTCTGGCATTTAATATCTTTCTTGTCATGATAAGTACACCTCCTCCTTTTTATTTGGTCTATGGGTAAAGTTTATATCGTAGTCATCATTATTAAGTAGGTTTAAGTAGACTGTGTCCGTTTCAGATAGCCACGTCTCAGTTACACATAAGATGTCAGGTTTTAGGTCGTTTATTATATCACTAAATATGAGAAGTTTATTTTTCATTGAGCGTGCATTGATTAGGATACAGGATAAAGAATTGGTGTTATTAATACTGTTTTTCATTCTTATTTGTTGTAGTTCCGTGTGTTTTATTTGTATAAGTCGGTGGTAGTTTGGGATTATACATGGTAACAGCAGAAACATGGCTACAAATACCAATATTATCATAGCAAAAGTAGTAAGTCCTCCCAATCCGGAGAAGATAGATTCGAACCAGTTGGGTATCTTAAGACCATGCCAAGTCTGTACTGGCACATAGGCGTGCTTTTGCATGTTTTCAGCAATATTTTCAACTACCTGACCTTTGTCATCTATCTTCAAACAACAATTGGTTAGATTCAACTTACCACATACTCCTCCTTCAGCTGCTAATAAGTAATCTAGTGCCAAGCGATTCTGATATATTGCAGTACGCATTTGTGTGCTCTGTCTAGCTAGAAGTGTGAGTGCTTGGCTAGTTTCATTAGTTATTAGTTCAACGACTGCTTGCAAGCGTATAATACGATTTATCATATACACAGGGGTCCGGTATCCCCAGGTGCCATCTTGCTCCCAAGTGGCAGGTCCATAGTAGGCAATAATTCTTTCGGGTGGCCAATCATCACCATCCCATCTCTCCCATTTGCCTATCTGTAAAGCTGCTCTCTTATGTCTCTTAGTATACACTGGGTAACCTAATTGTTCTCCCTGCTCTGTGGGTAACAGAAAGAAAGAAGGTCGGGTGGTTCCTAAAACACATGCCCCTCCCCAATGAATAGGGAGTCGAGCATATGCTCGGGTTCCACAGATCCAATACAAACCAGGTGTAGCTTGCCAGGCATGAGGTTGGGCAAGATCGGTCCATAGATCGGCAAGCTCAGGAAATTTTACTAAGGGATTGGTAGGTTCAGGTTCATTAACTCCTAACCACCAGGACGTCTGTTTTGTGGTGTCATTATAAAACTTTTGACTAAGACAGACAAGCTGTCCCACTTTCAAATTGAACTGGGGTCCGGTTCGAGCATAACACAGACGTCCAACTATTGGGTGTGCTAATACCCATTCACTTGTGGTCTTATGTAGCTCAGTATGATTATAAGCTACTGAGTAATTTAGTTCTTGGGCCTCCCAGGGCCACTGATCACCCATTCTAATTCCTCCACAAAAGTAACAATCTGAAATGTGGAGACTGGATACTACTGCTCCAGCTAATTCTAAGAACAGATTTTGAGAAGGGTGAGGGATGTCAAACTTATTCATATGCATAGTTTCATAGAAGGTATTATGTATATGGTACCTTGATGAACGATGGGCCTGGGTGTTCAGTCTAATATATACAATAGTTCCTGGATCTGACCCAGAGCCTGCAATGCGTAGTCCAAATTTATACCCTTGTGTCCATGCACTGGGATTTATTATATGTAACTCTAATGGATTACAGGCACCCTTCTTACATTTTTCTGGATTCTTTACATATGGCTGATGTAAGGCAGCCATTCGATTATCTCTGGTATTCTCTATCATACCAGTTTTCCATGTGGCATAGAAAACACATTCCCACTTTGGGCAATAGTAATCTTCAACTGGTGCTGTGCTATACTCATTTGATAAAACTCGTTTTCCTGTACATGCTCCCCATCCGGTGGTTCCTTCTGGACACATATACTTGTGATCATGATAATATGCTTTTTCCAAGTTAGCACAATTAGAACGACTATCCCTATTTATAGTATCACAAGCATCAAAATACAAAACAGCAGTCTTTGTAGGATCAGTAAGTGGGGGTGTAGCATTAAGTAAAGCACCATCTGCATCATTCCATGGTATTTCTAGAGTATAATAGGATGGATTCTGGTGCGGGTTAAAACAAACTTTAGTATTACCCTTAGTACAAATGTTCAGTTCAGTGGTATTATATATACACCGACTTACAGGTGTAGTAAGAATGATAAAGCAAAGTCTGAGTTACTTTCATTCCAGTCCGAGTAGAAGTAATGCAGGCAGTACATGGGGGTAAGGCAAAAGTGAGTTCAAAGCTCCCCATGCAGGCAACCAGAACAAAACAGAAGCAAGGATGCATGTTGATTGTAGTCATTCTGAATCTCCGCTGGAAAATCTTGACCTCGACGTTCACTGCTTCTTGACACAATGTTGACCCATCTGCTAATGAAGCAATTCAACGGGTGTCAATGTTGATTGAAGATCCTCAAGTTTCCGCTGTATGCCAACTTACCAATCGTAGTTGGCCTTAATAAAGTCTATCAATGTAAAGTTATTCAGTGTACCACAAACGTACACATTGGGTCCTCTCCAACCCCAATTGAAAGAACAAGTTTTGCTGTATTGAAACAGCAATCCTCTTCGAAAGACTTGTCAACTGTAGAGCACCGTAGTTCTTGGGTGGCCCAGAGAAGTTCTAGGCCGCTGGTTGCCGCCTTAGGGTGAGTCGCAAAGGAATATCAGGATGCTGCATCACAGTCCACTGATCTGGGTCTGGAACCTCTGCTGGCTTGACTCTGCTATGAAGGATCCAGGATTCTATTTCTGCTATCTTCACGGCTGTTGGTGTAGACAGGATGACGGTGTACGGTCCCTTCCAATGGGGTTCCAGCGGTGTCTTCTTCCAATCTTTGATCCACACCGAGGTACCAGGCTTGTAGGGATGCAGGGGTTCCATCAAGTTGATAGGTAACTGGTCCTGTATCCATGCATGGAGAGTCTGCAGGACAGAACTAAGAGCTAGGAGTTCTTGTCTGGATATTTCTGAACCAATTTGTGTCAAACTACCCTTAACTCCCTGCACAATTGGCGGGGGTTTACCATACATGATTTCAAAGGGAGAAAATCCTGACGATTTCACAGGAGCTGAGCGTATCCTAAGTAAAGCTATTGGGAGAACCTGGGGCCACTTCAGGTGGGTCTCCTGACATAGCTTAGACAACTGAGATTTTAGAGTACGATTCATTCGCTCAACTTTCCCTGAACTTTGGGGTCTGTATGCAGTGTGTAACTTCCATTGTATTTGCAGGGCACTGGCTAACTGTTGGATAATTTGAGATACAAATGAGGGCCCATTGTCCGACCCTATCACTGCAGGGATTCCAAATCTGGGGATAATTTCCTTCAGCAAAACCTTGGTGACTTCTCTGGCCTTTTCAGTCCTGGTGGGGAAAGCTTCCACCCACCCAGAGAAGGTGCAAACTAAGACTAACAAATAACGATATCCACCGGCTTTTGGCATTTCAGTAAAGTCCACTTGTAGGTAGTGCATTGGGGTTACACCACCTGACTGAACTCGGGGTGGTGGTGTAGGACCCTGCTTGGCATTGTTCTTGGCACAAGTTAAACACTGGCGAGCTACCGAGGCTGACAGAGCTCCCAACAATGCAATGCAAAAATGTGGTCTAAGTGCTTTTTCCATCGTGTTTTTCCCATAATGTGTAGCTTGATGAAAAGCCTTTACAAAGGCTGGTCCCAATGATCCAGGGATTACTATTCATCCTGGAGGTTGGCTACCCTCTGTTGGTGGCAGCTCAATCCATCCATCTTTCAGTACCCCTTTTTCTATAGTACAATAATAGTCCAATTCTTTCGTGGTGTATCGTGGTGTCCACAGGTTAAGGGGTACAGGAAACAATACTGCTTGTATTGGTGTTGCTTGTGATGAAATTTGTCCTGTCATGACTGCTTTGTGTGCTGAGACATCAGCAAATCTGTTTCCTTGGGCAACTTCTCCTCTTCCTGTTTGATGTCCTCGGCAGTGCATGACAGCAGCTTGTACAGGGGCCCATACCGCATCTAACAACATTAATATTTCTGGGCCATACTTAATAGATTTGCCTCCTGAGGTAATAAGTCATCGTTCTTTGTATAGAGCTCCATGAGCATGTAAAGTAGTGAAAGCATATTTTGAGTCTGTGTATACATTCAACTGAAGTCCAGCACCTAATACTAGTGCCCTTGTGAGTGCTATCAATTCCGCTTTCTGTGCTGATGTTCCTGATGCAAGAGCTGATGATTCTATGACTTTTTCCTGGGCAACTACTGCATACCCAGCACAGCGTCGTCTATTGATGATGAGGCTGCTTCCATCCACGAAGTAAGTCTGGTCAGGGTTTTCTAAAGGCACATCAGTTAGATCAGGTCGACTTGAAAACACAGTGTCCATGACTTCTATACAGTCATGTTCTGGTGGGTCCTCGTTGATTGGTATCAATGTGGCTGGGTTGAAGGCATGGCTCACTTCCAGTTGTATTCAAGGATTTTCGCATAGCATGCTCTGGTATTTCAGCATTCGAGAGTTGGTGAACCAATGATTTCCTTTTTGTTCCACAAGGGCGAGTACTGCGTGTGGTACTGTAACACGTAGGTTCTGTCCTAAGGTGAGTTTGTCTGCTTCACTTACTAACAATGCTGTGGCTGCAACAGCTCTCAGACATGGTGGCCATCCTTTGGCTACAGTGTCCAATTGTTTTGATAAGTATGCTACAGGTTGCTCCCAATGTCCCAATGTCTGAGTTAGCATTCCTAGAGCGTTTCCTTGCATTTCATGTACAAATAGATGAAAAGGCTTCTGGACGTCTGGTAGTCCAAGTGCTGGTGAAGACATTAATGCTTTCTTCAAGGTTTTAAATGCTTCATCCTGATCAGGTCCCCACTCTAGTGGTGACTTCTCTTCTCCTTTGGTGGCTTCATATAGTGGTTTAGCAATCTGAGCAAAGTTAGGTATCCATATTTGGCAGTATCCTGCTGCTCCTAGAAAGGCTCTGACTTGCTTCCTGGTAGTTGGGGTTTGGATACTACACACGGCTTCTTTTCTTTCTGGTCCTAATTGTCGGCTTCCTTTGGTCAGCCGAAAACCCAAATACTTTACTTCTGTTTGGCATAGCTGTGCTTTTGCTCTGGAAACTTTGTATCCAGCTTCATCTAAGAGTTGTAAAAGGTCATTTGTGGCTTGTACACATTCACTCTCCGATGTGGTAGCTACCAATAGGTCATCCACATACTGAAGAAGCACTCTTTTCCCAGGAATTAGAGGATAACTTGAGAGATCTTGGTTTAGTGCAGCACTAAAGATGGTGGGTGAGTTCTTGAATCCTTGAGGCAATCGTGTCCAGGTAAGTTGGCCCCACCTTCCTGAGACAGGGTCCTGCCATTCAAAGGCAAACAGCAATTGGCTACTCGGGGCTAATCGTATACAGAAGAATGCATCTTTCAAATCCAGGACAGTAAAATGGGTAGCTTCAGCAGGTATCAGTCCTAAGAGTGTATAGGGATTTGGCACGACTGGATGTATGGTTTCAACCGCTTCATTCACTCTTCTTAGATCTTGCACTGGGTGGTAATCACCTGTCCCAGGCTTCTTAACTGGCAGAAGAGGTGTATTCCATGGCGATTGACATACTTTGAGAAGGCCATACTCCAGTAACCTTAATAAGTGGCGGTGAATACCTTCAATTGCTGGTCTTGGGAGTGGGTATTGTTTAACATGTACTGGTTCTGCTCCAGGTTTAAGGGTCACAACTACTGGGGCTATGTGCTTAGCTAGACCTGGTGGATTACCTTCTGCCCATACCGCAGGAGGAGCCATAATGTTCTTTAGCAAACTAAAATTGGTATCAGGAGCTGGCTTAGTACTGTAATATCTCCACTCTTCTTCTCGGGGAACAGTAAGCACCATTAATCCTGCAGGCTTCGAATTCACAGTCATTTGCATTTCTCCTTTCTCAGTAAAGGATATTTGGGCCTGCAGTTTGGCTAGCATATCTCGTCCCAGTAATGGCACTGGACACTCAGGCATGTAAAGGAATTGGTGCGTTATTTGCTGTCCTCCTAGGTTACATACGCGGTTTTACAGAAAAGACTTGGTGGCTCTGGCACCAGTTGCTCCCATAATAGTGACTGCTCTTGTGGACAAAGGAGCTATTTGCTTATCTACTACAGAATGTTCTGCTCCAGTATCAACCATAAAGTCCATGAATTGGTCCCCTATCTTTAAGCAGACCATAGGCTCCTGGGGACCTAAGGCAAATTCGGAGCCCGGTCTGTCCTAATCTGCTTCATCTAAATCATAGTCCGTTGTGGTTGCAACTCCTTCTATGGCCTCCTCTCTTTCCCGTTGGAAATGTACTCGATTTGTTCCTCTGCGATTCTGTGATCGGCCCCTCTCCCTCTCTCCCCGAGGGGCGTTCTCTCCTTCTTCGTGTGAGGCGTCTTCGAGTTGCGGGCATGCATTCCTCCAATGTCCTTCTTCCTTGCAATAGGCGCATTGATTCGCGCCCAACGTGGGCCGGCTATCTCCTCGGCCCCTCCCTCTGCCTCAGCTCCTTCGGTTAGGGACACCTCCCCTTCTCTGTTCAACTAAAGCGGCAGCCAAAAGATCAGCTTTCTTCTTCATTTTACGATCACTTTCTTTCTGCCTTTCATTATCACGATTCACATACACCTTCTGAGCGACTTCCATTAGCTGAGATGTATTCATGCCCGCAAACCCATCTAATTTCTGTAGTTTACGTCTAATGTCTGGTTGGGACTGGCTGACAAAAGCGGCATTTACCATGCACAGACTCTCTGGTGCAGCTGGGTCATAGGGCGTGTACATTCTGTATGCTTCGGCTAGTCTTTCATAGAATACTGCTGGGCTTTCATCTGCGCCCTGGATAACCTCGGCTATCTTGGAAAGATTCATGGCTTTCTGACCCCCCTTTCGCAGACCTTGTAAAAGGCCTTGGCGAAACTGAGCTAGGGCTCGGGATCCTACATCGGTGTTTGGATCCCACCGAGGATCTTCATTAGGAAATTCTCTCTTTGCTGCTTGGCGATTATCTATTCCTCCTCCTCCCTCTGCTAGAGGATTTTCTGCTAGCCAATTGACAGCTGCTTGCATAATTCTCGTCCGCTCCTCAGTAGTGAATAAAGTAGACAGGAGTTGACGGCAATCTGCCCACGTAGGCTGGTGGGTTTGTATAATTGTATTCATTAACTCTGTTAATTCTTGGGGCTTGTCCGTGTAAGAGGCATAATGCGTTTTCCAATTCAACAAATCAGTAGTGGAGAAAGGCACATAAACTAAACTTGTGGGTCCCGCTACTACCTGGTTATCATCATTCCTCACGGGCACTCCAGGGACCTGCCGCAGTGGCAATAATTTCTTAGTAGGACCTCTCTTCCTCAAATTATGCTTAGCCTGGGAACCCTCGCTTGCAGCAGATGAGCCTGCACTGACAGCTGATTTTACACTGTCAGCCTCATACTGGGAAGACGATTCTTCTTCTTCATGTTCTGACTCAAGATTCTCCTCAGTCTCGAGCTGATCGGCCTCTTCAGGGGGCAAATCATCTGGCTAAGCTACTGGCAAGTCAGGGGGTGGAATTTGCCGGTCCCAGGGGGCTGCCGCAGGACGCGGTGGTACTCTTACTGGGCGCTGAGCTGGGAGCTGTCTAGTAACAACTTCCGGGGACTCGGGATCAACATAAATAGACTTCTTAGCTATCCCTGTCCTCTGGGTCTGTTCTGTCAGTGCTACCATTATTCTGCACTGTTCTTCATAACAGCGCCGGGCCCAAGGGGGCGGGCTTTCACAAATGCTTAACCAGGAATCTATATAGGGAAACTGATCGGGGTGCGCTACTCGCACCTTCTGATAAATTGACTTTATGATCCCTATGGCAAATGTTCCATCTCGGGGCCACATAGGATCTAATGCAGGCCACTCCCTAGTGCACAGAACTTGCAATCGTGACGCAGTCATTTTCACCCCATAGTCTCCTGAATATCCTTTATTAAAATACTTAATCATACATTCTAATGGAGTGTGCATCGTAGACCCTGCCCCTCCCATATCGATGAGTGCGCGCCACAACAAACAGAAGGGAAAAGGAGGGCGGACCGTGGGTAAGGGGTCCTCACGGCCCTAGAAACATTCAAGGGAAACAAAAAGCAAGACAAGACGACGGTTGCTTCCTCCTTTTTACGACCTGGACGCGGTCGCCCGGCCAGGAACTGCGTTACTCAGGAGTCCGCCTTTGCTTGGTCTATGTTACTAGACCTCTCAATCACGCTTCATTCACACAATCATGCTAGCAATGTATCCCAAAAAACCCAATCCTGTCTCTTCTGACTAGGCTATACCAAATTCGTACCAAGAAGACGGTAGGTTCACCTCGCGAATACACTATGCAAGGTTAATTGGACCGCCTTGAGAGGTGATCAAGCTCTCTTACCAAAATTCACAAGTTCACAAGTTTCAAGCTGCAGTTCTGACTCATCTGTCTAAACATTCCCAAAACTATACTCACCGGATCCGGTCCCTGCTCCCGAGCAAGCGCATGAGTTGGACCTCGGACTCCCCTCACGGGTTCGAGGTGTTGGCTCCGACTGGGTCCGGCACCCGCCGAGGCCTGGCCCAGCTCCCTCCGATGCAACGGGACTGGTGGCGCCTGGGAACCGAGCCCACGTCGGGAGGGCACGAGCCCGGCAGGACCAAACCTATAGAGGCGGAAAGTCGTGGTATATCAGCCCGTATACCCTCTACTAACCACACGTTCCCGGCCAATGCACCAAGAATATGTAGCGGCAGAGCGCAAACGATCCAATAATACCAGGAGTCTGTTCAAAAGGTCCAAATCATTTATTGTGCACAAGACTCAAGCAGAATCACATTCAAAAATGGCTGAGCAATGGCTGTTAGTAAAACAACAACTTTTATACTTTTCTTCTCCAGTCTAGACATAGGCAAACTTTTCATTGGTCCCGGTAACCCCTTCTGCCCCATCTATTGGTCCCGGTACCTTTACGTAGTTATCCAATGAGGACCTTTGTCTGGGCTCAGCACCTGTTTCCCCCCTTTACAGCCCTCATTACAATGGTCAGTTCTTAGGCTCTTGATACATCCCTTCTCCAAGGTCACTAGCTGGCTGGAATATGTGTGAAAACAGAGCACTGTAACTTTTCTTTCAACAGAGTTAATTAATTCCATAGAAGCTTCTCACATTCTTATCAGTACCAATTAAAGCAGTTTTTCTATTTCTCCTAAGTTTCGATTCTGCTTAGCTATGCTTGATTATGCTTAGTTAAGTTTCGATTCTATGGTGGCAGCATTCAAAAGGTTTTTCATTCCTCTGGCCTAGCCACAGGCTTTATTTACAGGTCAAGCTGCTTAGGCCTGCCTGCTTAGTTCAAGTAGCATGGATCATAGGCCTTCGCCTACCACACTAGGTACGTATGACTTAGATTGGCCACTGTTGGAAACAGGATACTGGGCTTGATGGACCTTGGTCTGACCCAGTATGGCATATCTTATGTTCTTATGTTCTTATAAACAGTTATGAGGTTATGGCAGTGCCGTAAGAGGGGGAAATAGTAGAACCGTAGGAAGGTGTATGGAGGCATTTTTAAGTAACATTTTTTGGTTTTTAGAGTGTTTAAAATGTGCTATATATTGAAAGAAATTAATTTTCTATAGAAACATATGGCCATTGCTATAGCAACCTTTGAAAATATCAAGCATTCTAGACACTACAGTTGCAGACATCTCAGTGCCCTATTGGTGCTTTCATAGAAACTTCATGGAGACACCTTGGAGCTATAATAGAATCAAAACTATCATCCCGAAAGATGGTTGTTTTTTATCAGAGACTGAGGCAGCCAGGAAAGTAGCTGTGAGAGTAACCCCTCCCCTCTCAGCCTGAGTTACAGTGAAACAAAACTTAAACACATACCCTTTCGCCCAGAGTCCAGCAGACCGGAGCATACCAGTTTGGACAGGTCATTTAGGCATTCTATATGATAGCCCACAACCCCCCCCCCCCCAGGGGCTACTGATTGGTGGAGAGGGGATACCTGAGACAAATGAGAAGCTAGTATGGGTTTGAAAACTTACTGTATATAAGACAGTGTGTGACGCCACTTGCTCGCTCAGATCGTTTTGTTCAGGGTGCCGGCTCTGCCTGAGACTGTGCGCACAATAAACAGCATGTGTTTGCATACCGGTCTGTCTCTGTGTTTTCATCTGAGGGTTGGAGGGACAGACTTTGAATAGATAATAGATCTCCTGCTACAAGACCACCAGGGAAGCAGAGAACGCAGTACTTTTAGTTTAAATTTAACACACAGAAGAGAGCTTTCTGGTTAAATTTAGTACCCAGCAGAGAGCTTGTAGTTTAAATTTCATAAGAAGTTAGAGCCTAGCAGCAGCTAAGAGCTATAATTTAAATCAAATCAGAATTTAGCTTACCTCAGCAGCAGAAGACAGGGTACTGTGTAGCAGCCCTCTTTTAATAAGTGTTATTTCCCTCCCTCCCTCCCCACACCCACCCTCCCCTGGGATAATCATAGCTTTATAGGTACTTACACATCTTAAAAGACAGGAGGTGCTTTCAGGTGAAGCTCATTACCCAAATCAGTCATACACTAAGGACCTGAGATTAATTAAGCTTCAGGTGAACAAGGTATATTAAACGTATTAGGTACAGTTTTATTGGTATAAATACCCATAGCAACCCCTAGTAAGAACTTAAAGATCTAGACACAAATTTAAAACTAAGATGCAGACAGCAGTCCAGCAGCGGGATGTGGGCTTTCCAGTCTTTTGCATTGAGTGTCACATGTATGATTTTCTCCCAGTTGGTGAGAGGTCTTACGTGTGCACTGGGTGCAAGGAGCTCTTTTCCCTCAGGGAACAAATCCGTTCTCTAGAGGCTAAAGTAGCAGACTTGGAAAACATAAGACAGACAGAGAGGTACATAGACGAGACCTACAGAGATATAGTCCTGAAGTCCCACCTCCAGTCTGGCAGCACCCCTGTTGCCATGGAGGAGAGAGGTCACGTGAAAGGAGAACATCACCCTGGTGTGTCAGGAAGTGATCCTGTAACTAGGACCTGTCCTCCAGGTGATGTAAAACCCTCTCGCACCGAGGAAGTTTCTCCAGGGCCATGTGCCCATGAGGGAAGGGTTAGGACAGCCGTTATAGTTGGTGATTCATTCATTAGGCATGTAGATAGCTGGGTGGCTGGTGGACGTGAGGATCGCCTGGTAACATGCCTGCCTGGTGCGAAGGTAGCGGACCTCACGCGCCACCTAGATAAGGTCTTAGATAGTGCTGGGGAGGAGTCTGCTGTCTTGGTACATGTCGGTACCAATGACATAGGAAAATGTGGTAGGGAGGTTCTGGAGGCAAAATTTAGGCTTTTAGGTAGGAACTTGAAATCCAGAACTTCCAGGGTAGCATTCTCCGAAATGCTTCCTGTTCCACGCGCAGGACCCAAAAGGCAGGCAGAGCTCCGGAGTCTCAATGCGTGGATGAGACAATGGTGCAGAGATGAGGGTTTTGGATTTGTTACAAACTGGGGAACATTCTGGGGAAAGGAGGGGCTCTTCCGAAGGGATGGGCTTCACCTTAACCGGGATGGAACCAGGCTGCTGGCATTAACCTTTAAAAAGGAGATAGAGCAGCTTTTAAACTAGATATTATGGGAAAGCCGACAGTCGCCCAAGAGCAGATGGTTCGGAAGAATGTATCCTTTAAGGATACTACCAAAAGCAGAGAGGTTCCACAAAAGAGTAAAGTAACCCAAATGCCCTCAAGTATGGAGCAGACAGAGCTTAAAGATCCCAATTTACACATGTCTAACAATAACCAAATTAACATGAATAAAATACATTCTTTAAAATGCTTGTATGCAAATGCTAGAAGTCTAAAGAATAAGATGGGAGAGTTAGAATATATAGCACTAAATGAAAGGTTAGATATGATTGGAATATCAGAGACATGGTGGAAGGAGGACAACCAGTGGGACACTGTGATACCTGGGTACAAACTATATCGTAATGATAGAGCTGATCAAATTGGTGGATGGGTTGCGCTCTATGTTAGAGAGGGCATTGACTCAGAAAGGATTAAAGTTTTGCAGGAAACAAAATCTGCTGTAGAATCTATATGGATTGAAATTCCATATAAAAGGGGGAAGGCAATGGCAGTGGGGGTGTACTATCGAGCACCTGGCCAGAATGACCAAATGGATGATGAAATGCTCAAAGAAATCAAGGAAGCTAACAAAAGTTACAGCGCAGTAGTAATAATAATGGGTGATTTCAATTACCCCGGTATCGACTGGGTCAGTGTCACTTCAGGACATGCTAGGGAGATAAAGTTCCTAGATGAAATAAATGACTGCTTCTTGGAGCAGCTGGTTCATGAACCGACCAGAGGGGAAGCCATATTAGACCTAGTCCTTAGTGGAACACCAGATCTAGTGCAAGAGATAAGGGTGTTGGGGCCACTTGGCAATAGTGATTATAGCATGATCGCCTTTGATTTAATTAGTGGAGGAGGGATAGTAAGGAAATCCACAGTACTACCTTTTAACTTTCGAAAGGGAGACTATGATAAAATGAGGAAAACAGTTAAGAAAAAACTAAAAGGAGCAGTTGCAAAGGTTAAAGACGTACATCAAGCTTGGGTGTTGTTGAAAAATACTATCTTGGAAGCCCAGACCAGCTGTATTCCACGCTTTAAGAAAAGTGGAAGGAAGTCCAAAAAACTGCCAGCATGGTTTAAAGGTGAGGTCAGAGAGGCTGTTGTTGCCAAAAAAGCATCTTTCAGGAAATGGAAAAAAAAGCCAAACGACGAAACCTGGAAACAGCACAAGCACTGGCAAGTCAAATGCAAGGCATTGATAAGGCAGGCAAAGAGAGAATTTGAGAAGAAGCTTGCTGCGGAAGCAAAAACGTGGAATAAAGACCTTTTCAAGTACATTCGTAGCAAAAAACCTGTGAGAGAGTCAGTTGGTCCATTAGATGATAAAGGGGCTAAAGGAGCACTAAGAGGCGACAAGGCGATAGGGGAGAGACTGAATGAATTCTTTGCTTCGGTCTTTACTGAGGAAGATATAGGGATGTTACCCATGACTGAAGTGGTATTTAAAGGTGCGGAAGAATTGAAGGAAATATCGATACATCGGGAAGATGTCTTACAACTATTAGATAAACTGAAGAGTAGCAAATCACCTGGGCCGGATGGTATACATCCAAAGGTGTTGAAAGAACTGAAATATGAGATTGCAGAACTGCTATCAGTAATCTGTGAACTATCATTAAAATCATCTCTAATACCTGAAGATTGGAGGATCGCCAATGTAACCCCAATTTTTAAAAAAGGTTCCAGGGGTGATCCGGGAAACTACAGACCGGTGAGCCTGACGTCAGTACCGGGAAAAATGGTAGAAACCATCATAAAGAATAAAATTACTCAGCATGTAGATAGTCACAACCTAATGGAAGACAGCCAACATGGCTTTAGACAAGGAAGATCTTGTCTTACTAATCTGTTATGTTTTTTTGAAGGAGTGAATAAACAGGTGGACAAAGGTGAGTCGGTTGATATTGTGTATCTGGACTTTCAGAAAGCCTTTGACAAGGTCCCTCATGAGAGACTTTTGGCAAAACTAAAGAGTCATGGGATAGGAGGCAGTGTACTATTGTGGATCAGGAACTGGTTAAAAGATAGAAAGCAGAGGGTAGGGCTAAATGGCCAATTTTCCCAATGGAGAAAGGTGAATAGTGGTGTACCCCAGGGATCTGTGCTGGGTCCGCTGCTTTTTGACATATTCATAAATGACCTGGAAAGTGGAATAACGAGTGAGGTTATCAAATTTGCAGATGACACAAAACTATTTAAAGTTGTTAAAACCCAAGAGGATTGTGAAAAATTGCAAGAGGATCTTGATAAATTGGAAGACTGGGCATCAAAATGGCAGATGAAATTTAATGTGGACAAGTGCAAGGTTATCCACCTAGGGAAGAACAACCCAAACTATGGTTACACGATGCAAGGTTCCACATTAGGAACCACCACCCAGGAAAAAGATTTAGGCGTCATTGTGGATACCATGTTAAAACCCTCGGCCCAGTGTGCAGCGGCGGCCAAGAGAGCAAATAGAATGCTAGGTATGATAAGGAAAGGAATGGAAAATAAAACAAAAGAGATTATAATGCCTCTATATCGTTCCATGGTGAGACCGCACCTTGAATATTGTGTGCAATTCTGGTCGCCGTATCTTAAAAAGGATATAGCGATTTTAGAAAAGGTACAGAGAAGAGCCACCAAAATGGTAAAGGGGATGGAAGGATACTCCTATGAAGAAAGGCTAAAAAGGTTAGGGCTCTTTAACCTGGAAAAGAGACGGCTGAGGGGAGATATGATAGAAGTCTATAAATTAATGAACGGAGTGGAACGGGTAAACGTAGATCGATTGTTTACCTTATCAGAATATAGAAAGACTAGGGGACATGCAATGAAGCTACAGGGTAAACTATTTAAGACTAATAAAAGAAAATATTTTTTCACTCAACGTGTAATCAAACTCTGGAATTTGTTACCGGAGGATGTAGTAAAGGCTGTTAGTGTATCTGGGTTTAAAAAAGGTTTGGACAAGTTCCTGGAGGAAAGGTCCATAAACCATTATTAAGAAGTGACCGAAGATATCAATGCTTGACCCAGTACAAGCATTGTGGAACTTGTGTCTCTTGGGGAAACTGCTAGGTACATATGACCTAGATTGGCCACTGTTGGAAACAGAATACTGGGCTTGATGGACCTTGATCTGACCCAGTATGGCATATCTTATGTTCTTATGTTCTTATGTAGACCTTCTAATTAGAATCTGGGAGGCTAGGCCCTGAAATTAGGCCATGGCACCCTGGCATTGCCTTTAACCTTTCCCAGCAATCACAGCTTCACAGAAACAGCCGCCAGCGTGAAGGAAAAGGATCTTCACGCTGGCGGTTGTACAGAGGGAGCCGGGGCCTCGCGCAGGCTTCCCCGGCTCCTTCTGAAGCCATAATAGTGTTCGCGTGGGGCCCTATGCGAACAACATTATTGCACAATGGACAGGCTGGACCTGCACACCTCCCACTTGTACCACGCCTTAAGCAAGCAATCAGAACAAACCCCCTAGTCTACAGGCTTGTTCCCTTTCCAGGGCTTCTTCTCCTGCAGAGTGGCAGGGAAAGCCATCCAGGCTTCTACTTACATCGCTTTACTGAGCTTTTGGAAGATGCTTTCTGCAAGAGCACCCTCTGGACTTTTAAAACCCTTCTTAGTTTGGCTATCATCCAAAAGTCACATTGCTCCAGGGAAACTCCCTGTCTTTGACCTCTCCCCCTGTTTCCTGGGTTACAGCAGATCCCCTGCCCTTCTGTGATTGGTTCCCAGGCTGTGGCATGTTTATCTATGCAAGTTCCAGGGAATTACAGGTCTTCATTCTCCCCCACAGTTTGAGTGACAGCTGGGTCCTTCCTATCAAGGATTGACTAGGGATTTCCCTAGCTGCAGGGGATGTTGCCCTGTCGTTTTCCCTGTCTGCAAACAAGGGCCCTATAGTGGTCCTCCCCTGGGCAAAGGTGAGATCCTGCCCTAGAAGGGAGTTCTCAGTCCATCCCTTGTTGTCACTCTACTACTATTTGCAAATAGTGTGGTAAGTGGATCTGTGCTATCTACTGATGAATTTGCAAAGTCCCCATGTTTTGAAAATAACCCATTCCCTAATTTGAGTGTGCAAAATTGATTGAACTTGCATTAACCAAGTAAAGCATGTGCAATTGATGTGCACATGTAAAAAAGTTTTAATGTGTGCCAAAAAATATTGTATTAAAACAAATATATGTACTCAAGGAAATGACATTATCTGGTAAGTAAATTGTCACCTTATGTGTTAGAAAACATAGTTTGAAAGAAATGCTAAAACGGGGAACTAATGTGAAAAGAGGCAGAGCATGATCATAAGGATGTAGATAGAAAATAAGTCATATAACATAATTTTGGATAGACTGTAGTGGAGAAAGATGGCTCAATAGCAAACCCATGAGAGAAAAGTACAGTAATTTAAGTGAGGCATGGTAAGAGAATAGATAGTGATATTAGCATATATCAAAAGGAAATAGCAGGTTTTGATAATATTATACAGAAAGAAACTTCACATTTTAGAAATACTTCGAAAATGAGTAGACAAGGAAAAAAGGCACCTTAAGGCTGTGAGATTTGGAGAGAGAGAAAAAGATGCTATTATCTCCTGGGATAGAAATAAGTTGAAAATGGAATGCAAGTTTGGAAGGAATTATTTATTTACTTTAAGCTCTGCATAAGGTTTGTTGACTAGAGTAAAATGGACATAAATCCAGTACTATCGGTCAAGTTGTACGTACTTGTGCTGGTAGATCTGTCTCCGGCACTTCGTTCTATGTTTTGTCTTTCTATATAGTCGCATGCGCAGAGGAAATTATGGCTAGGCTCTGTTTGTCTTTCTGTGTACATTCACAGAACTTGCTGTGTATTTAGAATCCTAGTAACCAATGGTTACCAGCAGCAGCAGCCGGTTTGTGTTTTTTTTAACCTAGCTGGGCTGATGAGGGGGGAGGGGGTTAGGACTGGTAATGGGCTATGGGGGGCTAAGACTGGAAATGGGCTGATGGGGGGGTTAGGACTGGTAATGGGCTATGGGGGGGCTAAGACTGGAAGTGGGCTGATGGGGGGTTACGACAGGTAAAGCGCTGATGGGGGTGAAAGGAATGGAAATGGGCTGATGTCGGGGTTAGGACTGGTAATGGGCTGTTGGGGGTTAGGACTGGAAATGGGCTGATGGGGGTTAGGACAGGTAATGGGCTGTGGGGGGGCTAAGACTACAAGTGGACTGATGGGGGGCTTAGGATTGGTAATGGGCTATGAGGGGGCTAAGACTGGAAGTGGGCTGATGGGGGGGTTAGGACTGGTAATGGGCTATGGGGGGGGCTAAGACTGGAAGTGGGCTGATGGGGGTTACGACAGTGGGGGAGCTAAGACTACAAAAGGGCTGATGGGGGGCATAGGACTGGTAATGGGCTATAGGGGGGCTAAGACTGGAAATGGGCTGATGGGGGTTAGGACTGAAAGTGGGCTGATGGGGGTTAGGACTGGTAATGGGCTATGGGGGGGCTAAGACTTGAAGTGGGCTGATGGGGGTTACGACAGGTAATGGGTTGTGGGGGGGGGGCTAAGACTACAAGTGGGCTGATGGGGGGCTTAGGACTGGAAATGGGCTGATGGGGGGCGTTAGGACTTGTAATGGGCTGATGGGGGTTAGGACTGGTAATGGACTGTGGGGGGGGTAAGACTGAAAATGGGGTGATGGGGGGTTAGGAATGGTAATGGGCTGTGGGGGGGTAAGACTGAAAATGGGCTGATGGGGGGTTAGGACTGGTAATGGGATATGGGGGGGCGAGGACTGGTAATGGGATGGGGGGGTTGCTAGGACTGGAAATGGGCTGAGTGGAAGGGAGGTTTGAACTGCAAATAGCTGATGGGGACAGGGGCTTGGAATGGAAATGGGCTGAGTGGAAGGGGGGCTTGAACTGCAAATAGCTGATGGGGAGGGGGTTTGGAATGGAAATGGGCTGTGAGGGGAGGGAGCTAGGACTGGAAATGGGCTGAGTGGGGAGGGCTAGGACAGGAAATGGGCTGATGGAGGGGCTAGGATAGGACTGAAAATGGGCTGTTGGGGGGTGCTAAGGTTGGAAATGGGCTGTGGTGGGGGCTTGAATTGAAATGGACTGATGAAGGGGCTAGAACTGGAAGTAGGCTCATGGGGGGTTTGGATTGGAAATGGGCTGAGTGGAGGGGAGCTAGGATTTGACATGGGCTGATGGTGGGGCCAGGAAAGGACTAGAAATGAGCTGATGGAGGGATCGGATAGGACTGGAAATGGATGGGGGAGCTAGGACTGGAAATGGGCTGATGGTGGGGCTAGGATAGGATTGGAAATGGGCTGATGGGGGGCTAGGACTGGAAATGGGCTGATGCAGGGACTAAAAGGGAGCAGATGCTGGGTGGGGCTGGAACTAGAAGGGAGCTGATGTTGGGGGAGGATTAGAATGGGATGGAGCTGGGAGAGTGAAATGGAGAGGGAAAAATATTTTGTGTGGGAGGGAAGACAAATCTACAATTGGCCGGATATTGGGAGAGTAAGTGGGGATTGAGGATGGAGGGGTAAAATTTGAGTGGATGAAATAGGAATGAGGAAAGAGCAAAAGGAGAAAGATTAGTATGTTAAAGCAGATGTAGAGAGAGAATGGAAAAAAAAACTAGAAGAGAGTAGAAAGGACAAATGGACAGCAGATGGAGAGTTAGCAGAAGACACGAAGAAACTAGAAGAAAGTGGCTGGAACAATTGTAACTGAAAAAAATGCACAAAAAGTAGAAAAATATCTCTTTATTTTGAATTTATTAACTGGAATATGTCAGCTCTGGGAAATGTGCATCATTAACGTCTGCGCTTTGTTTAGTACAAGAGGAAATTAATTTATAGTTTTATTTCTACAGTGTTGTACATTCCAAGTTTGGCTTTTGGGGTTCCCAGTTTAATTATTGCCTTCCTGTTTCTAAATTGTGATTCCTTGTTTGGTGATGGTCTATGTTCTGCATGTGTAACTGAGCTGAGGTATTCTGTTTATATAATTCCTATTTGACATTGCCACTTGTTCTCTTTCCCCAGTAGGTCATGTATTGTTATTCTCTGAAATGTATTGGTTTAATATTTGTAGTGTTGCCTTTTGATAGTTAGGGTATGGTGCTTTGTGAGTCCTGGTAGTGCTGTTAGGATACGGATGGTTTGCTATGGGTTCTAAATGGGCAGTGTTTGTAGTAGTTCCTAATGTGCCTGGCGGTTGGTACTGGATTATAGTAATGTAGAAATCTTTTAGTCTTTCTTTATCCATATACTCATTAAGAGGCATGTTTACTAAAAGTTAGTGTATGGTAACATTATGCAAATATTTATGCAAATGAGGCCCCGCACCGAGTCTCTGCACATGGCCCCGCAACCCCCTTGGGCCGCCCCTGATTTTAGGACAGTACCACGGAATCCAGCAGTGAAGACATGATAGAAGGAGAGAGTGATTAACAAAATCAAAAGTGCAGGATAGGTTGAGTAAAACAGCAAGTGAAATATTACTCTTATCCACTGAGTGGCTAACTTAATTGAGGACAGACAAAATTATGGTCGCAGTATTATGCCCCACCCAGAAACCTGATTGCTGAGTGTGCAGAAAATTTGTCTTCTCAAGGTGTTCAGATGCCTAAGTGAACACTATCTTTTCCAGGAGCATTAAAAGAAAAGGGAGGTTAAAAACTGGGCAAAAATAGGACAGAATGATTGGATCCAGGCTTGGTTTTTTGAGAATAGGATGCATCACTGCACTTTTCCAGCAGTGGGGAAAAACTGCTTGAAAAGGCTGTTATTGAATAGTGAGAGGGCCTAGAGGAGAAGTGCCAGGGAGGCCTTGGGAATCCAAGAGGAAGGAATGGGCTTGGATGAACAGATGGTTTTAGATGAAGTGGAGGCAATCTTAGTAAGGAAAGACATAGTGACTGCATTGAATTTGGACCATGAGTGTGACTGAAGGAGCACAGGAATAGGAGAGGTGTCAACTTCAGTGAGAGTAAGAGAATCATATGCTGGGAGTTGAAAGCATTCAACTTGGGGAAAGGAGTGTTGGAGGTGGATATCCTTGGACTGGAAGAATTCAGCAAGCTGTTGTGGAGTAGGCATGTTACTAGGGGGCATGGAGACAGGGTATAAGAGGTGGGAGATAACTGAGAATAGTTGTTTGGGACTGTTTTCAGCCCTAGTGATAAGACTGGTAAAGTACAGCTGTTTGGTTGATGAGATAGGAGATCTGTAACAGCTATGATGGTATAGAAAACATGATAGTGTGGTCACCAGAATCACTGAGCTCTTTCCAGCAGGCAGCGAAGAAGGGTGAGTTTGGCTTGTTACCAAGGATTATGATGAGGTTTAGAGGGGAGAGCTGGATGGGAGAGAGAGTGAGTTTGTCAAGTACTGAACGAAGAGTGGCATCCCAAATGTGGGCCTGCGAATTAGGAACATAGAAACATGACGACAGAAAAAGACCACATGACCTATCTAGTCTGCCCTTCCATATCAACCACTACAACAGTCCCCTTTTTTCCTTTAGAGATCCTCTGAATTTATCCCATGCTATTTCACAGTGCCACTTGTTCTCCTTCTCAGTAGGCGATGTATTGGTATTTTCTGAGATGTATTGGTTTAATATTTGCAGTGTTGCCTTTTGATAAGTAGGGTATGGTGCTTTTTGAGTCCTGGTAGTGCTGTTATAATACAGTGGGTTTGCTATGGGTTCTAAATGGAAGTGTTTGTAGTACTTCCTAATGTGCCAGGCAGTTGGCAATGGAATATAGTAATGTAGAAATCTGGTAGTTTTTCTTTAACCATACACACATTAAGAGGCATGTTTACTAAAGGTTAGTGCACATTAACATTATGCAAATATTTATAAAAATGAGGTCTCTTAGGCAAATGAGATCCCACATGGCCCCCTTGAGCCGCTCCTGGCCACAGGGATTTGTCCTTGGTCCAATTCTTTTTAACATTTTTATTAGTGATATTTCAGAAGGGCTGTCGGGTAAGGTTTGCCTCTTTGCACATGATACCAACATCTGGAATAGAGTAGACACCCGGGAAGGTGTAGATAACATGAGGAGGAATCTAGCTAAGCTTGAAGAATAGTTGAGAATTTGAAAGCTGAGACTTAACACTAAAAAATTCATGGTCATGCATTTGGGCTGCAAAAATTCAAGAGAGCAATACAGTATAGGAAGTGAAGTACTTCTGTCCACAAAGGAGTGATTGTTTCTGATGATCTTAAAGTGACTAAACAGATAGAAAAGGAGACAACAAAAGCCAGAAGGATGCTTGAGTGCATAGGGAGAAAATTGGCCACCAGCAAAAAGTCTTTGGTGAGACCTCATTTGGAATATTGTGTGAAATTCTACCTACAAAAGGATATAAACAGGATGGAGTCAGTGCTGAGAGTGGCTACCAAAATGGTCAATGGTCTTCATTATAAGCTACATGGGGACAGACTTAAAGATCACAATATGTATGCTTTAGAGGAAAGGTAGGAGAGAGGAGATATGATAGAAATGTTTAAATACCTCTATGGCATAAATGCACAGGAGGAGATCCTCTTTCTATTACAAGAAAGTTCTGCAACTAGGAGACATAGGATGAAGGTGAAAGGGGATATGCTCAGGAGTAATATGTGGATATATTTCTTTATGGTAGATTTGTGGAATAGTCTCCCAGTGGAGATGGTAGAGACGAGGTCCTTAGGGAACACACCGTACTTGCAGGAACAAGAAGACATTGAAAGCAAGATGTCAATCAAACAGTCCTTTATTCATATTCAAACTAATATCTGCTTGGCTATGCACATGAAAATCAAGCTACTTGGACATTATTTTTTGTCTCGAATCTGGACTTGCATAATGAACATTGCTCAGTTCACTCCCTGATGAAAGCTCATGCTGAAACGCGGCTGTGTCGGGGTCACTGGATATGAATAAAGGACTTTTTGTTTGACATCTCACTTTCAATGGTAGAGACGAGGACAGTAACACTGGTAACCCGGGAGCCCTCCGCGCCTCCATTCCCCGATTTGACACCCTCCAATCCTGTTCCCCCTCCCCCCCCTGATAAATTCACCAACTCAGTAATTTTGGTACAAACATTTGGTCGCAGCTTTATTTACAACCTGTACAACCGGCCCCAACACGGGCCTGAAGATAACAATTGAACAAAACCCAACCCCGCACCCCTTTACCGGAGGATGCCCCCCCACCCGCCATCTTAGTAGCAAGGCGGAGCATCCTCCTCCCCCCCAAACCCCGCCGCCTGCCTCGCCATCCTAGTAGCAAAGGCCTGCTCCCACCCCCCCGCTACCGGGCCGAGACCCCCAACCGGGCTGTCTCGCCCCACCCCGGGGAGCACTTCGCCCCCACTGCTTGTAAACCAGGTCAAGCCCGCGCCGCTCCTGCGAGCGCTGGCTCTGTACCCCGCCACCGGTGCGAGGTAGGCACTATCCTCGCACCGCCCCCACCATAAAGCTGCGACCAATCATTTCCAGCGCTTCTTGCCAATCATTAAGCAATAAGTCCTGACCGACCGGGGACAAGTGTACCCCGTCGGTACGGTACAGTCCAGCGCACTGGGGGTCCGCCCAAGGGTGCCGGACCTGCCATCCACCGGCCTGTTGCAACCAACGGCCAATCTGCCTGTTCACTTTGGCCAGCCCTCTCGACCAGCATCGTTGAGGCAAGCAGGCCGGCCGAGGGATGATGTCCGACCAGACGATTGCCACGTCAGGCCACTGCTCCTGCAGCGCCCGCAGGTCACGTTGCACTGCGCGGATGAGTTGCCGACACGTCCAACAGGAAAGATCATTCCCTCCAAGATGTATCAGGAGTCCCACCGGCCTCTGCCGCCGCTCCGCGTGCTCACGAACCACTGGAAGTAGCTGCCACCATCGCATGCCCCGCTCGCCAAGCCACTCCAGCCGGAAATTGCAGGACACCAAGCCCAGGTGTGTACCCAGCGGACGAGTTGAGGCTCTGCGTTCCGCCCAGTAGACGAATGAATGCCCCAGAAGCCACCAAACACCCGGCGTGCTCCGGGCAGCGGCCACTGTTGGCACGTTCAGCAGTACACCTGAAAAAGAAAAAACAGCATTAGAACCCCCCTCCACGCCCACCCCCCCCCCCCACCACCACAGCTCACAACTGTTCCATGCGCACGTAGCCCTCGTAGGCCCTGGAGCGCCAGCGCCCGATCCGCTGGATCACCTCACTTCCCAGGCCAGCGGCAGCTGCGCTCGTTGCCGCACCTATCCGGAAGGAGTGAGACGCATAACCGCGCTCATCCACGCCCAGCCGCCGCAACGCCAAGCGGAAAGACCGCCGTGAATTGGAATTGGGTAACAGCTGTCCCCTCAGCATGGCAGAAGAAACACCCGGCCCGATCCGGCCGCTGCCGCCGGTACGCCGCCAAGTTCTGCACTGGACAGGATCCCAGACCCGGAATGGCCCGCAGCAGCACCCACCGACCCTGCCCCAACGGGTCAGTCTTCGAGTGGGCCAGGAATATCCGTACGCGCGCCTCCTGTATGTCCACCTGCTGCACCAGCAAACCCCCCCGCCCCCCCCATCCGCCCGACGGAGGGACCAGCTCGCTAACTCGGAAGGCCCCGAAGAAAGCTGTGACAAACAACGCCCGAAAAAGGACTGCCTCATACGGAGTAGCCGCCACCTCGAGCAGAACGCCCCAAATACGCAGCAGCAAGGCGTGAGACACGGGGCGACGCCAATCCGGGCAGGAGGGCTGCGCTCGCGCCCACCCGGCTAATAGCCGCTTCACCACATACGAGGCGCTCGGACTGCCCCAGCCCGCCGCCCTGCTAAAAAAGGAGAAGCCGGCCAAAGCCGCCCGTGCTGCCGCCCGGGATCAACCACCCCCTTTTGCCCACGCTATGAATGAACCCGCCAAGATGTCCCCGACTCTACCCCCCCTCCATCCCCTCCCCCAGAGAAACTCTCGAACCCGCCCATACCCCCGCTGATAAGCCTTCCATGTACCTGGAGCCAGGGAAGACCGCAACAATGAGATCATTCCGGCGTCCCAATTCGCCAAAGGTGCTCCGGCACCACCGCCGCGGTCTCGTCCGCCCCCGGGGCCAACTCCCGAAACCGCTCCCACTGGAAACGAGACAAAGCGTCAGCAATAACATTCAGAGCACCTGGCACATGGCGCGCCCCGAACCGTGACATTGAGACGAAGACAGGCCAGCACAAACACCCGCATCAACGCCGCCACCCTCGGACACTTTGGCGAATGACGATTAATGACTTGCACCACCGCAGCGTTGTCACACCAGAAGACCACCCGCTTGTCCCGTAGCCTCTCTGGCCATACCCAGAAGGCCACCACAATCGGGAACAACTCCAGGAACGTCACATTGCGCGTCAGCCCACTCGCGAACCAAGCCGCCGGCCACGGCGCTGCACACCACGAGCCCTGGCAGAACAATCCCATACCCGAACCCCCGGCCGCATCTGAAAACAAGTCCATTATAGTTCGCCAAAAAAGCATCCCACACGCGCAAATCAGCTCGCATCCCCGCAGTCACCCGGATGCGATGGTGCCCACAGCGCACCCCGGCCATCGCCAAAGACAACCGCCGCGCAAACGGCCTCCCCATTGCGACGACCTGACAGGCAAAGTTCAGGTGGCCGACTAACCTCTGAAGCTCTATCAACGTCACCTTCGTAGCGGAGCCCACCTCAGCTACCAAGAGCCGCAGCCGCTCGACCTTATCCATAGGTAACCAGACCACAAACTCAACAGAGTCGATCTCAATCCCCAAGAAAGAAATACAAGTCACCAGCCCCACTGTCTTACCCTCCGCCAAAGGGATGCCAAACTTCGCCGCCATACCCAGGAAAAGCTCTAACAAGGATGCACACACTGCGGACTGGGCCGGCCCTACGAACAAAAAATCATCGAGGTAATGCACGATAGACCTAAGACCGGACCTCCGCATCAACACCCAGTGCAGGAAAGAGCTGAAGGCCTCAAAGTACGCACACGAGATCGCACAACCCATGGGCATACACTTGTCATAGTAATAAGAGTCGTCAAAACGAAAGCCGAGCAAAGGGAAGGCGGACGGATGCACTGGCAAGAGACGAAAGGCAGACTCAATGTCCACCTTCGCAAGCAAAGCCCCCTTTCCACATTGGCGCACACGCTCCATAGCCTCGTCGAAGGACGCATAGCGCACGGAGCACAGCTCCTGCGGGATATGGTCATTCACCGAGGCCCCGAGGGGACAAGAAAGATTATGTATCAGCCGATAACGCCCGGGCTCCTTCTTCGGGATGACACCAAGCGGTGAAACAATAAACGGCGAAAAGGGCGGCTGAAGGAACGGCCCAGCGACTCTGCCCAGAGCGCACTCCGCCGCAATCTTCGCGCGGGCCACATCCGCCAGCCGCAGCACCGAGCGAGCATTCCCCGTCTCCAAATCCCGGACATCCCCTTGAAACGGGATACGAAAGCCCTCAGAAAACCCCGCCCACAACATCGTCCCCGCCGTGCCATGCCCGGTAGCCGCGTAGAGCTCCAGCCATGGCAGCAACGCCTGTATCCTAATGGGGGTAGGCGCCAGACCCCCTTCCAACCCGTCATTTACTTGCAGCCGCCGCCCCTTGCACCGCTCGACGGCTGCACTTAACGGCCGAGTGACCGGCTCCGCACAGGGAGCAGGCGTGCCGAAACTTGCAGTCCGGGAAAGGGCAGGACGTTTTATTAAAGCGCCAGCACAAATCTCCGCTGGGACCGCCCGCCCCAACTTTACTCGCCTCGGGCCCCGGGCCCGCTGGCCGAAAGGACCGCAAGCCCGCCGAAGCCGCCGTGCCCGCCGCCCTAGCCGGACCTGCACCACCCCCCCCCCCCGTTCCACTCCGCTTTGCCGACATTTGCGTGAGCCAAAGGTTAATATCCTTCATGCCCCATGACAACTGCCGGTTCTCATCCATCCTATCGCGGAACTCCTCGTCGTAATTAAGCCAGGCCCACCCCTCGTGGGCCTGGGAAGCCGCCAAGATCGCGTCGGCATAAGCCAACAGCTCACCGTATCGACTCGGGTCCACATGCCCCCATACGCTCGCCAAACGCAAAAAAGCCCGAGTCCAATTTAACGTGTTCCGCGAAACCTTCCGTACCCTCCCCGCCTTCTCATCTTCCTTGCGTTTCTTACGACTCTCCCCCGAGCATTTCCTCCCTTCCAATAGCCGGAAAATATCCAAATAACGCCGCTTCACAATCCGCCGCCTCAACTTGCGCGGAACACTCTCCCACAATTCCGCGCAACGCACCACCGCGGACCCCGCCCCCTCACCAACCTGCGGCCCGCCTGTGGAGTCCGCTGAGGAAGTGTCCGAAGACCCCGACGATGTAGATGAAGACGACGCGCTCCGCCGCTGACGCCGTCGGTGCTTCCGCTTCGCCTTGGCTTTACTAGCTGGCGGTGCACCCTCCCCCGACGGCAATGCCCCCCCAACTCCCCCCGCTGTCGTCCCGGAGCACTCACCTGCCGCCGCCGGCTCCGCCGCCGCCTGCACTCCCGAGGTGGACTCCGACTGCTCCATCATGGTCGGGCCGGACTGGCCCCCACCCGCCGACATCACTGTCGCACCACCGCCAACTCCGCCTGCTGTCAATGGCGCGCTCCCCGAAACCTGCAGTGGGAGAGGAGAGCCAACACACGGGGACGGAGGCAAACCAACCCCCTGCGAAGCCATCCCATAAGGCCCCGCCCCCCACCCCCTCCCTGCACCCCCCCCGAGGACCCCAACCCCCCGACAGCCCAGCCTGAAGCCCCCCAGGGGAGTTGTCCCCCAACACTCTGAAAACCGGCCCCCCAATGCTCCCCTCCCCAGCCCCCCCCCCAAGGGCTCCCACCCATTGCCCTCCCAGGTACCGGGGACCAAGCCTGCCACCCGTCGCTATGCATTCCGAACCTTCCCCACCCCCCCCAGGGCGGGCCCATAGGCTCCTGCAGGAACCTGAACCCACCCACGCCCCACCGCACCCGACCACTCCCCGCCGTCCCCCACCGGCCCCCGAGCGACGCTCCCCTCCTCTACACCACCTACCCCTGCACCCCCCCTCGACGCCTCCTCCGTCTCCCGCGCCCCAGGCCCCACAACCCCTTCTAGGGGGCCCACCACCTCCTCCGGCCCCCCCAACACAGCTGCAGGGGTAGGGAGAGCCCCACGCATCCCCCCCCCAACCTTCCGCTTACTGGGCCCCCCCCCTACCCCCCGCCCCCCCCCCCCCCCGCGGCCTACTCTGGCCCCTGGGGCTGCCCCAACCCCGCGGGACCCCCTCGAGCCCCCCCCAGCCCTTCCACCCGAAGCCCCTTTGGCTTTGCCTTTTCCGGCCATGCTCCGGCCCCCCCCCCTAACCGTTGAGAGCAGCAGCCCAGCGCAGGGTAAGGAACCTGCTGCAGCCACCAGGAAACAGGCTGCTGGCTGCAGGGGTTCTCCACTCCGTCTACTATATTTTATTTATTTGGTTTTTTATTTTTTTTTTTTTTTTTTTTTTGAGTATGCCCCGACCGGCTGCCGACCCCCCCCCCACCCGAACGCAACCACCCCCACCCCCCTGGGAGCAAATGGACCCCCTCAACGAACCCCACTCACCGGACCAGCACGGGAACGCAACCGATACGCGAGGAGCCGCGGCCAGAAGGAGACGGCCACGCGGCTCCTCGCGAACAGCGCCGCCCACCCCTTAACCTGCGGGCCAATGAAATCGCTCCGACGGCGCGCCGGAGCGATTTCAACTGCCTCGCACCGCCTCCTCACCCCCGACGCACCCCCCCCCTTTCTCCCTGCACGTTAGAGGCCGCGGCCGGGCCCGGGCCCAGGTTACTGTCGGCCGCGGGACCCGGCCCGCGGCCTCGGGCATTATCTGAATTCTAGAAAGCATGGTACAAACACAGAAGGTCTTTAAAGGAAAAGAAGGGACTATAGTATTCGATATGTAAGGGCAGACAAGATAGGCTATATGGTCTTTTTTTGGAATCATATTTCTGTTTCTATGTGTGGTTCCAAGACAGAGTGTACTTTTATATGGCTTGCATGTAAGCATGTTCAAGAGTGGGATTATAGGTAGAGGAAGAGTGAAGTCAGAACATATGTGTGCATTTATAAAATAAACCCATATATTTGTACCTTACATGTAGATAGCTACTCCTGCAAGACAGAGTTGCTTACCTGTTTATCTTCCCTGGCAAAAGGCCACTGTTAAAGGCTAAAAATATTCAACATTAAGTACTCTTCAGCACTGTTTTTAGTATATCCTCTGAACACCTATATTATAGATATGTTGATTATTAATTGCTATAGGATCCTAACTGTGCTACATGCACAATTTCTACTGCCGAATAGGCTTTCTGTTTATTTTTATTCTTTTGCTTTTCAACACAGATTAAGGTGGATTACCACTGTTCTATGATGGCGATAGAGGGAATTGAGCAAGTCTGTTAATATAAGTCATTCAGCACTGTTTTTAGTATATCCTCTGAACACCTATATTATAGATATGTTGCTTATTAATTGCTATAGGATCCTAACTGTGCTACATGCACAATTTCTACTGCCGAATAGGCTTTCTGTTTATTTTTATTCTTTTGCTTTTCAACACAGATTAAGGTGGATTACCACTGTTCTATGATGGCGATAGAGGGAATTGAGCAATTCTGTTAATATAAGTCATTTTGGGATGTTTGCAAGGACTTTTCAGTGGGAGATCAGATTGCCACAAATACTCTCATACAAACCATGAAATGTTGTTATTCTGATGACAGTCCTGCTTTAGTACTGAAATATCAGCTTTATGTTGAGATAATAGCAGAGGCTTTACAAGATTAACAGGAATGTTGGCTGGGATCCAATTATTTGATTTTAAAGCTGTACCCACAGACTTAGAGGCAATTGAACTTTGTTATTATTATACCAAGCTATTCTATGTCCCAGACCAGACTCGGAGCAAGAAGATTTATATAATTCAAGGCTAAATCACTTTAGGTCACCATTCAACAACCAGCTAGGGCTGTAACATCAGAGCATTCCAAAATAAAAAAAAACCAAAAACAAATCAAAGCTGAGCCTTCTGTCTTAAATTTCCAGAGCTAGGCAAAACATATGTTATACAATGGATTCACAGTCAGAGCAGAGTACTAGGTACAGAGGCAATTGGCAGCATTTCTTGTGAAGATTGTCTTCCTTTTTATGATAGTGCATGTTGATCTCTCACACACACAGAAAACGAGAGAATATTCTATCTACAGTAGTTCATATGCTATCTAGAAGTCAGTCTGTACACTCCTAGCTTACATTGCTCATAAAGGGTTTGCTTGAAAGGCAATTCATTTCAGTTTTAAACTCATGAACTTATTCATGAAAAAATGACAAGACAGAACTATAGAGTCAGATCTGGGACTCCAATGATGGATTTAGATGTCTTGATCAAGGAAATAAGTCAGAGAATAACCATAGACAAATTGAAAAGTGCATGCTTACAGTTTGACACAATGATGCATTTACCCTTTCTCCATTGTCAGACTCTGGTGTAAGAGGGTATTGGATGGCATAGGATGTATGCGTGGTTGAAGCTGTTGAATATGTTTGGATGATTTTTGTGATGTATGTACAGTATATGGGGCATATTGCAGGGAATGTCTATGTAATGGGCATGGGTATCGGTGATGAGAGTATAGGGGTCAGTGCCTGGGGAGTGTTTATATGAGGTGATATTTGTGGAGAAACTATATATGTGTGTGAGTGATGGGGGATTTGTTGTATAGGGGATGCCTAGGTGAATCAGTGTATGTGTGTGTTTCAGTATGTGTGGATATATGAGTGGTTACTAATTTCCGCCTCCACTCTCCACGCCATTTTCTATCTTTTTCTTCCTTTTCTACCCTTTCATTCTTCTCTCTCCCCTGGTTCTCGTCCCCCCGCCCAAAGGCTCCTCCCTGTTTTCCTCCCTATATTCCCTGGTTAGATGAATGGGTTGTTGGGGTGATAGGTGGATGGATAGTTAGATGTGTAAATGGATGAGGGCAATCTGGTGAGTGGGATGATGGGTACAGTAAGTGTGTGGGTGGATAGTTACAGTGCCAATAAAGTTTGTGAACAGTACACACAATAATGAAAATGACAAGTTCTTCCCATAATACCCTTATTCTATTCAACCCACTTTTCTCATGCAATGAAAAAGGGAACAACTCATAATCAGTGTTTTAAATAGTAAGTGATCCTTTAGTGTCCTTAGCAAAATGAATTGACAAATGATATGTAGCATCAGGTGTGTGACAAATAAAACAACCTGCAGAATAAATTTACATGGCTGAGCTTGGATGCCCTGCTCTATACAAAGGTCCAACAGGGTTTGAGTTAGGTCTTCACCATAAATATTAGTGGCAAGTCATTATGCCACAATCAAAAGAAATTTCAGATAAATTGCAAAAGAGAGTACTTAATGCTCATCTGCCTGAACAGGGTTAAATATTTTTTTTCAAAAATATTGGGGCACCCATCCATTTACAAGCAGGCAGTCAAAAAATGAAAAAAACTGAAAAAGCTCAGCCCTGTCAACATCAATCCAACATATCAGAACATCATTCATGAAGCCACAAAGAAGCATAGAATAATATCAAAAGATGTGCAGTTTTCTCTCACTGTGGCTTATCTGAGGGCCTTTGAGTCAACTATCAAGAAAAAAACTGAATGGAGATGGCATCTGTGGGGGGATACCAGCATGAAATCATTCATCTCTAAAAAGAACAAGAACATTAGCACTGTGCACAAGAAATTGTTTCCGTTCAGTTCATGGTTAAATCAATCAGCTTTGCAGTTCATTTTCAGATACAGAAAACTTTCATTTCATTCAGGTCTATTAAGTCAATGGGGAAGTTAATTTTGTCCTTTTTCAATCCATTTTTGCTGAAACTTGTTTAAAGCTTCTGGCAGGCATCCACCATAAAGGTAACAATACTCCAAGACATCGAGTGGCATAAAGAGCCCATGCTACCAAAGAGGAGCAAAGAGCACTAGAAACATAGAAATATGACAACAGAAAAAGACCACATAGCCTATCTAGTCTGCCCTTCCATATCAACCACAACAGTCCCCTTTTTTCCTTCAGAGATCCTCTGTGTTTGTCCCATGCATTTTTGAATTCAGATACTGTTCTCATCTCTACCACCTCCACTGGGAGACTATTCCACAGATCCATCACCCTTTCCATAAAGAAATACTAGCACATATCACTCCTGAATCTATCCTCTTTCACCCTCATCCCATATCCCCTCGCAACAGAGCTTGCTTTCAATCAAAAGAGGCTCTCCTCCTGTGCATTTATGCCACGGAGGTATTTAAACGTCTCAATCATATCACCTCTATCCTATCACCTCTATCTTCTAAGGTGTACATATTAAGATCCTTAAGTCTGTCCTCATATGCTTTATAATGAAGACCACTAACCATTTTAGTATCCACTCTCTGTACTGACTCCAGCCTGTTTATATCTTTTTGAAGATGTGGTCTCCAGAATTGCACACAATACTCTAAATGAGGTCGCACCAAAGACTTAATCAGAGGCACTATCACCTCCTTTCTTCTGCTGGCCATTCCTCTCCGTAAGCACCCAAGCATCCTTCTAGCTTTTGCTTTCACATTTTCTACCTAACTACTTTAAGATCATCAGACACAATCACGCATAGATCCCGCTCTTATTTAGTGGACAAAAGTACTTTACCCCCTATACTATATTGCTCCCTTGGATTGCTGCAGCCCAGATGCATGAACTTGCATTTTTTAACATTAAATCTCAGCTGATAAATTTTAGACCATTCTTCAGGCTTAGCTAGATCCGTCCTCATGTTGTCTACACCTTCCTGGGTGTCTAATCTATTGAAGATTTTGGTATCAACCGCAAAGAGGCAAACCTTACCTGAAAGCCCTTCCGCTATATCACTAACAAAAATGTTAAAAAGAATCAGACCAAGGACAGATCCCTGGGGCACACCACTGGTAACCTCCTTCTCCTCCAAGTGAGCTCCATTTATCTGTACCCTTTGTCACCTCCCAATTTTTAACCCAATTAATAACTTTAGATTCCATCCCTAGGGTGCTCAGTTTGTTTATAAGTTGCCTGTGAGGAAGAGTGTCAAAGGCTTTACTGAAATTTAAATACACCACATCTAGGGCTCTCCCTCGGTCCAACTCCCTGGTCACCCAGTCAAAGAAATCAATCAGATTTGTCTGACAAGACCTGCCTCTGGTGAATCCATGTTGCCTCTGATCCTGCAACCTGCTGGACACCAGAAATATCACTATTTTCTCTTTCAGCAGTGCTTCTAATAATTTACTCTCCACAAAGTTAAACTAACTGGCCTGTAGTTTTCAACCACTTCCTTACTTCCGCTTTTGTGTAAAGGCACCACATGAGCCTCTCTCCAGTCCTTTGGCACCACTCCCACTCCACACGAGGTATTGAAAAGCTCAATCAGTGGAGCTGCTAGAATGTCCCCAAGTTCCCTTAGTATGCTAGTGCATAACCCATCCGATCCCATCGCTTTGTCTACTTCAAATTTAGCTAGTTTCTCAAGAACACAGTCTTCTGAAAATTGTTCAAGGTGCTCCTCACTTCTGTTTCTGTTTGTGGGTATTTTCTGAGGCACTGCTCCTGGTTCTTCATCTGTGAACACAGAACAGAAATATTTGTTAAGCAATTCTGCTTTATCCTCATCAGCTTCTACATATTCCCCCCCCCCCCCCCTTCATCCTTGAGTCTGGAATTACCACTTTTGCCCTTCCTCTTGTCACTAACATATCTGAAAAATGTCTTATTCCCCCCATTCTATTGCATTGGCTATTTCCTCCTCTTTTTGAATCTTTGCTTTCCTGACTACCTAGATTCCTTACGTTTTTCCAAATATAGATGCCTGTCTTCCTCTATCTGTGATCTCTTGTATTTCATGAAGGCCTCCCTCTTTTTCTTCACCTTTTCAGCTACTTCTTTTGAAAACCATAGCGGACTCCTTTTCCTTTTACCTTTTTTTTTACCATTTTAACAAAAAGGTTGGTTGCCCTTAAAATATCCCCTTTCAGTTTTGCCCACTGTTTTTCTACATCCTCCAGCTGTTTTCATCCCGTTAATGACTCCCTGAGGTATTTGCCCATCTTGGCAAAGTTAGTTTTCCTAAAGTTTTAGACCCTCGCTTTTGAATGGACTTTAACAGCCCTAGTCTTAGTACTGAACCTCACCATCTGGTGATCACTGGATGCAAAATTATCTCCCATTATAACATCAGAAACACTTACACCATTGGTAAGTACCAAGTCCAGTATGGCCCCTTCACATGTGGGTTCTGTTACCAGCTGCCTGAATAGTTCTCCCTGTAGAGAATCCTGCAGAGAATCTCCTTACTTCTAGATGATACTGCAGCAGGAATGTGCCCATCGACATCTGGAATATTGAAATCCCCTATCAGTAGCACTTCCCCTTTTCTGGCAATGCTGCATATATCTTCAATTAACTCTCTGCCCACCTCTTCCTCCTATAAGGGAGCTCTGTATATCATGCCAATGCATATATATTTCTTTTTCCCTCTATCTAGTTTAACCCACAGTGTCTCCTCTTTCCCTTTTAAGCTCTGTAGTTCCAAAGCTTTAATATTATTTTTTACATATAACTCCACTCCTCCTCCACTTCTTCCTACCCTGTCCTTTCTGAATAAAGTATAGCCTGGTATAGTTATATCCCAGTCATGGTTTTCTGTGAACTATGTTTCTGTAACTGCCACTAAGTAAAAGTCAGACTCCACCATTAAAGCTTCAACATCTGGGATCTTATTTCCCATGCTATGGGCATTTATACACACTGCTTTCCATATGTTGCCCCTTTTACCCATTTCCATAAAGGTATTTAATGTTTCACTTACCTGGGGGCTTTCTTCACCCATCCCCAATGAATCTATTTTAAAGCCCTCTTTAGTAGATTAGCCAGTTTGCTACTGAAGAAACGTTGACCTTTCTTAGACAGATGGATGCCATCTGTGCTCTGCAACCCTTGCATCCCATGGTCCAGGAAACCAAAACACTCTTGATGGTATCATCCACACAGCCATGCATACATCTCCCAGATGTGAGCTTCTCTGCCTTGGTCTTTACCCTCAATAGGGATGATTGAAGAGAATACCACCTGTGCCCCTATCTGCTTCACCCTCTTTCCCTGAGCCATGAAGTTACTTTTGATACGCTCAGAGGGATACCTGGCAGTATCATTTGTGCTGACATGGATTAGCAACATTGGGTAATAGTCAGTGGGTTTGATGAGTCTCGGCAAACTCTCTGTGACATCTAGAATTTTGGCATCTGGTAGACAGCATACCTCTCTGGACATCATCTGGTCTGCAGTACTCCTCAGAAGAGAGTCACCAACCACCACTACCCTTCGCTTCCTTGTGGTCACTGATTCTGCAACTTTGGGGTGCTTGAGCTCTGGTTCTTTCCTTTCCAGGGATGCTTTCACTTCCTCCACTTCCAGGGCTACATAATGGTTCTTCAGTTCAAGAGCTGGAGAAGTTGGATTGGTGATTCTGCAGGCCCTGGTGACTAGTGTCCAACCTTCATCATTCTGTAGGCTCCCATCTTCTCCTCTGCTGGAGAGCTTGGCTTAGAATCTATAGTGACATGTAGATTCTAAGCCAAAATGAGAGGGGTAAAGAGGCACAAACAATGGAATAAAGACCCCAAAGAGATTGGAAAAGCACCACAAACATTAGTATGAAGATTCCAAAGCACCAGCAGAAGTGTAAAGAAGCACCAACATTAGCATGGAAAACCCAAGGCACTAGAAGAGCAATGAAGTAAAACCAACATTGATATGGAGACCCTAGCATCAGGAACGGTAGACAGCCATCACCAGGAGAATGGTAAAATGGCATCAACATTGGCATGGAGACCTCAAACCACCAAGAGAAGAATAAAGTAGCATCAGTATTAACATAAAGGTCCCAAATCATCTGAGTGTGCAGTAAGGAAGCACCAAGAATAATAGGTCAGGATCATAATCTTGTGGGAAAATGAGCCCATTTGAGTGTGCATTAAGAAAGATTTACCTGGGAGAATTTGACAACAGCTTAATTTTTGTTGCACTGCCAGAAAAATCACACAAAAGGACTTAGGGCCCTTACTTTGAAAGTAAGAGTGGTATACAGCTTAAACTTATGAGCAGATAGACAATAGACAATAGCACCCACTCGAGCGGTATTGAAGCTACTCCCGCAAACTCGATACCCAATCAGCCCAACTAGACTCACAAAGATACCCTCATGCTAAATGTAACCCTCCAACTGTGCTCTAATGTTGTTAAATACCCTCATGTTAAATGTTGTAAATCACCCACATGTTAAATGTAACCCCAATTGTGATTTAATGTAACCACTTTTATTATAGGATAAGGTGGTATACAAATCTGTCTAAATAAATAAAATACATAAATCAATCTATACTGCTCCCCAGTCTATCATAGTGGAGCTACTATTGACCAGCTCCAAACACAGTTTCTGGAGCAATAACATTTTAGATGTGAAATTATGCATAAAAAAGTGGTATGAAGACCTAGGGCCCAGGGAACCTGTCATCAGTCTAAATGACATCAATATTGAAGGTCTCCTGAGATACTTGGGTGCACAAATTTGTTAACTTAGGAGAGAACTTGGTAAAATAGGAGTATATTATGGAGAGAAGACCCTCAGTAACTACAGAAGTGGTAACCCAGCATAAGTCACGATGAAACGAAGATCCAAGGAATTAAGGAAGATACAACAGATTAAGAATAAAAAAATACTGGCATCTAAAATAAAAAGACATTGATTACATAGGATATAAAATGATGGCATTTTTGCTAGGATCAGGATGTCAGGTCACATGGATCATGTGAAAGCAAACATTGAAAAAGGGCTAGCCCAACCATTAGGCAAGATTAGGTGGTCAACTTGGGACAACAAAGAACAGCAGTAGTCAAATCAAAGCAATACATCCTGACAGTCATAAAATCTCAAAGAACCATCAGCACGTTCTTTTACCTGTAAGGAGAGTGGGCACACACATACATAGCAAAGTTTAATCTTTAAAGGTATAAAGGGGAAATTTAGAAGGAACATCCAAGTGCAATCTGGGAACATCTGAAAAAAAGCAGTCACGTCTAGGTGCAGACACAATTTCACAAACAAGGACATGCCCGATATGGATGTCTGCGGGAACATCTACATAGACATCCCCAGAAACATATTCCAGAACCAGGAAGTCTAGGATAGCCTAATGCTTAGAGTAGTGAGCTAAAATAGGGTATCTAGGGTTCAAATTCCACTACTGCTATCACTGATATTGTGCTGAATATTGGGGACAATATTCTTTCTTCTGTACATTCTCTGGATGTTTTTCAACCAAACAAGCACTTTTAAGATGCCTCTTTGTGCCCGGAGCTGGTCTAAACAGATACGACTCTGGATGTCCATTACATTTCTGAGATCAGACAGGAATGACTCCATCATGCCCTGTTCAGATTTTGATGTTCCCAGAGCCGGCTTCTAAAATGGCTCTGGAGACATCTCTATGCTTGTTTTCAGAATTACAAAGCATGAACAGGGTTTCCAAAATGTCCCCCATGATGTCCAAATATGCATTTTTATAGGAGAGTTGTGGAAGGGTGGTGTTGGGATGATCATGATTGTTGAGTTTAATTATCACAATCTTTTGGGAGGGGCAAAAGGCCCAATATCCTTGCAGCAGCACCACTTAGGAAGAGGCAGTGATGTCAGATAACAGAGAAGAACACAAAAAGGAGCAGAGTGTCTTGCACTACCAGCTAGGAAACACAAAGGAGCAAGATACGAAGGTGTGGATGTTTGTAGAGCCTTTAATGATGAAGGTCAGAGACCCCGACGCGTTTCGGCGTGGGACGCCTTCTTCAGGGGGTACAAAGCTTAAAAACAGGGGAATAGTACATAATGTAAATTAAAAATATAAATAATTGATGGAATAAATAATATAACAAACAATACATGGAAAACGTTAGACAATAATGAGATTAATACCATAAATACATTAAAAAATAAGTGAAACGTTACAATTACCAAAGTGATTACCCTTATAACTGTGTAAACTGATATAGAGCAGTATACATTAGCTATGAGCCCTTTTAAAATAGTTATGGGGATCACATAAATATACAATAAAAACTCTAAAAAATTACTAGGGAGACGCAGGACATGAGGATTGAAACCAAGAATCAGGCAGACCACCAGATTAATAATTAGTGTATGTGATAAACATGTGTTAAAAATAAGCTTAAAAATAGGGGAATGATGATAATAATTATGATAGATGCATAAAAGGGATGATGCTGTGTTAAAAGATCAAAATGATAATAGAACAACTGAACATGTAAAAATGGATAAATTGGTAAAATACATATATTAAATCGAGTCTATAGCAAATAGATGTTAAACCACAATTTGCTGCTGTTGGAGCATGAAAATACATGCAAAAATAGAAGTATGGAGATAATAAACCAAAACAATGATATAATAATGATAATAGTAAAGATGCAATTGAAAAAATAATATAATATGATAAAAGAAAAATAAAAACGATAATCATAATAATGGTAATAATAAATAGAAAGAACTATCTCATTGAGCATTCAGAAAATATTGTTGATCCTTATAATATAATTAAGATGTAAGAAAACTCAATAGGGCTACTAACCTGAGTTAATTTATTGATTTGTTTGCATCATATTCAAGAATTGTTCAATGAACTGTTGAGTGGAAAATGAAACATTGACAAAAACAAAAAAACAAAAATAAAAACAAACGGGAAAAAGGAAGAGATTAAACCAGACAGGCTAATAATACAAATATCTGTATGTATGTCATGTTAATCTATGTAAAATTGTATTCATGAAACCATGTAGTGTATATTAAGTGCGTGATTATCATGAGTTAGTGTGAGAAAACAATTGTGGTTAATCTATTCTTGTAATCATGAGATAGTGTGAAAAAACAATTGTAGTTAATCTATTCTTGTAATGCTGCTGACTGTTGCGGTGCCCCTTACTTAAAATTGATGATACTAAGGGACAGTTTCAAACGGGAGTGGAAAGGACCTGAAATTAATCTGTTGGACCTTTGGTTTATCCACTTTTATCTAGATACTTGTTAAGTTGCGATGGAACAATGCAGTGGAAGTTACTGTGCCTTGCCTAAAGTTGTTAGGGGAACCAGTTGGAAACATAGCCAAGAAACTCCCTTGTCTAATAAGACTGTCACCCTGTTGAACCTTAAAACCATACTGGACAATCAACTGGGAAGCGATGACTATCTGAAACAGTATATTAAAATATGGTAAATTGAGTCGATGATGGTGTCAATATATGCACTACTTGTATAAAACTCCCTATAATACTTGTGAGCATGAAATGTAGGAGGTAATCCAAATGTATAAAATCAATTAACTACTCATAAAAAACCTAAGACATGTGGGGAGGAATAGCACGTGATGACTAGTATGAGTAATTAGCAATCCATATTTTGAGTCTACACCGGCATGACGCCGTAGCGATAGATGTGAAAAACGGTACTTTATAACGTGATAAAGCTAAGCTTTTTGTAGAACGTTTAAAAAAGCATAGTACTGTAGAGTTATAATGCATAAAAATCATATTATATGAATATAAATGAGTGATGAATAAAAATGCTTGTAAACTGACCCAGACTCGAAGGGCGCGTTGATCGTGTCGTCCTAATGTAGGGCAAGAGGAGCCGCTATTCTACTTGTAGAGGAAAAAACGGAATATGTTATGTTTGAAATGAACTGTTTATGAGACTGAAACCACACTTAGTAAAAGGAAGCGGGAGAAATACCCGACTATCCTGATAAGAGAGTGAGAGCATTTGTTACTTAAAAACCTTTATTGTGAAAAAGTAAAAACGGCAGTACTCATTGGGGCTACAGGAGTCCTGTGTGATCACTATGTAAAAATAACACCGCTGTACTAAACTTAGAAACTAAAAGCATGAAACAATACTGACAATAATGTAGAACCAACGGCGATGATGATATACCATGAGGGGTTGTAAACAGGAGCCAAACATCATACCTGAAAAGCTGAATTTCCTGCCCGCAGTAGTAAAAGAGAATTTTGAAGAGCGCTTGTAAGCAGCCAGATTTTAAACCGTCAAATTCCCGCCAAAAGTAGGAGAGGTTGCTGAGTGGGGAGGAGCTTATTTGACAGGACTCATCAAACAGAATTTCTAGTTACATATAAAGCTTTATGTATTAAAATTAACTGACATGCCAGAAACCATCGTAAAAACTAATGCTAATGAAAGATATTATTCATGCTTGCCAACAAATTTATATGATAAACTTCCTCGGTGAACACTACTATATTTATGGACAGTAATATTTTTTATGATAACACTGGATATGGTAAATAATGTCCGATTAGTTGGATAAAAATATAAAATATCAAGAGTATGTATGGCTCGCTGATTAGCATGAATATGGTCACTGGATGAATAAATTAAAGTATCTATAGAAACACAGAGAGGTCTACCTCTTGATTAAGTCCGTTGGGTTCAAGACTATTAAACTCATAAATGAACCTTTGTTCAAGTTTTAAAAGGGCCTTGTTGATATCTCCACCTCTCCAATGTAGTACAACTTTTTTCAGGACCAAGAACTTTAAATCGCTAATTTTGTGACCTGTTGTGACCCAGTGCGTGACCAGAGGTTTATCTGCAATTTTTCTTAGAATACTGCTCCTATGCTCAATAATGCGCGTACGCACTTCTCTCGTGGTCTTACCAATGTATACCAAATTACAGGGACATAACACCAGATATATAACGTTGGACGTTTTACAATTTGTGTAATTGTGTAAATATACTTTATGTGATGTTATGGGATGAATAAAGCTGTTTTTGACTGTAATGGTGTGAAGGCAAACTGAACAGTAACCGGGTAGCCGGACCCCTCGCTCGCCTTTAGCCAATCCTTATTACCCTCAACCCCGCCCCCCCCCTTCCATTCGTTCCCAGCTCGTAGGAGGCCCCACACCTATTCTCCTAGCCCCCTTTTCCCCAAATCAAGCACAGAGACAGTAGTTGGGCATAAACTGGTCGCAGTTTTATTGAACATAACCTCAATAACAGTTATAACATAATAACACCAACCCTGTGCCCCGCGGCAAGATCTGCCACCCGCCGTGTGATTAGCAAGGTGACTTCTCCGCCGCCCCCCGCACAGTAAAAGCATCGGCCAATTGGCAATAACCCTTCCCCGACTTGGCCGTCTCAGTAGCACAAGCCGACCGGGTTTAACCATGCCGAGGGCCCCCCCCGCCCTCATGGCCTGCCACTCCGGACCCCGGGAACCCCCGGGACCCCGCAACCCCCTCCAACTGCGACAACCCATCCCGGACACGCCACCAACTAGCCACAGGGTGGGTGGGAGGGAAGCAACCAGCGTGCACCTCTCGTCGCGCCACGATGCCAGCAGGCTCGGGCGCGCGGAAGTGCAGGCTGGTGGATCCCCAGGACGCGCTCCCGCGCCTGGGGATCCAATCAGTTTAAATGATTCCCTTTCCGCTGGCCAATCCCGTTTGGCTTCTGCCGCCCGCTCCTGTCGCCCCCCCCTCTCCCCCCCCCGCCCCCCCACCTCCCCGCTCTTCATGCTCGCCCCCCGAGCAGCATGGGGCCGGCTCGCCTCGGGCCGGGCACCCGGTTACTAGCCGGGCGCTCGGGAGCTGGCCCGCGCCCTCGTTTTAACCGGGTAGCCGGACCCCTCGCTCGCCTTTAGCCAATCCTTATTCCCCCCACCCCCGCCCCCCCCCGCCCTTCCATTCGTTCCCAGCTCGTAGGAGGCCCCACACCTATTCTCCTAGCCCCCTTTTCCCCAAATCAAGCACAGAGACAGTAGTTGGGCATAAACTGGTCGCAGTTTTATTGAACATAACCTCAATAACAGTTATAACATAATAACACCAACCCTGTGCCCCGCGGCAAGATCTGCCACCCGCCGTGTGATTAGCAAGGTGACTTCTCCGCCGCCCCCCGCACAGTAAAAGCATCGGCCAATTGGCAATAACCCTTCCCCGACTTGGCCGTCTCAGTAGCACAAGCCGACCGGGTTTAACCATGCCGAGGGCCCCCCCCGCCCTCATGGCCTGCCACTCCGGACCCCGGGAACCCCCGGGACCCCGCCACCGGCACAGACACTTTAGCCGTCTGTGCCGCCCCCCCCCAACAGAGAAAAACTAGGAGGGATAACTGCCTCAGCGACCAGTTCCTGTGTCCCGAACTACTGCCTCCAGCGCCTCCTGCCAGTCATTAAGCAGGAGGTCTAACCCCACCGGGGATAGGTGTATCCCATCACACCGATATAGGCCCGCACAACCCACTTCCACCCATGAATGCTGCACCTGGTAACCGCCCTGTTCGCACACCCATCTTCCCACCTGTCTATTAATCTTATACAAACCCCTGGACCACCGCTTTTGACCCAAGCAAGCGGGTCTAGGGATGATGTCAGACCAGACCACCACCAACTCTGGACACCAACGCAGCACCACTGCCAAATCTTTCTTCGTCGCGTTAATCAGCTGCCTGGTAGTCCAAGATGACACTTCATTGCCTCCTAGGTGTACGAGCAGAATCGCCGGCTGCCCTCCGAGCTGCATCCGCTGTCGTAGCATGGGTAGCATCTGGAACCAGCGCATCCCCCGCAGACCCAGCCATGAGACTGACAACACTGCCGTATCGAAGCCCAGGTTGCGCCCGACTGGCCGCATCGCTGCTCGATTCTCCGCCCAGAAGACAAAGGAGTGCCCCAACAACCAACACGCCCTTCCAGCGTGTCCGACATCTGTAAAAGAAAATAACAATTAATAACACCCCCCCCCACACAATCACGCCCCCCCACCGGGGGCATGCATCCACGTATTTATATATATATATAGCAATCCGTATATATATATAGACATGCACGGTATCTGTGATTGGACGTCATAAACGTACATAACTCTGGAATGCCCGAGACCGCCACCGGCCTATCCGTTGGATCTGCGTGTCCCCCCAGCCGAGCTGTGCCGCACTGGTCGCCGCGCCTATGCGAAAGGAATGCGCCGCAAAAAGCGAGGCGTCCTCGCCCAGATGGGTCAATACCATCCGTAAAACTGCCGAAAATTGAAAACGCGTTAGCGCTTGGGCATTCTCATGCAGAAATAAGCTACCCGCTACCCTCGGTCGAACCCGCAAATAATCCCGCATGGCCGACACCGGGCATGTGACACCGCCTATAGCGTTCAGGATTACCCAAGCCCCTTTTCCCATCTGATCGGTCTTTGATCTCGGGATCAGGACCTTAAGCTGCCCCCCGAACATCTGTACGTGCTGGAGGCGCAAACCCGATCCCGACACATCTTTCTTGGACGCCGCCGCCAGCTCACCGACTCGCAGAGCCCCAAAAAAGGCCAATGTAAACGCGGCCCGAAACAGAACCGCCTCGAATTGAGACTCCGCAACCCTTGGCAATGCAATGCAAAGCCTCCTCAACAGGCTATACGAGACGGGACGCCTACGGTCGGGGGGGGGCGGGCGAGAGCGCTCCCAACCACGTAAGAGCCGTCGCACCAGAAAGCCACCCCCGACCGACCCCCAACCCAATGCCCTTGCAAAGAAATCGAAACCCGCCAGATGCCCCCGGACCGCCGCTCTAGATAACCCCGAGCCCAGTGCCCAAGCTATGTACAGCCCGAACAGGTGGTCCGACACCGCGCCATACTGCCAGCCACACCTCCGGAGGAACTCCACCACTTTATTGCAGCCCCGCCGATAAGCAGCCCAGGTACTCTCAGCCACCGAACTCCGCAACAGCTCTCTCATCACAGCCGGCCACAGCTCCACAATCTCGACGGGACCGTTCTCCCTTCGGGATCTGCTTCCGGTGCCAGGCGCCGAAACCTCTCCATCTGCAAACGAGAAAGAGCATCGGCAATTGAATTAGTATGCCCCGGAACATGACGCGCCGTCACCAAGAGATTTAAGCGCATACAGCTAAGCACGAGGAGTCTCATCAACGCTGCCACCCGCAAACACCGTGGAGTGCAACGATTGACTATACACACCACAGCCGCATTATCACACCACCAGACCACCCTGCGATTCCGCAATCTGTCCGGCCACAACTCAATCGTAACCAGAATCGGGAACAACTCCAAAAAAGTTATATTCTTCAAGAGACCCGACGCCCGCCAAGCATCCGGCCATCTCTCCGCGCACCATGCCCCTCCGAAATAGATACCGAGACCCACTCCCCCCGCCGCATCCGTATAGAGCTGGAGCTCAGGGCTCGAGAACTCCAACTCCTTTATCACGGAGGTCCCGTTAAATTCTTGCAAAAAGTCATCCCAAACTCGGAGATCCTCCTTGATCTCCTTCGTCACTCTAATTCGATGATGCGCCTTCGTCGCCCCCACGGTCGCAGCCGACAAACGCCGTAAAAAGACTCGACCCATCGGAATCACCTTACAGGCAAAATTCAAGGAACCGATCAAGGCCTGCATTTCGCGCAGCGTTAATTTAGCTGAGGCCAGAGTGTTCGCTACCAGTACGCGCAACCGAACTACCTTTTCCCCGGGCAAGCGCGCTACCATCAGATCGGAATCTAGCTCCACGCCCAGGAACGTGAGCCGTGAACACGGCCCCACAGTCTTCCCCTCCGCTAGCGGAACCCCCAACTGCCCCGCCAAGTCTACGAACCCTTCCAAGAGCTCCTGACACGCCTGGGAACCACTGTCACCTACAAACAGGAAGTCATCCAAGTAGTGTACCACTTCACTGCGTCCCACTAGTCGGGTCAGTGCCCAATGCAAAAAGGTGCTGAATCGTTCAAAATACGCACAGGACACTGCACAACCCATCGGCATGCACTTATCAAAATAGAAGCCCTCCAAGAATTGAAAACCCAATAGTCGAAAGGACGCGGGATGGACGGGCAACAAGCGAAAGGCCGATTCAATGTCAACCTTTGCCAGCAAAGCTCCCCGCCCAGCTCTCCGGACCAGCTCCTCCGCCTTCTCAAACGACGCATAACGGACAGTGCAATAATTCCGGGGTATGTGATCATTAACGGAGTCCCCCGGCGGGAAGGACAGATTATGTATCAGCCGAAATTTCCCCGGTTCCTTCTTAGGTATAATCCCAATCGGGGATAGGACAAATTCTGGCAGTGGCGGCCGGGAAAACGGCCCCGCCACTCTGCCCAACCGCACTTCTGCATTCACTCTCTCCTCGGCTACGGCCGCAAACCTCCTAACCGACGGGGAATTCCGTGCGACTGAGGACGTCATCGTCCCCATAATCGGTATAACAAACCCAAACTGAAAACCTGACAACAATAATCTTTTTATGCGCGAACTCGGGTATCCCCGCAACCACCTTCGCAACGCTTCAATTCGTATTGGCGTGGGGGCGACGTCAAACACCCCCAGCTGACCTGCCGGCAGCACCGGTTGGCCCGGCGGGGCCTTTCTTGAGGCATTTTGCCGCTGGGTGTCCTCCTCCACAGGCAGAACAGGCGTGCCGAAACTTGCAATCCGGAAAGGGGCAAGCTGCCCGGTTGTAACGCCAACACACGTCCCCTGTCGCCCCCGCCGCCCCTTTAAGAGGCGTTTGCACCGCCCCGCCTCGAAAGGAACGACTCGTCCCGGCCGGGGATGACCAGCCACCCCTCCCCGACCCCACTCCCACAGGCGCCCTCGCCGACATCTGGGTAAGCCACAAGTTGATGTCCTGCGTCGACCAGATCAGAGACCTGTTCTCCTCCATCTTATCCCGAAACTTCTCATCATAATTCAACCAGGCCCACCCTTCGTGGGTCTGGGAAGCTTCGAGGATTGTATCAGCGTAAGCGAGCATCATGCCATACTGTCCAGGCCAATGCTGACCCCACACGCTGGCCAGCCTCAAAAAGGCCCTAACCCAGTTCACCACCGTTTTTGACACCTTCCGAACCCTACCGGCCTTCTCATCTTCCTTCCGCTTCTTTTTGCTATCACCGGAACGCTTCCGGCCATCGAGGAGGCGAAAAATATCGATATATTTCCGTTTCCGAATTTTGCGCCGCAACTTCTTCGGAACCCCCTCCCACAACTCGGATAACGTAGCCACGTGTTGAACAGAGCCGCGCGCGGCCGCTCCCCCCGCCTGCCCCTCCGCAGACGACCCCGAGGACTCGGACGAGGAGGAAGACGATGAATCCGTGTCTCTTCTGCGCCGGCACGAGTGCTTCCGTTTACTGGTGGCCTTGCCCCTTTTTTCCACCCTTTCCCCGCACTCCTCCCCCGCCCGTCCGTCATCCACAGGCAACTCACCCACTGGCGTAGCCGTGGCAGCCTCCGTCTGCTCCGTCGTCTGTCGACCATGGTCCATGTCCCCGCTCCGCTGGTGCTCGCTAACCGAAGAGGTCGTCGCCACCGCAATCCTTGGAGGCTGCAAATCCTGTTGCGCGGCCATGTTCCGCGGCAAGCCAAAGGTACCCAGGGCCGGCCCGGGCGAGCCAGGGAATGGAGCCTGCGGAGACAGAAAAGGAACACCCTGGGGAGCAAAACCCATAGCCCAGGCAGGATGCCACGCCCCCGCCCAATCAGAGGAGGGCGTGCCCTGACCACCCCTCCTCCACCCCTCCCCATCAGTAAACCACCTGCCTGTAGCAACGCCCGACAGGGCCCCCGTCCCCCACCCCATACCGGGACCTACAGCAAGCCCCCCCCGTCCACACCACGGGAGTTACTGGCAGCATGACCCATAAACTCAGCCGCTCTAGGGGAACCATGCCCTCCGTCACCTAGGGGCTCTGAAGCACCTATCCCCATACCGGTGGGCATGCCCCCGCCCTCAGCATCCCCTCCCCTTACCCCCAGCTCCACTGCAGGCCCCCCTACCATTCCCATGCCTCTCCCCCCCCGTGAGGACCCCTTGCCCGTTCTCCCGGCCCTCCCCTGAGCTCCTACCCCTCGGGCCCGTGCGCGGGAGCCTCCTGCTGACCTTGCAGGCCCTTGTCCCCCTTCCGCTGCTGCAGGAGTCCCAGGACTCCCCGCAAGCCCTGCCTGTCTGGTGCTCCGGGTCCCTGCTCTCCCCCGCCCCTGCTGAACCCTCGGTTGCCTCCCCGCTACCTCACCCTTCCCAGGCTTACGTGGACCAGGCCGACGAGGGGGCATGGCAACGGCCGCACGGAGAGAATGCAATTTTTTTTTTTTTTTTGAACCGGCACGCCGCCGACACCTCCCTGCTTGGGGCCTGCCGTACCTCACCACTAGGCCCCCCCCACTTGCCTGGCGTGTCGCCGCAGCACTACTAACAGTGCTCTGCAGAAGCCGGTCGCTGTGCCGAACGCTCTTCACAGGCGGGGAAGCTCGATCCTCTCCTTCGGACAACGGTGATGGCCTGTACCGCGCTCCGTCCAGCGACCCCGACCAGGCAAGCTAACGCCCGCAAGCACCAAGCAACCAGCGTGCACCTCTCGTCGCGCCACGATGCCAGCAGGCTCGGGCGCGCGGAAGTGCAGGCTGGTGGATCCCCAGGACGCGCTCCCGCGCCTGGGGATCCAATCAGTTTAAATGATTCCCTTTCCGCTGGCCAATCCCGTTTGGCTTCTGCCGCCCGCTCCTGTCGCCCCCCCCCTCTCCCCCCCCGCCCCCCCACCTCCCCGCTCTTCATGCTCGCCCCCCGAGCAGCATGGGGCCGGCTCGCCTCGGGCCGGGCACCCGGTTACTAGCCGGGCGCTCGGGAGCTGGCCCGCGCCCTCGTTTTTTCCGCAGCTGAAGTGACCTTTAATCTTAGGCGGAGGGTTGCTCCTTGTGAGGGCTGACGTGACTAATAAATTGGAAAGATTGGGATTCCTTTTATACGCTATCATTAATCGTTTAGTGGAAAATTGTGGTAGAGAAGTAAGTAAATGCCATTCTTCTCTTAGAATATTGATGATTGGTTTAGAAAGTTGAGTATATGTAAGAGCGCAAACAATCTTGTCTGCTTTTATTTGTCGATCTTTCTTTTGCAATAGAGTGGAGCGTTCTGTCATGCATGCTCTGACATATGCTTTTTTGATACATTTAGATGAATAGCCTCTATCTTTAAATCTATTATGCATCCTGACTGCTTGTTGTTCGAAATCTGCATCTGATGTGCATAGTCTTTTGATCCGAAGAAATTGGCTGATTGGTAGATTGTGTTTAAGTGAGGGGTTATGATAACTATCAAATTTCAATAAAGTGTTACGGTCCGTTGGTTTTTGGAAAAGATCTGTAGAGAATCCATTAGTATCTTTTTTAATCATAATATCTAGATATGAAATTTTATCTGCACTGAAGTGCCCCTCAAACTGTAAGTTAGGGTCCAGATTGTTTAACCATGCGAAAAAATGTTGTAAAAGTTGTTCTGTGCCTTTCCAAATGATGAGAATGTCATCAATGTACCGCTTCCATAGTTTAATGTTGGATTGATATGGATGTCGTGTCATAAACTGTTTCTCAAATTGAGCAACGTACAAGTTGGCAACGTCTGGTGCCATGGACGAACCCATGGCAACTCCTTTTATCTGTTTATAATAAATACCCCTAAAGTTGAAATAATTCTCAGTCATAGCCAATGTGGCTAATTGTGTGAGAAAAAAGGTTGGGATACGGATGGGTTTAGGCCTTAAAAGGAGAGTGTCAGTTAACACTTCTAATGCTGCTTGTTGTGGTATATTTGTATATAGCGAATTGATGTCTAATGTGACCAGTAAAAGATCATTGTTATATCCTTCAAAATCTTGCAAGATATTAATGATGTGTGTGGAGTCGTGTACGTATGATGGAATAATTGGAACAAAAGGTCTTAATAATACGTCCAAAAACTTGGAAAGAGGTTCGAGCAGAGAACCTATGGCAGACACTATTGGTCGTCCTGGCGGATTATCAAGTGATTTATGAATTTTTGGTACCATATATATTGTTGGTATGACCGGATGAGAAACCTTAAGGAAATTGATCTCATGAGTAGTGAGATACCCGGCTTCTTTGCCAATATATAGTAAGGTGTCAATTTTCTGCTGTATGATTGATGTCGGATCATCAAAGATCTTCTCATAGAATGCTGTATTGTTTAATTGGCGCATTGTTTCTTTAATATAGTTGTCTCTGTCTTGAACAACTATTGCTCCGCCTTTGTCGGCCGGTTTTATGATAATATTGTTGTTGGACTGTAAGTTTTTCAAAGCCATTTTATGTGGACCTGTCAAGTTATAGTAATTATGGGTGCTTTTCTGTTGATATAATTTAGCTACCTTAGACATGACTATATGTTCATATGCAGTGATTATGGCATTGTTGTTAGGAGGGACCCATGTGGACGGGTTTTTAATTATTGATGGGTCAGCCACGTCATGTTTGGACCCTCTAAAGGGTCCAAACATGACGTGGCTGACCCATCAATAATCATATAGTCATGTCTAAGGTAGCTAAATTATATCAACAGAAAAGCACCCATAATTACTATAACTTGACAGGTCCACATAAAATGGCTTTGAAAAACTTACAGTCCAACAACAATATTATCATAAAACCGGCCGACAAAGGCGGAGCAATAGTTGTTCAAGATAGAGACAACTATATTAAAGAAACAATGCGCCAATTAAACAATACAGCATTCTATGAGAAAATCTTTGATGATCCGACATCAATCATACAGCAGAAAATTGACACTTTACTATATATTGGCAAAGAAGCCGGGTATCTCACTACTCATGAGATCAATTTCCTTAAGGTTTCTCATCCGGTCATACCAACAATATATATGGTACCAAAAATTCATAAATCACTTGATAATCCGCCAGGACGACCAATAGTGTCTGCCATAGGTTCTCTGCTCGAACCTCTTTCCAAGTTTTTGGACGTATTATTAAGACCTTTTGTTCCAATTATTCCATCATACGTACACGACTCCACACACATCATTAATATCTTGCAAGATTTTGAAGGATATAACAATGATCTTTTACTGGTCACATTAGACATCAATTCGCTATATACAAATATACCACAACAAGCAGCATTAGAAGTGTTAACTGACACTCTCCTTTTAAGGCCTAAACCCATCCGTATCCCAACCTTTTTTCTCACACAATTAGCCACATTGGCTATGACTGAGAATTATTTCAACTTTAGGGGTATTTATTATAAACAGATAAAAGGAGTTGCCATGGGTTCGTCCATGGCACCAGACGTTGCCAACTTGTACGTTGCTCAATTTGAGAAACAGTTTATGACACGACATCCATATCAATCCAACATTAAACTATGGAAGCGGTACATTGATGACATTCTCATCATTTGGAAAGGCACAGAACAACTTTTACAACATTTTTTCGCATGGTTAAACAATCTGGACCCTAACTTACAGTTTGAGGGGCACTTCAGTGCAGATAAAATTTCATATCTAGATATTATGATTAAAAAAGATACTAATGGATTCTCTACAGATCTTTTCCAAAAACCAACGGACCGTAACACTTTATTGAAATTTGATAGTTATCATAACCCCTCACTTAAACACAATCTACCAATCAGCCAATTTCTTCGGATCAAAAGACTATGCACATCAGATGCAGATTTCGAACAACAAGCAGTCAGGATGCATAATAGATTTAAAGATAGAGGCTATTCATCTAAATGTATCAAAAAAGCATATGTCAGAGCATGCATGACAGAACGCTCCACTCTATTGCAAAAGAAAGATCGACAAATAAAAGCAGACAAGATTGTTTGCGCTCTTACATATACTCAACTTTCTAAACCAATCATCAATATTCTAAGAGAAGAATGGCATTTACTTACTTCTCTACCACAATTTTCCACTAAACGATTAATGATAGCGTATAAAAGGAATCCCAATCTTTCCAATTTATTAGTCACGTCAGCCCTCACAAGGAGCAACCCTCCGCCTAAGATTAAAGGTCACTTCAGCTGCGGAAACTGTTCAGTTTGCCTTCACACCATTACAGTCAAAAACAGCTTTATTCATCCCATAACATCACATAAAGTATATTTACACAATTACACAAATTGTAAAACGTCCAACGTTATATATCTGGTGTTATGTCCCTGTAATTTGGTATACATTGGTAAGACCACGAGAGAAGTGCGTACGCGCATTATTGAGCATAGGAGCAGTATTCTAAGAAAAATTGCAGATAAACCTCTGGTCACGCACTGGGTCACAACAGGTCACAAAATTAGCGATTTAAAGTTCTTGGTCCTGAAAAAAGTTGTACTACATTGGAGAGGTGGAGATATCAACAAGGCCCTTTTAAAACTTGAACAAAGGTTCATTTATGAGTTTAATAGTCTTGAACCCAACGGACTTAATCAAGAGGTAGACCTCTCTGTGTTTCTATAGATACTTTAATTTATTCATCCAGTGACCATATTCATGCTAATCAGCGAGCCATACATACTCTTGATATTTTTATATTTTTATCCAACTAATCGGACATTATTTACCATATCCAGTGTTATCATAAAAAATATTACTGTCCATAAATATAGTAGTGTTCACCGAGGAAGTTTATCATATAAATTTGTTGGCAAGCATGAATAATATCTTTCATTAGCATTAGTTTTTACGATGGTTTCTGGCATGTCAGTTAATTTTAATACATAAAGCTTTATATGTAACTAGAAATTCTGTTTGATGAGTCCTGTCAAATAAGCTCCTCCCCACTCAGCAACCTCTCCTACTTTTGGCGGGAATTTGACGGTTTAAAATCTGGCTGCTTACAAGCGCTCTTCAAAATTCTCTTTTACTACTGCGGGCAGGAAATTCAGCTTTTCAGGTATGATGTTTGGCTCCTGTTTACAACCCCTCATGGTATATCATCATCGCCGTTGGTTCTACATTATTGTCAGTATTGTTTCATGCTTTTAGTTTCTAAGTTTAGTACAGCGGTGTTATTTTTACATAGTGATCACACAGGACTCCTGTAGCCCCAATGAGTACTGCCGTTTTTACTTTTTCACAATAAAGGTTTTTAAGTAACAAATGCTCTCACTCTCTTATCAGGATAGTCGGGTATTTCTCCCGCTTCCTTTTACTAAGTGTGGTTTCAGTCTCATAAACAGTTCATTTCAAACATAACATATTCCGTTTTTTCCTCTACAAGTAGAATAGCGGCTCCTCTTGCCCTACATTAGGACGACACGATCAACGCACCCTTCGAGTCTGGGTCAGTTTACAAGCATTTTTATTCATCACTCATTTATATTCATATAATATGATTTTTATGCATTATAACTCTACAGTACTATGCTTTTTTAAACGTTTTACAAAAAGCTTAGCTTTATCACGTTATAAAGTACCGTTTTTCACATCTATCGCTACGGCGTCATGCCGGTGTAGACTCAAAATATGGATTGCTAATTACTCATACTAGTCATCACGTGCTATTCCTCCCCACATGTCTTAGGTTTTTTATGAGTAGTTAATTGATTTTATACATTTGGATTACCTCCTACATTTCATGCTCACAAGTATTATAGGGAGTTTTATACAAGTAGTGCATATATTGACACCATCATCGACTCAATTTACCATATTTTAATATACTGTTTCAGATAGTCATCGCTTCCCAGTTGATTGTCCAGTATGGTTTTAAGGTTCAACAGGGTGACAGTCTTATTAGACAAGGGAGTTTCTTGGCTATGTTTCCAACTGGTTCCCCTAACAACTTTAGGCAAGGCACAGTAACTTCCACTGCATTGTTCCATCGCAACTTAACAAGTATCTAGATAAAAGTGGATAAACCAAAGGTCCAACAGATTAATTTCAGGTCCTTTCCACTCCCGTTTGAAACTGTCCCTTAGTATCATCAATTTTAAGTAAGGGGCACCGCAACAGTCAGCAGCATTACAAGAATAGATTAACTACAATTGTTTTTTCACACTATCTCATGATTACAAGAATAGATTAACCACAATTGTTTTCTCACACTAACTCATGATAATCACGCACTTAATATACACTACATGGTTTCATGAATACAATTTTACATAGATTAACATGACATACATACAGATATTTGTATTAGCCTGTCTGGTTTAATCTCTTCCTTTTTCCCGTTTGTTTTTATTTTTGTTTTTTTGTTTTTGTCAATGTTTCATTTTCCACTCAACAGTTCATTGAACAATTCTTGAATATGATGCAAACAAATCAATAAATTAACTCAGGTTAGTAGCCCTATTGAGTTTTCTTACATCTTAATTATATTATAAGGATCAACAATATTTTCTGAATGCTCAATGAGATAGTTCTTTCTATTTATTATTACCATTATTATGATTATCGTTTTTATTTTTCTTTTATCATATTATATTATTTTTTCAATTGCATCTTTACTATTATCATTATTATATCATTGTTTTGGTTTATTATCTCCATACTTCTATTTTTGCATGTATTTTCATGCTCCAACAGCAGCAAATTGTGGTTTAACATCTATTTGCTATAGACTCGATTTAATATATGTATTTTACCAATTTATCCATTTTTACATGTTCAGTTGTTCTATTATCATTTTGATCTTTTAACACAGCATCATCCCTTTTATGCATCTATCATAATTATTATCATCATTCCCCTATTTTTAAGCTTATTTTTAACACATGTTTATCACATACACTAATTATTAATCTGGTGGTCTGCCTGATTCTTGGTTTCAATCCTCATGTCCTGCGTCTCCCTAGTAATTTTTTAGAGTTTTTATTGTATATTTATGTGATCCCCATAACTATTTTAAAAGGGCTCATAGCTAATGTATACTGCTCTATATCAGTTTACACAGTTATAAGGGTAATCACTTTGGTAATTGTAACGTTTCACTTATTTTTAATGTATTTATGGTATTAATCTCATTATTGTCTAACGTTTTCCATGTATTGTTTGTTATATTATTTATTCCATCAATTATTTATATTTTTAATTTACATTATGTACTATTCCCCTGTTTTTAAGCTTTGTACCCCCTGAAGAAGGCGTCCCACGCCGAAACGCGTCGGGGTCTCTGACCTTCATCATTAAAGGCTCTACAAACATCCACACCTTCGTAGATAACAGAGAAGGGCACAGCAGAAGCCTTGTGCCAGGAACCTCTCTAGTAATATCAGCATGAAATATCAGCTTTTCCTTCAAGCTAGGTGATAGCTATGGACAATGTGGATTCATAATATCCTCCACCATTGATTATGTCCATTCATTGGAAACACAGGGTGTGGCCAAGAAAGGAATGCTAGATGACCTTCTCTAGGTCTGGCCAGACTGCAGTAAGACAATAAGTATGTGGTGATACCTAGCAGAAGCCATCAAGGCTATCATGCCACAGAAATGCATGTAGTTGTCTCAGTTGTGGTGGACGGATGTTGGTCTCAGTCACTTACAGTTGTAGCTATGAATTGTGATAACAAAGATGATTGTGTAGTACCCATGAGGGAATGATGGATAAAGATGGGGGAGAAGGAGATAGCTGACAGGGTGCTGATCATGCTTGTCAGCATGCCTACTCTTTGCCTTGGTGCATTCCAATTGATCTTCTGTCTCTGGTATTCCCATTCCTTTACCTTAAACAACAGTTTATCCCTCAGTAAATCATTATGTCCCACTGGAGGGCAATACACTCATTCATTTGTGGATCACACAGTGTGGCTAGAATATAAACATTCTTCTTAGTGAGGGGTGTCAAACCTTTTTTCACTTTCAGTTGCAAGAAGTCCACAACTGCTGATATTAATCCCTTTCCCTTACCCAAAATCCACTAACCTTTCCACCAGGATGTTTGTTGTTGGGATGGCAATGTACAGGTTGACTCTTCTTTGACTCAGTTTCTCTGTGCTATTCTTGAAGAGCTTGAAGACTTTTATCACCTGAGTTATGTTTGTCCAATCCTTATGCACCTGGCTTTCCTACAGTAGCTCTCCAGATCAACCAACAGTAAGGATTTAAGGGTTTGTTTTATTATATTAAATTGTTAGCTCTCTGACTGGGAGCTCTTAAAAGGGTTTTTTGTACATTTTTAAAGCAAGGTTACTTTCTTTTTGGTGCATTAGTGGGACTTTCCTTGAGCACAGTAGGTGGTTGAACTACAGTAACCGCCTCAGCTTTGGGAACTGCTAACACCTAATCAGGTGTTAGTTCCCTCCCTATCCACCCCGACTCCCACCCACCCCTAGCAAGTAGTCTTGCCTTATAGGGCACCTCCCAATTTGACAAAGCACAGAGAATTGGACCAGCACATTTTGAATATAATTAAGAAGATTTAGCCGCTTTTTCTCTGAAAGGACAGCTGGGAAACCGGCTGGTACTTGGTAGATCTCTCTCTTTTGCTTTAACAGATACCTACGCTCCATGAACAGAACAATGGCTGGGAAAAATCGTATTGCTAAAGCTGTTGCCCCCGTTACAGCTTCTGCCTCGGTCCAGACAGAGGTCCTAATGCCAGTTGAAGGACCGGTTCCATGTGCAGGGTGCCTGCATGCTGAAGCTCTGAGGAAACAAGTGGAGGAACTCAGAGAGGTGGTGGAGAGGCTGAGGAGCATTCAAGACAGTGAGAAGTACATTGATGAGATGTTTCTTGCAGCAACCAAGCTCTCCAGCAGAGGAGAAGATGAATGCCAACAGAATGTTGATGGTTGGACACAAGTCACCAGGGCCTGCAAAATCACCAATCCAACTTCTCCAGCCCTTGAATTGAAGAACCATAATGCAGCCCTGGAAGTGCAGGAGGTGAAAGCATCCCTTTAAAGGGAAGAACCAGAGCTCAAGTGCCCCAAAGTTGCAGAATCAGTGACCACAAGGAAACGAAGGGTAGTGGTGGTTGGAGACGCTCTTCTGAGGGGTACTGAGGCGTCCATCTGCCGACCAGACTTGATGTCCAGACAGGTATGCTGTCTGCCTGGTGCCAAAATCCAAGATGTTACGGAGAGTTTGCCGAGACTCATCAAGCCCACTGACTATTGACCAATGTTGCTAATCCATGTTAGAACAAATGATACTGCCAGGTATACCTCGGAACATATCAAAAGTGACTTCATGGCTCTGGAACAGAGGGTGAAGCAGTTAGGTGCACAGGTGGTGTTCTCGTCAATCCTCCTTGTTGAGGGTAAAGGCCAAGGCAGAGAGGCTCGCATCCTGGAGATGAATGCATGGCTGTGTGGATGGTGTCATTGAGAGCGTTTTGGTTTCCTAGACCATGGGATGCTGTTCCAAGGGTTGCAGAGCAGAGATGGCATCCATCTGTCCAAGAAAGGTCAACGCGTCTTCAGTAGTAGACTGGCTAATCTACTGAAGTGGGCTTTAAACTAGATTCATTGGGGATGGGTGAAGAAAGCCCCCAGGTAAGTGAAAGCACCCAGGTAGGTGATACATTAAATAACTTTATGGAAATGGGTAACAGGGGTAACATATGGAAAGCAGTGTGTATAAATGCCCTAGCATGGGAAATAAGATCCCTGATGTTGAAGCTTTGGTGGGAGTGGCTGACTTGGATTTCGTGGCAGTTACAGAAACATGGTTCACAGAAAACCATGACTGGTATGTAACTATACCTGGCTATACTTTATTCAGAAAGGACAGGGTAGGAAGTAAGGGAGGAGGAGTGGCACTATATGTAAAAACTACTATTAAAGCTTTGGAATTACAGAGCTTAAAGGGGAGAAGGGAGGCATTGTGGGTTAAACTAGAAAGAGGGAAAGAGAAATCTATTTACATTGGTGTGATATACAGACCTCCCTCACAAGAGGAAGAGGTGGACAGAGAGTTAATTGAAGACATGTGCAGCATTTACTAGGAAAGGGGAAGTGCTTCTGATAGGAGATTTCAATATAGCCAAGGGGGACCAGCGGACGATTGACCACAGCCTACCAGATGGTAATAAATAATCTTTATTGGGTCCTCAATAAAGATTATTTATTACCATCTGGTAGGCTGTGGTCAATCTTCCGCTGGTCCCCCTTGGCTGTTTGTTTGCGGAAGATACCCTTCTTTCTTTTCCCAGGAGATTTCAATATGCCAGATGTTGATTGGCACATTCCTGCTGCAGTATCATCTAGAAGTAAGGAGATCCTGGATTCTCTACAGGGAGAACTATTCAGGCAATTGGTAACAGACCCCACACGTGAAGGGGCCATACTGGACTTGGTGCTTACCAATGGTGAAAGTGTTTCTGATGTTGTAGTGGGAGATCATTTTGCATCCAGTGATCACCAGATGGTGTGGTTCAGTATTAGGACTAGGGCTGTTAGAATCCATCCAAAGGCGAGGATCTTAGACTTTAGGAAGACTAACTTTGAAAAGATGGGCTAATACCTCAGGGAGTCATTAGTTGGATGGGAACAGTTGAGGGATGTAGAAAAACAGTGGGAAAAACTGAAAGGGGATATTTTAAGGACAACCAACCTTTTTGTTAAAATGGTAAATAAAGGTAAAAGGAAAAGGAGACCGCTATGGTTTTCGAAAGAAGTAGCTGAAAAAGTGAAGAAAAAGAGGGAGGCCTTCATGAAATACAAGAGATCACAGAGAGAGGAAGACAGGCATCTGCATTTGGAAAAACTTAGAGAAGCTAGCAAAGTAGTCAAGAAGGCAAAGATTCAAAAGGAGGAGGAAATAGCCAATGCAATAAAATGGGGGGATAAGGCATTTTTCAGATATATTAGTGAGAAGAGGAAGGGCAAGAGTGGTATTGTCAGACTCAAGGGTGCAGGGGAGGAATATGTAGAAGCTGATAAGGATAAAGCAGAACTGCTTAAGAAATATTTTTGTTCTGTGTTCACAGATGAAGAACCAGGAGCAGGACCTCAGAAAACACCCACAAATAGGAACAGAAGCAAAGGACATCTTGAACAATTTTCAAAAGACTGTGTTCGTGAGAAACTATCTCAACTTAAAGTAGACAAAGCGATGGGACCGGATGGGATACACCCGAGAATACTGAGGGAACTTGGGAATGTTCTAGCAGCTCCACTGACTGACTTTTTCAGTGCCTCGTTGGAGTTGGGAGTGGTGCCAAAGGACTGGAGAGAGGCTCATGTGGTGCCTATACACAAAAGCGGAAGTAAGGATGTGGTTGAAAACTACAGGCCGGTTAGTTTAACTTCGGTGGTGACTAAATTATTGGAAACGCTGCTGAAAGAGAAAATAGTGAGGTTTCTTGAATCCAGCGGATTACAGAATCCAAGGCGGCATGGATTCACCAGAGGCAGCTCTTGTCAGACAAATCTGATTGATTTCTTTGACTGGGTGACCAGGGAGTTGGACCGAGGGAGAGCCCTAGATGTGGTGTATTTAGATTTCAGTAAAGCCTTTGACACTGTTCCTCACAGGCGACTTATAAACAAACTGAGCACCCTAGGGATGGACCCTAAAGTTACTGCTTGGGTTAGAAATTGGTTGGGTGAGAGGCTCTTAGTGGACAAAGAGTACAAGTAAATGGAGCTCACTCTGAGGAGAAGGATGTTATCAGTGGTGTGCCCCTGGAATCTGTCCTTGGACCGATTCTTTTTAACAGATCAATAATATAGAATTGAAGACAAAATCCACAATCCGATACCTAGGCATCACCCTCGACCAACGCCTAGATATGTCAGCCCATGTTACAAACACCACAAAAGCAATTTATCACAAGATCCGAACACTAAGACACCTTCGCCCATTACTCGACTTCTCTGACTGTAGATCAATATTCCAAGCTCTAATCATCCCACATCTCGACTTTGCGAATGTCATCCTACATGGACTTCCACAGTCAACCTTAAACCCACTCAGACTTGCCATGAACTCAGCTGCAAGGGTTCTAGTTGGTGCATCAAGGTCGGATCATATAACGCCTATCTTGATAAACCTACACTGGCTGCCACTACCTGAGAGAATCACCTACAAAATTCTAATACTAACCTTTAAAGCCCTCAAGAATCAACCCGCTACACCCATCAACGCACTTTTCCACCGTACCACAATCAACAGAATAAGAAGAACTCCGCAGATGAACACAATTGAAGTCCCCAAGTTTCTAACAAAATGTACAAAGTCAACAGCCAACAGAGCTTTTTCTATTTTTGCAACGATTGCCTGGAATGCCCTCCCAGCAGAACTCCGAGCCATCCAAAACCTGGTGGTGTTCCGGAAAGCCCTAAAACACCATCTGTTCATGCAGCACTACCCGGCCTCCCAGTTTGAAAAGCACACACCCACCCCTCGGACCCCCCCACCTAACCCCACCCACTGAACACCCCCTCACTGATAATTGCTAACCAGCTTCCCCCTCCCCCACCCCGTCACATGTGTATTAGTACTCGTACAGTCTCCTTACATACCCACTGAGATTAATCGTTACTGTAACATGTACATAAGCTGTATATAGTTCCCCCCTAGTTCCTCCAAGTTTTTGAATATCCTGTTCTATGTAAGCTCAATATGCCATTACATTGTAGTTTGTTTGTTTTTACTGTAAACCGCACTGATTATAATAGCGCGGTATATAAGAAATATAAATAAATAAAATAAATAAATAAATAAAACATCTTTGTTAGTGATATAGCGGAAGGACTTTCAGGTAAGGTTTGCCTCTTTGCGGATGATACCAAAATCTGCAATAGAGTAGACACCCAGGAAGGGGTAGATAACATGAGGAGGGATCTAGCTAAGCTTGAAGAATGGTCTAGAATTTGGCAGCTGGGATTTAATGTTAAAAAATGTAAGGTCATGCATTTGGGCTGCAGCAATCCAAGGGAGCAATATAGTATAGGGGGTGAAGTACTTTTGTCCACTAAAGAAGAGCGGGACCTAGGCGTGGTTGTGTCTGATGATCTTAAAGTAGCTAAACAGGTAGAAAAGGCGACGACAAAAGCTGGAAGGATGCTTGGGTGCATACGGAGAGGAATGGCTAGCAGAAAAAAGGAGGTGATAATGCCTCTGTATAAGTCTTTGGTGCGACCTCATTTGGAGTATAGTGTGCAATTCTGGAGTCCGCACCTTCAAAAGGATGTGAGCAGGATGGAGTCGGTGCAGAGGGTGGCTACTAAAATGATTTGTGGTCTTCGTTATAAAGCATATGAGGACAGACTGAAGGATCTTAATATGTACACCTTAGAGGAAAGGCGGGATAGAGGTGATATGATTGAGATGTTTAAATACCTCTGTGGCATAAATGTTCAGGGAGAGAGCCTCTTTCAATTGAAAGCAAGTTCTGCTACGAGGGGACATGGGATGAGGGTGAAGGGAGATAGATTCAGGAGTGATATGCGGAAATATTTCTTTACGGAAAGAGTAGTGGATCCGTGGAATAGTCTCCCAGTTGAGGTGGTAGAGATGAGGACAGTAACTGAATTCAAAAAAGCATGGGACAAACACAGAGGATCTCTAAAGGTAAAAAGGGGACTGGTGTAGTTGTTATGGAAGGACAGGCTAGATAGGCCATGTGGTCTTTTTCTGTCGTCATATTTCTATGTTTCTATGTTTCTCTGGTACTTACAATACTGATATCGCTGTCCAAAGACACTGATGGAAGGTTGACTATTGCTCCACTAACCATTCCAGCATCAAATAAGCTGAATTCCACTTGGTTACAGCTTCTTCAATAAACTGGTGCACAGTTGCTTCTTTCTTTTCACACAGCTCATGCCTTTTTTTCACACACTGGTGAAAATATTATTTTTTGACCCTTAGAGGGTAGGCCATAAAAGCACCTATTATTAGTCTAATTTATAAAGACATATAACATTTGTATGACTTTATAAAATAACAGCAATTGTACCTAGAATAAAGCTGCATATATTTGCACCTGCATAGGAGCAGGTATAAAGGTCTGCAAGTGAAGTATATGTAAGCACATACTTTATAAGATATGCACATATGTCACAATGCCACTCAAAATCCGCTCAGACTCCTCTCCTGAACATACATACATCGAGGTTGCATAAAAGTATATGTATTTTTCTCATATATATTTGGTGCCATGCACATTCAAAATCAAGAATGGCAATCACTAGGGAGATTTTATGGATATGTGATGCTACAAGCATACAAAGGGAGTAATTTTAGAAGGAGTGGCCTAGATTTAGGTGGCAAGAGTATGCCTGAATCTCAGCATTTTAGTCATTTATATGTGTAAGTGGCCAGTTAAGTCATATAAATAACTTCATTTATATTTGTTCTTTTAAAAATCTAGGCACGGGAATGTATACCAGCTGTAGAGCTGGTACAAGGCATGTTTTCATTACTTACTCTAGCATTTTATAAAGAAAAGTAGATGCCTACTTGGCTTTATAAAAGGTACTTAAAATAGGCATATTTTGGCTGCCTTAAACTAGGAGCCCAATTGCAAAATGGAGTGGAGGAGTAGCCTAATTGCCAGAACCCTGGCTTGGGAACCAAGAGGCAGGGCCGGCCCGTCCATTGAGCAAGAATGTTCTTTGCACAGGGCCCCGCGTTTCAGGGGGCCCCGCGCAAAGAACATTCTGCTTTTTTTTTTTTAAATTATATATAAAAAAAAAAAAAGCTGGCTCTGGCTGCTGCCGTGGCCTCCACGGCAAAATGGAGTGTCCCGCGGGGCCCCCTCTCCTCGCTGAGCCTCTCTGCAAGGGCTTTCAGATTCGCGAAGGGAGAGAGTCTCCCTCGCGTCTCTGTTAAGCCCGCAGGGGCTAATGGGACATTTCCCATCTGCCCCTTTAGACGCGAGGGGCTGATGGGAAATTTCCCATTAGCCCCTGCGGGCTTAACAGAGACGCGAGGGAGACACTCTCCCTTCGCGAATCTGAAAGCCCTTGCAGAGAGGCTCAGCGAGGAGAAGGGGCCCCGCGGGACACTCCATTCTTCCGCTGCCGCGGCGGCAGCGGCAGCAGCCAGAGCCAGGGTTTTTTTAAATTTTAAATTTGCCATAAGCCGATATGGGGGGGGGGGGTTGTTAAGACTGGGGCGGGGCTGGGCTGGGCTGGGCTGGGGGGGTGTTTACACTGGTAATGGGCTGGGCTGGGCTGGGGGGGTGTTAAGACAGGTAATGGGCTGGGCTGGGCTGGGGGGGTGTTAAGACTGGTAATGGGCTGGGCTGGGCTGGGCTGGGGGGGGTGTTAAGACTGGGGCGGGGCTGGGCTGGGCTGGGGGGTGTTAAGACTGGTAATGGGCTGGGCTGGGATGGGCTGGGGGGGTGTTAAGACTGGGGCGGGGCTGGGCTGGGCTGGGCTGGGGGGGTGTTAAGACTGGGGCGGGGCTGGGCTGGGCTGGGCTGGGGGGTGTTAAGACTGGTAATGGGCTGGGCTGGGCTGGGGGGGTGTTAAGACTGGTAAAGGGCTGGGCTGGGCTGGGCTGGGCTGGGGGGGTGTTAAGACTGGTAATGGGCTGGGCTGGGCTGGGCTGGGGGGTGTTAAGACTGGTAATGGGCTGGGCTGGGCTTGGCTGGGGTGTGTGTTAAGACTGGTAATGGGATGGGGGGGTGTTAAGACTGGTAATGGGCTGCACGGGGGGGTTAAGACTGGTAATGGGCTGCGCGGGGAGGGGGGTTGACTGGTAATGGGCTGTGCGGGGGGGTTAAGACTGGTAATGGGCTGGGCTGGGATGGGCTGGGGGGTGTTAAGACTGGGGCGGGGCTGGGCTGGGCTGGGCTGGGGGGGTGTTAAGACTGGGGCGGGGCTGGGCTGGGCTGGGCTGGGGGGGTGTTAAGACTGGTAATGGGCTGGGCTGGTCTGGTGGGTGTTAAGACTGGTAATGGGCTGGGCTGGGCTTGGCTGGGGTGTGTGTTAAGACTGGTAATGGGATGGGGGGGTGTTAAGACTGGTAATGGGCTGCACGGGGGGGTTAAGACTGGTAATGGGCTGCGCGGGGAGGGGGGTTGACTGGTAATGGGCTGTGCGGGGGGGGGTTAAGACTGGTAATGGGCTGGGGGGGTTAGGACTGGTAATGGGCTGCGGGGGGGTTAGGACTGGTAATGGGCTGGGGGGGTTAGGACTGGTAATGGGCTGTGGGCTGATGGGGGCTGTCTGGAAATGGGGTGATGGGGGGTTAGGACTGGTAATGGGCTATGGGGGGATTAGGACTGATAATGGGCTATGGGGGGGCTAGGACAGGACATGGGCTGATGGGGAGGGGTTAGGACTTGAGGTGGGCTGATGTGGTAAGGACTGGTAATGGGCTGTGGGCTGATGGGGGGGTTAGGACTGGCAGTGGGCTATGGAGGGCTGACTGGAAATGGGCTGATGGGGTTAAGACTGGAAGTGGGCTGATGGGGGGTTAGGACTGGTAATGGGTTATAGTGGGGGCTTAAACTGAAAATGGGGTGATGGGGGGTTAGGACTGGAATTGGGTTGATGGGGGGCTAGGACTGGTACTGGAAATGGGCTGTTGGGGGGAACTAAGATTGGAAATGGACTGTGGTGGGGGCTTGAATTGAAATGGACTCATGGAGGGGCTAGAACTGGAAGTAGGCTCATGGGGGGGCTTGTACTGGAATTGGGCTGAGTGAAGGGGAGCTAGGATTTGACATGGGCTGATGGTGGGGCTAGGAAATGACTAGAAATGGGCTGATGGGGGGCTAGTATTGGAAATGAGCTGATGAAGGGACTCAGACTGGAAATGGATGGGGGAGCTAGGACCGGAAATGGGTTGATGGGGGGTAGGACTGGAAATGGGATGATGCAGGGACTAGAAGAGAATGGATGCTGGGTGAGACTGGAACTAGAAGGGAGCTGATGTTGGGGGAGGAATAGAATGGGATGGGGCTGGGAGAGTAAAATGGAGAGGTGAACAATATTTTGTGTGGGAGGGATGAAAAATCTACAATTGGCCGGTTATTGGGAGAGTAAGTGGGGATTGAGGATGGAGGAGTAAAATTTGTGTGGATGAAATAGGAATGAGGAAAGAGCAAAAGGAGAAAGATTAGTATGTTAAAGCAGATGTAGAGAGAGAGAATGGAAAAAAAAACTAGAAGAGAGAAGAAAGAACAAATGGACAGCAGACGATGGAGAGTTAGCAGAAAACATGAAGAAACCAGAAGAAAGTGGCTGGAGCAATTGCAACTGAAAAAAAATGCACAAAAGGTAGAAAGATATCTCTTTATTTTGAATTTATTAACTGGAATGTGAAAGCTCTGGGAAATGTGCATCATTAACGTCTGCGCTTTGTTTGGTACAAGAGGAAATTAATTTATAGTTTTATTTCTACAGTGTTGTTGTACATTCCAAGTTTGGCTTTTGGGGTTCCCAGTTTAATTATTGCCTTCCTGTTTCTAAATTGTGATTCCTTGTTTGATGATGGTCTATGTTCTGCATGTGTAACTGAGCTGAGGTATTCTGTTTATGTAATTCCTATTTGACATTGCCACTTGTTCTCTTTCCCCAGTATTCTCTGAAATGTATTGGTTTAATATTTGCAGTGTTGCCTTTTGATAGGTAGGGTATGGTGCTTTGTGAGTCCTGGTAATGCTGTCAGGATATGGCGGGTTTGCTATGGGTTCTAAATGGGCAGCGTTTGTAGTAGTTCCTAATGTGCCTGGCGGTTGGCACTGGATTATAGTAATGTAGAAATCTTTTAGTCTTTCTTTATCCATACCCTCATTAAGAGACATGTTTACTAAAAGTTAGTGTATGGTAACATTATGCAAATATTTATGCAAATAAGGCCACTTATGCAAATGAGGCCCCGCACCGAGTCTCCGCACATGGCCCCGCACCCCCCTTGGGCCGCCCCTGCCAAGAGGTCAGGCTCTAATTCCCACTAGCACTCCTTGCGGCCTTGGTTAAGTCACTTAACCCTCTATTGCATCAGAAAAATCCAAATTGCCAATGTCTCTGATCAATGTACATTGCTAAGTTTAAGCTACAATGTAAACTGCTTTGACTGAAATGATAAAGTGTTATAAAAAAATCTGTTAAATAGAATTACCCAGAGCTGGAACAAGGGATGCCCTAAGTCAGCCTTATACCTTCTCCCCAAAGATTTTGATAATTAAATTTAACAGTTATAATAATCAAAACTCCACCCCTCTCATAACAATTTTTTAAAAGTGCTTAATTGGACATCATGGGGGTCATTTTTGAAGCCCTATTCATGCTTTGGGCATCCGCAAATGGACATAGGAATATTTAAAGCACAGAGCCATTTTAGAAGTTGGCTCTGAGGACATCCACATCTGAACGAGGGCATGATAGAGGCATTCCCAAGAACATGGACATCCCCACCTAATCTCAGAACTGCCATGGATGTCCAACATCACATCTAAGTTTAGACCTGCTCTAGGCATCTAAAAAGTGTTTGTTTTGTCTAAAAAACCATCCAGAGGGTGTAGAGAAGAAAGTACTCCCTCATCCCCAGTACTCAGCACAATGTCAACAATAGCAGCAGGGGTATTTGAACCCTGGCTTCCCTGTTCCTAGTCTACTATGCTAACCATTAGGCTATCCTAGATATCTTGGCTATAGACCATGGTTCTTGGAATGCTATGTAGATACCTCCACAGACGTCCATATTAGGCACATCCACTTTTGTGAAATCATGTCTGCACCTGGAAGTGCCTGGTGTGGGTTTTTTTTCAGATGTTCTAGCTTAGGCGTCCCAGATTGCACTTGGATGTCCTTTCTAAAATTCCCTTCCTTGCTTTCAAGTATTAAACTTTGCTTTGTATGTATGCATATGTCTTCTCTCCCTGTAGGTAAAAGAATGTGCTGATGGCTCTTTGAGTTTTGTAATTGGCAGGATGTATTGTTTGACTGCTGCTGTTCTTTCTTGCATCTCAGAAGCTGTTGTCCTAAGCAACCAACAAGTCATGTTTAATGGTGTGTGGACCCTGAAATTACCCTCATAAGCACAATTCTGCTACTTATGAGTATATGTACTTTGAGTTCAGTCATTGATATTTATAAGAATTTGGTTTGCAAGATCTTCTATTCTTGAAGGGCATATCAATAAGATATATGGACATAAGATCTCTTGAGAAGAAAGAATGGCCCTAAAATAACTAGAGGGGCATTTTAGAAAGGATGTCCCATTTCAACCTGGGACATCTAAGCTAGAATGTCTGAAAAAAATCAGCAGGCACATCTAGGTGCAGACACAATTTTACAAATGTGAATGTGACTGATTCAGACGTCTGAAGGCAATCCCAGAATAGTATTCCAAAACCTGGATGTCTAGGAATATCCTCATGGTTAGGGTTATGGGTTACAACCAGGAAGCCAGGGTTCAGATTCCACTGCTGCTATCATGGTGATTGTGCTGAGTATTGGTGATAATTGACTGCTGGCTTCTCAGCACCTTCTGGATGTTTTTCGGCCAAAACAAGCACTTTCCAAATGTGTATTCCTGCTTGGAGCAGGTCTAAACTTAGACACAACTCCAGATGTTCAAGACGTTTCTGACATCAGGTAGTGACATTCAGATTCCTGGGAACGCCTCCACCATGCTCCCATTCAGACTTAGACATCCACAGACCTGGCTTTTAAAATCTCTATGCCCATTTTCAGATGTCCAGTGCTCAAATAGGGGTACCAAAACCATCCTCCTAGGGTGTAATGATCAGTTATGTACCAGTAAAGCTAACAAGAATCATGCAGTGGTAGTTCAAGATAAGAACTGTTATTTGAATGAAGCTTGGAAAGAACTGACAGATTAAAACAATTATAAGAAACTACCAATGGATTCAGCTATGGATCTTCAAGCTGTGATATAAGCTTCAATTGAAGGGGGTTTGCAGGCTATTTTTTAAATTGGGAAAACACAGCATTTTTAAATTGAGAAACATCAAAAAGTTCAGATTATATATTTTTTGCCTAAAATTCATAAAAATAGTCCTAACCTACCAAACAACCTATAGTGTTAACGTATGACTCAGTACTTGTACCACTTTCGAAATGTGTTGATCTATTCTTACAGCCTGATGTACAATGTATTGATTCCTATATGTTAGATATTGTTCATTTGCTTGGTCTCTTAATTTTATAAATGTTTCTCCCTCATTAAACCTGGTTTTATGCACTTAAAAGGGCTTTTATAACATCACTAGTGGAATGCATGACAAAAATATTCGACTTTAGCTTCCTGTGTTTGTGGAATTTTTCATTTTATTAGGGTTTTTCTTTTTTTTTCTTTTCAGAGGAAATGTCATCATTAGTGTGCACTATTTCTCAGTATAGCACCCTACTGCCTAATAGTGCACAGTAGTACACAATAGTGTACACTGTTCTTCAATAGTGCGCCTATTGATAAATAGGGTACATTGTTGAACAATAGTGCACACATATTGAAGACACAGAAACAAACCCAAAATGTCAGGTTTTTCCTGTCATTTCAGGTTAAAAACAACATGAAACATGTCATTTCAAATGAATGCACATCTCAAATATTAGCCCATTGGAAATGTGTGTAGAAGTATGCATGTATTTCTACACAATCCATGTTCTTTGGTGGAAGATGGGTGGAGTCATGATGTGTTTACATCCTTATTAAAATATGTACAGTCATACTGATTGCATGCAAGTACACTAGCACCAAGGTGGTATAAATATTTGTGATGTCAATCTAACCATAATTTCTGCTGGTTTTTAGCCTATATGTTCGTATTAAATAGGCTAAAAACAGGCAACTTCTTATCATTCTAACTTAGGCGACCTATAATAAAATTAACCCTCACATGTCTATCTGTCTTGGATTGTACTAGCAGGAAAGGACAATTTGGATTATTTATTGCTTTGCTTTGTATTTTTTATAGTTTATAGTTTCTCTTGGAGACATTAGGTTCTCTTGGAGATTATTTTAGAATCATTGTCATGTGTAAATAGCAGCATTTATATATTTAGTTTGGAATACATGTGTAAAAGTGATTTCAGAATACTGCTATTTACCTGTAGAGATCAAGATTGCAAGGGGGCATGGTTTGAGTGAGCCAAAATTCTAAACATGAATTCCCCAATGTACAAGGTGAATACAAAATTAGACCAAACTGTTTCCATGTCGGCTTTTACACCTGCTTCAAGGCACGCATAAATGCCAGCTTGAAAGGATAAATGCAAAGGCTGATGCCACTACCCCCTCCCCCTCCCCCCATGACAACATCATTGTCCACCCTCACTCCCAATACCATCTCTGCCATCAAAATAGCACCAATTGGCTAATTTGACATCAGTACCCTTCAATAGTCCCCCTCCCGACACCAACCCCCCCCCAGTCCCCCTGACATCAAACCTCACTGATGGACCTACCTGATATCAACACTCCTAACAGTCCCCTACTGACACCAAAATCCTCTAATGCCCTCCCCTGAAAAATCACCTACCCCAATCCCTGATGGCACCCTACTTTTACTCGGGGTCCTTGGTGCTGTTTTGGGAGTAGAACCAATCCCAATTCACTCCTACTCATCATGGCACCGAGTTCAAAATGTTAACCTTGACCCATAGGGCCTGCAATACTATTATTAGGGGTCAAGCTGGCAATTAAGGGAGCCCATTGGTGAGGGTTTGATGTCAGGAAGGACTATCAGGGATGTTGGTATCAGGAAGGGTTATTGGGGGGGGGGGGGAGTTTGATATCATCGTGACACTCAGGGAAGTTTTGATATCAGGGAAAGACTATAGCTGGGTATTGATATCAGGGGGGACATTGGTCGGGATGTTGATGGCAGGGGAAGGCCAATCAGGGAGACTTTGATAACAGAGGTGGTATTGGGAGGTGGAGAGTTACTGCTGTTTGAAGAGGGGAGATTAGAGGGTGAGAGGGCTAGATGTTGTCAGGAAACAAGTTTAAAAAATGTCTCCTACGCATAATAGGAGAAGATCAAGATGCTTTTTTTTCCCCCTCTATTAAGCCATTTAAAGTCACTTTTCCCACTGAACGTGGTAGTAAATTCACATGCAATCCCAAATATTTTAGCAGAAGCTTTGTAAAATGCAAGAGAAACCATGCATGTCCTGGACTTCTGAATTTCCTTCTATAAAAAACTGGTCTTCACATGTTCAAATGGGGCATGTATTTATAGGCACCAAGTACTTGTCTAACGGGGGATGATTTTAGTCATTTACCCCCTCGATACTGGGCAACTATTGTATCTTTCCATGGCTTCTTGCATACATGGAATATTCTACACATGGCATAATAACAATAATAAACTGTATCGTTGCTACTTGCCAATATTCCCAGAAAAGTTCATGCATTGCTCATTAACTGAAGAGTTACAAAAATGTCTTCTAGTATATGTATTAAAAAAGATTATCCAGTTTGTTCAATTGGATATCGAGGGAGTACTTATTCCATTGATTTACACTGCACAGCTGAAAACAAGTACTAATCTAATTTTAACTCATCTCTAGGAAGTCATCATCAAAATGATACTAACAGCAAGTGATTGAGTCATATACTAATTCTAGTGTACAAGACAAACTGAATGTCAAGAGGTGAAATGAAAAGAAAATTAAGGAATATTGCTGCAAATAGCACAGCAATTACCATACAATCAAATGCAAAGGGAACTGATTTGTTGTGAAGTCTAGTCCAACAGATGCAAATTTGCAAAGAAGTTAGTTTAAAGTAAATTGCTCCTAGCAAAGATCATATTTACATGCAAGATAATGATTAAACCTCAAGGAACAAATACAGCAATAGGTTTGTCAACTCATCTTAGAGAATTAGGACCCAATATTCAAAGGCATTTCATGGTTTACAGAGCTGTTAGTGCCGTTGAATATCCCAAGAGTAATTCCTCTTTATGCCCCGATTGTAACCGCTTAGCATCAGGGCGTACCGGGGGCTTTCCGGGGGCAGTACCCAGAGATAACCATGCAGCAGTAATATTCAGCCTCTGCCCAGTTATTCCTCAGTGGTGAAAATTAGGCACAGCAAAAGCTGTCCTAACTTTTGCCGACAAAGCTAGCTGGGCAGCGGCTGAATATCGCCGCAGCAGGATTAGCTTCTGCGTCATGTACATCTGTGTGGCAAACCTGGATATTCAAAGCCAGTGGCAAGAGATAGTCATAGCATTGAATATCTGAGGTCAATGTTTGGCAGCAATGGCTATGCACCTGCCATCACAAATCAATATTGAGCCCTTACTTTTTTTTCTCTGTGAAAGGAATTTCTTAATGCACATTTCATTTTTGGCACAATGTAAAACAAAATCTTTGTGCCCACATACAGATATTCTTGATGGTAATTTTATAACAGGACATCCAGGTTTTGAGGTTTAGAAGTGCCTATTTTTAGCCTATTCTATAAAGACACATAGATGTGCTACGTCAACTACACTGGCTCCCGATCCAAGCTCGTGCCAAGTCAAGGCAATATTGTTTATTTTCAAAATCCTCACCACTCCTCAGCAGATATCCTAGAGGACTTGGTCACAAGAGACACCAGCACTCCGCCCCAGGCAAAACAATAACAAACATAGGATCAATGTGCTGACATATTTATTCAGCAATGCTCATATACTGCTTTTCACTAGGTCAAGGTTGTGTATATTCAGGTATGGTAAATATTTCTCTTGTCCCCTGAAGGGCTCGCAATCTACATTTTGTACCTGAGGCAATGGAAGGTTAAGTGGCTTGCCCAAGGCCACAAGGAGCACCTGGGGGGACTAGAAACCCCAGTCCCTCCAGCCCAAGGTTGCTGCCCTCCAGTGGGATTTGAACCTCCGGATCTCTGGCCTGGGGCAACTTGACCCAACGACTAGGCCACTCCTCTCTCACAGAAAAAAAAAAGCAAACAAACCACTTCCAAAAGAGCCCTCTCCCTAACTGCTCCTCCCCCCTCCCCCAATTATGGAACACCCTTCCTGATGAAATGCGAGCTTCCGGAGATATCAAAGACTTCAGAAGGAAACTCAAGACCCTTCTGTTCGCGAAACACTACGGAAGCGTCATATAGTCCAACAATTGCACAGGTCTCCCTTGCTTCAAACCTGTCAGACCATTAGAACTGCTTTCTGATATCCCACCCAAACTGTAAATAACATGATCTGACTGTAAATAAGTTAAGCTAATTGTAAAGAGGTCATACCTTGTTAAGCACCCTGCATGCCAACCTCTTGATCCCAGTTCTCTGTAATCCGTTTAAGTTTATGTTCCAATGTAAACCACTTTGATTAAAGGATAAGTCAGTAAAGAAGTCTGGTTAAATAAATAATAAATGTCTACGTGTCTTCCACCCCATAATATGCTATATTCCTGGGTAATTTAAAAGCATGCATTTTCTTGCCGCTGAATATCCGCGGATGCTGCCACTAAACGTCCCGATGCTAGCTAGCATCAGGGTGTTTTGAGGGTGGAGTAGAGAGGGCACCCGAGGATAACTGACTACTGGCAATATTAAGCCACTAGCCAGTTATCCCATGGTACAAACCGTTGTAAATAGTTGTCATTGCAAATTCCATTGCAAAGTGCAATTCTATGTAAATACTTGATTATTGTAAAAGGTTCTGTTATATATACCCATGTAAATACTTGATCATTGTAAAAAGTTCTGTTATTATACACATGTTCAATGTGAGCATTCGAAACACACTGCATTGTTATGTTTACTGTAAACCGTCTTGATTTTCAGAAAGACGGTATATAAAAACTGTTAAATAAATAAATGGCAGCAAAAGCTAGACACCTGAAAGGCTATCTTTCGCTGTCATCGCTAACTGGGCAATGGCTCAATATCAACACTGCCTGGTTAGTTGCAGTGCTATCTGGCCAACCCAGATATTCTATGCCGGTGGCCTAATACGGCCCTGGCATTGAATATCTGAGTTTAATGTTCTGCAGCATCAATTAGCCACTAACAGCACTAGCTGCTACCGATGAATATCTATCTCCTTGTACTTTTTTTGCACATAATCCTTTGCATAACTTTATAAAATACCTTTTGCATGCATAAAACAAGGTTTTAAACACAAGTGAGTTTATAAATACAACTTAATAAATATTGTTACCATTTTAAATTATTGAAAGTTCATGGGGGCCATTTTACTAAAGTGTATTGTGCATCAATAGTGTGCAAAACCATGACACGTTAGGTGCAACACCACAGCTTTAACTGTTGGAGGTATAGAAAGCATGTTCCTAATGCATGCCACATTAGTGTGGATGCATTTACCTCCACCTATTGAGATGGTAGTAACTGCACCCACACTAACTGGCCACCTTTGCAGTTACTATGGGTGCGCTGACAGCAAGGCACAATCCCTACCCACTCTCTGCCCCATACCTGCCCACTTGCTCACTTAACACGCCATGAACAGTTAGCATGGAAATCCAGCCCTGCTGGCTGTCAACACATCTTGTGTTTCTCCTTCATAAGAACATATGAATCCATCATGCCCAGTATCCTGTTTCCAACAGTTGCCAATGAGATGGGAAAAAGGGGGTAGCATGCCAGAATAAAATAGATACCAACCCTATTAAGAGCAACACTTTCCTATCATATTTTTGTTGGAACTCACACCATGAGGATCAATAGAACATTGTATCCTCTTGTCGTGTGTTGTTCCTTTTTTTTCGTTTTTTACAAAAAGGGCATAACCCCTCAACACACTAAGGAGATCAAACCCCAAAGTATGTGCCGGTAGAAACAAGTCTATTCGTGCTTATTTTCACTGCAAAGACTGTTTGAAAATTAAGAAAGGAGGATCACTTAGCTGTCGTTAGACTTCTCTGAAGGAGTAATCACCGGAGGAAAAAACTTCCACAAAGAAAGAAGATCTTCTTATAACTTCAATTTTCAAAACCCTCAGGTTTTCTCGACAGCAAGTCCTCTCTAGAAACCATCTTGAAAGCAACTAACCCGTGATTTCACGGGCAGCATTCCGACTCTCCTGGCCCTTCTTCAAAACTATGTTGCTCAAGATCCACCCAAATCCCCTGAACTTTTAATGAAAAAATCCCGAGCACATGATCAGTCTTCAACCAATGGCATCAAAAATACTGAGTCTGTCCCAACTAAGACTTCACAAAATACTCCAACAATCCTGAGAAGAATTCAAACCATTAGGTACAACCGTATCCAACTTGTAGATCCAAAATTGTTCACGGGACCGCAAAAGTAAATCCAGATCACCTTCCCGAGATGGAATTGGGACATGATCCAAAATCCTCCATCGCAAATCTGAAAAAAGATGTTGTTGTTCCTGACAGTGAGCAACCATGGGGGCTGACGTCACCCCTGTATTAATGCGAGAGCGGTGCTCCAACAATCTCTTCTTCATTCTTCTAGAGGTTTTACCGATATACAATTTTAAACACGGGCATATCATTACATAGACCACAAAAGATGATTGACAGATCGTGAAAAACCTGCTATATATGCAGTGATGTTGTGTCGGATGTTCCCATTCATCCCCTTCCAAAGTCTGTTGGCAAAAATCACACTGAGTACACTGAAAATGACCTCTACTAGTTTCTATACTAGGGCAATCATGATACTGAACCACCCAATCTCTGATATTTCGACCCCTTTTAAAGGCCATCCGTAAGGGTTTATTGAAACAAGCATGGAGGGATAACAGTGACCAATGAGAATGTAAAACCTTTAATACTGCTGATGAATTTAACATGTAGGGAAGTACCCCCACATAAGGGGAAATCACTTCTGAGGTAGTAGATTGTTCCACTGAACCCCACCATTCTGGGTAATTAAAACGCGCTCGTCGATATGCCTTTTGTATAAGGGAATGTGGGTATCCCCGCTCCAATAGTCGGAGTCTCAGATTATCCGCTTGTAATTTAAAATCCTCAATTCTTGAGCAAATTCTTCGTAATCTAAGAAACTGACCTATCGGTAAGCCTCTACGAAGAGGACCCGGATGAAAGCTGCCATAGTGCAGCAATGTGTTCCGTTGTATCTCCTTTCGATATAATGTGGAATGTATTTCAGATCGATTTTTCACCCGACGGATATCAAGAAATTCAATAGTTTTTGCATGAAATTTAGGTGTAAATCTTAAATCTAATGATAAAGTATTCACCCAGATAAAAAAATCTTGGAGTCTACCTGCCATATCTGTCCAAAAGAAAAAAATATCGTCCAAAAACCGAACCCACATTCGGATGTATTGAAACCATGGGGAAGGATAGATGTGAATTGCCTCAAAATCTTCCATAACAAAGTAGCTATAGAGGTGGCCACTGTGGCCCCCATCACTATACCATAAATGTGTTGATAAATTCTATTTTTAAACTGAAAGCAATTTTTTGTCAGTACCAGACGAAGAAGCTGCATCACAAACTCCTAAACGAGAAGGTAAATTTAACGGTATATTTGCTGCCATCCTTAAAGCTTCCTCCTGGTTAAAATTTGTGTAAAGAGCTTGCACGTCCATGGTCACAAATAACCAATTCTCCTTGTCTTCCATTTGTTGATGCAAAAGTGATAAAAAATGAAAGGAATCTTTAATATAAGATGGTATGGTGGACAACTGTGGCCGAAAAAACACATCACAAAATTTTGATAAAGGTTCCAGGAGGGAACCACGGCAAGAGACAATCGGACGTCCCGGGGGATCGATCAAACTTTTATGAATTTTTGGCACCATGTATAAAGCTGAGATGATTGGATATTTATTATTTAAAAAAGAAAAGTCATTTTCAGTAATCCACCCCCTTTCTTGAGCTTCAGTTGTACATTCAAAAATCTCTTGCTTAAGATCATCAGTAGGATCCCCCTCTAATACCTTACATAAGAACATAAGAACATAAGATATGCCATACTGGGTCGATATTTCCTTCAATTCTTCCGCACCTTTAAATACCACTTCAGTCATGGGTAATATCCCTACATCTTCCTCAGTAAAGACCGAAGCAAAGAATTCATTCAGTCTCTCCGCTATCACCTTGTCGCCTCTTAGTGCTCCTTTAACCCCTTTATCATCTAATGGACCAACTGACTCTCTCACAGGTTTTTTGCTCCGAATGTACTTGAAAAGGTCTTTATTTCGCGTTTTTGCTTCCGCAGCAAGCTTCTTCTCAAATTCTCTCTTTGCCTGCCTTATCAATGCCTTGCATTTGACTTGCCAGTGCTTGTGCTGTTTCCAGGTTTCGTCTTTTGGCTCTTTTTTCCATTTCCTGAAAGATGCTTTTTTGGCAACAACAGCCTCTCTGACCTCACCTTTAAACCATGCTGGCAGTTTTTTGGACTTCCTTCCACTTTTCTTAAAGCGTGGAATACAGCTGGTCTGGGCTTCCAAGATAGTATTTTTCAACAACACCCATGCTTGATGTACGTCTTTAACCTTTGCAACTGCTCCTTTTAGTTTTTTCTTAACTGTTTTCCTCATTTTATCATAGTCTCCCTTTCGAAAGTTAAAAGGTAGTACTGTGGATTTCCTTACTATCCCTCCTCCACTAATTAAATCAAAGGCGATCATGCTATGATCACTATTGCCAAGTGGCCCAACACCCTTATCTCTTGCACTAGATCTGGTGTTCCACTAAGGACTAGGTCTAATATGGCTTCCCCTCTGGTCGGTTCATGAACCAGCTGCTCCAAGAAGCAGTCATTTATTTCATCTAGGAACTTTATCTCCCTAGCATGTCCTGACATGACACTGACCCAGTCGATACAGGGGGTAATTGAAATCACCCATTATTATTACTGCGCTGTAACTTTTGTTAGCTTCCTTGATTTCTTTGAGCATTTCATCATCCATTTGGTCATTCTGGCCAGGTGCTCGATAGTACACCTCCACTGCCATTGCCTTCCCCCTTTTATATGGAATTTCAATCCATATAGATTCTACAGCAGATTTTGTTTCCTGCAAAACTTTAACCCTTTCTGAGTCAATGCCCTCTCTAACATAGAGTGCAACCCCTCCACCAATTTGATCAGCTCTAACATTACGATATAGTTTGTACCCAGGTATCACAGTGTCCCACTGGTTGTCCTCCTTCCACCATGTCTCTGATATTCCAATCATATCTAACCTTTCATTTAGTGCTATATATTCTAACTCTCCCATCTTATTCTTTAGACTTCTAGCATTTGCATACAAGCATTTTAGAGAATGTATTTTATTCATGTTAATTTGGCTATTGTTAGACATGGGTAAAGTGGGATCTTTAAGCTCTGTCTGCTCCATACTTGAGGGCATTTGGGCTACTTTACTCTTTTGTGGAACCTCTCTGCTTTTGGTAGTATCCTTCAAGGATACATTCTTCCGAACCATCCGCTCTTGGGCAACTGTCGGCTTTCCCCTAATATCTAGTTTAAAAGCTGCTCTATCTCCTTTTTAAAGGTTAATGCCAGCAGCCTGGTTCCATCCCGGTTAAGGTGAAGCCCATTCCTTCGGAAGAGCCCCTCCTTTCCCCAGAATGTTCCCCAGTTCCTAACAAATCCAAAACCCTCATCTCTGCACCATTGTCTCATCCACGCATTGAGACTCCGGAGCTCTGCCTGCCTTTTGGGTCCTGCGCGTGGAACAGGAAGCATTTCGGAGAATGCTACCATGGAAGTTCTGGATTTCAACTTCCTACCTAAAAGCCTAAATTTTGCCTCCAGAACCTCCCTACCACATTTTCCTATGTCATTGGTACCAACATGTACCAAGACAGCAGACTCCTCCCCAGCACTATCTAAGACCTTATCTAGGTGGCGCGTGAGGTCCGCTACCTTTGCACCAGGCAGACATGTTACCAGGCGATCCTCACGTCCATCAGCCACCCAGTTATCTACATGCCTAATGATCGAATCACCAACTGTAACGGCTGTCCTAACCCTTCCCTCATGGGCACATGGCCCTGGAGAAACTTCCTCGGTGCTAGAGGGTTTTATATCACCTGGAGGACAGGTCCTAGTTACAGGATCACTTCCTGCCACACCAGGGTGATGCTCTCCTGTAACGTGACCTCTCCCCTCCATGGCAACAGGGGTGCTGCCAGACTGGAGGTGGGACTTCAGGACTATATCCCTGTAGGTCTCGTCTATGTACCTCTCTGTCTGTCTTATGTTTTCCAAGTCTGCTACTTTAGCCTCAAGAGAACGGACTTGTTCCCTGAGAGCAAAGAGCTCCTTGCACCTAGTGCACACGTAAGACCTCTCACCAACTGGGAGAAAATCATACATGTGACACTCAATGCAAAAGACTGGAAAGCCCCCATCCCGCTGCTGGACTGCTGTCTGCATCTTAGTTTTAAGTTTGTGTCTTGATCTTTAAGTTCTTACTTACTAGGGGTTGCTATGGGTATTTATACCAATAAAACTGTACCTAATACGTTTAATATACCTTGTTCACCTGAAGCTTAATTAATCTCAGGTCCTTAGTGTATGACTGATTTGGGTAATGAGCTTCACCTGAAAGCACCTCCTGTCTTTTAAGATGTGTAAGTACCTATAAAGCTTGTGATAAGGAAGCTTATCATAGCTCAGGTAGGAGCTATAGAAAAGATGATGTGACTCTGAACAAGCAACCTGTCAGTTCTGGTAGAAGCAAGAAAACAGAGTTTTCACATAAAAGACTACCAGTCCCAGAATGCACCAGGTTTCCAGCAGCCATGAGAGGGGCTGAAGTGAGAGAATGTGTGTGCAATCAAGAGAGCTATGAGGTAATCCCTAAGCACTCATCTCAAAGGGCAGGGCCTGATTCAACACAGCTGCGCTGTGTTAGGGAGCAGCATACATTAAAACAGGATAAGAGTAGAGCTTATTCTTCAGGAAACAGTTTCAGCTACAGAGGGAGGAAGAGATACAGAGACAGCAACGGCTACAAGCACCAGTATCACCTGGAGAAACAGAAGCCAAGCCAAGCAGATAGAGAGAGAAGGAAACTCTCTGGAAGGAAGAGAAGAAAGGCCATTGGAAGGTCTGGGAGATTCCAAGGCAGTACTCATACTGGGAGGTATTCCAAAAGCCAGCAGAGTCCATTGGACTGGATTCAGCCAGAGGAATGGAGTGGCAGAGATAGGAATCACCAGTGGCTACCTGGAAGAGAGAAGACTGCATGTGGAAGGGACTTTCAGACCAAGGCCAGAAGGTATGTGAGAGAAGATCCAGCGTCCAGGGATCAAGATTGGAAGGCTGGACATCAGAATTGGATTACATATTGGCCAGGCTATACAGAGAGGAATAATGATAGCAGGAGAGGCTCAGGTATGAACACTGATCCAGACCCTATCTATAATAGAGAATGGCAGCAAGGGAATAAGCATTCTCATGATAGTGCCTTAATGAAAGACTCATCTGTGCCAATGTATGATATTGACCCTATGATTGTTGATGCAGGGGGAAATACAGCAGATGAAACTATTTACATGGACTGTTCTTTATCTAAATGCTATTGCTAGTTTTCTATGAGCAAACACATCAGCCATCACAAAGAAACCTAACTTTGTTCTTTATTTCCACTGCAAACAGCTCTTAAAGCAGGATTTGGGTTCACACAGTAGCAGCCAGCCAGCTAAAGGCTTACAGCTGGTCAATTGATAGTAATTAAAGCTGCACCTGATTGTGTGTGTGAGCAAGGGAGAATCACTGCTGAGATCTGCGTGGAAAATAAGCAGAAGTTAACCTAACCAGCAAAGTTTATTCTTTACTTTGTGCCTTTGTATTTGGTAATTATTTGCTAAGAAAACATTAGCTAATTGCCTGACAAGCTGAAGGTTGTTTTCTGGTTTACTTTGTGACTTTTTGTTTTCCATTTTAACACTGCAAGCAAGTAACCTCGTTTATAGTGCTATCAAGCATACATGTGCTGGGTGAATTAAACCCCATCAATAAAAGAAGTATTTTATTGATCTTACCACTTGGTTTCACAACTCAAATTATTGTCATCAGCTGTGTTTGGGAGTGAATGAACTACAATACCCACAATACCTTGCAAGAATCATATGAATATATGCATCGTCAAGATTGTGTAAGTTCTCACCCTAGGCAGCCGTCTGACAAATGGCGTAGTTTTTCGGATTGCTCTTGCACCAAGAGGATTTACTTGTTGTGGATTACAAATAAAAGTCAAGTTTAAAGCTGTAAGAAGATTTCTTTCCCTCATCTGCACTTTGGAAGAAAAGTGGTTGTTCCAGGAAGCTGTCCCGGATGAAAGACCCTGTGCAATGCTGGATTAATCACTGAGACAAGGTAATATGTACCTGGGCATGTCTAGTGGTGGATGTGTGTAAGCACAGGGGGTAATTGAAAAAAAAAAAAAAGGTTGAAAAAAAAAAAAAAAAAACACCTGGTTGGAAGGTGCTGCTCTTTGGGGTTTTTTTTTCCTTTTCTTGCAGGGGTCAAGATGGATCCGAAGGAGATGGCTGAGTGGATGGCAGCCCAATTTTGCAAGCAGCAGGAGCTATCACAGCAGGCCCAGGACACTGCTATGAAGGCCTTAATGGAACAGCAGAAACCAGTGCTTGATCTGGTGCAAGCTCTAGTTCAGCTGCAGAGCCAAAGTGGAACAGATGCAAGACCAGCAGTTAGTACTGGTACACCACATATGGACAATGTGGGACTCAATCAAGGGATTGGGGCATTTAATTTTGGGAAATTAACTCCAGAAGATAATGTTGATGATTTTCTAGAGTCTTTGAAAGAGTGGCACAGGCTTTAGCATGGCCAGAGACCCAGTGGGCAGTAAGGCTGGCAGCCTCATTAACTGGTGAGGCACTAGCAGCTTACAGAGCAATGCCAGCAGCCCAGGCTTTGATTTATAAGGATGTAAAGGCAGCTATTAGAGATCGCCTAGGGTTGTCTATTTCAGAGTATAGGCGAATGTTTAGAGCTGTTACATTGAAAGTGGGTGAGACACCCAGGGCTCTGAGTCAGAGAATCAGAAGTTTAGCTGTAAAATGGTTGGAGCCTGAGCAAAAGACAGTAGAAATGTTATTAGATATTATAATGCTGGAACAATTTATGCTTGGGGTACCTAAAGATTTGAATGTTTTTCTTATACAGCAAAATTGCCAAAATCTTGGAGAGGCAACCATGCTAGCAGAGAGATTCTTGGAAGCCACGCAGGCTTGCCATAGAATGGGTGGCCCTCTAAAGATGGATGCTGAGGCTAGATGTGCTGTATCAGAAAAGAGAATAATTAAGAATGTTTCTGAAATGAATGTACTGTATCAAACCAGATGACACAGTGGAATAGAAAGAAATGTTTCAAGTGTGGAAAAGTGGGACACTTAGAGAAGAGATGCCAGACACACACTAGTTTAATGGGTCTGGATTTAAAACAGCCCAAGGAAGGATTTCTTTTGATGGTTGATGTGCAAGGAATTACCACAAATGCATTATTAGACTCTGGGGCAGACCAGAGTATGATGTCAAAAAGGCTTTGGAAGAGGATAGAGGCCCAAGAAAGATTTGTGCCTAGAACCCCTGAAAGCCAAGTTCACATCAGATGCATTCATGGTGCTGCATCATCATATCCCACCTATAGGCTAAAGGTTAAGTGCCTAGGGAAACAAGAGGAAGTCCTATTAGCAGTGGTGCCTAGGCTACCCTTTGATTTGGTTCTAGGAAGAGACTGGCCAAGATTTAAGCAGGGTCTAGTGGAAGGACTAGGAAAAAAGGAGGGAGAAGGTTTAATGGTAGTAGCTCCCGGGCCTTTATTTGGAAGTCCTCAGACCCCAGCTAAAAAGATGGTTAAGCGTCCAGAAGACCAAGCTACCCCAAAGCAGATATTCGTCCTAAAGTACCATAAGGTCTCTGAGAAGGCCCAAGCTCCTAGGCGGGCAACCCCTCAGTCTGCTGGGTTTGACCTATGCAGCATAGAGAATGTGACTGTACCTAGCCAAGGGAGAGCCCTGGTTGACACCGGTCTCCAAGTGGAAATACCAATTGGATGTTATGGGAGAGTAGCCCCAAGGTCCGGATTAGCCCTTAAATATTTCATCGATGTGGGTGCGGGAGTAATTGATCCCGATTACAGGGGCAATATTAAAGTTCTGTTGTTTAACTTTGGACAGAATGAGTATCATGTGAAGACAGGAGACAAAATTGCCCAATTGATCTGTGAGAGGCTGGGTTTTCCACCTGTGGAGGAGGTCACATCCCTAGAGAATTCTGAACGTGGAGCCAAAGGCTTTGGTTCTACTGATGGCAAAGGGGTTAAAAGCTTAGCTGCCACCTGTGCCCGAGAGAGGGAGGTGAGTGAAGAGGAAGATTTGGGACCCCAGGTATCTGATTGTAAAGAAAAATCAGAGCCCCAAATAGGTGAGGACCTGACAATGGTACAACAGGAAGAAATTAGGAAGTTGCTTAAGGAATTCCCAGATGTGTTGACACCCATACCTGGGGAGACCCATTTGGTGGCCCATGAAATAATAACTCCACCTGGGAAATTGGTTCGTCAAAGGCCATACCGCTTGCCTGAGGCCAAAAGACAGGAGGTAGTGGCACAAGTCCAGGAGATGTTGGACATGGGGGTAATAGAGGAGTCAAAGAGTCCCTGGAATAGCCCCATAGTCCTGGTGCCGAAGCCTGATGGATCCTTAAGATTTTGTATTGACTTCCGGCAGGAAAACGCCATATCAGTTTTTTTTTTTTTTTTTTAATTGCTTTATTTAAGGTTTATATAATAACAATGCAAACAAAATACAAATAAACACAACAGAACCAAAGCAAAACATCATAAAATAAAATAACCCAGCCCCCCCTACCCCCCCCAGCTCCTTGCAAGTGGATAAATCCAAAACATAGGTAATACAGTAAACAGTTGGAGAACAGTGCTCTAGTGCGACAATCTGGCCACATATTCGTCTAATGGGGCCCATTTTTCTAGATTTAACAGCAAAGACCCTTTATGATGCACCAAACTGTATGTTTTCTCATAACTTGCGTATAAAGATACAGAGTTCCACCACACATTCCAGTCCAGGTTGCGCAAGTTTTTCCAGTTTCCAAAGATAAGTTTTAAAGCAATTGCTAACATAAAATTTAACAAAAAGTAATGTTTTCTGGGTAGAGGAAGGGAACTTGCTGCTGATCGTAGACACACAATATTCCAAGACAACGGGGCAGAGAATTTTAAAACTGCCTGGATTCTATTCCACGTCAAAGACCAGAATCTTTGAACACCAGGGCAATTGAAAATCATGTGGACCATCGTACCCGGCCGCTCATCACAAGTCCAGCACCGGCCAGTACTTTGCTTATCCCACTTAGCTAATTTTATGGGTGTGATAAAGGCTCGATGCATAAAGAAAAACAGTGACTGAGTGAGAGCGGCAGATCGAGCAACCCTAGTTACAGGTCCCCAAACATGTGTCCACATATCCGGAGTGATCTCGGAACCTAAATCATCCTCCCAAACTTTGGAGAGGCCTATCAGGGACCCCGGAAAACAGTCTCCTAAAAGCGAATACAACAAGGAAATTGCCTTCGACTGATCAACAGTTCCACTGATCTTCCCAACCAGAGAACATGAGTCTGGCAGAGTAGAGATGTCCCCAACAATGGCCCCAACACAGTGTTTCAGTTGAAGCCATTGGAAGTGACAAACTTTTGGCAATGAAAATTCTGTACCCAGCGCTGCAAAAGGTTTCCACTGATCCCTTAAAAGCAACTGCCCTACTGTCCAAATTCCACACTTCTGCCAGACCCTCCAGGCGAAGGTAGCCCCCTTAATTTGAAATAAAGGGTTCTGCCAAAGAGGGGAGGCTCTAGAAGGGAGACCTGCTGGCGCCGCCCGGGAGGCCACCTCTATATAAGCCTCCTGAGTGCCTATCACCACTCCCAAAGCCCCTGTAGTATCGGAAAGTCTAGATCCAAGGAGCACCGGTAACGGATAAGGGGAGGCTAAACGAGCCTCGACTTCCAACCAAATGGGAACGGCCGATGCGTCCTTGGGTCTACACCACAGCGCTCCTTGTTTTAAAATGGACGCTATGTGATATCGATAAAAATCTGGAAAGAGTACACCGCCATTATCTCTAGGCAATTTCAATTTGCGCAAAGCAATTCGAGCAGGCATCCCCTTCCATAGAAAGCGGAGTAGGAGGCGTTCAAGAGATCTATATATTGTCTGAGGTAACAATAGAGGGAGCATACCTAATATGTAGTTCACCTTGGGCGCAACCGTCATTTTAATTGTTTCCAACCTGCCCCACCATGACAAATGAAGAGGGGACCATTTCAAAACCAAACCCTTAACCATGTCCAGCAATTTCTTACCATTAATGTGGATGGTCTGCTCCATAGGGGTGCAATACCAGGCCCCTAAATATTTAATTGGGCCAACCTCCCACTGAAAGGGGAAGGCAGCCATAGAGGATGCCGTAGCAAAATTGTTTAACGGGAAGGCAACGGATTTATTCCAGTTGATCTTGTAACCCGAGACTGACGAATACTGTTCAATCACCCTTAGGATTTCAGTAACCGAGCTAGGTTGGGTAAAGAGCAAGAGATCGTCTGCATAGGCGGAGAGTTTTACGTGCATGTCTCCAATTTCAATCCCTCTAATAAAAGTGGATTGTCTGATGGCTAAATTTAGTGGCTCCAGAGCTAGATTGAAGAGGAGAGGGGATAATGGGCAACCCTGTCGGGTACCTCTAAATAAAGCAAAAGATTGTGACAGCAGGCCATTTGCAAATATACGGGCTGTCGGCTTGGCATATAATATTTTCAGCATTTGGCAAAAAGTCGGGCCAAATCCAAACCACCTCAGAACTTCAAACAAGAAGGGCCATTCCAGCCTGTCAAATGCTTTTTCAGCATCCAGAGCTATACCTACTAACGGAAAATCCTGGGTGTTAGCTTTGAAGAGCAGATTACACAGTAGTCTGGCATTATCTGCCGTAGAGCGAGCCGGGATAAAACCACATTGATCCGGGTGCACTAGACCAGGAAGCACTCGCGTCAACCTCTTTGCCAGAACTGTTGCATAAATTTTATAGTCCGCATTCAATAAAGAAATAGGACGATAATTACCAACCTTAGTGGGGTCCCTCCCTGGTTTCTCAAGAACTACAACAGTTGCTTCGGACAAGCGTCCGGTCTCCGTCTGAACCTCTTGCAAGGATTGAAAGTATTGCAACATCCAGGGAGTTAAATCTTTTGCAAATGTTTTATAAAACTCATTCGGAATACCGTCTGGGCCGGCTGCCTTCCCTTGAGCAAGAGAGTCTATAGCCTCATAAATTTCATCCTGTCCCAGCGGGGTATCAAGCGCCTTTACCTGGTCCTCACTTAAGGCAGGATGCAAAATATGGCCCAGGAATTCCCGAATCTGTTCTCTAGAGGCAACCGTTTCAGAATCATATAATTTAGCATAAAACTTAGAGAAAGCATCCAATATTTGTTCATTATTATTTAACAAATGCTGCTCCTCATCCACTAAGGTGGTTATATGGGTCCTGTTGCGTTTGCCTTTTAGCAGTGCTGCCAATGAGTTGCCCGCTTTATTTTGTTCCACATAATACCTGGACTGCTGGAGGAGCATAACCTGCTCAACTTCAGAACTCAACAGGGAGTTATACTGACAACGCAACTTTTGCAATCTTGTTAGAATGCAACTGGTTGGGCTGTTAAGCCATAATCTTTCCCCGGCCTTAATTTGATCGTCTAAAGCCTTAAGATGTGCTTTCCTTTGCTTGGCCGCTTTAATAGAATAACTAGTGATCACGGCCCGCATTGTTGCTTTAAAGGCCTCCCACCAAGCCCAGCCCGCTGTATCTGAGGGGGCATTCATTTTAAAGTAATCGGCCAAGGCCGTTTTAAGGGTATTACGAAAGTCCTCCTCAAAGAGAAGGGACCTTCGAAAAGACCACTGCTCTGGGCCTTTCCCCCCAACAGGTAGTTGGAGGCCTAAAGTAATGGCTGAGTGATCCGATATGTGTCGGGCTTCTATGCTCACTGAGGATACACTTGAAATAAGCGTTTTAGAAATTAAAAAATAGTCAATGCGGGACAGAGAGTGATGTGGAGAAGAAAAGAACGTAAAGTCTTTGACCGTAGGATGAAAAACTCTCCAAACATCAGCTAGCCCCACGGAATCTAAACATGCTTTAAGAACCAAACTAGCTCTGGAGTGGCTCTCCCTTTTACAAGGGCTACGGTCCAATAGGGGATCCAGTGTCATGTTAAAATCACCACCCACCACCAGAGGTAACTGAGCCTCTTCGTGTAAGCTAGCAGTAAGAGACTGAAAAAACCCAGGGTCGTCCATGTTCGGGGCATAGATATTAAAGACCACGAATTGCCAGCCCTGAATTAGCAGCCGCGCCTTAGCCCACCTCCCTTCCAACCCGTTTCCGGAAACCACAATTTTCGCCCCAAGTGAACTACGCACCAGGATAGCCACTCCATTTTTCTTTCGCGCTGCCGGCGCATGCCCAGCTAACGTGTAATATCCTCCTGCGAGTTTCCTGGATTCCTCCGTGCTTAAATGCGTTTCTTGAAGCAAGAGAATATCAACATGATGCTTTTTGCTATAGCATAAAATTTTTTTCGTTTAATAGGGTTCTGAATGCCCTTTACATTTAATGACATTAAAGTGAGGCCACTAGAGCCTGTCGCCATCTTTGCACTCATAGTCATGAATTATATCTGCCAAATTTGTATTACAAATAAAGAAAAGGCTAACCCACCTAAAGCCAACAAGCAAGGAGCTGACCCCAACCCCAAAAGGGCCATTACCCACCCCCAGGTGAGACAGTGCAGGACTGCTGGTCCCCGCATAACCCATACTTCCACTTGATGGATACCCACCATTCCTTAATTAGCAGCGCACCCATTAATAGTGGGGACGGTGTGCCCATCTGAAACTTCCTACACATTTATCAAGCGAACATTAGCAGTCGGCACCTTCCGTTCCCCCCCACACACACACAAGGCCGACTAAGCAGCCTATACAAAAACAAACAAAAAAAAACCCCAGGTGCGCACAAAAACATTGCAACTCAGAAGCAAAAAAGAGAATGGTAGATGAACAGTAGTGCAGAGGTAGATATGTCCAAAGCCAGACTCCAAAGACTTGCCACAGGATCACTACCAAACACGATCTTCCCACAACACAGTAAGGTGATGAAGCGCTGCCCTTGTTGTCAGCACATTTGGAGCGCCTCCTGATCTTCAATGAACGCTGCTAGAGATTTGGGGTCCTCGAATACCTTGGTGGAGTTATTTAAGGTCACCTTAAAACGTGCAGGATAGAAGAGCCCATATCGGGCTTGCAGTTTTTGCAATCTAGGACGGAAAGCAAGAAATTGCATCCGTCTCTCAACTGTGGCTTTACTGAAATCTGGATAGAAAGAAAGCCTCCGACCTTCAAATTGTAATTGCGTTGCAGCTCTTGCGGCCTCCATGATTTGAGATACATGCGGAAAACGAAGCACACAAAATATCATAGGTCTTGGCTTACCGTCGCGCACTTCCCCCCGTGGGGGGATTCGGTGCGCTCTTTCGATCTCCAATGGTTTCTGAAATTCAATCTTTAACAGCTTCGGTAGCCAGGATTGCAAAAATGCAACAGGATCTTTCCCTTCTACCCCTTCAGGGATGCCGGTTATCCGGATATTGTTGCGGCGTGATCTATTGTTCATCTCTTCCACCACCCGCTCCAACTTCTCCACACGATGTACGGCCTGTCTAAACTCTTTAATACTGCCCTCCTGTGCAGCTACTTTCTGTTCAATTTTCTCGATCCGAGAGGTCAAGGCCTCTAAAGAGCTTCGTACCTCTTTAAGGTCTGCTTGCACAGAAATTAAAGTGTCCCCGCTGGACTCCACCAGCGCCCGTACAGAGCGTATCTCCTTTAGTAATTCCTGGAAGGCCTCCGGTGACTCCTTTTGCGGCGCCATTTTGAGGGGGGACAGAGGATCAGTTTTAGATCTTTTCGATCCGGTATTCGCTGTCCCCGCGAAGTCCAAACGCGTCTGTTTGGAGCTGGTCATACCAGGTACCTTAGGAGATGCAAAATCTCGAACCGTACTCTCAAATTGCTAGGTGGGTTCGCTGAATTGACACTGGGTTAGCGGGAGAAGCGAATTACGCGACCATCACCGTCCGCTGCTGGCTCCGCCTCCACGCCATATCAGTTTTTGATGCATATCCAATGCCAAGAATTGAGGAGCTGCTAGACCAGCTGGGACAGGCTCAATACTTAACCACCCTTGATATGACAAAAGGATATTGGCAAATCCCGCTCACCAGGGAGTCGAAGCCGAAAACTGCGTTCAGCACCCCCGTTGGCCTTTTCCAGTTCAAGAGGATGCCTTTCGGACTGCATGGAGCAGCGGCTACCTGCCAAAGGTTAGTGGTTCAGGTACTTCGACCCCACCAAAGTTATGCTTTTGCATACATGGATGATGTCATAATCCATAGTAACACCTGGGCGGAGCATTTGAAGAGGATCAGGGCAGTCTTGTGCTCTATGAAGCAAGCGGGAATCACTTTAAACCCGAAGAAGTGTGCCTTTGCAAATAGGGAGGTAAAATACCTAGGCCACCTAGTGGGAAGAGGAAAAATTAAACCTCTATTAAGCAAAATAGATAGCATCAGGAATTTTCCTCCTCCAACAACCAAGAAACAACTAAGAAGTTTCTTAGGACTTATTGGATACTACCGCCGGTTTATACCGCAATTCGCAGAGAAAAGTGCCATTTTCACGGATATGCTGCGAAAGAATTGTCCAAACCAGATAAAGTGGACACCAGAAGCTGAAAAAGCGTTTTCAGTATTAAAAGAAAAATTGTGTACAGGACCGGTACTGAAAGGAGTAGACTTCAAGAAACCCTTTCTGGTTCAAACCGATGCATCAGATGTAGGGCTAGGAGCAGTCCTATCCCAGTGCCATGATGGGGAGGAGCATCCTGTGATGTACCTGAGCAGGAAGTTATCACTGGCTGAACAAAAGTATTCCACGATAGAAAAAGAGTGTTTGGCTATCAAGTGGTCAGTGGAGGCGTTAAGGTTTTACCTTACAGGGAGAAAGTTCCAGTTGGTCACGGACCATGCCCCACTTAAGTGGTTGCAGCAAATGAAGAACCACAATGCCAGGTTGACCCGCTGGTACATGGCCTTACAGGCGTTTGATTTCCAAGTTGAACATCGTGCCGGGAAGTTACACAAGAATGCGGATGCACTTTCCCGTATTACGGACTGTAGAGAAGAAGTTTCACCAGTAAAACCAGTCCGTAATAACTTAAGCAGGGGGGTATGTGATAAGGAAGCTTATCATAGCTCAGGTAGGAGCTATAGAAAAGATGATGTGACTCTGAACAAGCAACCTGTCAGTTCTGGTAGAAGCAAGAAAACAGAGTTTTCACATAAAAGACTACCAGTCCCAGAATGCACCAGGTTTCCAGCAGCCATGAGAGGGGCTGAAGTGAGAGAATGTGTGTGCAATCAAGAGAGCTATGAGGTAATCCCTAAGCACTCATCTCAAAGGGCAGGGCCTGATTCAACACAGCTGCGCTGTGTTAGGGAGCAGCACACATTAGAACAGGATAAGAGTAGAGCTTATTCTTCAGGAAACAGTTTCAGCTACAGATGGAGGAAGAGATACAGAGACAGCAACGGCTACAAGCACCAGATTCACCTGGAGAAACAGAAGCCAAGCCAAGCAGATAGAGAGAGAAGGAAACTCTCTGGAAGGAAGAGAAGAAAGGCCATTGGAAGGTCTGGGAGATTCCAAGGCAGTACTCATACTGGGAGGTATTCCAAAAGCCAGCAGAGTCCATTGGACTGGATTCAGCCAGAGGAATGGAGTGGCAGAGATAGGAATCACCAGTGGCTACCTGGAAGAGAGAAGACTGCATGTGGAAGGGACTTTCAGACCAAGGCCAGAAGGTATGTGAGAGAAGATCCAGCGTCCAGGGATCAAGATTGGAAGGCTGGACATCAGAATTGGATTACAAGCTATGATTATCCCAGGGGAGGGAGGGAAATAACACTTATTAAAAGAGGGCTGCTACACAGTACCCTGTCTTGTGCTGCTGAGGTAAGCTAAATTCTGATTTGATTTAAATTATAGCTCTTAGCTGCTGCTAGGCTCTAACTTCTTATGAGATTTAAACTACAAGCTCTCTGCTGGGTTCTAAATTTAACCAGAAAGCTCTCTTCTGTTTTTTAAAACTAAAAGTACTTTTCTGATGCTAGGCCCTGAGTGACTATTAAATGTACACTACAAGCTCTCTGCTGGTTTCCAAATGTAACCAGAAAGCTCTCTTCTGTGTGTTAAATTTAAACTAAAAGTACTTTGCTGTTACTTGGCCCTGAGTGACTATTAAATTTAAACTACAAGCTCTCTGCTGGGTATGAAATGTAACCAGAAAGTTCTCCTTTGTGTTTTAAATTCAAACTTTAATTGCTGCTACTAGGCCCTAACTGATCCAACAAAAAACAGTGGGTTCACAGATTAAGTAGCTTTAATACAAAGAATTATTTTTAGAAAATTACCAGAAGTATATACTCACAGTTGCAGATTTCTCTCCAGAAGTAACAGTCCCCCTTTCTAGTCCTTCAAGACCTTATAATACTTCTGGTCCAAAAGATGAGCTTCCACTGTCATTTCATACTGATTCTGATCTTGAATCACTGTGGCGCCACCTTTATCAGCCTGATGAATTATGACATCACGATGATCTCTCAAAGATCGTAAAGCCTAATATTGCCCCTTAGTGCGATTAGAAAACCTCTTTGAAGTAATTCGTGCTTCCAACAAAGCCACTTTTAACTGTGGAAAACAAAAAGCAATGCAACAGCGTGAACCTGCTGCAATGTGCGAACATGTAGGCACCTCCCCATGTAAGCTGTTGATGGACTGGTGTGCAGTGCAGATATGGGAAGGACTCACAGTATGTTTCCTACAGGTTCCATGTACATTTATTGCTATGTCCAAAGCTTATCTGCATGACAGATCTGGTGTAGGAGCTGGATTATGTGCATTGTGCTGTATGCCACTCATTGCAGTCTTCCTGAACGCGTAGCTTCCTAACCAAACAATGTGATGGCGTTCATTGAAACTTGAAGGGAAAAACTTGAAAACTAAGTATACTTGCAACTTCCTCCGTGTATATACTGCTCTACTATTAAAAAAGCTTTAGCTAAGTATACTATATTCTTTATCTTCTTCTGTTAGTTCAATGGTGTTCTACTATCCACCGATGGTGCTCCCAATCAAAAAAGTTTTTTTCTTTTGTTTTCTTAATTTGCTTCTTCTTGTTTAGATTATAGTGAGAACCACAGGTGCTTATCTTTAAAACGGTGTCGGGAGGTCTCAAATTCTGTACTCCTTTGGGCTCAACTCCCGTTTCTGAAGTGAGTCCAAAAATCACTTAAATGACCTCCACTATAATAAACTTTCTTATATCGGAGGTTACCAAAAACACACAAAATGTCTCAATCTTCTATGGTAACCTATATCAATATTTGTATGATCCCGACGCTCTCCCCCAGCGCCAGTAGCGTTTCTCCTGTTCGGGTTCTTCAGGGGATCATGAACCAAAAAGAAGCTGCCCACGTCCACAACTTGAATATATCTCCTTCTCTTAACTTGCGTAATCAAACTGGAGAATAAAAGAACCCGAACAGGAGAAACGCTACTGGCGCTGGGGGAGAGCGTCGGGATCATACAAATATTGATAGAGGTTACCATAGAAGATTGAGACATTTTGTGTGTTTTTGGTAACCTCCGATATAAGAAAGTTTATTATAGTGGAGGTCCTTTAAGTGATTTTTGGACTCACTTCAGAAACGGGAGTTGAGCCCAAAGGAGTACAGAATTTGAGACCTCCCGACACCATTTTAAAGATAAGCACCTGTGGTTCTCACTATAATCTAAACAAGAAGAAGCAAATTAAGAAAACAAAAGAAAAAAATTGTTTTGATTGGGAGCACCATCGGTGGATAGTAGAACACCATTGAACTAACAGAAGAAGATAAAGAATATAGTATACTTAGCTAAAGATTTTTTAATAGTAGAGCAGTATATACACGGAGGAAGTTGCAAGTATACTTAGTTTTCAAGTTTTTCCCTTCAAGTTTCAATGAACGCCATCACATTGTTTGGTTAGGACTCATTGCAGTCTGGCAGTCTGCAGGCCTGAGTGTCATGAGCCTGTGTGTAGATATTATGTGGGTTATTTTGAGTCACCAACACCAGATGTTGATTGGCACATTCCTGCTGCAGTATCATCTAGAAGCAAAGAGATCCTGGATTCTCTACAGGGAGAACTATTCAAGCAATTGGTAACAGACCCCACACGTGAAGGGGCCATACTGGACTTGGTGCTTACCAATGGTGAAAGTGTTCCTGATGTTATAGTGGGAGATCATTTTGCATCCAGCAATCACCAGATGGTGTGGTTCAGTATTAGGACTAGGGCTGTTAGAATCCATTCAAAAGTGAGGGTCTTAGACTTTAGGTAAACTAACTTTGATAAGATGGGTCAATACCTCAGGGAGTCGTTAGCGGGATGGGAACAGCTTGGGAATGTAGAAAAACAGTGGGCAAAACTGAAAGGGGATATTTTAAGGGCAACCCACCTTTTTGTTAAAATGGTAAATAAAGGTAATAGGAAAAGGAGACTGCTATGACTTTCGAAAGAAGTAGCTGAAAAGGTGAAGAAAAAAGAGGTAGTCCTTCATGAAATACAAGAGATCACAGAGAGAGGAAGACATGCATCTATATTTGGAAAAACTTAGAGAAGCTAGCAAAGTAGTCAGGAAAGCAAAGATTCAAAAAGAGGAGGACATAGCCAATGCAATAAAATGGGGGGATAAGACATTTTTCAGATATGTTAGTGAGAGGAGGAAGGGCAAAAGTGGTATTGTCAGACTCAAGGGTGAGGGGAAGAATATGTAGAAGCTGATGAGGATAAATTGGAATTGCTTAATAAATATTTCTGTTCTGTGTTTACAGATGAAGAACCAGGAACAGGACCTCAGAAAACACCTGAAAGTTAGTTTAACTTTAGAGGTGAGTAAATTATTGAGCGCTTTTGAAAGAGAAAATAGTAAGGTTTCTGGAGTCCAGCAGATTACAGGATCTGAGGTAGCATGGATTCACCAGAGGCAGGTCTTGTCAGACAAATCTGATTGATTTCTTTGACTGGGTGACCAGGGAGTTGGACCGAGGGAGAGCCCTAGATGTGGTGTATTTAGATTTAAGTAAAGCCTTTGACACCGTTCCTCACAAGCGACTTATTAACAAACTGAGCACCCTAAGGATGGACCCTAAAGTTACTGATAGGGTTAGAAATTGGTTGAGTGGGAGGTGACAAAGAGTACAGGTAAATTGAGCTCACTCTGAGGAGAAGTAAGTTACCAGTGGTGTGCCCCAGGGATCCATCTGTCCTTGGTCTGATTCTTTTCAACATCTTCGTTAGTGATATAGGGGAAAGGCTGTCGGGTAAGGTTTGCCTCTTTGTGGATGATACCAAAATCTGCAATAGAGTAGACACCCAGGAAGGTGTAGATAACATGAAGAGGGATCTAGCTAACCTTGAAGAATGGTCTAGAATTTGGCAGCTGTGATTTAATGTTAAAAAATGCAAGGCCACGCATCTGGGCTGCAGCAATCCAAGGGAGCAATATAGTATAGGGGGTGACGTACTTTTGTCCACTAAAGAAGAGTGGGACCTAGGCATGGTTGTGTCTGATTATCTTAAAATAGTTGTTGTTGTTGTTAAGTGCCGTCGAGTCGGAGTCGACTCATGGTGACCCTCTGGATAGCTATCCTAAATTGTGTTCGGTCTTCAGTCAGGCGGCTCATTGTTGACAGACTGGTACCCGTAGCTGCTGTTATTGTATCGATCCATCTCATTGCTGGCCTTCCTCTTTTGTGTTGACCTTCTATCTTGACAAGCATGATGTCTTTCTCTAATGATCTCTCTCTTCGCATGATGTGTCCAAAGTATGAAAGTCGAAGTCTTGTTATCTGAGCTTCTAAAGAAAGCTTAGGTTTGATCTCCTCTAGTACCGACTGGTTTGTTCTTCGGGCAGTCCATGGTGTACACAGTATTCGCTGCCAGCACCATAATTCAAAGGCATCAATTTTCTTCCTGTCTGTCTTTTTCACTGTCCAGCTTTCACATCCATATGATGTTATTGAAAATACCATAGCTTGAACAAGTCGAATCTTTGTATGGAGAGAGATATCTCTGCTCTTGAGAATCTTATCTAGGTCTTTCATAGCCATTCTGCCAAGAGCAATGCATCGTTTGATTTCTTGACTGCTTGTTGCTTCTTTATTGATAGTTGATCCAAGTAGGTTAAAGTTGTTCACAATTTCAATTTCTTCTCCTTCAACGATGAAACTGTTGATTATGCTAGTTGTCATGATCTTTGTCTTCTTTACATTAAGGTGCAGGCCCATTTTGAGACTATGTTCTTTGATTGTGAGAAGCAAATGTTTCAGGTCATCTTCACTTTCAGCCAGTAATGTAGTATCATCAGCATAGCGAAGGTAGTTGATGAGTCTTCCACCAATCTTCACACCTCTGTTGTCTTCATGCAATCCTGCTTCTCTGATGATTTGTTCTGCATATAAATTAAACAGGTAGGGGGAAAGTATGCAGTCTTGTCTTACACCTTTGCTTATTTTAAACCATTCTGTTTCTCCTTGTTCCGTTCGAACTGTTGCTTCTTGATCAATGTACAGATTGCGCAAGAGAACGATCAGGTGTTCTGGTATACCCATGCTTCTTAATGTGGCCCAGAGTTTCTCATGGTTTACACAGTCAAAAGCCTTTCTATAGGCGATAAAGCACAAATAGATATCCTTTTGGTATTCTTTAGTCTTTTCAAGGATCCATCTCACATCCGCAATGATGTCTCTCGTTCCTCGTCCTTTCCTGAACCCTGCTTGCACTTCAGGTAGTTCTTCTTCCAGGTATGGTTGTAGTCTCTTTTGAATAATCTTCAGTAGAATCTTGCTGGCATGTGGGACCACTCATGAATGCATCAAAATATGACCTTGAGAATCTACCACTGCAATTTAAAGACTGCCTGCAAAATTGATTTGCTGCTTTAGATACAAATGACAGAGCTCCGGAAGAGTTATGGAATGACATCAAGAAGGTTGTGTTGGAAGAAAGCGAGAAGTCTCTACAAAAGGTGAAAAAGCAAAAACGGCCAAAATGGATGACGGAAGAAACTCTGAAAATTGCCCAGAAACGCAGAGAAGCTAAAGCCAGAGGAGAAAGAGAGACAATCGCAGAAACCAACAGAGATTTCCAACATGCAGCAAGACAGGACAAGGAAAAGTACTACAACGACGCATGCAAGGAAATAGAAGCAGAAACTATTAGAGGAAGAACAAGATCGGCTTTCCTAAAGCTACGAGAGTTAAAGAAAAAGTTCCAGCCTCGAACTGGAATGTTACAAGATGCTCAAGGTTCTATGTTGAATGATGCTGAGAAGATCAAGAAAAGATGGAAGGAATATACAGAGTTTTTATATGATAAAGATCAAGTGGACCAACAGCCGTTTCAACCTGTACCTTATGATCGGGAACCATTGGTGATGAAAGAAGAAGTTGAAGCAGCATTGAAAGCCTTATCAAAGAACAAAGCACCAGGCATTGATGGCATTCCTATAGAGGTATTGCAGCACTCTGATGCAGCTGTTACCATACTTACAAGGCTCTGCCAAGAAATATGGAAGACAACATCATGGCCAACTGACTGGAAAAGATCTGTGTTTATACCAATACTAAAGAAAGGTGATCCAACTGACTGTGGAATTTTAAAATAGTTAAACAAGTAGAAAAGGTGGCAGGAAAAGCTAGAAGGATGCTTGGCTGCATACGGAGAGGAATGGCTAGCCGAAAAAAGGAGGTGATAATGCCTCTGTATAAGTCTTTGGTGCGACCTCATTTAGAGTATTGTGTGCAAGTCTGGAGACCGCACCTTCAAAGGGATATAAATAGGTTGGAGTCGGTACAGAGGGTGACTACTAAAATGGTTAATGGTCTTCATTATAAAGCATATAAGGACAGGCTTAAGGATCTTAATATGTACACCTTAGAGGAAAGGCGGGATAGAGGTGATAATATTGAGATGTTTTAATACCTCCGTGGCATAAATGCACATGGGGAGAGCTTCTTTCGATTGAAAGCAAGTTCTGCTATGAGGGGACATGGGATGAGGGTGAAAGGGGATAGATTCAGGAGTGATATGCAGAAATATTTCTTTACAGAAAGAGTGATGGATCCGTGGAATAGTCTCCCAGTGGAGGTGGTAGAGATGAGGACAGTATCTGAATTCAAAAAAGCATGGGACAAACACAGAGAATCTCTAAAGTTACAAAGGGGACTGTTGTTGATATAGAAGGACAGACTAGATAGGCCATGTGGTCTTTTTCTGTTGTAATTTTTCTATGTTTCTAACACTGATGATCTATGCCATCCCCTATATCACATTTCTGCTTGTTAATTGAACTATGCCAATCCAGCACATACATACCCTGCACCAACACTGGAGGAGTATGAAGAGCCCCGATGCTGTTGGGATGGTGTGTGTACAAGGAGGTGCATATGGGGGGTTTCCAGCTCTCACCAAGCCTGATGCCCATTGCTGCATTTGTCATAGGCCATCTATGTTCTTGTTAGGCATGTCAGATGGGGAAGTTATTTGAGCTATACATTACCCAAAGTCATCCTGGATGTGGCGTAATAGTTGTGGACAATATGAAAACAAGACAGGAAGGGGTGCAGGAGCTGACATGCAGCTGAACCTTGGCTATGGGCTGGCATATTTTGGCTCTGCTAGCATGTCAATAACAATGTTGTTTGCTGGGCTGGGAGATGAGATCCGCAATGGAGCTGCACAGACATGGAGACACAACCCCATGCAATTGTTTTTGACATAATGGGACCCAGTTACATCAGATGTGTATCTGCTTGCTGTGCACTTAATGAGAATTGTGTCATGGAATGTATGCTAAGGCTGTAAGGCCTCATTCCGTATGTTCAGCTCAGTGTGATCTGCCAAGTATTTGATTATTCCAGGACTGACCCACAGCACACACCAGGAAATGTTTACATTGGCCACTCTGCTAGGTAACCCATGGTCTTGAATGTGTGTGTTCTTGAAGATAAGAACATAAGAACATAAGATATGCCATACTGGGTCAGACCAAGGTCCATCAAGCCCAGTATTCTGTTTCCAACAGTGGCCAATCTAGGTCATATGTACCTAGCAGTTTCCCCAAGAGACACAAGTTCCACAATGCTTGTACTGGGTCAAGCATTGATATATTCGGTCAATTCTTAATAATGGTTTATGGACCTTTCCTCCAGGAACTTGTCCAAACCTTTTTTAAACCCAGCTACACTAACAGCCTTTACTACATCCTCCGGTAACAAATTCCAGAGTTTGATTACACGTTGAGTGAAAAAATATTTTCTTTTATTAGTCTTAAATAGTTTACCCTGTAGCTTTATTGCATGTCCCCTAGTCTTTCTATATTCTGATAAGGTAAACAATCGATCTACGTTTACCCGTTCCACTCCGTTCATTAATTTATAGACTTCTATCATATCTCCCCTCAGCCATCTCTTTTCCAGGTTAAAGAGCCCTAACCTTTTTAGCCTTTCTTCATAAGAGTATCCTTCCATCCCCTTTACCATTTTGGTGGCTCTTCTCTGAACCTTTTCTAAAATCGCTATATCCTTTTAAAGATACGGCGACCAGAATTGCACACAATATTCAAGGTGCGGTCTCACCATGGAACGATATAGAGGCATTATAATATCTTTTGTTTTATTTTCCATTCCTTTCCTTATCAAACCTAGCATTCTATTTGCTCCCTTGGCCGCCGCTGCACACTGGGCCGAGGGTTTTAACATAGTATCCACAATGACGCCTAAATCTTTTTCCTGGGTGGTGGTTCCTAATGTGGAACCTTGCATCGTGTAACCATAGTTTGGGTTGTTCTTCCCTAGGTGCATAACCTTGCACTTGTCCACCTTAAATTTCATCTGCAATTTTGATGCCCAGTCTTCCAATTTATCAAGAATCTCTTGCAATTTTTCACAATCCTCTTGGGTTTTAACAACTTTAAATAGTTTTGTGTCATCTGCAAATTTGATAACCTCACTCGTTATTCCACTTTCCAGGTCATTTATGAATATGTCAAAAAGCAGCGGACCCAGCACAGATCCCTGGGGTACACCACTATTCACCTTTCTCCATGGGAAAATTGGCCATTTAGCCCTACCCTCTGCTTTCTATCTTTTAACCAGTTCCTGATCCACAATAGTACACTGCCTCCTATCCCATGACTCTTTAGTTTTGCCAAAAGTCTCTGATGAGGGACCTTGTCAAAGACTTTCTGAAAGTCCAGATACACAATATCAACTGACTCACCTTTGTCCACCTGTTTATTCACTCCTTCAAAAAAACAAAACAGATTAGTAAGACAAGATCTTCCTTGTCTAAAGCCATGTTGGCTGTCTCCCATTAGGTTGTGACTATGTACATGCTGAGTAATTTTATTCTTTATGATGGTTTCTACCATTTTTCCTGGTACTGACGTCAGGCTCACCGGTCTGTAGCTTCCCGGATCACCCCTGGAACCCTTTTTAAAAATTGGTGTTACATTGGCGATCCTCCAATCTTCAGGTATTAAAGATGATTTTAATGATAGTTCACAGATTACTGATAACAGGTCTGCAATCTCATATTTCAGTTCTTTCAACACCCTTGGATGTATACCATCCGGCCCAGGTGATTTGCTACTCTTCAGTTTATCTAATAGTTGTAAGACATCTTCCCAATGTATCGATATTTCCTTCAATTCTTCCGCACCTTTAAATACCACTTCAGTCATGGGTAACATCCCTACATCTTCCTCAGTAAAGACCGAAGCAAAGAATTCATTCAGTCTCTCCGCTATCGCCTTGTCGCCTCTTAGTGCTCCTTTAACCCCTTTATCATCTAATGGACCAACTGACTCTCTCACAGGTTTTTTGCTACGAATGTACTTGAAAAGGTCTTTATTTCGCTTTTTTGCCTCCGCAGCAAGCTTCTTCTCAAATTCTCTCTTTGCCTGCCTTATCAATGCCTTGCATTTGACTTGCCAGGGCTTGTGCTGTTTCCAGGTTTCTTGCATCATGCCGTGCTTCTCTGACAGGACAGATCCCATATATAAGACAAGCAGCATATCGATGCAATTCAACATACAGAAGTAATAAGATGTCTCTCTCCCACACCTGCCTAACATACCTTGTCAGACAAATATGGCACAGAGCCTACAGAGAGCTACACAGACATAGGCATACTGCAGCTCATGCCCTCATGCATCCTGACAATGACCACATATATACACATGGAGTGATGCACCTACACTCCAACAGGTCTGTTCTGACTAGAGTGAGCTGGAGGGACAAGTTCTCAATAGGGAAAACCTCAGGAATTAGTGCCACACTGCAGCCCAGTGAACCTCTGTGTGTGAATGTTGTTTGGCTTAGGAGGTACAATGGAGGGATGGGAATGTTGCCCTTACATGTGGTTTAGCCTTTGGACAGGAGATTAATACTAGTGCTGTGTGCCTGTTATACAGATATAGTACTATGTGTCCAATACAGTCCTTACTGCATGTGTACCACTGCAGGCAGGCCCTAGGTATGGTTTACAACTGTCTCTGAATGTGCCTGCCAGGTTGTTTCATTGCAGGCAGGGACTTGTAGTCTGGTTTCTTCTAGAGAGTACCATAGAGCAAAACATGGAGATGTAGCTGAATGGTTAGAGCACTGGCTCAGTAAAGACTAGACCAAGGTTTGAATCCAGCTTGTGCTCCTTGTGGCCTTGAAAAAGTCACTTAACCCTCCATTGCCTCAGAAGAAAGGCTTGGCTATGTACTTCTGGCCACACTGCCAAGAAAACTCAGGAACTGGTAGGTCACCACAAGTCCTCATTGATTTGAAGGCACACATTATTATTATTCTTTTTCATGTGTTATAATAGCACATTGGCTCTGCTGCAGCACATTGCAAAGGGCCGTACAACTTTGACCCTGTAGATGCATGACACATGAGTTGTACATGAATGGAAACTTTCACGATAACTGTGAATGAACAGCTTTTACTCCATGACATAATAATTATGCTATACATGCAGGCACGTCACACTCCTGGGATTGCCATCTGCACAGATCATCGCATGTCTTTATTTGATCCATATAGCCAATATGAGAGACTCATCTGTTCAGAGACATGAGTGGACGACAGGTGTGTTACATCATGCGAGTAAACTTGTTCCACCAGACAGTATGAGTGTAGACCTTAATTGTACAAGAGAACTTTGCGTTTACATGCAGCTTGTGCAGATGTGTGGCTGCTATGCCCTTGGATCATAGCCTACTTACTTGACCTGTTGTTATATGTATATGTGTCAGGATGATTGTATGGTGGTTAGAATAGCTGAGACAGCGGGGGCGGAGCCTGGCTTTTGGTTAAGATGGATGTGTAAGAGCTGTGCTCCGGAGGGCAATGGTCAAGAATCCTGCAGTTTTAATCAAATAGTTCCTACCTACTTTGATATCATTCAATCCCGGATATGTCAGGCCCCCTGCCGATGCGGCTGGATTCCCAATTATCTCAAAACACCAGCTCAAAGAGAAACAAAATGGAACCTCTCTCTCCTCACAAGATGGCGGTCATCCGAGATTGTCCTGAGGCCTTGCAGGAACTCCTGGCTGAGATTCGGGCAGTCAAAGACTTGGTCAAATCTAATGGAGACTCGCTGTGCACAATGCAGGAAGATATAAATGCCTTGAAAACTTCTTTGGAGTCAATTATGGCTCATTTGGAGAAGGTAGAGAAAGCGGTGGCATCGCATGGGGAGAGGCTCAAGGCCATTGAGAAGCAGGCTAAGTTGATTTGTTCACTGCAAAGAGAGGTGGAAGATGGTAATAATCACTCTTGGAAGAACAACATAAGAATACTGGGAGTTCCTGAGGGAGCAGAGGGCCCTAACATGGTGTCCTTTTTGCAGGCCATGATTCCGGGTGTGTTAAAGGTGAAGTTTGCCATGCCATTTGAGAATAGAGCGCGCCCATCGAGTGCCTACTCAGTCCATGGTTGCGGGCAAGCGTCTACGCCCAATCATCTTGAAAGTCTTGCATTTTCAACAAGTATCGCAAATAATGGGAGCACTTTCAACTTTGGAATATCAGGGACACAAACTCCTGTTCTTCCCAGACTTCGTGAAGGTGACGGTGGATCGGAGGAAGAGTTTTCTTGCGCTACATCGATGCTTATTGCAGCTGCAGGCCCACTTTGGACTGCTTTATCCTGCCCGCATGAGAGTCACGCTGCATAACCAGACCAGGGCTTTTGATGATCCAGGGGAGTTACATGCATTTTTGGAAGACAAGGAGTCGGCGGTGATGCAGTGAAATCCATCTTACAGTTTCTGTTTGCAAAGTTCTATGGCACTTGCTATCATGGGCATTTGACCGGTCTAAGGTCGTGTAGTAGTGACTTATCCACAAAGAAGCAACATTCAATCATGCAGTATTGCTATATAATGTGACATTTATTCTGTCTCTTTTGAAGGATCTCCAGGGTATTATCCTGGTCATGATGTTTCTCCTGCTGTTCTCTTTCATTTTTTGTGTTTTATGTTGTTTGTGTTGTCTATGGCGGTTGAGAGAGTAATGGGGCTTGGAAGAGTGGGATGGCCCCTATTTACTAGGTTGGGGTCTTCTAGGTCATGAACTGATTCGACGGGGGCCACCCTGCCATACAGTTCTGGCGTTTTGGGTTTTATGGACACTGTCTTTACTCTTTTTTGTGGGTGATTGGCAAGATGCAATACTTTAAGAGTTTCAGAAGTGGGAATGTACTAGGTCAGTTTGCCCTCCATGTCTGTCTTGTCCTAGTGGGCTCACCTGCTAAGTTTTGTGTGTTTTATAGCCCTCCTGGGTTTGGTGGTTTTGATGGTTTGTTTTTCAGAATTATTTGTTCTTACTGTGAGCGATCATGTGCAGGGGCTAGGGCTAAACTGTGGCTTTTTTTTTTAGGTTTTCTTTTCTCGGCTATAAGTGCAGCTACCACCCTGAGGGCATTTAGGGTGTTGTTCCACAATGTAAAAGTATATGCTACAATTTGGTATGTTTTTGCAACATTTGACTGTCAATCTGTGCTATATTGTTGGTATGTCTTCCTGTAAGATAATTTCACTGACTGATAAGGGCATTAACAATCCCATTACGAGGAAAAAGATTCTTCTGTATGGTCGTAAAGAAAGTGCTGACCTCTTACTGTTTCAGGAGACACACTTGAATGTGAAGGAGTCGTTAAAACTGGATATAAAACCCTTTTCTCTAGTGGCTTTTTCAGCTGCCAATCATAAGAAAAATGGGGTAGCCATTTTAGTGAGGAAAGCTCTGTCCCCTATGGTTATACAAACTAGGTCCGACACTGATGGGCGGTGAACAATGGTGGTGGACAATGGCGGTGGACAATAGCAGTGGGCAATGGTCATCAAAATTGGATCCACTGAACTGGTCTTAATTAATATTTATGCTCCTAATATTGATTGCCCTACTCTCTTTTGCTCCATTGCGGACTTGTCTCAGGAGGTGTCCAGATATCCGATTGACCACTGAGGCTTCACAGAATATTCAAGGGCAGAAAGGGCGATACCACTTGGAAGGTAACAGAACTGGATGGCTGCTAGCTAACTTGTTAAAGGGTCGTAAGGAAGCTTCTCGCATTACAGCTTTAAGGGATCCTCAGGTGCAACAATTGATTGTCAAGGACCCTGACATTGCAGAGACTTTTTGCCAATTTTACGCTCAGTTATACTCCCCAGAGATAGATTTCTCTGAGAAGGAGTTTGATAGATTACTGACTAATATTCAGAGGCCGGTGTTAGATCAAGAAACTGCTGCAGGACTAGATAAGCGGATCACAGTCATGGAAATTATCCAGGCTATTGACTCTATGCAAGTGGGCAAGGCTACTGGACCAGACGGCCTTCCGATTGAATTCTATAAAACGTTTTCCAAAACTTTAGGGCCATACCTTCAACAATATTATAGACTTTTTTTGAACAATGAGGCACAGACTGGAGCGTTCGCCTCTGCAAACATTGTTGTTCTTGAAAAAACAGGGAGGAATCCTCAGCTAGTTAGTAACTATCGGCCAATTTTGTTGCTAAACGCAGATTATAAAATCTTTGTGGCCATCTTAGCTAGTCGTCTCTCTAACTTGATCCCTTTTTTGATTCATCCGGACCAATGTGGCTTTACTGAGGGGCGCTCCACAGCCGATAATGCCAGAGTGCTTTGTCACATTTTGGAAGGCATGGAGGGAACAGAGGGCCCTCTTGTGGGACTCTCGCTAGACGGAGAGAAAGCATTTGATCGGCTGGAGTAGCCTTTCTTGTTTGCTGTTCTGAAGTGGTTTGAATTTGGTGAGGGTTTCTGCAACCTAATCAAACTTATGTATGCGAGACCAAATGTGAAAATATCTGGGAATGCGACTCAATCTAGAGAATTTATTCTAGGGCGTGGCACCCATCAGGGTTGTCCTCTTTCTCCCATTCTTTTCAATCTGGCCTATTGATAAGACAAAGCCTCGTGGTTAAGGGTGCCTCTATTGCTGGCATGGAAATTAAACTATCTGCATATGCTGATAATTTGCTGCTTTTCACCACGCCTAGCTTTATACAGGTTATTTTGGAATTGATAGATAAATACTCAGGATAGTTTGGCTATAAAATTAATTTGTCAAAATCTGTCACATTTCCCTTAAACTCAAGAGTAGGACGGATTTGGAGGATTTTCCTTTTGTGTGGGAGCCTAAGATAGTGAAGTATTTGGGAGTTCACTATTGCTTCCCACTTAGTGAAACCCTACAGTACAATGAAGGGGAGATCCTATCTAAGGTTCGTAATATAACAGCAAAGTGGTCGCCGGTCTATCTCTCTTGGTGGGGTCGTCTTGAAGCTATAAAAATGACTATCACTCCTAAAGTGAATTATTTATTTATTTATTTAGCTGCATTTATATCCCGCTTTTCACCGGGTCAAAGCGGTTGGGGGATACATTTAACATGAAGGGATATGAGACACATTATGTGTTAGAAATGCTACCAGTCTTTCTTACAAGTAAAATTTATTGTCAAATTGAAAGGATTCTAGTTCAATTCCTATGGAAAAATAAACCGCCTAGAATTGCTCTTAGGAAACTTAAATCCAAAAAAGAAGGGAGGGGTGAATTTCCCTGATTTTCAGGCCTATCACTGTGCTTTTTTGCTAAAGCAAGGTTCACAATGAGTGGAGGGGGCTGTAGGTACACGTCCAGTGTGGCTTGACCTAGAAGAGAGATTGAGTGCTCCTTTCCCCTTAAATCTCCTTCCTGGCATGGGTCTTTTATGAGGTTGAAGTCTCATAGGGTTATAGTGGACTCTCAGAAGGCTTTTCAACAGTTAGCAAATGCAATTCCTAAAGAGGATTGTCTATCGAAACTAATACCCATTTGTCACAGTCCTTTTTTTAAAATTAACCAAAGTTCATTTGCATGGCAACAATGGTTTAGCAGGGGCATTTGGAGTGTTGGCCAACTGATAATTGATGGCAATTGGAAACCTTTTGCTTCTTTACAAAGGGAATTTGATTAACCTAATTCCCTATACTTCCAATGGTTTCAGCCGAGGCATTGTATAGAGAAATCCCATTTGGATATTATATCGTTGTCTGACGAGTGGGGGTTGTTGAGTAAGATAGGTTCAGCGAATATGGCCTCTGGGGTGGCTTCTCACTACTATAAACTGGTGGTTCAGAACAACAGTTCTCAGACCATTGGGGTTCAACGAATCTGAGAACAGGACACTGGGGAAGTTCTTTCTCCAAAAACTTGGACAAAATTCTGGAGTAAGATAAACAGGGTTTTTCAGTCTGCCTCTATCTCACAAGCTTTGTACTTCTTTGTGCATAGAGCACACTTTACTCTGGTAAAGGTTGCTAAATGGGATAAGGCAGCTGGGAATGAGTGTTGGTCTTGTCGGGGAGATGTCGGCACTTTGAGACATGTGGTGTTTGATTGCCCTAACATTCAGTCTTATTGGGTTTCAATATGGAATCGCATTCAAGAGGTGCTGGGATTCAGGGCCACTCTCTCCTGATCTATGGTCATTTTTTGGTCAGCTATTGGCATCTCGTCGTTACAGAGGGAGTGTCAGTTTTTATTTGACTTCATGTTGGGAGTGACCCTACATCTCGTTATTTCTAACTGGAAACATACAGCAGAGCTTAGTTGGCACGAATGGTGGAACCGCTTGTGCTTATGCTGCAAATATCAGCAACTGCCACGTGTGGTAGAACCCTTACACCCTCCACTTTTCTCAAGTGGAAACCCCCGACAGAATTACATCTCTAAAGCACGATATGTGATATAATAAGGGGTCATTAGTCAAATCTTCCCATTTTATGTAGTGGAGCGCTCAGATGTTTTATAGTCCTTTTAGGCCTCTCAGGCCTTCAGCTGTTTTTCTTTCTATATAGTCCTTGAGGATCGCATGATAATGGGAGGGACAGGATGGGGTAGGCTGTGAATAGCCTTTTTTTGTTGTTGTTTCTTGTTAAAGAGAAGTATTTTGTGCTTTGTTTTATTGTAATTTGTTATTTTTTGTATTTTGTTGGAAAATATAAAAAAAGATGTTAAAAAAATAGAATAGCTGAGACAGCTTTGAAACCTAAATAGATGATATTAGACCTTCCCTGTGGCACAGCAACTATTTTTTACACAAACCACAACTGTGGTCATCTGCATTTGTGAAGTCATATCAGGTACATTGGGGCAGCAAGGCCATAGAGCACTCTCATCTACCCCCATTCCATCCTTCAGCCCATCCATCTTCATATAGCCATCATGTTCACTCATGTATTCTCCTGCCATCTGCTACAGCCTGGCACTCATTGTGGCATGTTACACATTAGGCCATACTACTCACACCTCATCTGCAGCTGATGTGCAGATCACCACTGCTGCCTAGACATTTTATCTATGCCTACATCGTGGCCATGGTGACTTCACCATGGGAAACCTCTACCCAATGCTGTGCCACCCATTGTCATCACAGCCTCACTGATACAGTCCAATTGCCTCCCACATTATCCGCACACTCACTGTCTCACATATATGTGACATATAGATGTTACTTGTCCATCACCTATTCCCTTGGCTCCCATTCAGCATTTCCGTTCTGATCTCTAGATAGGCTCCCTTACTCTGCTTTCCTAACAGGGGCTCTACATTTCAAGCAAAGTTAAGAGTGTGTGGCTTTTTAATTGCTAGCTTTCTGCCTGAGAGTTCTTAAAAGGGTTTTGGTGATAATGCCTCTGTATAAGTCTTTGGTGCGACCTCATTTGGAGTATAGTGTGCAATTCTGGAGACCGCACCTTCAAAAGGATGTGAACAGGATGGAGTCAGTGCAGAGGGTGGCTACTAAAATGATTAGTGGTCTTCATTATAAAGCATATGAGGACAGACTGAAGGATCTTAATATGTACACCTTAGAGGAAAGACGGGATAGAGGCAATATGATTGAGATGTTTAAATACCTCCGTGGCATAAATGTTCAGGGAGAGAGCCTCTTTCAATTGAAAGCAAGTTCTGCTACGAGGGGACATGGGATGAGGGTGAAGGGAGATAGATTCAGGAGTGATATGCGGAAATATTTCTTTACGGAAAGAGTAGTGGATCTGTGGAATAGTCTCCCAGTGGAGGTGGTAGAGATGAGGACAGTAACTGAATTCAAAAAAGCATGGAACAAACACAGAGGATCTCTAAAGGTAAAAAGGGGACTATTGTAGTTGTTATGGAAGGACAGACTAGATAGGCCATGTGGTCTTTTTCTGTCATCATATTTCTATGTTTCTGTGGTACATTTTTAAAACAAAGTTACATTCTTTTTGGTGTTTTAGTTCAAAAAGGGAAATATTTTCTTTAGTGGTGTAGGTTTAAAACTCTGCTTTCAGTATCTTTCTCAGTTCTTTGAGGCTACTGACACCTCATCAGGTGTTTGTTTCCTCTCTACCCCCAAACTCCCATCCACCCCATATGAACAGTCTTGCTTTATAGGGACCCTCCTCAATTAGCTTTAAATTCAGGTACCTTTAAATTTAGAACACACGTAAAAGAGATTTAACTGTTTTTTCTCTCAAAGGACAGTTGGGAAACAGGCTGGTACTTTGGTATGTCTCTCTCCTCTTTGCTTGAACAGTTACCTAACCTCCACCAACTGAACAATGGCTGGGAAAAATCATATCGCTGCCCCCATTACAGCTTCTGCCTCTGTCCAGACAGAAGCCCAATGCCAGTTGAAGGTCTGGTTCCATGTGCAGGATGCCTGCATGCTGAAGCTCTCAAGAAACAAGTGGAGGAGCTCAGAGAAGAGGTGGTGAGACTGAGGAGCATTCAAGATAGCGAGAAGTACATTGATGAGATGGTTCTTGAAATATCCAAGCTCACCAAAAGAGGTGAAGATGGTATGAGTGCTTTGTTGCTTGTTCATTTCATGCCATATCTTACCTGCAGGGTCTCAAAGTTTTTATTTATGCCAGTTTATGGTGCTTAAAAACTACAACTTCCCATTCCTTGCCCCTGATAAAGACATTGGCCGAAACGCGTCGGGGCTTTTTAATTTAATAAAGCACTTGTGACCTCCATACCTTCACTCTTCTGTGTTTTGACACAAATGATACTGCCAGGTATCCCTCTGAGCATATCAAAAGTGACTTCATGGCTCTGGGACAGAGGGTGAAGCAGATAAGGGCACAGGTGGTGTTCTCTTCAGTCCTTCCTGTTGAGGGTTATGCCAAGGCAGAGAAGCTCGCATCCTGGAGATAAATGCATGGTTGTGTGGATGGTGTCATTGAGAGTGTTTTGGTTTCCTGGACTATGGGATGCTGTTCCAAAGGTTGCAGAGCAGAGATGGTGTCCATTTGTCCAAGAAGCGTCAATGTGTCTTCAGTAGCAGACTGGCTAACCTACTGAAGAGGACTTTAAACTAGATTCATTGGAGATGGGTGAAGAAAGCCCCCAGGTATGTGTAAGCCCCCAGGTAAGTGAAACATTAGATACCTTTATTGAAATGGGTAAAAGGTGAATATGTAGAAGCTGATGAGGATAAAGTGGAATTGCTTAACAAATATTTCTGTTCTGTGTTCACAGATGAAGAACCAAGAGCAGGACCTCAGAAAATGCCCACAAACAGGAACAGAAGTGAGAGGCATCTTGAACAATTTTCAGAAAACTGTGTTTGTGAGAAGCTAACTAAACTTAAAAGTAGACAAAGCAATGGGACCGGATGAGATACAGCCGAAAAGACTGAGGGAACTTGGGGATGTTCTAGCAGCTTCACTGACTGACCTTTTCAATGCCTCATTGGAGTCAAAAATTATTCCAGAGGACTGGAGAGAGGCACAGGTGGTCCCTTTACACAAAAGTGGAAATAAGGATGTGGTTGAAAACTATAGGCTGGTTAGTTTAACCTTGGTAGTGAGTAAATTATTGGAAGCGCTACTGAAAGAGAAAATAGTGAGGTTTCTGGAGTCCAATGGATTACCAAATCTGAGGCAGCATGGATTCACCAGAGGCAAGTCTTGTCAGACAAATCGGATTGATTTCTTTGACTGGATGACCAGGGAGTTGGACCGAGAGAAAGCCCTAGATGTGGTGTATTTAGATTTCAAGTAAAGGCTTTGACACCGTTCCTCACAGGCAACTTATAAACAAACTGAGCACCCTAGGGATGGACCCTAAAGTTACTGCTTGGGTTAGAAATTGGTTGAGTGGGAGGCGACAAAGAGTGGAGGTAAATGGAGTTCACTCTGAGGAGAAGGAGGTTATCAGGGGTGTTCCCCAGGGATCTGTCCTTGGTCCGATTCTTTTTAACATCTTTGTTAGCGATATTGCAGAAGGGCTGTCTGGTAAGGTTTGCCTCTTTGTGGATAATACTAAAATCTGCAATAGAGTAGTCACCCAGGACGGTGTAGATAACATGAGGAGGGATCTAGCTAAACCTGAAGAATTGTCTAGAATTTGGCAGCTGAGATTTAATGTTAAAAAATGTAAGGTCATACATTTGGGCTGAAGCAATCCAAGGGAGCAATATAGTATAGGGGATGAAGTACTTCTGTCCACAAAAGAAGAGTGGGACCTAGGCGTGATTGTGTCTGATGATCTCAAAGTCACTAAACAAGTAGAAAAGGCAATGGTAAAAGCTAGAACGATGCTTAGGTGCATAGAGAGAAGAATGGCCAGCAGAAGAAAGGAGGTAATCGTGCCTTTGTATAAGTCTTTGGTGCGACCTCATTTGGAGTATTGTGTGCAATGCTGGAGAATGCACATTCAAAAGAATATAAACAGGTTGGAGTAGGTACAGAGGTTGACTATTAAAATGGTTAGTGGTCTTCATTATAAAGCATATGAAAACAGACTTAAGGATCTTAGGATGTATACTTTAGAGGAAAGGTGGGATATAGGTGATATGATTGAGACATTTAAGTACCTCCGTGGTATAAATGCCCAAGATGAGAGCTTCTTTCAATTGAAAGCAAGGTCTGCTATGAGGGGACATAGGATGAGGGTGAAAGGGGTTATACTCAGGAATAATATGCGGAAATATTTCTTTATGGAAAGTGTGATAGATACATGGAATAGTCTCCCAGTGGAGGTGGTAGAGATGAGGACAGTGTCTCAGTTCAAAAAGGCATGGGATAAACATAGAGGATCTCTAAAGGAAAAAAGGGGACTGTTGAGGTGGTTGATATGGAAGGGCAGACTAGATAGGCCATGTAGTCTTTTTCTGCCATCATGTTTCTATGTTTCTATTGTGGCTACCGTCCTTACCGCATGTTAACCTGCATGCTTGGTGCAGTTAACGGCTGCTGCCCACTTACCACCCACTAACCAGTCACTAGCCCCCTTTTCATGGGAACACCTACTTCCCACCACAGCCATTAATGCTCACTGGGAGCCTTAATACTACCGTTAAGGACATTTTAAGGAGGCATCCTTAATGGGCATTAGTAAACGTACCCCTAAGAGTTTTTTGTCTAAATCAATGGACCCTTTTTTGAAAAGTGGCATTACATTGGCCACTCTCTAATCTTCAGATACTACAGATGATTTTAATGATAGCTCACAGATTACTAAAAGAAGGTCTGCAATCTCATTGCAGTTCTTTCAGCACCCTGGGATGTATGCCATCCAGTCCAGGTGATTTGCTGCTCTTTAGTTTATCAAATAGCTATATTATATCTTCCTGCTTTATCAAGATTTATTTCAATTCCTCTGATACATCACCTTTAAAAAGAACATGTGCTGACATCTAATGCCCTCTAGTTAAAGACTCCCACAGTATATTGAATTACTTAAATTGTTCCATGCAGAATTTTCAAGTGCAATGATCCTTCCAAAATATCAAAATAACCGCTAATCTTTTCATTTATATCACTGCTGTCATGTCTGAACATGATGTAGTCTATACAATTAATTTATTTTAAATATTTTGCATGCAGTCTTCTATACTGACGAACAAGAAAATATTGTAAACTGGAATAAAATATTACTCTTCAACATTTCATTAATAGTTTTCTTAAATACTGCATGACATTTTTTTTTTTAGGAAATGCCATTGTTCTTATCAGACATGGTTCAAATTACATTTATTAGAAACTTCCATGAATGTTCACAGCATTTAGGAGCATGTGTACTATGCTGTGCTAATTTTTTACGGGTATCACACATTGAGAGTAAAGATCAATGCACAGTATGTGCAACAGTTGTTTATTACCTGATGAGGGCATGTACAGCATGTCCCCATCAGAGTCCTACCCTAATGTGCACCAATGGCATTTGCACTTAACAGGGATGCACTTAATTCTACCCACCAAGGTGGCATTAAGTTCACCTGTACTAACTGTAGTATTGACAAGGAATATGTGTTAGTAACCCCTGCACTAACTGCATTATGCAGTCAATGCCCACTCTGCACAAGCTGGTTAGCAGACTTTCAAGCATGCATTAATAGTGCGGCTTATTAAACATACAGAACATTTGATGATGATGATGATGATCCGTTTGTGCTATCCGATGATGATGTGCTATCCGTTTGTTATTTCAAGAAGTCAGTTTACATCTTGACATTAGAAGAAGGTTCAAATGAAAGTCACCTTGAGTTTTTTGTTTCATGAAAACAATTAAAACTAGAGCTTCTTGAGATTTTATCTCCTTACATTCAGAAATACATATAAGGTATGACTCTGTCCTCAAATCCTTTATGTATTTTGTTTTCACTTTAACTTTTCTTTGTGCTTTTGGTGTGATGTTTTATCTTCAGAGGGATCTAGACTGTATTTTAAAGTACCCAGGTAGGATCAATGAGTGAATAGTAGCTCAGAAGGAACAAATAATTCTAAATTGTGATCATAGAATACAAATTCTTGAAAAAAAAACATTCTTGACCAATTATTCCTATAATGTATATTGGTAAGACTACTACACAGCAAAAAAAGAGGCTCAAAGCATGTGAATATGGCATTGAAACATGACTAGGGCAAAAATGCTGATTAACAACTGTCTTATAATCAGATTTTTTCAAGAAATATATGAAATAAAGCAGATATTTGTGATGGTTCCAAGATATTCAGGGGGAAGTAGTCACAATATGTGTTCTATTAACACACTTCTCCCATAGACTTTCATGAAAAGGGTTCTATTTACTAAACTCTGCTGAAGCATTAACACAGAGAATAGTGCATATTGTTTGAATAGTGCATGCTAATTTTTGAGAATGCATGAACGATGACACCATCACATGCTAATTCTTGCATTAATATAAAAACATGGAAATGTATGACAATGAGGCAAGGGAGACCAATTATGCTAATAGCATCAGTAATATTTAATGCCCATTAAAATAATGCACATCAGTAATAGCATGGTGTTGTTAATACAAGCTTTTTTGTACACCCCCAGAGGTGGTTAACATATTCTACTCTAACCTTTTCCAGTTAAAAGTTAATAGTGTGCATTATCCCGCATTCCGATGTGCATTACATCAGCCTGGCCACATCCACTGCGATGCCTTTCTATAAAAGGCACATGGCCATCTCACATAATCCAGACAACCTGGTTTTATTTGGTTTTTAGAGTCTGCTAGACGTGGTTTTCCCCATGCTATCAGTAACAATCACCATGTATTAAAAAAATTGAGATGTCACCATGTACCAAATTCACAAGTTACTATGGCTTGAGACCTTCCTGTCAGAGGATGGAGACTTCATTTCAGCTCCTCCTATAACACCAGTGATAAATGAAATCAGCCATTATCGGCACATTGCCATTCCATCCTGGAAATACTACTAGGTGGTAAACATCTTAGGATGGAGCTGCCCAAGGTTCTCCTCAGCCCAGCTGAGTATGTTCCCCTGTTCTGCAACTGTACTCTTTCTCCTGACTTTCCTCCTTCTTTTCTGGCACCTTTTTCTTCTATCTCTGGATCCCCTAGATGTCTCTTCCTTTTCCAGTGCTCTAGCCTCTCCCTCATCCTCCCCCAGCATCCATAAGAATTCCCCATGGTTTGCAAAAAGTGACAGCTGTCTTCTCCCTCTAGTATTTGATATTACTTCTACTAATCATTTGTATAGTGCTACAAGGCATACGCAGTGCTATACAGAAACATGTAAGGGACAGTCCCTGCTCTTCAGAGCTTACAATCTAGTCAAGACAGACATCACAATAACTGAGGGTTAGGATATGTCTAGGTGAAAGAAAGGAAACACATTTTTGGAGAGCAGGAGACTAAGTAGATCAGGATCCAAAAGCAGCCTTGAAGAGGTGAACTTTTAGCCTGGATTTAAAAAGGGCCAAAGATGAAGCCTGACATACCGACTCAGGTGATTTGTTCAAGGCATAAGGAGCAGCAAGATGGAAAAATCAGTTTGGAGTCAGCAGTGGAAGAGAAGGGCACAGATAGAAATGAACTGCCAGAAGAGTGGAGATCACGAGAAGGGGTGTAGGGAGAGATAAGAGAGGAAAGGTAGTGAGGAGCAGCAAAATGAGTGCACTTCTAGGCCAGTAGGATAAGTTTGAACTGGATATGGAAACAGAGAGGGAGTCAATGAAGCAACTTGAAAAGAGGGATTACATGAGTATAGCGAGAGTGACGGAGGATTAGCCACACAGCTGAATTTTAAACTGATTGAAGGGGACAGAGATGATTCAGTGAGAGCCCAGCATTGAGTCTAGATGGGAGGTGACTAAAGAGTAGGTAAGTGTCTTAGTAGTGTGTTCAGAAAGGAAGGGATGAATTTTGCTGATATTACAGTTGGAAAGGTGTGGAGAAGGAGAGGGAGGAGTCAAGGAAACAGTGAGGAGTAGAATGACCCACACAAGTAGAGAAAGGAGGAAGGGAAAGGTAGGTTTAGAGGAAAATATAAGAAGCTCTGTTTGGGCCATGTTCAGTTTAAGAAGGTGGTGGGACATCCAGACAGCAATGTTAGATAACCAGGTAAAGATAAGGATCTGGATTCCTGGAGAAATTTCAGGTGTTGAGAGGTAGATCTGAGAATTATCAGCATAAAGATGGTACTGAAAACCATGGGAGGAGATGAATGCACCAAGGGACTGGGTAGAGAGAGAGAAAAAGAGAGGTCCCAAGATAGACCCTTGGGGTACACCAATTGAAAGTGGGATAGCAGTAGAGGATGATCCACCAGAACATACACTACAAGTGCAGTGGGGGAGATAAGAAGAGAATCAGGAAAGAACAGAGACCTTAAAACCAATCAATGACAGGGTATTGAGGAGAAGATGGTGTTTAACAGTGTCAAAAGCAGCAGAAAGGTCAAGAAGAATAAGGATTGAGTACAGCCCTTGGATTTGGCAAGGTACAAATCACTGGAGACTTTGGAAAGAGCTGTTTCAGTAGAATGTAGAGGACAAAAGCCAGATTTCAGTGGATCCAGAAAGGCTTGAGAGGAGAAAAAGTCAAGACAATGGCATTGAACTGCTTGTTCAAGTAGTTTAGAAATAAAGAGGAGGAGGGAGATGGGTCAATAATTAGAAGGACAGGTAGTATCTAGTGGGGGTTTCTTCAGGATAGCTGTAACCACAACATGCTTGAATGCTGCAGGAACAGTTGCAGTGGAAAACAATAAGTTATGGATATGACAAATGGAAAGAAAGACAGTGGAGGAGATGGAGTTTAGTAGATGGGTCAGAATAGGAACAAAGGAGCAGGAAGTAAATTTGGAGGATGAAAGAAGATGTGCTGTTTCCTCCTCGGTGATCTTGAAAAGGAAGAAAGGGTAACAGAGATTGAGGTAAGTAATTGGGAGTGAAGAGGCGGAAGGGGAGATGGAGATGACCCCGTGGAGAATTCAAGAGCAATCTTGTGGACTTTGTCATGGAAATAGTCAGTCAAAATCTGGGCAGAAAGGGAAGGAGGGGTAGGAGGCAGAGAGACTTTGCGGAGAGAGTCGAGAGTTGTAAAGAGATGGTAAGGGGCAGAGGCAAGAGGGTTAGTCAGGTGGACATAATAGTCTTTCTTGGTGAGTGCTATGCCTGACTGAAAAAGGCTAGCATGAATTTGACATGTAGGACATCCACAAGGATGTGGAATTTTAGCCAATGCACTCATCTGAGTAGTCACATGAACATAGGAAGTGGGTTTTAGAGGACAGCTAGGGCTGAGGTACAGTACACCTCACAGGATGTTGCATTGAAGGAAGAGGGAAGTTAGGGCATACGGTTAGGGAGATTTCAATATAGATAATAGTAGCCAAGATGGCTTTAAATACAGAGCAGACAGAGCTGAAAGATTCCAAATTACCCCTGTCAACTGATAACCATATTGTTACTCATATGAATAAAATACGACCTCTAAAATGCCTGCATGCAAATGTTGGAAATCTAAAAAATCAGATGGAAGAGCTAGAATATATAGCACTAAATGAAAGATTAGATATAATTGTCATCTCAGAGATCTGGTGGAAAGAGGACAACCAATGCGACACCATGATACCTGGGTACAAATTATATTCCAAATGATAGGGTAGATCAAACTGGTGGAGGGGTTGTGCTCTGTGTTAGAGAGGGCATTGAATCACACAGGATAAAAGTGTTTCAGGAAGCAAAATGCACTGTAGAATCTCTATGGATTCAAATACCATCTAAAAAGAGAAGGTAATGGTAATGGTGTACTACCGTCTGCCTGGCCAGAATGAACAGATGGATGACGAAACGCTAAAAGAAGCTAACAAAAGTTACAACATAGTAAGAATGGTTGTTTTCAAATACCCCGGTATTGATTGGGTCAATGTCACAGCAGGCATGGTAGGGAGACAAAGTTTCTAGATGAAATAAATGACTGCTTCTCTGAGCAGCTGATTCATAAACCAACAAGAGGGGAAACTATTTTGGACCTAGTCTTTAGTGGAATACAGGATCTGGTGCAATAGATAATGGTGTTGGGGACACCTGGAAATAATGATCAGAGCATGATCACATTTGTTTCAATAAATTGAGGGATGATAGCATGGAAATCTACATTACTACCTTTTAACTTTCAAAAGGGAGACTATGATAAAATGAGGAAAATAGTTAAGAAAAAACTAAAAGGAGCAGCTGTAAAGATTAAAAAATTACATCAAGCATGGGTGTTGTTTAAAAATACTTTCTTGGAAGCCCAGACCGCATGTATTTATTTATTTAACAAACTTTTATATACCTCAACCTTCCGATGATCAGGTGCGGTTTACATATAACAGTTAAGGAGACAGAAAGGCATTTCTGTTTTTACATTGAACATTTCATGAACTATGTACATTAACAATTAAACTTTCAACTATTAAATTTTTAAATTTTGTAGAACTATGTACAAATTAACTATGTACAGTTAGTAAAAGTGAGTTCAACAGTATAAACATCATAGACAGTGTCAAGGTCAAAATATCATGAGGCATTGTGGTATTGGTTTCAGTGTGTTATATAGATTATCCCTTTTCGTTTTGAAGTTGAGAATTTGCCATTGAACCGTAGTGGGAGATAAAAAGGTGAGTTTTTAGGTTTTTGCGTAGGCCTTTAAGGTCGGTTAAGGCTCTGATTTCATCAGGTAGAGAGTTCCAGAGTATAGGGGCTGCATGAGAGAATGCTTTTTTATTGGTTGTTTTTTTGATCTTTGTGAATTCTTTTGGAATCCTTATTTTATTGGCGTTGCCACTTCTATGTGCAGATTGGGGTGTGTCTTTAGTGAGTAGTTTATTTAAGGTCAGGGCCGGCCTGTCCATTGAGCGAGAATGTTTTTTGCACAGGGCCCCGCGTTTCAGGGGGCCCTGTGCAAAAAACATTCTGATCTAAAAGTAAAATTTAAAAAAAAAAAAAGCTGTCTGCTGCCGCTGCCGGGGCCGCCGCAGCAGAATCGAGTGTGCCACAGGGCCCCCCCCTGCCCAGCAGAGCCTGCCCTCCCCTGTATCACCTCTCCCTTTACAGCTGCAGTCACACGCGCCGGCTTTCAGAGCGCGAGGGGAGAGTTTCTCCCTCGCGGCTCTGTTAAGCCCGCGGGGGCTGATGGGAACTTCCCATCAGCCCCCGCGGGCTTAACAGAGCAGCGAGGGAGAAACTCTCCCCTCGCGCTCTGAAAGCCGGCGCGTGTGACTGCAGCTGCAAAGAGAGAGGTGATACAGGGGAGGGCAGGCTCTGCTGGGCAGGGGGGGCACCGCGGGACACTCGATTCTGCCGCAGCGGCCCCGGCAGCGGCAGCAGACAGCTTTTTTTTAAAAAATATTTTCCTAGGCTAGGCTGGGCTGGGCTGGGCTGGGCTGAGCTGGGGGGGGTTAGGAGTGGTGATGGGCTGGGGGGTTAGGAGTGGTGATGGGCTATGGGGGGGCTGGGGGGGTTAGGAGTGGTGATGGTCTATGAGGGAGCTAAGTCTGTATATGGGCTGATGGGATTAGAACTGGAAGTGGGTTGATGGGGGTTAGGACTGGTAATGGGCTATGGGGGGGCTTAAACTAAAAATTGGGTGATGGGGGATTAGGACTGGAAATAGGCTGGTGGGATTAGGACTGGGAGTGGGCTGATGGGGAGGTTAGGACTGGTAATGGGGTATGGGGGGGCTTAAACTGAAAATTGGGTGATGGGGGATTAGGGCTGGAAATGGGCTGGTGGGATTAGGACTGGGAGTGGGCTATGGGGGGCTAGGACTGGTAATGGGTTGGGGGGCTTGCTAGGACTGGAAATAGTCTGGGGGGATTAAGACTGGAGGTGGGCTGATGGGGTTAGGACTGGTAATGAGCTGTGGGCTGTTGGAGGGGGTTAGGACTGGTAATGGGCTATGGGGGGCTAGGACAGGAAATGGGCTGATGGGGCGGGGTTAGGACTTGAGGTGGGCTGTTGGGTGGGGTTAGGACTGGTAATGGGCTATGGGGGGCTAGGACTGGAAATGGGCTGATGGGGGGGGTAAAGACGAGGTGGGCTGATGGGGTTATGACAGGTAAAGGGCTGTGGGCTGTTGGGGGGGTTAGGACTGGTAATGGGCTATGGGGGGGCTAGGACTGGAAATGGGCTGATGGGGGGGTTAACACTGGAGGTGGGCTGATGGAGTTAGGACTGGTAATGGGCTGTGGGCTGATGGGGGGTTAGGACTGGTAATGGGCTTTGGGGGGGCTAGGACAGGAAATGGGCTGATGGGGAGGGGTTAGGACTTGAGGTGGGCTGATGGGGTTAGGACTGGTAATGGGCTGTGGGCTGTTGGGGGGTTAGAACTGGTAATGGGCTATGGGGGGGTTAAGACTGGTAATGTGCTGTTGGCTGATGGGGGCTGTCTGGTAATGGGCTATGGGAGGGTTAGGACTGATAATGGGCTATGAGGGGGCTAGGACAGGAAATGGGCTGATGGGGAGGGGTTAGGACTTGAGGTGGGCTGATGGGGTTAGGACTGGTAATGGGCTGTGGGCTGATGGGGGGTTAGGACTGGCAATGGGCTATAGGGGGCTGACTGGAAATGGGTTGATGGGGGTTAGGACTGGAAGTGGGCTGATGGGGGGGTTAGGACTGGTAATGGGTTATAGGGGGGGCTTAAACTGAAAATGGGGTGATGGGGAGTCTGGACTGGAAGTGGGTTGATGGGGGGGGCTAGGACTGGTATTGGGTTGGGGGTTGCTAGGACTGGAAATGGGCTGATGGGGGGCTAGGACTGGAAATGGGCTGATGCAGGGACTAGAAGGGAATGGATGCTGGGTGAGGCTGGAACTAGAAGGGAGCTGATGTTGGGGGAGGATTAGAATGGGATGGGGCTGGGAGAGTAAAATGGAGAGGGGAAAAATATTTTGTGTGGGAGGGATAAAAAAATCTACAATTGGCCGGGTATTGGGAGAGTAAGTGGGGATTGAGGATGGAGGGGTAAAATTTGAGTGGATGAAATAGGAATGAGGAAAGAGCAAAAGGAGAAAGATTAGTATGTTAAAGCAGATGTAGAGAGAGAATGGAAAAAAACTAGAAGAAAGGACAAATGGACAGCAGACGATGGAGAGTTAGCAGAAGACACGAAGAAACCAGAAGAAAGTGGCTGGAGCAATTGCAGCTGAAAAAAAATGCACAAAAGGTAGAAAAATATCTCTTTATTTTGAATTTATTAATTGGAATATGTCAGCTCTGGTAAATGTGCATCATTAACGTCTGCGCTTTGTTTAGTACAAGAGCAAATTAATGTATAGTTTTATTTCTACAGTGTTGTACATTCCAAGTTTGGCTTTTGGGATTCCCAGTTTAATTATTGTCTTCCTGTTTCTAAATTGTGATTCCTTGTTTGGTGATGGTCTATGTTCTGCATGTGTAACTGAGCTGAGTTATTCTGTTTATGTAATTCCTATTTGACATTGCCACTTGTTCTCTTTCCCCAGTAGGTCATGTATTGTTGTTCTCTGAAATGTATTGGTTTAATATTTGCATGCTTCCTTTTGATAGGTAGGGTATGGTGCTTTGTGAGTCCTGGTAGTGCTGTTAGGATACGGCGGGTTTGCTATGGGTTCTAAATGGGCAGTGTTTGTAGTAGTTCCTAATGTGTCTGGTGGTTGGCACTGGATTATAGCAATGTAGAAATCTTTTAGTCTTTCTTTATCCATACACTCATTAAGAGGCATGTTTACTAAAAGTATATGGTAACATTATGCAAATATTTATGCAAATAAGGCCCCTTATGCAAATGAGGCCCCGCACCAAGTCTCCGCACATGGCCCCGCACCCCCCTTGGGCCGCCCCTGTTTAAGGGTGCTGGGGCAGTGTTATTTAATGCTTTAAAGGTGGTTATTATTAATTTATAGTTTATTCTACATTGAATGGGGAGCCAGTGTAGTTTGGCTAGATAGGGTGATATGTGCTCAAATGGGTGTACCTTCATTATGGTTCTGGCTGCAGCATTTTGAGCCAATTGGAGCCTTTTGATGTTTTGGTTCGTTGTGCCTAATAGGGAGAGGTTGGCGAAGTCAAAATGTGGTGTGATAATGGCTTGAATGATGCTTAGGAAGTCTTGCAGGTGGACTAGAGGGCGTAATTGTTTTAATACTTTGAGTTTAAAGTATATTTTCTTTGTTGTATTTCTTATGTGTGTGTTCATACTAAGGTGATTATCTAGTATCATCCCTAGGTATTTTATTTCATTTTTTATGTGGATGTCATGATTCTAAAGTGTAATGTGGGTAGGGGGGTATAAGATTTGTTTTTTGTTACAATTAGTATGTCGGTTTTGGAATGGTTAATATAGAGGTTGTGGTCTTCTAACCAAGTTGCTAATTGCTTAAAGCAATCTATTAATAGTTGAATTGGGATCGTAGGGATTGTGAAAGGAATGTACAGCATGATGTCATCCGCGTATATGTGATAATGGATTTTGAATTTTTTAAAGATATTGCAAATTAGTTGTATATATATATCAAATAGAAGAGCAGAGAGAGCAGAACCTTGGGGGAGGCCTATTTCCTGTTTGTATGTGTTAGAGGTTTGGGTGTTGATCCTGACAGTTTGAGATCTGTTGGATAGATACGATGTGAACCATTTAGGAACTATTGAGTTGGCACCTATTTGTCTGAGTCTATTGAGCATTAGTGTATGGTGAACACTGTCAAAAGCTGCATTTTGACACTTTAAGAAGGGTGGAAGGAAGTCCAAAAAAATGGCAGCATGGTTTAAAGGTGAAGTCAGAGAGGCTGTTTTAGCCAAAAAAATCATCTTTCAGGAAATGGAAAAAGGAGCCAAATGACAATAACAGGAAACAACATAAGAACTGGCAAGTTAGATGCAAGGCATTGATAAGGCAGGCTAAGAGAAAATTTGAAAAAAGACTTGCCAAGGAAGCAAAAACATACAATAAAAACATTTTCAAGTACATTTGTAGCAAAAACCTGTGAGAGAGTCAGTTAGACAATTAGATGATAGAATGGTATAAGGGATGCTAAGGGAGTACAAGGCCATAGCGGAGAGACTGAATGAATTCTTTGCTTCGGTCTTTACTGAAAAAGATGTAGGGTAGCTTACCCATGCCTGAAATGGTATTTAAAAGTGATGTATTAGAAAATTTGAAACAAATATTGATAAATTGGTAAGATGTATTAGTACTATTTGATAAACTAAAGCGTAGAAAATTGCCTGGAACAGATGGTATACATCCAAGGATGCTGAAAGAACTGAAATATGAGATTGCAGACTTACTATTAGTAATCTGTGAACTATTATTAAAATCATCTGTAGACTGGAGAATGGCCAATGTAACACCAATTTTTAAATAGTGTTCCAGGAGTAATCCGGGAAACTACAGACCGGTGTGACTGACATCAGGATCGGGCAAAATGGTAGAAACCGTTATAAAGAATAAAATTATTGAACATGTAGATAGTGTCACCTGTGAACCTCCCCAGTGCCTAGGGCACGTAGGGTTGGTCTGCCTGGGTATTCCAACTTAGAAAGTATGCAGAGTATTTGTTCCTGCACTGCCTTATGGGAGTTGTAGTTCCTTTTTACTCTCCAAGAAAGAAGTACTTGTAGTCGAGTGGTTTCAGGCAAATGACAAGGATTTTATTTCCCCTTCTTGGCGGATTAAATGCATGTGAAAACTTAGGACAAAATAGCCATATGCAACTGGCATAAAGAAAACATTCAGGAACTTAGAACAAGTAGCTTCTTTAGCTTCAAGCTTCAAAATGTGCAGTGCTCAATATAAACACAAAAGTAACAATTACTTCTTATACAAAAAAGAAACACTTTGCTTTTCTTCTGCTGCTTAGACAGCCTTCTTAATAGCCTGGTCAGCAAAGTGATTTAATGTGGTCAGCTAGTGATAACATGCAGTCCATTTGATCATCTGTTACATCCTCAATAACAGGCTCTATCTGCATTTCTTCTGAATCACTATCAGCTGGGTGAGTTTGCACACTGCTACACGGCGTTTCAGAATACACTCCCTCTATGCCTTCCTGAGGCTACTCTTTATAGCATTCTAATGAGCAGGGTTGTAAAGTACCGTATATATTGGAGTTACTATAAGGAGAGTCCACTGCTTCTTGGCAAGCACAAGGAAAACATTTATAGCTAGGTTCACCTCTGTATAATTTGTGAAGCCTACCTTTTGGTTTTAGAAAGGAAGAACTTCTCAGCACTGCTGGGCCAGCAAGGGTTCCAAACACCGGATGTGTTTTCCTGCCTTTTAGCTTCTCAGCTTTTTCCTCAGACATGCAAATATCCTCTGGCCAGCACTTCTCTCTCCCTGGAGCTTCTGAGTGTTCCCAAACTAGCCTCTCAGGCAGTCTCTCCCTCCGGCTGCCTTCAAGGGATGGCACCGGTCCTGGGCTGCTCCCACCTGGCTTTTGGGCACTGGCTCTCTGGGTCCTTCTTTCTCTGGCTTCCTCCTTGTTCTTCTCCTCCCCTTTCTCTTCCTCTCCCTTCTGTGCCTTGGTCAAATCTAATGACCACTTTTTATATCCCTGCTTCTTAGGGCTCCGCTCCGCCCCTCCCCCAACCAGGTTTTTTCCCTTAACTCCTGAGCTTGGGGATACGTTGCAGCATGGACGTGTTTGTTCATCTCGTGACTCTCTTTGTTTACATTTCCCTTGGAAATCCTGAGCCATGTGCTCTGACTGCCTGTCAGTTTCTGAAGCAAATTCCTCTGCTTCACTTAGCTCCATAGGCTCAGAAGGGTCTTCTACATGACAATAGTCATGGTTTAATGGGAGATAGTCAACATGGATTTAGCAAAGGAAGGTCTTGAATTACTAATCTGTTTTATTTTTTTGAAAGTGAATAAACAGGTACTGTAAATAAAGATGAGCCAGTTGATGTGGAGCCCGATTCATGGAGGGGGACATCCAGGCCATGCAGATGTTCCTGATGAAAATGGGGCTGTGTGGACCTGATTCTGATCTGAACCAGAATCAGGCCCAAGGATGGCCCAGCATGCCCCTTCTGCCTGTGGGGTCATCCTCCTCGCTGCCACCCCCAACATCTGTGGCTCTGGCCCCCCATTTCCCCACCGCCTGACCCACAGCTGGCCTGTCACGGCCTAGATCGGACGGCAGGGACCCTCCCTCATATAGCCCCAGCCATGGGGGGAGATCCTCGGTCCCGATCGGTCCAAAAATGCTGCTTATACCACCTTTGTACATGCTGCCAGGCTGACTCTCCCCCGCTCCGCCCTATTCCTGCCCCCTCCTGCCCCCAGCCTGCTCTTCCCATCCTGATGCACAAGATGTACAGGGAGAGTCAGAGGGGGAATCGGGCACAAATGGCTTGTGGGATGTGTAGCCCCGCAACCTGCATTCGTGAATGACTCCATAGTGCATCTGGATTTTCCGAAAGCCATTGACAAGGTCCCGCATGAGAGACCTTTGGCAAAATTAAAAAGTCATGGGACAGGAGGCAGTATATTATTGTGGATCAGGAGCTGCTTAAAAGATAGAAAGCTGAGGGTAGAACTAAATGGCCAATTTTCTCAATGGAAAAAAGTGAATAGTGGAGTACCCCAGGGTTATCTGCTGGGCTTGTTGCTTTTTAACATATTCATAATGACCTGCAAATGGGAATAATAAGTGAGGTAATCAAATCTGCAGATGACACAAATTATTCAAAATTGTTAAAACCCAAGAAGATTGTGAAAAATTGCAAGAGAACATGGCAAATTGGAAGACTGGATGTCCAAATGGCAGATGAAATTTAATATGAACAAGTTCAAAGTTATGCACTTAAGGAAGAACAACCCAAACTACAGTTGCACAATGCAAGGCTCCACATTAGGAACCACCACCCTGTAAAAGGATTTAGGTGTCATCATGGATAGTACATTGAAACCCTCAGCCCAGTGTGCAGCGGCGGCCATGAAAGCAAATAGAATTCTAGGGATCATAAGGAAAGGTCTGAAGAACAAAACCAAGGATATTAACTACGGATATTATAATGCTTTTGCATTGTTCTATGATGCGACAACACCTTGAATAGTGTGTGCAATTCTGGTCTCCATATCTTAAAAAGGATATAGCAGAATTAGAAAAGGTACAGAGAAGAGCCACCAAAATGGTAAAAGGGATAGGAGGATACCCCCTATGGGGAAAGGCTTTAAAAGGTTAGGGCTCTTCGACTTGGAAAAAAAAAGGCTGAGGGGAGTTACGATAGAAGTCTATAAATTAATGAATGGAGTGGAACAGGTTAACGTAGATCAATTGTTTACACCATCAAATAATAGAAAAACGAGGGAACATGTAATGAAGCTACAGAATAACCCATTTAAGACTAATAAGAGAAAATATTTTTTCACTCAATACATAATCAGACTCTGGGATTTGTTACTGGAGGATGTAGTGAAAGTTGTTAGTGTAGCTGGGTTTAAAAAAGGTTTGGAGAAGTTCCTGGAGGAAAGGTCCATAAACCTTAAGGAGGACCACGGAAATCTACTGCTTACCCTTGCGGGATAATCTTTGTGGAATCTGTGTATCTTTTTGGTAACCTGACAGGTACTTGTGACCTGGATTGGCCACTGTTGGAAACAGGATATTGGGCTTGATGGGCCTTGGTGTGACCTAGTATGGAATTTCTTATCTTTTTATGTTCTTAAGAGCATCCAGAGCAGAGGAGAGTGCAGTGTTATAGGAAGATTTTGCCTCACCCAGATGACATAGTTGAGGAAAGAGGTGATGAGTCAGCAGTGGAGAGAGCTGATGGGTCAGTAGCATGAAGATTCCTAAAGAGGTTGGAAGTGATTGGACGAGATTGAGGTGGGAGTGATGAAGAGTGAAGCTTAGCAGGTGATTGTCAGATAATGGAAGAACTGAGGTGCAGATGTTATAGGGCCAGCAGTTAGAGAGAAAGACAAAGTTAAAGCAGTAGCCATGCTCAGGGCCGGATTTACCTTGAGTGAGGCCCTACGCCAACAAACATTGTGGGCCCCCAGAAAAAATAAAAACGAGATCAACTTACCAAAACAGAAATGGCAATAGATGTATAGAATTACCTGACATAAAGAGGCAATAGGGACAAAATCAGCATCGGAATTCAAGAAATACATTAAAAAAGACATATTCCAGTTAATAAATTCAAAATAAAAAGTATTTTTCTACCTTCTGTTTGGACATTTTTTCAGTTGCAATTGCTCCAGTCACTTTCTTCTGGTTTCTTCGTGTCTTCTGCTAGCTATCCATTTGTCCTTTCTTCTCTTTTAGATGTTTTCCATTCTCTCTCTATTTCTGCTTTAACATACTGATTGTTTCCCTTTTGCTCTTTCCCCCAATTCTTTCCTTATTCCTTTATCATCAATTTAAATTTCACCCTTCCATTTTCAAGCCCCTCTTAATCTCCCAATACCCAGCCCATCATAGACTTTTCTTCCACACAAAATATTTTTCCCCTCTCCATTCTCATTCCCCATCCATTCTAGTCCTCCCCCAAAATCAGTTCCCTTATAGTTCTAGACCCACCCAGCATCCACTCCCTTCTAGTCCCATTCTCCCATGCCCCACATCAGCCCATTTCCAGTCCTATTCTAGCTCTTCATCCGCCCATTTCCAGTGCTAGCCTTCGCATCACAGGCCATTTCCAGTCCTAGCCCCCCCCCCCATCACAGCCTATTTCCAGTCCTAGCCCCCACCATCACATTCCATTTGCAGTCCGAGTCCCCCTGCACCATCACAGCCCATTTGCAGTCCTAGTTCCCCCCCCCACCATCACAGCCCATTTGCAGTCCAAGTTACCCCTCCCCATAGCCCTTTTCCGGTCCAGGTCCCCCCACCCATCACAACCCTTTTCCTTTACAAGTCCCCCCCCCCCTATTGCCCTTTTCCGGTCCAGGTCCCCCTCCCCATCACAACCCATTTCCAGTCCATGTCCCCCCCCCCATAGCCCTTTTACAGTTTAGGTCCCCCCCATCACAGCCCATTTCTTTCCAGTCCAAGTCCCCCCCCCCATAGCCCTTTTCCGGTCCAGGTCCCCCCCCCCCTTCACAACCCATTTCCAGTCCAAGTCCCCCCCATCCCATAGCCCTTTTACAGTTCAGGTCCCCCCCCATCACAGCCCATTTCTTTCCAGTCCAAGTCCCCCCTCCCATAGCCCTTTTCCTGTCCAGGTCCTCCCCCCCATCACAGCCCATTTCCAGTCCAAGTCCCCCCCCCCCCCCATAGCCCTTTTACAGTTCAGGTTCGGGGACTGGAAAGAAATGGGCTGTGATATGGGGGGGGGGCCCCCATCTCACAGCCCATTTCTTTCCAGTCCAAGTCCCCCCCCCCCAGCCCTTTTCTGGTCCATGTCCCCCCCCCCAATCACAGCCCATGCAGTCCTAGGTCCCCCCCGACCAGCACCGCGGCTGTCTGAGAGGCTTCAGAGGGAGCCGGGCAAGCTCGCGCGAGGCCCCGGCACCCTCTGTACAGCCGCCAGCGTGAAGAGCCTTTTCCTTCACGCTGGCGGCTGTATCTGTGAAGCCGCGAATGCTGGGAAAGGTTAAAGGGCATTGCCTTTAACCTTTCCCAGCAATCGCGGCTTTACAGATACAGCCGCCAGAGTGAAGGAAAAGGCTCTTCACGCTGGCGGCTGTACAGAGGGAGCCGGGGCCTCGCGCGAGCTTACCCGGCTCCCTCTGAAGCCCTGCGGTGTGTGGGCCGGCCCCGGGTGGGCCCTTGCCAGCTGTGGGCCCTACACCATGGCGTACATGGCGTATAGGTAAATCCGGCCCTGGCCATGCTGATGAGTAGGAGCAGTGGAGCACAGCTTGAGGTTGATTGAGGAGGAAGGGAAAGAAGCTTTAAGGCATAAGGATCAGAGGAGTTATCAAAGTCAATCAGTGTTTCCCAATGCTAGTTGAGTAAGAAAAAGTGACCTTTCTTCTCTTATGCTAGGTCTTAAAGTGGAGCTACATTTTGAGAGCCCAAATGGTTGTGCAAGTTTGTGTACTTTATGCAATACTATATAACTTTTGGGAGTAAAGAGAAATGATAATTTCCTAGAGGTGTGCAGGCCAAAAATTTACATTTTATTTAGTTTCCCGTGTTATTTGCAGGATTTTTCATTTCGCTTTTTTTTTTTTAATTTTCATTTCAGGCTGAAAACGCACACTATTGTTGAACTGTGCAAGCTATTAGTGATTATTGTACGACTTTCACTCACTAGTGCATGATATGGTTGAACAGTGCACAACACTGAACAGTAGTGTGCATTGTTGAGAAGCAGTACAGGCATGCATGAATAGTGCTTGTATTCATGTGTACTTGCAATAGTGCCACTAATGATAGTGAAAAGTGACAAAATTTGGGGAGGGTTTGCCTTCGTTTTAGATAAAAAATGATCCAAAACAATACAAGAAATGTACTGTACCACCCTGTCATTTCTTAAATAATTCCATATCACCATACACAGGTATGCGACATTTTTTATGCTGCTGCATGAAGCCTTATTTATGTGGTAAAGTTATCATGCAAAGGCTTTAGTGACCACTACTGTGTTTTATGTTGATGTAAATATGTTTATGTCAGCATAAATAATCAAAGAATTTAGTAAATTGGTATCTTTGATGATAACTTTTACTTAATTTATATTTTCCCATTTTTTTAAAAAGGGCATGGCCATTCTCTATCGACAGAGACAGTATAGAAAGAGGGATAGATATGCATATAGCTATAGGGAGCGAGAGAGAAAGAGAGAATATGCTTGTGACCTTGGAGCATTTGGCAATAAGGAAAGCATGTTGAAACTAAAGTCAGATGGGGCATTATATCTCACAAGGAAAAAGCCTGAAGTGCCATTTTTCATATTTAAAAAACCGAGTTTGTCTTACGATGTTCCTTTTTTTTGAACCAATCTTTCTTTTTGCATAAAGAAAAGGCAAATCATAAACATCAAAGCAGTCAGTTCTACCTTTTTGTCTTTTCTTTTTTTCAAGGCAACACTTCAAAAGAAGATTATCAAAGAAAAAAAAAAAGAAAGATGTTATATACCAGACATAACCTTAAAGATATCTAATAGCAGTGGACATGACATTAATGTCCACTGCATCTGATGGGAAAAAAAATGCCCATCGTGTGATATGTCAAACCTAAGGTCAGCATACATTGATTTATGGAGGATAATTTCTGCCGATCTGTAAAAATGTCTTTTTAGATAACTTTCCACACGATGTAAAATCAATAGGCAGGACCAATTTCTCTGAAGATCTAGATTTTTCAGCTTATACTCTGCCAACATTGATCTACTCATATTAACTATGTTCAGACTTCTGCTGCTCAATGTGGGCTCCACAGCAATTCTTTCTTTTCACAGTTTATGTGTCTTTCAAGTAACCTCAGAGCTGCATAAGTCATTCATAGACAAAGCTGTACAACTCCAAAAAGTCATGCACGATCATTTTTCTGGGAAAAGAACAAGAGCGGATCCATATTTTTTGTGTAGCCCTCCATACTTCTCTGTGATATTCAACAGAAATGGCTAGATTAGACAATCTATTTGACCAATATGATCATTTTAACTAAATATTATTATTGAGATTCATGACCAGTATACGAGTAAGCAGGTGAATAAATTAAATTGTGACTTTAAAATTGTGGATTGCATGCCTAAATTAAATTTCATCTTCTATTCAATGGAAAAATGGTACATAGAGCAATGTTAATGGTAATGAATCACTAAAGCTACATTTTTTCTCACACTAAGCTAAGCCAGATATATTCAGCTGGGTCATAATGAACAACAAACTAGCACTGAGGGCCTTTCCGTTGTACCCATTCCAGCCCGACTCTTTCCTACTTTCTTCTCTTTTCATTATGGTTGTCTTTCTCTGTCCATCTTCTAGTTCGATGAATTGATACAGTTATTTTGCCATTCCTTTCCAAATAATTCCTAACATTCTATTTGCTTTTTTGACACCCTAAGCCATGCATTTTAACATACAGTATTATCCACAGTGACTCCAAGATCCCAGGTGATGTTGCCTAAGATGTATCCCAACATGTACACCTTTAGATTATTTTTTCCTATATGCATCACTTTGCCCGTGTCCATAGTAAATTTCATCTGCCATTTAGTCATCAAGGTTCACAAAGTCCCTCTTGTAAACGTCTGTTTGGGGTTTAACCACTTTTGCCTTTAGTACAGGAGCAGTTCTATTATCAGGCAAAGTGAAGCGGAAACCTCAGGTGGCAAATATTTTGGGGCAGCAACCAATACCCCTAAAGCACTTCTTTGGCAGTAGCCGCACTTTGCTCCTGGTCAGAAGGAACCTGAGCACCACAGACTGTGGAAAATGCCCTACTTTACTCTGTGCTTCCTTATCCACTCCTTTCTATTTCTTCCTTTAACTTTCTTTTTGTCATACTATACAGAATATCATTTATTGTAAACATATTCAGTCTTTAAACTCAACTAAGCTAGTTTACCTTCATGCCCTCCATGAAGTAATTATGCATAATTTGATTATCTTGTGATCATACTCCCCTCTCATCCATTTTAGGACCAGCAGCTGCATGAAGCCATCATTTATGACATCTAAACTTCCTTATCATGCCCTGATGAGACACTTACCAACCAATACTGGGGTAATTGAAATCTCTTATTTTATTTTTTTTGTTTATTTGTTTGAAAGGATTTATATACCACTATATCCTGAAATCAAAGCGGATTACACATCAAGCAAATAAAGTGGCAGGGTGCGTGGGTGTGGGCATGCAGTGATAGATCGAGGCATGTGTGTGTGAAGGTTAGGTTGATTGCGTGGTGAGCTATATACAGTATGAGCTATGTACAGGAACTATTTACATTTTTACATTTTGGTGGGCAGAGAGAGAGTTCGCTGGACAATTCATGTGATGTCCTTGTAGTTTTCTGTGAAGAGTGTAGTTTTGAGCATCTTCCGGAAGTCTTTGAGGTCTTTTGTTGTTCTCAGGTTATCGGGGAGTGAGTTCCACAGCATGGGTGCCGCCAGGGATAGTGCTCTTCTTGAAGTGTCTTTTCTTGTTTTAGCAAAGGCTATGGGTATGTTGATAGTGTCTGATGTGCCTCGCCTTCTGGGTCTGATGCCTGGGTCTGGTCTAATGAGGGGTTTCAGACTATCTGCGGAGATGTTCTGTTTGATTTTGAATGTATTTAGAAGTACCTTGTAACGGATGTGGGAGCTGATTGGGAGCCAGTGGAGGTGTTTGAGAATGGGGGTGATGTGGTCATGCCTTGCAGATCCAGTTATTATTCGGGCGGCCATGTTTTGGGCCATCTGTAATGGCCAGGTGGCTTGTTTTGAGAGTCCGAGGTAGATGGGGTTGCAGTAGTCTAGGATGGGAGTGATAAGAGCCTAACAGATTGTGCGGAAGTGATCCTGTGAGAGGATTGGCTTGAGGCGTCTTATGGTTCTCATTTTGAGGTACACGTTCCTGGTGGTTTTGGTGATGTGGGATTGAAAGTTCAGATCTTTGTCGAGTGTTACACCGAGATACTTTATTTTAGGTTTTATTGGTATGGTGGTGTCATTCAGCTTGATGACAAGAGGAGGAGTGAAGGCAGAGTTTCTGGTGATGATTAGCGCTTCTGTCTTCTTGTAGTTTACGGTTAAGTTGTTTTCCAGTAGCCAGCTCATCATCTGTTGCAGGCAGTTGGCTAATCTGGAGTAGTCTGGGTTGTCAAGTTTTATGAGGGTGTATATCATAATGTCGTCTGCGTAGATGGTATATTGTATTATTATTATTATTATTGTGTTGTCAATTTTGTTAGCTTTCCTGCATTCTGCTACAATGCTTCCATCATTTTCTTCATCCTGGTCAGACTGACAGCAGTACTGTATACCACATACCTATAAAAGAGAATATAACAAAAATATTATCCAACGAGTGCTTAATAAACCAAGAGAGCTCTTCTCCATCACCAAATCCTTAATAAACGAACCCCTACAACAAGACCAGCCACCAAAAATAACTGCGCAAGCTATAGCTAACCATCTGACCTCTAAATTCCTCCCACCTTTGTCATCCAATAACCCTCAACCTACTACTGACCACAGCACCCAACCACATGATGCAACCTTCTCAAACTCATGGAATGAGTTTCATCCCATTACATTAGATAATGTATCCGATGTTATTAAAGATTTGAATGCTGGGGCGGAGTCTGCCACAGTAGAAGATGGCCGCATAGATCGTTTGCTCCCTCCCAGCATTACAGAATCCTAAGCAGAAAAAGGCAACGGGCGCCCTTGAAACCAGCCTAGTGTGGTAAAGGAATCGGTGAACATGACTGCCTTGAAACTGGCCAGATTAGATTTCCAGCAGACGGCGGGGCAGTCTAACAAGAGGGCAAAACAGGAGCTCACGTCTCCACAGAAAATGGCGCCTGACAAAATCGCAGCAGACGGGGTGCGAGAAATCCTACAGGAGCTCCGGGAAGTGAAAGCGCTTGTCACCACTAACTCCGGGGCCCTAACATTGGTACAAGAAGACCTGAGGGAAGTTAAAGACCGTCTAAGTGATATGGCTAAGCGCTTGACAGAGGTAGAAGCGAAGGTGGAGAAGCATTCTGCAGTGATAGCGCAGGTCGGCCCGCTGGCAAAGAGGGTAACAGCCCTAGAAACGCTTTTGGAAGATCAATCCAATAGGGCTAGGAGAAGTAACATACGAATTCTGGGAGTCCCTGAAGGCCGGGAAGGCTCTGACCCCATAAGTTACCTTGAGAAGCTTATACCAGAGGTATTGGGACTAACCTTTGAGAGGCCCCTGGAACTGGAGCGGGCCCATCGTGTGCCATTGCACCCCTCAGCACAGACCCCACGACCTCGGCCTTTTGTAGCTAAAGCACTTTGCTACCAGCACGTATTACAGATAATGCAAGCGGCAAAGCAGCGGCAGAACGTGCAATTAGAAGGTCACAAAATTACCTTTTTCCCCGATCTTAGTAAACAGACGGCCCAGCGACGTAAAGATCTCCTGGCCTGCCGGCCTCTCCTGCTACAATCGCAAGCGCGATTTGGCCTCTTTTACCCCGCAAATATGCGAGTGACTCTGGACAACCACACCCAAACCTTCACGGAGGGTCATACTCTCCGCGCTTTTCTCCGAGAACGGGCCCGGATGGAGGTCGGATCCTAGAGCGGATAAGACTATGTGTTCTCACAGTAAAGTCATCACGCAACTTTTGGGGCATTGCGACTCAGAAGGAGAACCGTGCGGACACCTCCAGCTCCTTCAGCCCGGCAAGGATATTTGTGGGACAATAGGTTTGCCTGTGGTTGTCTACACATACCTACTTATCTATTAATGCATAGGGGCTGTAGTTTCCAATTGCGTAGATTTCCCTGTCTGCCTCAATATTTGATTACAGAAAATGACATGTTATTAGCTTCTAAATGTTGGGAGGGGGTAAGTTGGGCCTGGTTGGGCGGTTGGGATTCCACCATTCAAGCTAAAGTAGTTTATGGCGGGTTACAGCCTGGTTATGTGTATGTTAATGTTTTAAGAGTGCATTCCCTGTTCATGGGGTTGTTGACCGTGAATGTCCCCCCCCTGTCCCACGATAAGGTCAAATATGGCTAATAGCCGGGTGCGGGCACTGTCCCTGAATGTTAAAGGTATATCCAATCCTGCCAAAAGGAAGAAAATCCTGACTTACTGTAATCATCAAAATGCAGATGTTATATATTTGCAAGAGACCCACCTATCACTCACAGAGTCCTATAAAGTAGCAGACAGGACCTATACGAATATACTTTCCGCACCAGCCCTGAGGAGGAAGGGCGGGGTCATTATTCTAGCTCGGAAGACCCTCCAGGTAGAAGTCAAGGAGACAAAAACTGACCCCGCTGGCCATTGGGCTAAGATGACAGCCACGCTAAGTGGAGATCCTTACACTTTTATGACAATATATGGTCCCACTATAGATGATCCGCAATTCTTTGTTCAGGTAGCTGAGGAGCTCTTAAATAGCGGGTCCTCGAGAATTATCCTGGGGGGAGACTTTAATCTCATACAGGATCCACTCCTGGACAGGACTCCCTATAAGCCGCAACATAAGCCACGCTCGTCAACGGAATTGCAGAACATGGAAGAACTACTTGGACTACTTGATCCCTGGAGGTTGCTCTTCCCCAATGGTAGGGAATATTCTTTCTACTCACTACCGCACAACTCTCAAACTCGCATTGATTATTTCCTAACCTCGAAAACGTTACTGCCTAAGATCCTGGGTATAAGTATACTCCCCATAACAGTCTCAGACCATTCCGCGGTTCTCTTAGATCTTAGCGTGGGCCCAGAAAGGATTGCCTCGAAACGGTTCTTCTTTGAGAAGCACTGGTTAGCGGATGATGAATTTCGTACTACTATGAAGGCGGCTACTGCTGAATACTTTGAAGTTAACCATTTTGGGGAAACTTCCACATGGGCCTGGTGGGAAGCTTACAAAGCCACTATGCGAGGACATATGACTGCTTACAAAATTCGTAAGCGGCTTGCAGAGGCGCAGAGGAGGAAGGAGCTAGAAGTTGAAATTCGAGCGGGCGAACGACTCCTGGCCCGATGGGCAGACTCGACAGTCCTTATGCGGTTACAGAAGCTTAGGTTCCAGTACAATATGCTTTTGCAAGCAGAAGTCAGTGATTCAATTAAAGTCCAGCAAGGGAGATGTTACCATGACAGCAATCGGGCGAGTTCGCTGCTAGCGAATATGTTGAAGACGAAACGAGCTGTGACCAGGATTGCGGGATTGCAAGACTCGAGTGGAAGATTGAAAGTCTCTGATGAGGAGATTCTAGCACTTTGTGAAACCTTCTACACCAAATTATATCAATCCGAAGTCTCCTGCGATGAATCGGCTTTTTCGAATTTTGTCTCTTCAATAGATGCTCCCCGACTAACGGAAACGCAGCAGCAGTTTCTTGCTGCAGACATCACTTGTAAGGAGCTTCATCAGGCACTTCATCAGCTGGCTAAAGGGAAAGCAAGTGGTCCGGATGGTCTGCCAGTGGAATTTTATGAAGTCTTCATTGATCAGCTGACACCGGAACTACTACTTTATTACACGGGGGTGAGAGAGGAGTGTCCTGCTGTAGGTACTCTGGCAGCCGCTACGATAGTAATACACCCTAAACCAGGGAGAGACCCGGAGAAGGTGGAGAACTACAGACCTATCTCGCTATTAAATTCAGACTACAAAATCTACGCCAAGATACTAGCCAACCGATTGTCCAAGGTTTTGGAGTCCCTTATTCACCCGGACCAATGTGGCTTTATGCCCGGAAGATCCACGACAGATAACGGCCGTATGTTGGCCCACGTTCTCCGTAAGGCACAGCAAGTAGATCAGCCCCTGGTAGGCCTTGCACTAGACGCGGAAAAGGCATTCGACAGGGTCGAATTCTCCTATTTATTTCGAACCATGCGCTGGATGGGGGTCCCTGACAACTTCTTGAAAAATATACAGCTGCTATACACTAAACCGGTGGCTCGGGTAGCAGCGAACAATACTACTTCCCGGGAATTCCTTCTCACCAGAGGCACTAGACAGGGCTGTCCTCTATCGCCTCTGTTCTTTAATATAGCCCTGGAGCCTTTGATCCTTAAAATTCGCCAGGCATCTAATGTTTTGGGAATGCCGCTGGAAGGCTATCACTGCAAATTGTCAGCCTACGCCGATGACCTTCTACTATTTCTGGATGTAAATTCGGTGGATGCCGCCTTGAAGATAATAGAGGAATACTCTCGTATTTCGGGATACAAGCTAAATTTGGACAAGACCACAATTATACCTCTCACATCTGCAGTCTCCGAAGAGGAGCTACGGAGGTACTCCTTTCAGGTGGAAAAATCAACCTTTAAGTATTTGGGAGTCGCGTATGGCACTACCCTGACAGACACCATCTCGCTTAATGTGGATCGATGTACCCAGATCTTGCAAGACTGTGTGGCTACATGGACACCACTGAACCTGACGTGGTGGGGCCGCTTAGAAACCATCAAAATGGTTATAGTGCCCAAGATCACGTACATCCTCAGCATGATCCCGGTACTCTTTGACAAGAAATTCTACCAGGAACTAGAGAGAAAGTTGCTGGTTTTCTTATGGGCGAAGAAAACACCACGTATTGCAGCCTGGAAACTAAAGCTTCTCAAGAAACAAGGGGGGGTTAGTTTCCCGGACTTCTACTGGTACCATATTGCAGCCATAGCTAAACAAGGTTCCTGGTGGGCGGAGGAGCCAGATACTCCAGGTGTCCCTAGTTGGCTCTCAGTGGAATCGGCGGTGAGTGATCCTCTCCCATTATGTCACCGGATTGGAGCCGCGCCAGCGTATCCGTATACGCAGACGAAGGACATGATCCATCAAGCAACTCAACGAGCCTTCCATTTGGTGTTACCACTATTGGGAGAGGAGCAAGCCTTCATGGAGGCCACTCCGCTTTGGCTTAACCAGCGATTTAAAATAGGTGGGACTTGTTTCGCCTGGACCACTTGGATACGTCACAGTATTCTAAGTCTGGGTCATCTACTCAGGGGACAGAGATACAAAACCTTTGCGGAATTACAACATGAATTCCAACTCCCCTACAAATGCTTCTTCCAATGGGGCCAACTGAGGCATTGTTTGAACAAGGCAGGAGTTACACCCATTCATGTTGTTAGTGGACGCTCGTCTTATCTTCGGATCCAAGAACTCCGGACAGGGTCCGGGCAAGTATCGCAGTTGGTGGAGCTCCTTAGATCCGCGGACGGGCGTAGCCCAAGCGGGGCACGATTGGTATGGGAGACTGAAGCTGGACCCCTCGCGACCTCAGAAATGTGGGCTTCCTTTTGGGGATCTCAGACCCGGATATCTCGATCGGCCTCCCTCACGCAGATGCTATTTTTTCTAGCACATCGCGCATATCTGACCCCAGTCAAGATCTCCAAGTGGCAAGAACAGAAGGATGATCGCTGTTGGTCCTGTGGACACGAAGTAGGGACCCTATCACACATGCTGTATTATTGTCCACACTTACTCCTGTACTGGCGAGGAGTTTGGCGACGAATACAAAGACTGCTTGGGATAACGACGCCCTTATCCTATCGGATAATCATCTACAAATCTATGGCGGAGGTACCTTGTCTCCAGAAGCACCATCACGCCTTGTTTGATCTCCTACTGAGTTTAGCACTGAAGGCCATTATGAGTCACTGGAAGTCTTTCAGTGCCTTGAGTGTGGAATACTGGTGGAATCTGGTGTGCTACCATCGATCCTGTGAGATAGCCTATGTTCAGCAGAATCCCGCCTTCAAAAGATTGCTAAATAAATGGGACAGTCCTGATACGCAATAATTACTGTAGACACTATATATTGGTGTTAGGTGGTGGGACATGAACGGTCAACCCCCCCCCCTCCCTCCCTTTCCACTATCACTCCGATGCTCCGGTATGGGAGAATAGACATGAACCTGTCTGGATCTGCCTGTTATTTCTGTCTAATCCACTTCTTCAAATGTACTGTTTGGTGTGAATGTAATGTTTTAAAAATGCTAAATAAAGTTAAAAAAAAAAAAAAAAAGATTTGAATGCTTCAACCTCTGCCCTTGACCCTTGTCCTGTCCCCTGGATCAAATCTACCAGAAGTTCCCTCAGCCCCTACATTCTGAATATCGTAAAAACCTCTCTCCAGACTGGTTCCGTTCCACCTCCACTTAAGTGTGCCTCTATCCGCCCAATCCTAAAAGGAGCAAAACTAGACCCCACCTCCCCTTCCTCCTATAGACCCATCTCTAGTATTCCTTTCCTTGCAAAGATAGCCGAGAAACTTGTCCAAACCCAACTTCAGAACTATATCGATGACCACTCTCCCCTCGATTTATTCCAACATGGTTTCAAAAAGAATCACGGAGTTGAAACCCTCCTCACCTTTCTACTAGATTCCTTGTACTTACACACCCAGAACCCTGCTCAAGGATGCCTACTTATTTTCCTTGACTTATCCGCTGCCTTTGACTCTCCACTGCCTTTGACTCTCTCCCCCACCATCAACTCCTAATCAGACTTCATGAAATAGGACTGAGAGGCACAACTCTAAAATGGTTCCAATCCTACTTAGACACCAGAACCCAACATGTCCGTATTGGAAGTGATACCTCCCTCCCATTTACACTAAAACAAGGTGTCCCCCAAGGCTCTAGTCTATCCACATTACTTTTCAATATCTTCCTTCAACCTGTCTGCAAGATTTTCCAAAACTATGGCATTCAGTACCAATTATATGCAGATGACATGATGTGCTTCACCCCATTTAACCTCACTAATTCTAATTTTACTAAACTGAATGAATGCCTAATCAGCCTCAAATCTTGGCTCTCCCAGCACAACCTACTAATTAACCAATCCAAAACTGAGGTCCTTCAAGTTTTCTCCAACCCCTCATACACCCCTCCTCCAACCCTCACCTTTGGTGATCTCATGCTCACTATAAAAAACCAAGTGAAATATCTTGGAATCATCCTTGATCAGAACCTCTACTAATGCAGTATACGCAAAGCTACATACTCTCTGGAACCTCAAACCTCTCTTAAGCCCCGACTCCTTTCGTACTGTCTGTCAGGCCCTCACAACCCCCTCACTAGACTACTGTAATCTGATCTATCATGGCCTCCCCAAGAACACCATCCAACCACTCCAACTAGCCCAGAATACGTTAGCGCGGCTCATAACCATAAACCCCAGACGATCTCATATTACACCAGTCCTCTATGATCTCCACTGGCTCCCAATTCAACACCGAGCTAAATTCAAGGTTCTTACTCTTATACACAAAATTATCTCAAAGGAGTCAGCTCCATGCCTCTCGCCACTCCTTGTCTTCTCCAACAACACAAGAACACACCGCTCCTTTACCAAAAACCTACTGACCATACCAACAACTAAAAGGATACTACCAAAAGCAGAGAGGTTCCACAAAAGAGTAAAGTAGCCCAAATGCCCTCAAGTATGGAGCAGACAGAGCTTAAAGATCCCAATTTACCCATGTCTAACAATAGCCAAATTAACATGAATAAAATACATTCTCTAAAATGCTTGTATGCAAATGCTAGAAGTCTAAAGAATAAGATGGGAGAGTTAGAATATATAGCACTAAATGAAAGGTTAGATATGATTGGAATATCAGAGAAATGGTGGAAGGAGGACAACCAGTGGGACACTGTGATACCTGGGTACAAACTATATCGTAATGATAGAGCTGATCAAATTGGTGGAGGGGTTGCGCTCTATGTTAGAGAGGGCATTGACTCAGAAAGGATTAAAGTTTTGCAGGAAACAAAATCTGCTGTAGAATCTATATGGATTGAAATTCCATATAAAAGGTGGAAGGCAATGGCAGTGAGGGTGTACTAACGAGCGCCTGGCCAGAATGACCAAATGGATGATGAAATGCTCAAAGAAATCAAGGAAGCTAACAAAAGTTACAGCGCAGTAATAATAATGGGTGATTTCAACTACCCCGGTATCGACTGGGTCAGTGACACGTCAGGACATGCTAGGGAGATAAAGTTCCTAGATGAAATAAATGACTGCTTCTTGGAGCAGCTGGTTCATGAACTGACCAGAGGGGAAGCCATATTAGACCTAGTCCTTAGTGGAACACCAGATCTAGTGCAAGAGATAAGGGTGTTGGGGCCACTTGGCAATAGTGATCATAGCATGATCGCCTTTGATTTAATTAGTGGAGGAGGGATAGTAAGGAAATCCACAGTACTACCTTTTAACTTTCGAAAGGGAGACTATGATAAAATGAGGAAAACAGTTAAGAAAAAACTAAAAGGAGCAGTTGCAAAGGTTAAAGACGTACATCAGGCTTGGCTGTTGTTGAAAAATACTATCTTGGAAGCCCAGACCAGCTGTATTCCACGGTTTAAAAAAGTGGAAGGAAGTCCAAAAAACTGCCAGCATGGTTTAAAGGTGAGGTGAGAGAGGCTGTTGTTGCCAAAAAAGCATCTTTCAGGAAATGGAAAAAAGAGCCAAAAGACGAAACCTGGAAACAGCACAAGCACTGGCAAGTCAAATGCAAGGCATTGATAAGGCAGGCAAAGGGAGAATTTGAGAAGAAGCTTGCTGCGGAAGCAAAAATGCAAAGTAAAGACCTTTTCAAGTACATTCGTAGCAAAAAACCTGTGAGAGAGTCAGTTGGTCCATTAGATGATAAAGGGGTTAAAGGAGCACTAAGGGGCGACAAGGCGATAGCGGAGAGATTGAATAAATTCTTTGCTTCAGTCTTTACTGAGGAAGATGTAGGGATGTTACCCATGACTGAAGTGGTATTTAAAGGTGCGGAAGAATTGAAGGAAATATCGATACATCGGGAAGATGTATTACAACTATTAGATAAACTGAAGAGTAGCAGATCACCTGGGCCGGATGGTATACATCTAAGGGTGTTGAAAGAACTAAAATACGAGATTGCAGACCTGCTATTAGTAATCTGTGAACTATCATTAAAATCATCTCTAATACCTGAAGATTGGAGGATCGCCAATGTAACACCAATTTTTAAAAAGAGTTCCAGGGGTGATCCGGGAAACTACAGACCAGTGAGCCTGACATCAGTACCAGGAAAAATGGTAGAAACCATCATAAAGAATAAAATTACTCAGCATGTAGATAGTCATGACCTAATGGGAGACAGCCAACATGGCTTTAGACAAGGAAGATCTTGTCTTATTAATCTGTTATGTTTCTTTGAAGGAGTGAATAATCAGGTGGACAAAGGTGAGTCGGTTGATATTGTGTATCTGAACTTTCAGAAAGCCTTTGACAAGGTCCCTCATCAGAGACTTTTGGCAAAACTAAAGAGTCATGGGATAGGAGGCAGTGTACTATTGTGGATCAGGAACTGGTTAAAACATAGAAAGCAGAGGGTAGGGCTAAATGGCCAATTTTCCCAATGGAGAAAGGTTAATAGTGGTGTACCCCAGGGATCTGTGCTGGGTCCGCTGCTTTTTGACATATTCATAAATGACCTGGAAAGTGGAATAACGAGTGAGTTTATCAAATTTGCAGATGACACAAAACTATTTAAAGTTGTTAAAACCCAAAAGGATTGTGGAAAATTGCAAGAGGATTTTGATAAATTGGAAGACTGGGCATCAAAATGGCAGATGAAATTTAATGTGGACAAGTGCAAGGTTATGTACCTAGGGAAGAACAACCCAAACTATGGTTACACGATGCAAGGTTCCACATTAGGAACCACCACCCAGGAAAAAGATTTAGGCGTCATTGTGGATACCATGTTAAAACCCTCGGCCCAGTGTGCAGCGGCGGCCAAGAGAGCAAATAGAATGCCAGGTATGATAAGGAAAGGAATGGAAAATAAAACAAAAGATATTATAATGCCTCTATATCGTTCCATGGTGAGACCGCACCTTGAATATTGTGTGCAATTCTGGTCGCCGTATCTTAAAAAGGATATAGCAATTTTAGAAAAGGTTCAGAGAAGAGCCACCAAAATGGTAAAGGGGATGGAAGGATACTCCTATGAAGAAAGGCTAAAAAGGTTGGGGCTCTTTAACCTGGAAAAGAGACGGCTGAGGGGAGATATGATAGAAGTCTATAAATTAATGAACGGAGTGGAACGGGTAAACATAGATCGATTGTTCACCTTATCAGAATATAGAAAGACTAGGGGACATGCAATGAAGCTACAGGGTAAACTATTTAAAGAAAATATTTTTTCACTCAATGTGTAATCAAACTCTGTAATTTGTTACCGGAGGATGTAGTAAAGACTGTTAGTGTAGCTGGGTTTAAAAAAGGTTTGGACAAGTTCCTGGAGGAAAGGTCCATAAACCATTATTAAGAAGGGACCCAGGATATCAATGCTTGAACCAATACAAGCATTGTGGAACCTGTGTCCCTTGGGGAAACTGCTAGGTACGTATGACCTAGATTGGCCACTGTTGGAAACAGAATACTGGGCTTGATGGACCTTGGTCTGACCCATTATGGCATATCTTATGTTCTTATGACACTGTAAACAATCTACAAGCAACAGGGCCTTCTCTCTCTATGCTCTATCCCTATGGAACACCCTTCCTCATGAGCTGCGTAACTGTGTGAGCCAATCTGAGTTCCGTAAGAAGTTAAAAACCCACCTCTTCCTTGAACATTTTTCCCTACCACCCTAGTACCTAACCCTCTACATCTACCTCCCCTCCCATGCTCCTTCAAATCCTATAACACAACCATCTGTAGCTCTATATTGTGATGAGGTGAGTGCAGCCCAGCTAGGGAAAACCGGAAAAAAGAAGGATTTTTCTTCATTGCGGGGGATGGGAGCACAAAATCCTAGGCTCCATACTAGAAGCACTGAAAGAAACCTAGAGGGCAGAGCCAAATGTAAGCCAATCACAGACCACGGGACAACCCTGCAGAGGAGTAGGATGTCCAAGTGGGAGGAGCTAGGAAGGGAGTTGCCCAGCTCAACAGTTAACAGAGGAAGAACAAACAAAAGAGGGAGGCACAGTTTGAGTTTGAGGGAGGAGGAGGAAGGAGCTGTGAGCAGAAGGTCCAGGAGGAGTGCAGGAGCAAGCACCAGTGGCAGCTGCAGTTCAAGCCCTAGCCCAGGTTCAAGTCCAATTCCCAGGAGGCACAGACAGGAGAGATCTGGGGCCAAGCTGTGGAAAACCCTTGCAGCCAAGGAGAGCAGCAAATGGAGGAACCATTACAAAGGCAGCCAAGAAAGGTACACAGGGAATGAGCAGTGCCACCAGAATAGTTCTTGCTCTGACTCGGAGGAGACTTTCATACACCTGAAGCCTCAGCACAGCAAGAAGTATCTCAGGAGGGAGGTTAAGCAGGAGAGACACACAGGAGACCGGCTTGGAGGAGCCAAGGCCAGGCAGTGTGAGAGACTGTTTAACATTGCAAAGACTCTTAAGGAAAAGTTACCAGAGCACTTTCAAAGAGCACCTAGCTGTAGCTCACTGGAGAGCATGGAAGTAGGCCCTGAAGAAAGTGTTGTTGAGTCAGAAACTTCTGAGATGGAATGTGAGCTGTGCACTAAAATATAATAGTAATGTGTGTTAGAAAACACTGAAATACAAAACGAAGCTGTTGAAAGTTAAAGCAGTTTCAAGAGTTGAAAGAGAAGAGTAACCCTGAAGACAAGAGGTTAGGAATCTCTCTCTTAGGAAGCTAAAACTGCAAAACTTTAGTGAAGGCCCAAACAGCTAGAACTGTTTGTATGGGTGTGGCAACAGCGGGTTGGAAGCTGTGAAGAGCTTTTACAAATGCTTTTGTTTTGTAAGTGTCAAGCAAGTGCGGTGAAGAATAGAAACTGCTGTGAGTTTTGTTTAGACATTTTGATTTGGAGAAATTATCCTGTATTTCTTTTGTCTGGAAAAAGTGCTTAAAGAATTTTTATGTTCATTACTTGCCAACTTTGGAAACCGAATAAAAATTTCCTGTGCGCTTTAAATAACCACTCGGTTCTTCTTATTGACACAACTACAACCCTCTAAGGGATACAGATGGCCAGCCGTCCCTACTAGGCAACCGTCTGGTAGGGGCGCGAGCGTCACAGGTGGCGTAGTTTTTGGATGCGGTGTTCCAGTGGTCAAGAAGAGCGTCTTTGAGCCATACCTCTGGACGGAGAACTCCAGGAAAGGCGGTGACCGATCGAGGAACAGGAGGAAAAACCGGAGCGGAATTCGGATCAGGAGCGCTGTGACTGGTGGAAATGCTGAGACCTGCATCAGAATCAGGTAACCCGTAAACTGGAAGGGGTAGGCCTGGATTCTGGTGTAAGGGGGCCACCAGCTGCTCACTACGGGAAGTGAGAGAAAAAAAAAAAAAAAAAAGTGCTGCACTTTGTGTGTGTCTTGTCTGTTTTGTTGCAGAGACTACAATCCAGGATGGAAGTAGCGGACGTACTGGCGTGGGTAGCGGACCAATTCGCGAAGCAGCGGGAGATGGCAGCGTTGAGCCAGGAGCAGGCGACCTCCATGTTGCGGGCCCAACAGCAACCCCTGCTGGACATGATGGCCAAATGGATCCGGACTCAGGAAGAAGCAACAAAGCAAGCGCAGGCTGTTCCAAAGACTCAACCTGTTGGTACGGGGGGGAAGGACTAGCCTTCGGACCTTTTGCATGTGGTCGCTTAAGCAAGGATGACAACCTTGACGACCATATAGAAGCGTTTGAGAGAATAGCTGGTCTAGCTCAGTGGCCTAAAGAACAGCTAGCTGTAAGGTTTGCCACTACTCTAAGCGGAGAGGCATTAGCTGCCTACAGGGAAATGCCAGTTGATTCTATTCATGATTATGAGCATGTTAAAGAAGCCATAAGAGAACGGATGGGTTTAAGTTCCTCCACTTATAGGAGACTTCTAAGAGCATCTGTCTTAAAAGAAGGTGAAACACCACAAGCTCTGTATTATAGAGTTAAGAGCTTAGTCTTTAAATGGCTACTGCCAGAAAAGAAAGATATAGAGTCTATTATTGATGTAATAATATTAGAACAATTTATTGAAGCTGTTCCTATAGACATGCAAAGCTTTTTGATAAAACAAAACTGTAAGAACACCCGAGAAGCCATAGTCTTGGCAGACTGCTTTCTGGAGGCCCAGAAACTGAGCCTAAAGAAAGGGGGCGTTTTTCAAGGTACAGGTGTGCAGGAAAAGAATGCAGCCTTGAGTAAATATAGGACAGAGAGAGATAAGCCCATGGAAAAATTCAACCTGCAAAGAAAGTGTTTTTCTTGTGGTGAGCCTGGTCACCTCAAGAAAAATTGTAGGACAAAGAAAGCCTTTGTGATAACACACCCCAAGGAGGTAGGTGAAGGATTCCTCCTATCCGTAGAGGTAGAGGGAATAAAGACAGAAGCACTGTTAGATTCAGGGGCAAGTCAGTCCATGATCTCCAGAAAGTTATGGAAAGTGATAGAAGCCCAGAAGCAGTGCGCCCAAGAGTCCTCAAGGGGGCAGGTTAAAATTAAGTGTGTACATGGGGCTGCCTCTACCTACCCACTTCAAGCCGTTAAGATAAAGGGCTTAGGCAGGGGAAGGGAGGTAGCAGTAGCAGTAATACCAAGACTCCCTCATGAGATTATACTGGGCCGAGATTGGTCCCCGTTCAGGAAGGGAGTGGAGAAAAAGCTGCAGGAAAAGGCAGGCCTGGTAAACACAGGCCCAGATGTAAAATCTCCAGGGAAAGGGAAAAGGGAAGCTGGCCACCCCAAAGTTGCTACAGGGGGAATAATACCTGCTCCCCTGTTTGGAAAAAGAGTGGACCCGGGGAGGTCAATAGTCCCTAAGGAAAAAGTACAGGCACCCAGGTTTGTCATCAGGTTTTGTAGAATTAACCCTGAGGCTAGGATTCCCAAGCGGGCCACTGAACAAGCGGCTGGGTTAGATCTATCTAGCGCAGTTGAGGTAGTTGTACCCAAGCAAGGAAAGGCCATAGTAAACACTGGACTGAGGGTAGAAATACCGCCCGGGTGTTACGGACGGATCGCACCCAGGTCAGGCCTTGCCCTTAAAAATTTTATAGATGTAGGCGCAGGAGTCATAGACCCTGACTACAGGGGAGAATTAAAGGTTCTCTTATTTAATTTCTCCCAAGAAAATTTTAAGGTGAACCCCGGAGATAGAGTGGCCCAATTAGTTTGTGAGAGGGTAGGGTTTCCACCCGTAGAAGAAGTAGATGAGCTTTCATCTACCACCAGGGACTCCAAGGGATTCGGATCTACAGGCCTAGGTGAGATAGAGGGGTTAACTGCCTGTTGTATAGAGAAGGAGGAAGAGGAATTAGGACCTCAACTAGTGAAAGGCAATACAGATCCTGTTTATAGGATTGGGGAAAAGCTCTCCTGGACACAGCAAAAGGAGTTGTCCGGAATGCTGAAGGACCTCTCGGACGTCCTTACCCCGGTACCGGGAGAAACAGGGCTGGTCGCGCACGAAATTGTGACCCCGCCTGGTGAAGTAGTGCGCCAGCGACCGTATAGACTCCCGGAGGCAAAGCAGAGAGAGGTAGTGTCCCAAATAAAAGAAATGTTAGAGATGGGCATAATTGAGACTTCCAAGAGCCCTTGGAACAACCCCGTAGTTTTGGTCCCGAAGCCGGACGGATCTATGCGCTTTTGCATAGATTTCCGGAGAGTAAATGACATTTCACGTTTCGATAGCTACCCTATGCCTAGGATAGAGGAGATCTTGGATAGGCTAGGGCAGGCCAGGTATCTGACTACATTGGATTTAACAAAGGGGTATTGGCAGATTCCCCTCACCAGGGAATCTCGGCCAAAAACAGCATTTAGTTCCCCAATAGGGCTTTTCCAATTCCGTTGGATGCCCTTCGGGCTCCATGGGGCAGCCGCAACTTGTCAACGATTAGTTGACATGGTTCTCCGCCCTCACCAGCGGTATGCAGCGGCCTATATGGTTCATAGTGCATGGTGGGATGAACACTTGACCCAGGTCAGGGCAGTGTTGCGGGCATTGAAGCAAGCCGGCCTTACTATAAACCCGGCTAAATGTATGTTTGGGGCATCTGAGGTAAAATACCTAGGTCACATGGTTGGACAGGGTATAGTAAAACCTCTCTTTGACAAGGTGGAGAGTGTAAAAAAATTCCCGAGACCTGTTACAAAAAAGGATCTTAGGGGTTTCTTGGGGTTAGTGGGGTATTATAGGCGGTTTATCCCACACTTCGCAACCGAAGCAGCCGCATTAACTGAGAGGCTTAGAAAGAATGCCCCTAATGTCTTGCTCTGGGATCAGGAGGCGGGACATGCCTTTGTGAGGTTAAAAGAAAAATTATGTGAAGCTCCTGTATTACGTGGGGTAGATTTTTCTCTACCTTTTATTATTCAGACCGATGCATCGGAAACAGGCCTAGGGGCTGTGATGTCTCAGAAGCCGGAGGGCTCTGAGCACCCAGTAATGTTTTTAAGTCACAAGTTAACTCCTCCAGAGAAAAAATACTCAACCATAGAGCGTGAGTGCCTTGCTATAAGGTGGGCCATTAATGCGCTGAGATTTTATTTAACTGGACGGAGATTTTTACTGGTGACTGATCACTCCCCACTTAAATGGCTAAATAAAATGAAAGACAGCAACGCTCGTTTAACGAGGTGGTACATGGCCCTACAGGAGTTTGATTTTAAGATAGAGCACAGGGCCGGGAAGCTGCATACCAATGCAGACGCCTTATCCCGTATTTCGTGCTGTTCGCGGGATAAAGCGACAGCCCGAAATAGTCTAAGGGGGGGGGGGGGGATATGTGATGAGGTGAGTGCAGCCCAGCTAGGGAAAACCGGAAAAAAGAAGGATTTTTCTTCATTGCGGGGGATGGAAGCACAAAATCCTAGGCTCCATACTAGAAGCACTGAAAGAAACCTAGAGGGCAGAGCCAAAGGTAAGCCAATCACAGACCACGGGACAACCCTGCAGAGGAGTAGGAGGTCCAAGTGGGAGGAGCTAGGAAGGGAGTTGCCCAGCTCAACAGTTAACAGAGGAAGAACAAACAAAAGAGGGAGGCACAGTTTGAGTTTGAGGCAGGAGGAGGAAGGAGCTGTGAGCAGAAGGTCCAGGAGGAGTGCAGGAGCAAGCACCAGTGGCAGCTGCAGTTCAAGCCCTAGCCCAGGTTCAAGTCCAATTCCCAGGAGGCACAGACAGGAGAGATCTGGGGCCAAGCTGTGGAAAACCCTTGCAGCCAAGGAGAGCAGCAAATGGAGGAACCATTACAAAGGCAGCCAAGAAAGGTACACAGGGAATGAGCAGTGCCACCAGAATAGTTCTTGCTCTGACTCGGAGGAGACTTTCATACACCTGAAGCCTCAGCACAGCAAGAAGTATCTCAGGAGGGAGGTTAAGCAGGAGAGACACAGGAGACCGGCTTGGAGGAGCCAAGGCCAGGCAGTGTGAGAGACTGTTTAACATTGCAAAGACTCTTAAGGAAAAGTTACCAGAGCACTTTCAAAGAGCACCTAGCTGTAGCTCACTGGAGAGCATGGAAGTAGGCCCTGAAGAAAGTGTTGTTGAGTCAGAAACTTCTGAGATGGAATGTGAGCTGTGCACTAAAATATAATAGTAATGTGTGTTAGAAAACACTGAAATACAAAACGAAGCTGTTGCAAGTTAAAGCAGTTTCAAGAGTTGAAAGAGAAGAGTAACCCTGAAGACAAGAGGTTAGGAATCTCTCTCTTAGGAAGCTAAAACTGCAAAACTTTAGTGAAGGCCCAAACAGCTAGAACTGTTTGTATGGGCGTGGCAACAGCGGGTTGGAAGCTGTGAAGAGTTTTTACAAATGCTTTTGTTTTGTAAGTGTCAAGCAAGTGCGGTGAAGAATAGAAACTGCTGTGAGTTTTGTTTAGACATTTTGATTTGGAGAAATTATCCTGTATTTCTTTTGTCTGGAAAAAGTGCTTAAAGAATTTTTATGTTCATTACTTGCCAACTTTGGAAACCGAATAAAAATTTCCTGTGCGCTTTAAATAACCACTCGGTTCTTCTTATTGACACAACTACAACCCTCTAAGGCAGGGGTCACCAACCTCCAGAGGGCCGCGGGCCGCACAGCCGACTACCGGCAGACTCGCGGGCCGCACACCCCCCCCCCCCCGAAAAAAAAAACTGCTCATACCTGTAGTTTTATTTTTCCATGTCAGCTCCCTCCCTTCTTCTGCAGCCGCGTCTCCCTGCCTCTTAGGGAACCGCGGCTGTGCTTGTAAAATCATCGCGGAGCCCTTCCTGTCTTGACGGGCTCCGTGCAGCATTGTCCCGCCTCTAAAGGAAGTTGTTTACCACTTCCTTTGGAGGCGGGACAATGCTGCACGGAGCCCGTCAAGACAGGAAGGGCTCCGCGATGATTTTACAAGCACAGCCGCGGTTCCCTAAGAGGCAGGGAGCCGCGGCTGCAGAAGAAGGAGTTGGTGAGTTTGCCTTGGCGGGCCGCACCGGGGTAGAGTCTCGCGGGCCGCAGGTTGGTGACCCCTGCTCTAAGGGATACAGATGGCCAGCCGTCCCTACTAGGCAACCGCCTGGTAGGGGCGCGAGCATCACAATATATACATATGTAAATAGTTGATCTTTGATCATTGTAATTAGTTCATAAATTAGTTCTTATTGTTCGCCTATGTATCCTTGTTACTTTGTTCTTTGTAAACAGTTGAAACACACTGCCTTTGAAGCGTTCTATGTAAACCGTCTTGATTTGTAGAAAGACGGTATATAAAAAATGTTAAATAAATAAATAAATATTTTCCCCCATCATACGTGGGTTTTCTAGCCATAAAATTCCACAATGCAGTTTGCTTCCTAAAGGACTTTTATCTGGTTTGACTCTATGCTGTCCATAATATATAGGCCTCCCCTCCAATGTCTGATTATGATTCTCACAGGGAGATTTCAATTTATAATACAAAACTGGGACACAGTCCCTCAGATAAGGTATATTGTTTGAATGAGGACATTCAGCTAAGGTCCTAGCAACCTGTAGGTAACTAGGTGCCCAGTTTGGAGGTCCATTCACCCCCCCCCCCCCCCGCCCATTAGTTGTACTACAAGGTTGGGTGTTTTCCAGGTGAAAGTTTAAGGCTAACATGGCAGGGTTGGGAGGTGGGAAATAGGGAAGGGGAGGTGGTTAGGGACGGCAGATGGTAGACCAAGGGGGGGAGGGTTGGGGGGTTCAAGGATGGATAGGATTTGAAATCCCCTCTCGTCCTTACTGGAAGAAGTTTCATTGGATGGGAATGTGTGATATGTGGAAGATAGGAGTAGTTTTGGCTGTGAGGTGTATCTTTGTGGCTGGCAGGTCCCCTTCCTTTCTTTGGCTCTATGGTGTGGTGGTGGGATTTTCTGTTTTCCACCCTGCCTATCCTGCATTGTCAGGGGTTGGTATGGTGTTGAATGGTGTTGCAGCTGGCCGGGGGGGGGGAGGGGAATGGAGGCAGGTTATCCTAGCCAATGGGGGTCATGCAGTGGTTTCTTTGAGTGTGATGCCATTGGGCTGTGATCAGGTGAGCTCAGCTCTGAAGTTGTAGGGACATGAGAATATCTGGTTTCTGGGCTTCTCATTTTGGGGTGCTAGCCTTAGCTAGTAATATAGCAAGGCAATAGACTTCCATTGAGGGTACATCAGTAGGGATACAGATTCACCTTGCTAATAGCATAACGGGTTGAGATCTACAGGCTGATTAGTCTGACCTTTGTGGTGAGTAAATTAATGGAGACACTGCTAAAACAGATTATAGATGAGATTTCTGGAGTCCAGTGGATTACAGGATCCGAGGCAGTATGGGTATGTCTTGTCAGACAAATCTAATTACTTTCTTTGACTGAGCAACCAGAGAGTTGGACCAAGGGAGAGTCCTAGATGTGGTATACTTAGATTTTAGTAAAGCCTTTGACACCATAGAACACAGGCAACTTATAAATAAATTGAACATCCTGACTGATTGGATTAGAACACACACCGCAGCACCCTCGCAATGTTCTCTTTAATCTGCACTGGGTCCTCTGTCAGCAATCCTGCTGGTGGGGGGAGGGGCAGAGCGTCGATCGCTCTGCACCTCCCCCCCCCCCCCCCGGCAGGAATGTTGGCGGCGGACCCAGCGCAGGTTAGCAGGAACATTGGTGCCAGGTGCTGCAGTGATTTCCATCCTCAGCCCTCTACCCAAGTGCGCTGCCATTGGGGTGATCCCAGAGCCTCATCCCAGGCTTCAGAGACCCCCCGAGGGCCGGGTGGTGGGGAGAAGGAGCTTTTTTATCACGGTGTCCATTAGTGCTCCTTCTGCCCTCCCAATGCTCTGGCACACCAACAGGAGCACTGGGAGGGTTGGACAGGCAGGGCTCTGAGCATCTCCTGCAGCAGAATGTGGGGCATGCATTTGAAGCCATCCAAGTGCCCTGATTCTGCGATGGCAGGAATGCATAGCTCCTGCAGTTGCAGAATTGGATAGATATCGGCCCGGTACAACGTTTGTGCGTGTGGATTGGCCAGATGTGCCCCGCTCAGCCTCCACCCAAATAGTGCAGCTGAATATCTCCACAGACTATCCTGGCACTATCCAGTTGGTGCAGGGGCAGTCTGTAGCCAGAGCTAGACCACTCCAGATATATCAATTCATCCAAATAGCGGCAATTTTCAGCTGATCTCATCTGGATAGCTTTGTCTAAAAAGTAAGCCTAAATTGTTATCCAAATAAGATCAGCTGACAAGCACTATACTGCACTCCGCTTCTCTAGATAGTGGCCACACAAACCAGACATTCAGTGGCAACCACTATATGGATACTGCCACTGAATATCTGGTTATATATAAATGCTGTGACTGACCGCCAAGGTATTTAAATATCAGCCTTTCTGAATATCAGGTGGTAAGTTTCTTTTATTCCAGAATCATTTTAGCAATATTCATCCATTGTTATCTAAAATGTAATAGTGTTTTCAATATGTCTTTAGGTTTCTCAAAAAAAAAAGCTTCTATTGTTGAGGGTTAGTCCTGATTTCTGTCTGTCCATCTGTCTGTATGCATCGGTTTGTACATGCACAAACAAACAGATGTGTAGAAATTATAAAGAATAGAAGGGAAGGAGCAGTGATCCATGGAGTGGTGGGAAGGGCAGGCCCAACCAAGCAAAGAAGATCCTGCACCACCACAAAAGAGGAAACATGTGTTGCGATGACCCCACGCTCATGACACAAGAACGAGGAATCTGCTGTGGCAATAAAATCAGTGTGTCCGCATTGACCCAACCACAATTGGCACCAGAAGAGAAAAAATCATTGGTGGCTGGCAGGAGCCCAACCCCTCTGATACCAGAAAAGGAGGTATCCTGCAGCAGCAGCTGTGATAGCAGCATAGTGAGTAAAGACTGGCAAGGGACCTCAAATCTACTGGGAGAAGAAATAACTGCTTTTGTCATCTGAAGAGGAGTCTGCCAGGCTTGATACTAAGGGGTCTGTTTACTAAGCGGCACTAGAAGCTTCTGTGCAAAATCGGATTTTGCACAGAAGCCACTAGAATCACTTAGTAAACAGACCCCTAAGTATTTTATAATGGCTGATGAGGAAGAGGACTAAGATGAGAGTAAGGGAGTATGTTTGGAAGAGGGGACAAGTAGGAAGATGAAGAGGGCTGGTGGGCTGTGGGGATAAGGGTGTGGGGCTATGAGGAGGAGGGCACTAAAAGGAGAACTGTAGGACTGAAAGTGAGGGTGAAGAGGAGAGGGAGAATGGGCAATGAGGGTTTTGGCTATAACAGGAGGAGAGAGGTTTGGAGGGGGTGGGAAGAAGATAGGGATAACAACTGGAATAGATAGCGGAAGAGAGAAAGAGTATATAGTACAACCCTCTATAACAGCCATACACAGATAAATGCAGGTCTCGCATGCAATATCACCACTCATCGCATGTGTGCACCCACATACACATAATCTAATTTAATAGCCACACATACATTGCACTACTTTTAATTAAAGCAATTTATAGAGTGGATTGGCAGCAATTTACAGTATATATACAGTATTCCACTGCAGCCCACATATATGTACCTCATACACCCTAAGTAAATCCCTGCACTTCTACTGTATAATCCATATACACATACACAACAAGGAGGCACTGGAAGAGGAGGTGGTGATAGAAATGAAAATGGGGGCCATTGGTGGTGGGACCGCCATACCCCCTTCTGTTATGTGGTTACCCCTGAGTCGACCAAGGGTCATGGAAGGCTGAACTCTGAGGCTCCACACCATTCATCTAATTAGTAGTAGCAGTAGTGGCAGAGGACACTGGGAAGAGTGCTGAGGTAGAGAGAGCGGGGGACAGTAAGGAGGTTGGGGTGGAGAGGGGGAGGGGGAGGGGAGAGGAAGGGCAGGGAGGGACACGGTCGCACCATGGAATATCATTGGTTTTATTCTCCATTCCTTTCCTTAGGATTCCTAGAATTCTATTTGCTTTCTAGGCACTGCTGCACACTGGGACTTGAAGCTCTTTTCAGATGCTTCTGGAGAACTGGGCTTTGGGATATATTTCCGTGGGGCTTGGCATGCTTTAGTGTAGCCTCAAGCATGGCAAGCGTGGGGTTGGTGCCGGAATATTTTCTTTTTTGAATTGTTCCTCGTGTGAGTGGCTTTGGTGGTGTGGGGTGACAAGTAGTCACATCAATGAGTGGTCCTGCGGTCAGACAACACAGTAGTGGTTCAGGTCATTAACTGTCAATATGTTCGCTGTGTACTTCTGTCAGAAGTGATGCAGTTGGTGGTGCTGAGTTATCTACTACTGAACATAACTTTGGCAATATGTCATGTCCCTGGCATGTTTAATAACATTGCAGATGTTCTGTCTCATTTCCATTGGGTATGATTCAGAGCATTGACCTACAATTGGATGTTGCTCTGACAAAGATGCCAGAAGATTTGTAGACAGCTTTTCCAGAGTTTTTGGGATCCTGTTGAGGAATGTTCTGGCTGTTAACACCTGAAAGGTGTATAAGGCCAGTTGGCAGCAGGTTGAAGATTCTTTGAAGCAGCAAGGGTGATGTGTACACCCTCCTTTTGGGGAGTGGCCTGTGATAGACTTTATTGTTTTTGCCAGGCTGGTGGGTAAGTCAGAGGGTATGCTGATGGTCTCACTGATGAGTGTAGCATTGTTTGTAAACTAAGAGGGTACAATGACCCCATTGTTTCCTTTATGATGTGGAAGATGCTGAGGGGATATGTCTTCCTTAGCTGATGATAGGCAGATTACTGTTTCAGTCAACTGTGCACATTGTTCTAAAGAAGCCTTTTGATGCTGTCTGGCAGGTGTTCACCTCGCTATTTGCAATCTTCTTATTCCAAGCATCATTTTCCTTTGCATTTTATGGTGCCTTTCTAGTCAGTGAGTTGGTGGCACCAGCTTAGTGTGTCTATGGTGAGAATGGGATCATGCAGGAAGATGTGTATTTCAAAGGCTGGAGGCTATGCATGCACCAGTGGACCAATCTGGAAAGGGTATTTGGGTTACTCCAAGACATTCACCTGGTTTAATGATCTGCCCTGTGAGTTGTGCTCATGAGTTACTGGGCAAATGACCAAAGGGTGGGTTATATTTGTTACAGCACAAGAATGGCTCCCCATTGACTAGATTGCAATTTTCAGCTATGCTGTGAGAGAGTCTGTCACATGCTGGGTTTAACCCCCAGGAGTATGGGACTCATTCTTTTATTTTATTGGCACAGCAACTTGGGCAGCTGCATATAGTGGCCCTGCAGAGCATATCCAGAAGACTGGGTGGTGGCATTCCAACTGTTATCTGTGATATGTGTGCTAGCTTGGGCAACTGGTCCATATTTGTCTATTTTCTTTCCCATTTCTATTCCATGGCACATGCTGTTGAGATCTGTTTGTGATTATGTGGACATTCCTTTATCTTCTGGTCCCATAAAAGAGCTGCAGAATCTCAGCTGGACCTTCTTTTGGAACTGGCATGAGGATTCACTGGCTGAATATTCAGATCATGGCCTGAAGTCAACTTATCCCTTCCCTCCTGCAAGAAAGATGTTTCTCGTCACTGCAACTGGTGTTGATTCATGTTGAGAGACATGATCTGTGTTCAGTAAAAGTAGTGGATTTAATTTGCCAGAAGAAAAGGGATTTGCTGTTGGTGAAGTATTCTTTCCCTGCTCATGATTAGTGTGGGCCCAGATTATTCCCTGGTTGATATGGAAAGATACCAAATGGCCAAAGGCAGTGGATAGACATTTCTAGATTTGTGGTATTACTGGGGGGGAGGGGGGGAGTTGGTGCTGTTGCATGAACTCCTGACTGTGGACCAGATGATGAGGTGCACTTATCAAATATTGGTTTAGATATTTTCCTCAGCACAGTTCAGGATTTACTGGACGCTTGTTATAAGAATAAGGGGCAAGAGGATGGTGCGCACAGACCAAGAGAGGGACCTCAGAGTGATAGTGTCTAAGGTTCTCAAGTGATAAAACAATGCAACAAGGCAGAAGCCAACGCCTGAAGGATACTTTGCTGCATACAGAGAGGAATAACCAGCAGAAAGGATGAGGTATTAATGTCCTGTACAAGTCACTGGTGAGACCTCACTTGGAGTGTTGTCCAGTTTTGGAAAGACTTGAAACAGTTTAGGGCAAGGATCATCAACTCTAGTCCTGGATGGCACAAACTAGTCAGAGTTTCTGGCTATCCCTAATAAATATGCATACAAATATATCTCATGCATATTCATTAGGGACATCCTGAGAACCTGACTGGTTTGCAGCCCTCTGGGACTGGAGTTGGAGACCCCTGGTTTAGAAGAACGTGACCAAGATGATTTGAAGCCTGCACCAGAAGATGTATGAGAAGAGACTTGAAAACCTAAATATATATATATCCTAGAGGAGAGGAGGGATGGGGAGAGATGATACAAATGTTTAAATACTTAAAAGGTATTAATAAATAAACAAACCTTTTACAAATGAACATGAACCATATTTTTTTGGCTGTGCACATCTATATCATCAAGATGTATGCTTATTCTTCTCCAACTTGTCCCAAAACATTTCATTGTCATTTAACCAGTACTACCCTTTGTACATTTGGTATGCCTCTAAAATGGAGTCCGGATATACTAACATCATTCTATACTGCCCCGACTCCTATCTTCCACACACACTTGCTAAACATAAAAAGGCTATTGTCCAATTCTCAATACTTCCTGATACTTTTCTTTTTCTTATCCTGGTCATACTCCATCTTTTTCTTTTTCTTCTTCTTCGGATCACCCTTTTATTTACCTCCCTTCCAGTAAGTGGAAATATTTTCCTAATCAACTGCCTCAAAGCATGCAGAACTGCCTCCCGTAACTCTATGAGCATTACTAAGGCTGTAGTTTTCTGCTCACTCCAATCTGCACTACTTCCCTGAATTACTACACCTGAGGCTCCATTCTTTTCCTTTTTTTGCCTACCCTGGCCACTTTCCGGCACCCCAGTCTGTATCATCTGTTGTTACCTGCACTCTGAAGTCTCATCTGCTTTGTCTCCCCAAATATTCTGGACATGCCATAGCAACCAGCTCTTCAGAATCTTGATGCTCCTCTCTGCAATAATGACTACTCTCCTGGATACCATGCTCTGAACTGCTTGACCACTACCTGGCATGCCTGACAACAAAGGATCACAGGAAACTGCAAGCAAACTAGGAGCCTGCAAAATAGTAGACATAGGCAAGGGTTCCATTCCTAAAATTCCTTGTGCCACCATTCAACCTCCATTCCTCAGCAACTGCCTGCCCCCTCTTTGAGAATACCTCATACCCCCATAGATCAAAAGGATCTGTCCTAATACCCATATTTCCCTTATCCCCCACTTCTCATCTCTTGTACTAAGTGTAAACGAGCCCCAGCCAAGCTCAAAGTGACAACCCAACCATTAGCACTGCCCTGCCTATTCTTCCTCAACTCTGTTCCAAGCCCTTTTCTCTCCACTTATCACCCCCTGACTAATCCTGCCCTCAGTTTACTAGACACATTGCATTTTCAAACAAAACATTCTCTTCTCTCTAACCCCCCTCCTCCTTGTCCTCATTCAAAACAGGCTGGGCGAAAGGTAAGGTCCATCCCAGCATCCTGTTATCCTTGGCAACAGTCACATAGCCCATTGACTCGTTCATTTAGTTGTGCAGTCTCTGATATTTAGAGCCAGCTGCTGCAGAACACCAGGCTCTGCAGGGATCATCTTGTTGTTTCATAAGCTAGTAAAAACCTGGCTTTTTCATTCTTTAGTTATTTATATATATTTTTTATTGATGTAGGGGATATAATTTTGTCTTGACTGAGTAATTCTGAGGGTGATAAAAGTGAAAATAGTATTTTGGAAGGTGGAATGGTTGAAATTGATTTGTTTATTATGTAATGATTACAATAAGGAATCATGTGAAGATTAATTTTATTTAACTACATGGGATTTCTTTTCAGTGATCCAGTGAGATAAAAAGCAAATAAAATCAATCCATAATTAATATTTTACATGTGGTTTTCAAATAAAACAACTATTGCGGGTCAGTCCATCTGTGTGTCTGTTCATCCTTCTATACATATGTGCAGCCCCTTGTTGGTTAGGCATGTTCCAAACTCTGCTTGGATTACAGGTTTTTTAGTTGGCTGCAGTCAAGCAGATGATGCTGTAGACCTGCTGCATTAAGAAAACATCTTGATGGATACAGACATAAAAATAAGAGTGGAGAAAACCGCTAGAAGATTTTACAGACCCAGGGGTTCAGTCCCAATAAAACAGTTCCAATTGAGAACCATGCCAATGGATCCAAAGTGTTTATTCACACTTGAAGTTTTTACTAAGTCTACATCCACAGGTAATTCAGAGTGAATTCAGTATATCCACTTGTACAAAGAAATAACATCAAAAAGTCTCCTCCTATCTATCCTCTAGAATGGACTATAACTTGGAGGAGACCAACTCTCAGGTTAGTTAGAGAATAACCATAACCAAAAGGCTGAGATCCTCAACCTTCCGAGCATAAGGAATGTTTTTCTTCCCTCCTTCATTCCACATTACTTATCGTGAAATATTTAAAGTCACTTAGGGGTATGTTTACTAAACGGCGCTAACGTCACAGCTGCGACTTTAACGCGTGAAACATGATGTTATCGCACGATAATACCATGCAAGAACGTCACGTATCACGCGATAATGTCTGCGGCGGCATTAAGGTGCGCAGAGGGTGGAGTAAGGCTTCCCAGAGGGCGGAGTAAGGCTCCCCAGGGGTGGAGAGAAGGTGTCAATGGGCAGGGAGAGGCCCCATGCACACTAGCGCCGTGAAATGAAGGGCTGAAAATTAGCGCCAGTGAAAACCTCCCGCTAGAGGCACATTTGCAGGGGAGAGAAACCATTTCAGTCAGCAATGTGCAGCACAGGCAGGGAAACCAAAAAAAGTGATAGTAGTGATACATGTACAGCAACATCACAATGCCCAAGTACGAGAGGGCACTACGGTGAGACTGCAAATGGGGTACAGGGGGCTTCAGGCAGGACATGCAGTGGGGCAGCTTGGGCACAGGGTGGACTAGGCAGATGCCTAGGTGACACAGGAATGTAGAAGCAGAAAACCAGCAGGACAGCAACTGACCAAGGGCAAACTTGGCCACGAGTGTGTGTCCCACAGTGTCCCAGGGGACAGTACCCAGCAAGTACCCCATAGGGCACATAACATCGGCAGGCAGTGCCGGGGGAAGCATGGATGTCTATGCAGGCACCCCTACCCCATATCACGCACCAGAGACAGCTGCCTACCGGCACACTGGATGGCCTGGGACTGCGCACCACCAGCACCACCGGCACAAGGGCATGTCAGCATTGTGGCAGAGGGGTGCTGGTGGTGGAGGGGGCAGTGGCATATGCCCACAGCAGACCACGGCCAAGCCCCATTTAGGTTGGTGCCGTGCACTGCAACAGACAAGGTCTGTCTGACGAACAGTCATGGTATCCCCAGGGAACAATCTGCCCCCTGTGGTGCAGTACACACAGCCAGTGTGTTCAGGGGCAGAAGGCCACAAGTTCAAGTCCCAGCTGTGCTTACTGCAAACCATGTCCCTATATTTTACCCAGTACTAAACCATGGCAATAAAGACGGAACCGTTATTGCAGATAGAATATGCATGCCATAAACCCCTATATTTTACCCTACAGAGCACAGACACCAAAAACATGTGCAATCCCTAGAGCAGAGTTTCCCAACTGCAGTCCTGGAGGGCCAAACACCATTCAAGTGTCATGCTGGCCCTAATAAATATGCCTGTGCTGCATTTGTATGCACTGCCCCCATTGTATGGAAATGTATCTCATGCATATTCATTAGGGACAGCACGAAAACCTGAACAGTGTTTGGCCGACCAGGACCGGAGTTGGGAACCTCTGCCCTATAGAGCAGCGGCCAACAGGGGCACAAACACCCACACCCACAGGCCCCACTATCCAAAGCCTCATGTAGAGTCAGGCTGTTGGGCCCTGCGCGGAGCAGCAGCTCCCAATACTGGCACCTGCATACCTTAGCAATGCCGTCCTAAACTTGGGAACATGTTCCACATATATCAAAAGGTTGCTATGATTAATGTCAGATAACAAATCCTAGGTTAAACATGGTTTGTTGACAGAGATTCATCATAGCAACCTTTCCTGATATCTGTGGAGAGTGTTTCAGTCTTTGCTTCTGACAGTGTTTACCACCCCGGGGAGTGACCCCAAAAGTACTGTGTACCATGGCAATGCCCGCACTTTGCCCAGGACTTGTGTGGCGGCCAGGACTGCCACAAACCTCTATATTTGCACAAACCTGGCATAGGTGTGGGAGTGTGTATATGTCTATCCAGTGTGTTGTGGCTGCCTACACCTTACTGAGCTCAAACTGCTTGCACTGTTTCCAGTGTTAGCCTGCCAATGTGCATAATGAGGGACAAGGTACTGTGGGTATGGCCCGGACAGGGTGGCCTGGGCAGGATGCATCTGCACAGGGCATAGGGCAATGGCTGGGACACTGTAGTGCCTGACCACCACTTGCATGAACAGGGTGGCCACGGCATGTCATGCTGAGAGGTCACTCTCACCCTGACTGAGCAGTGGCCATGGCATGGCTAGGTTCCCCCATAATGCTATACAGTATTTCTTCCAAGTGATATATCTGGGTTCCCTTTCTGGGGCCCGATCACTGACATACCTGCTTGGTGTTTGTGCTCACATCCAATTTTTGGGTGCACACAGTTCCTCCAGGAACATGCACTATGTACTAGCTAGCAGACTGTCTGCAGTTAGCATGTGTATGGCTGGAACACCTTGCAGGGTGCAGCGGGAAGAGACTGACTGTGCCCTCTGCTGGTGAATGTCAAATAGGGGTGGGGGGGCAGCTGAGCTTTTCCAGCATTCTGCCTGTCTGCCATTGCCTTATGTGATGCGTACAGAGCTGCATTGACTACCCTGTAGGGTGCCCATTCCGCAGCAGGACCGGGGTTGATGGTCCCCTCTACTGCCACCATTGCAGAGATATAGAATGTAAATCTGTTGGTGGGAGATCCTGTCCCCCACCCTGAGCCACAGAGGTGGGTTGGGTGGTGCTATATATTCTGCTTTTGGGTCCAAACACCCCCCTTCACCTATAACATGTGACCATGGCACCCACACAGGATATGCACTATTCTGGGTGCATCGTAGTCCACAAGGGCTAGACGTGACTGGGAAATACAGATGGACACAGGTGTATACTAGGTGTGTTTGCAAGGACTACCTAATCACACACTGGCACTGTTGGGGACCTACAGCATAGCCTATCTCAGTCAAGCCAGGTGCTGCGGACCTGGTGCTGGGTGCCCCACCTCACCCTCAGGGTGTGCACAGGACCCGCACAATGTCACGGCCTGTAGCTATTCTGTGCCAGTAACACACAAGGTCAGTTCCCCCTACCAGGCCTAGGTCCTCTCTGCATGTGCAGTGCATCATGGGTACGGGTGGGTTTACCCTATCCTGGTAACCACAGCAGACAGTTTGTGTGGTGACCTGCAGTCTTTCTGTAGCCAGCCAGCAATGTAGAGATAAAGCCCACTGGTTGCTTCAGTGACTATGGAGACAGAGGTCATGGGTTTGGTCCCACAGTGGTGTTATTTAATAAGGCTGTCTGAGGCTTTTCCTTTTAATTTACATCAGTGCATCTTGATGTCCAGCCAAACGTTAGCAATTTAGGAAGACTGGGAGGCATTCAGAAGATAGGACCAAAAATCAACAGGATAACATTGGTATTCAGCACTATATAATTAACTTTATGCAGTCAATTTGGACCACAGAAAAGGCTATCCTAATTTAACTGCATTACTTATCCATTTAAGCTTAGGACTGCATTTTCAGTTGCTGGACTGTCCACATAACATGGCTGAAAATTGGCTTAAAGATAATTGAATATGTCATCTGGTTATCTTTACGCAGCAACCACCCTGCTGAATGTCAACTCTTTAAATGTTATATGTTGCATAACTTTATCCAGCTTATTATTTACCATCGTCAAACATCTTCATCCCTGAAATTGTTTACTTAATATGTCAGCTTGATATTCTGGGATTTATTTCTAGATATTTATGCGATGAAGGAACTAGGCCATTTTAATTTTCATAAGCTAAACATTTTGTATTTCTCCATCTGCAAGTCAGATCCTGTTATGTTAGAATGCAAATAATTGCCTAAGACACAGTACTACCTTTACAGCATTCCACTGTGTACTGTGTTCACAGTTTATCACTAACGTGCTTTTCTAAGTAAGACATACTTTCATAATATAGCAACCATGCTTAATCCATTTGCATACATATTAGAGTTATACAAAAATAATACATATTTATATGTTTAGGTAGCACAGTGCACATTGTTGTTACAGTAATCTTCATGAATATCAAACCAAGGGCAGCATTCTATTGCTTCTGACAAACCTCTGGGGAACATCATGAACAAATCCATTGTTTTGAGCAGTTTCAGAGATCAAAGGGTTTTTTTTCACAGAGAACATCAAATAATTCCGAAAAAGCATTAATATTGCTGGTATTTGGATGGCTATAAAATGATTAAACATTGATTTAAAAATAAAAATATTGTTATTCTATTGTCTTTTCTTTCATTCCCATATTTTCTAGAAGCAAGTAATCATTCAAAATGATATTCTTGACAATTTTGTATTCATTTAAAAACTCTACAGTTTAGAGTAAAATCATCTTACAATATATAACACCCCAAAATTAAAGAGCATAGCTAAACAGAGAAGGACACTGGGGGTATGATGTGGACATGAAAACATGCTAATGAGAACCTCCAAGTGAGACTTTTAAAAATTTGCTATTTGTTCTCTTTCTTATCTTATTATGGGGAAATGGATGGGGAGGCTTAGACCATACCCACCTGTGCAGCCTACTTTGTGGCTATACAGCGGACAATGGATGCCTTTCTCAGCCGCCATGCTGGATCTGTTGGATAGGGCAAGGGCTCTGTTGGTGGGATCAGTGTGAGAGCAGCCATATGCCAGAAAGCCCCCTCTGAATCTAAATGGTGTGATCAGTGAAGTGGCAAGAGCACTGCAGATGCTGAAGGGAGACCCTAGCTCTTCTGTGTTAGTGTATGGCTTTCTATACAACTTACTTATTGTGAGTCACAGCAGAAGACTTAGGGGTATATTTACTAAGTCGCGGTAGCGGCTTCCATGTGATATCGGAGCTGCGGCCGCATTGACTTCAATTTTGCCGCAGCTCCGATATCATACAGAAGCCTCTACTGTTTAGTAAACATACCCCTTGGTCTCTGTCTAATTTTAGATACATAGATGTACCTGAATCTGTTATGTATAAAGTTTACCAATGAAGTTAAAGCAAAGTATCTTTATTTTTTTTTATTAAATTTTATTTAATGCAATCCAAACACAAATATCACATAATTAGGCAATCCAGCGAAATATTACATAAGAAATAAATAAACAAATTATAAACCATACCAAATTGCCTTATTAAATCCACATCATGAAGAGCACAACATTCCGTTATACCTGAACAACATTTTTAAAGACTACAACCCCTTAACCCAGATTAAAGAAAATATTAAATTAAACAAAATCATAAACAAACAAACCACCCCACTCAACCTGCTAGGGAATCTAAGAGAGCCACTAGCTGAGAGCTATCCGTAAAAACATAACTATTGCCCTGCATAGTAATCAGGCATTTACAAGGAAAACGGAGGAAAAAGGTACCTCCCCCAGCCAAAACTCTAGGCTTCAGCTGGAGGAAGGACAGTCTCCGAGCCTGTGTATGTCGGGAGACATCCGGGAAAATGGAAACCTTGTGCCCGTAAAAGAGCAAAGTGTCTTAATATTTATTTTTGCAGGTTTTAACACTTTGTTGAACTTCTCGCTGAAATTATTTTTTTAGTTTCTTAAGTGGACATAAAAGAATAACCCATCTTACATTTCATCATTTATTGTATTAACAAATAAGTATTAATTAGTATCAATCACAACACGTTACAACTCTCATAAAGGTAACCCTAACTATTCTAAACAGTTAAGCAACTCTTCTGACTACTGCAGCATTTAAAGTGTATTTCTCTCTCAACTTCAGTTGTTATCTCATAAATTCTGAGGCTTTTTGTAGTTTTACTTTTCCTTAGAGTGAAAACGTATTATATGATTAACAAATAAGAATAGTTCGCTCTCTTTACTTTCCTTTTCCTTGTTAAAACTACAAAACTCAAGTCCAGTGCTTCACTTAGCTTTATTTTGACATTCAGGTAAGGTGTCTTTATCCAGATGATGGTGAGGTTGAAGTGTTGGGGCCCAGATTTCACGCAGGAACCACCGCACCTCAGGATCCTTGGAATCCGGTATACCTGTCTCCCTAACTTAAAGAACATAAAAGGAGGCAAAACCCTAACTATTCCCTACTGTTGACACATAACATTCTAATTTACTATTATTCCTCAAACTTTATTAATCTCTCTAACTAAAAAAAATAAAATTAAACAAAGTCCCTAGCTGAAAATCACCTGTCTGAACTTTAGTCCCTTTGCTGAAGTGCTTAATAAAACCCCTCTTTCATAGAACACACCTTGCACCTAATTTACTCAGTCTTGAACTCAGAGTAACAGCTCTACATGTCCATTCCACAATGTTTAGCTTCATTCCATTTCTCTAACAATGCTATTGCACACTAGGTAAAACAACATATACTTAAATATCCTTAACTAAGGAAGCCTGTTCTTCAGTGTTACCCTATCTTTTAACAGAGCTTCATTTCAAACAGACACTTCCACAAACAAAGCAGTTATTTATTCATTCCAAGCTTCAGGCTCATTCCTCTTTATCACAGCAGGCAATCACTTACTGTGCTGGTTTTCTTTAAGGCTTCAGACACTTCTTTAAACAGGCTACTAAATAGCACAGTTCTTTTAAAGAAAACTCTGACAATTCCACTCTGTCTCTTTCTTACAGAGGACTCCCAAGAAATCTTCAGTCAAAGCCCCTGGCTTCACTACCAGCAGTGTCTCAACCAACACTGTTCAAAACCTCTCCAAATCAGGGTAATTACTTACTTAGCCTGATGTCCCTAAAACTCAACTCCAGTTCCACTCTTCAGAACAATGTATCACCAATTGATACTTTTACAATGGCATAAACAGTACATCTCTCAACACAGCCCAAACTGTTGTTTTTCTCTATGTTCAAAAAAACAAACCTCTCTCTCATCAAAACAAACCAAAACAAAACTTTCTTTCTGTTGTCTAGGAGACGATGACTCTGCTGACATCATCAATTTGTTTTCTAGATCCCTTAGCCAATCAGAGGCGTGTTTATGGAATATGCAGATGAAGCAGTAGAACCCATTCCAAATTCTGCAGGAAAAAAATCAGTTTTATTCTCAACTGCATGTTTCATTAAAATGAATGGCACAATCTCAATTTGGATGTTTCACACATCAAAAACCCCTCTAAACAACTCAAAATCTACAATCCTTTAAAACTTATCTAACTCAAACATTCCATCACCTCCAAATTCAAATCTACACACTCCTCAGGCGCTGCACACTCTAGTAAAAAACTTAACCCCTTAAGGGGGGGTTACATTTAGTTAATTCAGTTTATGTTTTGTTCAAATGTTATACATGCGTTTCTTCCTTTTCACAAGCTCCCTTTATTAATAGTGTGGTCATTATCTATTTTTGAGTTCATATATTATATTTTTTATAGGTTCATTTTTAACCAATGGTTTCAAATTACAGATTAACGTTTTTAGGGTAGATGAGGGTCCATTCTCATTTAGAGACGCAATGGCATTTCATTTCCATTCATAACATTATTATAACAACACAATGTGTGTCCGTTTAAAAATGTGGGTATCGCAATCTAAGCTATCTTTTGAGATTAAACATGGTTCATTTATTTTTTTAAAGCGACTTCACTGAAGCCATTCTTTACATTTGTTTTAATTTAATAGAACATTCCTTTTTTATTTGTTTTTAATTCTGTACATATTTTTAGTCCATAGGACCAGTAGCTCTCCATGGTACATTTATATAACGTTCGACCTGTAATATGAATTTTTGGGTCCTCACGGTCAAGTAATGGATCTGCAATTTAATAATTTGCTTGTTTTCAATTTATTGTTTATTCATCTAAACAAGACTTCATAATACATTCACGAGTATAAGTTTCAGATTCAAAGTGGGATTACATTCAGTATCTGCCAACATAAATATGGTTTAGTTTAGCTGGCTATGGTGCCTGCCCAAGTTAACTTATATGTGCCCTCGTCTTCATCCCCCTTTGTTTTTCTTTTTTCTTTCTTTCTTTCGTTTTGTTTCATTTTTACTTGTGGCTATACAGATGAATTTTTGGATAAAGCAATACCTATACAGGTATGTCCCCTTCTTTTTTTCTGTCACATCTTCAATGAGCAATTTTATATATATTTTATTTTATTTATTTATTTACATTCTCTTATATACCGTGCTATTCTGCATCAGTGTGGTTTACATTGAACAAACTGAAATTACATTGAACAGGGCATTATAACTTAGAGATAACTATTTTACAGGGAGCATGGGCTATGGAGGGTTAAGTGGCTTGCCCAAGACCACAAGGAGCACCTGTGGGACTAGAAACCCCAGTCCTTCCAGCCCAAGGTTGCTGTCCTCTATTGGGATTTGAACCCCCAACCTTCTGGCCTGAAGTACCTTGCCCCAACCACTAGGCCACTCCTCCACTACATGTTTTATTTATTTTTTAAATATGTATGTTTTTTCATGGGGTGTTTTATATAATTGATTTTTTATATGCATGTTTGTAATACGTTTTTTAAGTACACATGTTTTAGCATTTTAATATATATATCTGGTACCATTCATTTAAAGTTTAATTGATTTTAAGGTATTTTCAAGCACTCATGCTTTTTAATTGTCTTATATTTATTTATTTATTTGACAATCTTGCACAGATACATGTGTTTCACTTTGATAGTTTTCATACATATGTGTTTTATTTACTTTTAAATATGCATGTTTTTATGGAATCTTAATACACATGTTTTTAATATGCATGTTTGCAATAAGTTTGTTTTTAAATACATATGTTTTCGTTTTTATATGCATGTTTGTTACCATTCATACAAGTTTAAATGATTTTATGGTATTTTCATGCATTTTTTAAATGTCACATATTTTTTCATTTGAAATGTTAGCATATATACTTACATTTTATTATTCTCCCCAATGCAATATTACATTATTATTTTTTAGCTCCGATTTCCGTTTGGCTACCATTTTATTTTAGTTTGTTTATATTTGCTTATCTTGGTTTTTTTTAATTATTTTAATATGTTTGTGTTTGTTTTCTCTTATGTGCCTTTTCACACTTTGTTTATTTATTATTTTTTATAGTTCATTCTTAATATGTTTTTTATTATTGTTTTTAGCCATTTTAAGCCCCTGAGGAAGGCTTCACGAAACATGGCCAGTGGCTAGAGTGGAATAATCAAATAAAGTTTGATTTTATACATTCTTCTGCTTGCTTTCCTCATAAACAATTCATCTACATTTACCAGTTCCACTCCATTCATTCATTTATGGACCACTATCATATCCCCCCTCAGCCATCTCTTTTTCAGGTTTAAGAGCCCTAAGCTTTTAAGCCTCTCCTCATAGGGGTAGTCTTCCATCCCCTTTACCATTTTGGTGGCTCTTCTCTGTACCTTTTCTAATTCCACTATATCTTTTTTAAGATACGGTGACCAAAATTGTACATAATATTCAATGTACGGTTGCTCCATGAAATGATACAGAGGCATTATAATATCCTTTGTTTTATTCTCCATTCCTTTTCTTATGATTCTTAACATTCTATTTGTTCTCTTGGCTGCCACTGCACACTGGGCAGAGGGTTTCAACATGTTATCCATAATGACGCCTAAATCTTTTTCCTGGGTGGTGGTTCCTAATATGGAACCTTGTATTGTGTAACCATAGTTTTGGTTGTTCTTTCCTAGGTGCATAACTTTGCACTTGTCCACATTAAATTTCATCTGCCATTTGAACATCCAGTCTTCCAAAGATCCACAATAGTACTCTGCCTCCTATCCCATGACTTTTTAATTTCGCCAAGAGTCTCTCATGAGGGATCTTGTCAAAGGTTTTCTGAAAATCCACCTTTGTCAACTTGCTTATTCACACCTTCAAAAATAAGTCCTTCCTTGGCTAAAGACATATTGGCTTTCTCCCATTAAACCATGACTATCTACATGTTCGGTAATTTTGTTCTTAATAATGGCTTCCACCATTTTGCCTGGTTCTAACATCAGACTCATTGGTCTGTAGTTTCTTGGATCACAACTGGAACCCTTTTTAAAAATTGGTTTTATATTGGCCATTCGCCAATCTTCAGGTATTACAGATGATTTTAATAATAGTTCACAGATTATTAATAGTAGGTCAGCAATCTCATATTTCAGTTCTTACTACACCCTCGGATATATATCATCTTCCTGGTTTATCTATATTTCTTTCAATTCATTACCTTTAAATACCATTTCAGTCATGGATAATTTCCCTTCATCTTCTTCTGTAAAGACCAAAGCAAAAAATTCATTCAGTCTCTGCATTATGGTCTCATCCCCTTTTAGGCCTCATTCTGTCCCGGACGTAGATCCCCTCTGTGCGTCCGGTCTGAACTGGACACATTTATTTATTTATTTATTTATTTACATTTCTTATATACCGCACTATTTGCGATCAGCGCGGTTTACATAAAACAAAAGGTATCTGACAATGAACAAAAGTCAGGTCATTACATAGAACAGGAACAAGTAACTTGGAAAACAGGGTAAACTATATACATAGAGAGGATCACGATTCTAATCCCCTGGGACACATCTAGCCCCGCGGGATCAGAATCACAAACAGTCCTGCATGTGCAGGCCAGGACAGTGATTCTGTCTGACCTGCAGGTGCAGGACTGCACCCAGCTAACTCAGTCAGGGCCTTTAAATGGAGTCGCGGTGCTTTGGAGTCATGTTGCCATGGCACAGCAGCTCCATTTAAAAGCCACGATGCTGGCCACCAGCAGAAAGTGTTTATTCCCCGCAGCCTGATCCCCAATCTGGCCTCCTAAGGCCAGGGTCGGCTGCGGGGAATAAACCCTAGCCATCCCTGCCCCATCCACACCCGGGTCGTCAAAAAAGCCATCCAGGGAAGTTATTCCACCAGGGAGGTGAAATAACTTCCTCGTACATTCTGCCATCCCTGGACATACAGGGCCGATATTAGAATCAGCCCTGTACATCCAGGGCTGGCGACCACCTACTGCCTGCCCAGACTCCACCCACAGACCGCCCCATCCCCTTCCCCATCTAACTCTTTACGGAAAGAGTAGTGGATCTGTGGAATAGTCTCCCAGTGGAGGTGGTAGAGATGAGGACAGTAACTGAATTCAAAAAAGCATGGGACAAACACAGAGGATCTCTAAAGGTAAAAAGGGGACTGTTGTAGTTGCTTTGGAAGGACAGACTAGATAGGCCATGTGGTCTTTTTCTGTCGTCATATTTCTCTGTTTCTATGTTTCTTAACTTCCCCCCACAACCTGTGGGGAAGTTAGTCAGGGTCAGGCAAGGGCACGAATAGTGGGGATGGACGTCCCATTGGGCCATCCATCCCTACTATTCATAGCACAGAATTACCCCCTTAGTGCCCTTTTTACCCCTCTAGCGTCTAATGGTCCAACTGACTCTCACAGTTTTTTTGCTACGAATGTACTTAAAATGTTTTTATTGTATGTTTTTGCTTCCACAGCAAGCTCTTTTTCAAATTATCAATTCCTACCTCATCAATGCCTTGCATATAACTTGCCAGTGCTTTTGTTGTTTCCAGTTTTTGCCATTTGGCTCCTTTATCCATTTCCTGAAAGATGCTTTTTTGGCTACAACAGCCTCTCTGACCTCACCTTTAAACTATGCTGGCAGTTTTTTGGACTTACTTCCACTTTTCTTAAAGTATGGAATACAGCTGGTCTGGGCTTCCAAGATAGTATTTTTAAACAGCACCTATGCTTGATGTAAATCTTTAACCTTTGAAGTTGTTCCTGTTAGTTTTATTTAACTATTTTCCTTATTTTATCATAGTCTCCCTTTTGAAAGTTAAAAGTTAGTACTGTGGATTTCCTTGCCATTCTTCCTCCATTTATTAAATCAAATACTATCAGACTATGATCACTATTGCCAATTGGCCCCAACACCCTTATTTCTTGTACCAGATCTTGTGTTCCACTAAGAACTAGGTAAAAAATGGCTTCCCCTCTTGTCGGTTCATGAACCAGCTTCTCCAAGAAGCAATTGTTTTTTTCATCTTGAAACTTTATCTTCTAAGCATGTCCTGCCATGACACTGACCCAGTCGATACTGGGGTAATTGAAATCACCCATTATTATTACTGTGTTGTAACTTTTGTTAGCCTCCCTGATGTCTTTGAGCATTTCATCATCCATCTGTTTATTCTGGCCAGACAGTCGGTAGAATCCTACTCTGCCCATTTTTGAGCCAGCTTATATGATTACGCGACTTCCCCTTTTTACATGGAATTGTAATCCATAGAGATTCTACGGTGTATTTTGTGTTCAGCAAAACTTTAACCCTTTGTGACTCAATGCCCTCTCTAACATAGAGCGCAAACCCACAACTAATTTGATCTACTCTATCATTGCCATATAATTTGTACCCAGGTATCACAGTGTACCACTAGTTATCCTCCTTCCACTAGGTCTCTGAGATACCAATCATATCTAACCTCTCATTTAGTGCTGTATATTCTAACTCTCCCATCTTAATTTTTAGACTTCTAGCATTTGCATACAAACATTTTAGAGGTTGTATTTTATTCATATTAATCTGGTTATCAGTAGGCAGGGGTAATTTGGAATCTTTAAGCTCTGTCTACTCTGTACTTAAGGGTATTTGGGTTACTTTTGTCTTTTAACTTATCTGTCGATATGCCTTAACTTCAATCTTTTGGCTAGTATCCTTCAAGGATACATTGTTCCAAACCATGCGCTCTTGAGCGACTGTCGGCTTTCCCCTATTATCTAGTTTAAAACCTGCTCTATCTTCTTGTTAAAGGTTACTGCCTGCAGCCTGGTTTCATCCCGGTTAAGGTGGAGTCCATCCCTTCAGAAAAGCCCCTCCTTTCCCCGGAATGTTGCCCAGTTTCTAACAAATCCAAAACCCTCTTCTTTTCACTATTGTCTCATCCATGCACTGAGACTCCAAATCTTTGCCTGTCTTTTGTGTTCTGTGTGTGGAATAGGAAGCATTTCTGAGAATGCTACCCTGGAAGGTCTGCATTTCAACTTCCTACCTAAAAGCCTACATTTGGCCTCCAGAACCTCCCTACCACACTTTCCTATGTCATTGGTACCAACATATACCAAAACAGCAGACTCTTCCCCAGCACTATGTAAAACCATGTCTAGGTGGTGCATGAAGTCCGCTACCTTTGCACCAGGCAGGCATGTTACCAGGCGAACCTCACGTCCATCAGCCATGTAAATGGCAGCTATGTATAAATAACAGCTGAATTTACACATGGCTGACCCGTCATGTGTACATTACATGGGGGTCATATAAAAACATGGTTAGGGAGTTTCCAGTGAATAAATGTGCATGACTGCAATAGCACTTCACTATTCACGCCTATTCCCTGTCACATGTGGGTGTTTCAGCCAGCCTTTTACAGGAGGAATAAATAGGATTATTTATTCCTCATTCCAAATAGTATTTAGATATAGAGGCCTATGTAGTTAAGTAGCAGCAGCTTCATGTTTATTTTGCAAAATGGCTCAACTGTGTGTGTAAGTGCTGACATTTATATATGCAAGTTCTGAATGCCTGCAATTACATATGTAAGTTGGCAGTTTTCCTCCGTTAGTTGTACCCCCGTGTATATTTTTAAAATGGCATCCCCCACGTGTGGAGATATATTTTAGAAAAAGCTCTACATTTAGCAGAGCCACTACCAAAATACCGTTGGAATTCAGTATGCTCCAGTCTTAATGTCTCAATTCTGATCTCCATGTACTATGTAAAAAGTGTCTTAAACTCAATGGGCCCAATATTCTTTTGGAGCATTAAATATCCAAGGTTGCCACACAGCCAAAAAGCCCACAGAAGCTAACCAGGTAGCGGCGATATTGAGCCACTGCCTGGTTAGCTCCCATGGGTAAAGGTACACCAGCTTTTGCTGCACCTATCTTTACCCATGGGTGCTAACCAGGCAGTGCTGCAATATTGCTGCTGCCCAGTTAGCAACTGGTGCCGCCCTTGCAATGCCCCGGAATGCCCATGACATGCCCCAATGCTAAGTGGTTAGCATAGGGGCATGTAGCAGCATTAATTGGTGTGGAGGAGTGGAGGAGTGGCCTAGTGGTTGGGGCAAGGTACTTCAGGCCGGAAGGTCGGGGGTTCAAATCCCACTAGAGGACAGCAACCTTGGGCCGGAAGGACTGGGGTTTCTAGTCCCACAGGTGCTCCTTGTGGTCTTGGGCAAGCCACTTAACCCTCCATAGCCCATGTTCCCTGTAAAATAGTTATCTCCAAGTTATAATGCCCTGTTCAGTGTAATTTCAGTTTGTTCAATGTAAACTGCACTGATGCAGAATAGCACAGTATATAAGAGAATGTATAAAAATAAATAATTGGGGATATTCAATGGCACTAACCGTCTTAGTGCTGCTGATTATCTTGTTCAGCAGCATTTACATGGTTTACAGGTCTGTAAACTGTGTACATACCCTTAGATATTGGGCCCAATGTCCTTAGGATGGGTCCTAAACTGGCTGACTGGGTCAGAAATTGGTTGAGTGGGAGGCAACTAAGGGTAGTAGTAATTTGTCTGGAATGTAAATCATATACATATTGTATAATAGCTCACATTATAGTATAGCTCACTATGTAGATAATGCAACTCACTCTAACACATTATACCATAACTTTAACTTTTATTTCTTTACATTTTCTCACTAATACTCTTAATATCTTTGTTTGTAAGACCGCTTTGATTGTATGATAAGGCGGTATAGAAATCCAATTAAATAAATAAATAAATAAATAGTGATGAGTGATGTGCCACATGTGAGGCCCCAGTTGGACATACTTAATTCCAGTGGTACTTTGCAAGTGGCTTTGCTAAATGTAGAGTTGTTTCTGAAATATATATCCACATGTGGGGGGATGAGCCATTTTAAAAATGTACACATGGGAAAAACTGATGGCTTGGGAACCAGGAGACCAGGGTTCAATTCCCACTAGCACTCCTTGTGGCCTTGGGCAAGTCACTTAACCCTCCATTGCCTCAGAAGAATCCAAGTTATTAATGTTCCAGTTTAATGTACATTACCAAGTTAAAGTTACAATGTAAACCACTTTGACTAAAATGATAAAGCAATATAAAAAAAAAACTTAAATAAATAAAAGGATAGGTCTTTGGTTTGTTTGTTTTATAACATGATGGTAAGTAATATTGTTGAAGAGCTATCATGAAAGGTTTGCATCTTTGCAGTTAATACCAAAATTTGCTACAGGGAAGATCACAGGTAGACAAACTATGACCCCTGAGCTAGAATCCGCCTACTGGAACAAAAGGTTTGTTCCACCACCTAGTAAAAAAAAGCACAAACATTAATTGAAGCCCTTCCCACAGCCCATCATCTCCTAGCTACCCACCACCATTAATGCAGATCCTACCATGGCGTATAATGCATCATCACTCGGAGATGATAGGTCAGTTTTAATGATGTGAAAATACTTGCTGACTCAAAGTGATGACACATTAGACTCTGTGGTGGGATCAGCCTTAGTGGCAGTAGGTAGGGAGGCATTCAGAGTCCATGGGAAGGGCTTTGTGGACAGTTTGCAACTTTTTATACCAATTCTGGGCAGCTGGCCTGAGGGCTATATTAGGACTCTGGGTTTGGGGTGGGAGGTGAAAAAGGGCCTCCTCCAATCCACTAACCAGTCCCCCAACCCAATCACATTTCTTAATGCAGCCCTTGGACCAAAAGGTTTGCCCATTCCTGAGGTAGATAGTCTGGAAGGTGTGGATAACACAAGGTGGGATCCAATGAAGGTTGTGGAATGGTCTATAGTTTGGCAGCAAGATCTAATGCTAAAAGAATGCAAGGTCCTGAATTTGGGGTGCAAAAACCTAACTGAGCAGTGTAACACGGGTTAACATTTTTTGTGCATAAAAGAGGAACAGGCTCTGGGAGTGTTTTTTTCTGATAATTTTAAGGTAGCCAAAAAGGTAGAAAATGTCAAGATAAAGGCAAAAGCCAGGAGGGTTTTTTGGTGCACTGGGAGACGAATGCCAGCAGGAAAAAGGAGGTGGCAGGTCTTCTGTAGATGTTTCTGGTGAGACCTCGCTTGAAATATTATGTGCAATTCTGGAGGCCGCACCTTGAAAAGGATACAAACTAGAACAGAACGAGTCAGTCCAGAGAGCGACTATTAAATGATCAATGGTCTTACTACAGCATACGGGGTCACACTTAAAGATCTCAATATATATATTTTGGAAGAAAGGTGGGCTAAGCGAGATATGAAAGAGACATGTAAACCTCCATGGCATTAATGCATAGGAGGCAGGCCTCTTTCAATTGAAAGGAAACTCTAGAAAGAGGGGCATTGGCAATGGAGAAAGGGTCAGATTTATGAGTAATCTAAAGAAATATACTGTATCTTAACCTAAAGGATGGTGGACGCATGGAGCATACTGCCAGTGGAGGAGGTGAAGGTGAGAACTGCATCTGAATTCAAGAAAGGATGAGACAAGCACAGATGGTCTCTAAGGGATAGGAAGGGATTGTAAAAATGAACAGTTGGTGTGAATGAGCAGACTGTATAGGCCATATGGTCCTTATCTGCCATCAGTTTCTTAGTTTCTATGTTTCTACTACTTTCCTGGAAGGAGAAACATAATGTGAAAGCACACACATTTGAAAAGGCCAACTAAAAACACCTAACCTTCATGGGGGCAACATATGAATTTAGCAAGGTGAAGAAATCCTTTAATATAAGGAGAAATTAAATCCATTTTTGTCAGTAGGTATAAAGGAATTTAAACCTTTGCTGTTACAGAACATTCAGCTGAAAACTTAATCTGCTGATTCTGCAGAAGGGTTTTCCAGCAGCTGTCAGATGCCATACAGAACTATTTCTCAAGAAGGAAAGGCCTGCTAAATGGTAAGGTTCCTGGGCTCTTGACTTTGGATCCCTGCTTGGAATACTGAGATTAGTAACACTTAGGACATGATTTATAACATGGTCAATTGTGAAAGTGTTTGTCCAGTTATATTTTGGAGCTAACCCGATAAACTCAGAGATGTGAAACTTTCCCCTACTTCCCCAGTGAAATTTTGTTCAGAAAAATCGTTGCCCAGACAGAATTTAGCAGACAAAAAAGAGGCAGCACTGGAGGTTTCACTGGGTTGCAGCTTTAATTTGTCTGGTCGGTACAAATATTCAGTGTTAGCTGGACAAAATTACCAGGATGAATAGCCGGCCAGACAGATTTATTCAGATAATTTTAGAGCAGATATTCAGCCACCATGGTTTCATGCTGAACATCCAGCTACAGCTAACAGTCAAAGCTGTCTGCTTAACCTCATTCAGCTGAGTATCCATCTTTTTGCTTTTTTCCCATAGACATAAAATGGAAGAAAATGACGCACCATGGAAGGAGTGTGAAAGGAGGTAGAGTCAGGAGTAAACTAAAGAACTATTTTACAGAAAGGGTGGTAGACGGATGGAACGGTCTTCCAGTAGAGTACTGGAAGCATAGAAATGATCAGAATTCAAGAGTGTTTAGGGTAAACACAGATTATTTTGGAGGGAAAAGAAGGGTTTGTAAAGCTCAGCTGTTGTGGATGCATGACTTTATAGGCCAAGTGGCCTTTATCTGCCAACATGTTCTGTGTTTCTATGAAAAGAGCTGGTAAATCAGATCCTTAATTTTAGTGGTAAAGCAGAATCTACATATCCAAATGTAGAAAAGTTTGCAGTCAGCAATCTCATGAAAAACCCATAAACAAAATGAAAATAACACACAGGATTTTAGATCTCTGGGGACAATTGTCAAAAAGCATGTGTTGTAATTGTCAGACATTCATGAATCATTTTCACTTCCTCTGCTGTCCACGTATGCATACCTTATGCTAGCCAGTCTTCAAAGAGAGACTTCCCAGATTTGTTTTTGTTTTAAATTAATTGCAAACACTCATGATAAAAGTGCACTTGGCAATTCCTCCTTCAACACTGCTAGAACTAGGTATGCCCCTCTGCTTCAATGAGCTGTCTTGGGAAATCCTGGAGTACGCTCTGATGGAGGTATAATGTTTCATTTCCAAGGAGCTAAGTATAGCTCTCTTGTCACAAAGACACTCCAGACTTAAAGGCCTGTTAATCAGCATAATAGTACTTTATTTTTATAATCAATGGCACTATCCATTTAAAATTAGGTCACTTTTTTATATATCTAATTTTAAATACATAGCATCCATTTCAGGACTGAATATTGTCTTGCTGCCATTCATATAAGCTTTTATATGACAGATTGATCCCTTGTGGTAGTACTGTGAAACTACCACTACGGTTCAACTAGTGCCATTTTGAACCTGGAACATTAAGGGGCAGGAGTGACTGTGAATCAGTAATTCCTGCCTTATTATCTTAGACCTTTATGGATTTCTTTGGGGGTCCTATAAGGGAGTGGTAGTCTTCAACAACATACGAAGTTTTCTTCAGGGGAGATAAGTTGGGGGGGTTGAGAGTGGTAAGTCACAGGGTGACTTGAGATCTGATGGGGAGTCTTCTGGGGTCTTCACTAGGAAGAAGGAGCTTTATGCTATTGTATGACAGCACTAGCCACTTTAAGATTATGGCTAGGAGCATCAGTCAGTGTATTAGTAGCATGATACTGCCGGCCAAAAAATTAACTATGAGCTGGCATTATTTTTCCCTGGAATTATGCATTTTTCAAAGTTCAATGCAAGTTGACTTATTCAATTACTGCATGAGTTATTAACCCGCAGTACCATGTCACTGCAGATCAGTGACTCCCGCGGCTAATTAATAAGTGGTAAAATCCATGGAGGTCGATATTCAGCAGTGGCAGTCAGCACTTTTAAAGCACCTGGTCACCGCTGCTCTACTTAAAATGGATATTCATTGTCAGAGCTTATCTAGCATCCGGTGCTGAAATCCACTTCCGTCAAACAATGCACAAGCTACCCATGTAGCGACGATCTTCAACCGCTAACTAGATAAACTTAGGACAGCGATATTGCCCCCACTTCACCTACAGATTGCTCTGGTTTTAACTTGGCGCCTTTTCTGTGGTGTCTGGGAATATTCAGCATCACTATCTGGATAGTGGCACTTAATATCAGGATTGCTGAGGGTTAGCTGGTTAACAGGTCCTGTAAACAGGCTAATCCGTTTTGAATATGCCCGCCTCCCCCCTAAATTTTCACAACAACTGAGTAACTTCTCTTCTTAATCAGTATTTCCTGGGATATCGAAACTTAGACAATTGCCTTCTAAAATGTTTGCTTTAGCCTTAGCAACATGGCAAACAAAAGTGTATTACATTCTGCTGGTGGCTTCTAATTTCTGGCATTCTATCATAGTCCTGAATATTTGCCAAGGGCCAGCACTGCAACCTACAATTCATTCCTTAGATTAGCAATTTTCTCCCCTCTGTTTTTATTGTGATAGTAAGAACTGACATCTGTATTCATAGAACCGCAGACTACATTATTACAAAAGGGCCAAGGGGATGACGGAAGTGAATATCAAATCTGGCATGAAAATAACCTTGATCTGTTAATTTTCTGCGGCAGCGCCTTCAGAAGGAAAACTAACACACAAATGGGACAAATGCTGCTCTAGCATAATCACTATCATGTTCTGCAAAACAATGCATTCAGTAACTTTACTCACCTTCCTTTAGTTGAGATACTGAGCCATTGCAATGCTCCATCTCCTGTACACAGTCACGGTCTCAGCCTCAGCAACAGGAATAGTCCACTCCTTTCTTCAGCCTCACATTTACTACACTCAAATGGCTTGCGTCTTGACCAGGGGTGTCAAACTGCAGTCCTGGAGTGCCACAAACCAGTCGGGAAGTTTTCAGGATATCCCTAATGAATATGCATAAGATATTGGAGGCACTGCATGCAAATCTCTCTCAGGCATATTCATTAGGGATAGCTTGAAAGCCTCACTGATTTGTGGCCCTCCAGGACTGCAATTCGACACCTCTGATGTAACATTTTAAGACATGTATTGTATGGGTTGATGTGTAAAAGAATGTCATTTCCTTTCTATGAATGATTCCCCTTTGTTATACAATAGATAAGGCATTAAATAGTCATCTCATCACTTCCTTTCAAACTTAATAGATCAGGATTTAATTCACAGCAGGGAACAGCAAGGGCCAGTGTTATTATGACAAATTTCATACTTTGAAGTTAAATTAGAACTCAAAATATTGTCACTATGAGGGACTTCCAAGAGAAATTACACAAATTATAGGGAGGGTAATTTTCAAAGTCAGCTCCCCTGGTAAAGCAGAGCTTTGGTTGAAGAAATATTCTTTGACAAAATTGTCCAAATGATATGCAGATAAAGTGTAGTTATTCACCTGTAATAGATGATCTCTGAGAACAGCAGGAATTTAGCCTTCACATATGGGTGACATCGATACCGATAGAGCCCACTTGGGAACGCTCCCCAGAATCCAATTGAAAATCTTTTGGGAGCACTCCACTATGCCTGCACGACTGCCTTCCTGCATTCCCAACTCCCTCTCTTCAGTTGAGTTTGTAGCTGAGAAAAGAGAGTAAATGAAACCCTATAACTCCTAGGGGAGGAGGGCGGGTTGTGAAGACTAAATTCCTGCTATTCACGGAGATCACCTGTTACAGGTAAGTAAGTACGCTATCTCCAGGAACAAGCAGGAATATAGTCTTCACATATGGGACTCCCTAGCTCCCAGATGCCAGATGAAGGGAACCCAGAACCAGTGGAGGTTCACCTCAGAGTAGGCTCAAATAGGTCATGGATCACTTATGGATTTCTGGTATCATCAAAATCCGAGATAGAGGGTAGGATTTGCTTCTAAGTCTGAAAGAGGTGCTGGAGTACAGCTTGACCAAACATGGCATTCTGGCAGGAGTCCTTGTCCAGACAGTTATAGGCAGTGAAGGCATGGACGAAAGACCAAGTTGCTGCCTTGCAAATTTTGTCAATGGCTACTGAGCGTAGGTTTGCCATAGGGCGAACCATCAAGGTTGCCATAGGGCAAACGTTGTGAGTGGTGATATGCCCTTCCAGGGAGAGTCACACTTTGTCATAAGTAAATGAAATGCAGTCCACTATCCATCTTGAGAGTATATGTTTAGATACAGAGAGACCCAAGTGAGATGAACAACTGCAAAGCTTTAAGATGATCTCGGTTCCTTTGGAGATAGAAAGCCAACGCACGTTTGCAGTCAAGATTGTGAAGAGTTGTTTCCACTCGAGATGCGTGCAATTTAGGAAAGAAGACTGGAAGGTAAATTGACTGGTTTAAATGGAAAAGATTCATCACCTTTGGCATAAAGTGTGGGTGAGTCCAAAGGATGATTTTGTCATGGTGAAACCAGGTATAGGTTCCACAATCAAAGCCTGAAGCTCACTAATACGTCTAGCTGAAGTGAGGGCATTTAAGAAAAGTGCCTTCCAAGACAGGAACTTTAGTGAGTTCATGACTAATGGTTCAAAGGGTGACTTGAGAAGCTGCGCTAGAACAACATTGAGGTTCCAAGCCACCGTAAGTGGCTTAATGGGCGGTTTGGACAGCAGGAGACCTCTCATGAAACATGCTACTAGCGGTTGTGAGGAGATTGGCTGTTCATCCAGTAGGTGGTGAGAGGCCACAATGGTACTGAGGAGGACTCTCAGCGAGTTGGTTTTCAAACCTGTCGCGGACAGGTGGAGGAGATACTGGAGGAGTGACTCTACTGGGGCAGAAATGGGATTGAGATCTTTCTGGGAACACCAAAGAATCTACACCACTTAAAAACATATGAACATCTGGTGGAGGGCTTTCTAGAAGCCAAAAGGATCTCCTTAACCTCTTCTGTAAAGTTGAAGCCTTGTAATGCTATTCTCTCAGCAGCCAAGCTGTGAGACAGATAGACTGTGGATTGGGATGGAGTAGTGAGCCTTCGTCCTGGGAGAGGAGATCGGGCATAGATCCCAATCGCAGAGGATGAGTCTGAGTCAGACGCAGTAGCAGTGGAAACCACGGTTGCCGTGGCCAGTGAGGGGCTATGAGAATCATGGAGCGCTTGCTGGACTGAAGCTTGAAAAGCATCTTGGGAATGAGGAGTATAGAAGGGAAATTATAAAGCAGACCCTGAACCCAGTGTAGGTGGAAGGCCTCCACCTGTTGGTTGCTGGATGTCGGAGTTCTTGTGCACAAGCGAGGAAACTTGGCATTTTGCGGAGTCGCAAATAGGTCTTTGTCTGGAGTTTCCCGGGTCTAGAAGATGTAGGACATTGTGTCCAGATGGAGACACCATTCGTGGGAAAGAAGGATCTGAATCAGCTTGTCTGTCAAGACATTTAACTCTCCCGGGAGGTATAGAGCTTGGAGGTGTATTTGATGAGAAATGGGAAAGGATCTCAGGTGGAGAGCCTCCTCGCAGAGGGCACATGAGCCAGTACCTTCCTGCTTGTTCACATAAAACATGGCAACCTGACTGTCTATCTTGACTAGGACCTGTTGTGCCCTGAGGTGGTATTGAAACACCTGGAGGACATTTGAGATAGCATGAAGTTCCAGGAGATTGATTTGGAGTTGTGACTCTTGCGTTGTCCAGAGCCCCTGTGTGGATAGGTTGCCCAGGTATGTTCCCCAACCCATTTTGGAGACATCCATCATCAGGGTGCATTGAAGTGGAGGCTTCTGAAAAGGTGACCCTCCAAGCAGATTTTCTTGAAAATACCACCACTGAAGGGATTTGGTTAGAGGGCAGTGACTTGGATCCTGTCCCAGAGATGGCCCGAAGCCTGCTTCCACTGGGAGGCAAGAGTCCACAGGACTGTCCGCATATGTAGTCCATATTGAACGGCCTGTACTGTAGAGACCATATGCCCAAGAAGCTGCAGCATCTCTCGAGCGTTCAGATGGTCTCATAGGAGCATCTGAGATGCTAGTTCGACTAGACAAGCACAACAGAGCTGGGGCAGAAATGCCTTGGATTATTGGGTGTCTAGTAGGCTCCAAGGAACTCTAGCTTTAGAGTTAGAGTTAGCTGGGATTTTGGGAAGTTTATCACAAATCCCAAGTGTTGTAGTACTGTGATGGTACAATGCAAGGAAAGCAGTACCTCCTGGGAGATGTGTGCTTTTACCAGACAGTCATCTAAGTAAGGAAAGACAAATATCCTCAGAGACCTTAGGTATGCGGCCACAATCGCCATGCACTTTGTGAAGACTTTTGAGGCAGAGGTGAGTCCAAAGGGAAGGACTCTGTATTGATAATGTTTTCCTTGAAAGGTAAAGCATAGATATTTCCTGTGTCCTGGATGGATGAGGACATGTGTGCATGCTTCTTTCAGATCTAGAGAACAGAGCCAGTCCTGATTCTGGAGTTAGGGAAGAAGAGTCCCGAGAGAGATCATCTTAAACTTTTTGTGGACTAGAAACTTGTTGAGGTTTCTGAGGTCCAGAATGGGCCTATATCCTCCGGTTTTCTTTGGAATGAAAAGGTATGGAGAGTAGCAGCCCAATCCCTGTTGGGATGTTAGGACATCTTCTATGGCATCCTGAGAAGGAAAAGAAGACACCTCGTCCTGCAGGAGAGCAGTGAGTGGGGGTTGCGTTTGATATTGCCCCGTGGGAGTGGAGGGGGGCAGAGTTTACAGATGAAGTCTGTACCCTTCCAAGACTATGGTCAGTGTCTACTGCTCTGAGGTGATCAGGTGCCATTTGTGGGCATAGTGACACAGTCTGCCTGTGGATGGGGGTCCTCTAGAGGCAGGGTGGCAATGTTCTCTAAGAAAGAGTCAAAAATCAGGTGCAGACTGTGGCTGTGGAGCTGGTTGAGACTTAGCCAACTGTGGCTTCTTCTGTTGCTTAGGAGGCTGCTGCCTCTTTTGTGGGGCCTGGCCCTGGTACTGAGAAGCAGGAGGATAAGAAGAATAGAATCTCTACTGTAGAAAGGCTTCTTTACAGGTGCCTTTTTCCTACCAGGGTCAGCTGTGGTTCTGGACAGTCTCTTTAGATTAATATTTTCTGACCCTAACTAAGAGGTCTTATCTTGCCAGTCTTTGACAAAGAGGTTTTCCCTGTGCAAGGTATGCTGCCCAGCTTATCTTGAACCACTGTTCAAGTTCTGAAGCTTGAAGCCATGCAATTCTATGTGCACCAATGCACAATTGCTGAGGCCCTGCTTGTGCATTCAAAAGCATTGAAGATAGCTCTATTGACAAACTTTGAAACATTTTGACTATGCTTGACTAGGGTAAGATAATCTGTTCTCTTGTTATCTGGGAGGAGAGGAGCAAAGGCCTTGAGATCCCTGGACACCTCTTTGAGGAATATTCTCATGTAGAGGGTATATAGGAGTTGATCCTAGCTGAGAGCATGGATACCTGGAATTATCGACACCCAAAGGCATTGAGAGTTCTTGATTCTCGACCTGGAAGATTAGAGGAGTGCGTTTTTGAGCTTTTGATTTGGCACATCGCCGATTCAACCACCATGGAGTTGTGGGGAAATTGTGGCTCAGAAGCCGGGACACTCAGGATCCTATACATGATATCAAAATGTCAACCATTTTTATTTATTTAGTATACATTTGTATACCGCTACTTCCAGTGATCAGCAGCGGTTTGATTACAGATTGGAAATTGTCAAATCATGACAGGAAATTTTTGAGGTATAAGCACATTGATTAGACAGGAAAGCACAACACACAGAGAACTATTTTACAGGGAACATGGGCTATGGAGGGTTAAGTGGCTTGCCAAGACCACAAGGAGCACCTGTGGGACTAGAAACCCCAGTCCTTCCGGCCCAAGGTTGCTGTCCTCTAGTGGGATTTGAACCCCCGACCTTCCGGCCCGAAGTACCTTGCCCCAACCACTAGGCCACTCCTCCACTCCATGAGGTGAGACCATGAGGGGAGTCTCCCACATATGGAGCAAAAGGTCATGAAGGATGTGGTGCAGAAGCAGAGTGGCTGCCTCTTTGGGTGCTGTTGGGTATTGCAGGATCTTTAAGTCCTCCGCTCTTGGCTCCTTCTCCAATGTTACCATGATAGAGAGACCCTTAGCTGGGTCTCGAATGAATTCCTGGAAGGACATATCTTCCGGAGGCAACATATGTCACTGTTGAGGTGGGGAAGGGTCCAAAGGAAGGTCCTGGGGCCCCCAGGAATTGAGTGACTCCACATCCAAAATGTAGGAATCAGAATCAGTGGACTCGAAGTATCGACGAGCACAGTGTTTACCCAAGGCTATCAGTGCTCCGAGGTATCAGCCTCAGTGAGCTGCTTGGGATTGGTACTGGCATCGGTGATAGTTTCAAGGGAGGTCATAGGTGGAAGTGATGTTGATGTCATCTGGAGCAGCCCTTATGTCATGCACGGGTACCGGGACCGGTATCGACGGGGCGGTGCCTGGAGTCAATGGCTTGATAGGTACCAAGGCTGCCAGGAGAGCTGCTAAACTCTGCTTGATGGCCAGTATGCACTGCTCCATCAAGGATGTTAGTACCTGGGTATCGGTCATGGGTGTTTGTGCTACTGTTCCAGAGCATAGCACCAGTAGCTCTCCAGAGGTCAAGGCCTCGGGAGCATTCTGGGGCCCCTCAGTGGTTTTGGAGGGCAGGGCCTCATGCCAGAGCTGTTTGGCAGGCCAATCCACCTCTGAGGCAATACCCGAGGGATCTCGATACTTTGAGCAAGATCTACCTCTGAAGGTTTTATCTGACTTCGATGCAGACTTGTGCTTGAACTTTGAGGATAACTAGGATCCATGGGAGGAGGATGAGGCCCTCGACGAAGTGTTCACCAATGATACCTCATCCGAGGCGAAGAGTGTCCCAAATTTAGAGGCCCAGTTTGGTAGGCCTCTTTTAGTCATCTTTTGACAGAGGGGAACAGTCTGTTGGCTGGTGTTCTGGGCTGAGGCATTTTAGACACCAGTCATGTGTGTCAGCTGCTGAGATAGTGCTGGCACATTTGGTACATTTTTTTAAACCACTAGCTGGTTTCGCCATGCTTTCAACAGATGGAAAGGCTATGGTAGGCTTAAGACCTGAAAGGGCACCAACTTGCCCGCTATTTATTTTTTAAAATAAACTAAAAGAAGAAAGAAAAGAATAGAATAAGGGAACCGACGATGTCTTCGATGGTGCCAGCATCGATGGGAAGGCAGACGCTATCCACAAAAAGAGAAGGTTTTCCTGCGGTGACAGGATTTGCTTCCTGCTGGCTCCATGGAAAATGAAGAACTGAAGAGAGGGAGTTGGGAAGGCAGGAAGGCAGTTGCGCAGGTGCAGTGAAGTGCTCCCAAAAGCTTTCCAATTGGATGCTGGAGAGCGGTGGACTCTGCCGGTACTGACGTCACCCATATGTGAAAACTACATTCCTGCTTGTTCTTGGAGATAAGCACACACAACCAGCCTATGTATGCCTTCTTTTATCAACAGGAAGTGGAGGCAATCCAGTGGGTGAGGCAAGGGAGTGGTTTAATTTATATGCATACTTAGAAAATTCAAATGCATGCATGTAGTCTTTCAGAAATAAACCCACTATGCACAACAAATACAGGTATAAATGCGTGCATAGAGTTTTCCTGAGGTAATTTTCAAAGTGGGATGTGCCTACTTTTGCTTTGAAAATCCAACAAAGTCTGCATAGTGAAAAGTAGGCACATCCTTTTCACGAAAGGGGGCAGTCATACAATTACCCCATAAATGTAGGTGTATCATGACGCAACGTTATCCATCTCAGCATTTTGATTATCCTCATAAAGGATTAGAAATATATAGAGGTGGCAGAACAATTTTCTTAAGATTGCATCCATGTAAGCAAGCATGTACTTGTGTAAAACCAGGGATTAAATTTGTTTTTCCTTCTATGGGTCAAAATAACTTTAACTTTAACTTTATTTCGTATTTGATAAACCGCTTACGTTAAAAGAAACATTAAAGCGGTGTACAGGCAATATAAAAAGCGGCACTGCAAAACTACGGAAAGGAACGCCAAAGTAAATAGGAAAGAAAAGAAGAGCATAACAACAAATACAAAAGACAACAAGCTGTTTCACACCATGGGTACTTTTACCAGTGCCATAAAACAGGTACTGCCAAGGGCACAAGAGGGCAGAGTCAGCAGACATTTTGCAGAAATTTCATTTTGAAACCCTTGCATGTGATTTATTGTGCAGCTTGTGCTGGCCAGGCAAAGTACTGGCAGTGATGGCCAGCTCCAAATTTGCAAAGGGAAATTCCAGTGAGAGGCTGCCTCTAAAATGTCCTTGCAAGTCCGTATGTACTGTATACCTGAAACTAGAAATTACAGGTTATGATAGTAAAATGAATCATTAGAAGTGAGAATGCTCAGTCTGTTATTTGAAATTCACAAAGAGTTTACGTGCAAGAACAACTTTGGTGCTTTATGAATTATTGGCTTCCTTATTAGGCATGAATAGCTTTGCCTTTATCAATTTGCCATCTTTGCATTCCCTGCCACTTTTTATTTTTCTTGAAGTGCTACAGCTAATTAATCACCCTTTTTGCTTCAAGCTAATATGTGTGTCTTCCCCACCTCTTTCTGAGCAGCTGATTTCCCTGTGGTTTGATGGAATATCTCGGTAACCAAATGCCATTACATGTTGAAGCTCCTGTTATACAACAAAATGATAGAGTTTAAATTGGAATATCTGTTTCAATTTTGCTCTAAAAGGCTTATATTGCATTCCCACCATGGAAAAATAAAACACTGTGGCCGTGTCATCTATCCTTATTGACTATAACAACTTCTATTATTTTTTTTCCCTTTGTTACAGAATTGCAAACCACATCAATATGTAGGTTTTCCTTTGCAGCAGTGCTGCTGGTGGATTTGTTGAATTTTAAAATAAAATAAATCCTACCTTACCCATCTTGAGTGTAAATGACAACCCTGCTTGCATGTGGGCTAGATGAAGTTCTTTTCAGTCCTTGGCCAGGTCACAGAATATCATCGAAAATCTGCTACAGCTTTTGACAGCTGTTCCTGGTAGCAATCACATTGTATATACAAAGATTGCACCTCCACTTTGATTCCAAACTGCAGAGCAGCAGGGCGCTCATGACAATTAACACATTGACAGCCAGCCAGATATGTACATTTCCTCCAGTCAAAAAAAATATATTCCCTTCTAGGGTAAGCTTTGGATATTGCTCCATCTAAAGTTTATGTTGAAAACCTAGCCAACTGCCTCTCATGTCCATCTGTGCCATATTAGACATCTGGACAAACTTGGCCCCTGTCCTCACGTCAATATAGAGCACTGGAGATTTGTTTTGTCAACTGTTCACAGTCCATTAGGTCAAGAAACAGGTTCCTGAGTGAGGTTATATTTGTGCTCTCATTAGAAACACACAGCCCTTCATAAGGCGCATTCTGATATCAGCACCCCTACTCAAGAGAATATCCAGCAGCTTGAGGACAAATTATGTTAAAATTGCATTTCAACCTTTCAACATCTTAGTTTGACCATGGTAAAATTAGTAAGCATTTTTAAAAGTGAGGTAATATAAAAGCTTCATTTTGTAAAATAATCAATAGAGGTTTGAAACTCAGTTGATTTTTCTCAACTAATGATACATTGGCATTCTCCAATAAATAAAGTTTAGTCTACCTTTGACATCCATGATTAATCTTTCATGAAATGTTAAAGTCACATGTTTGGTTTAGCCTCTTCCCTCTTGTGTTGATGAAGATCGTTGCAGCTGATCACATCTGATGCCCTTCTACTATCTAGCATTTGTGCAGTTAAGCAGAAAATGTGTCCTGTCCAAATAACAACTGGAAGAGCCGCCAAATGTTCCAACATGTTTCTGGCTAAAATATCAGTCATTTCCCGAACAGTAGCACTGATAGTCCCTACCAAAATATTCCTTCCTCTTTCAAAAGTTTAATTGTTAAGAAAATGGTAATTTGCCAGTCACTAACCTGCATCTGTGATGCTCATAATTCCTGACATTTTGCTTTCTGTATTGTTTTTGTTTTGATAATGTATTTTGTCCTGATTATGTTACTGTTCCAGTTATCAGGAAACCACCATTCTATGTACTAGGAATAATGGAAAAAAGAAAAATATCAGATTCAAAAAACGTACTTTGTTTTAAAGGCAAAATTTTAGAAAGGTCATTTTTGTGACTTTTGCTACATGGGAGTGAAAGCAAGGTCGATTTTGGAAGACAGGTATGCATTTGTGAGACTAATATAAAATTAGTATCTTTCCACACCTAAAAATGCACAAAAGTTTTTAAAAAGTCCAGCAACTGGAGAGACATGCATGTGTTGTGAGATTGTGCCACATACACATGGAAATGTCCCTTAAGAGCATGCGGTGGAAAGACATGGGAATTCGGCCCAAAATACACATACATGTGTGTATATGCAGTAGGTCAGAAACCTACATGTGTGAAAAAAGGGACCGTCAATGGTGGATGTGCATGTGCAAATGACTGTATTTTGGATGCTACACATGTAGAATAGATGTGTAAGTGCTACTTGGTGGCAAAATACGCATGCCCATCTGCACACTACATCGACATGGCACGTCTTCCCCTGCAGATCCATGTAGAAGTGTTTCTGGTCCCTGCACACTGCTGTGCCCACTAGAGTGGCACACATTAGAGAGCACCGCCATGTCATTCAGGAGGGAGCACAACTTCTCTGATGTGGAAATTACCTCCTGGTGTGTCTCATGCTCTATAATGAGCACAAGTTTTACCAGTCCCGAGGTCGGAGGCCACCCTATGCTGCAGCATGGAAGACATTGGAAAACATACGGATGGTCCTGTCCATGTAAGTTTAAACCTTGACCCCCCACATCTACCCAAAACCTATTAGGCCACTTATTAGATCAGAGATGACACTAATGTGGTAAGTTTCAACATATTCTGCTTGCAAGAGCTTCCTCCCATTGGCATCCTGCCGAAGATCACATATATTCACACACACACACACACACTGCATAATATCCAAATGGCAAATCACAGTCTGCAAATCCCATAGCTTATGACTCTGCAAACAGCAGGCATATGATCGAAGTTGCTGATGATATGCTTACAAGCATATGGTACATGTAGACATCATCCATGCCACTAGAGGGAGGCAATGATGATAGCCAGGCATGCTTGTTCCCACCACCTCGGTCCCTCCTAGTCCATATGCAACAATTGCTACAGTGTCATAGCTCATGCAGTCACTCTCTGCTCTGCAAGCAACTGCACATCCAGTCCAGGACCCTACAGAGTATAGCAGTTGTGAGATGCTCTCAGACTGCTAAGGCAGGAGGACAAACTCACCCCTGCCTGGCCAGGTACCACAGCCATAGTCATCCAGATGCAGGCAAACAACCTCAACAGAGATCTCCTGCATAAGCAAGGAGAGGCAGGGTGGCAGGGACCATTCCTGTACATGAAGCCCTGGAACAAAAAAATGTGCAAGTCTCATTCTGTTCCAGATGCTTCAGCATACACTGGGAACTGGGGGTCTATAACACAAGGTTCAGGGCCATCCAAAGGGCCCACCACAAAGTGCTGCAGTAAGTCCAGCAGGGGTTGGCAAAGTACCAAGGTATATAAAAGCTGCTGATGACTGAATATCCATACATGTAGCTGCATACCTAAATAAAGTAGATCCCCCACCCCTGGTAGAGGGACATGTGATTGCCACATATGGATATGGAGGACATGCCGGTATTGGGTGATGATAAAGGTTTGAGGTATGCAAGAGATATCTGCTCTGGACTCAGAAATTACATAGAGAGGGCCTAAAGACTGAAGGTATATGTAGGATGACAAACATCCTTGTGCCAGCCTTGTTTGGAAGGTGTGCACACACTCTCTACCTTGACCCATACACATGTGGAGGGAAGGGAATGGGCAATGGGACATGACATATCTATCCACCAGAAAGCAGCAACAATTAATTCCTTCCCTGTCCCCACAGGTTTGGCTGACTACCAGACAGAAAGTATCACATGACTGCAAATCACCTCCCAAATGCATACACCTGCAGATATGTAGAGGCTCACACAAATATAACATTGAGACTGCTACTGTATTATGATTGCTCATGACTCCTTTCCCACAAACACCCAATCCAGCTTGCACCACTGACATGGACATGCACATAGCAGGATTGTGTGGGTCTGTGGGAGTATCTGGAAGGACCTTGCACCATAGCCATAGCTGATATTGAGAAAGGGGGACTGCAGTTCATTACATACATCATAATCCCCACAGCCACTGCACAACTTGCACAGGGTTGCAGGAGGAATCACTGCACTTCATCTGTGGCTGTACCGTCCTGCATAAAATTAAACATCATGATCGCCAACCTAAACTACCAATATTCACAAACATCTAGAGTACTTGCTGCACCACAGAGGCATTGAACCTATCCTGTTTCTACCCCCCCCCCCCACACCACTGCAATATGGGGCCTGAAGAGGTCACCCACAGCCCTCTGTCTGCAGCCTTTCCCTTCCCCAACCCCCTTACAAGCTCTGTGGCTGAACATGGATAGTCAGAGACAGGGCTTCCAAAGAGATATGCAGATGTTAAAAGCAGTAATACTCAAATGCTGTATATGGGTTGGGCCACCACCCCCCACCCCTGAATGACTTCATGACAGCATATCTGTTTTCATTCACCCAGCTGAAACTGCATCCCCTCACCAGGGGAGATGAGGAGGACAAGGAGGAAAAGGAATCCTGACTGCAACCACCTGCCTCACAAGTTGAACCACAGGGTTACACAGACAAATACAAGCAAACCTAACTATGTTAGCATATAAGCAAACCTAACTATGTTACTAGTCATGTGCCAACAAGGCAGTGAATATTTACATTAACAGGGTTTATCTTCATATTTCCAGGTAGCCCACAAAACTAGGCCGGAGCAGAAGGGGCAGAGGTACATGCCACCCAGCACTGTAACCCTTACAGAATGGTATTTTCTTCTGCTTGCTTGCCCTCCAGGTGGCTCACTATAAGAGCAATGGTGTTCTAAAGATCCCAGAAGCCCTGCTGCATCTCACATCAGTACCTCCTCTACTATATCAATTGCAGTTCAGGAGAAAGAGAAGGTGGAGATGGAGGAGCAGGAGGAGTAGATAGAGGAGGAGTGGGGAAAGGTGGGATGAGGAAAATGAAGGGGAAGAAGGAGGGGGAGGAAGGGAGGTGGAAGGGGAAGAGGGTTGAGTGGCAACCAGAAGGCTTGCTGCAGTTGTTAGCCAGTCAGGCTGTCCACTCTGCCTCCTTGCTTTACCAGATGGGTCTCCATAAGTTGCTAGCAGAGTTCAAGGTCCCTAAAACCCTGCTGCAGATCATGTCTATCTGATGTGAGATGCAGCAGGGCTTCTGGGATCTTTAGAACACCATGGCTCTTATAGTGAGCCATCTGGAGGGCAAGCAAGCAGAAGAAAATACCATTCTGCAAGGGTTACAGTGCTGGTGGCATGTACCTCTGCCCCTTCTGCTGTGGCCTAGTATTGTGGGCTACCTGGAAATATGAAGACAAACCCTGTTAATGTAAATATTCACTGCCTTGTTGGCACATGACTAGTAACATAGTTAGGTTTGCTTATATGTGGTCTCCTTTGTATTTGTCTGTGTAACCCTTATCCCTCTCACTTATTTACATCCCCTCTACTAGGTGCCACCCCTTGTCCCTGGGGCCTCTAACAGAAGCATTATCACATATAAGTACCCTATATGGGAGCCCATCCACAAGATAATAAGATCCATCTGAGTGCTGCTGCCTTGTGCTTCAGGTACTACAATTATATGTCTGGCCTGATGCAGACAGGAGACACATGTCCATGGCCACTTGCTACAACATGACCCCAAATGGGATGTGGACCAACCATTTGTGTGGCCACTCCACACAGTGTAGAGATGACCATATGGCTCCCCAGGAGGGACCAACTCTATCCTTAACTAGGTGGCAACATCAGCAAGACTGATAGGTTTCTACAAGTGTTCCAGTACAAGCATGGAAACACATAACACCTTGGCCAAGACATCTCCCACAACTTGGTTTGGATACCCTAGCTAAAGCACGCCTACTCTGGACTGCAGAGAACCATACTACCAGTATCAAGCCATGTCAACCCAAAATGTAGGCAGACCTTCACCATCACTTATGCCAGTTGAAATATTGCCATACATGCAAACTCACATGAGGAATTTAAAATTTCAGGTCACCTCCCATGTGGGAGATTAAGACACAGTTTTTATTAAGGGTGTGGTAGCAGTGAAAGCAAACCAAACAGACAGAATGTCTTCTACTTCTGGAAATACAGTCATGAAACAGTAGGCATAGTACAGGTCAGGCAACATTGCAAAGTTGTGCGTGTTAAAATGGGCTGTGGGGGCCATGGTAAGCATATGTATACATTAATAAAGCATACCTAAAAGCTCTTGTCTCCCCTGCCGAAGCTCCTACTACAATATTCTTGTGCCTGACCTCCCCCCCCCCCCCCCCATGGCTCTGACAAAGTTCCCCACCTCGGCATTCAACTTTTTCCTGTTTTTTTTCTATTCCCTCGGGCCGAATGACCCTTATACACTTCTTCCAGGGGAGTATATAGTACCAAATGATGCCTGCCCATAACTCAGTGCATATCCAAGCCACGTCTCTCTTGATCTTGATAATTAGGTTGATTCTCTCGGTAGACACCAAGTTGTTGCTGCCCAAATGCCGCACAATAAAGTCCAGTGGGTGGTTAACCCAATGATGGCTAATGAATGCGGGCCGCAGCTGGTCCCAAAGCATCCCCTACTTTCCTAGCCACGGTATGTTCATGGTGTCCAGGGGGAAGCCGAGCTGTTTTCTGAAACAGCTGTCCATGGCTCTTCTCCTGGCTCAAGAGATGTAGGAATGCCCCACTATCCAGACTGTGGTAACTTTGTCACCTAGTGGTATAAGATGAGAATGCAGTGTTAACTCCGGTAAAAACACCTAATACATAGTTTGTATCTGTTGGATGCCCATCTCCCAATAGCCTGAGTCTGCCCAGCCCTGAAACTCAACCTGTGGGCTGTGGTAGCCACTCTTATCCTGAATGAATGCAGAGTCAGGCCCATCTTTTCGAATCCCGCACTCTCCAGGGCCCTGTGCCACATGGTTTTGAGCTGGGATTTTGATAGGCAAGTGTCATCCTGGTATCACAAGAGGGCTCCCCCAGTCGTTGGGTGCACCGGCAAATATGCACAGCGCTCGCCGGACAAAGGCCTTGAACTTTTGTGACATTGAGCCAAACTGTTTTACCCCTCTGGTTCTGATCCATCTTAGACTTCCCCAGGAAAAAGATTACTCTAGCCTCCCTCCCCCACCATGATGTCCTGCACTCTTAGGGCGGTCCCCATCAAGTCTGTTCTAGACCGGGGGATAGCTTCACTCATCTTGAAGGTGCCGAAGAACATAATCAATAGGGCCACCATAAAGAGTTTCTCCTCAAATCCGTCCCTTGCCTCCTCTGCCGCTTTTAGGATAACTCCTCTCAGCATGTGTAGAGTGACTGGCCTTCACCTCTCAGGCTCTGTGTAGTCTCCCTCACCCAGACCTTCATTATCTTTTTAACCATAATTTTTTTCTGTGTCCCTCCTCCCCTGAGCTTCAGAAAGAAAGCCACGCCTTCTAGCATCATCTTAGAGTGTCTGAGAGTTTTCCCTTCATCCCGCAACCATGTTATGAATTCCAGCAACTGCCTCAGTATCATACCCCCTTCGGGACTGAAACTCCATAGCTCAATGAAGTTCTGCAGCCTGGTCCACACTCTCCAATATGCCTTCCAGGTACAGGATGATAGGGAAGCGCTCAATATCCTGCCGGCATTTAGCACCCAATGCTTCACATTTCTGCTGGTATGCAGGTTGCCATGGAGTCTGCTGTTGGGACGAGTCACCTGAAATGGTACAGCTGAAAATGAGAAAGAACGTCAGCAATCTCATTACATTCCCCCACCACATGGCTAGCTGTGATGAAAACATTCAACTCTAGGCTCGACAACACCAACCTCCTAAGTAGCCTCATTACTCGCCTCGCCTTGGCTGACTGCTTATTTATTGTGTAAACTTTGGCAGCATTGTCCAACTGGAATAATATTATCTTATTCGCAAAATGGAGCTTCCATAGTGACATAGCTACTACAATCGGGAACATTTTGAGGAATGTAATGTCCTTGGTTACGCCTTGCCTGCTTGCCAATGCCACTCATCTGGCCATTTTTCCTGACACGTTCATCTCTTGAAGTAGATCCCAAACCAATATCGCCTGTAGCACCATGAATAATTCCATCACCTTGTTGGTAGAGAGTCTATCCTTCTATATGTTCCTGCCATTATACTTTACGAAGAACTTCCGCCATATGGCTAGATCCTCCCAGATGCTAGTGCTGACTCTGATAAAGTGGTGGCCCCTGCGAATGCCTCTGGTAGAGTCCGTTAACCACCTTATAAATGCCCTACCACGGGCATAACTCTGCATGCAAAGTTCAAGTGCCCAATCAAGGACTGCATCTGTTTTATTGTGACCTTCCTGGCCAGACCTTTCATCCATATGGCATCCTTCAGGGCTGAAACCATATTGTCTGGTAATTGGGTTACCATTTCAATCGTATCTATTTCAATCCCCAGGAAAGACAAACACTTGGCAGGCTCTTCAGTTTTATTCCTTGCTAGAAGTTCACCCAACTCTGTGGCCTTGCGCTGGAAAATCTCCAGGTTCCTCTGGCAGACTTGCTGGTTGCTAGCTATCAGCAAGAAATCATCCAGGTAATGTATAATTTTACCCTTGCCAAACATTATATGACTGAGCTAAATTCCTCGAAGTATGCGCAAGATAGCAAGCATCCCATTGGGAGGCATTTGTTGAAATAGCAGTGGCCCACAAATCAGAAGCTGAGAAGATGAAAGCTATCCGGATGTACCAGCATCAGTCTAAATGCTGCTTCCACATCTGTATTTGCCAACCATGTCCCACTTCCCTATTCCCTTACCAGATCTAAGGCCTGGTCCATGGATGCGTACTTGACTGAGCACGCTGAATTTCCATCTGTGTAAGACATATCGAGCAGGCATGTCTGTATTATGCAGGTATTGTTAAATCTAGAGGAGCCCCCATTGAATAATCTGTGAATGCCCCTTTCAGTGCTCTGAGGTGGCAATGGGGGTCTACTGTTGACCCAGCTCCTGAACCTATTCTTTCCCTGAAAAGGCTGCTGGAGTCCTGTGTTTTTTCTCGGCCATGGAGCCTTGGTGACTGTGCCTGCTCTGCTTCTCCTTTGGCGCTGAGTTATCAGCCTAATCCAGAGATTGATGTCTTTCCTGTCCCTTACCCCCAGTATGCCTCACAAATACCATCAAGGTATTGGAAGAGGTTCAGGCACTGTTCAGGGTGCGTCTCACCAACCACGCTGGCTAAGATACTGAAGGCAGTGCACCAGTTCACTATCTTGCATTTGTTACGGCATTTTGTACAATCATAATTATTGTCATTCTGCCTAACCAGTAAGGAGAATATGTTGACATACTCGCACTTCCATATCTTGTCCTTTTGAGCCATAGGGACATGGCTGTCTAATGCACTAGTGAGGCAGATGTATTCCGCCAGCCTCACCTCAGACACCAGAATCCCATCTACTTCTTGTGTGTCTGTCATCCTGCTCATGTCAGCCCCCTGTGTTCCTCCCCCACCTGCAGCAGTGCCACTAAGGTCGCCCTTTGCAGGGTCACTGTTCTGGCCCCTGAGCAGGCTTGTACTTTCCAGCCTAGTGCCCTGCATATATTGCTGCTCTTCTCCCCAGTCACCGTGTGACCACCAATGACGCTACTCTTCACTCGACTTGTGCTTGCCTTGGACTGTGTTGTTCGGACCTCAACCGTCCTGCTACCTTGTTCTGGTTTCCTCATCTTCTTCTGCTTTTTTGACATGTACCCACCTGTTTTCTTCTCACAGACCTTTATCTTTCCTGTCTTGGGCCACTCCTGATCTCGATTCTCCTTATCCACTTGCTCCAGCACCATGCCTCTACTTCAGGAAGGTGACTGTCTCTTTAAGGCTCTGCTCTCTTGCTGTGTTTTAGCTCGACCTCTTCCTATGATGTCAGAGGAGTTCAAGATGGCTGCCAACTGCTATATAAGCAGCTCCATCCCCGTTCTCCACCAATGCTCTGCAATGCTACTGTTGCCGTCCCAGCAATGCCTCCTCACCACCAGCACTCTAGGGCCGGGACACGCTAGCGACCAAAGCTTCTTTCGGATGGATCCACTTACAGGTATGCTGCTGACATTCCCGACCCTGTTGCAGGCCCTGCAGCAAGTTGATTCAACTCTGGAGCAGGGCAGCTGGGCCACAAATTGGTCCTGCATCTCAGGAGAAGAGGGATTATGCCACTGCTTCCCTGTTGCCTGATCGCCTCTCTGGCCCCCTGATTGGTCAAGATGGATTCTGCCTCACTTCCTCACATTGGTGCCCTCACCATTGTGGCTGTAGCTGCTGCTGTCTCTGGCCCTGCAGCAGTCTTCTCTGCTGAGCTCGTGGCTACTTGTGATTGCTTTTCTTGCTCCAGGTTCTTTCCTATGCTCTTCCTTGCTGCTGTAGCTTTTTTCTTGCGGCACCATGCAGCACATGTGGTTCCAGACTCCTTACTTTTCCGACAGTCCTCACTGCCACAACTTGTTAAAGTGTGAGCTGGATTTGAATGCTGACTCTCTGGTTCTCAGCTTGTTTCCCTAAAGCAGCTCTTGTGGCTCTGACCAAAAGGGAGGACAAAACCCTCACCCCTGGCATATATCTGCCCTCCCAACCCTCTTTTTGCCCACCTATCTGGCTAGCCCTTCCTCCCCCAGCAGCCCAGTTATGGGCCAACACCTTTCAGTTGCTGGCTTCCCATAAGCTGACAAAGACAAATTTATTAAATTTAAAAGTCTTAAAATAAAACAAATAAACAAGGACAATTGTGAAATAAGATCACCTTGTGCATAGAAATAATAAGTGACCCAAAGAGAGAGGGAACTGACAATGAAGCTCACCAAAAACCTTGATAACATACAGGACTATAATAGACTATGTAAGTTGGACCTAGTGGTTAAAAAATCAAAATAATAAAACATATCAATAAAAAATATGTATTTTACTGAACAGTATGGAACTAAAATAAGTAAATATAACTAAACATATAGGACATGCAAACAATATATATATACAGGGTGGCCCAAAAAAAGTGAGAACATCTCATAGCATATAAGTTATTTAAAAATTCAAAAAAGCAGATGTAAACAATTGACAAATTTTTAAAAAAAGATGGCGACCGGAAATTGACGAAATAAAGACATTATATGGCTAAAAAAGTCAAATAAGTAAACTATTTAAGCTTTTAATTTACTAGATGTTCTCAATTTATTTGGGCCACCCTGTATATATATATATATATCCTAACAAAATGAGAAAACCTTACAATTTGAGTATGGAGTACAAGTCACAGCAATCGTAAAGAAAGCCCACTATATGTATACATGTGTCACACCACTCGGTGGCTATCTTACAAGCCAGAAAACAAATTTACTGAGGTCAGCACATATGTTATATATAAACACATATGCTGAGTAACATGTAACAGACTTAAGATCATAAGAAATGCCATATTGGGTCAGGTCAAGGGATCTGTGCTGGGTCCGCTGCTTTTTGACATATTCGTAAATGACCTGGAAAGTGGAATAACGAGTGAGGTAATCAAATTTGCAGATGACACAAAACTATTTAAAGTTGTTAAAACCCAAGAGGATTGTGGAAAATTGCAAGAGGATCTTGATAAATTGGAAGACTGGGCATCAAAATGGCAGATGAAATTTAAAGTGGACAAGTGCAAAGTGTCGGCACGCCTCCCTGGTGGCCAGTGGATGCCAGGGCAGGTGGGACATAAAAATGTTAATATTAAGATAGGAGAGTCTTTTAAGGGCCAAAAGGCACTTGGTCCTTGTAGTTTTTAGCTCCAATCTTTAAAGAAACCATTAAAGCAGAGTGGTGGGAAAAAAGAAAGCTTTTATTCCCTTTACACAGTGGTTCCAATTGTTGGGTTACAACTCATAGTAAATGTCCTTAATTCAGGTAAGAAAGAAAACTCAGGTTTAAAGCAAAACTGTTGAATTTCACAGGAATAGCAGTGCTTAGTCAATTAAAGAATGCTCGGTTGGCAGTTCAAGCAATTCACAAGTCTGGCAAAGGCTCTATGCTACCAGAAACACAGAGAGTACAATCCATTTCCTGGTCTGATAATTCTCCTGCCAGTTCCACTTGCATTGGCTCATAATCAGATATGTCTGACTCTGTATCCCTAGTTTCTTGGGAAACACCTCCAGGTGTTTTGTATATCTCTTGTAGTACTTGCCAATGTCCTTGGCCTAGCCTAGGGCATTGGCCACGTGCTGTATTAGGATTAAATGTGTTTTCTCTTCTTAGAGGTTTTATAGCAGCTTTACCAGAGTCTTTAACATTTATAGCTTTCTTCATAGGCATATATTTATCATACCTTGTATTGCATCAACAAGCAGGTAAATGGCTTTCTTCAATTGCTTGCCTCTCACAGTCAGCAGCTTGATGAAATCCTTTTCTTTGAAAGTTTGGTTTACCTTGCAGCCTTTGAACCCATTCTCCTGGTAAGCGCCTGCTTCTGCATAAGCCCAGCTCCTGGCTTTCCTGCTCAGCGTGGCTTAGCTTCCCCAGCTGATTCTCCTTTGGCTTCTGCTTGCAATTAGTACAGTGCTTTTGCCTCTTCGGGCAAACAGCTCTCTCTCTAGCTTGAGCTGGTCCCTCCTTAGGTCCTTCCTTAGCTCCTGGTGAGTCACCTCTCACTCCTGGTGATCCTCTAGCTCCGGAGAAATCAGGCTTCCACTTCAACCTCGAAATCAGGCTTCCACTTCAACCTCTCTCCCCTCCAGTCTTCCACTCTCCCCTTATAAAGCACTCCTGCCTTTGAGGATTGGGAGCTGGTTGTCAGTTCCTCGTGACCAGCTGGGCGTGGCCCTTCAGTCTCTCTGAACGCCCTCCTGCTCCCTCTAGCTGGTTCCTGCAAATATTGCAACTTGTGCACATCTTTTTTCCTCTGAAAAACAGCTTCTTTTTTCTCCTCTGGGCTTTCATCAGCTCTCGCTGCATTACAAAAGTTATGCACCTAGGGAACAACTCAAACTATGGTTACACGATGCAAGGTTCCACATTAGGAACCACCACCCAGGAAAAAGATTTAGGCGTCATTGTGGATAACATGTTAAAACCCTCGGCCCAGTGTGCAGTGGTGGCCAAGGGAGCAAATAGAATGCTAGGTATCATAAGGAAAGGAATGGAAAATAAAACAAAAGATATTATAATGCCTCTATATCGTTTCATGGTGAGACCGCACCTTGAATATTGTGTGCAATTCTGGTCGCCGTATCTTAAAAAGGATATAGCGATATTAGAAAAGGTTCAGAAAAGAGCCACCAAAATGGTAAAGGGGATGGAAGGATACTCCTGTGAAGAAAGACTAAAAAGGTTAGGGCTCTTTAACCTGGAAAAGAGATGGCTGAGGGGAGATATGATAGAAGTCTATAAATTAATGAACGGAGTGGAAAAGGTAAACGTAGATCGACTGTTTACGTTATCGGAATATAGAAAGACTAGGGGACATGCAATGAAACTACAGGGTAAACTATTTAAGACTAATAAAAGAAAATATTTTTTCACTCAACGTGTAATCAAACTCTGGAATTTGTTACCGGAGGATGTAGTAAAGGCTGTTAGTGTAGCTGGGTTTTAAAAAGGTTTGGACAAGTTCCTGGAGGAAAGGTCCATAAACCATTATTAAGAAGGGACCCAGGATATCAATGCTTGACCCAGTACATGCATTGTGGAACCTGTGTCATTTGGGGAGACTGCTAGGTACTGTGAGAGATAGTGAGTGATAGCTACCTCATATGACCCTATTAGGCGGCTGCCTAAGGTGTTAAGATTTAAGTTGCCTTTGATACAAAAAGAGCCTTGTAGTCAAGTGGTAAGGCAAAAATAATTTTAGGGCTTTATTCCCTGCCCTGAGGGGATATTCCTGGGATACAACAAACAATATGAAACAAAAGAACTGTTGCATAGAAAAATATCTTCTTTCCTTTAGGCACCATCAGCTGGCTGCTTTGCATACGTTCAACATAAAGATACAATATTGTCAGATAAACAAATTGTACAATCCATGGGCACAGGGTCAGAATTATAGCTGCTGTTCTCCCACTGCATTAACTCAGAGTCGCTTACGACGGCATATGGGTCACACTCTTCACAGCTGCTGTCTTCCTTAAAACATGTTACCCATGACTGAAGTGGTATTTAAAGGTGCGGAAGAATTGAAGGAAATATCGATACATCGGGAAGATGTATTACAACTATTAGATAAACTGAAGAGTAGCAGATCACCTGGGCAGGATGGTATACATCCAAGGGTGTTGAAAGAACTGAAATATGAGATTTCAGACCTGCTATTAGTAATCTGTGAACTATCATTAAAATCATCTCTAATACCTGAAGATTGGAGGATTGCCAATGTAACACCAATTTTTAAAAAGGGTCCCAGGGGTGATCCGGGAAACTACAGACCGGTGAGCCTGACATCAGTACCAGGGAAAATGGTAGAAACCATCATAAAGAATAAAATTACTCAGCATGTAGATAGTCATGACCTAATGGGAGACAGCCAACATGGCTTTAGACAAGGAAGATCTTGTCTTACTAATCTGTTATGTTTTTTTGAAGGAGTGAATAATCAGATGGACAAAGGTGAGTCAGTTGATATTGTGTATCTGGACTTTCAGAAAGCCTTTGACAAGGTCCCTCATGAGAGACTTTTGGCAAAACTAAAGAGTCATGGGATAGGAGGCAGTGTACTATTGTGGATCAGGAACTGTTAAAAGATAGAAAGCAGAGGGTAGGGCTAAATGGCCAATTTTCCCAATGGAGAAAGGTGAATAGTGGTGTACCCCAGGGATCTGTGCTGGGTCCGTTGCTTTTTGACATATTCATAAATGACCTGGAAAGTGGAATAACGAGTGAGGTTATCAAATTTGCAGATGACACAAAACTATTTAAAGTTGTTAAAACCCAAGAGGATTGTGGAAAATTGCAAGAGGATCTTGATAAATTGGAAGACTGGACATCAAAATGGCAGATGAAATTTAATGTGGACAAGTGCAAGGTTCTGCACCTAGGGAAGAACAACCCAAACTATGGTTACACGATGCAAGGTTCCACATTAGGAACTACCACCCAGGAAAAAGATTTAGGCGTCATTGTGGATACCATGTTAAAACCCTCAGCCCAGTGTGCAGCAGCGGCCAAGAGAGCAAATAGAATGCTAGGTATGATAAGGAAAGGAATGGAAAATAAAACAAAAGATATTATAATGCCTCTATATCGTTCCATGGTGAGACCGCACCTTGAATATTGTGTGCAATTCTGGTCGCCGTATCTTTAAAAGGATATAGCAATTTTAGAAAAGGTTCAGAGAAGAGCCACAAAAATGGTAAAGGGGATGGAAGGATACTCCTATGAAGAAAGGCTAAATAGGTTAGGGCTCTTTAACCTGGAAAAGAGACGGCTGAGGGGAGATATGATAGACGTCTATAAATTAATGAACGGAGTGGAACGGGTAAACGTAGATCGATTGTTTACCTTATCAGAATATAGAAAGACTAGGGGACATGCAATGAAGCTACAGGGTAAACTACTTAAGACTAATAAAAGAAAATATTTTTTCACTCAACGTGTAATCAAACTCTGGAATTTGTTACCGGAGGATGTAGTAAAGGCTGTTAGTGTAGCTGGGTTTAAAAAAGGTTTGGACACGTTCCTGGAGGAAAGGTCCATAAACCATTATTAAGAAGGGACCCAGGATATCAATGCTTGAACCAATACAAGGATTGTGGAACCTGTGTCCCTTGGGGAAACTGCTAGGTTCATATGACCTAGATTGGCCACTGTTGGAAACAGAATACTGGGGTTGATGGACCTTGGTCTGACCCAGTATTTCATATCTTATGATCTTATGTTCTTATCTTATGTTCTTATGTTCTCTCCTGTGAGTCATGGTCTAGCTTTTCTAGAAAGGGCTCTGAATCCAGGGCTCTGAATGCCTGGTATTTTAAAAGCTTCCTTCTGGCTTTCCCTTCTTCTCCACGCTGGTGGAATTACTGTGTAACTTTCAGTGTCAAAGTTATTTCTGGTGCCACACCCTTGCCTTTCAAACCAAACAGAACTTCTTGCCTTTTCTTTAGCAAAGCTAGGTTTCCACCTCTTAGCTGTGGTTCTGTCTCTTATATCTGGGCTTCTGGCAGCTCTCCCCTGGGCTCTCCAACTACCAGGAAACCTAGAAGGGTCCTGGGCATGATGCTGGCTGTTTCCTGCTCTGCTGCCACACCTACTGCTTCCTTCCCTCAGTGGATTTCCTCCAGCATGACGTGTGTTCACTGGATGCTGGCTTAGTCCTCCCAGGTCGCTGCCCCTACTGGCCTTCCCTGTTTCTACCCTGCAGCTTTTATCCTTGTTCTCTTTGCATGCTGCCTGGGTTTCTGAGAACAGGTGTTCCTGATTAGCCTTCCTGTTTCTTGCTACGTCAGGACTAGTGCAAGGACATTTTACTCTAATGCCTTTTTGCTTTTCTTGTGCTGAGTTTGTTTGCTGCTCAGCTAATTCTACATGTGCTGAGTTTGTCTGCTGCCCAGCTAATTCTACATGAGCTGGGTTTGTTTGCTGCTCAGCTAATTCTACATGAGCTGAGTTTGTCTGCCGCTCAGCTAATTCTACATGAGCTGAGTTTGTTTGCTGCTCAGCTAATTCTACATGAGCTGAGTTTGTCTGCTGCCCAGCTGCTTCTAAGGTAAGTTCCTTACTTTCCCTTAACTCCATGCGCTCTGTGCCAGCTGCTGTGTCACAGTACGTATGACCTAGATTGGCCACTGTTGGAAACAGGATACTGGGCTTGATGGACCTTGGTCTGACCCAGTATGGCATATCTTATGTTCTTATGTTCTTATAAGGTTCAACAGTGGCCAATCCAGGTCATGAGTACCTGGCAGGTTCCCAAAAAGCTATACAGATTCCACAATGCTTGTCCCATGGAAAATAGTGGATTTCCTGGATCCTCTTTAAGAATGGCTTATGGACCTTTCCTCCAGGAACTTGTCCAAACCTTTTTTAAACCCAGCTACACTAACAGCTTTTACTACATCCTCTGGGAACGCATTCCAGAGTTTGATTACACATTAAATAAAAATATAGTTTATCTTGTTACTCTTAAATGGGTTACACTGTAGTTTCATTGCATGTCCCCTAGACTTTCTACTTTTTGATTGAGTAAACAGCCTTTCTACATTTACCTGTTCTATTCCATTCATTAATTTTTAGATCTCTATCATATCTCTCCTCAGCTGTCTCTTTTCCACATTGAAGAGCCCTAACCTTTTAAGCCTTTCTTCATAGGGGTATCCTTCCATCCCCTTTGCCATTTTGGTGGCTCTTCTCTGTACCTTTTCTAATTCTATTATATACTTTATAAGATATGGCAACCAGAATCGCATGCAATATTCAAGGTGCAGTCGAACCATGGAACGATACAGAGGACTTATATTATCCTTGGATTTATTCTCCATTCCTTTCCTTATGATTCCTAGCATTCTATTTGTCTTCTTGGCCATGGCTGCACACTCAGCAGAGGGTTTCAATGTATGATGCTTAAATCCTTTTCCTAGGTAGTGGTTCCTAATATGGAACCTTGCATCATGTAACCATAGTTCTTTCCTAGGTGCATAACTTTGCACGTGTCCACATTAAATTTCATATGCCATTTGGACGTCCACTCTTCCAGTTTATAAAGTTCCTCTTGCAATTTTTCACAGTCCTCTTTGAATAACTTTGAATTTTGTGTCATCTGCAAATTTGATCACCTCACTCATTATTCCCATTTGCAGGTTATTTATAAATATGTTAAAAAGCAGCAGGCCCAGCACAGATCCTTGGGGCACTTCACTATTCACCTTTCTCCATTAAGAAAATTGGTCATTTATCCCTACTCTCTGTTTTCTATCTTTTAACCAGTTCTTAATCCACAGTAGTACACTGCCTCCTATCCCATGACTTTTTAATTTCGCCAAGAATCTCTCATGCAGGACCTTGTCAAACGTTTTCTGAAAATCTAGATACACTATATCGACTAGTTCACCTTTGTTTACCTGTTTATTCACACCTTCAAAAAAAATAACAGATTAGTAAGACAAGACTTTCCTTGGATAAATCCATATTGGCTTTCTCCCATTAAACCATGACTATCTACATGTTCATTCATTTTTTTCTTTTTAATGACTCTCTCCCATTAAACCAGAGAGGGGAGAAGACGGAGGAAGAGGGAAAAAGAGGAGGGAAGGGGAGGGGGATGAGGGGAAAAGGGGGGAGAGAGGAAAGGGAAAGGAGGGAAAGAGAGTGGTGTGCATGATATAATAGATATAATTAACAAATACAGTAGCAAAGACCACTTAATGCTACCTTAACAGGTGGCGTCAAGTGTGTCCGCATTATCTGTCATATACTTAATACATAGGTGAAAAAAGCATTTTAGAAACATTGAAACATAGAAACTTAATGGCAGAAAAAAAACACATGGCGTATCTAGTCTGCCATTCCATAATAACTACAAGTCCCCTTTTTTCCTTTAGAGATCGTCTGTGTTTGCCCCATGCTTTTTTGAATTCAGATACTGTACTCATCTCTACCACCTCCACTAGGAGATTATTCCACGCATCTATCACTCTTTCTGTAAAGAAATATTTCCATATATTACTCCTGAGTTTATCTCTTTTCACCCTCATCCTATGTCCCCTAATAGGGGAGCTTACTTTCAATCGAACGAGGCTCTCCTCTTATGCATTTATGCCATGGAGGTATTTCAACGTCTCTATCATATCTCCTCTCTCCTGCCTTTCCTCTAATGTATACATATTAAGATCTTTAAATCTGTCATATGCTTTATAATGAAGACCATTAACCATTTTAGTAGACACTTTCTGTGCTGACTCCATCCTGTTTATATCCTTTTGAAGGTGCGGTTTCCAGAATTGCACACTATACTCCAAATGAGTTTGCACCAGAGACTTATATAGAGGCACTATCACCTCCTTTTTTTTGCTGGCCATTCCTCTTCCTATACACCCAGGCATCATTCTCATTTTCATCATTGTCATTTCTAACTGTTTAGCCACTTTAAGATCATCAGAAATAATCATGCTTAGGTCCTGCTCTTCTTTCGTGGACAGAAAGTACTTTGCCTTCTACACTGTACTGCTTCCTTGGGTTTTTACAGCCCAAATATATGACTCTGCATTTTTCAGCATTAAATCTCAGCTGCCAAATTCTCAACCATTCTTCAAGCTTAGCTATATCTCTCTTCCTGTTATCTACTCCTTCCTGGGTGTCAACTCTATTGCGGATTTTGGTATTATCCACAGTTCTATATGTGGAAGTAGCCCATCACACCTCAGCAGAGAGAACAGGCAAAAATACATAGCCACCACCGACACTAACAAATCATAGTGCAAGTGGCCAGCGAAGGCTAGAGAAAACTAACTGGAGGATATGTGCACCCTGGTGCACAACTCAGATATATATGCCAAAGTATGAGAAGGTGGGGCATGCAAATCAGTGATTCCAACGCATGGCTAGAGGCTGTTTGACAGTAGTACCAGCTTAGGGTGTCAGAGCAAGAATGCTGTATCTGCATGAGCAGGGGGCATCTGTCTGATGAAGACAGTGTGTCAGCATTGCCAGAATGTGGGCACTAGTGTGAAACCCCCTCACCCTATCACTAAGGATGCCTGAAACCTAAAGTGCAATAGACAGGTTTACAGTCCTCTGGTGAGGAGGAGGGGATTAGGTTCCTTATTTGTAACTCACCTATCTACCTGGCACAGTACCCTTGATAGTGAGGAGAGTGGACCCCCTTCATGTGGCTGAAGGGGGGAGGGGAAATGGCCTGGTGTGGCGATCCACTGATCCAGCACAAAGACCACACAGGAAGACAGGAAGTTGGGTCCAGGTTGCCCAGCCCCAACCCCCAGGTCAGGCATATTGGACACCAGCACCACATATGGCAACAACTGGTATTTCAAGAGATGTACACCTACCCATGCCACACAACTGCCTGAGGGTTAGTAGGCAACCCATAGTAGCCACCGATGCTCTTCACATGTTGAGAGCTCTGGGGGCATACCAGAGTGCACCCTATATACCACCATGGAAAGGGGCACCCTAAGTCAGTCCCCAGCTATCAGCTTTGAGGAAACTGAGGGCCTCCAAGCCCTAGAGAATCAGCAAATATTCCTCAGGTGGGAAGAATATCTCATCTCCTAATCAACATGCCAAGTAGGGGGACACTGACCAGGGAGCTACAACTGAGCTAGCCTTCCTTCACTGGTTTAAATGTAATCAGGTGCTCTGAGTCAGAGAGCCATAGACATGCCCTTCTAAGGATAGGATGGGGGGGACATGTGCCTCCAGAAACAAAGCCAATGGCACAGGCACATCCCTGAGATTTACCTATGCATCGACATATGGAACCCCAATGAGAGGAAGCGGTGGTCAGATGGCACAAATATGTGCCATTCCTACAATGGCCAATAGTTTATTTTATTTATTTACATTCTCTTATGTACTGTGCTATTCTGCATCAGTGCGGTTTACATTGAACAAACTGAAATTACATTGAACAGGGCATTATAACTTGGAGATAACTATTTTACAGGGAACATGGGTTATGGAGGGTTAAGTGGCTTGCCCAAGACCACAAGGAGCACCTGTGGGACTAGAAATCCCAGTCCTTCCGGCCCAAGGTTGCTGTCCTCTAGTGGGATTTGAACCCCTGACCTTCCGGCCTGAAGTACCTTGCCCCAAGCACTAGGCTACTCCAACACCTGATTTGCATGCCCTATCCCCAACTCTCTTCAGCAATATACAACCCTGCCAATATGATCTATCTGAGGTGATCTCTCTGTGAACATTCCCTCCCAACTCCTCACAAATGCTGACTGTCCATCCATGTATGGCTGTCCTACATATGCTATCTCCCAGCTACACCCATGTCCATATGCAGGGAGAACCCTGCCAACCCACATACATTCACCGGGGTAGGGAGGTGGCAAAAATTCACCCCCCATCTCCCTGCTGCTGCTGCTGCTGCTGCTGCTGCTGGTGTTGCAGGGGCCTTCCCTTTGCTATCTGTCACGTTGCAGATGTTAACATGGGGGCTGGGTCCATAGGTGCAGCCCTGCATACGCTGTATGGACTGATATGTATGAGATGGCCCAGAGCAGTTTGGACTATGGGGATCAAGTACTTACACATGTTTGGGATGCACCGGCACAGTGGGTGCAATTAGCACCTTGATAGAAAACAGGCATTAAATGTACCCATGCCAGCAGCATCATTGATGGTCAGAAACACCATTAACATGGTTGTGCTAGATGCATGCTGATGTCCTTACACACTCTTCACCTTAACCTCCCCTAAACCGATGTATTTGCATGGGATTCGGGTAGTATGGATGTATTTTTACTGCATGCTCCCAGCTACAGCAGAGCAAAGGTGTGTTTTTCTTCCATGTTAAACCCCATGCTATTGGTTATCGTGCTTTAGTAAACATGTCTGATAGGCTCCTATTTACTAAACCTTGTTAAGGTTTTGCAGTTGACATGTGCTAATTGCAAACATCTAACTGGAATAACTTCATGACAAACCTCAGTGGTAATTCTAGGAGAAATTCCTGACACTTGGGAAGGTCAATTGCGTCGCTAACATGGGGCAATAGCCACTATCATGCATTAATTGCATGGCCTCTAATGCAGAATGCAGTTAGCTACACTTCTGCCACCTTTATCAGTTAGAAGTTTATTTTTATTAATAATAGCCATATTAACACTAGAAGCCCCAAAGTGCGTCAATTAACGCAAATGCATCTTCGAAGTTGTATACCAATGTCACTGCTAGAACCATGTCAGTCATGTTCCATGACTTTGTTAGCAAGATCAAGATGTTCAAATATGTGCATCAAAAATTAATGACAGATGCACCACCTAGCGAGAAAATGAATTTATACCTAGAAGCCCCAAAGTATGTCAATTGACACACTCAATTGTCTTGGATGCGTCAATTGACATACTTTGGGGCTTCTAGGTATAAACTCATGTTCCCACTAGGTGGTGCATTTCAATCACTGTTTACAGTTTTACTCCGACATTACAAACAATAAACACATGGGGGGCGGAGCTTGCCTGCGATAGGAAATGGCTGCTGAATAACGCTGCTCCGACCTAACCATCAGAATCTGATCTCTCCCCCGAGACTGTACTTCGCTGAAGTATCACTTAGAAGCCTAAACATACTCTCATGATGACATCCTTAAAACCTGCTCGTTTAGAATTTCAGCCGGCGGCCGGACAGGCAGTAAAATGCGCCAAGCAGGAATCGGCTTCCCCACAAAAGATGGCGCCGGAAAAAGACATCTCGGCTGGGGAACGAGAAATCTTACAAGAATTGAGAGCCGTCAAAGAAATGGTTGCAGGTAATACTACTGCGCTCACTCAGATGCAAACTGATTTACAAGTAGTAAAAGACACACTGTCTGATGTTACCGGGAGACTACATATACTGGAAATAGATATGTGAACGCACAAAAATATAATAGAGCAGATGGGACCGCTCACTAAGCGGGTACAGCTCCTAGAAAGTCAAATGGAAGAACAAAATAACCGAGCTCGACGGAGCAATATCAGAATCACCGGTATACCGGAAGGAAGAGAGGGTATGGATGCTATAAAATATTTGGAGAATCTGATACCTGATATACTGCAGGTCACATTTACCCCAGCACTTGAAATAGAAAGGGCCCATCGAGTTCCATCCCGGGTAAAAAAGGGAATGCAACACCCGAGGCCTGTAGTATTGAAAACACTGCGTTTCCAGCATGCTTTGCAGATTTTACAAGCTGCGAAACTGAAAACATCCCTGCAAATTGAGGGACACAAAATTGGGGTCTACCCGGATTTATACAAGACTACGGTTGAAAAACGCAAGGAGCTGTTAGCATGCCGACCTCTACTTCAGAAAGTTAATGCGCGCTATGGCCTTTTCTATCCGGCGAGAATGAAGGTTACACTGAATAATGAGATGAGAACTTTTGACAACGGAGCCACGCTACGACTGTTTCTCCGGGAGCAGGCTGATATGGAAGTCGGGACTTGAAAGATCTCTTAGATTCCTGTCAATATAACGGCAAACTAAGTAGGCGTAAGGGGTACAGAAAGTAATTGTTTATAAAGGAAGTGTGTAAGGAGAGCGGATATATAACTTTATGATTCTAACTCACCTGGGGGGGAGAGAGTAACGAGAATGTCTACAGATTTGGTAATTGGGTTAGGGTGAGGGGTGGGGGTTGGGTGTAGTCTGTTTTGGATAGTGGGATGAGCTTCACCATACATGTTAATGTAAGTTATGCAATGTGGAAGGTCTACAACTTTGAGACGCTGAATAACCCATGGTATGCGCAGATTAGAAAGATGGTGTCAAGTGTTATAGAGCTTAAGTTTGCAACTCGTGATTATGGCTAATACCAAACTGAAACTAATGTCCCTCAATGTACAAGGTATCTCTAGTCTGATAAAACGCAAAAAGATAGTAAATTATTGCAAAAAACAATGCGCAGACATTGTATACTTACAGGAAACACATCTCACTTTATTTGAATCCCAGAAGGTTAGGAGTGAATATTACCAAAATGTGGTATCTTCGCCAGCACAAAAAAAGAAGGGTGGAGTAATTATACTAATTTGGAAAAGTCTGCTTCCGATAATTGAGGAAACATCTATAGACCCGGAAGGAAGATGGGCTAAGGCGTTGGTACAGATTGGTACTGATAGATATACCTTGATGTCCCTCTATGGACCACATCAGGATGACCCACAATTTTTTGAAAAAGTTGCACAAGAGCTTTTGGTTAGAGAACCTGCCGCTATTATCCTGGGTGGAGATTTTAATCTCATACCCGACCCACTAATAGATCGGACCCCATACCGGATGCAACACAAGCCCAAGGCTAGTAGAGCGCTCTCAGAGATCATTGAATCCCTCGGTTTGATAGACCCATGGAGGCTTATGTTTCCCAAAGAGCAAGAATACACCTTTTACTCGATGCCCCATAACACAGAAACACACATAGATTATTTCCTGATGTCGAAGGTACTATTGGATAAGCTGGTAGACACGGGCCATCTGGTTAAAACAGTTTCAGACCACGCAGCGGTAGTATTAGAATTAACTTCTGGAATGACACAGAGCTCCCAAATAAGATGGCATTTTGATCGTTCCTGGTTAATGGATCCCGAGTTCCGAAAGATCATGGACAAGGCTATGACTGAGTACTTTCATTCCAACCAAAGCACTGAGACAGCAGTCTGGGCATGGTGGGAAGCCTTCAAAGCAAACATGAGAGGGTGTATGACCACATACCATATACAAAGGAAAAGATTGGCAAAACAGCGATTGCATGAATTAGAGCAAGAGATCCGCACTGGCGAACGTTTACTCACCAAGAAAACTGACCCGCTTATACTGCTTCGGTTACAAAAATTGAGGTATCAATATAACTCAATACTGAATTCTGAAGCGGATTTGCAGATAAAGACACAAACAGGTGTATACTACCATGAGAGCAACCGGGCAGGCACATTACTTGCTCGTATGCTTAGAGCCAAGAAGAGGGCAACGAGAATCACTGGACTGAAGGATAAGTATGGAACTCTAAGAATTAAAAATGAAGAGATATTAACCATATGTGAAGAATTCTATACAGCTTTATACCAGACTGAGAACGTCGCAGACAAGGACATGTATTCTCATTTTGTTACAGCATTGTCAGGTCCCAAATTGTCAGCTGTGCAAAAACAGAGCTTGGAGGAAGAAATATCCATCTCAGAGCTTGAACAGGCTATGAAACAACTAGCCAAAGGGAAAGCCAGTGGCCCTGATGGGATACCTGTGGAATTTTATGTTACCTTCGCCAAGACATTAATTCCAGAGATGCAACACTACTATTCCAAAATCAGTGAAGAAAGTCCGGCTATTGGTGGATTCGCTTCGGCTACCATTGTTATACACCCTAAACCGGGGAGAGATCCCCAACAGATCGAAAATTATCGACCCATCTCATTACTTAACTCTGATTACAAAATCTATGCCAAGATGCTAGCTAATAGATTAGTGAAAGTGATCTCAACATTAATTCACCCAGATCAATGTGGATTTATGCCAGGACGGTCGACCACTGATAATGGCCGCCTTATGGCGCATATATTGGGGAAATCACAACAACTTCTCCACCCAGTAGTGGGCTTGGCGCTAGATGCTGAAAAGGCATTCGATAGAGTTGAACTACCGTATCTTCTCGCTACAATGCGATGGTTCGGTATACCAGAAACCTATATAAAATACGTGGAGCTCTTGTATATCCATCCGAGAGCCAGAGTGGCGGTAAATGGAGAGATCTCTTCTGAGTTCCGGCTGACGAGGGGTACGAGACAAGGATGTCCGCTATCCCCGCTGCTATTTAACTTAGCGCTAGAGCCCATGCTGATAAAGTTGCGGCAACAACAAAATATTGTCGGCATGAGATTCAAGGATCATCAGTGCAAAGTATCGGCGTATGCTGATGACCTGTTCTTGATACTAGAGCCTAGCTCGTTGACAGCCGTTCTAGACCTTATAGCAGACTACTCTCGTATTTCTGGATACAAATTAAATATGTCCAAAACGACGATTATTCCTTTCAACTCAAATGTTCCGGAGAATGTCCTCAAGCAATACCCGTTTAAGGTAGAGAGGGAATCTTTTAAATACCTTGGGGTGACCTATGGTACCACTCTTCAAGCCACAATGAAGCTAAGCATGGCGGCATGTGACAACATTCTCTCCGAGTGTGTAAACAAATGGTCCCCGTTGAATCTTACATGGTGGGGGAGACTAGAAACCATCAAAATGGTCATCATGCCAAAATTAAACTATATCCTCAGTATGATACCAATCCTATATGATAAGAAATTTTATCTGAGGCTTGAGAAAGCTGTGAGTAAATTCCTATGGCATAGTAAGACCCCCAGAATAGCGTTATGGAAACTTAAGCTCTCTAAGCAACATGGCGGTGTGCACTTCCCAGATTTTCAAATATACCACATTGCGGCCATACTGAAGCAAGGCACATGGTGGTGTGCAGAATGTGATACAGCTGATCGACCGACATGGATGACTATAGAGATCTCGCTAAGTGGGGCGATACCCTTATGGTTGCGGATAGGGGCAGAATCCCCCTCTCCAGAGTTGGAAGAAGCTGTTATATGGAATACTCAGAAGGCGTTTCAACTTCTAGCACAAAAGACAGAGGAGGGTCAAGAATACACAATGTCAACAAATATTTGGCTTAACCCGAAGTTCAAAATAGCTGGAAATTGCTTTGTATGGACTCCCTGGTTGAAACGGGGCATTACAAAATTGGGCCAGTTAATACACAACAAAGAGTTCAAATCCTTCCCGGCCATTCGACAGGAATACGATCTATCCCCCAACCATCTATTTCAGTGGTGCCAACTTCGCCACTGCTTGGCCTCCGCTGGAGTAACTCCCGTTCTCATTAGAGAGGGTAACACATTATACCACAAAATTAAGACACTGGGGGAAGAATCGAGGCTAACTTCTAAATATGCTGCAATTATTAGGGATGGAGGAAAACAAAGATGTAAAGGAGCACAGTTAATTTGGGAATCAGAAGTGGGTGAACAGACTGATCCTAGACTTTGGGACGACTTCTGGAACTCACAGATCAGGATCACGAGGGCGGCCTCTCTCACGCAAACATTATACTTTGTGGCTCATCGAGCTTATTTGACTCCTGTCAAAATAGCCAATGGCAAACACAGCAAGGGAGCAAATGCTGGTTGTGTCAGTCAGAAGAGGGCACAATGGCACATATGCTCTTTGACTGTACAGTGATACAAGAGTTTTGGCAACCGGTTTGGCGACATATCACTCACCTTTTAAAATTCTGGACCCCGCTCACGTTTCGAATTGTGATTTACAGATCATTGGCAGGACAGATACCCATAGAGAAAGATGCAAGTGCTTTGCTGGATTTAATGCTTAGCCTGGCGTTAAAAGCAATACTCAGCCATTGGAAAAACTTTGCGATCCTGCGGCCAGAGTGGTGGTGGGGCCTGGTATGCCACCACAGGACCTGTGAAATTGCGTATGTGAGTACACACCCGTCCAACCACCAATTGCTTAAGAAGTGGGACATTTTAGATCAACAATTGTTATAGATATTTATCTAGGACTGACTATAACACTTGATACCTGTTTGAAATTACGGTGTAATATCCTTAATCTAGAACGCGCTGCTTGGGGACTTGTGATCTTCCTTCCACATTGTTTTTGTTAGCACTGTTAGTAATGGGTTAGTTTGGTTCCTTTAGAAATAGGTATGGTATTGCAATGTGAACATAGTAATTTCTGTTAGAATATGGAACACATACAATCTTGTCTGATGAAGATTAATGTATGCCAATGCGACATTTGTGTGTATGATTCGAGAAACTTAAATAAAGACGTTAAAAAAAAAAAAACAAACAATAAACACATGATGACGTCATGTAATGATGTCACATACTGCACATATCTAACAAATAAGTAACTTCACATTAATTTACATCTGCATTTCATGCTAAACGCAGTCGTTGTGATAATGCGTCAATTGACACACTTTGGGGTTTCTAGGTAAAATTCCTTTTGGGGCTTCTAGTGTTAACTTCAGGGAGCACATCCTGCTCCTTCCCTGCCCCTTAGCTTGAAATTCTACATTAGGTGTTTAGCACAGCAATTACAACACAGCACATTAACAGTTTTTGGAGCTCCACAATAACAGTTAATACACATTAAAACCCTCTTGAGATACAGAGGGCTCCATGATACTCTAGATAGGGCATGGAGAAGGGATTAGAGATTTCTAGGTCAGGACATACCCAAAATCCCCACAACATGGATAAACAAGCTAGAAAGACATGCAGAAGTATGCATCCATTTCCTGGCATGCCCAGCAGGAACACTAATTTAAAAGAATGCCAAGAAATGTACATCCCATGTACTTACAATTGTGTTGCTGCATCCAGAAATAATACAGGTACCTGCTGTAACAATGGGATAGCAGGACCCAATTTGGCAGCTCAACTCCTAACAATAGTACTGTGAGGACTAGAAAGGGGGACTGTTACTTCTGGAGAGAAATCTGCAACTGTGAGTACATACTTCTGGTAATTTTCTAAAAAGAATTCTTTGTATCAAAGCTACTTAATCTGTGAACCCACTGTTTTTTGTTGGATCAGTTAGGGCCTAGTAGCAGCAATTAAAGTTTGAATTTAAAACACAAAGGAGAACTTTCTGGTTACATTTCATACCCAGCAGAGAGCTTATAGTTTAAATTTAATAGAAACTCAGGACCAAGTAACAGCAAAGTAATTTTAGTTTAAATTTAACACACAGAAGAGAGCTTTCTGGTTAAATTTAGTACCCAGCAGAGAGCTTGTAGTTTAAATTTCATAAGAAGTTAGAGCCTAGCAGCAGCTAAGAGCTATAATTTAAATCAAATCAGAATTTAGCTTACCTCAGCAGCACAAGACAGGGTACTGTGTAGCAGCCCTCTTTTAATAAGTGTTATTTCCCTCCCTCCCCTGGGATAATCGTAGCTTTATAGGTACTTACACATCTTAAAAGACAGGAAGTGCTTTCAGGTGAAGCTCATTACCCAAATCAGTCATACACTAAGGACCTGAGATTAATTAAGCTTCAGGAGAACAAGGTATATTAAACGTATTAGGTACAGTTTTATTGGTATAAATACCCATAGCAACCCCTAGTAAGTAAGAACTTAAAGATCTAGACACAAACTTAAAACTAAGATGCAGACAGCAGTCCAGCAGCGGGATGGGGGCTTTCCAGTCTTTTGCATTGAGTGTCACATGTATGATTTTCTCCCAGTTGGTGAGAGGTCTTACGTGTGCACTAGGTGCAAGGAGCTCTTTACTCTCAGGGAACAAGTCCGTTCTCTAGAGGCTAAAGTAGCAGAATTGGAAAACATAAGACAGACAGAGAGGTACATAGATGAGACCTACAGGGATATAGTCCTGAAGTCCCACCTCCAGTATGCAAGCACCCCTGTTGCCATGGAGGAGAGAGGTCACATGACATGAGAGCATCACCCTGGTGTGGCAGGAAGTGATCCTGTAACTAGGACCTGTCCTCCAGATGATGTAAAACCCTCTCGCACCGAGGAAGTTTCTCCAGGGCCATGTGCCCATGAGGGAAGGGTTAGGACAGCCGTTATAGTTGGTGATTCGATCATTAGGCATGTAGATAGCTGGGTGGCTGGTAGACGTGAGGATCGCCTGGTAACATGCCTGCCTGGTGCGAAGGTAGCAGACCTCACGCGCCACCTAGATAAGGTCTTAGATAGTGCTGGGGAGGAGTCTGCTGTCTTGGTACATGTTGGTACCAATGACATAGGAAAATGTGGTAGGGAGGTTCTGGAGGCAAAATTTAGGCTTTTAGGTAGGAAGTTGAAATCCAGAACTTCCAAGGTAGCAATCTCCAAAATGCTTCCTGTTCCACGCGCAGGACCCAAAAGGCAGGCAGAGCACCGGAGTCTCAATGCGTGGATGAGACAATGGTGCAGAGATGAGGGTTTTGGATTTGTTAGGAACTGGGGAACATTCTGGGGAAAGGAGGGGCTCTTCCGAAGGGATGGGCTTCACCTTAACCGGGATGGAACCAGGCTGCTGGCATTAACCTTTAAAAAGGAGATAGAGCAGCTTTTAAACTAGATATTAGGGGAAAGCCGACAGTCACCCAAGAGCGGATGGTTTGGAAGAATGTATCCTTGAAGGATACTACCAAAAGCAGAGAGGTTCCACAAAAGAGTAAAGTAGCCCAAATGCCCTCGAGTATGGAGCAGACCGAGCTTAAAGATCCCAATTTACCCATGTCTAACAATAGCCAAATTAACAAGAATAAAATACATTCTCTAAAATGCTTGTATGAAAATGCTAGAAGTCTAAAGAATAAGATGGGAGAGTTAGAATATATAGCACTAAATGAAAGGTTAGATATGATTGGAATATCAGAGACATGGTGAAAGGAGGACAACCAGTGGGACACTGTGATACCTGGGTACAAACTATATCGTAATGATAGAGCTGATCAAATTGGTGGAGGGGTTGCGCTCTATGTTAGAGAGGGCATTGACTCAGAAAGGATTAAATTTTTGCAGGAAACAAAATTTGCTGTAGAATCTATATGGATTGAAATTCCATATAAAAGGGGGAAGGCAATGGCAGTGGGGGTGTACTATCGAGCACCTGGCCAGAATGACCAAATGGATGATGAAATGCTCAAAGAAATCAAGGAAGCTAACAAAAGTTACAGCGCAGTAATAATAATGGGTAATTTCAATTACCCCGGTATCGACTGGGTCAGTGTCACGTCAGGACATGCTAGGGAGATAAAGTTCCTAGATGAAATAAATGACTGCTTCTTGGAGCAGCTGGTTCATGAACCAACCAGAGGGGAAGCCATATTAGACCTAGTCCTTAGTGGAACACCAGATCTAGTGCAAGAGATAAGGGTGTTGGGGCCACTTGGCAATAGTGATCATAGCATGATCGCCTTTGATTTAATTAGTGGAGGAGGGATAGTAAGGAAATCCACAGTACTACCTTTTAACTTTCGAAAGGGAGACTATGATAAAATGAGGAAAACAGTTAAGAAAAAACTAAAAGGAGCAGTTGCAAAGGTTAAAGACGTACATCAAGCTTGGGTGTTGTTGAAAAATACTATCTTGGAAGCCCAGACCAGCTGTATTCCACGCTTTAAGAAAAGTGGAAGGAAGTCCAAAAAACTGCCAGCATGGTTTAAAGGTGAGGTCAGAGAGGCTGTTGTTGCCAAAAAAGCATCTTTCAGGAAATGGAAAAAGAGCCAAACGACGAAACCTGGAAACAGCACAAGCACTGGCAAGTCAAATGCAAGGCATTGATAAGGCAGGCAAAGAGAGAATTTGAGAAGAAGCTTGCTGCGGAAGCAAAAACGCGAAATAAAGACCTTTTCAAGTACATTTGTAGCAAAAAACCTGTGAGAGAGTCAGTTGGTCCATTAGATGATAAAGGGGTTAAAGGAGCACTATGAGGCGACAAGGCGATAGCGGAGAGACTGAATGAATTCTTTGCTTCGGTCTTTACTGAGGAAGATGTAGGGATGCCACCCATGACTGAAGTGGTATTTAAAGGTGCGGAAGAATTGAAGGAAATATCGATACATCGGGAAGATGTCTTACGACTATTAGATAAACTGAAGAGTAGCAAATCACCTGGGCCGGATGGTATACATCCAAGGGTGTTGAAATAACTAAAATATGAGATTGCAGACCTGCTATCAGTAATCTGTGAACTATCATTAAAATCATCTCTATACCTGAAGATTGGAGGATCGCCAATGTAACACCAATTTTTAAAAAGGGTTCCAGGGGTGATCCGGGAAACTACAGACCGGTGAGCCTGACGTCAGTACCAGGAAAAATGGTAGAAACCATCATAAAGAACAAAATTACTCAGCATGTAGATAGTCACAACCTAATGGGAGACAGCCAACATGGCTTTAGACAAGGAAGATCTTGTCTTACTAATCTGTTATGTTTTTTGAAGGAGTGAATAAACAGGTGGACAAAGGTGAGTCGGTTGATATTGTGTATTTGGACTTTCAGAAAGCCTTTGACAAGGTCCCTCATCAGAGACTTTTGGCAAAACTAAAGAGTCATGGGATAGGAGGCAGTGTACTAGGAACTGGTTAAAAGATAGAAAGCAGAGGGTAGGGCTAAATGGCCAATTATTCCAATGGAGAAAGGTGAATAGTGGTGTACCCCAGGGATCTGTGCTGTGTCCGCTGCTTTTTGACATATTCATAAATGACCTGGAAAGTGGAATAACGAGTGAGGTTATCAAATTTACAGATGACACAAAACTATTTAAAGTTGTTAAAACCCAAGAGGATTGTGAAAAATTGCAAGAGGATCTTGATAAATTGGAAGACTGGGCATCAAAATGGCAGATGAAATTTAATGTGGACAAGTGCAAGGTTATGCACCTAGGGAAGAACAACCCAAACTATGGTTACACGATGCAAGGTTCCACATTAGGAACCACCACCCAGGAAAAAGATTTAGGCGTCATTGTGGATACCATGTTAAAACCCTCGGCCCAGTGTGCAGCGGCAGCCAAGAGAGCAAATAGAATGCTAGGTATGATAAGGAAAGGAATGGAAAATAAAACAAAAGAATTATAATGCCTCTATATCGTTCCATGGTGAGACCGCACCTTGAATATTGTGTGCAATTCTGGTCGCCGTATCTTAAAAAGGATATAGCGATTTTAGAAAAGGTTCAGAGAAGAGTCACCAAAATGGTAAAGCGGATGGAAGGATACTGCTATGAAGAAAGGCTAAAAAGGTTAGGGCTCTTTAACCTGGAAAAGAGACGGCTGAGGGGAGATATGATAGAAGTCTATAAATTAATGAACGGAGTGGAACGGGTAAACGTAGATCGATTGTTTACGTTATCAGAATATAGAAAGACTAGGGGACATGCAATGAAGCTACAGGGTAAACTATTTAAGACTAATAAAAGAAAATATTTTTTCACTCAATGTGTAATCAAACTCTGGAATGTGTTACCGGAGGATGTAGTAAAGGCTGTTAGTGTAGCTGGGTTTAAGAAAGGTTTGGACAAGTTCCTGGAGGAAAGGTCCATAAACCATTATTAAGAAGTGACCGAAGATATCAATGCTTGACCCAGTACAAGCATTGTGGAACTTGTGTCTCTTGGGAAAACTGCTAGTTACATATGACCTAGATTGGCCACTGTTGGAAACAGAATACTGGGCTTGATGGACCTTGGTCTGACCCAGTATGGCATATCTTATGTTCTTATGTTCTTATGTGAGACTACTGACAAGGGTCAGAGGCACCATTTTGAACCCTGGTGATCAATGGGGCATGAGTAAATGGGATCACTCCTGCTAGACCAACAGTGAAATCCTGCTAAGAGCTGGGGAGGGAGAGAATATTGTAGTGGCAGTGGAGTTGTGATGGTATACAGGGGATTTCAAGAGATGAGGGACGGTGCAGATATTAGAGTGGTGTCAGTGTGCGGAGGCTGTGATGGTGTCTTGCGTGTGTGGGATTCTAGTGATGTCAGTTGGGTGTTTGTGAGGTATGGGGAGGAGTTTCATTGGCCTTTGCACCTACCCCTTCAAGCTGGCACTTATGTGTGCCTTGGAGCAGATGCAAAACTCAACATGCATATTTTTTAATATAGATGTGGCTTCCCATTGTAAAATAGGAAGGACACATCTAGTGTTTTTGGCATGCCCAAACCACATTGCCACTCCTCTGCTATGCTCCCTTTGAATTTTGGCATCTGGTGGGGGGAGGTTCTAAAGCACAAATAGTGGTGTCCAATCTCCGTAAGATTCTTGTGTCATTAGATTGGCCATGCGGTCTTTTTCTGACATCATGTTTCTTTGTTAAAATTGCTCTTGCTCTTCTCTCAAACATTGTACAGCAATGGTTCCATCAAACTTGCTTCTTAGAATCCTCTTACTGGCCTGTGTAGAAGCCATCCCACTTTGCCTCCTGTAGCTCTCTGTATGGGCACATGAGATTATGGAAAGATGGTGACCAATGGTTCCTGTGTATGTGGGTGCACTCACATGCTGATGGTCACACAGTGTCAAATTGACAGGATGGCACTTCAGTGTTTCTGAGCAGTGGACCACTCACAGCCTTGCATGAGAAGAAGAGGGTTGCTGTACATGCACGTCCTCCTCCACTGGCTCCAATAAGGGATTATGTGGCACTCTCTTGTAGAGCAGCAATCCCCTAGGGTCACATATATGGCATATCTGCTGTCAGAACCCTCAAGTTCCATGGCATATGACAGCTATCTGGATGTGTCTTTTCTCATCCTGCAAGCATTTGTCAGGTGCTCCCAATCCACCATACTGCACAGAGATGTGCACCCAGTGATATACACCTGTCTAGGTGGCTTGGATAGGTGTTAGCATGCAAGTGCAGGGGGCAAGCAGAACATGCCTTTACAGCACACTTGTGTATTTGATGCGCAGTTGCTGCTACCATGTGCCTGATGGTGCCTAACATGTCACTGCCTCTCTGCCATTGCCATGCCCCCTGTTTTCAGCACACCCACTCTGCCTCTGCCATAGTACAAAAGTGCATTGACCATGCATTAATCCCACACTCCTTACCACACTTTAATAAACATGCCCCTATGTGCACTATAGGTGCACAGGCTAAACATTTTCATTTTGTTAATTTCTATGTCACTTATGGGATTTTTCATTTTATTCAGGTGCTTTTATTTTGTTTTCATTTTGGGGGACAATATCTTAAATAGTGCACTCTATTGCACATAGGGTGTACTACTGAGTATAGGTTGCACTGTTGTTCAATAGTGCACAGAACTGACAACATTGGGGAAAAAAACAAAATTTCAGGGTTTTCTCCTGTTGTTTCAAATGAATGCTCATCCATAATGCGCATTAAAGATATGTAGCTTTGTAACTGCTAACTATGTAGACAACATTTTGGGGATGTAATAGTATACCTATGCTTAAAAATCAATGAACAGGTGTTCATTCCCCTTCAACCAAAACACACCCAGGGAAACACCTCTTTTTCACAATTAAAAGTATTTGTGCTGTGAAGCCTGTGCATAGTTTTAGACAGATAAACTGATAATGTTATTAATATATGTTACTGTGTTACCAATGGTGTACCAAGGATGAGTCGGTGGGTGCGGCCTGCTCCACATGCCGGCCAGGAGGAGGATGTACCATTGCTATGCCCATGGAGGCAGCATGGCAAATTTACTATTAAGCTGACTTGCTGCAGTGCCTCACACTCCAGGGCTGGTCACTAGTCTCTCCAGGCCAAAGTCTTGTCAATTGCAAGACTTCAATCAGGAGAGAAGAGCGACTGGCCCTAGCATGCAGGTCACCATGGCAAGTCAGCATAATAGTAAGAGGCCGTTTGAGGGGCTACATCATAGCATGCAGTATCGTGGTGCATGGCAGGACACCAGCAGCATAGCGGGGCACTCACTGCGGGTGCCGGGGGGGGGGGGGCTGGGAACACTACTGCGTGTTACTGTGCACTATCACTGTTATCTTGCATTATTAGTAACTAGGTTCCATTGTATAAAATGAGATCTGTAGGGGAAAAAACATATTATTTTCATTAGCAGGTCCTCTTGGGAGTAGAGCACATTGGTAACCCTAGCTGAGAGAAAGCTAATTTTCAGCCAGGCCAGTCTCAGTTTACCTAGAGAAATTGCTGTTTACCCAGAGAAAAGGCTTTGACAATTGCTTTACACACACATTTGGAAATAAATTCAGTATTTTAGCAAAAACATAAGACCTCTGAAAAACTTTGTGGAATGAACACCATCAGTCAGCAGGTCTGTCAGAGAGAAAAGTATGCTGTCATGGTACATTTCAGCAGAGAGAGAAAATAAAAACAGAAGAAGGAATAACAAATAGATGATAGCTAATGTAACCTACAATCAGATTCTATTTCAGCCGATACCATTTTGATTGCCAGAATCATATTATTAGATATAACTCTGTTAGACCTTTTCAAATTAAATACATGAAGTTAGGAGAAATTCAGTCACTTACTATATTTAGTTGACTTCCCATAGGAATCAGTGCTCGAGTGATCCAGATGGTTGACTGTTGTCATTAATGCAGTCTGACTACAGGCCAAGATGCACAATATACAGAGTATTAAGTAATAATCCAATATCATAGCAATGCAGGAGATTTAGCTTGTACCCCTTAGTGCACCATCTCATATGTAAAGGAAGAAAGATCTAAATTAGTGAAATCACACCATTACAGTGCTAAAAAATGAAAGATTAAACAAAATATATGCTTACAGTGGAAGAGCAAATAGCAAGTAGTAAAAAATATTTATGAGCTTTGAAAGTATTGGTCTGACAAGAATTCAAATACTTGTTCCAACTCCTATAGGATTGGCATTTACTAGACGGAATTCTGCACTTTTACCTCCATGAAAACACCTGACATTGTGTTAAATTGCAGCAGAATGTTTACATTATGGCTAGAAATGCAATTACACTAAGTGGGGATCTCAAACAAAATATAAAAAAAACACACAACCCCATATTCTGTAACTTCTTAACATATCTCTGCTCTATGATTATCATGATGGCCTCAAACAGCTCTGCTGGGATGTCACCCTGAGCGATAACAGCCTAGAGGGAGAACTCTAAATAAGGCATGATAAACCCCTAGATTAAAGTGTATATACGCAAACCACAAGCTTGAGTATGTACTGGTGAGTTGTGGGACCCCTCTGAATGATGATCGGGGCCAGCCCATCCCTTAGCCAAACTAGGTGATTGCCTAGGGTGGCAGACCCTGGTGGGTGGCTCAGCTCTAGACAATCCTGATGTGCCAACCCCACATTACCACATGCCATCAACGCACTGCCCCAGACATCTAACCTCTCACCAGGGGTAGATGGGCAGCAAGGCAATCACCTCTTTGAAGATGTGGTATGATACCATCCATACCATATAACATACTGTTCATTGTAAACCGCACTTGATACTTGTGAAAGAGCGGTATAGAAATAATTGCTAAATAAATAAATAAATAATAAATAAATGTGACAGTCTTTAGAGTACATTCATGCATGCACTTGCATCCTGCTGCTCCTGCCCCTCTGATAGGAAGTCGGAGGAGGCAGGAGTGACAGGTCATGACTGTGCACATGCACTTTTAAGGCCTGCTGTGGCTTCAAAGGAATGATTGCCATGCTACCTATCAACCACCAGTGAGAGGCTGAATGTTGGGGGGGTTGAGGTGAGGGCAGCACATCAGGCCTGCCTAGGGTGGCAAGAACCCTTGGGCCGCCCCTGTTGGCTATGATTTCTAAAAAGAAAGTGACAGAGAGCCATGTGGCTGGGCTCACTGTGTGGAAGCTTGGAGAGAGAAGGGCATGGGGAACCCATGTGCAGACTGAGGGGTTGGAAGGCGAGTCAGAAGTGGATAGCATATGTGCATAAAATGCTGGCCTCACTAAAGCAGATATGTCACAGTAGATGGCGGAGTTGAAGAAGGAACTATCCTCCATTAAAATAAACATCAAAGATGCTATGAAGGAATTAAGAGCTGAGATGTGCAAGGTGGGCATGTGGTTGGACACAGTGAAGCAAAATGTGGAGGCCCATAACAAGACCTTAACTTTGGTCAATAAGGCGATGGCTGAGCTGAGAACTAAGAACTGGGAGCTCTGGTCCAAGGTGGAAGACTTAGAGAATGGCATGAGGCATAATAATGTCTGTATTAGTGGAAAACCTGAGACAGCGGAATTTCTAAATACCACGGAAGTGATGTATCAGTTCTTTGAACACGTATTGGAAAAACTGGCAGAGGCAGCAGTGGAGACTGAAAGGGTCCATCGGGCAGCGATGAGACCAGAAGCCTAGAGACATTATAGTATGTTTCCACTGTTTCCTTGACCGTGAGCAATTCCTGGCTAAGGCACAGCTTCAAGGGGAGCTAAGCAGGCACAACTCTTAAGTGGAAATATTCCAGGCTCTGTCGCTGCTTACACTCTAACACTGTAGGGAGTTTTGAGAAGTGACCTGACTATTGAATGCTGAGGGCTTCCACTATAACTGGCTCTTCCCTTTTGAATTGTTAATTCCAATCCAGAGAACACACAATCGTGTGTCTTCCATAGAAGAGGCATGGACTTTACTAGCAAAGGAGCGCTTCCAGAAGGGGGACAAACCGAAGCCACAGAATACGCAACAGCGATTGTTGGAGTTCTGATGGAAGAGAGCGGGTATTGAGATTGGACAACTATGGAAGTAATCACATAAAGAGGGAGGCTCGAAGGAGGAAGCAACGACTAGTGGGATGATGGTGGCTGAGGACACCCGAGAACTGAGCATATGGGCAGCTGGCTGGTTGCTGAGGATTACATGGGGGCTGTTAACAATATTGCTGTACTGAGTCAAAGAACTGAGAGTGAGGGAGGGGGAACTAATAATTATGCTATTGAGGGTGTATTAGATTTTCCATATGGGAGGCTTGACTGGTATGATGGGGAGTGATTGGAGTGTGTGGTGTGGGTTACTTGGGAATCAGAGAGTTGAGGGGAGATGCTGTATGTGTATTAGGAGTGTGATTGGGAGAAGGGTGGCTAGCTGTGAGGAGCAGTGAGGGTGCATGAATGGATGAGGTGCTATATATTGGTTTGCTATGGGTGACAATTTTGGGTAGCGACTAATGAGCAGTGCCTTAAGAGTGGGGGGATGTCTTTGGGGTGTAACTTCAGGAAACCTACAAGGTCAATGTGGTTTGGGGTTCAGAGACTGCTATTGGGTGGGGTGGAGTTGGGCGGGAGGTGGAGAATGAGAGGTGGGAGACTGGGGCAGCTGGGGAGGGAAGGGGAGATACAGCGGGAGGGTGGAGGGTTGAGGAACTGAGTTTTTCCTACTTTTATTTAGGAAAAATTGCTATATTGTATAATTTTGTCTTATCATTCTGCATCATGCTTTTTGCTTTACTTTTTGTTTATCTATATCTACATATTACAGGTCCTCAGAGGTGGAATAAGCAGTGGGGATGGTGGGAATCAGCTCCGGAACCCCCCAAGCCCAGGATTCAGGCCCCGGCCCAGGGTGACAGGGAGTTGTCATTGTGGCGGTGGGACCGGCATGCACGGAGGACATCCCCACTTGTATGTAGGGGCATGCCAGATCATCTCAGGGCCCAATTCTGCACCCATGGGAACATCTAGCTCCCACGGTGCAGAATTGGGTCCTAACGGGCTCATCATGCTCAGGGACGTCCAGACAGCGCAAACATGCCCCTTCTAGGACCGGGCTCCTTGGGCTATTCACTATGCACATCTTGGAGAGAGGTTTAGTGACTGTCCACCCAGGCTTCCTGGCTGTATATATGAGCATTGCAGACTTCTTTTCATTCACAGTAGTTATTGTCTTCAGCCTGTAGGATTCTACTGCATGGAATATATAATTTGTAGAACCGAAACTCACCATTACAACACCTCTCTGATTCCATGTAATTGCAAACGAGCACAACTACTTATGCCTAATGGCAATATACAGTAGAACTGTTGAACAGGATTATCTTACTTAATACCAATTAATTACAATACATCTCCTGGTAATACTAAATTATCCCAAATTATTTTTCAATATGTAGACCAAGTTAGCGCTGGTCCTTGTAGCATATTTCTATCTTGCATAACTATCTACATTCCTTACTGTATTCTGTTAGTCTACTAAATTAAATGTTAAGCCACATGCTAATAGACACACCTCTCTTCTTACTGTAGGTGCACAATTTTACGTATCACTACTTATGTTTGTGTTCTACTTTCCAACTGCACAGTTAACAAGGTATAGTTAATCCCATTACTCAAAGAGTATCAAAACATTAAAACATAACTGGCAGTTTATGATGAATAAATGAAACTCATTTCAATTATTTATCAAAAATTCTTAGGAAGGTTCTTAAGTAATGGTTTGACTCACTTTATTGACAATAATCAAAGTAGGTGTAACTATCTGGTTAACATGGACATTTTAGTTCACAAAGGAAGGAACATCATCAGCAGGGGCGGTTCAAGGCAATCAGCTGCCTGAGGTGAGGGATGAGATGCCCCCCCCCCCCAGGTGGGGATATTTCTCAAAACTGCAGTCAGGGACGGAACCAAATCAAAAACTCAATTAGATAATGTGGAGCAAATGCAAGATGTTCGCACACCAAGGAACTAAAAGAAAGAACGAGAACCACAGCAGTTTATAACTCCAAATTATAATTCATTTGTCTTTGATTGTTATAAACTGCGTTATGGTGCTTGCTTTTTCTTTTTGAACATAAATTTTGCATTCACAGAACCCCCTCCTCAACAATGGGTGCAGAGCAGAAGTAAGACATTCACCCACAGAACTCAATATATTAAAAAAAAATAATAATAATCTGATTCTGGTCATCTCAACAACAACAAACATTTTCCAGTACCAGGCATATTGGGAACTAATATAAAACCCTACTAAAGTCACTAAGATCTGCAAAGCCAAATCTACCATACCATACCAGCATACACTTCCAAAACTCATACAATAAGGGGCTTACCAAGAAAAAAGCAGCACTATAAACACTGCAATGGGCCCCAAAACATCCATACACCTATTTAAAAAGCTGAACAAGTCAAATTACTACAGTACATATCCCTACATACAAACTCCATGTTAACAGAACACCTGGCCTTGGTCACACACTCAGAACACAGACCCTCACCAAGTACAGAATAAGTGACCACAACCTAAAGCAAAAATAAAAATGTGTAGATAAAAATTAAAATGAAACCCCAAGAAGCCAGACTCCGCATGCGGTGCCACACCAGATAAGAGATGCAGTTTCCCATACTGTGTGAAATATAGATAGCACAAAGTCCAATCACTAAATTGAAAATAAAATTATTTTTTCTACCTTTGTTGTCTGATGATTTTTGATCCTGCTGGTCCCGATCTGAGGTTTCTGTTTTCCTCTGTGTTCTCTTAGCTCTTTTTCTATGGTCTATAGTCCATCTGCTATTTCTTGTCTCTCCTTTTGCTTTCTTCATTTTATTCCATCAGCTTTTTTTCAGTCCCAGTAACTCTCCCTAGTATCAGCCCCCTTTACAGCCTCCCCTCCCAGTACTAACCCCCTTGCCTTCCCAGTACCACCACTGGTGTCTATTCTCTTCCAGTCCCCCTCCTTCCCCCTTGTCCAGCCCCTTCTAGTTAAAATACCATCCCAGGTATCAGCAAACTTCCAGTCCCAGTGCCCCCTCCCATGTCAGTTCCCTTCCAGTCACCCTCTCCCCTGTCCATCCGTCTTCCAGTGCCATTCCCGGGTGTCAGCTCCCTTCCAGCCCCCCCTCCCCCGCCATGTCTGCTCTGCTCTGCTCTGTTCCTTTCCAGCTCCCCCCTGTCTGCTCCCTTTCAGCTCCCCCCATGTCTGCTCCCTCCCAGGCCCCCCTGTCTGCTCCCTTTCAGCTCCCCCCCATGTCAGCTTCCTTCCAGATTCCCCCATGTCTGCTCCCTTCCAGGCCTCCCTGTCTGCTCCCCCCTCCATCTGCTCCCTTCCAGGCCCCCCTGTCTGTTCCCTTCCAGCTCCTCCCCATGTCTGCTCCCTTCTAAGCCCCCCATCTACTCCCTTCCAGCTTCCCCCCATGTCTGTTCCCTTCCAGGCCCCCCATGTCTGCTCCCTTCTAGCTCCCCCCATGTCTGTTCCTTTCCAGGCCCCCCATGTTTGCTCCCTTCCAGTTTCCCCCATGTTTGCTCCCTTCCAGCTCCCCCCCCATGTCTGACCCCTTCCAGCTCCCCCCATGTCTGCCCCCTTCCAGCTCCCTCATTTCTCCACCCCCCATTTCTACTCCTTTCTAGGCACCCCATTTTTGCTCCCCTCCAGGCCCCCCTGTCTGCTCCCTTCCAGCTCATTTCCCTCCTCCCCCCTCACTGATTCATCCTTTGAAAAAAAATGAAAGCAGCCATGGGAACATTTCTCTGTTCCCGCGGCTCTGCTTTTAAACTGCTGGGTCCATCTTCCTGTGAGCCAGCGCTACCCGGTAAGCCAAGTAAGTGCAGCTTGAGGGCGCCGGCAGAGGGGGATGGAGGTTGAGGTCATCGCGTCCGCCACCCTTCCACTTCTGCTGCTTCCTCCAACTTTTTATGGGGAGGTATGAGGATAGATGGGTTTACAGGTCCCCCTTTGCTGGCCACTTAAAGTTGTGGTGTAGGTTTATAGATGATGTGTTTGTTTTGTGGCAGGGTACAGTTGCTGTTTTTCAGGAGTTTATACAATGGCTGAATAGATGTGAGAAGAACATCCAGTTCACGAGTTTACATAGTAGTACTGACATTGTGTTTCTGGATGTTTTGGTACAAAAGAGTGTGAATGGGTGGGTGACATCAGTATACAAGAAACCCACAGACAGAAATACACTTTTACATTATACTAGTGCCCATCCAGTGGCGTTGAGAAACAGTTTACTGTTCTCCCAATTTATTAGGTATCGCCGGAATTGTTCGAGTGATGCTGATTTCAAATGTCAATCCAAGCCTTTGGCACGTGGTTTTGTAGCGAGGGGATACCCGATAAGGGTAGTTCATGATGCATATAAGAGGGCATTGTATAACAACCGGTTCCTTCTATTAACGCCCAGAAGGAAAGATGAACACTCTGGGGGCTGTGAACAGGTGAATTTAATCTCGAAGTATTCTCCATATAGTTTCAACATACAGCAGATAATTAAGAAACATTTGGAGGTGGTACATACTATTCCGGGGTTGGAAGATAAAACAGTGAGGTGTGTTTGGCAGCATCAACGGAATTTATGGGCGTTATTGAGTCCGTCTATGTTACGCCCATTGCCTAGTGCTCGGGTTGTGGATGGGGTGCAGGGACATAGCACCTGTGGGCATTGCTCTATCTGTGGTGTTTCAAGCGTAATGTCACAATTTGAATATCATGGTGTGCAATATAACTTAAAGAAACGGACTTCCTGTGATTCTTCATATGTAGTCTATGGGATTATGTATCCCTGTAAGCTATTATATATTGGGAGCACCTGTAGATCTTTTCGTAAGTGGATTATAGAGCACAAAAGTAGACTTAAGTGCCAGGTACAAGAGACACCTTTAGTACAACATTGTAGCGAGTTCAGCCATTGTTTTTCTGATTTGCGTTGTTTTTGTGTAGACCAGGTATTGGCTGGTAGAGAAGGTAAAACCAGAGAGCAATCGTTGCTGGTGTGCGAACAAAGATGGATCTTTAGGGTCCGCACAGTGACCCCTGAGGGCTTGAATCTACAAATTGACTGGGGTGTGTGTATTTGATTTGAGGGGAGGAGTCTTGTTTGTGAGGGAATCCCGTGCGTCATGAGTAGGGACATATTTAGGAGTGGGGTGGAGTGTAGGATGTGAGTATGCACGGCGTTTTTTGGACAGCGTTGTTGAAAGGAGCTGCAGGAAGGCTGCTTTATGTTAGTTCTAGCCATAGCATTTTGTGGGTGAGTAACAGGTTGGGGATGGTCCGATGTTCATGTTGGACATTTTTAATATGTTGTTGATGGGATGTTTGTTATTTGTTTTGTTGTTCAGCTGGCATTTCCCCTGATGAAGCGAGGGTGCTCGCGAAACGTTTGAGAGCTCTGGATTGAAACGTCGGGGAACAGAATGGTCATCTATTACAAGAATTGTTTCAAAGTTAAGTAATTTGCCTTTGGCTGCGGTGGTCATCCTGTATCTACGAGAAGGTCGTTGATGTTATGGGGCCTGTGTATTGTGACAGTGATCTTGCATTGAGTCTGTCACAAGCCCATGATTGATGAGACCTTCTTCGTAGTACTCTGTGTTGGAAAGAATTTTGACAAACATTCGAGTTGTTTATGGAACAGAACAGTTTTTTGTTTTCATAGAGTGAGTGATTTTGAAAATTTTTCCTCCAAAAAGAAAGCTTTTAAACTGAAATGTTCCTACGACTGCTTTCTTTTTGGAGGAAGCAGCAGTAGCGGAAGCGGAAGGACGGCGGAAGCGATGACCTCGACCCCACCCCCTTTCCTCTGCCGGTGCCCTCAAGCCGCACTTACCCGGCTTACTGGGTAGCGCTGGCTCACAGGAAGATGGACGGCGGTTCTATCATAGGCAGTTTCTAGGGAGCGGCAAATCAGTGCCACTCCCTAGAAACTGCTGCCTGAGGCCACAGCCGCCTAATGATAGAACTGCCCCTGACTATCAGGACACAAAGTAAAAGGGTCATTACATACATGGTACCAAGAATTGTGCTCAACAAAAGGTAATTCATCTACAACCACAAAACTTTAAAAAATATAAAATTTAAGCCATCTAGAACATTAATTGTCATTGGTTACAGCTTAATATTTCTCTTTGCTACACTGTTTTCAGCACAAAACAGCATAGAAGTAAAGGATAAATTAATCTCTTGCACAGGGTAAATTTATTTACATCTTGAATCTACTTCAATAAGTGATACTAATTTAATCAGTCTTGGTGTTTCTGATGTCAGATGGCAATACTTTTGCTTCGCCTATTTCACTAGCAACAAAACATTTGCTTCACACTTCCAGTTAGTAATGTCAGTTCTGCAGGGGTCATTTCATAATAACAACTGAAATATACAACATAAGAAATCAAGATTACTCCTTCAATAGATGCTTGCAGGCTAGCTTAAAATAGACTGGGAGAGCTGCCAGCATTCTCTCTGCTACTCTTTCACTTTCATGGATGTGATATGTACCATGGTAGTCCAAGATTTTTGGTTAACCCTGGAATTACCGAGATTTTTTGCACACACTGAATACCGTTGGGGTCATAAATGATCCCACGACAAATTTTAATTGTTAACCATGAAAAATTTAAACTAAACAGACAAAATATTATTCTGAATTATTTATTATATGAAGGTTAAATGTTTTGAAATGTTATGCTTTTTCATAAAATTACATGAAGAAGAGTTGCCATGAAAGCAGTTTTTGCATGCACTTGATGAACACAGTAAAGTACTACAGTTATTTGCATGAGACACAGACAATTTCTGAATGTTCTTTGCAAACATTGCACTTGCAGGAGGTGCAAACTATGTTGATTTTCTTGTCTTTTTCTCTGGAACAGCAGTGACACCTTGCCCTTTTCTTTGGGATCCCGACATTGCAAACAGCATCAGTGGCTTCTTCAATGCTGGAAGAAGTCTCACTGCAATTACGCTGAAGCAGCTGCTTTCCTAATTCCAAGAGGAATAGATGACGGCTGTGCTTTGACTTGGACTGCCATTCTGGATTTAGTGACATCCAAACAATGAAGGCGTTCAAAGCACTGATGTCCAACATGTTGTAGAAGATTGTCACTGGCCAGCGTCTTGTCATTCCTTTTGTGGTATACATGCACAACATTTGATCTGCCGTATCTACTCCACCTTTACTAGAATTATATTCCAAGATCATGCATGGTTTTTTGTCTGGACGTGTGTTATCTACTTCTTCTTGATCATGCAAACTGCTCAGAAGAACAACCACTTTTCCTTTCTTCGGGCAATTGGAAACCAGAGTGGCGTCATCACGAAAGGCAAACAGTGAAGTGAATACCTCTCGGCCCTTTGCTGTTACAAATTCTGAAGGTAATTCTTTTCTGTTCTTTCGAATTGTCCCCAAAAGTGTCATTTGTTTTTCTAGAAATTTCCGTGACAGGGATAAACTGCAGAAGAAATTGTCAACAGTAACATTTCTGCCAGATCGTGTCAATCCTTCAGTGAGTTGCAGCACAACCCTTTCACCCTGATTCTGTTCCCTGTTTTGTCCAAGTTCCCTTCCTGTATATACTTGAAGATGCAGAACATATGACGTTGCACTGTCACACAACATCCTTAGCTTTATGCCATATTTCCCAGGTTTGCTGGGAATATATTGTCTGAACAGAACACGGCCACGAAATGTAAGCAGTTGCTCATCCACGGTTACATTTTCACCAGGAACAAAGGCGTCACTTAGAGTTGCTTCCCAGGTATCAAAAACATGTCTGATTGGAGCAAGCTTATCCACGCCTCATTGTTCACTTCTGTTGGTTGCATCATCAAATCTGAGAGCACAAGAAATTTGCTGAAAACAGTTACGGGCCATATTTTTGCCGGAAACAGAATGACCATCTTCAAGGTTACACAACTGAACTATGGATTCATTTCATGACTTGTACACACCTGAGAGGATCAGAAGTCCAAGAAAAACGTTGAAATTCTCTGTCTGTGAAATCTTTCCAGGTGTCGTCATAAATGTGTCTTCCTTGTTTGCTCGTCCACATCATGATTTCATTCAATAAGTTCTTCCTCATGAACAAGTGGAATGCTGTGAGAGGGCCATCAACATTTCGTACCGCATACCTTGTAGGACCTTGTTGTACGGGCATGACATTAGCTCTGGCATATCTTCCAGCAGCTTGCTTTATAGGTTTCCTGTTCCATGATGTGGCATCCTTAGATACATAGGCTTCAATGGCAACATTTGTGCTTATAGTTGATGACCTCTTAGCTCCTCTACGACCACAACTAAGATTCCGCACAGATGATACTGACACCGAGGTCTCCTGCCTTCTTCCCCGTCCAGCACAGCCTCGACCTTTGCCTTGACCTGTAACTTGACTCTTTGCTGCAGGCGATGTTACCGGCTCAACATCAGTCTCACATTCACTTGGCGACCAACTGCTGTTGCCATCTGAATCATGACTGTCATCATCAGATTTATCGTCCGAACTTGGCTGATATGCTTCTTCACTTGCTGAATATGCTGCATCATCAGAAGACTCAGAGCAGTCACTGTCAGCATCTCATTGCAATATTTCTCTTACTTGGGCAGCTGAATACTTTTGTTTTGACATCATAAACAATAACCTAAAATAAATAAACAAAGATAAAGTTGAATAAAACGCAAAGCAGTTTTACTATAGGTGTACAATAATCATGAACGAGCTGAAAGCCTTTAGATTTCATCGGAAATAATGAGAGAACATATGATATCAATTACAGAAAATGTGTAATTTTCATAAAATAAGAGTACAAAAATAAATGATACATAATTAATGATAAATACTGTTGTCAGATCAAAAAATTCACAAAACTGAAAATTGTATCACGATCCAAACCGGACGTAAGCAACAGGGGTCAAAAATGACCCCACTGGTACTCTGTGCTGCAATTCATCACTAGCGTCACCTAGTGGATGAAAATTATTCCTCTCATGGCGCAATATAAAGAGAATATTGACATGTGAAAAGTCATAAAAAGATTGCATTCTTGAACAACTAGTTTCCGAGATACGTATTGTGAAACTTGCATTTGGATCACTTTTGACCCCATCGGTACTCCCAGGGTTAATCTACTAACATAGAGAATAAAACATTACAGATGCACCTACTCTTGCCACCTTACTGGGCAGACTAGATGGACCATGCTGGTCTTTATCTGCTGTCATATACTATGTTACTATATTATAGCACATGTTTACCATGTTGATTTAATTGCTTAATTTACTTGTTAGAATGAAGTTGTATTATTCATTATTTGTGACTTGTAAAATATGTTAGCTAAATACTTAATTTAACATCTTTTCTTTTATATTACACATATCACAATGCTTCTTGTGCAATAAGAAATAAAAAAGAAGGATATCAGCATTACTAACCACAAATCATGAAATGAAAACAAATCATCAAATCTTCAGGACAAGCAATCTGACATAAATGTGCATGACAGATAGTTTGTATTCCTATATTCTTCTATTTCACTAAGGCATATCTCACAATAAGTCCAGTTTTCTTGTCGTATCTCAACCTTTATCCATAAACAAGTATCTAGATTGAATTACTATATACAAAAATGCTGGTTATTTTTCTTTTCTTTTTTATCTCTTTTCTTTCTCTTTTTGCTCTTTTTTTTTTACAATTCCCTTTGATCAAATAAACTAAACAAGCAATTCAATTTTCAGCAAAGTTGCTAACTTGCATCTGCATCTCCTTTTAAGCAACTTCATAATTTTTCTGTAGCCATTCCATTCCTTAACATTTTATTCTTAGTCTTTGGGGTATGTTTACTAAATGGCAGTAGCAGCTTGTATGCGATATCGGAGCCGTGGGCCCATTGAAATCAATGGGACCATGGCTCCGATATTACATGGAAGCCACTACCGCCATTTAGTAAACATATCCCTTTGTTATACCATGCAAATTCATGCAACCTTTAAGATATCTAAGTACACCAAAAGCAACCATACATGGAAGAACCTCCCATTTACTCATGCACAACTATAAATTAATTATAGATAAAACAGGTGAATATGTGCTTAACCATTCTCCAGACATTTTTGTCTGCAGTGGTAAGAAGCTCTGGAAGGTACTATTTACAATGAACATCTCAGCATTTGCATTTTTATAAATGGAATGAAATTAGCAGACAATTCTCTTAACTGGGATAAGCTTGGACCTATATAACCTAGAAAACAAAACTTGCACATCATGGATTAAACTTATTTACAAACACAACTAAAGGGATGGTTGATCATTTTGGGGTTTTTTCCTTCATCACAATGGTCAAATCCAGCATCCCTGTAAAATAATCTTAAATATAATCTCATGATAATGTGGAGTTATCTCTCAATAATGCTACTGCTAATTGGATCTAGAAGTTGTTCTTTTCATATATTGTAAACGGGGGTGCTGGGTGAGAATGTCCACAGTCTTGGCAAAGGCAAATACTATTATGACTTGCAAAGGATTGTGGGGAATGTAGTCCATTCATACCAGAATCAGCCGTTCACAAAATAATGAGTTGTGTTGCTCGAGTGTAAGCAAAGAAAATATATTTTATTTATGGGGTTATTTCTCCCACACAGATTTACTTGGTAACACAAAAGGATACTTGCTTTCAGTATTGTACTTTGGAAAAACAAATCATGATATCAGCAACTGAACTTCTTAAGCAATCAATCAAACAATAAAGACCTTGATGGGAAACAGAAAGGTCTTTCTGAGGGCTCCTGCTAATACCTTTTAGCAGTGCTCCAAAAGCAAAAAAACAAACCCAAAAAGTAACCAAAAACTGTTCTTTTTCAAGGATAACTTTCTTGTATTTTCACACACAAACATTAGTTTCCTTTCAGAGCTCACGTGCAACTGTGCATGGCTTAATTGCCAACAATTAGTCAGCTGCAAACCCCTTTGCTGGTTTACTTTCTATACGTGGTTCAAATCCTACCCTAAAGCTTTTTTGTAAACTTTTCTGGGTAGATAAAAGAACAAGTTATATTTCTTTTTGATGGCTGTTGTATTTGTGAAAGTATTTTACCACAGCAGCTTATTCAGAGAGCAATCCATGTATTCATTCTGATCATTTAAAATATCTCCTTCTTCTTCAACTATCATAGAATCAATATCATGGTCTGGCTCAGAGGAATTCCTTAATGGAGCACTCTCATGACAATACTTGTTTCCCTGCTGTCTTCGAAGTAAAGAGCTAGGGCATAGATCAGTGTTCATACCTGAGCTTCCTTTGTTGTTAGGTTTCCTCTCCAGATATCCTGGCCAGTAAGTAATCCAGTTTTTATGTCCAGCCTTCCAATCCAGATCCCTGGACACTGGGTCTCTCTTCACATACCTTCTTGCACTGGTCTTAGGGCCCCTTCCAAATGCAGCCGTCTCCCTCATAGGTGCCGTCCGGGGATTCCTGGCTCTGTAACCCCACTCCTCTGGCGTCCTCCAGTCCAATGGAGTATGCTTGCCTCTGGAATGACTCCCAACACACGTACTGCTATGGGTTCCTTCTTTAGACCTCCAAGATGTTGTTCTCTTCTTTCTTCCACGTTGTGGCTGCTGCTGCTTCCTGATCCTCAACTCCTCCTGATTCTGTGTAGAATCTATTTTACTTTTAACTTGTTTAGAGGGATACTCCACCCTAGCACAGCTGAGCTGTGCTGAATCAAGCCCTGCCCTTGGAGATGAGTGATTGGGGATTACCTCATAGCTCTCCTGATTGAACACACGTTTCCCCACTTCAGCTCTTTTAGTGGCTGTTTGAAATCTGGTGCATTCTGGGACTGGTAGTCTTTTATGAAAACATTCTGTTTTAGTATTTCTACCAGCAAAGACAGGTTGCTTGTTCAGTGCCAATTCACCTCTATTATAGCTCCCTCCTGAACTATGATAAGCTTCCTTATCACATACCCCCCTGCTTAAGTTATTACGGACTGGTGCAACTGGTGAAACTTCCTCTTTACAGTCCGTAATACGGGAAAGGGCATCCGCATTTTTGTGTAACTTCCCAGCACGATGTTCCACTTGATAATCAAATGCCTGTAAGGCCATGTACCAGCGTGTCAACCTGGCATTGTGGTTCTTCATTTGTTGCAACCACTTAAGTGGGGCATGGTCTGTGACCAATTGGAACTTCCTCCCTGTAAGGTAAAACCTTAATGCCTCCACTGACCACTTTATAGCTAAACATTCTTTTTCTATTGTGGAATACTTTTGTTCAGCCGGTGACAATTTCCTGCTCAGGTACATCACAGGATGCTCCTCCCCTTCATGACATTGGGATAAAACAGCTCCTAGCCCTACATCCAATGCATCTGTTTGAACCAGGAAGGGTTTCCTGAAATCCACCCCTTTCAGTACTGGTCCTGTACACAACTTCCCTTTTAGGACTGAAAATGCTTTTTCAGCTTCAGGAGTCCATTTTAGCTGGTTTGGGCAATTCTTCCGCAGCATATCAGTGAAAATTGCACTTTTCTCTGCAAATTGTGGTATAAATCTGCGGTAGTATCCAATAAGTCCCAAGAAACTTCTCAGTTGTTTCTTTGATGTTGGAGGGGGAAAATTCCTGATGCTATCCACCTTGCTCATTAGAGGTTTAATTTTCCCTCTTCCCACCAGGTGGCCTAGGTATTTTACCTCCCTATTAGCAAAGGCACACTTCTTTGGGTTCAAAGTGATTCCCGCTTGCTTCATGGAGCATAAGACTGCCCTGATCCTCTTTAGATGTTCCGTCCAAGTGTTACTATGGATTATGACATCCTCCATATAGGCAAAGGCATAATTTTGGTGGGGTCGAAGTACCTGATCCACAAACCTTTGGCAGGTAGCTGCCGCTCCATACAGTCCGAAAGGCATCCTTTTGAACTGGAAAAGGCCAACGGGGGTGCTGAACGCAGTCTTCGGCTTCGATTCCCTGGTTAGAGGGATTTGCCAATAGCCTTTTGTCATATCAAGGGTGGTTAAATATTGAGCTTGTCCAAGCTGGTCCAACAGCTCTTCAATTCTTGGCATTGGATATGCATCAAAAACTGATATTGCGTTTACCTGCCGGAAGTCAATACAGAATCTTAAAGAGCCATCAGGCTTTGGCACCAGGACTATGGGGCTATTCCAAGGACTCTTCGACTCCTCTATTACTCCCATGTCCAACATTTCCTGGACTTGTGCCACTACTTCCTGTCTCTTTGCTTCAGGCAAGCGGTATGGCCTTTGACGAATTAATTTCCCAGGAGGAGTTATTATCTCATGGGCAACCAAATGTGTCTCCCCAGGTATGGGAGTCAAAACATCTGGGAATTCTTTAAGCAATTTCCTTATTTCTTCCTGTTGTACCACTGTCAGGTCCTCACCTATTTGGGGCTGTGACTTTTCTTTACAATCAGATACCTGGTGTCCCAAATCCTCCTCTTCATTCACCTCCCTTTCTCGGGCACTGGTGGCAGCTAGGCTTTTAACCCCTTTGTCTTGAGTAGAACCAAAGCCTTTGGTTCCACGCTCAGAATTTGACAGGGATGTGACCTCCTCCACAGGTGGGAAACCCAGTCTCTCACATATCAATTGAGCGATTCTGTCTCCCGTCTTCACATGGTAATCGTTCTGTCCAAAATTAAATAACAGAACTTTAAGATTGCCCCTGTAATCGGGATCAATCACTCCCGCTCCCACATCGATGAAATACTTAAGGGCTAATCCGGACCTTGGGGCTACTCGCCCATAGCACCCAATGGGTATTTCAACTTGGAGTCCAGTGTCAACCAGGGCTCTCCCTTGGCTAGGTACAGTCACATTTTCTATACTGCACAGGTCAAACCCAGCAGCTTGAGGGGTTGCCCGCTTAGGAGCTTGGGCCTTCTCTGTGACCCTATGGTACTTCAAGACAAATATCTGCTTCTGGGTAGTTTGGTCTTCTGGACACTTAACCATCTTTTTAGCTGGGGTCTGAGGACTTCCAAACAAAGGCCCGGGAGCTATTACCATCATTTCTTCTCCCTCCTTCTTTCCTAGTCCTTTCACTAGACCCTGCTTAAATCTTGGCCAGTCTCTTCCTAGAACCAAATCAAATGTAAGCCTAGGCACCACTGCTTAAAGAACTTCCTCTTGTTCCCCCAGGCACTTAACCATTAGCCTATAGGTGGGATATGATGTTGCAGCACCATGAATGCACCTGATGTGAACTTGGCTTTCAGGGGTTCTAGGCACAAATCCTTCTTGGGCCTCTATTCTCTTCCAAAGCCTCTTTGACAACATACTCTGGTCTGCCCCAGAGTCTAACAGAGCATTTGTGGTAATTCCCTGTGGTAATTCCCCATCAAAAGAATCCTTCTTTGGGCTGTTTTAAATCAACACCCATCAAGCTAGTGTGTATCTGGCATCCCCTTTCCAAATGTCCCCATTTTCCACATTTGAAACATTTCTTTTTACTCCACTGTGTAATCTGGGTTGGCACAGTACAATTATTCTCAGAAACATTTTTAACCATTTTCTTTTCTGATACAGCACAGCTTGCCTCAGCACCAACCTTCAGAGGGCCACCCATTCTATGGCAAGCCTGTGTGGCTTCCAAGAATCTCTCTGCTAGCATGGTTGCCTCTCCAAGATTCTGGCAATTTTGCTGTATAAGGAAAGTGTGCAAATCTTTAGGCACAGCAGACATAAACTGTTCAAGCACAATAATGTCTAATAACATTTCCATAGTCTTTCCCTCAGGCTCCAACCATTTTACAGCCAATCCTCTGATTCTCTGACTCAGAGCCCTGGGTGTTTCACCCACTCTTAATGCAGTAGCTCTAAACATTCGCCTATACTCTGAAATAGACAACCCTAGGCGATCTCTAATAGCAGCCTTTACATTTTTATAATTCAAAGCTTGGGCTGCTGGCATTGCCCTATAAGCTGCAAGTGCCTCCCCAGTTAATGAGGCTGCCAGCCTTACTGCCCACTGGGTCTCTGGCCATGCTAATGCTTGTGCCACTCTCTCAAAAGATTCAAGGAAATCATCAACATTATCATCTGGAGTTAGCTTCCCAAGACTAAATGCCCCAATTCCCTGATTGAGTCCCACATTGTCCACATGTGGTGTACCAGTAGTTACTGCTGGTCTTGCATCCGGTCCAATTTGGTTATGAAGAGCAACTAAGGCTTCCACCAGATCAAGCCCTGGCTTCTGCTGGTCCCTTAATGCTTTAATTGCAGTGTCCTGAGCCTGCTGCGCTAGCTCCTGTTGCCTGCTAAACTGGGCTGCCATCCAGCTGGCTAGTTCCCTTGGATCCATTTTGATCCCTGCAAGAAAACAAAAGAAAAAAAAACACAGAGCAGAACCCTCCAAACAGGTGTTTTTCTCCTAATTTTGTTTTTCAATTACCCCTGTGACTTACTCCCATCCAACACTAGACATGCCCAGGTACTTATTACCTTATGCCAGTGATGAATCCAGCTCACACAGTGTCTTTTCCTCCTGGGACAGCTCCTCTTTTTTTTCTCCAAAGTGTTGTTAAGGGAAAAATCCTTTTTCCAGCTTTTAAGTTGAACTTTTTTTTTCTTTCAGATTTCAGTTGTAATCCTTATATCATGTAGATCCTTTGCGCAAAAGCAATCCGAAAAACTACGCCAACTGTAAACGGGGGCGCTGGGTGAGAATGTCCACAGTCTTGGCAAAGGCAAATACTATTATGGCTTGCAAAGGATTGTGGGGAATGTAGTCCATTCATACCAGAATCAGCCGTTCACAAAATAATGAGTTGCGTTGCTCGAGTGTAAGCAAAGAAAATATATTTTATTTATGGGGTTATTTCTCCCACACAGATTTACTTGGTAACACAAAAGGATACTTGCTTTCAGTATTGTACTTTGGAAAAACAAATCATGATATCAGCAACTGAACTTCTTAAGCAATCAATCAAACAATAAAGACCTTGATGGGAAACAGAAAGGTCTTTATGAGGGCTCCTGCTAGTACCTTTTAGCAGTGCTCCAAAAGCAAAAAAACAAAACCCAAAAAGTAACCAAAAACTGTTCTTTTTCAAGGATAACTTTCTTGTATTTTCACACACAAACATTAGTTTCCTTTCAGAGCTCACGTGCAACTGTGCATGGCTTAATTGCCAACAATTAGTCAGCTGCAAACCCCTTTGCTGGTTTACTTTCTATACGTGGCTCAAATCCTACCCTAAAGCTTTCTTGTAAACTTTTCTGGGTAGATAAAAGAACAAGTTATATTTCTTTTTGATGGTTGTTGTATTTGTGAAAGTATTTTACCACAGCAGCTTATTCAGAGAGCAATCCATGTATTCATTCTGATCATTTAAAATATCTCCTTCTTCTTCAACTATCATAGAATCAATATCATGGTCTGGCTCAGAGGAATTCCTTAATGGAGCACTCTCATGTGTAATAAGGAAGCTTATCATAGCTCAGGAAGGAGCTATAGAAAAGGTGAAGTGTCTCTGAACAAGCAACCTGTCAGTGCTGGTAGAAATGAGAAAACAGAATTTTGCCATAAAAGACTACCAGTCCCAGAATGCACCAGGTTTCCAAGAGCCATTAGAGGAGCTGAAGTGGGGAAACGTGTGTTCAATCAGGAGGGCTATGAGGTAATCCCTAAGCACTCATCTCAAAGGGCAGGGCCTGATTCAGCACAGCTGCGCTGTGTTAGGGAGGATCACTCATCTAAGCAGAATAAGAGTAGAGTTTATTCTACAGATGACCATCTTCAGGATCACCTTGGATATACAGAGAAGGATCATCAGTTTCATCTGAAGGATCAGCAGAAGCAGAAGCCAAACCGGACGGATAGAGAAGGAAAGAAACCCTCTGGAAGGAAGAGGAGAAAAGCCTTTGAGAGGTCTAGAAGAGTCCAAGGCAGTACGTATACTGGGAGGTATTCCAAGGGCCAGCATAGACCATTGGACTGGGGAAAGCCAGAGGAATGGTGCTGCAGAACAAGGAATCACCAGAGGCTACCTGTGAGGGAGACGGCTGCACGTGGAAGGGACTCTAAGACCTATGCCAGAAGGTATGTGAAGAGAGATCCAGTGTCCAGGGATCAGGACTGGAAGGCTGGACATAAGAACTGGACTACATACTGGCCAGGCTATATAGAGAGGAACTATAGCAACAATGGAAGCTCAGGTATGAACATTGATCTTTGCCCTAGCTATAACCTTGAAAGACAGCAGGGAAATAAGTGTTCTCCTGAAAGTGCTCCATTGAAAGATTCATCTGTGCCAATTCATGATAGTGACCCTATGCTTGTTGATGAAGGGGAAATAATAGCAGATCAAGATATTGTTTATATGGACTGCTCTCTATCCAAACTCCGTTGGTAACTTTCTGTGATAAAGCACAGCAGCCATCACAAAGAAAATATAAATTTGTTCTTTATTCCACTAAGAAAAGCTCCTGAAGCAGGATTTGACTCACACAGTAGAAAGCCAGCCTGCTAAAGGGTTTCAGCTGGATAACAGATAGCAATTGAGCTGCACCTAATTGATTGTGAGCTAGGAGAGAGTTACTTCTGGATCTGTGTGGAAAGTAATCAGAAGTTAACCTTACAAGAACAGTTTATTTCTTTCATTGTGGCTTTTCGTTTGTTAGAGATATGCTAAGAAAACATTAGCTAATTGCCTGACAAGTTTGAAGGTTGTTTTCCTGATTTTGATTTTTGACTTTGTTTTACCAAGTTAAACACTACAAGCAAGTAACCTAATTTATGTGCTACCAAGCATATCTGTGCTGGGAGAAATAACCCCATAAATAAAGAAGTATCTTATTGGCTTTAACACTTGTGCACAACTAAATTATTGTCAGCAGCTGTGTCTGGTGTGAATGAACTACATTACCCACAATACCTTGCAAAAATCATATAAATATATGCATTGTCAAGACTGTGAAGATTCTCACCCAGGCAGCCGTCTGACAAATGGCGTAGTTTTTTGGATTGCTTTTGCACAAAAGGGGATTTACTTGCTGAGGATTACAACTACAGTTCAAGTTTAAAGCTGGAAAAAAAGATTTTCCCTCAACTGCACTTTGGAGGAGAGGAAGCTGTCCCAGGAGGAAAAGACCCTGTGCAGAGCTGGATTCATCACTGAGACAAGGTAATAAGTACCTGGGCATGTCTAGTGGTGGATGGGAGTAAGCACAGGGTAATTAAAAAAAAAAGTGTAGAAAAAAACACCTGTTTGGAAGGTGGTGCACTGTGGTTTTTTTTCTTTGTATTTTCTTACAGGGTTCAAGATGGATCCAAAGGAACTAGCTCAGTGGATGGCAGTCCAGTTCAGCAGGCAGCAGGAGCTAGCACAGCAGGCTCAGGACACTGCTATGAGAGCCTTAATGGACCAGCAGAAGCCAGTGCTTGATCTGGTGCAAGCCCTAGTTGAGCTGAAGAACCAAAGTGGAACAGATGCAAGACCAGCAGTGAATACTGGTACACCACATGTGGACAGTGTGGGACTCAATCAAGGGATTGGGGCATTTAGTTTTGGGAAATTAACTCCAGATGATAATGTTGATGATTTTCTAGTCTTTTGAAAGAGTGGCACAGGCATTAGCATGGCCAGAGACCCAGTGGGCAGTAAGCCTGGCAGCCTCATTAACTGGAGAGGCGCTTGCAGCTTACAGAGCAATGCCAGCAGCCCAGGCTTTGAATTATAAGGATGTAAAGGCTGCTATTAGAGATCGCCTAGGGTTGTCTATTTCAGAGTATAGGCGAATGTTTAGAGCTACTACATTGAGAGTGGGTGAAACACCCAGGGCTCTGAGTCAGAGAATCAGAGGTTTAGCTGTAAAATGGTTGGAGCCTGAGCAAAAGACAGTAGAAATGTTATTAGATATTATAATGCTGGAACAATTTATGTTTGGGGTGCCTAAAGATTTGCACACTTTCCTTATACAGCAAAATTGCCAAAATCTTGGAGAGGCAACCATGCTAGCAGAGAGATTCTTGGAAGCCACACAGGCTTGCCATAGAATGGGTGGCCCTCTAAAGATGGATGCGGAGGCTAGATGTGCTGTATCAGAAAAGAAAATAATTAAAAATGTTTCTGAAAATGAATGTACTGTATCAAACCAGATGACACAGTGGAATAGAAAGAAATGTTTCAAGTGTGGAAAATGGGGACATTTAGAAAAAATATGTCAGACACGCACTAGCTTAATGGGTCTGGATTTAAAACAGCCCAAAGAAGGATTTCTTTTGATGGTTGATGTGCAAGGAATTACCACAAATGCTTTGTTAGACTCTGGCTATAGTAAATCCAACATGAACCCAACCGGAATCACCAGTAAATCATAAACCTAAATATCCCGATAATAAATAACTCCCAGTGTTAGAAATAATAATTTTTGTCGGAGATAAATTCAACAAAGCGCTCTGTATAATAACAAGGCACCGCTGTGATGTCAGCGGTGCCTTGTTATTATACAGAGCGCTTTGTTGAATTTATCTCCGACAAAAATTATTATTTCTAACACTGGGAGTTATTTATTATCGGGATATTTAGGTTTATGATTTGTTAGACTCTGGGGCAGACCAGAGTATGATGTCAAAAAGGCTTTGGAAGAGGATAGAGGCCCAAGAAGGATTTGTGCCTAGAACCCCTGAAAGCCAAGTTCACATCAGATGCATTCATGGTGCTGCAACATCATATCCCACCTATAGGCTAAAGGTTAAGTGCCTGGGGGGACAAGAGGAAGTCCTGTTAGCAGTGGTGCCTAGGCTACCCTTTGATTTGGTTCTAGGAAGAGACTGGCCAAGATTTAAGCAGGGTCTAGTGGAAGGACTAGGAAAGAAGGAGGGAGAAGGTTTAATGGTAATAGCTCCCGGGCCTTTATTTGGAAGTCCTCAGACCCCAGCTAAAAAGATGGTTAAGCGTCCAGAAGACCAAGCTACCCCAAAGCAGACATTCGTCCTAAAGTACCATAGGGTCACAGAGAAGGCGCAAGCTCCTAAGCGGGCAACCCCTCAAGCTGCTGGGTTTGACCTGTGCAGCATAGAAAATGTGACTGTACCTAGCCAAGGGAGAGCCCTGGTTGACACTGGTCTCCAAGTGGAAATACCTATTGGATGCTATGGGAGAGTAGCCCCAAGGTCCGGATTAGCCCTTAAATATTTCATCGATGTGGGTGCGGGAGTAATTGATCCCGATTACAGGGGCAATATTAAAGTTCTGTTGTTTAATTTTGGACAGAATGATTATCACGTGAAGACAGGAGACAGAATTGCCCAATTGATCTGTGAGAGGCTGGGTTTTCCACCTGTGGAGGAGGTCACATCCCTGGAGAATTCTGAACGTGGAACCAAAGGCTTTGGTTCTACTGATGTCAAAGGGGTTAAAAGCCTAGCTGCCACCTGTGCCCGAGAGAGGGAGGTGAAAGAAGAGGAAGATTTGGGACCCCAGGTATCTGATTGTACAGAAAAATCAGAGCCCCAAATAGGTGAGGACCTGACAGTGGTACAACAGGAAGAAATTAGGAAATTGCTCAAAGAGTTTCCAGATGTGTTGACACCCATACCTGGGGAGACACATTTGGTTGCCCATGAAATAATAACTCCACCTGGGAAATTAGTTCGTCAAAGGCCATACCGCTTGCCTGAAGCCAAAATACAGGAAGTAGTGGCACAAGTCCAGGAGATGTTGGACATGGGAGTAATAGAGGAGTCAAAGAGTCCCTGGAATAGCCCCATAGTCCTGGTGCCGAAGGCTGATGAATCTTTAAGCTTGGACAAGCTCAATATTTAACCACCCTTGATATGACAAAAGGATATTGGCAAATCCCTCTAACCAGGGAGTCGAAGCCGAAGACTGCGTTCAGCACCCCCGTTGGCCTTTTCCAGTTCAAGAGGATGCCTTTCGGACTGCATGGAGCAGCGGCTACCTGCCAAAGGTTAGTGGATCAGGTACTTCGACCCCATCAAAATTATGCTTTTGCATATATGGATGATGTCATAATCCATAGTAAAACCTGGGCGGAGCATCTAAAGAGGATCAGGGCAGTCTTGTGCTCCATGAAGCAAGCGGGAATCACTTTAAACCCGAAGAAGTGTGCCTTTGCAAATAGGGAGGTAAAATACCTGGGCCACCTAGTGGGAAGAGGAAAAATTAAACCTCTAATGAGTAAAGTAGATAGCATCAGGAATTTTCCTCCTCCAACAACAAAGAAACAACTAAGAAGTTTCTTAGGACTTATTGGATACTACCGCAGGTTTATACCGCAATTTGCAGAGAAAAGTGCAATTTTCACGGATATGCTGCGGAAGAATTGTCCAAACCAGTTAAAGTGGACACCTGAAGCTGAAAAAGCATTTTCAGTCTTAAAAGAAAAATTGTGTACAGGACTGGTACTGAAAGGGGTGGACTTCAAGAAACCCTTTCTGGTTCAAACGGATGCATCGGATGTACGGCTAGGAGCGGTCCTATCCCAGTGCTATGATGGGGAGGAGCATCCTGTGATGTACCTGAGCAGGAAGTTGTCACCGGCTGAACAAAAGTATTCCACAATAGAAAAAGAATGTTTAGCTATCAAGTGGTCAGTGGAGGCGTTAAGGTTTTACCTTACAGGGAGAAAGTTCCAGTTGGTCACGGACCATGCCCCACTTAAGTGGTTGCAGCAAATGAAGAACCACAATGCCAGGTTGACACGCTGGTACATGGCCTTACAGGCATTTGATTTTCAAGTTGAACATCGTGCTGGGAAGTTACACAAGAATGCGGATGCCCTTTCCCATATTACGGACTGTAGAGAAGAAGTTTCACCAGTGACACCAGTCCGTAATAACTTAAGCAGGGGGGTATGTGATAAGGAAGCTTATCATAGCTCAGGAAGGAGCTATAGAAAAGGTGAAGTGTCTCTGAACAAGCAACCTGTCAGTGCTGGTAGAAATGAGAAAACAGAATTTTGCCATAAAAGACTACCAGTCCCAGAATGCACCAGGTTTCCAAGAGCCATTAGAGGAGCTGAAGTGGGGAAACGTGTGTTCAATCAGGAGGGCTATGAGGTAATCCCTAAGCACTCATCTCAAAGGGCAGGGCCTGATTCAGCACAGCTGCGCTGTGTTAGGGAGGATCACTCATCTAAGCAGAATAAGAGTAGAGTTTATTCTACAGATGACCATCTTCAGGATCACCTTGGATTTAGAGCGAAGGATCATCAGTTTCATCTGAAGGATCAGCAGAAGCAGAAGCCAAACCGGGCGGATAGAGAAGGAAAGAAACCCTCTGGAAGGAAGAGGAGAAAAGCCTTTGAGAGGTCTAGAAGAGTCCAAGGCAGTACGTATACTGGGAGGTATTCCAAGGGCCAGCATAGACCATTGGACTGGGGAAAGCCAGAGGAATGGTGCTGCAGAACAAGGAATCACCAGAGGCTACCTGTGAGGGAGACGGCTGCACGTGGAAGAGACTCTAAGACCTATGCCAGAAGGTATGTGAAGAGAGATCCAGTGTCCAGGGATCAGGACTGGAAGGCTGGACATAAGAACTGGACTACATACTGGCCAGGCTATATAGAGAGGAACTATAACAACAATGGAAGCTCAGGTATGAACATTGATCTATGCCCTAGCTATAACCTTGAAAGACAGCAGGGAAATAAGTGTTCTCCTGAAAGTGCTCCATTGAAAGATTCATCTGTGCCAATTCATGATAGTGACCCTATGCTTGTTGATGAAGGGGAAATAATAGCAGATCAAGATATTGTTTATATGGACTGCTCTCTATCCAAACTCCGTTGGTAACTTTCTGTGATAAAGCACAGCAGCCATCACAAAGAAAATATAAATTTGTTCTTTATTCCACTAAGGAAAGCTCCTGAAGCAGGATTTGACTCACACAGTAGAAAGCCAGCCTGCTAAAGGGTTTCAGCTGGATAACTGATAGCAATTGAGCTGCACCTAATTGCTTGTGAGCTAGGAGAGAGTTACTTCTGGATCTGTGTGGAAAGTAATCAGAAGTTAACCTTACAAGAACAGTTTATTTCTTTCTTTGTGGCTTTTCGTTTGTTAGAGATATGCTAAGAAAACATTAGCTAATTGCCTGACAAGTTTGAAGGTTGTTTTCCTGATTTTGATTTTTGACTTTGTTTTACCAAGTTAAACACTACAGGCAAGTAACCTAATTTATGTGCTACCAAGCATATCTGTGCTGGGAGAAATAACCCCATAAATAAAGAAGTATCTTATTGGCTTTAACACTTGTGCACAACTAAATTGTCAGCAGCTGTGTCTGGTGTGAATGAACTACATTACCCACAATACCTTGCAAAAATCATATAAATATATGCATTGTCAAGACTGTGAAGATTCTCACCCAGGCAGCCGTCTGACAAATGACAATACTTGTTTCCCTGCTGTCTTCCAAGTAAAGAGCTAGGGCATAGATCAGTGTTCATACCTGAGCTTCCTTTGTTGTTAGGTTTCCTCTCCAGATATCCTGGCCAGTAAGTAATCCAGTTTTATGTCCAGCCTTCCAATCCAGATCCCTGGACACTGGGTCTCTCTTCACATACCTTCTTGCACTGGTCTTAGGGCCCCTTCCAAATGCAGCCGTCTCCCTCATAGGTGCCGTCCGGGGATTCCTGGCTCTGTAACCCCACTCCTCTGGCGTCCTCCAGTCCAATGGAGTATGCTTGCCTCTGGAATGACTCCCAACACACGTACTGCTATGGGCTCCTTCTTTAGACCTCCAAGATGTTGTTCTCTTCTTTCTTCCACATTGTGGCTGCTGCTGCTTCCTGATCTTCAACTCCTTCTGATTCTGTGTAGAATCTATTTTACTTTTAATTTGTTTAGAGGGATACTCCACCCTAGCACAGCTCAGCTGTGCTGAATCAAGCCCTGCCCTTGGAGATGAGTGATTGGGGATTACCTCATAGCTCTCCTGATTTATTTATTTATTTATTTCAACTTCTTATACACCGTACTCTTTGACATCAGCGCGGTTTACAGATAACATAAAGAAACCAGAACAGCAGGCTGTTTGGTATTACATATAACAGGAGTATCAACTTGGATAACATGGGAGAACTATTTACATGGAGTATATAATCTATTAACTAGATAACATGCTCAAACTATTTACATAAAATTAGCAGAATGATTGGAACAAGGAGAGAGACTGTGGATTGTATTAGGGAGGGGCTATTATGTTACGCTTCATGTGGATTGTATTAGGGTGGGGCTATTATGTTACGCTTCATGTGGGGTAGTATTTGATGAAAAGGTGCAGTTTAAGGGCCTTTCTGAACTGGGTTAGGTCGGTTATGGCGCGGAGATCAGGTGTGAGAGAATTCCAGCATTTTGGTGTGCTAAACATGAAAGCTCTGTTTGACGTTGATAGGCTGCACGTTGTTATAGCCTTTGGGGTTGTTAGTGAGTTTAATGCTGCCTGTCTCCTATTTCTGTTTGATGGGACGGTTTGGATGAGTTTAGAAAGTGATGTGGACGATAAACCATTTATGGCCTTAAAAGTGAGAATAAGGGTTTTGAATGTAAGTCTTCCGTGTATAGGGAGCCAATGGAGCTGTTTGAGGATAGGTGTGATGTGTTCATTTTTGGGCGCTCCTAGAAGAACCCTGGCAGCGGTGTTCACACGTTTCCCCACTTCAGCTCTTCTAGTGGCTGTTTGAAACCTGGTGCATTCTGGGACTGGTAGTCTTTTATGAAAACATTCTGTTTTAGTATTTCTACCAGCAAAGACAGGTTGCTTGTTCAGTGCCAATTCACCTCTATTATAGCTCCCTCCTGAACTATGATAAGCTTCCTTATCACAATATCTATGGGAAAAAGAATTAGCAACATTCATGTTATACTTTAACTGTGTTCTATTTTGACATCCTCCCTGAAAATTTTAAAAGTGACTTCTCTAACAAGGCATGCTGGTATCTGGCAAGAAGGAATTTCCTTATGCCTTTGCAAACTAATAATCTCTCACTAACAGAACTATTCTAAACACACAGTCCTACCTTATTTGTTTTTCCAAACTGTTGTCTGTGCTGTCTACTTATATCAAGTTCCACAGCACTGTACACTCTCTTCCCAATCAATTGAATCAGAGAATCTATCATACTACAGTACAAACCCAAACAGATATCAGGATAAAATAGAACGAGCTGTGTGCATTATAGCTATAGATCACTCATAAAATTTCATTTTTTCCCTTTAAATATTCATTAGACTGACACATCACTTCACATCATTGGGTTACCTTCACCAGTTTACTGTCCCTTAAAATCCTTCTTTTTCACTATTTTGCAATACTTTTTCACTGTTTTGCAATACTTTCTCATCACTTGCATTACACCATACACTGCATACATAGACCTTCCTTCATACCATACTAATGTATCCTTATAGACTAAGGGGGTCCCATAAATACTCTTCCCATATGTAGAGCAGGGAGACCTAGATGGGGCCAAAGGGGGCATTCCAGAGGCCGAGCGAGGGTGGGGCATGGGCGGGACATGACCCCAGATTTACAAGGCCATTTCAGAGGTCAGTCCTGGATGTATGGGCCACAAATCTAGATGGGGAACTTATTCCACCTCAAAGGTAGAATAAGTCCCCCTGGATGGGGGGGATTGAGGCGCAGGACCAAGGGACACAGGTGATGGGGTGCAGGGGGTCCCTGTAACCCGACCCAGGCATTCGAAGGCTGGATTGGGGGTTGGACTCCAGGGAACAGGCATCCAGGTTCAGCGGGCCAGGAATACGGCTCATGAATGGAGCCATGGTGCCATAGCGACAGGATGCAATGGCACTGCAGCTCCATTCATGGGACTAGCTGAGTTATCCGGGTAGTTGCTGAGACAAAATTGGGTCCAGACCTGCAAGTCCAGGTGCTAGACCCAATTCTGATCCCACGTGGGCTGTGGGATCAGAATTGGGTCTAACTTTGAATGACTGATTCTACCCAGCCATACAAGGGGCTGGACATGCATGAATGGAATTGGCCTCAATGACTTCTAGAAACATCAAACAACTAATAAAATGTAGTGCTGATTTAATTGAACTATAGGTAGAACATATAAATTTATACTTCTTAACAATAAGCAAAATACAGTGTGAGTCAACAATGTCCCTTTCCAACTAAACTTAATTGGTCTAGCAACAGGTGGGCATATGCTCATCCCAAATAACAACTATCTACATATGTCCTAATTAGCATTAAACATTTAATATAACTAAATTACTTATGACATGAAAATTATTCTTTCAAAATATTTATAACAATCTCAATAGGAAAAAGTATCCTACAGCCGTATCTACAATCTATACACTAACTAAGGGTTTAGGAAGGGAGGCTATGATAAAATGAGGAAAATAGCTAAGAAAAAACTAAACGTGTAGCTGAAAAGATTAAAGATGTACATCAATCATGGATGTTGTTTAAAAGTACTATCTTGGAAGACCAGATCAGCTATATTCCATGCTTTAAGAAAAGTAGAAGGAAGTCCAAAAAACTTCATATATTTTTTAAAGAGGAGGTCAGAGAGGCTATTGCAGTCAAAAAAGCATCTTTCAGGAAATGGAAAAAAGAGCCAAATGTCAAAAACTGGAAACAACTTAAACACTCGCAAGTTAGATGCAAGGCATTGATAAGGCAGGCAAAGATAGAATTAAAAAAAAAAAGGCTTATTGTGGAAGCAAACATGCATAATAAAAACTTTTTCAAGAACACCTGTGAGAGAGTCAGTTAGATCATTAGATGATAGAAGGGTAAAAGGGGCACTAAGAGGAGACAAACCAGGAAGAAGTATTACAACTATTTGATAAACTTAAGAGTAGAAAAGTCACCTGGACCAGATGGTATACATCCAAGAGTGTTGAAAGAACTAAAATATGAGACTGCAAATCTAAAATATGAGACTGCAAATCGACAAGGCGATAGCGGAGAGACTGAATGAGTTCTTTGCTTCGGTCTTTACTGAGGAATATGTAGGGATGTTACCCATGACTGAAGTGGTATTTAAAGGTGCAGAAGAATTGAAGGAAATATTGATACATCGGGAAGATGTATTACAACTATTAGATAAACTGAAGAGTAGCAAATCACCTGGGCCAGATGGTATACATCCAAGGGTGTTGAAAGAACTGAAATATGAGATTGCAGACCTGCTATCAGTAATCTGTGAACTATCATTAAAATCATCTCTAATACCTGAAGATTGGAGGATCGCCAATGTAATACCAATTTTTAAAAAGGGTTCCAAGGGTGATCTGGGAAACTACAGACCGGTGAGCCTCACGTCAGTATCGGGAAAAATGGTAGAAACCATCATAAAGAATAAAATTAGCATGTAGATAGTCATGGCCTAATGGGAGACAGCCAACATGGCTTTAGACAAGGAAGATCTTGTCTTACTAATCTGTTATGTTTTTTTGAAAGTGTGAATAAACTGGTGGACAAAGGTGAGTCGGTTGATATAGTGTATCTGGACTTTCAGAAAGCCTTTGATAAGGTCCCTCATCAGAGACTTTTGGCAAAACTAAAGAGTCATTGGATAGGAGGCAGTGTACTACTGTGGATCAGAAACTGGTTAAAAGATAGAAAGCAGTGGGTTGGACTAAATGGCCAATTTTCCCAATGGAGAAAGGTGAATAGTGGTGTACCCCAGGGATCTGTGCTGGGTCCGCTGCTTTTTGACTTATTCATAAATGACCTGGAAAGTGGAATAACGAGTGAGGTTATCAAATTTGCAGAACCTTTGTGCCCTTTTGGGAACCTGCTAGGTACTTGTGACCTGGATTGGCTACTGATAGAAACAGGATACTGGGCTTGATGGATCTTGGTCTGACCCAGTATGGCATTTCTTAGGTTCTTATGTTCACTTGGAAAGGCTGGTTCATGTTGATCAGGTGGGATTTATTCCAGGTAGGCAGGTTACGGACAACACATGGCAGGCACTTAACTTGATCTGGCATATTCAGAAGGGACAGGGACAGGCACTCCTTCTCTCAGTGGACCCCAGGAATGCATTCAACTAAGTGCTATGGCCCTTTCAGTGGGTGGTTATGGAAAAAGTGGGGTTAGGGGGACAATACTTGCAATGAGATCAGGCACTACAGAATATAATGGATGAACAGCCTGCTTGAATATAAATGGGACATACATGGAGATGTTTCTACTCCAGAGGGGCGCTAAGCATGGGTGCCCACTATCACCTATGTTATTTGTTTTGGCAATGGAGCTTCTGGCCTGGCGGGTTAGCAACAATGAGAGATTTAGGGGGACTTCTGCAGGAGGGAAGCAATATAAAATACCCTTGTTCGCAGATGACATATTATTCACATTGACTAGTCAAGTCAGTATGTTGGTAGCAGTGACCGAGGAGCTAAAGGAATATGGGAAGGTATCTGGAATCTGGGCTAATATGGAAAAATTGGAAATCTTAAATATAAATATAAATATAAGAGAGGGGAGTGGAGTGGAGGAGTAGCCTAGTGGTTAGAACACTGGCTTGGTAACCAAGCAACCAGGGTTCAATTCCCACTAGTACTCCTTGTGGCCTTGGGCAAGTCACTTAACCCTCCATTGCCTCAGAAGAAAGGCCTGGCAATCTACTTCCAGTGACACTGCCAAGAAAACCCAGGAGCCTCTGGATCACCAGGAGTCAGGACTGACTCAAAGGCACACATTGCATTTACAAGAGAGGGGAAAAGGGTAGCCCTGCAGTCTCAGTTTCCCTTCCAATGGGCAACTAAGGGACTTGGCACCTTGGGGTTCAACTTGTTGTTGATTATAGGCAGATGTTTACTCTCAACTTTGCATCCTTGTGTGACCACACTTTTAAAGAACTGGAACATTGGCTGCAGCTTCAAATTCATGGATGGGCCATATAGCGGCAGTGAAAATGATGATAATCCTCAGTTTTACCTACAGTACCTGTTTGCGACTCTGCTTATATCTGTACCAAGTGGGTTCTTTCAGAGGGTGCAGAGGAACATCCTCAGTTATATTTGGGGCAACAAGAAGGTGTGAGTAGCTAAAGGAGTGTTGTATAGGGAAAGGAGCAGGGTGGAATGGCTGTGTCAAATATTAAGCACTATTATGATGCGGTGCAACTGAAGGCGTCTAGGGAGTGGAGAATTAGTAAGCACAAGTCCTGGGTGGAAATTGAACAAGCTTGCGAAGAGATCTTTCACTTGAGGTATCAGCTATGACTGAGTAGAAAAGGGCAGGGGGCAGGGAACCCTTTTAGTATGCTAATGCTTTAAGTGTGGGATTATTGGAAGAGGAAATGGCTAGGGGCTGAAAATGTTTAGGTTTAGCCCCGAACAATTTAATGGGATTTTGTGCCAGGGAATGTGAATGCAGATTTTCTAAGGTGGGAGAGGCTTGGGTTGGAATATGTCAGGCAATTCATAGAGGAGGGGAGTTTGTGTCCTATCAGGAACTTATGGAGGAGTATGGGATCGGGGGGAGTAATATTACCAATACTTTCAGGTAAAACATATATTGCCTCTCAGGGATGCCTGCCAATAGAGCATTCCCCACTGGAGAAAGTGTTTGCTAAGGCTATATGCAGGAGCGGAGTGACCCTTTTCTATGCACTCATGAACTGGCCCCCTGAGATGAAAGTGCCTCTCCAAGTCAATTGGGAATAAGCTCTGGGAAAGCAATGGTCAGAGGAGGAGTTGAAGGGCATATACAAAAAAGGGGTGAAAGGTCTATTAACTGGTAATATGACTGAAAATAGTTGCAAGTTATCAATGGTATTACACCCCTGTTTGACTCTGGAGGATGTATAGGAATGGCACCCAAATTACTGGAGGGAATCTGGGAGGAAAGGAACGTTTTTGAACATATGGTGGCAGTGTCCAAAGGTGGTTAGATTCAGGGCTAGGGTAGAGGCATTTCTGGGGGAGGTTCTTCACACTAATGTGAAACTGAAAACTGTTAATACCCTACTTGGGGTGACTGTGGCAGGGCTGTGGCTGGATGAGGCTAAGTGGGTGAGACTATGTTTACTAGCAGCCACACTGGTGATATCTCAAAATTGGAAGCAGAAAGAGGGAATTTTGAAGCAAAGTGCACTCTGACAGTTTGATGGCCAAACTGACTGCATTACGGTGGGATAGAATGGATAGGTTTCTAAGGGTATGGGGTGTATACTTATGGAGAGTTTTCTTGAGGAGGCAAGATGTGTAAATGCATGCGAGAGGAGGGGTAAGTGGGTTTGGGGTAGGGATGGGGGTGGTTGGAGGAAGATAGGAGGGACTGGAGATGGGTGGGATGAGCAGAGGGGTTGAGGGAACGGTCCAGTTGTGATATTGTTGCCATGATGTGGAGTGTGGGGGGACTGTTTGAATACTGTAAAGCAATACTGCACTTGAGCAGTGGAGGAGTAGCCTAGTACCCAAGAAATCTGGGTTCAATTCCCACTGGCACTCCTTGGGCAAGTTACTTTACCCTTCATTATTTTAGAAGAAAAGGCCTATCAATCTACCTCCAGTCATACCTTGCTAGGAAAACCCAGGGGCTGCTGGGTTGCCAGAAGTCAGCATCGACTTGATGGCACTTAAAACAACAACCTGGTACTTGAGTAAAGAGCAGGGGTACATGGGATGGGGGGGGGGGGGGTCGTGTGCACTATTAGCTGAGTTGCTTGTATAAAATATTGGCTGTATTATCTACCATTATGAAAACAAATAAACATCAAATTAAAAAAAAAAACCTTCTTCTGTTTGTTTCACTCTCATACACCTGGCCATAATTTTGTTTAAAAACTAGCAGTTATAAGGCATCTCCCATTTTGTTTTATGTATAGCATACATTTTCATGTAATTCAGGCTATTCTGAGAGCGAGAGTAACAGCCAATCTGCCCCATGGGTTTTATCTTAACTTCTAGACAAAATCTGAACTTTTGCATGTAACTAAAACTCATAAGAATGGAGTAGCTTAATTGTTAGAACAACCACTTAACGCATGCGACATTGGGGTTCGTTTCCCACTAACACTCCTTGTGACCTTGGGCAAGTCACTTTACCCTCCCTTACTTTGGAAAAAAAGGCCTGGCAATCTACTTCCAGTCATACCCTGCCAAGAAAACCAAGGGGCTGCTTGTTGCCAGGAGTCAGCATTGACTTTACAGCACTCAAAAAAAAAAGTCATAGAACCATGAATGTCCTTGACTATCATAAGAACTTCATTATTATGCATCTCATAATTGACCTTGCTCATTTTATCAGTCTATAATGGTCAGAAATGTAAGATGGAGATTCAGGGCTTGACTCGCTGAGCTTTTATCCCCATAGACAGAGAGATGGGAAAACTTTTCAGGGATCAGTATTCAAAAGATTTATGGGGATAATTTTATAAAGGTTTTTCCATATGCAATGTCTGATTTACATGCAGAGCACATGCGCACACACCTTCTTTATAGCAGATGTAAATTTGTGCAACCCTTGTGCACTATTGGGTCTGAAAATTTTTGTATACTAAATTCTGAATATAGGGCCCAGTGCTGGTGGCTAGCGCTGCTAAATCAACTAGCCACCGGTGCTAAACTTTAAACTCAGATATTCAGTGCCGGGGCCATATCCTCGCTGCCCAGATACCTGCAAAGCTAACTGAGCAGCAACAATATTCAGCCAATGCCCAGTTAGTTTCTTTGGTGAAAGTTAGGCCAGGGTTTCCTGTACCTGACTTTCGCCATGTGTCACTAACCGGATAGTGGCTTAAAATCACTGCTGCCTGGTTAGTGGTGGGTGCTGCCCCAGAACACCCCTGGCGTGCTCTGATGCTAGCCAGTTCGCATCGGGGCATGTAGAGGTCGCACCCATAGATAGTCAGCAGCACTAAAAGCTAAATATCCTGCAGAGCAGCATTTACACAGTTTGCAAACCATGTAAATGCTTCTGAATATTCCCCCTATAGACTACTGATGATAAAAGGAGAACAAAATTAAACACGCAAAAGCATTAAAAAGAGAAATAACACTTCAACAAGCATATCTGACCTGCAGTATGAAGAGAACCAAATTAGTGAAATATAAGCAGAGTTGATGGAAAAAAATATAAATAAATTATGAAAATTATATCAAACAAATAAGTAAGGACATAGAGTACAAACAAGAGGGCTTGTGTTAGCTCAGCTAGAATGAACTAGAACCAACATTGACAGCCAGACTCCCTCGGCTTAATTTAGCATCGAGACAATAACTAAGCAGCTCTGGCTCATAGGTAAATATACATTACTTTAAGACCTCCGCACACGTTTGCAAGGAAAGCTAAACCTAAGTATAAGGTGAACTCAAGAGGAGGCCATTATATCACTTCTAGACAGGAACAACTTTCTACATCGCTGAGGAATCTTATATAAGTCAGGAAAAATCCATGTTTTATTGCCAAAGAATATTGGGCCGGATATTCAGCAGTATTAACACAGTTAGTGGTGCTAAATATCCCTGGGTACCACTGCCGCCTGCCCCGATGATAACTGGTTAGCATCAGGGCACTCTAGGGATGGTCCAAGGGAGGCACTCAGCCATAACTGGGCAGCGACGATATTGAGCTGCTGCCTGGTAATGGCAAGGTGGAGAAATAAGGCACAGCAAAGTCTGGCCTAACTTTCACCACGGAAGCATTGAATACCCGGATTTAAAGTTTAGCGACGGTGTCTAGCCACATTAGATCAGCTAGCCGCCACGCTTGACACTGGGTCCTTCGTTCCTACGTAAATAAAGCCTCAAAATCCAGCTCTGATTGCACTCCAAAGCAGAGGAGGCAGTTAAAGTTAAGTGAGTGGCAGGGAGCAATGAACTTCGGGATTGAGAGACACTTTAGTCTCTCCTTTGGCAGACACTCTGCAATTAACACCCACACTTTCCGATAATGACTCCATCATCTTCCCAGATCAAGTCCACCATCAAAGTCTGGGATAGCCGAGAGGCACAAGAGATAAAGGAACCTAGCAGCGCAGCACCATTTTGCCACCTGCCCCCCTCCTCATGAGAGCCTGTTTTATAAAGGCACAGAGATGCCTATGTTGCCTTTGCGAAACAAACTTAAAAGAGATACAGTTGCACTGGGATCATGACCCTAAGAGAATGACAGAGAATGAAGAGGTTATGATCATCATTCTAACTAATAAAAAGCTGAAAGCAAGGAAACTGGATTTAGCGATGAACGAGAAAAACACCAGAACGTCATTGATTATAGAGGTGCCTGTTCCAGTGACTATCTGTGAATCACATTGAGAGGGAGATCCTTAAATACCAAGAAATGCAGTCAGAAACCAAGAAGATGTGACACAAAGATACAGAAATATTTCCTGTGGTGTTAGGTGCCGTAGGCATGATTAAAAGGAATTTCCAAGAACATGCAGTACATTTTACATCTTATAAAGAAGGAGGCTATCTTTGGCAAGATGCAAGTAGTATCATGAGTGTTAGCAGTACATCTGAGAAACTGAAATTGTTCTCCACATACCCAGGCTTTAGAGTGAGGTTTATGACTGTTATGGTATGCACAAAGATAAAACATCAAAAAACAAGTCACCAAATAAATTAAAAATAGTTTTCATGAAGTTGTATGTTAGCAATAAGAAATATACTTCACTCAAAAAAAAACAAGGAAAAAAGACCTCATAGATGTCCCTTTAAAGATTGAAAGCCAAATTGCTCATCAACTGGAGTCTCAATATAGGCTTAAGGATTCATCCTCATAGGTCATAAAACCCTTAAATGCAAAAAGGCCAATTCAGATTGGGGCACGTCCAGACTGTCCGGAGTCCAAAATCTGGACAGGCCAGATCTGAACCTGCTTCTGCACCCACGAGAGCTAGATGTTCCTGTGGGTGCAGAATTGGAGCACTTGGATGGGCCAGACAGGCCACAATTCTGAGACCAGATACGTGCAGCAACCGCCCCATCTAGCCTTCCCTATACTTCTGCTGGAGCCCCAGTGCCATGACATCACATCGCACATGGCACCTAGATGCCCAGAAGAAGCAACACAATCCCTGACAGCAAATATAATTGCTTTCTCCACCGCCTGACCCCTGGAGGGGCCTGCCAGTGCCAGGATCGGGTGACAGGGATCCTCCTGCTGAATCTCACCTCTTTGGGGGGGTCCTCTGTCACTGCCCACCATCAACTGGGGGGCTTATTCCGAGGTGAAATAAGTTCCCTGTCTATCTTGCCCTCTGCCCTCACTGGACATAGAGGGCCGTGACCTATATCGGCCCTGTACATTCGGGTTGTGTGGCCCGCCCCCGGTCCACTCAGACTCTCCCTCTGGCCCTTCCCCTTCTGCCACCATCCAAAGCTCCCCACACAAAGCTGCTGTATGTGGAGGGAGCTCTGTCTTCAGAATACACCCTCAGTGAATAGCGGGGGTTGTACATCCCCACTATTTTCAGTTTGGAATGACCCCCATAGTCCTTTATTTTCTTCAATTGCAGTATTCAATCAAGATTTTTATTTCATAAATAGCAAAACTTATCTTCTAATGATACTCAGCCAATGTTGTCACAGTCGATGTGGACACATTTTGCTGACAAACTGCATCAGGGGGTGTCATCCAAAATCCAATTGGTTGCAGATGTGCTCTATAGTGAACGTACAACAACTACATTTTGTAATCATAAGCAATACTGTTGCACAGAGTTCTTTCAAAAAAGATGAATATTTCTAGATACTCCCCTCATGATGAACATCTCAACACATTCAAATGATACAACGTGCATTTAAGATAGTTTATGAGAAATCATGTCAAAACAGGTAGACCCTCTTCAAACATTGATAACATTGTTGCAATAATGAATAAGGTGATTTCCCTTTTAAAGTTCTTTCTTCAAACTCTTACTTACTTTCAATATCATTGATGGAGGCACTATGGAATCAATCCATCAAAGCGGTATAGATGCTGAATTTGCCATATATTGTCCCACTCTAACAGCGCTGATGTTAGAAGAGCTTCCTGGCATCCTTTTAAAGTGCTGCCACCCATCACAGCCAGGCTAGAACCAGAATGACATCATCAGTAATTGGCTTAAGGGAGTGTCAAAAAACTTTATGCCGCTGCCATATTCACATGAGATCCATACCCAAAAATAAATGAATTGATTGATCAAAAACCCGGGATCAATTCCCACTTGCAAATAATTATCAGTTAAAAATAGACACCCATACCCTCCTCTCCTCCCACTATCATCTAAAAATAAAAAGAAATTACTGAATAATCAAGTGACCCAATAAGGCGTGTGGGATGCAGTGTTTGCAATAAAAAAAATCCATTTTGATTCCAACTAAGAAGGAGTCATTCCTATCACCTACTCGCTTCGAAAATGGAATATGGTCACTAGCCATGATGCGGAGAGATGAAAAAGAGTGGGAATGATCTAAACGATGCTGAAATATAGGAGCGATTCTTTTTTATGCTGAAGACTGTACGGATGCTCATTAACTCATACTCTCAAAAATTGTGTAGTCTTACTAATGTACAACTTTACACTGGGGCAATTTGGTGCAAGTGGTAAAAGTTTTGAGAGAATAACGTCGACCCAACTGGGGATTTATGAATAATTCAGAATCATCCATATTTTCACAAGATTTAAAAGTCTCTCATCTGTGATGGCCCACCTATGTAACTACCGTATATCATAAAATTTAGAAGTAATGTCAATTGGACTCAATAATTCAATAAGATTTTTACTCTGACAATAAGAAAACTATAAACCTTGTGAAAAACAATAATATAACTATAAAATGGACCAATGTTTCTTTATAATAGAAGAAATTCTATGTGCCGAAGAAGAATATCTCAAAACACAGGTCAAAATGTCCTCAGAATCACTGCAACCATTCTTTTCAATTATATATATAAGGCCACAGGGCAGGGTCCCTGCCTAGCCACCCATAAACAGGCACACAGCACAGGATGTCCACGGGCCCCCTGCCATGTGGTTTTGTGGACAGGGCACAAAGCAAGGGTGGAGATCGGGCCTGCCAGTGGTGATGCGGTGGTGTGGTTCGGGGGGGGGGGCAGAATCGAGTGGGGAGGTGGAGGGCACTTGCCTTTTGCGCATAATTTAAAACAATTGGCTCCCTTCAAATTTAAGGGAGCCAAATGGCTATGTCCGCTGGATGACAGGAGAGATAGGAGGGGTCAGCAGAAGGATATTTTACTCACCAGTCCGGTGGCCTGCCTCCTCTTCCTTATCGATGGCTCATAGGTTAATAGCAGCATCTCCCCCATCGTTAGAGCTCAGTACTTGTCCCTGGGTGCTGGTCCTCGTGGCTCTGTTTCTGGTGGTGCCCCTCAGGTTCCCAGGGACCTGACTGTGTTCCTGGAGGATTTCTTGAGGTGGTCACTGAGGGGACCACCTTGCTTGTGACCCTGACCTTGAAATTGGATAAGTCTGTAATTCTTCGATCCTATTTCAGGAAGTTCAATGTGCTGTTTTAGGTTCTAAAGTTCACATTTTCCCAGATCTCTCACATGTTGCCCAACTGCAGAGGAAGGAATTTCTGGTTCTTAGACCCTTGATGGGACTTTTGTTTTAAGATTTCCTTCTTGTTGTATAATTACCTATAAAGATAAAGTTTTTCTGTTTTTTGAACATGGGCAGCTAGTAGAATTCCTGGAGGCAAGAGAGGAGATTGTGGTTAATACTGCATTCACTATGACTGATGCATAAGTTCTCACCCTGCTATAAATACTTATTTTCTATAAGGGGTGGATATTTATTTCCCTTGTTTTGTTATTTCCTGGTGCCTCTGTAAGTTACCTTTGTATCGTGGTCTAAATTAATGGGAATGATTATTGTTTGACTTTTGTCTTTTATTTTTTGCTGTTTTTTCTATATTCTTCTTTTTTGCTGGAATGTTCATATAAATTTAATAAAACTTAGATAATAAAAAAAAAGAACTGAATGATCATGCATCTAAAATGCCTCCCCATTCTTGGGCTCTTTGTTGGGGCCTCTTTAAGAACAAAGATTTCTTATCATCAGTCCAACAGGGTTGGCGCGAATATCTTTCACTCAATGACACAGAAGATATTTATTTATTTAACTGGGGGATATCTTTCACTCATTGACACAGAAGCTATTTATTTATTTAACTGGGGGATATCTTTCACTCATTGACACAGAAGATATTTATTTATTTAACTGGGGGATATCTTTCACTCAATGACACAGAAGATATTTATTTATTTAACTGGGGGATATCTTTCACTCAATGACACAGAAGATATTTATTTATTTAACTGGGGGATATCTTTCACTCATTGACACAGAAGCTATTTATTTATTTACTGGGGATATCTTTCACTCATTGACACAGAAGATATTTATTTATTTAACTGGGGGATATCTTTCACTCAATGACACAGAAGATATTTATTTATTTAACTGGGGGATATCTTTCACTCATTGACACAGAAGCTATTTATTTATTTAACTGGTTTTGGTGTTCCATTTTTCTACCAGTCAAAACTGTTTACATCAAACAGTATACAAATGAGAGAAATGTGGGTGCATGCAGGTCACATCAAAACTCTTTTTTTAAACATCGAACAGTATAGAAAATGAGAGAAACTGGAATGCATGCAGGTTACATCAGAACTTTTTTTTTAAACAATGAACAAGATGATTATAGGAATAAGACAGTAATTAACAGTATGGATTGGGACATCACAGCTTGAAATGATGTTGCATATGAATGAGAGTGTCGTCACTTGGATGGCTGATTAGGGAGGAGGGGAAAGGGGGATGTTCTGTTGAGAGAGGGGTGTTCCTGCTGAGGATCAGTCAGAGGAGTTGTACCATAGTGTTCTTCAAAAAAGTATGTCTTGAGGTGTCTTTTCAAGGCTTGGTATGACTCGATGCTCCGTAGTGAGGGAGGTCGAGTATTCCAGAGGGTGGAAGCGTAGAGCGCAAAGGCTATCATGTGAATGTATTGTGCACTCTTATGTACTTCAGATGGCAGGTTGAGCAGGTTGTCTGCATGGCCTACTGATACTGAGGCATCTGATCAGTGTCTGGAGATGCTCAGAGATGATGTTGCTATGGGCCTTGTGGATAATGGTGAGAACGTTCTGTTTAATTCTTGATGCAATAGGAAGCCAATGAAGGGATTTCGGTCTGGGAGTGATGTGGGTGTGTCTGGAGGCTCTGATAATGGTGTGGGTTGTGGTATTCTGGGCTAGCTGCAGTGGTGTGATGGAGGTTTTGGGGAGTCCTTGATAGTTGCAGTAATCAAGGAGGGGGATGATGGAAGCCTGACATACTGTGCAGAAATTCTCTGGAGAGAGGAGGAGGCATAGATTATGAAGGGTTCTGAACTTGAAATAGATGTTCTTGGTAGTGTTTTTTATGTGTGCTTGGAAGTTCAGCTGCTGTTCCAGAATGGCACCAAGGTATTTGACTTTGGGCTTGACCTGTATTTCAGTGTCTTCAATTTTGATGGAGGAGGGGACATGGAATTGGGGTCCTTGGTAACATGGAGGATCTGAGTCTTGCTGAAGTTAACTGCAAGTTTGTGATGTTGAAGCCAGCAGACTACATCTTTGAAGCAGGCAGTTTGGTTCAAGTAGTCAAGAGCAGTAGTGTGGAATGGAGTAAATATCATTATGTCATCCACATATAATTGATATCAAACATTGAACTTCTGGATAGTTGTGCAGAGGGGTCTGATGTGGATGGTAAAGAGTAGGAAGGAGAATACAGATCCCTGGGGAACTCCTTGAGGTAATCTGTCGGGTGCAGAAGTATGTGTTCCAATTCTTATTTGCTGGGTACGCTGGGAGAAGTAGGAATGGATCCATTTGAGTGGCTTGCCTTGAACCCCAGTGCTACTGAGCTGGTTGAGTAGTGTCTGGTGAAAAACTGTGTCAAACACTGCAAAAAAATCTAGAAAGAGCAGTTCAAATCTGCTGGTGGCCTTTTCAGTTCCTGTGCTGAGCACTGATATGAGAGAGATGAGCAATGTTTCAGCACTGTGGAAGGGGCGAAACCCATGTTGACTTCTGTCCAGAGATGTGTGCCTGTCAATGTGCTCCTGGAATTGAATTTGAACTGCCTTCTTAATGATTTTGGCAAGTAAGGGAACACTGGCTATGGGTCATTGAGAGGCAGGTGAGCTTGTGTCTAGGGTGGATTTCTTCAGAGGGGGTCTGACAGAGGCTTGTTTCAGGGAGGGTGGGAGGTAGGCTTGCGACAGGGAGGTTTGCAGGATGGATGAGATGAATGGTGGGAGCTGTGCCTTTGTCGCTTTCACCCAGGAGACTGGACAAGGGTCCAGTGGAGAGGTGGTAGTGTTAATATGCAAGATGATGTCAATGAGTTCTCTGGGGGAACATCTCTGAACATGGTCCAAGGTTGCATAGTTGTGGATGCGTCACATGTTTTCACATTGTGGGAGGCTAGCAAAGCCATTCTCAGTGGACACCTAATGTCTTTATCAAGTTCCTTCAAGAAAAGAGACCAGGACCTGCAGGACAATATCAGGAAGGAAATTCTACAGTTAGACCAGTGTCACAGGTTAAGGGATGACTCCAAAGTGTGGCAACATTTGGTTCACCTGAGGGGTTAACTTTCCACTTTGGAAACATGGGGTATTGCCTCTGCACTGCTTTAAACTAAGCAACACTTTTTCAAGCATGGGAATAAGGCTCATAGGCTATTTCCATGGTAGTTGAAGTGGCAAAGGCTTAAATGCAGAATACTCGCTCTCTCCTCTTCATAAAGTATTACCATACATCAGTCACAGGAGATAGCCGACAACTTTGTCCACTTTTATGAAGATCTTTATTTCTCTCACCTTGAGACTGATGAAGGGATAACCTGAAAGTGGTTGGAGGATGCTGACTTGCCTCAACTCACTTCTGATTCCCGAGTGATGCTGGAGCAACCTTTTTCATTAGCAGAGGTGCACTTGGCCATTCGTAATTTAAAGACTGCTAAAATACCCAGTCCAGATCTCCTTCCAGCTGAAATTTACAAAGCCTTACCTGAGCCTTTTGTTCCCACTTTGGTCCTTGTCTTCAATGACATTCTGCCCAGAAAGGTACTACTGGTGTCTTTCTATCATCTACAGTGACTGTAATCCCAAAGAAAGCAAGGACCAGCTTCTTTGCAGTAGCTACAGGCCCATCTCCTTGTTAAATATAGATTTTAAAATCTTCACCAAAATCTTGTGTACCCACTTGGAAGAGAAACTCCAAGACCTCATTCATCATGACCAGACAGGGTTTATGGTTTTGAAAATGTCCAAAGTTTAATTAATGTCCTTTATGGGCTCAGGCGCCACTCTGGACATTATGCCATTCTTGTTGGATGCTGAGAAGGCTTTTGACAAAGTAGAGTGGCCTTGTCTGCTTGTGGTTCTGAAATAGTTTGGATTTGGCCCTAACTTGTATGGCTGGATAGCTGCCCTTTATGCCACTCCTATGGCCTCTGTCCTAGTTAATGGTTTTCATTCCAAGCCCTTCCTTCTCTGACAGGGAACTCGGCAAGGCTGTCCTTTGTCTCCCCTACTTTTTGTGCAAGCTATAGAGCCACTTGTTTCCCATGTACATAAAGGGGTGGGGGATTTGGGAATTTGCCTGGGGGGGGGGGGGCGGTTACATGCTATCTCACTTTATAGGGATGATACTCTTATATATCTTTGGGATCCAACATTAACGCTCCCTGGTATTGTGGACATGCTGAGTTGTTTTTCTAGAGTTTCTGGCTTCACTGTAAACCACCAAAAATCGACCTTGCTCTTGTGTACTACGGCTGTAATATCACTTCTTCCTGAATTGCCCAGCGGCTTCCTTAGAGTTGATCAGTTTAAATACTTGGGTGTACAAATGCACCGGGACCTTTATGTTTATGTTTATGTTTATTTAAAACTTTATATACCGCCCATTACATAGTGTCAGAGCGGTTTACAAATTAAAATTAAAAATTAAAAAAATTATACATAGAATGCTGCAGAAAAAGAAAGGTGAACGCCAATAAATGAATCTCAAAGGGAAGGAAAGGACAGAGCCAGGAAAGAAGAAAGAACAGAAGGATAATGACAAAGACAAGACAAACAGTAAAGGAAGGGGTAGGAGAGGGAACTAAGGAGTCGTTAATTTACTATTATTGCTTGGGAGGTGAAGGAGGGAGGGGAAGGAAGATCAAAAGCTGTGCAGAAGAGGTGTGTTTTCAGTTGAGCTTTAAAGGATTTGAAAGAGGAATCCGTTCGGAGGACGTGGGGGAGTGAGTTCCAAAGCCGAGGTCCAAGGAAGAAAAAAGTGGAGGATCGAGTGGACTCTAGGTGGGCCTGAGACGGGGAGGGAAGAAACATACGATTAATGTGAATGGAACAAAGGGAACAGTGAGGGGTGTGAAGATGTACCTGGTCGGCGAGATAGAGAGGGGTACCAGTATGAATAATTCTGTGTACTAAAATAAGGATTTTAAACTTTATGCGGTATGTGATGGGGAGCCACTGCTGGTGCTTAATTATGGAGCACTTCTGGAGGGTTTGCTCAAGAACATTTAGTCCTGGAAGGCTGCCTCTATTACTTGGCTTGACTGTATCAATGCTGTTAAGTTGCTTCTCCTTCCTAAATTAATATTTTTGCACACACAGCTCCCTATTCAGGTACCTCGGGGCTTTTTCAAAGACACACCGTGTCCTTACATCCTTCATTTGGCAGGGAAAATGGCCCCAGGAAAGTTGGCCCATCATTGTTAGACCCTGACACTCTGGAGGCCATGGTTTCTCTGATTATAAATTGTATTACCAATGTTTGTGCCTTCAAGCCTTCCATTTTTTGGGGGTGCATGATCCCTGCACAGATTGAGTAACATTGGAGGAGACTTGAGTGTTCCTGATTCCCCTTGTTGCCATTTCCTTTTTACGAGATCATTCCAATAAGCATTTAGTGCTCTTTCATCCCTTTCTAGGACCGGCCTGGAGGGCATGGAATGCACTCTATAATCACCAAAACTCTTCCCCTCAATTATCACCCTATACTTCACTTTTTGCCTTCCCATTCGTATGAGACTTTAGTGGACGAGCCCTTCGACTTTGCAATAATCTATGCATTTCCTCGCTGTTTGAAGATTTCACTTTTGTCTTTAAGATCAGACTAGAGCAGTTCTGAGGATTTTCTCTGACTCTTTTCCAATACCTTCAGCTCCGGCATTGCTTCGGGACCTCCTTCCAATTCCCAGAAGCCTCTTGTTCCCTGCAACAGTGCAATTATTTTTGAATCCAAGCTCTTGAAGTCATTTCTATCTTGACTGTACCAAGCTTCTGTTATAGATCCTCCAACCCCAATATACACTCTTTGACATAGAGTAGGCTAGAACACGACTGTAGGTGATATTCCCGATGAGTTTTGGGAGGAAGTGTACCACTATTCTCATTCCTGCTCTCTCTATCTCTGGTAAACACCCAGCTTCGCATTTTGCTGCGAATGTCCATCACACCAATCCACCTTCACCAGTGGAGAGGGCAAATGACCCCCTTTGCTGGAAACTCTGCAGGCAAGGTGGTTACTTTGAACATATGTGGTGGTCTTGCCCTAAACTGCAGTTTTTCTGGTCCTGAGTGTATGAGCATAGTACCCAAACCCTTGTATGATTTCCTTTTTTGATTGAGTCGTGTGTCCTGAGATATCTTTTCCTGGACCTTCTTCCTGCAGGATTGTGCTGCCTCTTTAATTGCCTACTCTTAGCTGCTTGAAGTGTTCTTGCAGGCTATTAGAAGAATCTGGCTGCCTTCACACGCGGAATGGCTAACTAAAGTTTGGGGCAACAAAAACAGAGCACAGGTACCTGCAGCATAATACTAGGGAACAAAGGAGCAGGCACACACACTGGCGGTCAAACAGGTCTTTATTATGCCCCAATGCATTTCGGCCACTAAGGCCTTCTTCAGGGGGAAAACAAGCCTGTATCTTGTACGCTTGTGGACTAAAAAGAAGAAAATTCCACAGGATCAAACCAATAAAACATTAGCAAACGGCAATACATTTGTCCACAGCAGACTAAAAATATCATTAACCTAATTAGAATTATGTCCCCACATCCAACCTGACCAGCCCCAACACTCCTCCCCCCACCCCACCATAACCAACAATTTGATCATATGAAAAAGAAAGGGAGGCAGATACACAGAAACGTATGGAGATGAATTCCATTCTGGGTAGTCCGGATGTCCAAAATCTGGACTGCCTGGATATGCACCAGATTCTGCTCCTGTGGGAACTAGACAGCCGCATGCGAGCAGAATGGGGCACAAGGCTTGGATGTCCCAGATGTGCTCAATTACATCCTGCTGTACACCTCACAGATTCCCTGGCTAGCTCATCCTGGGCTCCTGCAGTAGCATTGTGCTGCTATGGCAATGTGGCTCCATGCAGCAACCCCAATCACCCACACATCACCAAAGTGCCCTTTTCCCCACTGCCCGACCCCCGATCGGGCCTGCCATGGTCTGGATTGGGCTGTGGTGAACCCCCTGCCCATCTCACCACCGTCTTGGGTTCCGGGATCCACCACAAAAAGCACAAAACCACGTAGAATGAAAGAACCCAGTCCAAAAACATGGTAAAATGGAAAGACAGAGCTATTTTATTATACCAGAATACAGGGGTAAAACGCCAAAAGGACCCGATACAGTGACGCTGAAAATCTCTGATATTCGGATAAATGCCTGCACCATCCGGATAGTGCTACAGCAGTTAAAGATAATGTTCAGTGGTACTATCTAGATAGTCCTGCTGAATTTTGGGTTTGGTGGCATTTATTCTAAGGGGGTAGTTTTATAACCGACCGTGTAAATTTATGTACCATGAATGCATGCAAGTCAGGTATGTTCAGTGACTTATGCACACGGATGGGCACTTGCCAATCACTATTCCATAAGCACGTGCATAACTGATGGTGCGTACTTCCGGAGTGGGCATGCCCAGGGGCAGAAAGTAGGTGGCACACAGATTTATGCATATATGTTATAGAATACTACAACAAATGCATGATGGGAAATAACTGTGTATGACCAAAAATGCCCACATCAGGATTCACACCTATTCCATAGCATGTTTACAGTTTAAAAAAATGCTCATTTCAGCCAACATCTTAGAGGGAGGATTAAGGGGAGTTATCTTTCTTCATCCCCTGTTGTTTATTTCCCCCTCTATACTGAAATTAGAAAGAGCAGCAACGGTCATTAACTGCCAGCATTTACACGTGTAGGCTTGCAAAATAGCTCTCATACACGTGTAAGTGCAAGGCATCTGCATGTGTAAATTGCAAAATACAGGCCTACACATGTAGTTTCTGGCCACGGTGTATAAAAATTACAAGCTATCTGTCTGCGGATGGTATTCCGGTGATGGCGTATGTGGGATTTGACTAAGGTGAGGTCTTGCAAAATGCAAATGCCTGTTTAAGTGTGGTGGCAGATTGATGTATCACCATTAGACTCAAATAAAACCTAGGTAAGACAAAATTCATATGGATGAGTAGGTTATGATGATGATTAAGGCCTCTTCCTGTTTTCATTGTAGGAAAACCTTTCGTGTACTGGTGGGTTAAGGATTAACAATCGAGGCACAGATTTCAGTGGTAATTCAGGTGGCATTTGCAGGGTTGCGGTTGCTGCAATGGATATGATTCTGCTGCAGGCAGAATTTAAACCGCAATACATGCCTTCATGAGTAGTAGAGTGGATTATTATAATAGCTTATATGAGAGCCCGCCCAAGAAGCAGTTGAAATCCCACTAGATATTACAGAACATAGCAGCACAGTGGCTTGCGAGCGAACCTCTTTCTGTCCTCAGTGTTCATCTGTTGACCAGACTGTAATCTACATTAAGCAGGGACTGCCTTTTCTATGCACTTTGCAGCACTATATAATTTTTTAAATAGTAGTAGTAATAAAAGTGCAGCACTATGTGATTCTCATGAAGATAGTCCTCCAACAGCCTGAACTGTCTAAGTACTGCCATCTTCTCTATTTCTTCCCCCCGTTCAGATCTATGTCTCTCCACAGGCCTACTTAAAAATCTTAATTTACTGGTGATAACCATTCCCAATGGGTTCTTCAACAATTCCAGCAAATATTTCTTAAACCTTATTGCTGAAGATAAAGAAGCTGGCCTAAGAAAATTTAAGAGATCTAGGTTTTGGGGGCAGTCCCAAGATGGCATTTTGGTAGTCATTTGTGTACTGAGGTTCTGCCCTGTTGCACAATGGGGAAACAGAAAGCATATTTCAAGGAAGCTCCGTCCACGGTCTCCGCTCCCCTGTCTTCATGGTTAGTACAAGCAACCAGGGGAAGTTCTATCATGAGGTAGGGTGAGGAGGCTGCCTTGGGCAGCAAATTTTGGGAGCGGCAAGAAATTTCCACCAAAATAGGCCAGTGGCAGCCACTTCACACTGAAAAGAACTATAATCATTATAGAAAAGATAAGATACAGAGCAACAGAGAACAATCAAAGAGCCATTAATTGCATAGAATTAATTAGTTAATACCTAATCAATTACATGATGTCTGCCTGTCAGGCAGTATCTCCCACTTCTTCTAAGTCAAACGTTTGCATGAATAGATAGGTTTTCTGCTGAGATTTGAATCGTGAAATAGAGGCATCCAGCCATAGATATGCCAGAAGACTATTACAGAGTGTGGGAGCTAAATAACAGAAAGCAGAACGCAGGTAACCTCAAAGTGAAATCGATAGGGTGAAAGGAGAGCCAAACAGTCATCAGAGAGAGATCTAAGGGCATGGCTAGGTGTCTATGGAATTGTCAGGGTAGTAAGATATTGAGGTGCATTGTGATGAAGTGCTTTATGGGTCAAAATGAGTATTTTAAAATGGATATGCTGAGGATATGGGAGCCAATGATATTGAATAAGTAGAGGGGTGATATGATCAAATTGCTTAGCACCAGTGAGAGCACGGAGAGCGGTATTTTGAATGACCTGAAAATGTTTGAGTTGTGAGTTAGGAAGGCCAATGGAAACTGAATTATAATAGTCTAGTCTAAGCTGAACTCATGTGCAATCTGGCGACTTCCCCCAGTTTTAGGGGTTTTTTTAACCGCTGCCGCTGCTGCTCTTTGCTGCGATCGGGACTGCAACCGCATTGGATAGTCCCGATTGCAGCAAAGCCCCCAAATTGCACTACTCAATCTTCTCGATGTTCGTGGTAGCACTCAGCCGTGATTGGGCAGTGCCTCGGTGTTTAGAGGGGATATTCAGCAGAACTGGCCGGTTAGTGCTGCTGAATAGCTCTCTCAGCGGGATTTATTCAGTTAGCATGTCCTGCTAATCAGAAAAACCCCTTTGAATACTGGACTGTATGGGGCTCATTCAATTGGAGATGTACAGCCGGGCGTATAAAGGGGTTCGTGATTCTGATCCCGCAGGGCGTGTCTAGTCCTGCAGGATCAGAATCGCGAACAAACCTTACGTGCAGGCCAGGACTGAGATTCAGCCTGGTCTGCACATACATTCCTGTCCCCGGCTAACTCAGTCAGGTCTCTACAATGGAGCTGTGGTGTCATGGTGTCCGGTTGCCATGGCACTGTGGTAAAGCCGCGATCCACAGCACTGGCATAGAAAAAGGCTTTCCCTGCAGCCCGACTTCTGATCCAGCCTCCCAAGGCCAGGTTCGAGCTGCAGGGAATTTCCTTCGCCCCCTGCCGCCTCTTTTGAGTCCCAGGACACCGTCCCCTGCAAGATTGGGGAATTTATTCCACCTCAAAGGTGGAATAAGAGCCCCCGTCTAAGCCATTGGCCCTGGATGTCCAGGGCCGACATTGGAATCGGCCCTGTACGTCCAGGGCCAATGACCGTCCACCGCCCACACTGCTTCCACCCCCGATCCACCCCTTACCCGTCCCCATCTAACTTCCCTGTACAACCAGCGGGGAAGTTAGATGCTGGCGGGAAGGGCATGAATAGCGGGGATGGGCACCCCTTTGAGATGTCCATCCCTGCTACTCGTGGCACAGAATAACCCCCTATGCATATATTTATCTTTATAAACTGCATAGTACATCGGCATCTACATCTCTTTCTGTTTCTCTGGTGCGCATGCAGAGTCTGGGGTTTGGGGATTTCAATTTAATTTTTGTCTACATAATTTTATTTTCAGTTTGTGTTAATTTATTTTATCCTTCGTGGGGATCTAGCTCAGTGTGTGACCAAGGCCAGGTATTCTGTTAGCATGCAGTTTCTATGTAAGGATCAATAGTAATCTGGTTTGTTTAGTTTTCTGACCAGGGTTATGAATATTCTAGGGTACACTGCAATAAAAATATTTAGGAGGATGTTTACTAAGTTGGATTAATTGTTAACACAGCAGATAGCGCAGCGATTTTCTGCGCTATTTGCAGAAACCATGTTATCTGCAAGAGTGGACAAAATATGGGTAGTGAGTGTGTGTGTGTGCAATGCACAGTTTCTGCGGGCGTCAACAGCGTACAGTAACCGTCAAAGTTGCAGACAACATGGGTGCTCATAATGCCACCTCAGTGCCACCGGGGTGCTTACCATCTCAGACAGAAAAAAAACACTTGCATTTGAAAGTACTCATTGCATTATTGCCCTCTCTGATGGGCTTCATTATTGTTTCAGAACTTCTCCTAACAGGGAGCGCAGCATCTCTCTATATCTGATTCCAGTCAAACCTTAATTAAAATCTCTCTTCGCCATCACCCTTCCCTTGCTCCACATACATACACACTTCACTGCAGCATGTTTGACTACACGTCTCTGATTTCTGTGATTGTGCCAGAGATCTGCATGTCACTCCAATGTATGTGAAAGTGCCACCTTTCCTATCCAATATAACCTCCTGCACACCCTCCTTTTCCACAAATCTCCTATCTTAATACTGTATTTTACATAATCTGATACTTATCTTTTCTTCCTACTCTTGTACCTGAACAGAAACTAGCCCTATGTGGCCGCATGCTTCTTATCGACTCACTCAACCTTATTTCTAGGTTTGCCTCTGTCATTAGGACTTGAGAGCTTTTTACTTGTAATTACCACTGCTATGAGAGTTTGTACGTATAGTCTTTTAGATATTTCTTCTTCACCTCTTGATGTCTTCCTTATATCCTCACCCCCCATGTCATCTTTATTATTTTCAAGTAGCCTTGGAAGCTACGCACTTTTATGTGTTTTTTCCCAGTATTACTTGTTGGAAGGAAATCTGATTCCTTTGATTTCTGTCTGCCACCCCTTCCATCTTAAACTGCTCTCAATTTACGATCTGAATCATTCACCTAGGGTCATGGTCCCCTTCAAAGAAAGATGTGCACCATCTCTTCTCTATATCCTTTTATTCATCTAGGTAAAGTCCCAGTTTCCACTAAATCCAGAATCCTCTTCTTAAACCCAATATTTGTCAGATATGATATGTAACATTTCTTAGTTCATCATACTCATCTTGCAATTAATCCAATTAGTGATGCTGTGCTATGAAGACTCTATGCTTCAAATAAAATGTTATGACATTTTCCGTAGCAATTCAGTAGCTGACAACCATCACCAGCACTTGATTTGCTTATCAAACTTCCATTTAGTCTAGAAAAAAAACTGTGCATTCAAAATAGCTAGGTAGATTTTACTATAATGGGAATGTCTTTGCAGACCCTTGCAAAATCGAAGTCAAGTTGTTTTTCTTTCTCTGCTGCTATGGAATTACTTATGCATTAAACTACATGTCACATTAGTGCATTTTATAACCTGAGGCCTAGTTTAGGTAGCCAAAGCATGCCAATGTTAAGCCTATTTTATAAAAAAATATTGGCATGTACTTTCCTTTATAAAATACTAGCTTACGTGGCCATGATCGCTTTTACCAAGCTACCAAGCGCTAAAGCTAGTGTAAATAACTCTACGCACACACCTAAATTATAGTATTTTATAATCAATGCACATACTTGTGTGCTCACCTAAACTCTACTCCTGCGCATGCCCAAAGTGAAAATACTTTTACATTGAGCGCTATTTTATATGAGGCCATTTACATGGGTAAATGACTCAAATGCCTCCTTTAAATGTCTACTTTTGTATGTTTAAGTAGGAACCTCCTTATAAAATTAGCCCCTATAAGGCAGCCTTCATCCTTCTCTTCCACACAGATACAAATGCTCTTCTTTCTAGCACACACACATTTTCTACATATGACAATTATCCACAGTGGATCACCTATTCTGCTGATTGTATAGGCTTCAGTACAAAACTATAACTACCGTCCAGTTTTTCTGCAAAAACTGACTACAGAGCATCCCGCTAACCAAGCCATTGCTTTCTTGCTTTCAGTGGCAATAGCATTGACACAAAACCTTTCTGCTGTTTCTTAACGAAGGGTATAAATAAAAGCACATACCCCAACAACACTGAGTGACATGGGAAATGATTTGTAGACAAGACAGAATAACACATTAACTTATAAAACTATATTTTGATATTCTGTAGCACAGATCAATTTGCACTCTTAAACTGACAGCTGGGAAATTGTCTGCCACATTCGTTAACTAGAAGATAACAAGGGTCAAAACACATATTTTGGAGTTTAAGTCAAGCTATTCACCTAACCTCTTTTTAGTCTATAGAGGCAAAATAAAGCCAAAATCTCTCTTTCTGCTACTGTTGTAAAAACAGATATTTGGCAAATATTCACAAACTGAGAATGTAGCATTTAGGAAGAGATAAACCATTATAGATACTTAATTAACATCCCCTACCCACAGATATGCCCACAGAGAATGATTTAAACAAAATATATATTCTGTTTATTCACCTCAGAAAGCTCTTAAACCAAAATGTACTTAGAAAGGAGTACAGAAGTGCAATCACTGCCACTTCTACTCCATCGTACAGTATGGGATGTTTTGGTTTTAATTTATTAAGCTGGACTGCATTTCTGTTTTTCATAAACGGTAGCTGTCTGAGTCTATGAGGAACAGAAGAGGTCAACATTCAAAGGTTGTCTGGATAACTCTGGAAATTACCCAGACCCATCTTAATCTCTGAATTTTCCACCCCAAACACATATTGTTTTTTGTTTGCACATAATTGTTCTGTTTAAAGTTAATTGCTTAAGTCTGGTCAGAAAATACTTATCCCAAAATTATCTGAATAAAGATATCCAGTTAACTTTAACCAGATATATTGTATCCTACTCCATTGAGGGATATGCATTCATTAGCACACCTTAAAACATTTAAGAGCATGTTTGCAAAAGTGTACTAATTATTAGCATTGGATTTAGTGTACAGTAAGTAAGTAACCAGTACCATGCAGTAAAAATGCTACTATGGTAAGAATTCAATGATCACCGCTTAGTGCACGAAAGGGTGGGGACAGTGAAGGTTAGGGCGCAGACATCATTAGTGTGCACTTATCATCAATGTTTCAGTTAGCAGGGGTGAATTTAGCACCACCTGGGTGGGTGGCAGCAAATGACAGAGGAGATAAGCAGGCAGAACCATTGTCAGTCTCGGGTTTTTTTTCCAAGGCCAAAAAGCTGAAAAAACAGCAGGAAGGCCAAGATTCAGCCACCAGCCTTCCATTTTCTCCTTAGTTTGTGTTACTGCTCCACCATGCTTACTGCATGAAGCAGGGCCTGGCTACAGTTTCAGTACCTGTCTCAGCAGTACCAGAAGCAGGTTTGGACTTGATGCCTCTCCCTGGCATTGGAGAAAGTCCTCCTGTAAAAAGGCTGTGAGAGGCACCGGAGCAAGCTGAAGGACTTAGTTCCCCAGTATCCATATTTTCAGAAGATCCCCTTGAAGGTACCTTGGGGTGATGGCGGAACCCTATGGGGCCGAAGCAGAGAAAGGAGAGATTCTCCCAGGAGAGGACCCAAACATAGTGAGAGTCTTTCATAAGGAAGAACTAGTCTCACTAATTGCTCAATCTCCAGTGTTCTTGACATCTCTTTCAGGTCTCTTGCAGAGGAGTTGATCTTGGAAAAGCCCCTGCTTCAGGGAATATGGAGTCCTCAAAATTATTTCCCAGTATATAAGGCCATTAAGCAGATGATTGATGCTGAATGAGAACTGCTAGAAGCAGGTTTGCGCAGAGGCAGAACAATGTCTCATTTGTATCCCCTTCTACTGGAGGAGAAAGAGCTAATCAAATTACCAAAGTGGACGCCCTGGAGTCGGCCGTGACAAAAAAGATCACCATCCCCATCAAAGGAGGAGTAGGTCTCAAGGATGCTCAGGATTGTAGACTGGAAACAATGCTGAAGCAGGCCTTTGAGACCAATGCTCTTGCCTTGCAGGCCTCCTTTTGTTGTGCCCATGCGGCAGGAGCATGTCTGCAATGGATGCAGAATCTGCCGTAGCTGGGTTCAAATTCAGGGCCAGGAGCAGAGGCAGCAAGATTAGAATCCAGCATGACATATTTGGTGAATGCCATTTATAATTTGGTGAGGGCATCGTCCAAGAATATGACATCGGTAGTGGCGGCCTGTCATCTTCTCTGGCCACATAACTGGTCTGCTGATGTGTCATTTAAGGTTCAGTTCACCAAACTGTCTTTCAAGGGGAAGTTACTGTTTGGAGAGGTGCTGGAAAAGTTGGTCAAGTATTTAGGAGATACTAAGGGAGCTTTGCTCCTTGAGGAGAAGCCTTGGCCTTGAGGTGGGAAATTGGTCCCTCCTATGAGAGGTTAGTTTAGAGATTTTTGGAGGTTCCATGCAGTTCGATTCACACCTTTTCAAAGGTCTCGATATCCTGCCAGAGGAAACTATTATTTTCAAGGAAGAAGGGTGGGCAGGGGATATTACTCCTTGGCTGCAGGTCCCGCTAAGAAGACACAATGAAGCGAGAAAGGCCTAAGAGGACGTACAAGGCGGAGGATGATTCTGGCTCTTCTATGCCACTTGGGTCCAAATTACTCAGGACCAATGCATGTTAGAGATTATTCGGGAGGGATACATGCTGGAATTGGTGAGACCCATTCCTAACTTTTTTCCGATGTCACCTTGCAAAGAACCCACAACGCTGGAAACGGTAAAGTCAACCATGGACAAACTGATCCATATACAGGCAGTAAAGAAACATAGAAACATGACAGAAAAAGACCACATGACCAATCTAGTCTGTTCTTCCATATCAACCACTACAACAGTCCCCTTTTTTCCTTTAAAGATCCTCTGTGTTTGCCCCATGCTTATTTGAACTCAAATACTATCCTCATCTCTACCATCTTCACTGGGAGAATATTCCATGGATCCACCATTCTTTCCGTAAAGAAATATTTCCACATATCACTCCTGAATCTATCCCCTTTCACCCTCATCCCATGTCTCCTCATAGCAGAGCTTGATTTCAATCAAAAGAGGCTCTCCTCCTGTGTATTTATGCCATGGAGGTATTTAAACATCTCAATCATATCACCTCTATCCCGCCTTTCCTCTAAGGTGTATATATTAAGATCCTTAAGTCTTAAGTTTATATGCTTTATAATGAAGACCACTAACCATTTTAGTAGCCACCTACTGTACTGACTCCAGCCTGTTTTATCCTTTTGAAGGTGCAGTCTCCAGAATTGCACACAGCACTCCAAATGAGGTTGCAACAAAGACTTATACAGAGGCACTATCACCTCCTTTCTTCTGCTGGCCATTCCTCTCCCTATGCACCCAAGCATTCTTCTAGCTTTTGCTGTTGCCGTTTCTACTTGCTTAGCTACTTTAAGATCATCAGACACAATCATGCCTAGGTCCTGATCTTCTTTAGTGGACAAAAGTACTTCACCCCCTATACTATATTGCTCCCTTGGATTGCTGCAGCCCAAATGCATGACCTTGCATTTTGTAACATTAAATCTCAACTGCCAAATTCTACACCATTCTTCAAGCTTAGCTAGATCCCTCCTCATGTTATCTAAACCTTCCTAGGTGTCTACTCTATTGCAGATTTTGGTATGATCTGCAAAGAGGCAAACCTTACCCAACAGCCCTTCCGCTATATCAATAACAAAGATGTTAAAAAGGATCGGACCAAGGACAAATCCCTGGGGCACACCACTGGTAACCTCCTTCTCCTCAGAGTAAGCTCCATTTACCTGTACCCTTTGTCGCCTCCCACTCAACCAATTTCTAACCCAAGCAGTAACTTTAGGGTCCATCCTTAGGGTGCTCAGTTTGTTTATAAGTTACCTGTGAGGGATGGTGTCAAAGGCTTTACTGAAATCTAAATACACCACATCTAGGGCTCTCCCTCGGTCCAACTCCCTGGTCACCCAGTCAAAGAAATCAATCAGATTTGTCTGACAAGACCTGCCTCTGGTGAATCCATGCTGCCTCTGATACTGTAATCTGCTGGACTCCAGAAACCTCACTATTTTCTCTTTCAGCAGCGCTTTTAATAATTTACTCACCACCACCTGTAGTTTTCAACCACATCCTTACTTCCGCTTTTGTGTAGGGATGGTTCCCGCAACCAATGTGGGTCAGGACATTACTCCATTTATTTTGTCATCCCTGAAAAAGAGGGGTCCTTTCGTCCAGTGCTGGACTTCTAATTTTTCTATGGGGTGTTCCAGGTTCCTCGTTTTCACATGGAAACACTCCGTTCGATGATAGTGGCTGTAAGAAAGGGTGAATTCCTAACATCTTTATACCTGACAGAAGCCTACTTTCATATCCCGATCCATCCAGATCACCATTTCCTGTGCTTTGTGGTTCCTATGGAACATGTTCAGTTTAGGGTTTTGCCATTCAGTCTCGCCACTGCTCCCAGAACCTTTACAAAGGTCAAGGTCATCATGGTGGCTGCATTACAACAAAAAGGTATGCTGGTTCATCCATACTTGAATGATTGGTTAATCAGGGCAAAGTTGTTCAAGGAGAGTCAACATGCCACACAATCAGTTATCGACGTGTCGCAGAGTTTAGGTTGGGTAGAGAACTACATCAAGAGTGACAACTCTTACTTGCAACAGCTAACATAAGTGGGTTTACATTTAAACACTCTGGTGTTGCTACCTCCAGAGAGGGTGAGGAAGGTGCATGAGCAAGTGCACCGATTTCTCTGGATGGTGCGACCATCACCATGGTTGCTATCAAGACCTACTTCCATGGACACAGGACCACATGAAACCTCTTCAATGTGCTCTGTTGTTGCACTGATCCCCATAGCAGCACCCTCTCTTGAGAAGGTTGGCATGTCCAGGGAAAGTCAGACGCAGCCTGAAATGGTGTCTGGATTACCCGATCTTGTCATCTGGGATGCCATTGGAGACTCTGGCATGGGTGATTGTCACCACCGATGTAAGTCATTCCAGATGGGGAGCCCATTGCATGGCACAGATCGCCCAAGGTTGATAGTCGGAGGAAGAAACAACATGGTTGATAAATCACTTGGAGTTGAGAGTGGTATTTCGAGCATTGTAACACTTCAGGCCCCTCCTTCAGAACCAGGCAGTGAACGTCATTTTGGACAACATGATCATGGTGGCCTATATCAATCGTCAGGGAGGAATCGCCAACATGAGTATGGCAGAGGAGGTGTGAAGGTAGCAGGTTTCAAATGTCACCTAGATAGGATTCTAGACAGTTCTGGGAAGGAGTTGGTTGTCTTGTACACATGGGTACCAACTACATAGGAAAGTATGGGAGGGAGGGATGTTTTAGAGGCCAAATTTAGGCTTTTAGATAGAACATTGAAATTCAGGGCATCCGGTATAGCATTCTCAGAAATGCTACCTTTTGTACATGCAGGACCCAAGAGACAGGCAGAGCTCCAGAGTCTTAATGTGTAGATGAGACAGTAATGAAGGGAAGTAGGCTCTAAAATTTTAAGTAACTGGGCAACATTCTGGGGAAGAGGAGGTCTTTTTCAGAAGGATAGGCTTCACCTTAACCAGGGTAGAATCAGACTGCTGATACTAACCTTTAAAAAGGAGAGAAGGTTGTTTTTAAACTAGATAATGAGGGAAAGCAACAGGAGCGCATGGTTCAGAATAATGCATCTTTGAAGGATACTACAAAACAGGGAGGATGGGGCATCTCAATAGGTTTCAATAAAGGTAAAAGCAGTTCAGGTGCCCTTGATTAAGCAACAGACGGAGTTGAAAGATTCCAAAATACCTCTGTCAACTAATAAGCAGGTTGCCATTAAGAAGCTACAAGGTGGTAAATTGAAAGGCAATGTCAGGAAATACTTTTTCACTGAAAGGGTGGTGGATGCTTGGAATGCGCTCCCGATGGAAGTGGTGGGGGCAAATACGGTGACGGAGTTCAAAAGGGCATGGGACAGACACAGTGGATCCCTTTACAGCAACAAGAAAATATCAAAATAATCTGAACCATCTAATTCCTTAACAAATAGGGGGGTACTACAAGGAGTGGTGGGATCACCCCTAAAGAAAGACATGGGGCAGGGGGGCCTGCACAGAGCGGCAGGTGTACCTACTCTTGACATCATACTGGGCAGACTAGATGGACCATACTGGTCTTTATCTGCCGTCATTTACTATGTTACTATGTAAGAACAAAATACACACTTTAAAATGGCTGTATCAAAATGTTAGGTGTATAAAACATTAAGATGGGAGAATAAGAAAATATAGCACTGAATGAAGAGGTAGATATGCTTGGTATCTTAGGGGCATGTTTACTAAAGTGTGATAAAGGGTTTTTGTATCTTCCGCACTTCATATGTCAAAATGCCATGCAGTAGGTACAAAACCTGTGTGGTAAATGCAGGAGGAGTGACCAGAATCTGCCCTGCAAATACCATACAGGGCAGTCTATTACCACATGGACCTGATTGTAGAAGTGACAGCAGCCCCACCGGCCCCCCCAGCTACCACCCGAGTCAATGGTAAGTTCGGTGCCACTGATTGGGAGAACTGTGGCAGCTATACAGTCCCCTTATCCCCTCCAAGCATCAGCACCCACTCTTAGAAAGCAGCCAACAACATGGAACTAACTGTCCTCCCCCCTCCCCCAACCAGGCTGGGACTCTTCAGTGGTCAGCAGGCTCCACCACTTCCCTAACCCTACCCTAATCCTTACTGGGGCTTCCCTGCTGGTCCAGCAGTTTACAGGACAGGAGCTGAGGAGGACCGCTCCTGTCCTGTACACCCCTGGATCACCAGGAAGTCCTGGTAAGAATCAAGGTAGAGTAAGGGGATGGGGGTTGTGCACTGACTATCGAAGAGTCCCAGCCTGGTTGGGGGGGGGATGTTGTTGGCTGCTGTCTGAGAGGGGGTGCTGTTGATTAGAGGGGATAAGGGGCTGTATGGGTGCCATGGGTCTTCTGATCTGCGGCAACAGGCTTCCCATTGACTTTGAGTGGCTGGAGGGGAGCCAAGGGGGGTGCCAATGCTGCTGTTGTCACTGTTGCAATCAGCAGTGGTAGCAACGCAGCAATGCCAATAGCTCATCTGAACTTAGCTCCACCTCTTGAGGTGGTGTTCTTTGCAACCACAGTATCATGATTTTTGACACCCAGAGCACAGAAATTGATTGTGTGCTGGCTGCTACCTCTTGCCATACCTTCTTCCACCCTGATCATACCTCTCCCTGCATTTAACACAGGAAGTGCAGTTAGCACCAAAAATTGCGGCACTATCTGCATTTCCCTGGGTTAGCATTCAACGCGGCCAGATAACACGGGTTATCTGCCATGTTAACAGTTAATGCTGCTTAGTAACCATGCCCCTTAGAAACCAGATGGAAGCAGAAAAACCAATGAGACACTGTGATATCAGGGTTCAATTATATCACAATGATAGGGTAGATTATATTGATGGAGGGTAGTGTTATATATTAAAGAAAGCATAGAGTCATATAAGATAAAAGTTTAACAGGAAACAAAATGCACTGTAGAATCATTAAGGAAAGAAATAGGAGTCTATTACCTTCCTGGCCAGAATAAACAGGTAGATGATGAAACACTAATAGAAATTAGGAAAGCTATCAAAATTGGCAGTACAGTGATAGAGTGATTTCAATTATAGGAAGGCCGCGGGCAGGGTCCCGAAGGACGCCGGTAACCGGCGGTACCAGCCAGGTGTGGGTCCCAGTCTTTGAAGGACATCGGGGGGGGGGGTGGTGGCGAGGAGGCCGGCATTATTTGAACTGATTGTTTGCTGGCATCGGGAGCGAGCCAGCAGCCAATCAGGTGCGTGAACAGGCATGTCCGAGCGCTGAGCACATGGTTGAGGAGCGGGGAGCCGGCGGCGTCTTCCGGATCGCAGCGCAGAGTGTTCCTGGTGGTGGTAGCTTCTTCCCAATTCGGGTGCAGTGTCTTGCCTGGCGGGGGACTGGAGTTCGGAGGACTGCTGCTGAAGGATCCCGGTTGCGGTTCTTCGGTGGTGCGCGCGCGCGCTTCTCAGGCAAGGGGAGATCGGGAGGAAAGAACATTGCAGGATAGCGTTGCAGCGTATTTACCACCCAAAACAATAGCATCAATAAGAGCCACTGATTTGTCCCGAGGGGCCTTGGGGGCGGTGCGTGCAGTCCGTACTATGGCGTGAGGGCGCAAAGAAAAACGGGGGGCGGCACGGGAGGAGAGAGGTTGCTTCCGGGCAGCGTCCTGGGGGCCGTCGGGGCAGTAGGGAGGTCAGGGGGCGCCCGGTAGGCCCGATGGGTCAAGGGAGAGGTATGTCGGGTGTAGCAGTTACAGGTCTGGCTGGGCCTGCTGAAAGGGGGTTCCAGGGATCAAGGTTACCTGTTCGGGGTCCTGGGAAGGGGAAGGGCCGTAGTGTGCGGGATGCAGCCTTGTCACGGGGGGGCCAGTTCACGGGGGATGCCCCAGTGCTGGGTGCGAGTGTGGGGGAGGTGGGGGGAGAGCTAGCAGGGGGGGCAGGGTGTTGGGGGGCAGCCTGGGGAGGGTGCTATGGGCCATGAGGCTGGACGGGGCCCTGGGTGGACTGGTTTTGGGTTCCCGGCCGGGGCACAGGGGGTGTTGGTTTTGCGGGGGGTGCAGGGTCCATGGGGCTACCGGGTTGGGAGCATTGGCTTGGGGGTGGGCAGGGCTCCTCAAGGGCTGATTGGTCTGGGGCTTGGCAGACCGCGTGGCCTGCGGCTGTTCCCCCTGCTTTTTTCCCTTTTTAGTCTTCGCAGGTTCCTTCGGGTGAGGCTTCTGCGGTTATGCAGCACCGGGCAGCAGTGGGTGCGACGTCGGGTGCCTGTGGAGACTCCGGAGCCGGGACGGCGGAGCTCAGCGATAGAGAGCCACATGATCAGTCCTCTGTGGGTCAGCAGCGGGCGGTGCAGCCTTCGACTGTGGACTCGGCAGCGGGTGAGTTGCCGTTGGAGCACGCCAGCGGGGCTGGGGGCGGAGCGCGGGCCGAGAGGTTAGGTAAGGCTTCTAGAAAAAAGAAGCATGTATGCCGGCGACGTCACGGATCTGGATCGACCTCTTCCACTTCCTCCAGTTCGTCTACAGGGTCCTCGGCAGGTGGTAGGACGGTTGCGGAGGGCGGATCGGCTGGTGGAGGTGAGGCGGCGGTGACGGTCATGTCTGAATTGTGGGAAGGTGTTCCAAGGAAGTTGAGGAGGAGAATACGGAAGAGGCGGTATATTGATATTTTTAGGCTTTTGGAGGGTCGTAAGTGCTCCAGTGAGAGTAAGAAGAAGAGGAAGGAGGACGAGAAGGCCAGTAGGGTTCGGAAGGTGGCGCGGACGGTGGTCAATTGGGTGAGGGCTTTCTTGCGCCTGGCGAGTGTTTGGGGGCGTCACTGTCCGGAGCAGTATGGGATGCTGTTGTCCTATGCGGACTCGATTCTCAAGGCTTCTCAGGTCCATGATGGGTGGTCATGGCTTAATTACGATGAGAAGTTTTGAGATAAGATGGAGGAGAACAAGTTGCTGTCCTGGGGCACGCAGGATATCAATTTGTGGCTCACCCAAATGTCTGTTAGGTCCAGTGCGGCGGGGATTGGGGGAAGCGGCATGAAGGTGGGGGGGGCAGCTACTCCGGTGGTGAATCGGCCCTTTCGTGTGGGCGGGGCGGGGGCCCCAGGCAAGCAGGGGATCGGAGCTGTTGCGGACGTGTGCTGGAGGTTCAACAAGTCCTCCTGCCCGTTCCCGGATTGCAAGTTCCGGCATGCATGTTCGGTTTGCGGGGGAGGGCATGCTGCGGCAAAATGTATCCAAAAAGGTCCCTTGCCATCGGCCAAGTGATGGTGCACTTTTTGGGTTAGCCCCATCACCAATTCGGATCGAGGTATTGCGCGACTGGCTACTACATTACCCTCGGGTGCGGGACAAAGAGGTGTTGCTTGGGGGGTTTACGAATGGTTTTGTCATCCCGGTTAGGGGCAGGGTGGTTTCTTTGGCTGCACGGAATGCCTCCTCCGTGCGGCGCTTTGCTGCGGTCGTGCAGGAGAAGTTGGATGGCGAACTGAAGTTGGGCCGGATAGCGGGCCCATTTGTGGATCCCCCATTTAAGGAGTTCGTGGTTTCTCCGCTGGGGGTTGTCCCAAAGAAAGAGCCGGGTAAGTTCCGGTTAATTCATAAATTGTCTTACCCGGATGGGTCATCGGTCAATGATCATATTCCGAGAGAGTGCTGCACAGTACGTTATGCTTCTTTCGATAAGGCGGTTCGGCTAGTTAGGAAGGCGGGGTGCAGGGCACTGATGGCGAAGGTGGACATTGAGTCCGCCTTTCGATTGTTGCCAGTGCATCCTTCCTCCTTTCCTTTGCTAGGTTTTCGGGTCTCTGGAGAGTATTATTTCGACAAATGCATGCCCATGGGTTGCGCAGTGTCGTGTGCTTACTTTGAGACTTTTAGCACCTTTCTGCACTGGGCTGTGGAGCGAAAGGTGGGTTGTGCTGATGTGGTCCATTATTTGGACGATTTTTTCTTTGTGGGGGCGGCGCGCACTTCTCAGTGTCGTGAGTTGTTAGAGGGTTTTGTTGCGGTGGCCGGCGATTTGGGGGTCACGTTGGCGGAGCAGAAAACTGAATGACCAGCGACTACCATCACTTTTTTGGGAATTGAGTTGGACTCCGTTGCTATGGTGGCGCGCTTACCATTAGCAAAGGTGATACAGTTGCGGGTTTTGGTGGCCAATGCGGTGGTCTCAGCAAAATACACTCTGCGAGAAATACAGGCCCTGCTCGGGTCCTTGAATTTTGCTTGTAGGGTCATTCCGATGGGGCGAGTATTTCTGCGACAGTTGGCGATGGCCATGAGTGGTGTTTCTAAACCTCACCATCATATCCGGATTTCCAAGTGCATGCGCGAGGACTTGTCTGTTTGGGATGCCTTCTTGAAGGATTTTAATGGGTCGGCAGTCCTCGTCGGTGAAGGGTGTTCGAGCGAGGACTTGCAGTTGTACACTGATGCAGCCGGGGGTGTGGGGTTAGGTATTTACTTCGGTGGGTCTTGGTGCGCGAGTCAATGGCCGGCGGCCTGGGGGGAGGCGGGGCTGCTGAAGAACATCACTTTCTTGGAGTTGTTCCCTATCTTGGTGATGTTGGAATTGTGGCCAGAAAGGTTGGCTAACAAAAAAGTGGTGTGGTGGTGCGATAATGAAGCGGTAGTCAGTGTTGTCAACAATTATTTGCCTCGGTGCGTGGACGTTGCTGCCTTGATGCAGAAGGTAGTGTTATCCTGCTTGCGTTTGAATGTGACCTTGCGAGCTAGACACATTCCGGGTCATAGGAACGGCATCGCTGATGCTTTGTCTCATTTGCAGTTGCAGCATTTCCATCTGCTTGCCCCAGAAGCGGATCCAGTGGGCTCGGAGGTCCCGTGGAGTTTATGGAGCTGTTGCCGGCGGCGATGACAGAGCTGCTGCGGAGTTCTCTCGCGGACAGCACGTGGAATGCTTATTGTCGGGGCTGTCAGCGGGTGGGTACATTCTTATAGGGGCTGGGGTGGCGGGGGGGGGGGGTGGTGCCGGATGCACTGTTGGGTACCTATGTTATTAGTGCAAAGAAAATGGGTTTGTCTCGGACAGCTGTTCGGATGCACCTTGCGGGCTTCTCCTTTTTTGCTAGAATACTTGGATGGTCCCCGTCGGGGGGGGGGGTTTCTAGTGCGGCAGTTGATGCAGGACTGGAGACGTGTACACCCCCCTTTGCCTGATACGCGTCGCCCTGTCACCCATGACTTGCTGGCTGGGATTTGTGACGCGCTGACTGCGGTGGCTGCGTCGGCATATGAGGCCACCCTTTTCAGGGCGGTATTCTGCCTGGCGTTTTTTGGTGCATTCCGGGTAGGTGAGTTGGTGGCAGATTCTAAGAAGGGGGGGCAGGTAGGTGTTTACAGACACATCATGTGCGACTGGAGGGGGATTGCTTGAAGGTTTTGTTGCGCAAGTCGAAGACAGACCCGCAAGGCCGGGGTGTGTGGGTGGTGTTGCGGGCGATAGGTGGGCTCACCTGCCCGGTGGCGGCGACTCGGTTGTATTTGGAGGACCATCCCCGGACAGTGGGCGGATTTTTTTGTCCATGCCAATACCCGTTTGGTCACCCGTTACCAAGTGACAGCGGTCTTACGGCTGGGGCTGCAGCAGCTGGGGAGGATGCCCGGCAATTTGCGGCGCATTCTTTCCGCATTGGGGCGGCGACCAGTGCGGCGGAGGCTGGATTGTCAACTGCGCAAATACAGGCGATTGGCAGGTGGCGGTCCAGGGCTTTTCTGACTTATGTCTGGTTGTGATACAGGGGCATCGGGGGGCGCAGATCATTAACACTGTGTTTTTCTTTGCAGACTGGGGCAGATGTGTGCGGGGCTGTTGGATGCTTGGGCATTCGTTTGTCTTCTGGGCTGGCAGACATGCTGAGGAGAGGCCTATCGGGCGGAACCTGCGGTTGGAGCCTGCGGTGGTGGCGCTTTCATGGCTGGGCGAAAGAGGACTGAGGTGGCCGCAGTTGATGCCCTTGCTCCGTCACCATGCGCGTATTCGGACACAGCCCAGGTTTCTTCTGTTGCATTTGGGGGGTAATGATCTGGCCTCTTGGACCTGCAAGCAGTTGATTAACGCTGCCAAGAGGGACTTTTCTCGCATTTTGTCGATGTTTGCTGGGGTAGTGTTGCTTTGGTCTGATGTCATCCCCCGGCCGGTGTGTAGGGAGCAGTGGCGCTGGTCCCGGGGGTTGACTAAGATCAACCGGCAGATTGGGAGGTGGGTGGTTGAACACGGGGGATGCCATGTGCAGCATGATTGGGTGGATGTGGCCTGTGCAGGGTTATACAGGTCGGATGGGGTTCATCTGTCCCCGGTTGGGCTGGACCTTCTTCTTAATGACTGGCAAGAGGCATTGGAGAAGGTGGTGGGGGGCCACTCTGGCAGATCACAGCTTTTGCCCGGTTAAGGGGGGCGGCAAAGCCACAAATATGTGTCTATGCTGGTGGCGGGATCCCGGAGGTTTCTGGGGTCCGGAGACATAAGCTACTTGGGGCGGGGGCAGGGTGCCCACGACCCGGAGAACCCTGAGCTTACTTTTGCTAGTGACATGGTGAAGTTGAGCAGGGGTGGTATGAGCTGGACCGGTGGTTGACCGGATCAGGGGCAGAAGCGAGGTCACCTTGCTAATAGTACGGCTGGTGACGTATCGCTCTGCCGGGGGTGGGGGGGGGAAATTCTTGGCTAAGTTGTTTTTGGTTGTTAAATGTTAATTGTTGTTGGGCAATAAAACTGCGACCTGGTCTTTTTCCAAGCAATGTGTGTCTGTGCATTTTTGTGGGTAATATGCAAGGTAGGGGGATCTTGGAGTTTGTGGGGAGGAGGGGGAGTGCCTGGTATGGATCCCCGGTTACTCCGGTATCAACTGTGTGAATGTCACATCAGGACATGCTAGGGAGAAAAAATTCTAGATGAAATAAGTAACTGCTTTATGGAGTAGCTGGTTCAGGAACCAATATGAGGGAGATCTATTTTGTTCCTAATTTTTAGTGGAATACAGGATCTGCTGTGAGAGGTGATAGTGTTGGGACCACTTGGCAACAGTGAACAAACTATGATAAAATTTGATTTAATATATAGAGGGAGAACAGCAAGGAAATCTATTGTGCTAGCATTTAACTGTCTAAAAGGAAAATATGAAAAATGAAAAAATGGTTAAGAAAAAAATAAAAAGTGCAGCAGCAAAGATTAAGAGCTTACATTAGGCCTAGGCAATATTTAAAAATATCATATTGGAAGCCTAGTCCAGATGTATTCCATGCTTTAAAGAGATGAAAGGAAGGCCAAACGACTGCCGGTATAGTTTACAGGTGAGATAAGAGACCCTGTTGTAGCCCAAAAAATATCTTTCTAAAAACAGAAAAATGATCAAAATGAAGGAAACAGGAAACAGCATAAGTACTGACAAGTTAGATTCAAAGGATTAATAAAGCATTAAAGAGAGAACTTGAAAAGAAGCATGCTGTGGAAGCAAAAAGTCAAAAATAAAAACTTTTTCAGGTATATTCAAAACCAAAAATCCGTGAGCATTAGATGATAGAGAAGTAAAAGCAGCACTAAAGAAGGATAAGGTCATAGCAGGAGAAAAAAATAATTATTTGCTTTGGTCTAAACTGAAAAAACAAATCTCAATGAACCTAGATGATGCAATAGGGCAATTTGACAAACTAAAGCGTAGCAAATCAACTGGAAGAAATGGTATACATCCCAGGGTGCTGAAAGAACTCAAAAATTAAATTGCAGATCTATTACTAATTTGTAAACTATCATTAAAATCTTCTATAGTATCTGAATCGTAGAGAGTGGGCAATGTAAGACCAATTTTTAAAAAGAGATCCATGAGTACAAACAGAAGAATAAGGGGGTCAGGATCGAAAAGCAACCTCAAAAATATGAGGTTTTAGTCTGTATTTGAATTGGACCAGAGATGGAGCTTGACAACCAGCTACTTACCAGCCTCCTGGAAAAGGGCATACATGGCCTTGCCTGGGAGTGGTGTAAATCTTACCTAGCTGATCGCTGGCAACAAGTCCGGGTTGGTTCCAATACTTCAGCGCCATTCCACCAACAATAAGGTGTCCCTCAAGGTTCCTCCCTATCGGCTCTGCTGTTTAATATCTATATGCAGCCGATATGCAACATCATCCGTTCTTTCAATATTTCTACCCTAATCTATGCCGATGATGTGTTGCTATTTACCCCGTTCAAAGTCAAACACCCGCAATTCACCAACCTTGTCAACTGTTTCAACGCAATCACAGACTGGCTAACATCCCAAAACCTTCACATTAATTTCAAGAAAACAGAGGTACTCTTCATATCAAGGAACAAAAGCTTCTCTCCTCCCTCCATCCTAAGAGTAAGAGATGCGGAGCTTCCAAGCCGCAACGCCATACACTATCTCGGCATTACCCTGAACCAGCATCTCGATCTCAAGGAACACATAAAAAACATCACCAGGTCCATCTATAACAAAATTATAACACTGAGACATATCAAACCTATGCTACCTGCTGACGGCTTCCGAACCATCTTCCAGGCCCTCATCCTACCACATTTAGATTATGCAAACTTAATCTTGTATGGCCTACCAAAGAGCACTCTCAATCCTCTCCAACAAGCTATGAACGCCGCCGCCCGTGTCCTCTGCGGTCGAGCCAGATCAGATCATATCACACCAATACTTAAGGATCTACATTGGTTACCGATATACTCCAGGCTAACATATAAGATTCTTCTAATAACATTCAAGATTATCAACAACATCGCTCCCAATTCTCTCAATGATCTCATCACACCTACTCCTAAAACCAGAACCAGAAGGACAGCAACAAACAACACTCTATCTATCCCTAAAGACTCCATAAAGTGCTCACAAACAACCAGGAGAAGAAACTTTGCCCACTATGCACCAAAATGTTGGAACGACCTCCCTCCAGAAATCAGAGCGATCCGAGACCTTTTACAATTCCGTAAAGCAATAAAACACCACCTCTTTTTGCTCCATTTCTCTCAAGCTGCTTCCCCGACTCCAAGAAAGCATCCTCATCCCCTACGAGAGCCCCCTACACAACATAACGCTCAAGCCCCAAGCACTCTCTCACCAGCCTGAACCTTCTTATGTACTTTCAGATAAAGTATCATCTATTATGCCATATCTTTATGTATATAGTTTCATGTATTCTGCCGCCATCCTGAAATATGTCAATATGTAAATAGTTACCCATGTTCTCCAAGTTCTATTCCCTGTTAGAATGTAAACTCTATCAGTCTTCTCTGATCTGAGTATTCTTTGTTAATTGTAAACCGCACTGATAACAAATAGTGCGGTATATAAGAATTGTTAAATAAATAAATAAATATCAACTTGGAGAGTCTATTCCAAGCATACCGTGCAGCAAGGTAGAATGAATGGAGCCTAGGTTTGGCAGTAGAAGGGAAGGACATACATAAAAGTGATTTGCTTGATGAGCGGAGTTGCTGAGGAGAGGTGTGGGGAGAGATAAAAGAGGAGAGCTAATGAGAAGGAAGGTTTTGTGGTCAGGATGTTTGTGTGTTAATTATGGAATAGTTTACCCTTGGAGATCCACCAGGAAATTAATTTACTGCTAGCCGTGGAGCTAGCCGTGGAGTAAGATGGAAGCCTAATGTCTCTCCTCTGAGAATCCTGGATGAATTCACTGCCAAACTTGGAAATAGTGTGTGGTGTCATGCGCTCACCTGGCAGTAAGAAACTGAATGTATGTTGGGGGGTTCTGGTTTTTTTTTCTTTTCTACAGTTAGACTCACCCATATGTGTTTTGGGGTGGTAACCACTTGCTTAAGATGGATGGTGTTCCTATGTCCTTGGAGGAGGGTCATCCACTACGGAAGAGAAGGAGACTATTGGGGGTCTCTGTTGGTGTATAGATCTATATTGAGTTTGCTTAATCATAGAGCAGGGAGACTTAACTGCCTATGCGCCTGGGCAAATGGGGGACAAGCTTAAATTTATTTCCTTGAACATAAAGGGGGTAAATAATCCAATCAAGCGTACAAAAATCCTTGCATATTGCCAGAAAGAAAAGGCAGACAATTTATTTACAAGAAACACATTTGGATATTGCTGAATCTCGGAAGTTGAGTAACGGGAAGTTTCTTGCGGTGGCCTTTTCTCCTGCTCTGAGAAAGCGAAACGGAGTGGCCATTTTGATATGTAGGTTGCTTAAACCAAGGATTTCTTGTGTAAGTTCGGATTTAGAAGGGTGGTGGGCCAAGTTGGACGTGCAGATTGGTCAGTGTACTTTTACGTTATTAAATATATACGCTCCCAACACTGATGACCCAGAGGTTTTTCAGCATATAGCCCAAGAAGTAGTGTCTGCTCCACATTCGTTAATCCTTGATGGTGACTTTAATCTTGTATTAGACTACCTGATTGATCGTTATCCATATTGGGCACATAGGGTTTCAAGAGCACATAGTGTGTTGCATGAACTGTGTAGAGATAACAGTTTAATTGACATTTGGAGACTCCAGCATCCATCTGAAAAGGACTATACCTTTTTTTCGGTGCTGCATTCCACGCACTCGCAGATTGATTTCTTCTTGTTAGCTAAATCTTTGGTTTCAGGCGGGGGTTTTTTTGAGCTGGAGATAGTAACAGAGCAGCTCTTTTGAATGTTTGATATGGGCAGCGGCATCATGCAGTAAACTACAGATTGAGTCCCATTGGGAAATTTTGTCCCCTTGAAAAACCCTGTTGGAGAAACGCGCAGGGCGCCTAAGAATAAGGGATTTGGGGCTTTTTATAGAAGACAGCATCTTCAAAGATAAGTGGAGCTTTTTACTGGGGCTTATAAAAGTTAAAAATACCGTTAAAAAAGATTTAATGTGTCATTGATGTGAACGAGCACATTACTGGGGAGACACAGTACCCAGAAGTTAAGTGCATGCATTCATTTATCTGAGACACAATTTCGACATAAGAGGCATATTGAACCTTAGAGTTTGATGAATGAACTGAATTATGGATAGTATTTAGTGTTCATTCACTAGCTAGACCCAAAAAATCTTTTTTGTTTCTTACTTTCAGAAGCACAGCCTTTGATAGCAAGGCTGTCACCTTCCTTTCTGTCCCTGCTAATTACAGCATAAAGTCCAAACAAGCTTAATCTTCTGCAGCAGTTTGGCTTCTATCAGCCTCAATTCCTTCTAGGCTGCATTTCAGGTACAACTGAACTCAAAACAAGAAGTAAACATTCAGACTGCCATCAAAAACTCTCAATAGGCTTTTCACATAACAGAGGAGCAAAGAAAAAGTCTTCTAGCAGGTAAATTGGCTTCTTGCCGTTTCACAGTTCAAACCACAGGTGGATAACAAGCATGAATCACAGCTTCCTGCTTAGCCTTATACTTCAGTAAACTTTCCTTTTAAAAGCATATGGGGAATTTACCCCCACACTGCCTGTTTCTTATGGTTACCTTCTCAAGGAGGATAATTCTTTCAGGACTGGCTTTTCCTCAAGACTTCATGTCTAAAGCTTGGCACAGAGAGCAATCCATAAGGATGTCTTCTTCCCCCAACTCTGCCACTGGCTCTCCCAGCTGCATGGGTTCTGGCTCACCCACCCGGTCAGAGTGCTCAGCTGACAACCTCTCTGGTGCTCTGAGAGCTTCTCCACTTCCTGGCTCCAAGCTCTGCTGCCAACCTGTTGCAGGGAATTCAGCCCTCTCAGCTCCTGGTAGCTCGGCTCTTCTGCATGAGTCAGCACCTTCTCTACCTCCTTCTCTTCTCCGGTCTCTGCCTTCTCCTCCCTCTCCTCCTTTCTCTTCTTCTTTCTCTCTTCCTTTCTCTGTATACTTTAGCATAGGCTTATACCTCCAGGGTTCTAGCCCCACCTCCTTCCTTCCCAGGTGTTGGCAATCCCCCTGCCTTCTGGTATTTGAGTAATCAGGGAACTTGTTGAAGTAAGGGTTTTGGACCTTGTGCCCGTAATCTCTCTCTCTTACTCTGTTAGACACTGCATGAAACCTGTTCCAGCTGGGGTTTTTCTGGTTCTTAGGTATGGCTGTGGCTTTCTCAACCTGCACTCCTAAAAGGGGACCCTTTACTAGGGTGAATTCTTTAAGTTTCTCACCTCCCCCATACTCAGGATAGATGACCTTGCCACACTACTCATGTGTCAGATCATGTGATGATATCATTTGAGTTAGAACTCTCCCCCAGTCATTGCCCTCCTGTGCTTTGGTCTTTTGATAAAACTTTTTTGTCAGACCCTTTGTTTTGTGATAACATACGTACTGTGATAAATGAATACTTTTCAGTTTAATGACCCATTAGCAATGTCAGCTTGGGCATGGTGGGAAGCCTTTAAGGCTTCGATTAGGGCAGCCATCACCAGCTATGCCATTAAGTCAGCTTGGCAGCGGAAAGCGGAAATGGTTTGGTTAGATAGTCAAATAAGAGTGGGCGAACGTCTTCTTATTAGCCGCAAAGATCCTTGTATATTACTTCGGTTACAGCAGCTAAGGTTTCAATACAATACCCTTTTAACTACGGAAGCAACTATAACTTTGCAGGCTCAGGCGGGTCGGTTTTATACTGAGTCAAATAGGACAGGGCGATTACTGGCTCAAGCTTTGAAGGGTAGGAAAAATGCAACTAAAATCGCTGCGGTAGTTGATGATGCTTCTTAATGTTTAGTGACACGGGATGAAGACATTGCAAAATGCTTTTGGCGCTTTTATTCCAATCTATACTCATCTGAGGTTCCGATGGATATGGGCATTTTTGCAAAATTGTTTCAGGAGCTGGAGCATCCTACTCTTGCTGAGGAGGAGTTCTTGCAGTTAGAAGCTCCGATATCCTCTGAGGAGATACGTCAAGTTGTTAAGTCATTGACGCCAGGTAAGGCTGTGGGACCAGACAGGATCCCCCAGGAGTTTTACAAAGTCTTTATAGAGGATCTTCTTCCTTCTCTAACACAGCATTATGACTTACTGGTGTCGCAGGCTCCGAAGGTTGGTGATTTTGCTGCGGCTACGGTGGTAGTGTTGGAAAAACCGGGAAGGGACCCTCAAAATGTTGGGAACTATCACTCTATTTCTTTATTAAACATGGACTATAAGATATATGCTGCAGTTTGGTGGTGCGGTTGGTTAAGTAATCCCTTTTCTGGTTCACCCAGACCAATGTGGGTTTGTGAAAGGTTGCTCCACAGTGGATAATGCCAGGTTATTTTGTCATGTGTTAGTGGAGGCCGGAAAAAAAAAGGACCCCCTGATAGGGATGTCATTAGATGCTGAAAAGGCGTTTGACAGGTTGGAATGGCCATTCCTCCTGGCTACACTTGAATGGCTTGGGTTTGGGGAGAACTTCATTAATGCGGTTAAGTTGATGAATGCTGCGCCGAAGGTGGCCATTGCGGTAAATAACACCCTATCAGCATTTTTTACGCTTGAGTGTGGCACCCGGCAGGGTTGTCCACTCTCTCCTCTCCTTTTCAATCTTGCTTTAGAACCTTTAGCGCTTCTTAGTCGACATAATCCGGACATTCATGGGATCAAAGTGGTTGACCTTGAGATAAAATTATCAGCCTATGCTGACGACTTGCTTCAATTCGTTACACCCGCTTCTGTCCCAAAGGTATTTGAGCATATTGATCTGTACTCTCAAATCTCGGGGTATAAAATAAATTGGGCGAAGTCTCTGGCCTTTCCTCTAAATTGTCTCACACACAAAGCGGCAGTCGACTTCCATCCTCTTTGTTGGGAGCCCAATGGGATAAAATACTTAGGGGTACGTTACATGATGACGGTTGCAGATACAAAACAGTATAACACTACTTATATCTGTGAAATATTACTTGTTACTGATGATAATAGACCACTTACTGCAAAGTATTGTTTGTTACTGTAATGTATTATTTGTTACTGTATTAAGTATTATTTTTACTGTAGCTGATGATAATAGACCACTTACTGCAAAGTATTGTCTGTCACTGTGCCGTGCATGCTGATACTAGGCTACTGACCGTGAAATATTACTTGTTACTGTAAAGTGTCTGAGAAGACTAGGCCTCTGACTACACTAGGCAACTGACTGCGAAGTATTATTTGTTACTGTAACGTGCATACTCATACTGAGCCACTGACTGCAAAAATATTACTTGTCACTGTGAAGTTACTGCTGATACTAGGCCACTGAAATACTACTTGATACTGTGAAGAGACTGTAGCTTCCATGTCACGGCCCAAACACAACTGCCCACCAAACAACTGTGGAATGGCACCCCTTAACTTATTACTAAGTATATATCTGCTCTTACTGGTTCCCTCATACGCTTTCATCACCAACTTCTACTACTCTCTACCACACATTTGCACTCCAATATACATTCTTTACCCCATCCAAACACCCTCACTGCCGCCACTCACCCCTTACCACACTACCTCCAATGATCCAACAATCGCGCCATCTCCGAGGCCCTCTATTACCAGGCATAAGAAGGCACAGAGGCGCCGCAACCCTAAACCAAGAAGGCCGAATGTAGACAAACCCCTGCTAACGCAGAACATCCACATACATTCACCACAAATGCCTCATGTTGCATGCAACATCATCCTCATTAATGCCAGATCTATCAGGAACAAGACCCACCTAATCTATGATATCATCACAGATGAGCAGCCTGACATCCTCTGTATAACTGAAACTTGGATCACGGACACCGACTCAGCATTATTAAACCAGATAAATAAACCCGGTTACAAATTATACAACTGCCCCCGCACCAACAAAAGAGGAGGAGGAGTTCTCATCGTAGCCAAAGCCAACCTGCAATTAACAAGCACATACCAGCTATCAAATATGGACATCGATTTGCTTAAAGTTGAAAACTCAGCTCTATCCATCTGCCTGATATACAGACCCCCCCTCGCCACACCATGAATCACTTGCCATAGCACTAGAGAGCATCTCCTCCACACAACTCAGGAAATTCCAAATCATCTTGGGAGACCTAAATTTAACCTCAATGCCGCCTACTCACGCAAAGATCTTCCTTGAAGCCATGAACCAACTAGGATATCAACAGCTAATAAATGAGGCCACCCACAACAAGGGTCATACCCTGGACATGGTCTTCACACCCACAAATCAGCAGCGCAACGAAGAAAAACCTCTAATAAGGATAACTCCAGTACCATGGTCCGACCACCATCAAATTGATCTACGCTTAAACCTGCCATCCTTACCCAAAGACGCAAAGGCTCGGAGAACAGTACACCCACAAAGGGGTTTCAACAAATTAAACTTGGAAGATCTCATAAGTAACATTACCGCCCACATAGATTTGGAATGCATGGACCTCGATCTGCTAACAAATAGCTGGGACGCGGGAATCCAGGCTGCATCGCACCCTACATGGAAGACCCCCCCGATCTCAACTAAACCCAGATCTGAACCCTGGTACACAGAAACGCTAACCAGAACGAAGAGGGAACTCCGAAGACTGGAGAGAAAATGGCAACGAAACAAATCCATTGAACACAAGAATGAATACCTCAAACACCTCACAAAATACAAAGGCGAGATCAACTCTGCGAAAAGGACACATCACACCAACTTATTAAACAAAGCTATCAATAAGCCTCATGAGCTATTCGAACTAGTAAAATCACTGACAAAAGTACCTCTGGAAGACCACCGGGGTACCGTAATCAAACCCCAAACCCTGGCAGACCATTACGCAAGTAAACTCACTGCAACCACACCCACTCGCTGTTTGAATGAAACCTACCTGGAACATCGCCTAAGCAAGATGACCAATATAGACCAGGAAAAAACATGGAGCAACTTTCACAACATTGATGTCCAGCAAATTACCAACATAATAACAAATACCCTTACCACCACCTCCCCGCTAGATCCCTGCCCAACTGCTTGGGTTAAGGCGGCAAAACAAGATATTGCGAAACAAGTATCACATATTGTGAACCAATCACTGCAACAAGGAATAATGCCCACACAACTCAAGAAATCGATAATAAGGCCAATCCTAAAGAACAACTCACTCAGCAAGGACGACCCAGCCTCCTACCGCCCCATCTCCAGCATATCTTTCCTGGCAAAGATCATTGAGAAGGCAGTTCTATTACAACTACAAGACCATCTGGATGAACATGAAACTCTAGATGAACAGCAATACGGTTTCCGACAACGTCATGGGGTGGAAACGCTATTGATAGCACTGCTTAACAACCTCCTCAAGGGCCTTGAAGACAAAAAGAAAATGTTTATACTCATTTTCATTGACATCTCTGCCGCCTTTGACACAGTCCATCATGGAACCCTCCTACAAAGGATTGAATCAATAGGAATATTGGGAACCCCCCTGAAATGGTTCTCTTCTTACATAACCAACAGAATGCCACAGGTCCATTTCAATGGCGAAGAAGCAGAAGCTTTCCCGCAAACGCAAGGCATACCTCAGGGCTCCGCTCTCTCGGCGCTACTTTTCAATGTCTATATGCGACCCCTCTGTAATATTCTCCAACAACACAATATCAACTACCACATTTATGCCGATGATATTATGCTCTACACACAGTTGGATACTGAGAACCCTAACTATACTCAGCTTGAAACATGCCTCACCGAGATGTTAAATTGGATACAGCAAAACAACATGGCGATCAACCATAAGAAAACTGAAGTCATGTATATTTATTTATTTTATTTTATTTATTTACATTCTCTTATATACCGCGCTATTCTGCATCAGTGCGGTTTACATTGAACAAACTGAAATTACATTGAACAGGGCATTATAACTTGGAGATAACTATTTTACAGGGAACATGGGCTATGGAGGGTTAAGTGGCTTGCCCAAGACCACAAGGAGCACCTGTGGGACTAGAAACCCCAGTCCTTCCGGCCCAAGGTTGCTGTCCTCTAGTGGGATTTGAACCACCGACCTTCTGGCCTGAAGTACCTTGCCCCAACCACTAGGCCACTCCTCCACTCCTCCATATCTCAAGAAAACCAAACTTTGACCCTCCTGCGTCAGTCACCCTATGTAACAATACATACAACACGAAGACTGAAATAAAATATCTGGGTGTAACACTTGACAACAATCTAAAGATGGAAAAGCACCTCCGCAAAACCAACAAGGCCGTTTTCCACAAACTTAGAGTCCTACAACCACTACGGAGCATCATTGAAGCTCACGATTTCAGATCTGTTGCACAAGCTCTAATTATGCCACACCTCAACTACTGCAATGCCATCCTACAGGGCCTTCCAAAGAAAACCCTCAACATTCTCCAAATGGCCCAAAATGTAGCGGCTAGGGTCATTATGAAAAAAAACCTTACTGATCACATTATCCCTGTATTAATCGAGCTACACTGGCTCCCCATTGCAGCCCGGATAAAATATAAAACACTAATAACCACCTTCAAGCTCATACATAACATAGCGCCATCCTTTCTCTCCACCCTTATCAGCATGCAACCACCCAACAGAAGCAGGCGAACAATCCACTCAAATATACTCCACGTTCCCCCTGATATCAGATCTGTAACTGCCACTACTAGCCAACGAGCATACTGCTACTCGGCCCCGTCCCTCTGGAACCAACTTCCACCAGAGCTAAGAGCTATTAAAGACCTTATGGAATTCAGAAAGAAACTCAAGACACATCTTTTCCAGTGTCAATACAATCTGATATAATCCCAGGGGTATAAATGATACCACCCAATGAAACATGGTTGCAGTTTATGTAAATATGTAAATATGTAATGTCTGACTCCTCTACATATGACCTCTCCCCGTGTGCTGTGCTTCCCCCTCCAAATCAATGTGTGTATACCGCAAAATTTCTGTCATGGTTCGACAAATTCATATCTGTAATCAAACCGCTACTGATCGCTGGAAGTAGCGGTATACAAATGTATGCTAAATAAATAAATAAAAATAATGAGGTAAATTTGTTATCAGTTGTTTGAAATATGACAGAAAAATGGTCCCCCCTAAAATTGACATGGTGGGGCAGGTTAGAAACAATTAAGATGACCATAGCTTCCAGGGTAAATTACATTCTATCTATGCTTCCCTTCTTATTGTCTGATTCTTTTTATAAAAAGTTGGAGCGCATTTTAACGCAGTACCTTTGGAAGTCGCAAACCCCCAGAATCGCTCTATGGAAATTAAAGCGGAGTAAAGATGTGTGTGGGGGGGGGGTGCAATTTCCCGATTTCCAGTGGTATCATTATGCATTTCTTTTGTGATCTGCTACATTATGGGCAGAAGGTAAAGAACTGTGTTGCCGGCCGAGTTGGTGGGAGATAGAGAATCGGTTGGTAGCTCCCGTGCCGATGGAATTGCTGTTGGAAATGTCTTCGCTTGATGTGACGGGTGCTTCCGCCATAATTAGTGATACCCAACGGGCTTGTAAATTTCTGGCGGATAAGTTGGGAAAAGGTTGTGGCTCCTCGAAGATGCTTCCAATATGGTTTAACCCAATATTTAGGATTCAGGGTAGCACCGTTAAATGGCAGCAATGGTACTCTTGTGGTATTTGGTCGCTTGGACAATTATTCCATGGTGCGGAATGGAAATCTTTTGATAATCTCCAGGTGGAGTTTGGTGTCCCTAAGATCAGTTATTATCAGTGGCTTCAGTTAAAGCATTGTATTAGTAAATCAATCTTGACATTACTTCCAATTTCAGACACTTCAGAATTAAGGAACTGTATGGCTGAGTTAACAGAGGAGTCAGGTATAGCCTCACAAATATATAAACTTATTCGTTCACGCTCTCAGGATAGACCTATGCCGGTGGAAAGGGTTTGGGAGCACAAACTGGGGAAACTAGATGACCTGCAGCTGTGGCTTAACTTTTGGGATTCAGCAATCCGAGTGTCCTGTTCTGCTGCTTTGACACAATCTCTCTATTTCTTCGCACACAAAGCATATGTTACTCCGGTTAAAAAGGCTAAATGGGACAATAGTGAGGGTAACGTGTGTTGGTCTTGCATGAAACTTCCAGGTACTCTGTCTCATATGCTATTGGAGTGCCCCTATGTTCAGTTGTTTTGGAAACCAATATGGGATCTTATTCAGCAGATTCTTAATTTTAAAGAGTCTTTGATGTGGCGGATAGTTATTTTCCGGTCTTTAGCAGGCATCCCCTCCCTTGAACCCTCACATTATTTTCTGCTGGATTTTATGATGGGGGTGGCCCTAAACTTAATACTCAAATACTGGAAAGACTCCATAGGTTTAAATTTGGTTTTATAGTAAATATGAACGCTTTTGCCTGTCGTCTGGCGGATCCCATGCTAAAGCGCTAATGAAGTGGAAAGCTTTAGATGAATATATTAACCGAGCACAGTGAAAGTCTTCTTTTTGCTCTCTTATAGTGAGAATCCCCTTTAGTTAGTCAGTATATCAATCTGTTAGGGTGGATGACTTTCCTCGGGGCGTGGGGGGACTTGGACTATCCTCAGTTTTTCTAGATTCGAGTAGGGCGGGTAGGTTCTCCTAGGGGGGTAGGGGTACTTGGGGTGTGTATAAGTGTTGTAGTGCATTTCTGTTGTTTGCTTTTGTATTAGACTGTTTTTTTCCTTTTGTTCTTTGTTCTTTCTGTTTGAATTGAGAAATATCAATAAAAATATTATTAAAAAAAAACAAGCACTGGCAAGTTAAATGCAAGGCATTGATAAGGCAGGCAAAGAGAGAATTTGAGAAGAAACTTGCTGTGGAAGCAAAAATGCATAATAAAGACTTTTTCAAGTACATTCGTAGCAAAAAAAAATTAATTTACTGCTATTTACAAAGAAGGATAAAAGGTTTAGGGGTTTGTTTGTTTTCCAAAATAACTAAGGGGAAATAAGCTGTTAGAGGGCCAGTTATCTCTTGGCATTGGTTTGATTTAGTATATTTTAATTATTTGTTATTGAACACTACTTTGGATGAACTTTGGGTAATCATTTTATAAGCCTTATTTTAAATATATAAATAAAATCATAGCATTTATTCAATGAAAAAGCTCCTGGACTATCCAAATGACTATCCATTGCTTTCATCCTTTCCCCTTCGCAATTCAACAGTTTTCAATTGGGCTGCACTCTGAAAAGAGAGAGAAGGAGAGTCAGGAAAAGAATGCAAATAATGGTATGCATTGCAGCATTTTTATCTTCATAATTAAGCTGAAAAACACATCAAGATATTCACAAAGTCCTGAAGGTTTATGCAGAAATAGACTGAATCAGCATTGTTCTTGTTCGTGAAAAAGGAAAACTCAGTATTATAATGAGTTATTTTCTACCAGTTCCAGAAAATGTACGGAAATAGATATCAGGAAATTTACTGGAACAATTTGTGGGATGAAAGAGGATTCCACTGTCTGCCTACAAGTCACACATGGAGAAATTTAAAAAAAAGTGTAATAGTATAATATGAGAAAATGTCACTCACATTAATGATGAATTAAAATGTGAGATCACAAATGGATATTAATAATAACGATCTCACACGTACATCACCTATGCTTGCAAAATACTAATAAGATGCTGCTAAAAAAAACATTTCTGAGTTAATTGAGTCATTTTCTCAATTTCATGCTTTGTATGAGGAGATGGAATCTGCTGACTATGTCTTTGAGAATTATTGGATGTCTTCCATTTTTTCATATTACTTTCACAGTCATAGCCTCAGCTACCTGCTGCAACTATCCAATTAAATGTTTCACAAAAATGCTGCTTTTGTTATATATGTTTTAATGCAATGTTAAAACAATTATCACATAATCTGTATCTAACACATTTTGGAGTGTGTGAATATTGTACATTATCTATGATTTGCATAATAAATAGCTCTGTAAATATTGTGTAAATTAACGTGTCTTCAATTGTGCTATCAAATTGTCTTTATGTTTAAATCAAAATCTTCATAAGAACATAAAAACTGCCATAACTGGTCAGACTAAAGCTCCATCAAGCCCAGTGTCTTGGTTCCAGTAGTGGCCAATCTACCTGATAATTCCTAAAGTAGTCATTATCCCCAGGGATAAGCAGTGTTTTTCTCTTGTACTATATTAATAATTGTTTATGGACTTGTTCTCCAAGAATTTGTGCATACTTTCTTTAAAACCAGCTATGCTACCTGCTTTTACCATATCTCCTGGAAACCTGCCAGGTACTTGTGACCTAGATTGGCCACTATTGGAAACAGAATACTGGGCTCGATGGATTTTTGCTATGGCCCAGTATGACATGTTCTTATGAGTCCCGAAGACTAATTATACATTGAGAGAAAAAAAATAACTTCATTGTGTGTCCCTTAATCCTTGTATTTTTTGAAACACAATCTATTCATGTCTATCCATTGCACTCCACTTAGGATTTTATAGACCTCAGACATCCCTACTCCAGGCTGAAAAGCCCTGAACCTTTTAGGTTTTCTTCATAGGAGATTCGTTCCATCACTTTTATCATTTTGGTTGTACTTCTCTGTACCTTTTCTAATGCCATTATATCTTTTTTCAGATGTGGAGACCAGAATTGCACACAATACTCAAGGTGTGGTCACATCATGGAGTGATACAGAGGCATTATGATATACTTTGATTTATTTTCTATTCCTTTCCTAATGATTCATATCATTCTGTTTGCTTTTTTGGCTGCCGTCATACAATGAACAGAAAATGTGAATGTAATGTCTACGATCACACCTAGAACCTTTTTCTGAGAGGGGCATGTTTACTAAAGAATTTAACATGTGTTAAATACACAAAACTGTTTAATTTCTATGGACGCAGTGGCACTTAACCTTTAGTAAACATGCCCCTAATGTAGACCTTAGCATTGTGTACCTACAGTTTGGGCTATTCTTCCCTACCATTTTGTCATCTACCTTATCAGCTGCCCTCAAGCTTCACCATTTTCTTCCTCTCATTCAGCCATCTCCACTTTCACTGATGGAACCTCATTCTCGATTCTGTTGTGCCTCCTCCTCTTTTCCCTGTTCTTTCTTGCTCTTTCTCCTTCTCTCATCTGGAGATGTCAACCCTAACTCTGGTATCCCTAGACTTCTTTCACACTCCCAAGGCAGATCAATGTGCAACCTCTCAAATCTTGTTCATATCCCTCTGCTATCTTGTTCTTCTCTCCCTTTTTCATGCACATTATGGAATGCACATTCTTTCTCCAATAAACTTGCCTTCATTCATGACCTCTTCATCTCTAATCCTCTGCATCTCCTGGCTCTTACTGAAACGTTTTTCCCATACACCTCAGCCCATTGGATGTGGTGCTGGTGTTAGGTTTCTATTCTCATTCCTACCACTTTCAGCCCCTCCTTTTCCTTTGCTTACTTTGTTGTCCATGCCATCCACCTATTTGCTCCATTACCCCTCTGAGTAGCTGTCATTTATCTTCCCCCAACAAGTCCACCTCTACCTTTCTTACCAACTTTGACTCATGGCTCTCCTCCTTTCTGGATGTATTTTCCCCTTCCCTTATTCTTGGGGATTTTAACATTCACATTGATCACCCTTCTGACCCTTATGCCTTAAAGCTCCTTTCCCTAACCTCCTCATTCAACCTCTAGCTGCACTCATCCATTCCTACTCACAAGCATGGCCACTGTCTTGACCTCGTCTTCTCCTCTAACTGCTCACCTTCAAACTTCTCCACCTCAGTTCCCTTATCTTACCATCACCTGCTAACCTTCACACTTTAACACCCCCCCCCCATCTTGGTTTCACCTGATCTCCACCAACATGTTTAGGAATCTTCACAGTATCGACCCAGCTCTCTCCAGTGCTGTCTTAACACCTTTTTCCTCCACTATGCCATCTGACTTGATGAGGCTGTATCTTTCTATAACACTATACTCTCCTCTGCTCTGGATGAACTGACTCCTCCCATTCCATGACCTGTGAGGCATACCATACCTCAACCCTGGCTGTACTCAACAACCTGCTACCTACATTCCTGTGCCTGCTCAGCTGACCACCTTTGGCTTAAATCACATACCCTGGCTGACTTCCTACATTTCAAATTTATGCTAACCTCTTTCCAGTCAGCCAAAGCACTCGCCAAGCAAGAGTTCATATGACTAACTCTCTTGCCTCAGACCCTTGCTGTCTCTTTGCTATGCTCAACTCTCTCCTCAAATCCCCTCCTCCCTCAATCCCTCCTTCACTTTCTGCCCAGATCATGGCTGACTATTTCCATGATAAAGTTCAGAAGATTAGCCTTGAATTATCCGCAGGGTAATCTCCACCTCATCTTCCCCCTCTTCAATCCCAAATCCTTCCCTCACCTTCTGTCATCCTTTCTTCCTTTTCTAAAATCTCTGAGGAGGAAACTGCAAATCTTCTCTCCTCCCCCAAACTGACTACTTGCTCCTCTAATCCCATTCCCACCCATCTACTAAGCTCATCTCTTCCATCTGTCATATCCTTAACCTAACGCTTTCCACTACAACTGTTCCCGTGGCCTTCAAACATACTGTAGTTACACCTCTCCTCAAAAAGTCTCCACTAGAACCTACCTGTCCTTTCAGTTATCAGCCTATCTCTCTCCTCCCCTTTACTTAAAAACAGGAGTATGTGGGCATATGGATGCCGAATGTAACATAATACTGCTACATGTAATACTTTCAAATGCGGGACCGCGGTGCACAAAAATAAGAAAAACAGTGCTGCATATAACACAAGAATAATGAAGGACACATAGTCCCAACTTGGAGAGAACCAATAAAACTGGCATAAGCATGTAAGGGGAAGTCTGGGAACTGCCGTCTGAAAACAACGAAGGAAAATTATGCTTCCAAAATCAATTAGAGGCATGATAAAGCCAGAACAAAAATAAAAAATATAATAATCATAATAACCACCCCATTAAAAGTATTACATGTAGCACTTTTTGTTTAGTCAGATTGATTTCTCCTTTCTTGCCTCCTTTTTTAATATATGTTTTAATTTTTATTTATTTATTTATTTAATGTCAAATTTATACAAATTAACCTGTTATGGCAAATTATACTCAGTATACTTTTTTAAGCCACTTCTTATGACAGTGGTTTCCTGACTCACTCCTGCTACTTTTAGGAATGTACATTTCCTGTATTAGACGTCTGCCATGTTTATGTTCATTGACAGTTTAAGTTCACTTCACAACCTGTCCTTCTCCTCCTCACTCTCTTTGTTCCACCTTTTTTATTCATGTGTAATTGTAAGCCATTAATTTTTGGAATATGTTTTTAACTATCCTATTTATGTTTTTTTAGTACCAATGTTTATTTAGATTTTCCTACAAAAGTGTGACGTAAGACTTTTTTAAGAGCCCACAACAGAGGTTGGTATAGTAATCTATTTATTTACAAATGTTTATGTATCTATATGATCTTATGATGTTTTGAGCTCTTGAGCATTTTTGTTTTATTTATTTCATTATTTATTTATTTTATCGGTTTGCATATTTATTATTTTTATGTTATTAAGTACTGTTGTATATAATGTTGGTTTATACGTTTGCTGGTCTGTTCTTTTATGGTTTTAATGGTTGTTATTTATGATTTTAGTTTTTATGCCTGGCTAGCCCCTGACGAAGGGTGACGAAACACGGCCTGTGTCGGGCGGTCAAAGGCTCAATAAAGGACTCTGTCTTTCCATCCACTCACGCTTCAGTTTGGTTTGATACGTTCAGGTGGCCATTCATTCTCCTTCCAGTTACCTATGCGTAGGAGGTCGGTGCTCCTGGGAAAGCGCCTATTGCGGGCCTCGTAAACAGGGATACCCAATGTTTCTCCCTGTGGGATAGGAATGAGGAAGAAGGAGGGTCAGATTGTGCCGAGTACACATGCCCCAGCCCAGGTTCTGGGCAGCTGGGCATATGCCCGGGGCCCGCAAATCCAGTAGAGGCCCAGAGGAGCCTCCCATGTGCTGGTAGCAGCCAGGTTGGCCCAGACACCAGCCAGGTGAGAAAAATTTGCAAATTGATTCTGTGGTGCGGATAAGTTAGTACCCGACCACCAAGTAGTTTGTTTTGTGGTGATGTTATAGGACTGCTGCCCCAGGCAGGCCAGCTCTCCCACCTGGGTGGTAAACTGAGGTCCTGCTCAGGCAATACAGGTATGGCCTACAATAGAGGTCTTCAATACCCACTCACTAGTTGTACAGTTTAGTGTTGACTGATTGTAGGGGGTTGAGTAGTTCAACTTCTGGTCTTCCCATGGCCACTGGTCACCCATGTTTGTCCCGCCACAGAAGAAACAATTGGATACATTAAGACTTGTGGCCACTGTCTCGGCCAATTCAATGAAAAGGTTCCGCGTGGTGGTGGGCACCTCTATTTGGGTCCTTAGTTCCTCATAGAAGGAGTGGAAGACCAAGGCAGCCTGGGAGGTGTGGGACTTCGTGACTAGACGGATATGTATAAGGGTGCCAGGGTCGGTACCCTAACCCTCTATCTGGAGGCCAAAGGTAGATCTGGTGGCTCAGACACTGGGGTTCATAAGGGTCAGATTGAGGGGGTTACAGGTACCTGTCTGACAGTCGGACATTGCAGGTAACCTGGTCAGAACTGCCTTGCAGGAATCTCGGGTGTGCCCTGTCAGTGCTTTGGGCCAGGATGCATAATAAACACAGCACCAGGTGGGACAAAAATTATGATCACAGGCTCCCGGTCCCATACAAGACAAGGCCCTCTGTGCTACGGCTGGACACATATATTTGTCATTGTGTGTGTATGTGCGCTCCCAACTAATAGAGCCGCACCCTGCCCTGGGCCACTTGTTGCCATTTATGGCAGCGCAGGCATCAAAGAAAAGGGAGGTCAGGATAGTAGGGGAGAATATCTTAGTGGAGTTCAGAAGATGGCCATCAGCTGAGAGAGAACGAACCTCGATAACCTGATAGGTGGGCCTAGACCAGGGGGTCATAACATGTTGCGTTTTTCCCTGGTATGTTGCAAATGGTTAAGTCTGTGCCATTGTGATGGCACCGGGTAGTATTTCGGGAATTACAGGCGTATTGGGAATGGTACACAAGAGTCTGGGTGACTTTCAGGCCAATTTTAGTTACCTTTAAACAAGGTGGTGCAGGAAGGCAGGACTGCAATGGAAGAACCCAGGGCTACTGCAAGGACAATAAACACACATATGTTAAACATTTTCAGCTACAGTGATCTGAACTGCCATTAAGGTTTAAAACAAGTTAAGTCCTTCTCCTTCTTTCCACAGCTTCTGTCGTACGTAGGCCTGTCAGCTTCCGGTAGTGACAGGAGTAGGGCTGGAGGTTCCAACGGGGTTGATCCGATGCTGGCGCAAGGTGAGACATAAAGGAAACCCAGGATGTTCTTCAGAGGTCCAAGGGTCGACTTCCTCATCCGCTGCTGGTTTCAGTCTACTGTGATGTATCCATGGAGCGAGTTCTGCCACCTTTACTGCAGTGGGTGTTGAGAGTAGGACAATGTAGGGCCCCCTCCACTGGGGGGCAAGAGGGTCCTTTTTCCACTCCTTAGCCCACACCCGGGTACCAGGCAGGAATGGATTCAGGGGTTCGGTTAGTGAGACAGGCAAGCGGTACTGAACCCAAGTGTGGAGACTGCAAAACAGAACTTAAAGCTAACTGTTCCTGCCTAGTAATTTCCGACCCAATCTGGCCCATGTCCCCCTTTATGACCTGGACAATGGGGAGTGGCCTCCCATACAATATTTCAAATGGGGATACCCCTAGTGCTTTGGTTGGGGAGGAGCGTATCCTGAGGAGTGCTATGGGTAGAACTTGGGGCCACTTCAGACCAGATACCTGCCAGAGCTTTGAGAGCTGGGCTTTCAATGTACGGTTCATGCGCGCCACCTTTCCTGAACTTTGGTGGTGGTAGCCTGCATGCAACTTCCAGTTAATCTGTAGGGCATGGGCCAGCTGCATGGTAACCTGAGACACAAAAGATGGGCCATTGTCTGAGCCCATGACAAGTGGCATACCAAACCGGGGAATAATTTCATGAAGGAGGGCCTTGGTGACTTCCCTTGCTTTTTCAGTTCTAGTGGGAAATGCCTCCACCCACCCTGAAAAGGTACAGACCAGAACTAACAAATAGTGGTAACCATTTGCCCGAGGCATCTCAGTGAAGTCTACTTGAATATTTTCCATTGGAGCTGTACCTACAGACTGAATTCCTGGAGGGGGAAAGGGACCCTGTCGCGGATTGTTCTTTGCACAGGTCAGGCACTGCTGGGTTACTGAAGTGGCCAAGGGCCCAAGCATGGAGATGTAAAAATGGTGTCTCAAAGCCTTTTCCATGGCATTTTTTCCAAAATGAGTAGCCTGATGGAAGGCTTTAACAAAAGCGGGGCCCAGGGATCCGGGGATAACAGTGGGGCCAGGCGGAGGGTTCCTCCCGTACGGGGTTAGGATTATCCAGCCTTGGTCATTCAGAACTCCCCCTTCCTTACAGCAAATGTAATCCAGTTCAGCCAGGGCATAGCGGGGCACCTAGTGGCTAAGAGGCACTAGAAACAAAGGGGCCTGAACAGGGCAATGATCCCTCAGTGAGACTTCGGAGAGGGCAGCTCTCCGGGCAGTGGCGTCAGCCATCCGGTTTCCCTTAGCAACCTCCCCTCTCCCTCTTTGGTGGCCCCGACAGTGCATTACAGCAACTTGTTTCAGGGCCCAAACGGCATCTAACAGGGTCAGGATCTCACGCCCATATTTTATGGGCTTCCCTATCGATGTTATTAACCCTCGCTCTTTGTAAAGGGCCCCATGGGCATGCAAGGTAGTGAAGGCATATTTAGAGTCAGTGTACACATTTATCCGCAGACCCTCCCCTAATAGTAAGGCTCTAGTAAGGGCCACCAGTTTGGCCTTCTGGGCCGAAGTTCCCGGGGCAAGAGCCGAGGACTCTATTACCGCACATAGGGTCACTACCGCATACCCTGCACACCACTGACCATTGGCTATAAAGCTGCTCCCATCCACAAAATAGGTTACATCTGGGGTCTTGAGAGGGAGATCTGTCAAGTCCGGGTGGCTGGAGAACACAGTATCCATAACTTCCAGGCAGTCATGGTCAGGGGGCCCAGGACCAGCATGTAGGAGCGTGGCCGGATTCAGGGTCTGGCTGGAGAGTAGCTCAAGTCGTGGATTTTCACACAACATACTCTGGTATTTGAGCATCCGAGAGTTAGTGAACCAATAGTTTCCCTTGTGTTCCATGAGGGTCAGGACGGAGTGTGGAACTGTGACCTGTAGGTTCTGGCCCAGAGTTAATTTGCCTGCCTCCTCCACCAGGAGTGCCGTGGCTGCAATGGCCCGCAAACACGGGGGCCATCTTTTGGTAACTGTGTCCAGTTGTTTAGACAAATAGGCGACAGGGCACTGCCAGGAGCCAAGGGCCTGAGTTAGGACTCCCAGAGCGGTGCCTTTGACCTCATGGACATAGAGGAGGAATGGTTTCTGTACGTTTGGGTGTCCTAAGGCTGGTGATGACATCAGAGCCCTCTTCAGGTCCTTGAAGGCCGTATCTTGTTCAGCCCCCCCACTCCATGGGGGCCATTTCTGCTCCTTTTGTGGCCTCGTAGAGGGGTTTCACCATCAGTACAAAGTTTGGGATCCAGATGCGACAATAACCTGCAGCCCCTAGAAAGGCCCTCAACTCCGTCCTGGTCCAGGGAATGGGTATACGACACACTGCCTCCTTTCTTTCAGGACGTAGTCGGCGGATCTCAGTGGACAGGTGGAATCCCAGTTACTTATTTATTTTTATTTATTTATTTACATTCTCTTATATACCGCACTATTCGGCATCAGCGCGGTTCACATAGAACAAAACGTCTCAGTACAATAACAAGCATGAGATTACAGATAACAAGGGAAGGAACTTGGATAACAAGGGAAACTATTTACAGTCTATTTACAGATGTAACACTACTGCATGGATACAAGTTATTAGGAACAGGTGCTAAGAATATATTCAATAATCAAAGCGATTCATCCTATGTCTGTTATTGAGAAACCACGAAACTGAATAGCTGGGTGGAATCACTGATGTCAATGGGTGTCGATGGCTCTATAAGATGTTTGTTAAAAAGATGGAATTTGAGGGCTTTCCTGAATTGTGATACACTGTTGATAGCCCGTATGCCAGGGGGTAGTGTATTCCAGCACCTAGGGGCAGAGAGGATAAAGGCTCTATTGGCTGTGGAAGAAGAGCAGCTTGTAAGGGCCTTTGGGAGTTTTAAGGAGTTGATGGCTGAGGATCTTCTTGTTCTGTTTGGTGTGGTGGTATGAATAAGGTCAGATAAGGAAGGAGCGGAAAGCTTGTTGAGAGCTTTGAACGTGAGAAGTAGATTTTGTAAGGTAATTCTGGCCTGAATGGGTAGCCAATGTAATTGAATCAGCAAAGGAGTAACATGGTCAGTCCTGGCGGCCCCCTGGAGTACCCTTGCTGCGGCATTCATAGCCAGCTGTAAAGGGTTTAAGGTGGATTGAGGGAGACCTTGGAGAATGACATTGGCGTAATCGAAGTGGGGTATTATCAGTGCCTGGTAGATAGTCCTGAAGTCTTTTGGTTCTAGCATGGAGCGTAGGTGTCTCAGGGAACGGATCTTGTAATATATTGTTCTGACTGTGTTTCCTATGTGGGGCTTCATATCCAGGCGTTGATCCAGAGTGACTCCTAGGTAACGTACTTGACCTCTGTTTGACACAACTGCGCCTTGCTTCTGGAGACCCTGTATCCTGCCTCCTGCAGGAGGTAAAGCAGATCGTTGGTGGCCCACACACACTCTTCCTGGGAGTCTGCAGCAACTAGGAGGTCATCAATGTACTGCAGTAGGATCCTTCTGCCAGGAGTGACAGGGTAATTTGTTAGGTCTTGACTGAGAGCTGCACTGAAGAGCATGGGCGAGTTCTTGAAACCCTGAGGTAATCGGGTCCAGGTAAGTTGGCCCCATGTCCTGGTGACAGGGTCCTCCCATTCAAAGGCAAGTAGAGTTTGGCTGGCTGCCGCGAGGCGCACGCAGAAGAAGGCATCTTTTAAGTCCAATACTGTAAAGTGGGTGGCCTCAGCAGGGATCAGTCCCTCTTCTGGGACTGCTTAATCAACATGTCGTGTATTCAGTGCAATAACTGTGGTACTTTCATTCAAAGAAGAATCATTTGGAGCCTAAGAGCTTGTCCTATATGCCTAAAGTCAGCTGCCATGCATGAAGAACTGACTCTACTAAGGAAAGACCTAGCTGCCATGTATAAAGAAGTGTCTCTACTGAGGGAGGAACTGGCTGCAATGAAGTGCACCTCTTCTAGGATACAAACTGCACAAAGTCCACCACCGCTCCCACAAAGAATCAAACACCCCAGGAACAAATGGATCACAGTGGGTTCCGGAAGATTGCGACCTGTAATGCAGAGACATCCTACACATCAAGAGATATCCTTGCACAATGCCTTCTCTGCCTTGGCTAATGAGGATGCCCAATCCAAAGAAACTGAAGGGCCCTTAAATGAGTCAGACAATGCCCAAACTCCTGCTAAAGCACCAAATATGAAGAAAACCTCACCAAACAGAAAACTGTTACTTCTTGGAGATTCCATCATCAGAGGCACCAACTTGGGAACACAGTTCAAAGGAGAGAAGATAGTCATGTGCCTACCAGGCTCTTCAGCCAGCAGGAATACAAACCAAGTTGTTGAAATACTTAGCGCAAAAAGTGAGCACTCCAAACCGGATGTTATTATCCACTTGGGCACAAATGACCTGGCTAGAAACAGTGCCTCTACAGCCCAAAAGGACTTCCAATCTCTGGGAGAGAAACTCAAGCCCATTGTTAACACTGTTGCATTCTCAGAAGTTCTACCTGTTCTTGGTAAGGGGACAAAAAGGCTGCATCGCATTAACAGCTTCAATACATGGCTCAAGACCTGGTGCAAACAAGAAGGATTCAGATTTATTGGCAACTGGGGCAACAGATGGGCAAACAAGAGACTATACTGTGCTAATGGACTACATCTCTCTGTCGCAGGGAAAAGAAACCTAAGTGAAAAATTCAGGCAGTATGTGGATATGCATTTAAACTAGGAAAAGGGGGTGACGGATGTGGAAGGTCAACATCTGCATGCCACCCCCTGCAAAAGCAGAACATCATCAGAAACAGACACATTCTTAAACCACACATCAAAAACAAGTGGGAAGAAGTGGGCAGAATAAAATCAATGCAAAATACACACAAGCCAGGTAAATGCTGGAAAGCAATGAGCACAAATGCTCGAAGCTTAGCCAAAAAAATTCCAGACCTGGAAGCCCTAATGGTGGAAACGGATTTGGACATCGTGGCCATTACAGAAACATGGTTTAATGAATTGCATGATTGGGATATAGCCATAGCTGGCTATAATCTATTCAGAAGAGAGAAAATGGAAAAGGAGGAGGAGTAGCCTTGTATGTCAAAAGCAGTATTAAAGCTACTGAAATGCAGGGAACATGGGGAAAAGAAGAAACACTCTGGATTGCGTTGGAAAGAGGAGATGGCACTGTCATCCATATTGCTGTAGTCTACAGACCTCCAACTCAAATTGAAGAGAGAGATAATGAATTGATTATAGATATTGCCAAGATAGCAACAAAGGGGGAAGCAATCATATTGGGTGACTTTAATTTACCTGATGTGGATTGGATTACTCCTTCTGCACATCTGGAAAGAAGCAAAAAAATTGTGGATGCTCTCCAAGATGCATTACTTAGGCAAATGGTGATGGAACCAAACAGGGAAAGCTCAACGCTGGATGTAGTGCTCACCAACAGTGATAACGTGTCGAATGTCTGCGTGAGTGCCCCTGTAAGCAACAGCGACTATCACACGGTGTGGTTTGAGATAAAAGCCACGGTACAGGCCAATCATAGCAAGCTCAAAGTCCCAAACTTCAAAAACACTGACTTCAATAAAATGGCCGAGTACTTAAAGGAGGAGATGACGGGGTGGAAAGAGATAAGGGAAGTGGAATTGCAATGGACTAAACTAAAGGCGGCAATAAAAGGGGCAACAGATAAATATGTAAGAAAGATAAATAAAAACAAGAGGAGAAGGAGTCTATTTGGTTTTCCAAAGAGGTGGCTGCTCAAATAAAGGCAAAAAATACAGCTTTCGCAAAATTCAAAAGCTTGCAAACAGAAGAACACAGAAATGAATACAGGATCAAGCTCAACGAGTCTAAAAGAGAAATAAGGATAGCAAAATCAAAGGCAGAGGAAAAGATGGCTAAAGATGTTAAAGGTGGCGACAAAACTTTCTTCAGGTATATTCGGGAAAGGATGAAGATCAGAGTTGGAATTGCAGGACTCAGAAGTGCTGGGAAAAGACTCGTGGAAAGTGACACTGAAAAAGCAGAATTGCTGAACGAATACTTCTGCTCTGTTTTTACTAAAGAAGATCCTGGAGATGGACCAGCTGTGACTCCCAAATATAAAAATAGGAATGAAGTAGATACCACACCATTCACAGAAGATGAGGTGTTAGAACAACTTGCTAAACTGAAAGTGGACAAAGCCATGGGACCAGATGGGATACATCCCAGGATACTGAAAGAGCTCAGAGAGGTTCTTGCAGGACCGTTAAAGGATGTCTTCAACAGATCCTTGGAAACAGGAGTGGTTCCTCAGGACTGGAGAATGGCTAATGTTGTACCTCTACACAAAAGTGGTGACAGGGAAGAAGTGTCAAACTACAGACCCGTGAGCCTTATCTCGGTGGCGGAAAAAGTAATGGAGGCGCGCCTGAAAGAGCGAATAGTGAACTTTCTCAAAACCAACAGGTTGCAAGATCCAAGGCAACATGGTTTTACCGAAGGACGGTCTTGCCAAACAAATCTGATTGAGTTCTTGGATTGGGTGACCAAGGAACTAGATCAGGGGCATGCAATGGATGTCATCTATCTGGATTTCAGCAAAGCCTTTGATACTGTTCCTCATAGGAGGCTTGTCAATAAACTCAGTAGCTTGGGGATGGGTCCCAAGATAGTAAACTGGATTAGAAATTGGTTGACTGACTGACAACAGAAGGTGATGATACATGGAGCTCACTCGGATGGGAGGAAGGTGATTAGCGGGGTGCCTCAGGGTTCGGTCCTGGGTCCGGCACTGTTCAATATATTTGTGAGTGATATTGCTGAAGGACTGAATGGAAAAGTCTGTCTTTTTGCAGATGACACAAAAATTTGCAACAGAGTGGACTCCCCCGAAGGAGTGGTTAACATGAGTAAAGATCTACAAAAGCTGGAAGACTGGTCTAATGCATGGCAACTACGATTTAATGTGAAAAAGTGCAGTGTCATGCACTTCGGTAGCAGAAATCCAAGGGAAAAGTACACGATAGGGGGTTAGAGGTTGGTATGCATGGCTCAGGAAAAAGACCTTGGTGTGTATTTTGCAGCATTTACTCTTTCACCTTTCTCAAAAATGTGCAGACCACATCGTCCATTCACTGAGATACCACCCCATACCATGACCGATGGTGGGTGTTTAACAGTCTTGATTGTGTACTTCGGATTTAGTCTCTCACCTGCTGGTCGACGGACGTAGTTGTAACCACTCCCACATACTTGTTGAAATGTACTTTCATCTGTGAACATTACTCTCTCCCACCATTCAGCAGATTTGTCTTTCATCTTGCTACAAAACTGTATGCAGGCAGCAATTTGTTTCCTGGTCATCATAGGCTTCTTGGCAGATCTTCTGGCCACGAGTTTGAACTCATTCACAAGCCGTCGTCGGATAGATCTGGCACTTATCTTTCTTCCTCGATCTTTAGCTAACTGAGCCACACCTTGAGATGAAGTATGTGGACTAGATGTAATAATGTTTTTGAGGAATCGGTCATCTCGTCCAGTAGTTGTACATCTGCACCCACATTTTGAATGACATCTACGGCCACCTGATTTCAGAACATTCTGAACTGTACACCTTGATATATGCAAATGTTTTGCAATAGCACATTGCGAATATCCTTCAGCATGGAGTGTGACAACTTGTCCCTTTACAAAATCATTAATATTGCACTTTCTACCCATCTTGATTGTATATTTTACATGTAACTTTCAATCTTTTCCTAGTTGTAAAAATTCAAAACTTCATCAAAGAAACCTACTACAGAGTGTAAGTAAACTAAAATGGACGCCAGACGCATGGTGTGACTAATCGCCATGCTGATTAAATAAGTAAGCACGTGTGACATCTCAGTTTATTTAACAATAAATTGTAGAAAAAGATACCTGCCTTAATTTTTTGGCCACTACTGTATATCAACTGGCTACCTTTATCCACGTTTATGCACACCTACAGAGAAATGGAGCATATTAGTGAGGTAAGTCTTCTTTTGGATGAATCCATGTTTACTTTGCCCCATTAAACCATGTCTGTCCAAGTGTCCAGTAATTTCATTCTTAATAATGGCTTCCACCATTTTTCTGGACACCAACATTAATTTTACTGATCTGTACCTTCCCATATCACCCCTGGAACCCTTTGTATAGAAAGGCGCTCCGTTGGGGACTCTCCATTCTTCTGGTACCATAGATAATTTTAAGGATAGGTTAAACATCACTTATACTAGTTCTACGATTTCATCTTTGAGTTATCATGAGTTATCTCAGCACTCTTGCATGTATGCCAAAGACCAGGCGATTTGCTGCACTTTAGTTTATCAATTGGTTCTACTATATCTTCCAAGTTCACTGAGATTTCATTCATCTCTTCTGACTCATCACTCTTAAATACCCTTTCTGCTATGGGTGGCTTGCTCACATATTCCTCAGTAAAAACCAAAGCAAATAATTAATTTGCTTTGTCAGCTATGCCCTTGTCCTCCCCTGGGTGCCCTTTTTACTCCTTGATCATCTAATCCTCCAACTGACTCCTTTTCCAGCTTTTTGTTTCATATGTACCCAAAAAAAGGTTTTATTGTGAGCTTTTGTCTCTATGGCAAGCTTCTTTCTAATTCTTTTATTTATTTAACTAGGCTTATATACTGCTTTTCTACAAGTCAAAGCAGTTTACATTCAGGTACTGTATATATATTTTCCTTCTCCCCAAAGAGCTCACAAACTATGTTTTTGTACTGAGGGTTAAGTGGCTTGCCAAAGGCACACCTGTGGGACTAGAAACTCCAGTCCTTCTGGCACAAGGTTGCTGTCCACTAGCAGTATTTGAAACCCTGGCTGTCTGCCACATTAACTAGGCCACTCTTTCTTTATCAGTGCCTTGCAGTTAACTTGCCAGTAGTTATGCTGTTTCCTATTTTCTTCATTTTGTTCCTTTTTCCATTTTTTGAAAGATTGTTTTTTTTTTTTTGTAGTTGTTGTTTTTTTTGCTTTAATGGCATCTTTCACTTCACTTTTTAACCACACTGGCTGTTATTTGGCCTTCCTTCTGACTCTCTTAATGTGTGGGATACATCTGATCTGGGCTTCCAAGACTGTATTTTTACAGTAAATAACATCCATGCCTGATGTAAACTTTTGACCTTTGTAGCTACTCCTTTTAGTTTCTTGCTAACCATTTTCTTCATTTTATCATAGTGAAAACTAAACACTGACAGAGTGTATTTCCATAGTATACTGTACTTGCTGCAGTTATTAAGTCAAATTTGATGATATTATGATCATCAGTGCTGTGTGGGTCCAACACCACTCTTTTAGCAAATCCTTTGTTCCACAAAGGACTAAGTAAAAGTATCTCCTTCTCTAATCAGTTCCTGAACCAGTTTCTCCATGAAGCAGTCATTTATTTCATCTAGGAAATTTATCTCCCTAGCATGTCTTGATATAATTTTTATCCAATCAATATTGGGATAATTGAAATCCCCATTATTATTAGGTTACCAAATTTGCTAGCTTCTAAAATTTATAATAGAATCCATCATCCGTTTGCTCATGCTGTCCAGGTGGACAGTAGTAAACCCCTACTACTATTTTCTTCCCCTTCACACATGAGATTTCTATCCATAAGGATTCAATGGAATACATTTTATTTCTTGAACATCTTTTATTCTATTAGACTCAAGGTAACCGAGGCAGGCGGACCCGGTGCTCACCATGTTCCACACCCCCTCCCACACCCCCCTTCCCACACACCCCCTTCCTCCCCCCTGCCTCCTCTGCCCCCCATGCCTCACTAGCCCCTTCGAAACTCCTTACCCCGTACCACAAAATACAACTGACACAATTTGGGAATCAACTGGTCACAGCTTTATTAACAATCATAATGTTCATAACATTTCCATTACAAGATAACCTTCTTAGTAAACCAACCAGCGAAACAAGCCTCCACCCACCATACTATTAGCAAGGTGGCCCCATTCCACTTCCGCCGTGGCCAGGCCAGTGGCAAACTTCATCCCCCCCTTTTACCCGGCCTCGCCATATTATTAGCAAAAGCCGGCCAGGGGTTATCCAGGTTGGGGGCAACCGACCCCTGCCCCAATTACAGTTTAAGGCTCCGGACCCGGAAACCTCCGGGAACCCGCCACCCCTCCCCCCACCAGCTGCAACAACCCATTCTTACTTAACCACCACCCAAAACAAAAAGAGGGCGGGAGGGTGGGCAGCCAGCGCCTCCAAACTTCATCCCCTGCCGCCGAAGACCAGGAACCCACGCATCTTCCCACACTGTCCCGGGCTCAATCTTCACCCATTGGCTCTCCCAGTAGTCACTCAAAGGAGAGCCAATGGGTTTGAAAGCTGCCCTACGATGCCATGACCATGCCGCCGGCTGCGCACAGGGTCCCCGTACCGGGCCGCATGCCCGGTTACATTCGGCTATTGGAGACCCTGCCCCACGGCCTCGTAATAACCGAGGCAGGTGGACCCGGTGCTCACCATGTTCCACACCCCCCTTTTCTCCCCCGCCTCCTCTGCCCCCCTTGCCTCACTAGCCCCTTCGAAACTCCTTACCCCCTACCACAAAATACAACTGACACAGCTTTATTAACTTGTCGCAGCTTTATTAACAATCATAATGTTCATAACATTTCCGTTACAAGATAACCTTCTTAGCTGGTTTAACAACCAATGAAACGAGCCTCCACCCACCATACTATTAGCAAGGTGGCCCCATTCCACTTCCGCCGCGGCCGGGCCAGTGGCAAACTCCATCCCCCCCCCCCCCCCCCCCCCCCGTTTTACCCAGCCTCGCCAGGGGTTATCCGGGTTGGGGGCAACCCCCGCCTCAATTACAGTTTAAGGCTCTGGACCTAGAAACCTCTGGGATCCCGCCACCTGGCACAGGAGACCTTAATGTCCCTGCGCCGCCCCCCCCCCAAGACCGAGCTACGACCAGCTAGCCTCCCGCTGCACAACACACTCCAAAGCCTCCTGCCAATCATTAAGCAGCAAGTCCATCCCCATGGGGGATAAATGCACCCTGTCCTGCCGATACAACCCCCCACAATCCACTTCCACCCAAGAGTGCAATATTTGGTATCCCGCATGGTCGCATATCCAACTACCAATCTGCCGAATGATCTTTGCTAGGCCACACGACCAGCGCCACTGGTGTTGGCAGGCAGGCCTTGGAATGATATCCGACCATAACAAAATAACATCTTGAAACATAATCAGAACCTCTGCCAAGTTCCTCTTTACCGCTCTAATCAACTGTTTACTAGTCCATGAGACCAGGTCATTGCCACCCAAGTGCAGCAGAATAACTGACGGCTCCTTCCTCACCTGCCGATGGTGGCGAAGGAAAGGTAAGAGCTGCGGCCAATGCAGACCACATTCACTCAGCCATAGGACAGACACCACTTCTGGGTCAAGACCCAAATTAATCCCCAATGGCCGTTCGGCTGCCTGCAGGCCTGCCCAATGAACAAATGAATGTCCGATCATCCAACAGCCATGAGGACACCGCCCAACATCTGGAAGAGAAAGAAGAAGTTAGCCAGATGGACAGCTACCGCACCACTCATAGACGTACATAACCCAAAAAGGCCTTAGAACGCCATCTGCCAATACGCTCTATCTCCACATCCACCAACCCTGCCGCCGCTGCACTGGTTGCTGCTCCAATACGGAATGAATGTGCTGCAGGACCATCTGTAGTACTGCAGCAACTTGGAAACGCGTGAACCAGCGAGAATCCTCATGTAGGAAAATTAACCCACCCGAAACTGGGCGTACCGACAAGTACTCTTTCAATGCAGCCATGGGGCATGTGGGAAGGGAAACCACCTCCTTCAGGACGACCCACAATCCTTTACCCAGCTGGTCAGTTTTTAATATGGCCAGCCTTACCCTCAACTGCCCCTTTCCGAACTGCACCTGACCACTCCTTAGGCCAGCACTACCTATGGAATGGCCCGAATTCGCCACCAACTCCCCCATCCGAAAGGCGCCAAAAAAAGCCAGACAAAAAAACAGCTCTGAAAAGTGTAGCTTCGTAAGGTGATGCCGCTATCCTGGGCAATGCCGTCCAAAGCCGAACGAGCAACTCGTGTGTAATTGGCAGCCTGGTATCAATGGGAGTTGGAAAGGCTCTCTCTCATCCGTGTAGCAATCTACGGGCCAAGAAACCTGGAGTCGAGTAGCCACATCCTGCTGCTCTCGCAAAAAAGGTGAAGCCGGCTAGGTGATCACATACCGACGCCCTGGAAACTCCTTTTTTCTTCGCATAAACTATGTATTGACCCAGTAGTCTGTCAGAGGGGATACCGGGCTGCCAACCTCGGGACTCCAGAAACTCAACCACCTTGTCACACCCTCTCTGATACGCCGCCCAAGTCACCGCAGACACAGAATTCCGCAGCAGATTCACCATCTCCTCTGGCCAACCTGCCATAATTGCTCGGGCACCACCAACCCTTCAGCGTCTGCCTCTGGTGCCAAGGTATGGAACAGCTCCCACTTGAAACCAGAAAGCGCATCAGCAATTCTATTAGTACATCCTGGTATATGCTTGGCCTTCACAAACACATTCAACCTCAAACATGCCAACACTATTTCCCTCATCAACCCAGCCACTCGTGCATAATGTGGAGCATAACGGTTCACCACAGAGACTACCGCCTCATTATCACACCACCAAACAACCTTACGATTCCGGAGCTTGTCAGGCCACAACCGCAGCACTACCAACATCGGAAACAGTTCCAAGAACATAATATTGTTCATTAAACCAGATAAGCGCCACGACTGCGGCCATCTAGCGGCACACCTAGCACCCCCGAAATAAATGCCCAGGCCCGCACTGCCAGCCGCGTCCTTGTATAGCTGCAAGTCAACGCTAGACGTTTCAGGCTTCCTTATGACTGACACCCCATTAAAGCCTACCAAGAAATCATCCCAAACTCTCAAATCCGCCTTCATATTTCTTGACATTTTGATTCGATGATGTGGCTTCCTCACCCCAGCTGTAGATGCTGCCAACTGTTGCAAAAACACATGGCCCATCGGGATGACCCTGCACGCAAAGTTCAGGGAGCCAATCAATACTTGCATCTCTCACAAAGTTAACTTGGCGGAAGCCAACCCGTTCACCACCAACACTCACAAATTCACTACTTTGTCCATTAGGAGCCAAGCAACCATCTCCAGTGAATCAAGCTCTACTCCCAGAAAAGTGATTCTCATGGCCGGACCTTCCGTCTTACCCGCAGTCAAAGGCAGACCCCATTCGCTTGCCATGTCCACGAAGCCCCGCAACAACCGCTGGCACTCATCCAACTGTGCTGCATCGACGAAAAAGAAATCATCCAGATAGTGAACCACATTCACACAAACGACTTCCTGCACCAACGCCAAATGCAAAAATGAACTGAACTTCTCAAAATAGGCGCAAGAAACAGAGCACCCCATAGGCATGCATTTGTCCACGTAAAACTCACCTGCAAAGCAAAAACCTAACAAATGAAAAGCCACCGGATGCACTGGGAGCAAACGAAACACAGATTCAATGTCCACCTTCACCATCCAAGCTCCTAGGCCACATTGTTGAACCAACTCAACAGCCTCATCAAATGAAGCGTAACGAACAGCACACAGTTCCCTCAGTATGTGATCATTAACCGAAGCCCCTAATGGAAATGACAAGTTGTGGATAAAACAAAATTTCCCCAGCTCTTTCTTAGGCACTACCCCCAGCAGAGAAACCACTAGATTCGCGAGGGGCTGCTCCACGAAAGGGCCCGCAATTCTACCTAAGTTCAACTCTACTGCCAACTTATCACGGACCACGGTTGCAAAACACCACACCGACAGGGAATTGCGCGCTGTCTTCCCAACCACGGTCCCCTGCACCGGTATAGTAAAGCCAAACTGGAACCCCCGTTCCAAAACCTCCCTGTCCTTCCTCCTTGGATAGCATCGCAACCAGGCTCTTAACACCTCCCAACGAATCGGAGTGAGAGCCAACGCCCACACATCCTCATTACTTAGGAGCTTGGATGGGCCCGCCAGAGATCCCTTTTTTAATGCATTTAATTGCGGGGTGTCCCAAAATTGCAGACCGAGCAGGCATGTCGGAACTTACAATCGGGAAAAGGGCACAAAGACTTATTGAATCGCCAACATATGTCCCCTGAGCCCCCTCCCCCCGCTTTCTGCTTGGGGATTCCCCAAACTGCACGAAAGGAGCGACCTAATCCCGCCGTGTCCCCCCCCCCCACCTCTCCCCCCACCTCCGCCCCCGGAACCTACCCTAACCGACATCTGCGTCAGCCATAAATTAATATCCTGGGTTCCCCATGTCAACACTTTACTCTCCTCCATCTTATCCCTAAACTTTTCATTGTAGTTCAACCACTCCCACCCTTCGTGTGTCTGTGCTGCTTCCAAAATTGAATCTGCATATGCCAACAACATTCCGTAATCCTCTGGAGAATGCTGACCCCAAACACTTGCCAACCGCAAAAATGCTCTTGCCCAATTTACCACATTGCATGACACCTTTCTAATCTGACCCGCCTTCTCATCCTCCTTTTGCTTCTTCTTACTATCGCCCGACTGCTTCCTGCCCTCCAATAAACGGAAAATATCTATGTGCCGCCGCTTCCTGATTTTCCAACGCAGATTTCTCGGCACCACTTCCCATAACTCGGAGAACAATGCCAACGTAGGAGTGCCCTTCCCCCCGTGGGCCCTGCCTGAGCTCTGCCAAACCCTTGCCCCGCACACTCCGTTCCCGATGAAGAGGGCGAAGAACTGGACGCAGAAGAAGAGGAAGACTCAGAACCGTGCTGCCGCCTGCACAAATGCCTCCTCTTCTTTTTCGCCTTAGCCCCCACACCTTCCCATGCGCTAACCTGTTCAGCCCCACCCCCTTGCTGAGTCTGTAACTCACCTGCTGCCGTCGTGTCCCTAGCCTGCACCTCTCTCGGAAGGGTCATTGGCTCGCGTTTCTCTGCATCCCACAGCTGCATCCCTCCATCGTCTACCATGCTGGCCTCCGACCTCCGCAGGCGCCCTGATGGTGATCCTGCATCTATATTCTTCTCTGCCCTCTGAAGTCCTCATCCTTGCCCTGCAGCTTGAGCTGTTGCCGAATCCTGCGAAGGCAAAAACGAGAAGGAAGGGGGGGGACAGCAGAAGGCCAAGAGGGTTGCCACGCCCCCAACCACTCTGCACTGGATTAACCTTCCCCTCCCCCCACCCAGTGCTCCCATGCCGCAGGGGAACCAGGCATCCTAACACCTCCTTGCGCTCCCGCCCAGCCTATAGGGAAAGGAAATCCCTGTCTTCCGACATTAGGAGCCCCATGCCACGGTGCGACCCAGCCCCCAACCCCCAACACCTCGCCCCCCCCCCAAAAGGCCCATGCCCACCCATACCATGTCTCCCCGCATTCCCCACACACCCTTCGACCCCACCAACACCCATCCCCTGACTAGGAATGGCATTACTGGTGACTGATGCTGCACCGGCCCCCCTCTCTTGCTCTTGAAGCCCGGCCCCGCCCAAACATGGCCCAGCATAGCCCACCCCCATCTCCCTGACCCCCCGAGTAGAAGGTCTCCCCCTACCCGACATGGCTACTGCCCTCCCCCCCTCTTGTCCTGGCCCTCCTGGAGCTGGCAGCGCCCCTACCTGCAAGCCCACAGCCAACCTGATCCCTTTTCCCCACAACAATGCCTGCCTCGCTAGAGACCCCCTCCCCAGCCACAGGTGTAGGGGATGCTCTATCTGCTGCAGCCTGCCCCCCCCCCCCTGCCAGGCCCCCTGACCCTCCCCTGCCGACCCCTACGGGAAGGCATTGCCCTACCGCACTGAAACCACCCCCCTGCAAGTTTTGCTGTTTTGTTTTATTTTCTTTTATTTGTATATATATATTTTTTTTTTTATTTAATTCCCAACCGCAGCCCTCACCAATGTTATCCCTCCTGCCAGCACACAACCTGCAATCCTTCAAAGGGAAACCGTCCGTCACACCATCAGCTGCAGCTCCCAGGACCGCTCCAACCCTCTTGACCTGCCGCGGAGATTCAGCCCGCAAAGGGCGTGATCCGGCTCTCAACTGCACCGCCCCACCATCCTGGACTCCAGCCACCAAGGAACCCCACGATGTGCTCCAGCCAGCGCCTCCAACCTTCCTCCCCTGCCGCCGAAGACCAGGAACCCACGCATCTTCCAACGCTGCCCCGGGCTCAATCTCCACCCATTGGCTCTCCCGGCCGTCACTCAAAGGAGAGACAATGGGTTTGAAAGCTGCCCCCCAACGCCACGACCACACCACCGGCCGCACGCAGGGTCCCCACACCGGGCCACATGCCCGGTTACATTCGGCGATCCGGGACCCTGCCCCGCGGCCTCGTAATTCTCTTTAACATATAGCATTGCCCCTCTATCAATTTGATCTATCCTATTATTGAGATATAATTTATACCTTGGTATCAGAGTAACCCATTGGTTATCATCCTTCCACCTGGTCTCCAGGATGCCAAATATATCTATCTTTTCATTTAGTGCTATATATTCTAATTCTCCTATCTTATTTTTTAGGTTTCTAGTATTTGCATTGAGACATTTCAAGGTATGCTTGCTTGAATTTGCAAACTTCATAGCATTTATCAGAGACTATTTGATATCTTTCCTCTCATTCTTGTCTTTATTTAAAGGCATCTGGTCTATTTTAGCCTTTATTGCAACCTCTCTATCAGGATGCTCTGACTTTGCTGTTATGATGGCACCCTTCATGGATACCTTGCTCTTAATTTTGCACTCCTGAGTGACTATAGGCTTTGCCCATGACTCTAGTTTAAAAGTTGCTCTATCTCCTTTTTGAATGTTATCACCAGCAGCCTTGCACTCGTATCACCCTGGTTAGGTAAAGCCCATCACTGTGGAATAGGTTCCCTTTTCCCTTCGAAGTAACCCAGTCCTTAACAAATCTAAAACCTTTCTCCCTGAACCATTGTCTTATCCATGCACTGAGACTTCAGAGCACTGCCTGTCTCTTGGGTCCTAGACTAAAGGAAGGACTTCAGGGCTTTTTGGTATGTTATCAGTGAATGTTTTGTGATTTCTGCTCATTGAATTAATCTATTAAGAATTAATCACTTGTTGATTAAAATAATTTAACCACTTTAAGTGCTAATTGGGAAAACAGATTATAAATTAAGGGATGAGCCTGGAGCAGGAGGAAAAGATTAGCTACCTGTTTATTTATATTTTTTTTAAGTTCTAAAAGGCCTACCCACAAAGTAGGGCAAATTAATTCTGAAGCTTTTAGCCAATCCAATAACTACTTTATGATTTTAAAGAATTAAAAATATTTTCCAATTATCAACACCCTCTTTTGTCCCAATCTTTATGACATCATATCTATAAGCAAAGTCATGCTGATTTACCCAGAGAGTCTTCTTCTGCTATCATATTCCAATACTGTTCTTGGATCATCAGTAGATGTTGGATTAAGATCAGTCAGTACCCTTTTACTAAAGTTTGCAATGTAGTTAATGTGCGATTTGGTATGCTTTAACTGCATGTTTATGCCCGTGGTAACAATTACTGTGGGGGCATGACAGTTAATGCATGCTGTCATGAGGTGCAGAGATCAGAGCCCGCGGAGACAGGAGATTTTGATCAGAATAAAGCTAACTTTGACAGCTCAGAAATAAACATGGAGGAAGGTTGGCATAGAAACTGTACACAAACCAATTCACGTAGTGCTAGGGAACGCCCAAACCAAAAGCTACCTCGTGGCTCATCAAGAGATAGGGGACAGCTGATAGGGGGCGGAGCCCAAACAAATACCAAATGCAACACATTTAAAAATCCCTTACCGGAGAGAAGGGGCAAGGCAGCAAACACAGAGAAGGCAGCAAATACGGAAAAGGCAGCAAACACAGAGAGGACAGAGAGAGCAGCAAGCACAGGAAATCCCAGTCGTAGGAGAAGCCTTGAGAGAGAAAGCTTCAACGAGGAAGGAAGCTTTGAGAGACATGCTGACCGGAGGAGACTGGTAGGACGGTGCTGCGTTGTGAAGCCCAAGGGAGACTGCCTGGAAGAGCAGTACACGGCTGACCATTGCACCAAAGAGCTCTGCTGGCGTGGGAGCAGAGATAATTGCTCTGAAGTCCAGTTAAGGCAATTCCAGCCTTACAGCTCAAGGTACCCAGCAAGAGAGGATTATTTTCCTGAGGCTAATTTGTTGCCCAAAAGAAAAGCTAAGCAAACACGAGGGGAAGAGTTTTTCCCCGTGCAAGGCTGTGTTCAAGGGAGAAAGCTTGGAAGCAACTTGTTGGAAGGTAGGAGTATTCTCCCTAATAGCAGGAAAGAAGAGTATAGCCAAATTCCCTGCACTTACCAGGAACTCTGTGACTCAGTTGAGAGAAACAGCAGCAATTACGGTAAATACCCATACTCCTCTAAGCTGTTGGGGGAAGGAAATACCTTAGGCTATAGAGAGGAACCCGGCAGGCAAGGTAAAGGTTTCAGCCCACGGGAAACCGGCCAAGACATTGAACACATGCAGTGTGATTTTTATGAGGACCCGGACACTGAGGTATTTATGGATTGTACATATACTTTTTCTGACAGCATACAATCTTTGTGTTAAAGTGCTACAAGGGCTGTTTCACAGGAGAAAACAGACAAAAGGAGTTTTGGGAAAGAAACTGTTTTCTTTGCATTTTTCATTTCTTTTTGGCTGAAGATAAGCATTGCCTGAGTTCAAGTTAATTCTTCGTTTGTAGTTCCAGACGCATGGTCTTTGTGTTACCTTGTTTTCATGGTTTAAGAATCCAACCTTGGGAAGGGAAATAAATCCTATTTGACCTTATCACTCTGACTGCAACTACTTATTTCTACTGGCTGTGGAACTACGTTACCCAGAAGGCTCTGCTAAGCCTCATTATAATATTCCGCAGTTATCAAGGAACTTTACCTCGCTCACTTTTCTTCATGCCCATGGCCTCTGGGATGGTGAGCGGGCGACATTTGGCGTAGTTTTAAGGATTTTGACCTTGAAATAAAGGACACAGTGAAGAAACTACAGCACCAGAGGACCCCTGTTGAAGCAAGTTGGCTGACATACGGCTGGTGAAAGAAACAGTGACCTTTCCTGAATGCTGACCTCTACACAAAGCCTCAGGTAATGTCACCTAGGGCATAAGTGTGGGAGGATTTTGTGCAGGAAAAAGGGGCGCTGCAGGAAAAAAAAAAAAAAGAAAAAAAAAAAGGAGCCGCACTTGGTGTTTTTCCTTTCTTTTTTCCACAGGTACCGACAAGAGGAATGGAGCCCAGAGACATCATGCAGTGGATGCAACTGCAGTGGGATAAGCAGTTTGAACTAGCGAAGCATATCCAGGAGCAGAGTGACAGCATGATGAGGGAGCAACAGAAACCTCTGTTAGACGCTATGGAGGCACTGTTGAGAAAACCACAGGAGTTGGTGACTGAAAACTCCACGGTCATAACAGGGGTAGGACTACATGCTAGTCATGCTTTTTCTTTAGGACAATTGAGCCCGCATGACAATGTCAATGACTTTATCGATGCTTTTGAACGCATTGGGGAAGCACTAAAATGGCCTAGTGAGCAATGGGCAACCCGCTTTGCGGTTTCACTTACCGGTGAAGCCCTTTCAGCTTACAAGGCGATGCCTGCAACCCTTGCTGCCGATTATAATGAAATAAGGAAGGCAGTTAAGGATAGATTAGGGCTTACTACCTCACACTATAGGAGGATGTTTAAGGACGCCCGCCTGAAGGCACAGGAGACCCCAAAAGCGTTACGTCAAAGATTAAAAAATTTGGCCTGGAAGTGGTTGACTCCAGAGAGGAGAACCCTGGAGAGTATACTGGACACAGTGGTCTTGGAGCAGTTTATCCAAGCTGTGCCCACTGAAATGAGAACATACCTCACTTTACAAAACTGCCAATCTACAGATGAAGCAGCTAGTCTGGCAGACAGGTTCTTGGAGGCCCAGATAGCTGACCCCTCGGGGTATGGGGTAATGCAGGCTGCAGGCATGGCAAATTGTAAAGGGGGCAGGTATCCCAAAGGGAAAAGCTATAATGTGCAAAGTATGAATGCTAATGATACTGTCTTTGTATGTAAAGGAAAATGTTATCTGTGCGGGAGAGCGGGACATTTCCAGAAAGACTGTATCAAGCGTACGGTCCTCATGTCTGGGGTGGATAAGCCAACGCCAGATGGATTTCTACTACATGTCCAGGTAGAGGGGGTAGAAGCGCTGGCATTGCTTGACTCGGGGGCTGACCAGAGCATGATTTCCCGCAGGCTCTGGGAAGCTGTTGAGAGGTGCCGTTCGTCACCCCCGAGTCAAGCAGGAAGCCAGGTGAGGGTAAAATGCATACATGGTGCATTCTCATTTTATCCTCTACAGAAACTGTCTGTGCAGGCATTAGACACCGAACAAACGATACCAGTAGCCATAATCCCGACGTTACCTAGGGACCTTATTTTAGGCAGGGATTGGCCACCCTTTTTTAAGGGGCTGGTAGCAGGTTTAACTACCCGGTCAGGTTTAGTTTCCACCCGGGCGCAGCCCGGGACCTCAGGGGTGGGAGAGACATCGTCTAGAGGCATGGAGGAGCCTGAGGGGGTAGTAGAATCCCAGGAGGGGGAGTTAAATGAGGAAGACTTAAATATCCTTCCTACACATGATGATTTAGTGCAAGAGCCCGTTAAGCAAGGCAGAAAGGCCAAGGCTAAGAGGCGCCACGAGAGGCAGTCTAGAACCCGAGGGAGGGCCGAGTTGGAGGCAGGTGCGAGTTTACCTTGGGTACCGGCTGAACTTGTAAATAAGTTTCCTTCGTTCCCTGCAGAACAGCGGGCTGACCCAGCGCTCAAGAGAGCCTTCGAATGGGCCCAGGAAACCCGACCTACGTTGCCCAGGTTTTTCCTGGAAAATGAAATCTTATACAGGGAAAGTATTGACCCTTATACCGAGGCAGTCCGAAAGCAGTTGGTGGTGCCGACGACGTTTAAGGCCACGGTGTTGCGTCTGGCCCACAACCACCCTATCGGTAGCCATAAAGGGATCCAGGGCACCCTGGACCAAATATTAGGTCGCTTTTATTGGCCAGGGGTGTTCAAAGAAACCAGGCAGTACTGCGAGTCATGTGCCCCATGTTAGAGCATGACAGCATTAAGAACTAGAGCTGTACCCTTAGTACCTACCCCCACTATAGCGGTGCCTATGAGTCGCATAGGAATGGACATGGTAGGCCCGATGACCCGAACACCCAGGGGTTTCCAGTATCTGCTGGTGATAGTGGACCATGCCACCCGATTCCCATGGGCTATTCCCTTAAGGAACACCTCTGCGAGGATCATAGCCCAGGAGCTGGTGAAACTATTTTGTGAGGTGGGGTTTCCCAGGGAGGTGCTTACGGATCAGGGTAGCAACTTTCTATCCAAACACTTGTCTACCATTTGGGAGGCATTTGGGATAAAGCACATACGAACAGCAGCGTACCACCCCCAAACGAATGGTTTAGTAGAACGCATGAATCAAACCATCAAGCAAATGCTTAGGAGGGGTTTGAAAAAAGGAGAGATATCAGATTGGGATACTCTACTCCCGTTCGTATTATACGCCTGTAGAGAACGCGTTCAAACCTCTTTGAAAGCGTCCCCATACGAGCTCATGTTCGGTAGGTCCCCTAGGGGAATACTAGATATTCTACACGAGCAGTGGGTAGAAACAGACACCACAGAGGTGGAAGTACCTCAGTTCTTAAAAGGTCTGAGGGAACGTCTGGAGAGGACAGCAAAGGCCGCGATGGAAAATCTACAGGCCAGTAAACAGAAACAAAAGCACTATTACGATAGGGGCACAAAACCTAGAACATTGGACATGGGTGATAAAGTGCTTGTCCAGGTGGCAGATCCAGGACCAAAATTCGAGGCCCATTGGAAAGGGCCATGCACTGTAGTGGAAAAGGTGGGCCCGGTCGCCGACAGGTGTATCACCTAAACCTCCTGAAACCCTGGAAGGATAGGTCAGCCACTGCCAGTATGGTATATGTAGAGCAGCGGTACAGATCCAAAGGTAGGATTACGCACTGTCCGATGGAAAGTTCGGCAGCGCGTAATATTTTAAGGTGGGGGATCTGTCATGAGGTGCAGAGATCAGAGCCCGCGGAGACAGGAGATTTTGATCAGAATAAAGCTAACTTTGACAGCTCAGAAATAAACATGGAGGAAGGTTGGCATAGAAACTGTACACAAACCAATTCACGTAGTGCTAGGGAACGCCCAAACCAAAAGCTACCTCGTGGCTCATCAAGAGATAGGGGACAGCTGATAGGGGGCGGAGCCCAAACAAATACCAAATGCAACACATTTAAAAATCCCTTACCGGAGAGAAGGGGCAAGGCAGCAAACACAGAGAAGGCAGCAAATACGGAAAAGGCAGCAAACACAGAGAGGACAGAGAGAGCAGCAAGCACAGGAAATCCCAGTCATAGGAGAAGCCTTGAGAGAGAATGCTTCAACGAGGAAGGAAGCTTTGAGAGACATGCTGACCGGAGGAGACTGGTAGGACGGTGCTGTGCTGTGAAGCCCAAGGGAGACTGCCTGGAAGAGCAGTACACGGCTGACCATTGCACCAAAGAGCTCTGCTGGCGTGGGAGCAGAGATAATTGCTCTGAAGTCCAGTTAAGGCAATTCCAGCCTTACAGCTCAAGGTACCCAGCAAGAGAGGATTATTTTCCTGAGGCTAATTTGTTGCCCAAAAGAAAAGCTAAGCAAACACGAGGGGAAGAGTTTTTCCCCGTGCAAAGCTGTGTTCAAGGGAGAAAGCTTGGAAGCAACTTGTTGGAAGGTAGGAGTATTCTCCCTAATAGCAGGAAAGAAGAGTATAGCCAAATTCCCTGCACTTACCAGGAACTCTGTGACTCAGTTGAGAGAAACAGCAGCAATTACGGTAAATACCCATACTCCTCTAAGCTGTTGGGGGAAGGAAATACCTTAGGCTATAGAGAGGAACCCGGCAGGCAAGGTAAAGGTTTCAGCCCACGGGAAACCGGCCAAGACATTGAACACATGCAGTGTGATTTTTATGAGGACCCGGACACTGAGGTATTTATGGATTGTACATATACTTTTTCTGACAGCATACAATCTTTGTGTTAAAGTGCTACAAGGGCTGTTTCACAGGAGAAAACAGACAAAAGGAGTTTTGGGAAAGAAACTGTTTTCTTTGCATTTTTCATTTCTTTTTGGCTGAAGATAAGCATTGCCTGAGTTCACTTAATTCTTTGTTTGTAGTTCCAGACGCATGGTCTTTGTGTTACCTTGTTTTCATGGTTTAAGAATCCAACCCTGGGATGGGAAATAAATCCTATTTGACCTTATCACTCTGACTGCAACTACTTATTTCTACTGGCTGTGGAACTACATTACCCAGAAGGCTCTGCTAAGCCTCATTATAATATTCCGCAGTTATCAAGGAACTTTACCTCACTCACTTTTCTTCATGCCCATGGCATCTGGGAGGGTGAGCGGGCGACAATGCCTATAATCAGGCTGTCAATCACACATTAAGGTACTGAATGAGTGTGTTAGGGGCAGAGAGTGGGCATGATTAACACATTGCAGTTAGCGTGGTGGATATATTGTGCACTCACTGTCAATGTGGCAATTAAGTGGAGGTAAGTGTACTCTTGGTAGCAGCACCATATGTTAGGACATGCTTCTGCATGTTAGCTGTCACGACCATGCTAGTTATGCCCCCTACAGTTACTGTAGAGACTTTGCATTTAACGCACATTAGATTTCATACTAAATGCACATTAAGTGCAAAAACCTAATGCAATTTAGTAAAAGGGCTTCTAAATGTGAGTGTGTCACTTAGGGATGTGCATTTATTAGTGCATATTTGGTTTGTTAGTTTGCCTTAAAAAACTGTAGTGTGGCATGTTTACTACACAGTGTGCAGGGAGTGGACTATTGAGCCTGGAAACTAGTGCAGAGGCCTGTGCTAACTTGAGGTGTATTCATATCCATCTCCCTGCCATTAGAGCATTACTAGTATGCCATATCATACTAACTGGCACACAAGTACACTCTCCACCATCCCCTGAGATGGAGTTAAGTGCACCCGCTAACAGCAACATTCATGGTTAGTACATGAATATGACAGCTGCACTATATGTTGCTGAGCAAGTTTTCACACACACCCAGTTCATGTCCATGGGTAGCAAATAGGCATATGTATTAGTACAAATGGAAAAATTGATAAAAATCACGATTTTTAGGCCATCCCAATACCAATTAAGTGAATGTGCATGCTTGGAAAATTTGCACTCATTGCCATTTGTGAATTTGGCTTTCATTGTGTATGCACACACAATGAGACATATTGGAGCCAATCTGGTTGGTGGGGGAGGAGGTCAAGTAGGGGGTAATCACTAGCTTGCTTGAGGCACTTGAGTCAGTTATGCTACAAATCCTTGATAAACAGGCAGCAGCCAGAAAAACATATCCCTGCCTGAGTTCTGCAAACCCCATGGCTGATCAGGTCACAGCAGGGTAGGAACACCCCCCTCCCCCCCCCCAGGAAGGACTGCTGGCTGGGTCTTAGGGTTGGAGAAAACATTTGCAACTTGGCTGTAGCTAGCTGGGATTTAGGATTGGAAAGGAGAGAAAAACATAATGGTTTACTGGAGATGGCTGGGATTTAGGAAAGAGAAGGAGATTAAAACAAGGTTTGAAGTCAACGGCAAAAGCCAGGATGATGTTTGGATGCATATGGAGAAGAATGCTAGAAATCACATCACGTTATTTGCAAACCATACACATAGCCATAATACCAAATACAAAAAAACCTATTTTTAATTCAATTAATGATCCATTCCCTATTGTTTCAGGTATAGGTTCTGTTTTGGAACCACTATCGCAGTATATTGATTCATTTCTATGTCCATTGGTTCAGCAGGCTTTTTCATATATTAAAGATTCAGGACATGTCTTAACATATTTAGATATATGAAAAAATGAGGAGGGATCATGTATTTTGGTTACAATGGACATAACAGCCTTTTATACCAATATACCTCAGCATAGGGATTTGGAAATTGCCATGCATTATTTGTCAGGATTGCATTTTTCCACGACGAGGACTTCATTTTTTCATAGTTTGCAAAATGCAATGTGTGCCTTTGAGTCAGTCCTGACTCCTGGTGACCCAGAAGCTCCTGGGTTTTCTTGGTAGTGTCACCGGAAGTAGATTGCCAGGCCTTTCTTCCAAGGCAATGGAGGGTTAAGTGACTTGCCCAAGGCCACAAGGAGTGCTAGTGGGAATTGAACCCTGGTTGCTTGGTTACCAAGCCAGTGTTCTAACCACTAGGCTACTCCTCCACTCTTTTCATAGTTTATCAACATTAATTTTATGTAGAAATTATTTTGAATTTCAGGGTATTTATTACCATCAAGTGGAGGGAGTCTCTATGGGCACCATGGTAGCTCCTTCAGTGGCAGGGTTTTATGTTTGACATTTTGAGGAAGAGATTGTGTCAAAATCTCCTTATTGGTCTTTTGTGGTTAAATGGATGAGATTTATAGATTATACGTATTTTTTTCATTTGGAAAGGTTCAGAGAGGGATTTAAGGGAATTTATAGATTGGTTGAACACTCAAGACTCTCACTTACAGTTTACTCCTGAAATCTTATATACAGCGATTAATATTTTGGATATTTATATCATGTTAGATGAATTTGGATTTCATACGTCCATTTATTCCAAGCCTACAGATAGAAATAGTTTATTAGCTTATAGCAGTTTTCATCCACGTCATATAAGGGATAATATCCCGGTTGGACAATTTTTACGGTTGCGCAAGTTATGTTCTTCACATAAGGAATATATTTTGCAGTCGAGTTATATGAAAAAGAAATTTAACGAACGTGGATATCCTGTTCGGATAATGCACAGGGTATATAAGAACATAAGATATGCCATACTGGGTCAGACCAAGGTCCATCAAGCCTAGTATCCTGTTTCCAACAGTGGCCAATCTAGGTCATACGTACTGTGATGAAGCAGACGCCAGTAAACCCATGGAGGTAGAAGAAAACACTGATTTCTTTAAAGGAAATGATATACATAAAGTGCAGTTAGTGAGAAGTGCAGCTAGAGGGAGAATGCACGAAGATTCAGAAGGTAGGCTGACACGCCCAGGTTGGGATGATGCAAGAACTAATTCAAAGCATAATCAGATACACCTGGTCAGAGGGACAGAATCCTTACCTAAGAAACAGCTTTATAAGCAAAGCATAGACAAGCCAGAGGGGAGAGGAGCGGCACAAGCCACAGCAGCTGCTGATAGAGAAGAAAGAGAAAGGAGACGGCTCCAAAGAGAGGAGAAAAGGCAGTTGAACTTGCAGCCCTTACAGGAAAGGAACAAGTTCCATGAGAGCCATTTTCAGGCTGGGAAGCTCCAGAAGGAAGTCTTCAGGAAGGACAGAAGGAGAACCGGAAGAGTGCCTGGTAGGGAGAATACGAGAGACACAGACCCAAGAGTTCAGAGGTACCTTCATGCTTCTTCCCCTGTATGTGAGCCCCAAGGAGTTCAGAGGTGTGTGAACCAGACTCAGCCCAGGAGTCTAAGAGACACAGATCTGAACCAGGAACTGAGGCCGGGTCACAGAAAGGCCTGGAAGCCAGGGAGCCGTAAGAGCAGCCAAGGCAGCTGGAGAAAGGTTTGGGAACCTATAGAAAGAGTGCTTACCAAAAGTCCTGTTTCATATTTGCCAGACCGGGTACAGCCAGGCTGGAAAGCCTTAGGAAGAAGTTCTGAAGTAAAACCAGGAATATATGGGGAAAGCTCAGGGGCCACAGATATCTCAGCAGAACAAGAGGCTATGCAGATAGACCCTGTTGAACCTGACCCTTTGCTAACTGAATGCCCTATGGACTGTACGTTTTGTTGTACTGGGAGTTTAGAATCCTTGAGAGAAATATAGCATGCAGGATATACTTTTGAAACACAGTTTTGTTTGACAAGCTGGAAGAAGAAGCATTGCTTTTGTTTGTATAACCTGTTTTGTTTGAACCCTGCTTAACTAACAAAGACTGTGAAGCATATCCAACTTTTTGACCTATGTAAATACCTTATGTGAAAATCCTGAACAAGGTGAAAATCATGTTGTCTTTGTTTGAACCTTTTGTGCATTAAGGGAATAAAACCCTATACTTTACCATTCACATGGCTTACACAACTATTCATTATGAAGAAAGGGACTACTAGTACCAGAAGGCTTCTGGGCTAACAAATGTTTCTACCTTCAATACAACAATAATGTCCACCCTGACCTTTAAGCCCGTGGCTAAAGGGATGGGGTTTAGACAGTACCTAGCAGTTTCCCCAAAAGACACAGGTTCCACAATACTTGTATTGGGTCAAGCATTGATATCCTGGGTCCTTTCTTAATAATGGTTTATGGACCTTTCCTCCAGGAAGTTGTCCAAACGTTTTTTAAACCCAGCTACACTAAAAGCCTTTACTGCATCCTCCGGTAACAAATTCCAGAGTTTGATTACACGTTGAGTGAAAAAATATTTTCTTTTATTAGTCTTAAATAGTTTACCCTGTAGCTTCATTGCATGTCCCCTAGTCTTTCTATATTCTGATGACGTAAACAATTGATCTACGTTTACCAGTTCCACTCCGTTCATTAATTTATAGACTCCTATCATATCTCCCTTCAGCCGTCTCTTTTCCAGGTTAAAGAGCCCTAAGCTTTTTAGCCTTTCTTCATAGGAGTATCCTTCCATCCCCTTTACCATTTTGGTGGCTCTTCTCTGAACCATTTCTAATATCGCTATATCCTTTTTAAGATAAGGCAACCAGAATTGCACACAATATTCAAGGTGCGGTCCCACCATGGAACGATATAGAGGCATTATAATATCTTTTGTTTTATTTTCCATTCCTTTCCTTATGATACCTAGCATTCTATTTGCTCTCTTGGCTGCCGCTGAACACTGGGCCGAGGGTTTTAACATCTTATCCACAATGACGCCTAAATCTTTTTCCTGGGTGGTGGTTCCTAATGTGGAACCTTGCATCGTGTAACCATAGTTTGGTTGTTCTTCCCTAGGTACATAACTTTGCACTTGTCCACATTAAATTTCATCTGCCATTTTGATGCCCACTCTTCCAATTCATCAAGATCCTCTTGTAAATTTCCACAATCCTCTTGGGTTTTAACAACTTTAAATAGTTTTGTGTCATCTGCAAATTTGATAACCTCACTCGTTATTCCACTTTCCAGGTCATTTATGAATATTTCAAAAAGTAGCGGACCCAGCACAGATCCCTGGACCCAGCACTATTCACCTTTCTCCATTGGGAAAATTGGCCATTTAGTCCTACCCTCTGCTTTCTATCTTTTAACCAGTTCCTGATCCACAGTAATACACTGCCTCCTATCCCATGACTCTTTAGTTTTGCCAAAAGTCTCTGATGAGGGACCTTGTCAAAGGCTTTCTGAAAGTCCAAATACACTATATCAACCGACTCACCTTTGTCCACCTGTTTATTCACACCTTCAAAAAAACATAACAGATTAGTAAGACAAGATCTTCCTTGTTTAAAGCCATGTTGGCTGTCTCCCATTAGGCCACGACTATCTACATGCTGAGTAATTTTATTCTTTATGATGGTTTCTACCATTTTTTCCGGTACTGACGTCAGGCTCACCAGTCTGTAGTTTCCCGGATCACCCCTGGAACCCTTTTTAAAAATTGGTGTTACATTGGCGATCCTCCAATCTTCAGGTATTAGGGATGATTTTAATGATAGTTCACAGATTACTAATAGCAGGTCTGAAATCTCATATTTCAGTTCTTTCAACACCCTTGGATGTATACCATCCAGCCCAGGTGATTTGCTACTCTTCAGTTTATCTAATAGTTGTAATACATCTTCCCGATGTATCGATATTTCCTTCAATTATTCCGCACCTTTAAATACCACTTCAGTCATGGGTAACATCCCTACATCTTCCTCAGTAAAGACCGAAGCAAAGAATTCATTCAGTCTCTCCGCTATCGCCTTGTCGCCTCTTAGTGCCCCTTTAACCCCTCTATCATCTAATGGACCAACTGACTCTCTCACAGGTTTTTTGCTACGAATGTACTTGAAAAAGTCTTTATTTTGCGTTTTTGCTTCCGCAGCAAGCTTCTTCTCAAATTCTCCCTTTGCCTGCCTTATCAATGCCTTGCATTTGACTTGCCAGTGCTTGTGCTGTTTCCAGGTTTCGTCATTTGGCTCTTTTTTCCATTTCCTGAAAGATGCTTTTTTGGCAACAACAGCCTCTCTGACCTCACCTTTAAACCATGCTGGCAGTTTTTTGGACTTCCTTCCACTTTTCTTAAAGTGTGGAATACAGCTGGTCTGGGCTTCCAAGATAGTATTTTTCAACAACACCCAAGCTTGATGTAAGTCTTTAGCCTTTGCAATTGTTCCTTTTAGTTTTTTCTATATCATAGTCTCCCTTTCGAAAGTTAAAAGGTAGTACTGTGGATTTCCTTACTATCCCTCCTCCACTAATTAAATCAAAGGCGATCATGCTATGATCACTATTGCCAAGTGGCCCAACACCCTTATCTCTTGCACTAGATCTGGTGTTCCACTAAGGACTAGGTCTAATATGGCTTCCCCTCTGGTCGGTTCATGAACCAGCTGCTCCAAGAAGCAGTCATTTATTTCATCTAGGAACTTTATCTCCCTAGCATGTCCTGCCGTGACACTGACCCAGTTGATACCGGGGTAATTGAAATCACCCACTATTATTACTGCGCTGTAACTTTTGTTAACTTCCTTGATTTCTTTGAGCATTTCATCATCCATTTGTTCATTCTGGCCAGGCGGTCGATAGTACATCCTCCACTGCCACCGCCTTCCCCTTTTTACATGGAATTTCAATCCATAGAGATTCTACAGCAAATTTTGTTTCCTGCAAAACTTTAATCCTTTCTGACTCAATGCCATCTCTAACATAGAGCACAACCCCTCCACCAATTTGATCTGCTCTGTCATTACGATATAGTTTGTACCCAGGTATCACAGTGTCCCAATGGTTGTCCTCCTTCCACCATGTCTCTGATATTCCAATCATATCTAACCTCTGATTTAGTGCTATATATTCTAACTCTTCCATCTTAATTTTTAGACTTCTAGCTTTTGCATACAAGCATTTATAGACTGTATTTTATTCATATTAATCTGGCCATTGGTAGACATGGGTAATTTGGGATCTTTAAGCTCTGTCTGCTCCATACTTGAGGGCATTTGGGCTACTTCACTCTTTTTTGGAACCTCTCTGCTTTTGGTAGTATCCTTTAAGGATACATTCTTCCGAACCATCCGCTCTTGGGCGACTGTCGGCTTTCCCCTATTATCTAGTTTAAAAGCTGCTCTATCTCCTTTTAAAGGTTAATGCCAGCAGCCTGGTTCCATCCCGTTTAAGGTGAAGCCCATCCTTTCGGAAGAGCCCCTCCTTTCCCCAGAATGTTCCCCAGTTCCTAACAAATCCAAAACCCTCATCTCTGCACCATTGTCTCATCCACACATTGAGACTCCGGAGCTCTGCCTGCCTTTTAGATCCTGCGTGTGGAACGGGAAGCATTTCGGAGAATGCTACCCTGGAAGTTCTGGATTTCAACTTCCTACCTAAAAGCCTAAATTTAGCCTCCAGAACCTCCCTACCACATTTTCCTATGTCATTGGTACCGACATGTACCAAGACAGCAGACTCCTCCCCAGCACTATCTAAGACCTTATCTAGGTGGCGCGTGAGGTCTGCTACCTTTGCACCAGGCAGGCATGTTACCAGGCGATCCTCACGTCCACCAGCCACCCAGCTATCTACATGCCTAATGATTGAATCATCAACTATAACGGCTATCCTAACCCTTCCCTCATGGGCACATGGCCCTGGAGAAACTTCCTCGGTGTGAGAGGGTTTTATATCACCTGGAGGACAGGTCCTAGTTACAGGATCACTTCCTGCCACACCAGGGTGATGCTCTCCTGTCACGTGACCTCTCTCCTCCATGGCAATAGGGATGCTGCCAGACTGGAGGTGGGACTTCAGGACTATATCCCTGTAGGTCTCGTCTATGTACCTCTCTGTCTTCCTTATATTTTCCAAGTCTGCTACTCGAACCTCTAGAGAACAGACTCGTTCCCTGAGAGCAAAGAGCTCCTTGCACCTAGTGCACATGTAAACGAGCATTTAATGTCCACCATGAATGGTTTTCTTTTGGGACCCGTAAGAGGTCTGAACCAATATTGACCTATGTTCTACCATTTTCTACCCAAGCCAGATATGTCAGGGACTTGATTAAGTCCCATTGGAACATATTGGGAGTTCACACCCCTTTTAAGTCACCTCCGTTTTTTTTGTTTAAAAGGGGTAGAAATTTGAGAGATATGCTAGTACATTCTTATTCATATCAAAAGGTGGTAACAGGTCCAGTAGTAGGGGGACATCATAAATGTAATCGGTGTGTAGTGTGTGCAGTTATGTTGGAGATACAATCTTTTGCACATCCCACTTTAGGGTTTATCTACCATCTACAGGGGGACACTAATTGTTTGACTAAGGAAGTGATTTATGCTGTTTTATGTCCGTATTCATTGGTGTATATTGGACAGACTTCTCGGCCATTTAAAATGTGTATTATTGAACATATGTCAGCTATCCATTGTGGTGTGGAATTGTAGCAGATAAACGAGTGAAAATGGGAGGACAAAAAGCAGACACTAGACTCTCAGGGATAACATATCAGGGTGGATCTTCCAGTAACCGCAACCACCCAGCAGTAGTAAGAGTAGCCCCTTCCTGAGTGAAGAAATCCATCTCTTTCCTGGTATAACGTGGGTCCCACTCTGACATAGGAATTGGAAAAAGGGGGCTTGAACACTTACTGGGACTGTTCCTCGCTGGGCTGCTAGCTTGGCCTCCCTATCAGCCCTGCGGTTACCCTGGATGACCATAGTGTCTCCTCGCTGGTGTGCCTTGCAGTGAACTACTGCCACTGCTTCTGGTGCCCACACAGCCTCTAGTAACTCCAAAATCTCCCTCCCATACTTTATAGATTTCCCACTTGAAATTATGAGTCCCTTCTCTCTCTAGAGGGCCCCATGGGCATGGAGTGTAGTGAATGCATACTTAGAATCAGTGAAAATGTTTGCCTTCAGACCTTCAGCTAACTGGAGGGCTCGAGTAAGGGCAATGAGTTCAGCTTTCTGGGCAGAAGTCCCTAAGCGTAAGGGTTCAGCCTCCACAACAACCCCAGGAGTGACCACAGCATATCTGGCCTTCCGCTGTACATCTTCCACGAAACTGCTGCCATCAGTAAAGTATTGAACATCAGGAGAGGCCAGCGGTACATCCTTCAAATCCGGACGGCTGGAGTACACTTCATCCATAACCTGGATACAATCATGTTCAGGTAGCCCAGGTGCTATAGGGAGTAGAGTAGCAGGATTGAGTGTTTTCACTATCTCCAAGTGATCCCAAGGATTTGCACACAGCATGCTCTGGTACTTTGTCATCCGCTCATTGGTAAACCAATAATTGCCTTTGTACTCCATCAGTGTCAGTAGTGCATGCGGCACTTTAACATACAGTTCTTGTCCAAGGGACAATTTATCAGCCTCTGTTGCCAAGAGAGCTGTTGCTGCTACTGCGCGGAGACAAGAAGGCCACCCCCTTGCTACTGGATCCAGCTGTTTGGACAGATAAGCCACCGGTCGTTGCCAGGAACCTAGGCTCTGAGTGAGAACACCAACTGCCATCCCCCTTTCTTCATGGACGTACAGATGGAATGGTTTTTCCACGTCGGGCAGTCCTAGACTGGGGGCTGATAGCAAAGCCTTCTTCATATTCTGAAAGGCCTCCCTTTGGTCCGAGTCCCAGTCAAAAGGATCTCGTTCTCCCCCTGTTGTAGCTGCATACAGGGGCTTTGCCAACACTGCATAGTTGAGTATCCAGATTTGACAAAAACCGGCAGCCCCTAAAAAGCCTCTTAACTGCCTGCGATTTTGTGGCTCAGGAATAGAACAAACGGCCTCCCTCCGCTAAGAGCCAAATCTTCGAAGGCCTTGGGCAACATGGAATCCCAAGTAACTGACTTCAGTCTGGCACAATTGGGCCTTACTTTGGGACACCCGATAGCCAGACATCAAAAGTAGGTGTAGAAGTTCTGACGTAGTGGTTAGACATTCTTCCCGGGAAACAGCAGCAATGAGTAAATCATCCACATATTGTAGCAACACGCGTTGAGAAGGGCAAGACTGGAACTGACACAAATCTTGACTAAGTTCATCCCCGAACAGTATGGGGGAGTTTTTGAATCCTTGGGGTAACCATGTCCATAACAACTGACCCTTACTGCCAGTAATAGGGTCTTCCCATTCAAATGCAAACAGTGGCTGGCTAGGAGTGGCCAATCTCAAGCAGAAAAAGGCATCCTTTAAGTCCAGAACAGTGAAGCAGGCTGCTTGTGCAGGAATCAAACTCAGTAAATTGTAAGGGTTTGGCACAACAGGATGGATGGTAACAACAGCTTCATTGACCTTCCGTAGGTCCTGTACAGGTCGGTAATCATTAATACCTGGTTTATGAACTGGCAGCAAAGGGGTATTCCAGGGTGATTGGCATGGTTTTCAGGAGTACAGACTTAAGTAGTTGCTGGAGATGTTTATGGATGCCCTCAACATCTCTTCGGGGCAGGGAATATTGCCTGACACAATTGGGACATTCATTTTTACTTCTCTTTTTCAGTGGCCCATTTCTCTGCAATAGGCACATTGATCTCGTTCCAATAGTCCTTGCTCCAATGATCCTCGCCGGGTTCCTCTACCCCGACCTCAGCTTATCGGTTCCCACGTCGACTTTCCTTGTCCTTTCTCGACTAGCGCCACTGCTAACATATCAGCTTTCTTTTTCATCTTTCGTTCACACTCACGCTTCATCTCTTGATCTCTGTTCACAAATACTTTCATAGCAACTTCCATCCGCTGGGTTATATTCATTCCAGCAAAGCTCTGAAGCTTCTGAAATTTCCTTCAAATGTAGAGTCTTTCATAAAACTGGCCAGGACTCTCATCAGGGGTTTGCAGATAAAGATAAAGATATTTTCCCTACATTCATTGCTTTCTGGCCCCCCTTTAAAGCCTTCAAGGAGAGCCTGATGATAACAATTCAGAGCAAGGCGGCCTGCATCACTGTTTGCCACCCAGTGGGGTTTTAGGTCAGGAAAGTCTCTCAGCGCTTCTTGCTGGGGCCCCCAAATGAGGTTACAGTGCTCTAGTATGGGGGGGGGAGGAGGGAGGGTATACAAATGTGGAACTGACATTCTTCAGATCTGGGACTCAGGGAACTTTCTGAAGTGCTTGACAGGTCTGTATCTGAAATTGGCATTTGTATGCTTCCCTCACTGCTCTTCTGACTGTCAGAGAATGTAGTATCTGTTAAGAGGGGTGGGGAGAACTAGCCAAATTCCCTGCTGAGACTGCCGACCTAGCTGAAGTCACAGGACTCTGCCTGATTACAGGGAGGAGGGAAAGGGGCGAATTCTTCTGTCTCTGGCTCCTGTACTAAAACGGGTAATTGTGATTTTTATTTAAGCTGCATTTCCTGTGGGCTACGAGACAGAAGTATGCGACAGTGTTTCCCGTAGCATCTCCTGAGCCATTTAGGTCTCTGCTGATAAACATCCAGCCAGGAATCAATATAAGGGAATTGATCAGGATGTTTAGCTACCACAACTTGGTGCACTCGGCTAACCAAGTCAAAATCAAATGTTCCTTCTCGGGGCCAATCAGTATTAAAGCTAACCACTCATGCTCACAATATTTCTTTAACAAGGATGGAGTCATACGAACTCCATAATCTGCAGAGAATCCCTTCCTGAAATGCTTTACCATACACTCTACGGGGCTGCATTTCGTCTCTGATCCCCCATATCTTTCTTCCAGGCTTTGAAAACACAGAGGGAAAGGAATGCAGACAGCCAGGAATCCGGCGGCTCTAGTCTCAAGAAGGGTAACTAAGAAAATGGCGCTTTCACCACACCCTAACAAAATGGCGCTTTAACCATTTTCCCCCGACCTGGGCGCATTCGCCTGGCCAGGAACTGCACTAATCAGGAGTCTATGCTCACTGCACAAGCCTCTGCTTGTGCCAAACACATAAATCAAGCACAGACCAACACATAGACAGCCTCCCAATTCCATAGAAAACAGTCTATTAGAAACGCGGTTTCCCCCAGCTCAGCTCAGCTCAGGGTACTAGGGCGATTCCCTCGAGAGGTGATCAAGCTCTCCTCCCCATAGGAAGGACAGATTTTTCTGAACTGCAGATAGAGACAGACCCCCGTTATCACTTACCTCACTCAGATGTCCTCCGGAGTGGAATGGGTTGTTTCCTAGACCCCAGAGCGGGTTCTTAGGTGTCTGTCAGAGAAAGCCAGCGGCAGAGGCGAATCAGGAAGCAATACTTTCCAGAACAACTGGTCTGGTGGCGCCTTGTATTCCCTCCTGCGTTTGCCACCAGCCCAGCTCAAACCGATTGAACCTAGAGGTAGCAAGATAACCTTTTCTTTCTTATCTCGATGTCTCAGCCGGGTCAGGGAACCAAAAATGTAGCAGATAAATGAGTGAAGAAAGAAACACACAAGAAGTCTTAGAAGGAAACAACAGTTTAATGTGCACAGACCCAGAGAAAATAGTTTTTCCAAATTCTGGGCCTCCACCAGAGGGCTCAGAAAGATTATATAGACTTCTTATCAGGTTATTACAGCATTTCTTCATGATTGGTCGCTTTATTACAGTATATTCCCAATTGGAGAAAGTCTACTGTACTCTTATCTCTAGCAAAGCAGAGGAAGAGTAGTTATCTCTAGCAAGCAGAGAGAGCAGCAGGACAAAGGAATAGGGGAGGGACAAGCATGTACCAGGGTATGACTTCACCAAGAGGGGTGTATCCTTTTCACTTAACCCTTCCAGCTCTCAGCCCTGCCTGGATTTCTACCTCAGAATCAGCACCTTTAGTGAAACATTAGAGATTGAAACATCATTCTGTGGATGAATTACAATGTTTTGTTTTATTACAGGTAGGGGGTGGTGGTAATTTTCAAGAGATGTTATGTCGTAAAGAGCAACAATTTACCTTTTGTTGGCAGACTGTGGAACCACGAGGGTTAAATTCCCATATTGAATGGCATTAATTCTATTGAACTGTGATTGGATAAATTCAGGATACAACTGCATATGCGTTAGCGTTTTTTTCAGTGGAATTGTAGCATCTCCATGAGTCGCATGGTGTATAAGACTGACAGAAGGTCAGTTTTTTGTTTTCATTGTTCGGTTATTTAGTGTGTAGTACTTTTTGGTATATGTGTTTGTTGTAGCGCATAGGGTTAAATGATTCTATTTTATATTGGTTTTATAGAGCAAAATCCTTGAAAAAGCCATATTCCGGTGAAACTGTTTTGTGAACGACGTCTTGGACAGACCTGGATGTGTTATCAGAAATGGAGTGGTTTGGAATTTAATTTAGGTGGCACAAAATTAGTTTTGTATAATTTAGAAGAAATAGGTGGGTGACCTATTATATAATAATGTATTAATGAATTTAGAGCACTAACAGTGCTGTTTTTTAAGGATGAAAATTATGAAGTTTCTCTATGTTTGTTCATAGTGGGGGCTTATGAAGTGGAAATATAATATGATGGTGAAGCAACCATAGAAGAGCGGAGCTCCTAAAGTCCATTGATAAACATATCGTATGAGTGATGGTTTTGGTCTGACAGATTTTTTACATTGCTTGATTGGGCCGCGCTGCCATAACCAGCAGTTTTCTGTATTCACACTATATAAGGAAACATCTCTGTCTCATTTAACAGTTGGAGTTGGAAGATGGAGTTGGAAGGAGGAGTTTGATCACTACAAGCAATGCTTATTTTCAACAAATTTTAAGGAGTTGTAAGGAGGAGTTTGATCAATATAAGCAATATTTATAGTAGTTTAGATGTAGTTTTATTGCATTTTAAAAATAAGTTATTTTATTTTTAAAAAAGCATGGCAACAAGTAGATTGTTTGACTTATGAACACTGCGATGTGTTCGATTTATTCCATGTGTCTAATGTTCATAAAGGTTTAAAAGTGTTTTATTATATGTAAGAAGCATAATTAAAAGGCCGTGGGCCCACGTGCCCGGCGGCCGGCGGTAACCGGGGGGGCGGGGTGGCCCGAAAACCCCCCCCCATTCCGCGACGTAAGGCGCGCTCCCTGGGGGTTATGTTTTAAATCCATTGGCTCCCGCATGCCCAGGTGGCGGCGGGAGCCAATGAGGGGAAAGGAGGTCTCGGCGGGAGCGAGCGGTCAGACGCCAGTCCTCAGCGTTTGCGGGGAAAGGACGGGCGTTTGACTGCTGCTCCGTGGCGGTGAGGTGAATTCTGCCCGGCGTTGGCATCTTGAACGGCGGCGCTCGTTTCCCGGTCGGTTGAAAGGGGGGCTGCATACCTCTATCGCTGCTGGAGAGGCTGCGTGCGGCTCCTGTTTTTCTTTTCTCCCCTGCTTGCTGCGGAGTGCTGCGTTGGACGGGGGAGCCAGGCAGCGCTGAAGGCCTGTAGCCGTCAGCGTCAACCGCGCAGTGAGAGGCGGGAGCAGGTGACTCCGGATACCAGGTGCTGTCGGGGGGAGGGGGGTTTGTGAAAAGGGGGGGAGGGGGGGCGGCTGCTGAGTCGGCTGTCTTCACTCGGGCACAATTTTATTTTCTGCTGTGCCACGGTGAGATGGGGGGCCAAGGAGGAAAAGGGAAGAGGGGCATGGGCAGGAGGGGCGAGGGGCTCCCCACCGGGCGGGCTCCTAGGGGCTCGGTAGGCCGGGCCAGGGGCCAGGCAGGGGTGTCACGGCAGGCTGGGCGCAGGGTCCCGGGTAGGGGAGCGGCTGCAGTACCTCCTGCCAGTTCCGGGGGATCCAGGGGGAGAAGGGTTGGCCGTGGCCAGGCGGTGGCTGCAAGGGCGCCGGATGGGCCAGTACCCAGTGGGGTTATGGGGGCAGGGTCTATTGGGGGAGCGGCAGGCAGTTCAGCTCTTTTTCCTCCGGTGGGGGACTCTTCGGGGGTAGGGGGGGCTTCTCAGTTGCCGGTGGGGTGGCAGGGTACGGCTGGGGGTCAGGAGGGCCGGGTTCGGGGGGGCCCATGGGGCTGGCATATGGTGCCGGGGGGTGGGGGCCTCCCGGGTTGGGACTATTGGCAAGGAGGGGGGCAGGGTTCCTCCAGGGCGGATTGGTCGGGGCCTTGGCAGCTACCCTGGGGCTGGTCAGGTGCCTCTTCCTTTTTTCCGGTGTCCCCACAGGTGCCGACCGGAGACAAGGGGAGGATGACACCGAGCGGCTCTGGACGGGCCGCAGAGGCGGTCCCAATGGCACAGTGTGAGGATCTGCAGGAGGTGCTTCCGACGTCGGCGTCTACCCTACCAGAGGTTGTCCAACCAGAGGTGGTCCAACCCGGGACTTCGGCTGATGGTGAGTCACATGACAATGGGGGTGAGCAGGGCGCGGTGGTTACCCAGGTAGCGGTGGGGGGCAAGGCAAAAAAGAAGAGTCGTAGCTCGCGGAAGCGGCGTAGGAGGGGGAGCTCGTCTTCGCGTTCATCGTCATCGTCCTCGTCGGTTGGGGGATTTGGTGGGCAATCCGTCGGGGGTGGGGGCGGGGTGGGGGGGGGGCGGGGGGGGTGCTACATTGGCTTCGTTTTCTGAGCTGTGGGAAGGGGTGCCCCGCAAGCTTAGGCGCAAGATCTGGAAGCGAAAATACATCGATATTTTCCGCCTCCTGGAAGGTAGGAAGCGTTCGGGGGACAGTAGGCGCAAAAGGAAGGCAGACGAGAAGGCGGGTAGGGTAAAAAGGGCCTCACGAAACGTTCTTAACTGGACGAGATCTTTTCTTCGGTTAGCGAGTGTATGGGGTCAGCGTTTCCCTGGGCAGTACGGGATGCTGCTTGCGTATGCCGACTCGATTCTGGAGGCGGCGCAAACTCATGATGGTTGGGCATGGCTCAACTATGATGAAAAGTTTCGTGACAAGATGGAGGAGAATCGCTCCTTGTCTTGGGGGACTCAGGATATCGGTCTATGGTTAACGCAGATGTCGGCAAAAGGGGGTGCTGGGGCGGGGGGGCAAAAAGGGGTCGCCGGTGCATCGGCAAGTGCGGGGCGGCCGTTTCGGAGCGGCCCGACTCCCGGTTTCAGAAAGGCGCCGGTGAGGGGGTCGGGGACATCTGTTGGCGCTTTAATAAGTCGTCTTGCCCCTTCCCGGACTGTAAGTTCCGGCATAGTTGCTCCCTCTGTGGGGGAGGACACTCCGCTCTCCGTTGCGGCAAGAAAGGCCCCACCCCCCCGGCTGCGAAGCAGTGAGGGTTCGATGGAGTTAGCCCCTACCCCGATAAAATTTTCGGCTCTCCGGCCATGGTTGAGGCGGTATAAGCGGATTAAGGTTCGGCGGGTTTTGGAAGGGGGCTTCCAGTACGGGTTCCCCATACCCGTGGTGGGGGAGGGGGGCCCGGTGACGGCGCGCAATGCTCCATCGGTGAAGCGCCTAGCGTCGGTAGTCCGCAGTAAATTGGCCGCTGAATTGCTTCTCGGCAGGGTGGCTGGGCCTTTTGTGGACCGGCCATGCCGGAATTTTGTGGTTTCTCCTCTGGGCATTGTGCCTAAGAAGGAACCCGGGAAATTCAGGCTCATTCATAACTTGTCCTTCCCGGAAGGGGCCTCGGTGAATGATCTCATTCCCCGCCAATTGTGCGCGGTGCGGTATGCGTCATTCGATGAGGCTGTGCGGCTGGTGCGTGAGTGCGGGCGTGGGTGTTTGCTGGCGAAAGTGGACATTGAGTCCGCTTTTCGCCTCTTGCCGGTGCATCCTGCTTCCTTCCACTTATTGGGTTTTGCGTTTGAAGGCCACTATTACTTCGACAAGTGCCTGCCGATGGGCTGCTCGGTCTCGTGTCGTTACTTTGAAATGTTCAGTTCCTTCATGCACTGGGTTCTGGTGGCGTCAGTCGGATCACGGAATGTGGTCCACTACTTGGATGACTTCCTATTTGTCGGTTCGGCGACGTCCGGGCTCTGTCAGGAGCTGCTGGAGGGGTTCATGCGGTTGGCGCGGGAGTGGGGGGTTCCCCTCGCGGCGGACAAGACCGAGGGTCCGGCCACACGCATCACGTTTTTGGGAGTGGAATTGGATTCAGTTGCTATGGTGGCGCGCCTGCCTCCAGCCAAGGTGGTGCGTTTGCGGGTATTAGTGGCAAACGTGCTGGGAGCGGGCAAGGTTACATTGCGGGAGATGCAGGCTTTGTTGGGCTCCCTGAACTTTGCCTGCCGGGTTATCCCTATGGGCCGGGTGTTCCTCCGGCGTCTGGCGGCGGCTACAGCGGGGGTGCGGCGACCTCATCATCGCATCCGGGTCTCCCGGAGCATGAGGGCGGACCTTGGGGTTTGGGACCAGTTTCTGAGAGATTTTAATGGCATTACGGTCCTGCTTGAGAGGGAGGTGTCGTCCTTCGATTTACAGATTTTTACGGATGCGGCGGGGGGTCTGGGACTGGGCGTTTATTTCGGTGGGGCATGGTGCGCGGAGCCCTGGCCGTCGGCCTGGAGGGTGGCGGGTTAACTGACAGTATCACGTTTTTGGAGCTGTTCCCCATTTTGGTGGTTTTGGAATTGTGGCCAGATCAGCTCCGTAATAGGCAACTGTTGTGGTGGTGCGACAATGAGGCGGTGGTGCATGTTATTAATCGTTATGCGCCTCGTTGCGCGCGGGTGGCGGCTTTGATGAGGGAGGTGGTTTTTGCTTGTTTAAAACTTAATTTGGTAGTGCGGGCTCGACATGTTCCGGGATATGCTAACCAAGTTGCCGATGCTCTTTCTCGTTTCAAGTGGGACTTGTTTCGGCGACTGGCACCGGAAGCGGACCCCGTGGGGCAGTCGGTCCCCGAGCGTTTATGGAAACTTGGCCTCCTGGTGTCCTGAGCTTGCTGAGGTGTTCGGTTTCAGCAGCGACGTGGCGTTCTTACTGCAAGGGCTGCGACAGTGTGGTGGCCTTCTTGGTGCCTCGTGGATGGCGGCTGGGGCCTGTGCCTGATCACCTTATTGGTGAATACATTCTGGCGGAAAAGGCGGCGGGGGTGGCCCTCTCCTCGGTGCGGGCCCGCCTGGCCGGCTTTGCCTTTTTCTCTAAGGCGGTCGGGTGGGCGGTGCATGGCTGGGGGTTTCTTTCTCGCCGGCTTTTACTTGGGTGGGAGCGCGCTACGCCTCCTCTGTTGGACAGTCGGCGTCCAATTACCCCCAATCTGTTGGCTCGGATGAACGCGGCTTTACCGGTAGTGGTGGAGTCCGCTTATGAGGCTCTGCTGTTCCGGGCTGTGTTTTGTGTGGCCTTCTTTGGGGCTTTCCGGTTGGGGGAATTGGTGGCGTCCAGCAGGCGGTCTGGCGGTGCGGCTCTGCAACTCCGTCACGTGCGTTTGGCACAAGGCCAGCTGAGTCTATGGTTGTCGCGGTCGAAAACCGACCAGAGGGGGAGGGGTATGTGGGTGCATTTAAGGCCGCTTCCGGCTTCGACGATCTGTCCGGTGGCAGCTATGGCTGAGTACTTGCAGGCGCGTCCTTCGGGCGGGGAGCTGCTCTTTGTGCATGCGGATGCGCAGTGTCTGACGCGGTTTCAGTTTACCGCGGTGCTGCGGATGGTAGTGTCACAGATTGGCCTCTCCCCTGGCGATTTCGCGCCGCATTCCTTCCGGATTGGGGCCGCTACTAGTGCGGCGCTGGCTGGTTTCCGGGGGGTCGAGATTCAGCGGATCGGCCGCTGGCGCTCCAATGCCTTTAAGGGCTATATACGTTTGTGAGTGGGATGGGTGGTGTATTGGGGGTATTAACTGTGTTTTTTCTTTTAGATGGGATTCGGTTGCCCCGTGCCTGCTGGATCGTCGGCCATTCCTTTGTGCACTGGGCCGGCCAGCAGGCCGCTTCACGGCCGCTTGGGGCGAACCTGGGACTGCAGGCTGACGACGTGGTGTTATCATGGCTGGGTGAGCGCGGTCTGCGCTGGTTACAACTGTTGCCCTTGCTACGGCACCATCAGCGCGTCAGCGGATCCCCGGAGGTCTTATTGCTGCATCTGGGCGGCAATGATTTGGCGTCATGGACCGTGAAGCAGCTCATCAGGGCGGTTCAGCAGGATTTGGGGGAAGTGTTATTAATGTTCCCCAGTGTAGTTTTGTTATGGTCTGACATAGTTCCCAGGCCTGCTTGCTGGGGCAATCGGCGGTGGTCCCGTGGGTTAGCAAAAATTAATCGGCAAATTGGCCGTTGGGTTCTGGTACACGGGGGGTATCAGATTTTGCATTCTTGGGTGGAGGTAGAGTGCGCGGGCCTGTATCGTTCGGATGGGGTACATCTGTCCCCGGTGGGGATGGATTTACTCCTGAATGATTGGCAGGAGGCCTTGGAGTATGTTGGGCGAACAGCAAGGTATTCGGTGTCTGTGTTTTATCAAACACTGTGGTCATCGGAGCAAGTCTTTTCATTGAATTGTTTAGCTCTGATTTGGTTTTGCTTTTAAAGTGTTTTTAGCTCCTTTTGGAAGAGCACACTTTTTGTATATTTTTTCTGGCTTATTTATATGAATATAACCAAAAGAGAGACTTAATCACTTAAACAAAGTGTGACATTTAAATCAAAAGCCTACGAGTGAAAGCCTCAGCAGAAACTCACTGACCAAAATTAGTCAGGAGTACTCAAAACATCAATGGCCAACACTCGTAATTTATAACAATCCTCAAACATGGACCACATTCAATAAAACATTTCAATGTATCCTATTACAAACATCAAAACTGCTACTATAGCTCCAAATTTCACCCGGTTCATGAGTGAGGAAGATTGAATACCCCGACGCCTTTCTCAAGACATCTTAAAATGAGCGTTTCGCTACCGCTGTCTCAAGGGGTTCAATTCTGAAAAATAAATAAAAAACATACAGCGCTTTAAGCAAGTGTCACATCACACGAAAAAATAAAAAACAGAAGAAAAAAAGCTCCAAACCACACTGCAGCAGGAAACAACAGGCTTACCCAGGAATGAGGAAACAACAAACGCCGACAAAAAACAACCGTCAGCTCACTCAACAGCCATCATTCCAAAGTTCTTCTCCAACACCATGGGAACTTCCGGTCACATGATTTAAAGCCAAAATCAACTACCCGAATGACCTATCACAACTGTGGCAAGAAAGCCTAATCAAAATGCGGGCTAGCAATAATCTTAAAAAATCACTGCACATAATAAACTAAACACATGCTCCCCATTCCATGCATGAATTTAAACCAAAGGGGCACACCGTGTTTAAGCGGAATATCCACCACTGTTCTTTATACACAAGAAATTGGTCCCGAGACATGCCCTTAGAGCCAGACCGAACATGTTGTATGGCAAAGCATTTAAGATCTTTAAAACCGTGATGCAACGCCAAGCAATGCTCAACCATAGGAGCTTCACGCCGTTGACAATGGAGCTTACTCTTATGCTCAATCAATCGAATCCGAAATTTACGCGTTGTCTTGCCTATGTAGAGCAATCTGCATGGGCAAAAAATGCCATAAATGACAAAATCAGAATTACAAGAGGTGTTGTCCTTCAATTCTATCACTAAACCATTATAATTAAAACTCTCTGTTTCCCACATCACCTCACAAAAAGAACACATACCACATCTTTTGTGTCCACCAGAAACAGAAGTAAGGGAAATCAAAGGTCTTAATGAAGAAGGACTCAAAAAGATCCTTCATATTCAGATTACGTTGCCATACACAGCGCAAACGTTTAGACTCCAAGCCGGGAACCAAATCCAAAACAGCCCTGTGTTTCTGCAAAATCGATTGTATCCGCCCACTAAAAGGAGAATAACGTGAAATAAGATTTATTTGATCATCATCCTTCTGAACCCGTTGCCGGGGAGACAACAACCAAGAACGATTGTTATGTAAAGCCCTTTTATAAGCTCTATCGACTATCTTAACAGGATAGCCTCGTTGTAAAAAATCCTGCCGCAACCTACATGACTTCATTTTATAATCCTCAACCGAAGAACAATTCCGTCGAAAGCGGATAAACTGGGAAAAGGGCAATCCCCTTAATAAGCCCCTAGGATGCATACTGGAAAAATGCAAATAAGTATTTTTGTCAGTTATTTTACGATGAACCGTCGTGCCCCATGATTCTAATAAACGAAACACTTTAACATCCAGAAACACAATTTCTTGGTAGCTATAGCTGATAGTGAACTGAATGTGAGAATCCAGAGTATTCAACCAGGTATGAAAGGCTAACAAAGATCTAGCGGGCCATCCCATAACAAAAAGACGTCGTCAATGTATCGACGCCAAATTCGCATATGGGGCTGAAATTTAGAGGAAACTAACCAACGTCGTTCATATAACCCCATAAAAAAATTAGCCACCGACGGGGCAAACGATGCACCCATCGCGATCCCACTAATCTGTTGAAACAGTTCATTATTAAAGGAGAAATAATTGTGACAGAGAGCCAACTCTGCACATTCCATAAGAAAAGCTAACATAGCAGCAGAAAGGTCACCTCGTAAAGATAAACCCTCCTTAATCGCTAGCCCGCATTTTGATTAGGCTTTCTTGCCACAGTTGTGATAGGTCATTCGGGTAGTTGATTTTGGCTTTAAATCATGTGACCGGAAGTTCCCATGGTGTTGGAGAAGAACTTTGGAATGATGGCTGTTGAGTGAGCTGACGGTTGTTTTTTGTCGGCGTTTGTTGTTTCCTCATTCCTGGGTAAGCCTGTTGTTTCCTGCTGCAGTGTGGTTTGGAGCTTTTTTCTTCTGTTTTTATTTTTTCGTGTGATGTGACACTTGCTTAAAGCGCTGTATGTTTTTATTTATTTTTCAGAATTGAACCCCTTGAGACAGCGGTAGCGAAACGCTCATTTTAAGATGTCTTGAGAAAGGCGTCGGGGTATTCAATCTTCCTCACTCATGAACCGGGTGAAATTTGGAGCTATAGTAGCAGTTTTGATGTTTGTAATAGGATACATTGAAATGTTTTATTGAATGTGGTCCATGTTTGAGGATTGTTATAAATTACGAGTGTTGGCCATTGATGTTTTGAGTACTCCTGACTAATTTTGGTCAGTGAGTTTCTGCTGAGGCTTTCACTCGTAGGCTTTTGATTTAAATGTCACACTTTGTTTAAGTGATTAAGTCTCTCTTTTGGTTATAGCATTATTGGTTGAGGCTTTCTAATTGGCTTTATAATCTTGTGTGTTATTTATATGAATGCCACACTTTGCTTAATTACTGCTGTATTTCCGATGTTTTTTAAAGCTTAAAAGGTTGGGGGGGGGGGGTTCAGTTTAATTGTGAAAAGCACAGCTATATAAATGAAAAGAATAAGGGAACCAGCTTTTGAGTGCTCATTCAATGCCGGGCTGAGGATCTGTGCAAGTTTTCTGAAATGATCTCTCTAGTTCCGATCTGAGTCTGTTTATCCAAAAATGTTTTCATAGCTCATCATGGAGATCACAACTTTCCTTCTGTTCAATATGAGTTTGAAATTTTAATAAAGAAAGTGTTTGTTTTTATTGACTTTTTTTATATATTAATTCTCCCATAATGCGATCTAAAATAGATTAGCATCAAAGGTATTTTGTAATATGTTGTATTTAGAAAGATGTTTTTTTCTTTTTTTTATGACTTTATAGCTAATTGAGAATTGAAAAGTGGATTTATTTCAGAATTATGATTTTTATTAGTAATTGATTGGTCAAGTTCTTTTTTTATTAGTTATGTAATATGTAACAATCAGTGTGTTTTATTTATTTATTGATTTGATTTTTGAGAATTTCTTATGGCATAACTATTTTTTGTAGTGTTTTTTTCCCCTTAATTGGGAATAGCGATTTTAAGGTAAATAATTTTTATTAATCTTTATGTGATTTTTTGTGGCAATCATTTAATGATTTATGAATTTGTTCTTATGGTAAAAAGTCATGATTGTTTCTGACTGATATATTATCTCTAAAACCTAGGAGGTAAAAAAGGTTTTATTTAGTTATATTTATAAGCATGGACTCTATATATTGATCATATTATAATACATTTTTTTACTGTTTTTAATTATAAACTGTAGTACAATTTTGAGCCTTAATGAAAGCATTTCAAGCTGAAACATGGCCATGTAGGGTTACACTATGGAGGCCATTTACTAAAGGGTTCTGACTTGCATTGAAGGAACACTGGAACACGCATTGACGGCTAGCACAAGACCATGATAGCACAGCCAGATTTCCGCACTGTCCATGGCACATTAGAGGATCAAGTGGGTAGGTTTGGGGGTGGAGAGTGGGTGGGGAGAGAGCCTTGCGGTCAGTGTACCCACGCTAACTGCAAGGTAGTCATTTAGTGTGGGTGCGTTTACCACCACCTCAATAGGTGAAGGGAAATGCACCTGCGCAAATGTGGCTGATGATATGGGAAAAGTGCTGTGTGTTAACTAATGAGAACATGCTTTCCACGCGCCCAAAAGTTAATGCAGTGGTGTTGCACCTAATGTGCCATGGTTTTACAAGCTATAGGTGCAAATCACAATGCACTTTAGTAAAAGGTCCCCTAAGTAATACTTACCTGTGTTTCTAATACAGAAGGAATTTGTTTGTCACGTCTCCTCCTGTTTTGGTGGATTGTATTTGGCAGTGTGGAGCCATTCTTCTTGTGTGTTTCCCTACATCTAGTGCTTTCTCTTAGGCTCTTCCAGTGCCAGGCCCTTTTCTCCTCCAATTTCACATCACAATTCAGCCTCCAGCGAGTAAGTACCTTATGGAGCCCCTCAGACGTATCGTGGTGCTACTGGACCTTTCTCCACAATTGCTTTTTAAGGTGCACAAACTCCCACTCACTTTCACTTTCTGTCCCTTGCTCTGAGAAGAGGGAGAAAATAAGAACATAAGATATGCACTACTGGGTCAGACCAAGGGTCTATCAAGCCCAGTATCCTGTTTCCAACAGTGGCCATTCCAGGTCTCAAGTACCTGCCAGGTTCCCAAAGGTATACACATTCCATGCTACCTGTCCCAGGAGTAAGCAGTGGATATCCAGAGTCCTCTTTAATAATGATTTATGGACTTTTCCTCCAGAAACTTGTCCAAACCTGTTTTGAACCCAGTCACACTAAAAGTAAGGGTGCAGGCAGGAACCCGGCGCCCGCGTGTAACCAGGCGCACGGCCCGGTGCGGGAACCTGCTTGCGCCGGACGGCAAGGTGGACATGGGGGGGAAGCGCAAAGGGAGGAGGAGAGGGACGCTACAGGAGTCTTTCGAATTGATTGGCTCCACCCACGGGGACGCGCGTGGCGGGAGCCAATCAAGGAGCCACATGATTGTGCTCGGGCGTAGGAGACGGCGGCCCGAGCACATGCGAGCGGGTTCTGCAGCGAGCGTGGTGGCTGGCATGATGTCTCCTGAACCGAGGGCTTTGAGTTGGCTGGAGGCCCGGGTTCACGCTGATCCTGGCTGCTGCAGGCAGCGTTAGCAGGGGAGTTCTTCACTGGTGCTGTGGGACCCAGAGGAGGGGATGTTGGTTGAGGGACCTGCTGGGCGGCAGAGAGAGATGGCAGCAGAGGAGCCTGGTTGGTAGCAGCAATCGGTTGAAATCGGTGGCAGCAGGTGAGTGATTAATTAAAAAAACAAAATAAAATAAAATAAAAAATAAAAGAAGCAGAAGAAGAGGAACAACTGGGAGGCAGGATTGTATTTGCAGCCTCCTGTTCGGTAGGTCAGGGCTCTCGGTGGATAGGAGGATGTCAGGTGGGAGAAGAAGGCAGCGTAGGGGGCGTGCGGCAAGTAGGGCTGAGGTGGTGCGGCCTGCTGGGGGTGGACAGGCAGGGGGTGGACAGGGGGGGACAAAGGGGCCTCCCAGAGCGGTAAATTAGCTCGGCCACTGATATTGGGGCTGTTAGCCCAGGGCGGGCAGCAAGGGGGCATAGGGGGTCTATAGATTCGGGTAGGGGAGCAGGGGTGGGTCTCAGAGCTCGGGGGTGGAGAGCTGGGAGTCAGAGGTTGTTGGTGGGCCCAAGGGTGGTGGAGCCCGTTGCAACAGCGGGTAGTGGCGACCAGGGTGGTGCGGCGGAGGGGTGTGGGGCAGATGCAGTTGGGGGGGTGGGGGCAGGGGTGGGGGCAGATTCGACTGGGGAGGGAGGATAGATACGGTTGGGGGGGTAGGGAATACCACAAGCATGGGCTCGGGCCCACGTCCTTTATAGGGAGGGAGAGGAATTGGGGTGGAGCCCTCTTCCCCAGCTATGGTGGCACCAGGGTGGGGGTAGAGGAGCTTTTTCCCCAGGGGGTGGGCAAGCTGGTCAAATGGGCTATGGGCCGGGAGGATATCAGACAGCATGGGATCATTGGATGGAGGGAGGGCAAGGCCCATCTAGGGCTGAGTGGGCGAGGCGTGGCAACCGGCATGGTCCTCTGTTCCCCCCCCTCCCCCCCCCGGTGTTTCCTTTTGTCTCTCCACAGGTTCCATTCTTAGCATCGACCGGCATAGTGCACCTGCCGAGAGGTCACTCGCGGATGGCGAATATGGACAGAGAAGTCCCGGTCGTGGGCTTGCCTGACCAGGTAGACGGTGCTCAGCAGGTGGTAGATGATCATCAGCAGGAGACGCTTCGCCCAACAGGGATGCAGACGGCAGCTCCGGCCGAGACTGGTGAGTTGCAAAGGGAACAAGTAGCTGGGGAGGGGAATGGAATGGGGCGAGAGCAGAACGGTCGGGAAAAGCGAGCTGGAAAAAGAGGCATTCTTGCCGGCGGCGACGCAGTTCAGAGTCGTCCTCCTCTTCCTCCTCATCAAGTTTGTCAGCAGCGTCCCGGATGGCCGACGGGGGAGCAGAGGGAGTACAGGGCTGTTCGACAGTGGAGGGCATGGCCGGGGGTGGGACTCCTGCGTCGACAACATTATTGGAGTTGTGGGAAGGGGTGCCAAAAATGTTGCGAAGGAAAATTCGGAAGCTGAGATATATTGATATTTTCCGCTTGCTGGAGGGGTGGAAGAGGTTGGGGGAAAGTAGGAAAAAGTGTAAGGAGGACGAGAAGGCCGGTCGGGGTAGAAAGGTTTCTCAGAATGTGGATAAGTGGGTGCGAGCTTTCTTACGTTTGGCGAGTGTGTGGGGTCAGCGCTATCCAGAGCAGTATGGGATGTTGCTAGCATATGCGGATTCGATCCCGGAGGCATTGCAGACCCATGACAGATGGTCATGGTTAAATTACAATGAAAAATTCCGTGACAAAATGGAAGAAAACAAGTTATTATCGTGGGGCATGCAGGATATTAACTTGTGGCTCATGCAAATGTCAGTCAGAGTGAATGCCGGTAGCAGAGGTGGGGGTGGGGGAAAGTCAGGTCTGGTAACCTCGGTGGGTAGGAACCGTTCCTTTCGTGGAGGAGGGGTTTCGTTACAGCCCAAGCAGGTGGCAAGTGGGGGAGGGGACTGTGCTGGAGGTTCAATAAGGCCACCTGCCCTTTCCCAGACTGCAAGTTTAGGCATGTGTTTTCAGTCTGTGGTGGAGCACACTCGGCAATCAAATGTATTAAAAAAGGCACCCAGTTGGCCTCCTTGCCGGCCCCCAAGCAGTAGGTCGGTGTAGGGCTTGGCCCCTTCGTCGATCCGGGTGGAGATGTTAAGCATGTGGCTGTGCCACTACCCAAAGAAAAGGGATAAGGAAGTTTTGAAATCGGGGTTTCAGTTGGGTTTTGTTATTCCTGTTCAGGGTGGTGTGGTGGTCGCGACAGCGAGAAATTACTCATCGGTGCGATGTTTTGAGTCCATAGCACGGGAAAAGCTGGCTGTAGAGTGGAGAATGGGGAGGATTGTGGGTCCGTTCGCGAGTCCATTCGTGGAGCCTCCCTGCAGGAATTTTGTAGTGTCCCGGTTGGGAATCATATCGAAGAAAGAACCTGGGAAGTATCGGTTGATACATAATTTGTCGTTTCCATTAGGGGCTTCGGTTAATGACCGCATCCCACGTGAATGTTGCACGGTTCGGTATGCCTTGTTTGACAAGGTGGTGGCATTAGTCAAGAAAGCAGGTCAAGTGGCGTTGATGGGAAAAGTTGATATTGAATCTGCATTTCGCTTGTTGCCGGTGCACCCCTCGTCCTTTAATTTGTTAGGTTTCCAATTGGCGGGGGAATTTTATTTTGATAAATGCATGCCCATGGGTTGTGCTGTTTCATGTGCCTACTTCGAGAAATTCAGTAGCTTCCTCCATTGGGCAATGGTCCAGAGAGTAGGTAGCCCGGATGTGGTGCATTACCTCAATGATTTTTTGTTTGTGGGCACCTCACAGGATATGGGGTGTAGGGCACTGTTGGATGGTTTTGTGAATGTGGCTGGGGAGCTTGAGGTGCCATTGGCCAAGGGTAATACGGAGGGCCCGACGACAAGGATCACCTTCTTGGGAGTGGAGTTGGATACCGAGGTCATGGTAGCTCACTTGCCGAGCGAGAAGGTAGTGAAGTTACGGGTTTTAGTAGTGAATGTGTTGGCCTCCTCTAAGTTAACATTGAAGGAAATGTAGGCTTTGATAGGGTCATTGAATTTTGCATGCAGAGTGATACCAATGGGACGGGTGTTCATTAGAAGGCTGACGGCAGCGACGGCTGGAGTAGGTAAACCTCATCACCGCATCCGAATTTCCAAAAATATTCGTGAGGATTTGCAGGTTTGGGACATATTTTTTAGAGACTTTAATGGAACGTCGGTGTTAATGGAAGCCATGACATCTAGCGAGGATTTGCAACTTTACACTGATTTTTGCGGTCGTGCGGGTGGCAGGTAGGGGTGGTGTCGGATCACGTATTGGGACAGTATATCCTCTTTGCAAAAGGGCAAGGGGTTGCAAGGTCTTCGGTGCGGGCACATTTGGCAGTGTTTGCCCTTTTTGCGAGAGCAGTGGGGTGGGGTTCCTCGGGGGGGGTCCTCATTCGTAGGCTGCTGCAAGGGTGGGAGCGCTTGCGGCTGACCCAGCAAGATCATCAGTGGCTGATTACGCATAAAGTACTCTGCAGATTATGCGAGGGCCTGCTGGAAGTTGTGGAGATGCGCTATGAAGACACACTCTTCCGGGTGATATTCACTTTGGCATTCTTTGGTGCATTCTGGGTTAGTGAATTGGTCGCAAATTCGAAGAAGTCAGGGGTGGGGGATAGCTTGCGTAGCCAGCATGTGCGGGTGGATGGTAGGCAGATATGGGTATTATTAAGGAAATCCAAAACGGACCAGCAAGGTCGAGGCTTGTGTGCGGTTCTGCAGGAGATCGGGAGTATCACATGCCCGGTAGTCGCAATGCGGGCCTACTTACGAGTTCGCCCTATGGTGGAGGGTGGCCTATTTGTCCACCAGGATGCGAAGGTGGTGACCCGATCTCAGGTGTCGGCTGTGTTAAGGATGGTACTTTGTCGAATGGGGGAAGACCCAAGCCTTTTTTCAGCGCATTCTTTTCGCATAGGTGCAGCGAACAGTGCAGCAAGGGCAAGGCTGTCGGGTGTGCAGATTCAAAGTATTGGTAGATGGCGGTACAAGGCTTTTCAGGGATATGTTCATTTGTGAGCTGGGCATATATGCCGGGTAATGTTGATATTAACTGCTCTTTTCTTTTGCAGATGGGGGAGTGTGTGTGCGGGGTTGTTGGATGCTGGGGCATTCCTTTGTGTTCTGGGCCGGCCAGCGAGCAGCAGAGTGGCCGATTTGGGCTGAACATGGGACTGGACCCGGCTCTGGTGTCGGTTTCATGGCTGGGTGAGCGGGGCCTACGGTGGATGCAGATGTTGCCTTTGCTACGACACCATGAGCACTTAAGAAAACCGCCATCATTCCTGCTGTTACACTTGGGAGGCAACGAATTAGCTTCCTGGACATGCAAGCAATTGATTAATGTGGCAAAGAGGGATTTTGCTGTGATACTTCAGATGTTCAAAGGAATTGTGCTAATATCGTCAGATATCATCCCGAGGCCAGCGTGTTGGGGGAATAGCAATGGTCACGGGGGGCTGACAAAGATTAACAGGCAGATTTGGAGATGGGTAGTTGAGCACGGTGGGCATCAGGTGCAGCATGCATGGATGGAGGTGACGTGTGCTGGCTTGTACAGGAGTGATGGGGTGCATCTATCGCCAGTGGGGGTAGACTTGCTCTTAAATGACTGGCAGGAAGCATTGGAACGCATGGTACTGGCAGGTCGCAGCTTGAGCTTGGGGGGGGGGGAGGCACAGGCGCATCAATAGCCTGTGGGAACACAAAGAGCGAGAGACAAAATGGATATGAATGATCAGTAGACGTTTATTCTCAAGAGACCCCAACGTGTTTCGGCGCTACCACCTTCTTCAGGGGAAAACAACTTAAAAACACAAGCGAACTTAAATAAATATATGTGCATGAAAATGTTCAAAATTATAAAAAGTAATACAAATGATAATAAATACTATTTCATCAAATAAAACCTTGTAATTAAGTAAAAGAACAGCAACCCCATAGGTTTATTAAAAATAATGTACATATATGTAAAACAATGTAATATAAATAAACTATTTATAATGAACTTACTTCTACAAACGCAGGACAACAAAGAATAAAATGATAACATTAAAATCATGTAAAAAAGGAGGAGAAATGTGAACTAAGAACTATTAATTACTGTTATATGTTTCCTCCCCTTCCCCATCCTCTTCTCCTTTCCCTTTTTTCCTCTCTTCCCCCCTCCCCTTCCCCCCCCCTTTTCCGTCCCTCTTCCTTCCCCTCCCTCCCTTTCCCTCCCCTTCTCCCTCCCCTTCTCCCTCCCCCTCTCCCTTCCCCTCTCCTCCACCTTCCGTAGGAAGATATTGTTGATCACTTAACCCCCAATGATGAGGGTTATTGCTCCTGGTAGTAGTGTAGGAGTGACTAAAGTTGTTAGCAAGGGCATGTTGATCGCAATTGGCTCTCACAAAAGGATGGCATTCAGGAAATATGAGTGAAGGATGGGTCCACAGGTGTATTAGAACAAAAGCAGAAGGGAGGTTAGCTGAGGAAGTTTGAGGTCTCTTTCCCTTCCCCCCCTTCCCCTTCCCCCCTTTACCTCCACCTCTCTCTCCCCTCCACCTCCCCTCCCCCTTCCTCCCTTTCCCCTCCCTTCTTTCCCCTCCCTTGCCTTTCCCACCTTCCCCCCCTCCCCTCCTCCTTCCCTTCACCCCCCCTTCCCCTCTCTTCTGTTTCTCTTCTTTTCCTCTTCCCTTCCCATTCTCTCCTACCCTAACCTCCCCCGCTTTTCCCTTCCTTGTTTCCTCCATCCCCCTCCCCCCCTTTCCCTTCCCCCCCCTTCACATTCACAATAAAATTTTACCTAGATTAAAACCTTTCAAGAAACATTACATATTTCATTTTCTCTAATCTTCCTGTCATTTATTAGCTATTGATTAAATTCACACAATAAACAATCTCCTTCCTTTCTATACAAGCTATAGGACACATAGTTCTCTAAGCAGCAAATAATTGATCGTGGTTTTTATTTTTGGGAGCTCACAGGTCTCCACTGTTGAATGCCAAGCTCCACCCACTTTGTTACTCCTCCCCTTTTGGCGCGAAAGCAGTGTTTTTAAAATCCAGTCCTTTCTGATCAGGCTTTCTATATGTTTAGTGCCTTAGACACTGCTGACAAGTCTACACACGGCTTAATAAGATATTTATGAGTTATTGCTACAACATCGTTCTTTTCTTCCCCCTCTTTTTCTATTGATGAGTACAAGATCTATACAATGTATTCCTTCTTCAACCCTCAATGTTATTAGATACACTAACGTTTTTTAATACACTGTATCACTTGTCCTCTGCATCTTTAGAAATTGGCGCGTTTTTACCATGGAAGGCTAAGCTGCATTTACTAATAGTTTCTCTTCTTTCTCTCTGGTACGATACAGCGTGGTTTGTGAGTATAACTTGCCAATCAGGCTCTGTCAAGTCCTAAGGGATTCATACCACTGACAAGCCACTTTATACCTCAAAAAGGTATTTACAAAATAACTACAGTAATGTTGTAGTACTATGATGTCTTTACTGTTTCACAATATTTTTAATAACATAATGAGTGCACTATTTCCCGTGGGCTCTAACCAGTGCTCCCACTCGGTTCTAAATGCTGTCGATAGTAAAATTCAAATTTCAATATTTTAATATTTTAAAATCTTAAGGTCTTACAATACAAATTAGCATATTTAAGTATAGCAGTTTTATACCTTATAAAGTTTGAAATGGAATCTCCAGGTCCCCTTTTTTAAATATTGCACAATAAGAAACATATTGCCTATAGAAAATTCCAACATAATATTCACAATGTGATTTGTTCGGCTTTGTAGTGAAGCTTAAATCTCACACGAATCTACAAACGGCATTCAGAAGCTACGCCGGTTCATTCAGGTTAGTTATACAGCACATGTTCCCTGCATTATGTGAGCTAAGCAATCTAGTTGATGTTTTACAGTGCACACATAGTAATGCATAATTGAACTGGAAACTATTGAGAGCTCCACAGTCATTTGGTTTTAAAATTTTAGGTTTTCTACCATTTACTCACTCGTACATATTATACAGTTTTCAGGTTTTATTGAGGTAGTATTTAATTTGCAGTCCAACAGATACCCAGTGTGGTTTTTAATACATATTTATGTAGTCAACACATCATGAATTATAAATTTATATCTAGTTGATTTCGAGACTACAACATATAACAGTAATTAATAGTTCTTGGTTCACATTTGTCCTCCTTTTTTACATGATTTTAGTGTTATCATTTTATTCTTTGTTGTCCTGCGTTTGTAGAAGTAAGTTCATTATAAATAGTTTATTTATATTACATTGTTTTACATATATGTACATTATTTTAAATAAACCTATGGGGTTGCTGTTCTTTTACTTAATTACAAGGTTTTATTTGATGAAATAGTATTTATTATCATTTGTATTACTTTTTATAATTTTGAACATTTTCATGTACATATATTTATTTAAGTTTGTTTGTGTTTTTAAGTTGTTTTCCCCTGAAGAAGGCGGTAGCGCCGAAACGCGTTGGGATCTCTTGAGAATAAACATCTACTGATCATCCATATCCATTTCGTCTCTCTATCTTTGTGTTCCCTAGATGGTATTGCGAGAGCACTGCTCCTTGCTGTGTTCTTCTTGCATCAATAGCCTGTGCCAGTGGTAGGATTCCGGAGGTTTCCGGGGTCCGGAGCCTTAGGCTACTTGGGGCAGGGGTGGGGTGCCCCCGACCTGGAAAGACCCTTGCAGATTTTTGCTATTGATATGGCAAAGTCGGGCAGGGGTGGTAGTAACTTTGCCGGGGGTTGACCACGGCAGGTGCGGAGGTGAGGTCACCTTGCTAATGGCATGGCGGGTGAGGTATCGCTTCGCTGGGGGTTGGTTTGATGATTGTTTGTTCAGAATGTTAATATGTTAATAAGCAATAAAGCTGTGACCTGTTACTTCCAATAACAGTGGTGTGTGAAGTATGTGGGAATGAGGGTAAGGTTAAGAAGGGGAGGGGGGGTGTGGTATATGAAGGGTGGAGCACCGGGTCCAGCTACCTGGTTAAAGTAAGTGTGCGGGCAAGGTCCCGGCACCCGCGTGTAACCGGGCGCACAGCCCAGTACGGGACCCTGCTTGCGCCGAAAGGCGAGGTGGGCATGGGGGGAGGAAGTGCAAAGGGAGGAGGAGAGGGACGCTGCAGGCGTCTTTAGAATTGATTGGCTCCACCCGCGGGGACGCACGCGGCGGGAGCCAAACAAGGAGCCGCATGATTGTGCTCGGGCGTGGGAGACGGCGGCCCGAGCACATGTGAGCAGGTTCTGTAGCGAGCGTCCCACCACTCCCACCCTTTATATTGATGGTGCAGTCAGGGATTAGAGTTGTCGCAGCGGGGGAGAGGGTGGGATCCCGGAGGTTTCCAGGGTCCGGAGCCTTAGGCTACTTGCTATTGATATGGCGAAGTCGGGCAGGGGTGGTAGTAACTTTACTGGGGGTTGACCACGGCAGGTGCGGAGGCGAGGTCACCTTGCTAATAGCATGGCGGGTGAGGTATCGCTTCGCTGGTGGTTGATTTGATGATTGTATGTTCAGAATGTTAATATGTTAATAGGCAATAAAGCTGTGACCTGTTACTTCCAATAATAGTGGTGTGTGAAGTTTGTGGGAATGAGGGTAAGGTTAAGAAGGGGAGGGGGGTGTGGTATATGAAAGGTGGAGCACCGGGTCCAGCTACCCTGTTACAGCTTTTATTACATGTAACCAGAAGTAAAAAGAAACAGAAAAAGGGGTTTGGGTTTTTTTTTTACCTGGGTTCTGTGTCCTAATGTTGCTGGTTGGGCTTGCTGTAGTTTAGTGCAGTAAAAGTTAAAATTAATAGTGCTTAAAAAGTGCAGAACTGAGTTTGGAAGGCTCTGGAGAGCCTAAATAGATGTCAAAAAATAAACTTTTAATTTTGAAGGTACTCATTGTAGAGGGTGATCAGGCAGAGTAGGGATTTCCCTAGAGAGCTCTGCTGCAGCTTGTGACAGGCAGGAAGATAGGGTTTTACTGACACAGTTTGGTAATTTGTATTTCTAATATCCTAGGATTTAAAGAGACAGTACTGAAATTATCTTGAAAGTGCGATCGGGGCTGTAAACGAGGGAGAGCGGACTCGATGCTCCTCCCTACCTCCCCCACTTAATCCTTTCACTTCTCCCCCATCATCCCCCCCTTCTGTAAACACAAAAGTCTGACACCGTTCCATAGTTTGGTAAACAACTGGTCGCAGCTTTATTAACCTTTAACAAATCAACAATCAACTCCAATAACATACAATAGCGGAATGATACATCACCCGCCATATCACAAGCAAAGTGATATCGCCTCCGCTTGTTGCATACTTCCTTCCCCCCCTTAGCCTCGACTTCGCCATGTCATTAGCAAAAGCCAGCCAGGGGTTGTCCGGGTCGGGGGTTCCCTACCCCTGTCCCAAGCTTATCCTAAGTGTCCGGACCCCGGAAACCTCCGGGATCCCACCTAACCCCCCTCCAACTGCGACACCCCTACTCTAATCCAACCCCTTTAATAACAAAAAGGGGACGGGCAGGTGGGACATCGGCCTCCGGACTTCCCTCCTCCTTGCTCGGTGCCACTGGGGCAGACACTGGTCCCGCCTCTTCCTCCGTCCGCTCATTGGCTCCTACCCACGCTCCTGCGGGGTGGGAGCCAATGAATTCAAAGGATACGCCGCATCGGGGTCTCTCCTCCTACTCCCCCCCACCTCGCGGACCTCCCAACCTTCGCCTCTCGCCGCGCCACCCGGTTACAGGCCTGGACTTGGCCATGAGGCCTTCACTTATGGGGGGATTTTATTTATTTTACAGGACAGAGTGTGTTTTATAAGGGTGTATGGAACTACTTCTTTAGAAAGAGAGTGAAAGAACACTTTACTGAATGGATTGGAATGTTGAAAGTGTGTTTGAGCTGAGTATCAGTTGGGGTTTGACTGTGAAGAGAGTAACGGTGTACTGGTTCTGGTAGTAAGGGAAGGCTGAATTTTAGGGATTTTTGAGAAATAGGAGAGAGAGTTCATAAGTAACACTGGTCAACATTGAAATCATTACTGACTTTAAAAGGCCTTAATCTGTAGTATCTTGGTGAGCTGAACACAAATATAACATTAAAACAAATTTATTGGCTCTCGTTTTGAAGATATTGCATGTAGTTCATTTTTGACGTTTCACTGTGTAAATTTATCCAGTAGGACATCAACATCATCCCAAATAAGCCTTGAATGATGTAATATTGCATCACATTGCATAATACCAGCATGCACACATCATCCAGAGTTGATTGCATCATTTTCTGATCAATGCAATATTACTGCCAGACGGCTGCTGAAGCCATCTGACGTCAGCAGTGTACTATACGCAGTCGGAAAGGTTGAGCATTTAAAATATTTCAGACTGTGTGTGAGACAGTTTAAGCTACTGTTACATGCAACTTTTATTAATCATATAATTTTAGCCATTTAGGTACAACACAGAACAGTAATGCCGCGAAAGTGCGTTAATACCTTTGACAATTTCTGCTACATTTGTGGGGAAGTGACATTTGCCAACCAGAAGAAAAGTATCACTTCTCAACTGAAGAAGGCATATCATCTTTACTTCGGATGCAAGATTGGTGACCAAGACAAGCCTTGGGCCCCGCATATATGCTGCGCTACATGTACAACACAGCTTTCACAGTGGTTGAATTGCAAAAGACCATCAATGCCTTTTGCAGTCCCCATGGTGTGGAGAGAGCCAAGCAACCACATAAATGACTGTTACTTCTGCTTGGTTCCTCCTCTTTCCAGCGGAATAACAAAGCAAAAGAAGTCGAGCATAGTCTACCCAAACATTCCGTCTGCATTGAGACCAGTTCCACATGGTGAGGGACTTCCTATTCCAGAACCTCCATCAGAATATTCTCTTGATTCATCTGATGAGAACAAGGGTGAGCCTACCTGTTCTTCTCCTGGTCCGTCAGCATGCAGTGACCCAGATTTTCACTGGGATGCATATCAACTCCACACAGAATAACACAGGAAGAACTAAATGACCTGGTTCATGATTTGGACTTATCCAAGAACAAGGCAGAATTGCTAGGATCAAGACTCCAACAATGGAATCTTCTAGAAGAAGATGTCAACATTACTTCATATCGAAAGTGCCACCAGCAGTTGGAGCCTTTCTTCAGAAAGGAAAGTATTCTGGTATTCTGTTCTGATATTGAAAGCCTCATGAATGCCTTAAAAATCACTCATAACCCACAAGACTGGAGACTATTTGTAGACTCTTCGAAACTGAGTCTGAAGGCTGTGCTTTTGAACAATGGAAACCGTCTTCCATCTATTCCAGTAGCGCATGCCGTCCACATGAAAGAGACTATGATAACTTAAAGCATCTACTGACTTCCATTAACTATAACAAGTACAGCTGGCACCTCTGTGGTGACTTGAAGGTAGTTGCCCTTTTAATGGGACTGCAGCAGGGATATATAAAATACAAGTTTCTTATGTGAGTGGGATAGCCGTGCAAGGGATTGGCACTACTTGCAGAAGGAATGGAATCGCAGACAAAATGTAACAGTTGGAGAGAAGAATATCCAGCACCCAGCTCTGGTTGAAGCTCACAAAATCCTGCTACCACCTCTTCGCATCAATTTAGTTTGATGAAAAACTTTGTGAAAGCCATGGACCGCACTTCACCAGCTTTCCGATACCTGCATGAAAAATTCCCTCGACTCCACAAAGCAAAGATTAAAGAGGGTGTTTTTTGGGTCCTCAGATTCGAGAGCCCTTCAAAGATGACCGGTTCAACAACTTGCTGCAGAGTGATGCAAAACAAGCATGGAATGCTTTTCGCTTAGTGTCAACAAACTTTCTCGGGAATGTTAGGGCAGAAAACTACAAGGAACTAGTAGAAGACATGCTGATGCAGTATCAGAAACTTGGCTGCAATATGTCTCTAAAGATTCATTTCCTTGATTCCCATATCAATTTCTTTCCTGACAACTGTGGTATGGTTAGTGATGAACAGGGCGAACGTTTTCACCAGGATATCGCAATGATGGAGCAAAGATACCAGGGAAAATGGTCCACTACAATGCTGGCTGACTACTGCTGGACACTCCCCAGAGAAGCTCCCGAACAGCTGTACAAGAGACAGGCGAAAAAATCTTAGAAGTAGTCTATGACTTGTTTTTTTACAGGTATTAACCGAAGGCCTATTATATTTACTATTTCGTGATGTAAACATTAATTCTTGTAGATTACAAAAAAACTAGAGCCAGCTTTGCAATTTCACTGTCGTATTCGTGTTCTGCATATAAAAATTGATAAGAAATGACTATTTTTATTTCAGTAACATGACTTTTGTAATTATAATTAGCGGTTTTGGATTGCTCTCTGTAGTCCTGTGAAGAAGAGAAACAAAAATGTGAAATTTTTGGGAAAAGGATTTCCACGAAGGATTTCTTTTGGTTACCTCTGAGCAGCTGCTTCTAGTATTGTCTTATAATTAATCGGGCTGTTTACTATTAAAGTGCTGAAAGGAAGGGATTAATTTGAGAAAACTCTGACTGGATTAAAAAGTCAGATAGCTGTCACATTTGCCTGAAACTAACAACTTGGTTAAAGACCCTCAAGGAGTTTAAATTCCTATAAAACTCTGCCAAATTAAAACTGGTTTTCTACATTTTTAGAGAGAAAACAGTTCTTAGTGTTTCTGACAGCTTGAGAAGTTAAAGCTGTTTAAGGAGTCACTGAGGAACTGCAGTGTGTTTGTGTATTTTATGCACTGGTTTCCAGAAATGCTCACTTTTGAGAGAAATCTCTGGTTTTAGAAGTTCAATTGCTTGCTTTATTTATTTTATTTATTTATTTATTTAACTGCATTTATATCCCGCTTTTCACCGGGTCAAAGCGGTGTAACATGTAACATAGGGAGGGGTAATTTCTTTTAGGAAGGGGCCATCACCAGGGTCAACAATTAATGATTATGGGTGGACATGGACATGATTTACATCTGCTAAAATCTAAGTGTGAGGTCATGGTGGTGTTTCCGTTGAAAGATGTTCACGGAATAGGATTGTCTTTAGCTGTTTCTTAAATGATGTGATGTCGTTGTTGTTCTTGATGTGTTTGGTAGAGAGTTCCAGAGGGATGGAGCCATAAGTTCGAATGCTCTGTTGCAGGTCCGTTGTGTAGATTTGGTTCTTTTGTGGCGGACAACGATAGAGTTATTGGAGGAAATGTCTGGTTGATCTGTTGTGGGATGGTCGAGGCAGTAAGGAGTGTAGTGAGGTGTTCCGTGCTTGGTGGATAGTTTTGTGGATGAGTAAGATGGCTTTGTACTTGATTCTTGCTTGCAGTGGAAGGAGGTGGAAGGTCTCTTAGGGATTGGGGTGATGTGCTCCCGTTTTTTTTGCATTTTGAATAATCCTTGCTGTGGTGTTTAAGGCAGTACGGAGGGAGTTGGTGTGCGAGGCAGGAAGTCCATGATAGATTATGTTGCAGAAATCCAGATGAGGGAGTGTCACTGCTTGCATCACTGTCCTAAAGTCGTGAGGTTCTAGGAGGGCCTGAGTCGTTGGATAGTTTTAGCTTTGTGGAATATCATCCCAGCGGTTTTGTTGATTGTTTGTTGTTTGAAGGTGAGAGCTTGATCAATGATGACGCCTAGATATCTTATTTGAGGCTGGATTTGTATTTGTGTGGGTTCCCATATTGAGGTGGGTAGGTGGTCTGAAGTCAGGTTCTTTTGTTACTATTAGGGCTTCGGTTTTCTTTATGTTGATGGATAGATTGTTCTCCTGTAGCCAGTTGGCCACGTCGTTGAAGCAGGCTGATAGCTGTTCGTTTTTTGGGTTGTTGGTTGTAATTGGTGCGTAGAGCATTATGTCGTCCGCGTAGATGTGGAAGTTGATGTTGTGGGTGCGTATGAAAGAGCATAGTGGAAGTAGGTATATGTTAAACAACATGGCTGATAGGGTGGATCCTTGGGGTACTCCTTGAAGTTGTTTGTATGGGGGCGAAGTTGTGGAGAGGGTGCGAATCCGTTGCTGTCTGTTAGTTTAAGTAGGATCTGAACCATTGGAGTACAGTGTCCTTGATTCCGATTGTTTGTAGTCTGTGTATGAGGATTTCGTGTGAGATTGTGTCGAAGGCCGCTGATATGTCTAGGAAGATCAGGATGTACCCTGAGTTTTTCTCTTGTGTTCCAATGATGAGTGTGTTCATTAGGATGGTCATGAGGGTCTCAACTCCATGTAGTGGTCGGAAACCGTGGTTTGCTGAGGGTCAAGTATGTCGTTGGTGTCAGATGATCTTGGAGCTGGGTGTTGGACTATCTTTTCTATTATCTTGGTGGCGAGGGGGAGGCTTGCCACCGGTCTGTAGGAGGTGGGGTCCTTGGGTCCAGGTTGTTCTTCTTTATGGTTGGTCGGATGATTGATGTTTTGAGGGCATCTGGCATGTATCCTTGTTTAAAAGGATTCGTTTACGATGTGAGTTAGTGGGGTACTTAGGTCTTCCTTGGTTTTCTTTATCCATTCGGTAGGGCAGGGGTCCAGTGGGGAGGTAGTGGTGTTCAGACAGGAGATGGTGGAGGATATTTCTTCCTTTGAGGTGTCATTGAATGTAGTCCAGTTAGCGTTTATGGTGATCCTTGGGTATGTTCTTGTGGCTGTAGCGCCTTTGGTAAGGGCTGTTGAGGTTGCTGAATGTTTGTATTGTCGGGCCAAGAGATCCGAGGGGATATCTGGAGGTTGATCGGAAGTGGTTGGTGTCTTTGTCAGTTTTTAGCGATTTGGAAGAGTTCTCGAGGTTTGTTTGCAGCGGTCGTGATGATTTTGGTGTGGTAGTTTCTCTTTGCATTGTCGGTTTCTGTGTGGTAGGCAGCGAGTTCATATAGGTATTGCTTTTTGTCTTTGTCAGTTTTGTTTTTTCTCATTTTCTTTCTGTTCTTCTAAGATTGGTTTTCAGTTTTCGGAGGTCAGGGGTGAACCAGCGGGCCTTTGAGGAGATGGCTTGTTGCTGGTCTTGTGTACAGTTGCTCTGGATGCTGAGGAGATTGTGGTGTTCCAGTTGTCCATGAGGTCGTCAAGGTTATTTGAGTTCGTAAGTAGATTAGGTAAGGTCAGCGTCAGGAAGTTTTCTTTGTTGAATGCTTTGAATCTTCGTGTGTGTTGGGCGTATCCTCTGTTTGTATTTGGTCGATATGCGTGGGAGAGGTGGATGATGTAATGGTCTGACCATGGGACTGGTGAGATTGTCGGACTGCTGTATGAGGTGGATGCCTGGGAGTTCAGGAATATGAGGTCCCAGGGTGTTTCCTTTTTCGTGTGTTTGGGTTCATTTATGATCTGCGATAGGTTCATTGCTGTCATGGCGTTAAGGAATGTTTCTGTTTGTGCGTCTTGGGAGGGATGGGAGATTGAGTCTCCTAGTATAATTGGTTCCTTTGATGGGTCGATGCTTTCGGAAATCAGGTGCAGTATCCTTGGTAAGTCAGAGTTTGCAGCTGGTGTTCTGTAGACCAGGCATATTGTGAGGTTTTTGTTGGTGAGGGTGAGGATATCTGCTTCATCGGAGGTTTCAGAGGTGAGGGTGCGTAGGTGGAGGTTGTCCTTTGCGATGATGGCTACTCCTCCGCCTTTTGCGTGCGTTCGGGAACAGTGATGAAGTTGTATCCGATTGGTGTCCAGTTGGTTCATTATTACTGTGTCCGTTTCTGTTAGCCAGGTTTCTGTTATGCATAGGATGTCGGTCTTCTCAGATATGATCAGGTCTTGGAGCATGTGATATTTGTTCCTGGTGGAGCGTGCGTTTATGAGTGTGATGGAGAGATGCAGGTGATTGATGTGATTGGTGCATTTGGCTGGCGTGTGGTGTGTGTGAGTCGGGTTGTTCGTGGTGTTGTAGATGCTTGTGGGTTGCAGTCCTGTGGTTCCTGTGTATGGAAGGTCAGTAGGTGTGGTGGGGCGGGAGTACAGTGTCTGTGCGGAAGGGGTTGTGCCTGTCAGGTGTGTCTGCGTAGAGAGGATTGCTGAGTGTGTTTTGGGTGGGGGTACAGTGTTAGCAGAGGAGTGAGAAGGTAGATGGGTGTAAGGAAGGGCGGCCATGTTGTGAAAGAGTACTGGGGTTTTGAAGCAGTGTAGTCTCTTTCTTGCTGGTTTGCTGGAGCGGTTTGAATATCCGGTATTTGTCCTGTTGAGCTGTTTGCTGCGTTGAGTCTCCTCTATATCAGAGATGGTTGTCGGGTGTTGAGGCTGTTGGAGTTGATGGTGTTGCTATTTTTTCTTGGCGAGCTCGACGCCCATCAGGGGAGCTCGAGCCTTGCCCGTTGTGGAGATTTTCCGGGCCACGGTAATGGCCACTGCCTAAGGGCCACGCCAAAGGGCCCTCTGGCGAGGCCCTCAGGCGCGGGCGCGCCCGTAGGACGCCGTGTTATATGGCCCTTCCCGGCTCCTCTCCCACCGCCCGATTGGGCGGAGCAGCTCCCACTGTCCCGATTGGACAGGAGTGGAGTTGGTGGTGGTCGGTGTGCTGGCGGTACTTGCGGCTCCCTCGGGGTAGGGACGCCGCGTTATAATGGCCCTTCCCGGCTCCTCTCCCAACCGCCCGGATTGGGCGGAGCAGCTCCCACTGTCCCGATTGGACAGGAGTGGAGTTGGTGGTGGTCGGGGTGGCTGGCGTACTTGCGGCTCCCTCGGGGTAGGGACGCCGCGTTATATGGCCCTTCCCGGCTCCTCTCCCACCGCCCGGATTGGGCGGGAGCAGCTCCCACTGTCCCGATTGGACAGGGGTGGAGTTGGTGGTGGTCGGGTGCTGGCTGGTACTTGCGGCTCCCTCGGGGTAGGGACGCCGCGTTATATGGCCCTTCCCGGCTCCTCTCCCACCGCCCGGATTGGGCGGGAGCAGCTCCCACTGTCCCGATTGGACAGGAGTGGAGTTGGTGGTGGTCGGGTGCTTTAACAGAGAAAGGGACTGTGATCCTGTTGCTACTGTTACAGCTCATCTGGAGTTCAGTTACAACTTTGAAAGGAAGCTGATTCTAAGTCAGCAGCATTGCTTTTAAAAGCAGACTGTTTTTATTTCTCTGACTGCTTGAATTGACAGCAGAAGCATAACTTTTAAGAGAAGAGTGGCACAGCTAGTATGTATATGTGCTTCTGTGTATGCGAGTGGGGGGGTTTAGTTAGAGCTTATTTAATTATCTTTTTATTTAAGGGTAGAAAAAGTGAATACCTTGAAAGAAAAGTGAAAAGAGCTTTTACATTTTCAGCCACTGTCAGAACCATAGAAATATAGGGTTTTGCCTTGTTAATTTTTAAAAGTCAGGGAGTAAGGACAGAATCAGCTGAAGATCCATCTGATGAAGAGCAAGCTGTGAGTTCAGAAGAAGATGAGGAGGGAACCAGATCCAGAAGTGGACCAGAACCATCATGGGCATGGGCCCCAAATCCAAGACAGAATTTTTTTGGTTGGAAGATAAGTTTACATTTTGTCTTGTTGGTTGAGTGCACTCTTATTGAGAAAGGATCAGACCTCGTGCAAAGGATCCGGGATATAACGTGGCAGCAGGTCCCCGATGGAAGTCCATGCTGGCACGCCCCTGCCATGTCATCAATATAGGACAAGGCAAGGAAGCTTTCGGCGTGCTAAGATGACATGGCACGGGAGGGGAGTGGCCAGAGACAGCAGATAAAGGCAACTATCAGACAGGGAATTCAAATATACTTATCTCTGTGTGTGTGTGTGTGTGTGTGTGTGTGTTTCTGAAAAGCCTGCAGCAGAGGGAGAGAATATCGTTAGTAAATTTGAATTGCTCTAATGGAATTCTTATAGCAATTCTGTGTTGGAAAATACTTACCTGATGATAAGAATAACATTTAACCTGGAAAGAAAAGAAACACAGAATTAAGGAAAAAATTTCATTTCAAAAGTTAGACTGCATTGCATTGATAATTGATGTTGTATAAGAGAATATTTTATTTATTTATTTATTTATGTGATTTTATATACTGCCCCATTAGTAAATCAAGGCCGTTTACACAGAGCAATTAACCATTACAAATAACAGGTGACCTTTTACAAATAAGTGAATCCCCAAACCCATGTAACATTTGCAGAACAGATAACTATTTACATTGTAGTTATTACTTCCAGTACAGTTTACATTTGTAGTAACAGGATATTTATGAAACTTGAGCATGTATAATGGTGGTAAATACTTTGCTGATAGTTCGGTAGTCTAGCTAGTAGGGTGGGTCATATGTAACCAGTAGTCACTTGAGGTATTCTGGGTGTTGATCAACTGATTGATTCTTCAAAGTATTCTTGGAATAACCATGGTTTTAGATACTTGCGGAATACTTGCTGGTCTTTTGTAGATCTTTTCTCCGGGAGCGAGTTCCATAGTCCTGGTGCATAAAGAGAGAAGGATCTGCTGGATATAGAATTACTTTTGGTGAATTCTTCCAGAGTGGCCAGGGAATTTCTGGTATGGGTTCCCCTTTCTCTATTTGTTAGGATGGTCTATAGAAATGCTCTTAAGTAAGTAGGAGGTTCTGTGTGCAGGGTCTTGAAGATGGTATGTAAGTTTTTATATTTTATCCTGCTCTTTATTGTAAGCCAGTGAAGTTTTTCTAATATTGGGGTGATGGGTTCTCTTATTGGGGTTTGAGTGATGGTTCAGGTGGCAGTGTTCTGCATCAACTGGAGGCACTGTATGGTTTGCTTCAGAAGGCCTGTAAGAGTGCCATTACTGAAGTCCAAGTGGGGGAGTATCATAGCTTGGAGTGTTGTGCAGAAGTCGCTTGTGGATAGGAGAGGTTATAATTGTAAAGTTTATATTTTGGAGTATATTGAAAGTTTATATTTTGGAGTATATTGCTCTTGTAGTATTGTTTATGTGGCTGGTCATGTTTAGCTGCCTATAAATTGTGATGCCTAAGTATTAGACTTCATTTTTTACCTCCAAGTATGCATCCTTTACTTTCAGGGTTGTTGGGAGGTTGAATGTTTCATTTCTTGATACATAAAAGTCTTCTGTTTTTTTGTAGTTTATGTTCAGATTATGTTCAGATAGTCATGAGGTTACCTTGTTGAAGCATGTGACTATCCTGGCCTGATCAGGGTTGCTAGGATCTAGTGGGATGTACAACATAATATCATCTGCGTATATGTGGTAGCCCTCACTTGGTTTGCAGCTTGTCATGCTGTGAGGGCTTGTGTGCATCAGTGATGCTGAAAGCTAAGCTATCGGTAATTTAACTAATGGCAGGGTCTCCCAAGATGGACAGGTCTCAGCTGAGGTGCCAGACCAGACAAACCACCTATCTGGACAGCAGCAGAATGGGATAGTGTTGATGGTGGAGGATCACATTTCTGTGACAATAGCAACAACACTACTCTTAAACTGCGTGGAGGAAAGGCCTGGCAGTCTACTTCTGTATCTTGCCATGAAAACCCATCTGGGCAGCAGCAGAATGGGATGGTGTTGGTGGTGGAGGATCACATTTCTATGATAATGGCAACAACACTAAACTTAAACTGCACAGAGGAAAAGCCCAACAATCTACTTCTGTATTTTGCCATGAAAACCCAAAGGATAGTCACAACAAAACAAATTATGCTATAGTGCTGGAAGATGAGACCCCCAGGTTGGAAGACACTCAACTAGCTACTGGGGAAGAGCTGAAGACTTTTCAGAGTAAAGCCAGCATATCTGATGTGGTTGGATCAAAGCCCTCGGGACGTCTGATTGCAGCATTGAAAGCCTTATCAAAGAACAAAGCACCAGGCATTGATGGCATTCGCATAGAAGTATTATAGAAATTTGATGCAGCTTTCCGTACTTACAAGACTCTGCCAAGAAATTTGGAAGATAACATCATGGCCAACTGACTGGAAAAGATCTGTGTTTATACCAATACTAAAGAAAGGTGATCTGACTGTGGAAATGATAGAAAGCAGAAGGTAGGGCTAAATGGCCAATTTTCCCAATGGAAAAAGGTGAATAGTGGAGTACCCCAGGGATCTGTGCTGGGTCCGCTGCTTTTTGACATATTCATAAATGACCTGGAAAAGGGAATAATGAGTGAGGTTATCAAATTTGCAGATGACACAAAACTATTTAACGTTGTTAAAACCCAAGAGGATTGTGGAAAATTGCAAGAGGATCTTGATAAATTGGAAGACTGGGTATCATAAGGACAGGAATGGAAAATAAAACAAAGGATATTATAATGCCTCTGTATCGTTCCATGGTGCAACCGCACCTTGAATATTGTGTGCAATTCTGGTTGACATATCTTAAAAAGGATATAGCGTTATTAGAAAAGGTACAGAGAAGAGCCACCAAAATGGTAAAGGGGATGGAAGGCCACTCCTATGAAGAGAGGCTAAAAAGGTTAGGGCTCTTCAACCTGGAAAAGAGATGTCTGAGAGGAGATATGATAAAGGTCTAAAAATTAATGAATGGAGTGGAACGGGTAAACGCAGATCAATTGTTTACATTATCAGAATATAGAAAGACTAGGGGACACGAAATGAAGCTACAGGGTAAACTATTGAAGACAAATAAGAGAAAATATTTTTTCACTCAATGTGTAATCAAACTCTGGAATTTGTTTCCTGAAGATGTAGTAAAGGCTGTTAATGTAGCTGGGTTTAAAAAAGGTTTGGACAAGTTCCTGGAGGAAAGGTCCATAAACCATTATTAAAAAGGGACCCAGGATATCAGTGCTTGACCCAATACAAGCATTGTGGAACCTGTGTCTTTGGGGAAACTGCTAGGTACATGTGACCTAGATTTGCCACTGTAGGAAACAGGATACTGGGCTTGATGGACCTTGGTCTGACCCCAATATGGCATATCTTATTTCAAATCATTTTTATTGAATTTTTCACACAAAATGCATACATCCATAAAAAAAAAAGAAGCAAACTTAACAATATCCCCCAACCCCAAGGGCAAACAGGGAGGATGGCCCCCCGAAGTCTGAATAGGCTAACGTTCCCCCCTCCCCACCCCCCCTCCCCGACAGCACATACAAGCAACAATCCTCCAGTGGGGGCACAGTAAATACATTGATGAAAAGTACAGGGAGAGCACTACAACAGCGAGTTGGGAAGCATAGCCCAGCAGATCGTGGGAGGACCAATAACTCCGCTCCCGCACCCTCCATATACAGTAACGCCCTCCAGCACTCTGAACAAATGGGAGGCGCAAAAAGACATTGTGGCTTAGGGCTCCCCCAACTAGGGATTACCCCTATTACACATTGAACACCCCCCCCCCCCGGTCTTGACGGGATAATTGAGAAGTCAGGGGGGACCATAGTTCCAGAAACCCCTCCCAGCTCTTACCCCCTTTCTGCTGTGCTGTTGATTTTTCCATACACAGCAAATCAACCATGTAATTCTCCCATAGCGCCAGACAGGGAAGGGAGGTATCCACCCAATGCCTCAACAAGGCCCGTTTAACCAACAGAAAACCCCTCTCAAGCAGTGCTCGGTGCCAGAAGGAAAACTTCTCATATCCCAGCTCCCAATTATGAAATAAACAAACCTCTCTCTGTAGGACACTACCCGACCCCAACCACCCCTGCATCTTATTACAGACCTGTGCCCACACAGTACGCACCTTCGGACATCCCCAAAACTTATGTGTTAGAGTCCCGGGACCACTACCACACCATTGACAGAGAGCAGAGACCTGCAGGCCCGCATAGTAGGCCCACTTATCACTAGTATACGCACGCCATAAAAATTTATACTGCATTTCCTGTAGATACACCCAAACCGGCCCTTTCGCTATCCCCTCAAAGGCCACCCTCAACATCTCCGTCGTCATTTCCTCGATCCCATCTTTCCGCCACCTTATTGTGAGCTCCAGAAGAAATCCAGGACCCCCTAAGGGCCTAAGCACCTTACGAGAGGCCGTTTCCCTCGACTGACACTCCTCTAACTGTTCCAAGATGACCCGCGGGGATTCGGAAGCTAACCATACTCCCCCTCCCCCGGCCGCCGGGGCAGACGTCAAATAAGATCGGACTTGTAAATAACCATAAAAATCCTGATGACGAATATGGAACCGGTGCTGCACCTGTTGGAAACTATCCAAGACTCCAGTGTCGTTAGAATAGAGATCACCTAAGCACACAAGCCCCCGCTCAGCCCATTTCTAAAAAATATTCGGGTGTGCATACCCGGGTGTAAAGTCAGGATTACCTACCAACGGCAGCAGGGGTGACTTACACCAATCCCAACCAAATCTCTTACATAACATTTTCCAGGCAGCGCGTAAGGCCCTCATATATCCCCCGCCCGCACCAGCCCTAATCACCCTCGGCAACTGACCTACATGCAAAAGATAAAGACCATGGTACGGAGCCAGCACCTCCACCAGCTGCCGAACCGGGGCACACCCCCCATCCCCCTCCAACAACGCCCGTATGTGGCGGGCTAAATAGCGTAGATTATAATTACGCAAGGAAGGCAGTTCCAGGCCCCCCTCTGGTCTCCTACTCATTAAGGCTTGTAGGGAAATCCGTGCCCTCCGACCCCCCATAGAAAACCCCGCAGACATTGTTCAAAACGCTTCCAGTCTTTATCCAAGACCCATAAAGGCAGTGTACGTAACACATATAACCATCTAGGAAACTCCACCATGACAAACAACGCAATCCTTCCTCTCAAAGACAAAGGCAAACTCCGCCAACCGGCAAAAGTTTTATTACTTCTATCTAGCAGGCCAGGGATATTCGCGCGATACAGATGTGCAGGTCTGTCAGGGAGTTGTATCCCCAAGTACTTGATCACCCCATCTGCCCACACCAACGGGAATACCCCTTCCCACCCCGGCCGTACTTTACCCCCAACATCAAGCACTACCGACTTCATAGTATTAACTTTCAGACCCGAAAAGCCCCCAAACTCCTGTATCAACTGTAACGCTCGCGCTAAAGACCTGGGCAACTTCGTAAGACTCAGCAACATGTCATCAGCAAAAGCACTAACTTTGATATCTTCCCCTCCCAAGCGTATACCAGCAATCTCCGAGTCCCTCTGGAAAGCCCGCAGCAGCGGTTCCAAGGCCAACACAAAGAGCAGCGGAGACAGAGGGCACCCCTGTCGTGTGCCCCTCTCTAACACAAAGGGTTCCGAAAAGACACCATTAGAGCCCACTCGAGCCATGGGTTGTGCATACAACGCTTGCACCCAATGCACAAAATTCCCTTGCAAGCCAAACGCAGACAGCGCATCCCACATATAAATCCAGGCCACCCTATCAAACGCCTTTTCAGCGTGCAGGCTGACCAGAAGCAAAGCCTCGTCCTTCTGCAGACAATGTTCCATTCCCAAAAGCAACTTAGCAGTGTTTCGAGAGGCCTCCCTCCCTTGCACAAACCCAACCTGACTAGGATCAATAAGCGATGGTAACAGAGGTGCAAGCCTGGCTGCTAACACTGAAGCCAAGAGTTTCAAATCACAGTTGATGAGAGAAATTGGGCGGTATGAGGCCGGGTCTAACAAGTCCTTCCCGGGTTTCGGAATCACAGTTATATCTGCACAACGCATATCTCGCGGGAAGACACCTTTGGCGCGGGCCTCCTCAAACATCACCACCATGGAGGGAGCAAGATGCGGGGCCAATATTTTATAATATTCCATACTAAAGCCATCAGGCCCAGGAGTCCTATGAGATTTCCCCCGCTTAATACCCGCAAGGAGCTCCGACACCGTCAACGGCGCATTGAGCTTCTCCAAATCCTCGTCCGAAACTCTGGGAAGAGACAAGTTGCGAAGGAACGCTACCCCCTGCCCATAATCCTGGACCTCCTCACTATACAGCTGCTTATAAAAGGCTCTGAAAATCCGCGCGATGTGCGCAGATTGGTGTTGCAAAGTGCCAGTCTGATCACGGAGCACAGGGATAAAGCGATTGCCTCGAGGATCCCGAACAAGTCTGGCCAGTAACTTCCCCGCCCTATTACCATAGAGGTGAAGTCGATGTTTATAATAGTGCATTGAAAACGAAGCTCTCCGCTGAAGTAAGACATTGAGCGCCACCTGCGCATTAGCATAATCCCGCTGAAGAACACCACCTCTACCCCGACACAACTGACGCTGCAAAGTTCGCAGGGCACGCTCCGCTACCAAGATGCTACGGTCCAAATGTTTACGACGCGACACAGAGTAAGAAATAATCGCACCTCTCATCGCCGCCTTACTAGCCTCCCAAAATAACAGTGGGGAGCAATTTGGGAGGTCATTAAATAGAGCATATTCCTCCCACTGCTTTGAAATATAGAGTCGGAAAGCATCATCCTCCTACAAAAAAGCCGGAAATCTCCACCCCATTCTCTCCGGCCCCTGGCACTCCCAAGTAATCCAGACCATACCATGTTCCGAAACGGCGATGGGTTCTATTTCTGCCTGTCCGACCCGAGGGAGCCCACCCTCACTTACAAGTATGTAGTCTATGCGGGACCAAGTAAGGCGTGCTCTCGATTGGTGTGTGTACTCCCTCATCCCAGGGTGTAAGACTCGCCAAACATCCACAAGGGCCCCCACTCTACAGAGATAGCTAACCCCTCTACGGGTCCAAGCCCCTTCACCCCCTTGATAAGACTTATCCAAACGGGGATCATGTGGACAATTGAAATCCCCAGCCACAATGACCTTCGCCCCTCCCGCACGCTTTAACAAACCTACCAACTGGGTAAAAAAAGCATGGTCATATACATTGGTTGCATAAACATTCAATATCCAAAGTGGTTCATTATACAATCGCCCATAAAACATATCGCCCATGAGGGTCTGTATGCACCCCATTCACTTCAAGAGGGACCCCCCTCTTCACTAACACCACCACTCCCGCTTTCTTCTTACCCGACTCTGCTCCATAAGCCACTTCTACCCAATCCCGTGCAAGTTTCCTATGTTCCACAGTGCTCAAATGTGTCTCTTGCAGCAGAGCAATGTGTGCACCCTTTCTTTTGAGCCCCTGAAGAATTTTGGTACGCTTAATCGGAGAGCCTATGCCCCCCACATTCCAAGAGATTATCTTGATCTCAGGCAGGTACCAGTACAAAGGATATCCACTTGCAATATCGCCTACTCTTCTCCCAGAGGCGCCCAGCCTCGCCTCCGGGACCCTCGCCCTTCCCCTCCACTGCACCAAACCTCTAGGAGTTAAATACACTCCACACACCCCCCCCCCCCCCCCGTAGAGCTATCAAAAAATGAAAAATGTGCTGTCCCTTGCTTATGCCCCCACCCATCATCCCGCCCATCTTCACTTCCCTCCCCCTTCCCCTCCCTCCCCCTTCCCCTCCCTCCCCCCGCCTCTCCCACCCCCCGCCCCCTACTGCCCCCCACCCCATTCCAAGTACTACGTCCCACCTACCTATCCTCCCCCAACCCCCAACTATACAAACTATCAACCTCAACCACTGAAGCCGAGGCAGGACTTCGAGTTAGGCACTGCAGGGCCGCCCCATCCCCCCCCAGCACTGTTCAACCATTACACACTTTACCATACTCACCAAGTAATATACTGCACTCAAACATTCAACAGGCAACCACAACAGTCAGCATATAGCCATAACCATCTCCTCTGTCCCCCACCTGTACAAAGTGACATATCGATCCCCCCCATATGTACAATAAGCATCCACATGAGTCCACAGATATACTTTATACCAGTAAATTTACATGTCACATTGTTCAGCTATCCTCATGGCAGCTATGCCGTGTAGTCTATCTGGAACATAGGCCCCCAGATCCACCTGAAAGTCTTGGTATTCCAGAGCCTCAGCCGCTCTCCTCCCGAACTGGCGACTCTGCTGGTCCATCACCCAAAGCGTCCAAGAAAGATTTGGCTTCCCCGACCGCTGTAAAAGCATGGTTGGTACCTGAGTGTGAAACTCTCAGGGTAACTGGAAATGCTAGAGTGAACCGCATTTTCCTCCGAAAGAGAGCAGAGCAAATCGGCGCGAATTCCTTCTGCTTAGCTGCAACGGCTGCAGAATAATCTTGAAAAAGCAGAAGTTTTTGATTTTCAAAGGGTACCTCTCGTTTCTTCCGATATGCCTGAAGAATTTGCATCTTGTGCTGAAAGTTTAAAATTCTGGCAATCACCACCCGCGGCCGAGGGCGCGACTCGAGTTTCGGCCCCAGTCTGTGAACACGCTCCACTTTAAGCTGGCCCACCAAGTCGTCCAGACCCAACGTTTTGGGCAGCCAGGACTCGACCAATGGCAGAAGTAGGGCATCAGTGGTGGACTCCGGGACCCCTACGATCCGCAAATTGTTCCTCCGGGAACGATTCTCGAGGTCTTCAACTTTCTCCAACAAGGCCGCCAGCTGCACACGCTGAGCCTCATGCTCTCTGGCCCTGTTGCTCCCAGCATCTTCCAGCGCAGAAACCCTGCGCTCGACCTCCTCCACTCTCTGGCCCATTTCAGCCAGCGCGGTACCCACAGAGTCCAGCTTACTGAGAATACGATCGAACTTAGGATCAAGGAGTTTTACGACCTCTTTTGCCAATTCCTCCGTTGCAGAGTCAGCACTCTCCGTTCCTGGGGAGGCCGGATTAGAACCTCCAGGCAGCGTGGCCCCGGCTCGGGGAGCTTTCTCCCACTCTTTCTTCGGCGGTGGAGGCATTTTCCGTTGCGGTTTCGTTGCCACCATGCCCCCTACTATTACCGCAGTATTCCAGAGCGATTTTACACACTTTCCACGGGTATTAATTGCAAAGAATAATAGTTAAAGCTGAGGCGGCCCCAGAGCGAGCAGAGAACACGTCCTCACTCGCTCATGTGCCACCGGAAGTCCCCCAATATGGCATATCTTATGTTCTTATGTTATCGCTCTGATCCCACATGCCAGCAAGATTCTACTGAAGATTATTCAAAAGAGACTACTACCATACCTGGAACAAAACTACCTGAAGTGCAAGCAGGGTTCAGGAAAGGGCAAGGAACGAGAGACATCATAGCGGATGTGAGATGGATACTTGAAAAAACTAAGAATACCAAAAGGATATCTATTTGTGCTTTATCGACTACAGCAAGGCTTTGACTGTGTAAACCATGAGAAACTCTGGGCCACATTAAGAAACATGGGTATACCAGAACACCTGATCGTACTCTTGCACAATCTGTACATTGATCAAGAAGCAACAGTTCAAATGGAACAAGGAGAAACAGAATGGTTTAAAATACGCAAAGGTGTAAGACAAAGCTGCATTCTTTCCCCCTACCTGTTTAATTTATATGCAGAACAAATCATCAGAGAAACAGGATTGTATGAAGACCACAGATGTGTGAAGATTGGTGGAAGATTCATCAACAACCTTCACTATGCTGATGATACCACATTACTGGCTGAAAGTGAAGATGATCTGAAACATTTGCTTCTCACAATCAAAGAACATAGTCTCAAAATGGACCTGCACCTTAATATAAAGAAGACAAAGATCATGACAACTGGAAAAATCAACATGTTCATTATTGAAGGAGAAGAAATTGAAATTGTGAACAACTTTAACATACTTGGATCAACTATCAATAAAGAAGCAACAAGCAGTCAAGAAATCTGACGATGCATTGCTCTTGGTAAAATGGCTATGAAAGTCGTAGACAAGATTCTCAAGAGCAGAGATGTCTCTCTCCATACAAAGATTCGACTTGTTCAAGCCACGGTATTTTCAATAACATCATATAGATGTGAAAGCAGGACAGTGAAAAAGATAGACAGGAAGACAATTGATGCCTTTGAATTATGGTGCTGGCAGCGAACACTGTGTATACCATGGACTGCCCGAAGAACAAACCAGTCAGTACTAGAGGAGATCAAACCTTTCTTTAAAAGCTCAGATGACAAGACTTCGACTTTCATACTTTGGACACATCATGCGAAGAGAGAGATCATTAGAGAAAGACATCATGCTTGGCAAGATAGAAGGTCAACGCAAAAGAGGAAGGGCAGCAATGAGATGGATTGATACAATAACAGCAGCTATGGGTACCAGTCTGTCAACAATGAGCCGCCTGACTGAAGACCAAACACAATTTAATACAACTATCCAGAGGTTTGCCATAAGTTGATACCGACTCGACGGCACTTAACAACAACATATGCGTTAGTAGATGATATGTTTTTGGATTACTTTGCATATGGGCTGTATATAGAGGTTAAAAAAAAAGTGCTGATAGGGTGGAATTCCCTGTAGTTGAGAATATGAATTAGACAAGTTAGGACCTATTTTTACTTGCTGTTTCCTGTCTGTTAGATAAGATTTGAACCATTGCAGTGGTGTGCCTTTAATTCCAATTTCTTGTTGTCTGGTAAGTAGTATAAGATGGCATATGGAGTCAAAGGTGGAGGCTATATTTAGAGAAATTAGTATGAAGGCTGTTTCCCATTACTATCTTATCCATGAGTGCTGTGAGTAGCATCTCTACTCCATGGTTGTTCTGGAAGCCATGTTGTTGCGGATCGAGTGGGGAGTGTGTTTCAATGTGTTCTTGTAGTTGAATTTGAACTATTTTTTTCTATTATTTTTGCTAGAAGTGGTAGACTAGAAATTGGTTGTAAGAACTAGTGCTGATTTGTTCAGTGATGAGCTTTTTAGGATAGGGCATATTGATGCAGTTTTTAGTTCTTTAGGCAGGTCGAGGCACCTTCAGACATGTGCATCCCCGGCCGTCCAGGCGTCTAGACATCCAGATGGCCAGGGTATGCATCCAAGTTTGCTCCTGTGGGGCTAGACATCCCCATGGGAGCAGAATTGCAGCACAGTGGCTGGACGTCCAGAAAGTGCCCTGATTCAGGAACCCTGGACATCCAGCCACTTCCCTGGCTAACTCAACCAGGCTCCTCCATGGAGCGTGGCAGTGGCATGGTATCCTGTTGCCATGTCACCATGGTACCATGAAGGAGCTGCGATCACTGGCCATTCTACACAACATTCTTTCCCCACAGACCGACCCCCGATCGGTCTCCCATGGCTGGGATCAGACTGCGGGTAACCTCCTGCACCCCCTCACCTCTTCAGTCTGGCCCAGCTCCGCTGTCCCCCGATGGCCAGGGGGACTTATTCCACCTCTGAGGTGGAATTAGTCCACCATCTAACCTACCGACCCCAGACATACAGGACTGACCTCAGAATAGGCTCTATACATCCGGGGTCACTTCCCGTCCCACCACTCACCCTCTCTCTTCCTCTGGCCCATCCCCTCCTGCCCACGAACAAAGCTCCCCACACAAGTCGGCTATATGGCGGGGAGCTCTGTGGCTGCCAGTGTCATTCAGATGTTTAGCAGGTCTGGATGTCTGGAATGGATGTGCAGACCTGCTAAATGAAGATTGGAATCTACCCCATAACCTTTTCCCAGGCATAATTGTACTAATTTGAGTGTTACAGGGGAGAGTTCTTCATGTGTTACTTTCACCCAGCTTACTGGGCAGGGGTAGATGGTTGATGTAGTTGTATTCAGGTTAGCTATTATTTTCTGTAGTTGGCTTGAGAATGTTCTCCATTCTGTGGTTATAGCAGAGTAGATGTCTTTAGTTAGAATGGTTGGTGTGGAGATCTTTCCTCTTTTTCCCATGAAGTACCATGCTATTATTTCTGGTGTAAGTGTAGGCTCATCTTGCTCCTGGGGTTTGGTTAGGGATTTGACAATGCTGAAGAGCTCTCTAGGTTTGTTTAGTGGGGACATTATGAGCTTTGAATGATATTCTTTCTTATTTCTGTTGATGGATTCATGGTATTCCTCTAGTTTTTATATGTAATTTATTTGGGTTTCATGCTGTTTTCTTTGTCTCCAGGTCCTTTCCAGTTTTCTCAGCTGCTTTTTTTTTGTTTCTAAGATCTTGTGTGTACCATATCACACTCCTCTTATTTCTTCTGGATATTCTTGTATTGTCTTTTATTGCTGCACTTCATATGATTGTATTCCATTTTCCTATCAGTGTGTCAATATCTGTGTTGTCTGGTATAAGCTGTGGCATAATTTCCTTTAGAGTTACACATTGTAAGAGATTTCTATCATCTTACCTGAAGATACAGCTATAATAATATCCTAGACTTTAACATCTTAAAAGTTTCCTGAAATTAGTTTTTTTATTGATCTAGTGAATTTTTTTATCAGTTTTGTGATACTAAATTTGCTGGAAAATAGTGTTTTTCCACTCTACTCCTTCCAGAAGTACCAGTCCAAAATGTGATATTGTGGAAAGACAGAGCCTTTATTAACCAATTGACAACCCGACAACCCAACGTGATATTGTGGAAAGACAGAGCCTTTATTAAATAAATTGACAACCCGACAACCCTAAATTGGTTAATAAAGGCTCTGTCTTTCCACAATATCACGTTTTGGGGGTTGTCGGGTTGTCAATTGGTTAATAAAGGCTCTGTCTTTCCACAATATCATGTTTTGGACTGGTTTCTGCAATCGACGTGATATTTGCTTCTGTTGTGTTGCACCTCCTTCCAGAAGTACTCCAGCCTGAGGTACTGCTATACGACTACATTAACATCTAGCGGGGTATAAGTAAGGCTGGTTTGCTGGAGGCCGGGTTGTATACATACTCCGGTAACAAATTTCAGAGTTTGATTATGCAATAAGTTAAAAAAAATATTTTCTATGATTAGTCTTAAATGTGCCACATTGTACCTTCATTGTGTGTCCCCTAGTCTTTCAACTTTTTGAAGGAGTAAACAACCAATCTATGTTTATCCCTTCCACTCCATTCATGATTTTATTGATCTCCAGTACTGTGTTGCAGCAAAGTGCACGCAATGAATAATACCAGGAGTCAGTTCAAAGATCCAAGCCAATTTATTGTGCACAAGTCTCAGGCAATGTCACATTCAAAAAGGTCTGAGCAATGGAGTCCAGTAAACAACTCCTTATAGACCTTTCTTCTCCAGTTTAACATAGGCAAACTTTCTATTGGTCCCAATGCCCCCTGCACCTATCCAATTGGGAACTCTCTCTGGGCCTAGCACTCTGTTCCCCCTGCTCAGACTTCTCTAACAAAGGCACAGTTCTTAGACTTTGATACATTTCTCCTACAAGGTCACTTCTAGCTTAGAGAATGTGTGAATACAGAGCACTGGAACATGTCTGTCATCAGCATAGAAGAATTCAATAAGGGATTCATACAAACTTATCAAAAGCAGTTTAAAGCAGTTTCTCTAACTTTTACTGACTTTGGTTTTTCTCAGCATTACTATTCTCAGGTGGGGGCTGGGACTCAGGCCTAGCTTACAGGCCTCTCATACGTTTACAGGCTATTCTAGGCCATTGCCTGCCACATTCCCACCTTTGATTATTCTCACCCGCAAGTGAGAAAGGGTGAAAATCAAATCATACATTACACTTGGTCAGTAGTATCATGTTGGGGTTCAGGGGAATATTGCCACATAGCGAATATCTTTGTAGCTTCTTTACGCTCAACAGTACTATCAATAATTGAGTTCAGCATCCGCAAGGATAAGGGTAGGAAACATGAGAGAAACAAGCAGATAGCCAATACTGATAAGACAATGAGCACAAGTGTTTTCAGGTCGCCCATCCCTGAAAACAGAGAACCAAACCATCCATCGAGTTGCAAGCCATGCCAGGTTTGGACTGGTACATAGGTTTGCTTTCTCATGTGATTGGCTATATCTTCCACAACTTGTCCTTCATTATCGATTTGCAAACAACAGTTAGTTAAATTCAGCTTTCCACACACCCCTCCCTCAGCTGCAAGTAAATAATCTAATGCTAAGCGATTCTGATAAATAGCTGTACGCATTTGCGTGGCTTGTTTAGCTAACAGGGTTAGTGCTTTACTAGTTTCATTGGTTATTATTTCAACAACAGCTTGCAAACGTATAATACGATTTAACATATACACAGGGGTGCGGTAACACCAAGAGCCATCTTGTGCCCAGGTAGCAGGTCCGTAGTAGGAAACAATTCTTTCCGGTGGCCATTCTTCAGATGTCGCATCCCATTTGTCCCACTGGCCTATCTTCAGAACCTCTCGCTTTTGTTGACTTCTATATATGGGAAATCCCAGTTGTTCCCCATGGGAAATAGGCAAGAGGAAGAAGGAAGGTCTTATGGTCCCCAAAACACACGCACCTCCCCAGTTCGCAGGGAGCCTAGCATATGCTCGAGTTCCACAGATACAATACAGTCCAGGTGGAGCTTGCCAGGTATTGTGAGAAGCCAGATTTGTCCATAACCTGGCAAGATTAGGAAAGATAATCAGAGGATTGGAGGGTTCCGGGGCATTGGCACCTGACCACCAGGATGTCTTTCTGGTAGTAGCATTATAGTACTTCTGGTTTAAACAGACCAATTGTCCCACTAGCATAGTCAACTGTGGTCCAGCTCGAGCAAAACATAGGTTACCAACAATGGGGTTAGCTAGGACCCATTCACTGGTAGCTTTATGCAGATCAGTTTGGTAGTATGGTACAGAATAGTTCAATTCTTGCGCTTCCCAAGGCCACTGGTCTCCCATCTGAGTTCCCCCACAGAAGAGACAGTCAGAGACATGGAGACTTGATGCTACAGCTCCAGCTAGTTCAATGAACAAATTTCGGGAAGCGTGGGGAACTAAAAACTCTGCTTTCATGGCCTCATAAAAGGTATAATGTATTCGATAAGGTGAAGAGACATGAGTTTTCGTGTTAAGCTGGATATATACAAAAGTTCCAGGGTCAGTTCCACTTCCTGCTATACGTAAACCGAATCGGAATCCCTGCTTCCACTGGCTCGGGTCGAGGATGAGGAGCCGTAGGGGATTACAAGCACCTTTCTTGCACTTCCGAGGTTCCAGTAGGGGTAATCTCTCTAAATTGGTCTTGCGATTATCTCCATCTTGTCCAGTAGGGCTACCAGACCAGGTAGCATAGTACACACAGCCCCATTTCGGACAGAAATAGTCCTCTTTTGATGGCTTACCATAAGTGGATGGAGAATGTATCCCAGTGCATATTCCCCATCTGTATGCACCTTCGGGACACATATACTTGTCATCATAGTAGCAAGCTTGTTCCCATGACACACACCTGTAATAGTCATTTCTGTTTATCAGATCACAAGCATCAAAATACAGGGGTACAGGCCGGGTGGGATCAAAGAGTAGACTTGTAGCATTTATGAGGGCTCCATCTTCATCATTCCATCGTAGTTCCAGGACATAGTAAGAAGGATTCTGTCTGGGACTACAACAGGTACGAGTCTTTCCATTCGTGCAGACATTCAGTTCTGTACCATTATACATGCACTGGTTGACTGTACCAGTGCAGGTGTAGTAAGAGTGATAAAGTAAAGTCTGGGTGATCTTCATCCCAGTTCGGGTAGTGGTTATACAAGCTGCACAAGGGGGCAGGGCAAAAGTTGTTCCAAGAGGTCCCAGGGCTACCACAAAGATGAAACAGTAGTAGGTGATCATCATGATCATAGTCTCTGATGATGGATAAACTGAAATTTTGATAACTCAGAACTTGAAGACTTCTCCTTCCTCAACTTCCAGGAGTGGGGTTTCTGAATCTTCACGATGGTGGTGGTTTTCTTCACAGTGTAAGTCGCAATGGTGATGCAGGATCGGCAGTCAAAGTCCAAGGATGACTCTCAGGAACTGCTGCTGGCTTTACTCGAATGTGGTGAATCCAGGAGTCGATATCTGCTACTTTTACCGCTGTTGGCGTTGACAGCAGAACGACATATGGTCCCTTCCAATGAGGCGCCAACGGTGTCTTCTTCCACTCTTTGACCCACACCGAGGCTCCAGGCTTGAAAGGATGCAATGGCTCTGTCAGATTGATAGGCAACTGGTCCTGCACCCAGGTATGGAGGCCCTGCAAGACAGAACTTAGAGCCAACAATTCTTGTCTAGTGATTTCTGATTCAATCTGACTCAAATCCCCCCTTATCCCCTGAATTATGGGCTGGGGTCGCCTATACAAAACTTCAAATGGAGAAACTCCTAATGACTTGGTGGGGGCTGAACATATTCTGAGAAGGGCTATGGGGAGAGCTTGGGGCCACTTCAGGCGAGCTTCCTGACAGAGCTTGGACAACTGGGACTTCAGGGTTCGGTTCATTCTCTCTACTTTCTCTGAACTCTGGGGTATATAAGCTGTATGCAACTTCCACTGTATTTGTAAAGCACGGGCTAGCTGCTGAGTTACTTGTGACACAAAGGAGGGTCCATTGTCTGACCCTATGGCCATGGGTATTCCGAACCAAGGAATGATTTCATGGAGCAGAGCCTTAGTGACTTCTCTGGCCTTTTCAGTTCTGGTGAGGAAAGCCTCCACCCACCCAGAAAAAGTACAAACTAGAACCAATAAGTAGCGATATCCATTTGCTCGTGGCATTTCTGCAAAGTCTATTTGGATATTTCCCATGGGGGTAACTCCCACTGATTGAACTCTTGGAGGTGGGACAGGACCCTGCCGGGCATTATTCTTTGCACAGGTTACACATTTTCGGGCTATTGAGGCAGTTAAGGGTCCCAACAGTGAGATACAGAAATACGGTTTCAGAGCTTCCTTCATTGCAGTTTTCCCATAGTGTGTAGCTTGGTGGAAGGCGTGGACAAAGGCTCGACCCAGGGCTTCAGGGATCACAGTCATACCAGGGGGGTGAGCCTCCCTCGGGTGGTGGCAACACTATCCATCCGGTCTCTGATAACTGCCCCCCCCCCCCTCATTTTGACAGTAGTAGTCCAGTTCACTTAGGGTGTATCGAGGTGTCCAAGCACTGAGAGGTACTGAAAATATGGCTGCTTGAACTATAATGCTAGGGACAGAAATTTTCCCAGTGATTGCTGCTACCCGGGCTGAGGCATCGGCGAATCTGTTCCCTCGGGACACTTCTCCATCTCCGGTCTGGTGACCTCGGCAGTGCATTACAGCAACTTGTTTGGGGGCCCATACTGCTTCCAATAAAGTCAATATTTCTGGGCCATACTTGATGTACTTGCCTCCCGAGGTTATCAATCCACGCTCTTTGTACAAAGCTCCATGGGCATGTAATGTTGTAAAGGCATATTTAGAATCTGTGTATACATCCAGACGGATCCCAGTCCCTGTTGTCAGTGCTCGAGAGAGGGCTATTAATTCGGCCTTCTGTGCTGAAGTTCCTGGGGCCAGAGCTGATGATTCTATTACCCTGTCCAGGGTCACCACTGCATAGCCAGCACATCATTGTCCATTAATAACGAGACTGCTTCCATCCACGAAGAAAGTCCTTTCAGGGTTGCTCAAAGGGATATCAGTTAAGTCTGGGCGGCTTGAGTATACAGTGTCCATTACTTCTAGGCAATCATGGTCAGGAGGGCCTGGACAAGTTGGCAGTAGGGTAGCAGGGTTCAAGGTTTGACTGACACGTAATTGTAGCCGAGGATTTTCACACAGCATACTTTGATATTTTAACATTCGTGCGTTGGTGAACCAGTAGTTCCCTTTGTGTTCCATTATGGTTAAAACAGAATGCGGTACAGTGACTTGAAGATTCTGTCCCAGGGTGAGCTTGTCAGCTTCGCTCACCAAGAGGGCTGTGGCTGCCACGGCTCTTAGGCAACAGGGTCCAATTGTTTTGATAGATAGGCGACAGGTCATTGCCAGGATCTAAGAGGCTGAGTCAAGACTCCCAACGCGTTCCCACTTGACTCATGGACATAGAGACGAAATGGCTTCTGTACATCTGGTAGGCCCAAGGCTGGTGTTGACATCAATGCTGCTTTTAGCGATTTGAACGCTCTATCTTGTTCTGGGCCCCATTCCATGGGAGATCGTTCCACTCCCTTCGTGGCTTGATACAAGGATTTTGCCAAAAGTGCAAAGTTGGGTATCCATATTCAGCAATAGCCCACAGCTCCCAAGAAGGCCCACACCTGCTTTCTGGTGGTGGGGGTTGGGATGCGGCATACTGCTTCCTTTCACTCGAGTCCCAATTTCCGGATTCCTCTGGACAGATGGAACCCCAGGTATTTCACTTCTGTTTGGCACAACTGCGCTTTGGCTCTTGAGACCTTGTATCCGGCTTCATTCAGGAGGTGCAAGAGATCACTGGTAGCTTGCACACATTCAGTCTTGGAGTTGGTGGCTATAAGCAGATCATCTACATATTGTAGCAAGATTCTTCTTCCTGGAGTCACAGAGTAGCTTGAAAGATCTTGGTTGAGAGCTGCACTGAAGATGGTGGGTGGATTCTTGAATCCTTGAGGTAAGCGAGTCCAAGTGAGTTGATCTCGTCTTCCTGTAGTGGAGTTTTCCCATTCAAACACAAACAAGAGTTGGCTGGCGGATGCCAGGCTGATACAGAAGAAGGCTCTTTTAAATCCAGAACGGTGAAATGAGTAGCTTCTGCTGGAATCAGTCCCAGAAGAGTGTAAGGATTTGGTACTACTGGATGTATAGTTTCAACTGCATTGTTCACTCGTCGCAAATCCTGCACTGGGCGGTAGTCACCTGTCCCAGGCTTCTTGATTGGGAGGAGGGGGTGTTCCAAGGCGATTGGCATTCTTTGAGGAGTCCATACTGTAGTAATTTCTTTAGGTGACAATGAATGCCTTTGATTGCTGGTTGTGGGAGAGGATATTGTCGCACATGCACTGGTTCTGCTCCCGGTTTGAGGGTGATGAGCACAGGAGCTATATTTTTTGCTAGGCCAGGAGGATTATCCTCCGCCCACTTCGGGCGGAACTGAGATGCTGGTGGGTATACAGGGGCCAGCTGCTTTGGATGAAGGTAGACTATAGAACCGCCATTCTTCTTCTCGGGGGGACAGTCAGCACCATCAGGCCAGCAGATTTTGAATTTACAGTCATTTCCATTTTTCCTCCTTCAACAAAGGATATCTGCGCCTGGAGCTTAGCAAGCATGTCTCGGCCCAAGAGGGGAACTGGGCATTCAGGTATGTACAGGAACTGATGCGTTATTTTCCGTCCCCCCAGTTCACAGGCGCGGTTCTGCAGAAAAGGTTTTGTGGTTCTAGTTCCAGTAGCGCCAACAATGGTGACAGATCGGGAAGACAAAGGAGCCACTGGTTTAGCCACCACTGAATGTTCGTCCCCCATATCCACCATAAAGTCCATGTACTGGTCCCCAATCTTTAAGTTGACCATAGGCTCCTGGGGACCCAGGGAAAACTTGGAGCCCGGTCTGGCCTAGTCCTCATCCACATAGTCATCTTCGGTGGTCGCCATTCCTTCTATGGCAGCTTCTTCCTGCTGGAACTGTACGTACTGCATTCCTCCTCGTTGCTGGAATCGCCCCCCCCCCGCTCTCCTGGTGCTCCCTCCTCCCCTCCAGGGGGTGGAGCTACTATTCGGGCATTCGTTCTTCCAATGTCCTTCTTCCTTACAATAGGCGCACTGATTTGCACCTAAGGGGGACCGAGCGCTCCCTCGGTCCCTTCCCCGTCCTCGGGTCCTTCTGTTTGAGTATCCTCCTCCACGTCCTTCAACTAGAGCTGCAGCAAGCAGATCGGCTTTCTTCTTCATCTGTCTTTCACTTTCCCTTTTACATTCTTGATCACGATTCACAAATACCTTCTGGGCAACTTCCATTAGCTGTGCTGTGTTCATGCCCGCAAATCCTTCCAACTTTTGTAGTTTCCGTTTTATGTCTCCCTGGGAATGACTCACAAAAGCAGCATTCACCATATGCAAATTTTCCTGGGCTGCTGGATCATATGGGGTATAAAGTCTATAAGCTTCAGATAATCGTTCATAGAAGGCGGCTGGACTTTCATCTGGGCGCTGAAGAACGTCTGCTACCTTCCCAACATTCATGGCTTTCTGGCCTCCCCTCTTCAGGCCTTGCAGTAGGGCCTGGCGAAAACGGGCGAGGGCCTTCTCCCCATCTGCACTATTCGGATCCCATCTCGGATCTTCATTTGGGAAATCTGCGGCAGCTGCCTGTCGGGGATCTAGGTCTCCTCCGTCTACCAGGTTCTCTTCCAGCCATCAAGTGGTTGCTCGCACTATCCGTGCCCGCTCTTCAGTAGTAAAAAAGGTGGACAAGAGCTGGCGGCAATCAGACCAGGTAGGCTGGTGGGTCTGCATGATACTAGACATTAATTCTGTCAGGTTTTGTGGTTTTTCAGTATAGGAGGCATAGTGCGTTTTCCAGTTCAACAAATCTGTGGTAGAAAAGGGCACATAAACGAGACTAGCTGGCCAAGCCACAACCTGACCCTCGTCATTGAGAATAGGTAATCCGGGGACTTGGCGTAATGGCATCTGGCGAACTTCTTTCTGGCCCGCCCCTTGCTTCGGAGGGCGTAGCGCAAATTTGCGGGCCCAGCGGTGGCTCCTCCGCTGGGGCCTGGACTAATGGGTGACCCTGGACTGGCAGTTGATCCCCCGCTGGCAGTTCCTTCAGAAGACGGCGGCTCTGCCATGGAACTTTGCTAGGGACTGGGACTCCTTCTTTGGGGAGGGGGTTGCCCTCCTTCGGGCAACAGAGGTGGCTGATGGGGTGGAGGCAAATTAGCTGGAGGGACTCTCTCTTCCCCTGGCTCTACTCGGGGTAACGATGGAGCTGACGGGACTGGTCTATACAGAAACAGGGGCGGATAGTTCAGGATTACTGGAGATTCTGGGGCTGAGTAAATGGGGGGCTTTTCTTCCTTAGCCCCCGGGACCCCCTTCGTAGTTCCTAACATTATCCTGCACTGCTCCTCACTGCAGCGCTTCATCCAGGGGGGTCGCCTTTCAGAAATATCTAACCAGGAGTCTATATAAGGAAACTGGTCGGGGTAATGTCTACATACTATCCCATGCACTCGGGACACAATTCTAATATCAAAAGTACCCTCCAGTGGCCACACGGCGTCCAGCACCGGCCACTCCCTACCACACAATATTTCCAATCGGGACCGAGACATTTTTGTCCCATAATCACCGCTAAACCCCTTCTTAAAATTCGTGATCATACAGTTCAGCGGAGTTTGCATAGACTCCGCCCCTCCCATTATGACGTACAAGACAGCAGACAAAGAGGGCGGGTAGTATGGCTGCCGGTAAGGGGTCCGTACAGCCCACGGAACAGTAAGGGAGACAAACACCAAATGCTTCCTCCTTTTTGCGACCTGGGCGGGGTCGCCCGGCCAGGAACTGCGCTACTCAGGAGTCCGCTCTCACGTGGTCTGTGTTTCAAGACCTCTCATTCACTCAAACAAACAGGCATGCCACCAGGTTCCCAAAATTCCATAAAGGCCTACCTTACTTATCCATGAGGGGTGGGGTTTTGTCCTCGCGCATACTCATGCAAGGAGTACTCGGCCACACCCTGAGAGCCACACCCTGATCAGGCTCTCGGTACCTTAAACCATATTAGTCTCACGCATACTCATGCAAGACTTTCCTGTAGTTAACTGACTAAAAACCAGACAAATTGCTACTCACCGGATCCGGTAACTAATGTGCTGCGCAACCAGTTCCTCCTTGGGTTGAATCCTGGACTCCCCTCAGGTTCGGAGGTGTTGGCCGGTCGGACCCGGCAGGCCGCCGAGGCAGGGCAGAACCCTCTCCGATACAAGGGGACCGGCGGCGCCTGGGGTCCCCCGCTATCGGTCGGCCGTGGTCCCGACCGGACCAAACCTGGAGGCGGTAATACGTGGTATACTCACTTGCGCACCATTCACGTACCCCACCTTCCCGGCCAATGCACCAGGAATATGTTGCAGCGAAGTGCATGTAATGAATAATACCAGGAGTCAGTTCAAAGATCCAAGCCAATTTATTGTGCACAAGTCTCAGGCAATGTCACATTCAAAAAGGTCTGAGCAATGGAGTCCAGTAAACAACTCCTTATATACCTTTCTTCTCCAGTTTGACATAGGCAAACTTTCTATTGGTCCCAATGCCCCCTGCACCTATCCAATTGGGAACTCTCTCTGGGCATAGCACTCTCTTCCCCTTGCTCAGACTTCTCTAACAAAGGCACAGTTCTTAGACTTTGATACATTTCTCCGACAAGGTCACTTCTAGCTTAGAGAATGTGTGAATACAGAGCACTGGAACATATCTGTCATCAGCATAGAAGAATTCAATAAGGGATTCAAACAAACTTATCAGAAGCAGTTTAAAGCAGTTTCTCTAACTTTTACTGACTTTGGTTTTTCTCAGCATTAGTATTCTCAGGTGGGGGCTGGGACTCAGGCCTAGCTTACAGGCCTCTCATACGTTTACAGGCTATTCTAGGCCATTGCCTGCCACAACTGTACTAATAAACCGAGTTATGGAAGGAAGAGGAATTTGCTAAGAAGTATGGCTTATGTCCGATTGTCATGTCAACTTAAAACAAAATATACAAATGTATGAATTATTGTGACTTGGATTTTTGTAATAGACAAAACAGTTTCTCTGTATTAAAATGTATGCTGCTTACAATGTTTCAATATGCTTGTTATTTACAATGTTTCAATATGTAAGCTGCTTACAATGTTTTAATATGTTTAAAATGAATAAAAAGATTTAAACATAAAATGCTGTTCTGTCATATTCAATTATTTCATACAACAGTTAATGCCTGACTATGTCCGCCTTCATTCTATTGAACACAGCTCTCTTCTGTTCATTTCTCTGAATTCTTTCCTTTTACTGTGGTAGGCGAAGGCCTATGATCCATGCTGCTTGAACTAAACAGGCAGGCCTAAGCAGCTTGACCTGTAAATGAAGCCTGTGGTTAGGCCCAGAGGAGTGAACCCCCCCCCCCCCAATGCTGCTTCCATAGAATCGAAACTTAACTAAGCCTAACCAAGCATAGCTAAGCAGAATCGAAACTTACAAAAGACAGAAATACAACTTTAATTGGAACTGATAAGATGTGTGAAGCTTCTATGGAATTAATTAACTCTGCTGAAAGAAAAGTTACAGTGCCCTGCTTTCCCATATGTTTTGGTTAGCCAGTGACCTTGGAGGAGAATTGTATCAAGAGTCTAAGAACTGACCATTGTAATGGGGACTGTAAGGGGGGCAAGCAGGTACTGAGCCCAGACCAAGGTCCTCATTGGACAACTACGTAGTGGTACCGGGACCAATAGATGGGATAGAAGGGGTTACCGGGACCAATGAGAAGTTTGCCTATGTCTAGAATGGAAAAGAACAGTATAAAAGTTGTTGTTTTACTAACAGCCATTGCTCAGCCATTTTGAATGTGATTCTGCTTGAGTCTTGTGCACAATAAATGATTTGGACCTTTTGAACAGACTCCTGGTATTATTGGATTGTTTGCGCTCTGCCGCTACATATTCTTGGTGCGTTAGCCGGGAAGGTGTGGTTAGTAGAGGGTATACGAGCTGATATACCACGACTTTCCGCCTCTATAGGTTTGGTCCTGCCGGGCTTGTGCCCTCCCGACGTGGGCTCGGCTCCTGGGCGCCACCGGTCCAGTTGCATCGGAGGAATCTGGGCCAGGCCTCGGCGGGTGCCGGACCCGGACGGAGCCAACACCTCGAACCTGTGAGGGGAGTCCGAGGTCCAACTCATGCGCTTGCTCACGAACGGGGACCGGATCCGGTGAGTACAGTTTTTGGTATGTCTAGACAGATGAGTCAGAACTGCAGCTTGTAACTTGGAACTTGGAACTGGCCACTTGTAACTTGGAACTTGGAACTTGGAATTTTGGTAAGAGAGCTCTCAAGACGGTCCGATTAACCCTGCATAGTGTATTCGCGGGGTGAAACCATCGTCTTCTTGATTTTGACTTTGATTTTGAATTTGGTATAGCCTAGTCAGAAGAGACAGGACTGGGTTTTTGGGATACGTTGCTAGCATGATTGTGTGTATGAAGTGTGATTGAGAGGTCTTGTAATAAAGACCAAGCGAAGGCGGACTCCTGAGTAACGCATTTCCTGGCCGGGCGACCGCGTCCAGGTCGTAAAAAGGAGGAAGCGACCATCGTTTTGTCTTGTTTTTCGTTTCCCTTGAATGTTTCTAGGGCCGTGAGGACCCCTCACCCATGGTCCGCACTCCTTTTCCCTTCTGTCTGTTGTTGCGTGCACACATCGAAATGGGAGGGGCGGGGTCTACTAGGCACACTCCATTAGAATGTATGATTAAGTATTTCAATAAAGGATATTCAGGAGATTATGGAGTAAAAATGACTGCGTCACGATTACAACTCTTGTGTACTAGGGAGTGGCCCACCATAGACCCCATGTGGCCCCGAGATGGAACATTTAACATAGGAATTATTAAGTCAGTTCATCGGAAGGTGCGAGCAGCGCACCCCGACCAGTATCCCTATATAGACTCCTGGTTAAGTATTTGCGAAAACCCGCCCCCTTGGGCACAGCACTGTTATGAAGAACAGTACAGAATAATGGTAGCACTGTCAGAACAAACACAGAAGGCAGGGCAAGAAAAGAAACCTGTCCATGTTGATCCTGAGTCCCCGGAGGTTGTAATTAGACAGCCCCAAGCTCAGTGCCCCGTAAAAGTACCACCGCGTCCCGCGGCAGCGCCCCGGGACCGGCGAAGTCCACCCCCCGACCTGCAGCCAGAAGATCTGCCCTCTGACAAGACCGATCAGCCTGAGATTGAGGGAAATCTTGAATCAGAACTAGAACTAGAAGAGGGAGAGGAAACGTCTTCACAGGGTGAGACAGAAAGCGAAAAATCAGTTGTCAGTGCAAGTTCATCTGTTACGAGTGAGGCTTCCCAGACTAAGCGTATCTCGAGACAGAAAGCTCCAGCCAAGATGCAAAAAGCTCCTATCAAGATGCAGAAAGCTTCTACTAAGAAAGTAATGCCACTGCGGCAAGTCCCGGGAATACCCGTAAGAAACGAGGAGGACCAGATAGTACCGGGACCCACAAGTTTAGTTTATGTGCCATTCTCCACTACTGATTTGTTGAATTGGAAATTGCACTATGCCTCCTACACTGACAAGCCCCAAGAGTTGACAGAATTAATGAATACAGTTATGCAGACTCACCAACCCACTTGGTCAGATTGCCGTCAGCTCCTGTCTACTTTATTTACTACTGAGGAGCGGACGAGAATCATGCGAGCAGCCGTTAATTGGTTAGCAGATAATCTCCTAGCAGAGGGACAAGGAGGAATAGATAATCGCGAAGCAGCCAAGAGAGAATTTCCGAATGAAGATCCTCGGTGGGATCCAAACACCGATATAGGATCTAGAGCTCTAGCACGATTTCGCCAAGGCCTTTTACAAGGTCTGCGAAAGGGGGGTCAGAAAGCCATGAATCTCACAAAGACAGCTGAAGTTATTCAGGGCGTAGATGAAAGCCCGTCAGTGTTCTATGAGAGACTATCTGAAGCATACAGAATGTACACTCCCTATGACCCAGCTGCACCAGGAAGCCTATGCATGGTGAATGCCGCTTTTGTCAGCCAGTCTCAACCAGATATTAGACGAAAACTACAGAAATTAGAAGGGTTTGCGGGTATGAATGCAACTCAGCTACTGGATGTCGCCCATAGAGTGTTTGTGAATCGTGATAATGAAAGGCAGAGAGAAAGTGACCGTAAAATGAAGAAGAAGGCCGATTTTTTGGCTGCCGCTTTAGTTGAACAGAAACGGGGAGGTTTCCCTAACCGAAGGAGCAGAGGTAGAGGGCGGGGCCGAGGAGATAGCCGGCTCACGATAGGCGTGAATCAATGCGCTTATTGCAAGGAAGAAGGGCATTGGAGGAATGCATGCCCGCAACTCGAAGATGCCTCACACGAAGAAGAAGAGAACGCCCCTCGGCGAGAGAGGGAGAGAGGCCGATCGCAGAATCGCAGAGGAACGACTCGAGCACATTTTCAACGGGAAAGAGAAGAGGCCGTAGAGGCAGTTGTAGCCACCACAGACTATGATCTCGATGAAACAGATTAGGACAGACCGGGCTCCGAATTTGTTTTAGGTTCCCAGGAGCCTATGGTCTGTTTAAAAATAGGGAACCAATTCATGGACTTTATGGTTGATACTGGAGCAGAACATTCTGTAATAGATAAGCAAATAGCCCCTTTGTCCACAAGAGCAGTCACTATTATGGGAGCAACTGGCGCAAAAGCCACCAAGTCTTTCCTGAAAGACCGAGTATGTGAATTAGGAGGACAGCAAATAGCACACCAATTCCTTTATATGCCTGAGTGCCCCGTGCCACTACTGGGACGAGATATGCTAGCCAAGCTGCAGGCCCAAATATCCTTCACTGAGAAAGGAGAAATGCAAATGACTGTAAATCCAAAACCTGCAGGGCTAATGGTGCTTACTGTTCCCCGAGAAGAAGAGTGGAGATATTACAGTACTGAACCAATTCTTGATACCAATCCTAACATACCAGCAAGCATTACGGCTCCTCCTGGAGTATGGGCAGAAGATAACCCACCAGGTCTAGCCAAGCACATAGCCCCAGTAATTGTGAACCTCAAGCCTGGAGCAGCACCAGTGCATGTTAAGTAATACCCACTCCATAGACCAGCCATTGAGGGCATCCATCACCACTTATTAAGATTACTGAAGTATGGCCTTCTCCAAGTATGTCAATCACCTTGGAATACACCTCTCCTGCCAGTTAAGAAACCTGGGACAGGTGATTACCACCCAGTACAAGATTTGAGGAGAGTGAACGAAGCAGTTGAGACCATACATCCAGTTGTGCCAAATCCCTATACACTCTTAGGATTGATACCTGCTGAAGCTACCCACTTTACTGTCCTGGATTTGAAAGATGCCTTTTTCTGCATACGATTAGCTCCGATTAGCCAATTGTTGTTTGCCTTTGAATGGCAGGACCCTGTCTCAGGTAGACGGGGCCAACTCACCTGGACACGATTGCCTCAAGGATTCAAGAACTCACCCACCATTTTCAGTGCAGCACTGAACCAAGATCTTTCAAGTTATCCTATAACTCCTGGGAAAAGAGTGCTTCTTCAGTATGTGGATGACTTGTTGATAGCTACCACCTCAGAAAGTGAATGTGCACAAGCCACAAATGACCTTTTACAATTACTAGATGAAGCTGGATATAAAGTTTCCAGAGCCAAAGCGCAGTTATGCCAAACGGAAGTAAAGTATTTGGGTTTCCGGCTGACCAAAGGAAGCTGACGACTGGGACTAGAAAGAAAAGAAGCTGTGTGCAGTATCCAAACCCCAACTACCAGGAGACAAGTCAGAGCCTTCCTGGGAGCAGCAGGATACTGCCGAATATGGATACCCAACTTTGCTCAGATTGCTAAACCGCTATATGGAGCCACCAAAGGAGAAGAGAAATCACCACTAGAGTGGGGACCCGACCAAGATGAAGCTTTCAAAACCTTGAAGGAAGCATTAATGTCATCACCAGCACTTGGACTGCCAGATGTCCAGAAGCCTTTTCGTTTGTTTGTACATGAAATGCAAGGGAACGCTCTGGGAATGTTAATCCAGACATTGGGACATTGGGAGCGACCAGTAGCATACCTATCAAAACAGCTAGATACTGTAGCCAAAGGATGGCCTCCATGCTTGAGAGCTGTGGCAGCCACAGCATTGTTAGTGAGTGAAGCAGACAAACTCACCTTAGGACAGAACCTGCGCGTTACAGTACCACATGCAGTGCTTGCCCTTATGGAACAAAAAGGGAATCATTGGTTCACCAATTCTCGAATGCTGAAATACCAGAGCATGCTATGCGAAAATCCCCGAATACAATTGGAAGTGAGCCATGCTCTCAACCCAGCCACCTTGCTACCAATCAGCAGGGACCCACCAGAACATGACTGTATGGAAGTCATGGACACTGTGTTTTCAAGTCGACCTGATCTAACTGATGTACCTATAGCAAACCCTGACCAGACTTACTTCGTGGATGGAAGCAGCCTCATCATCAATGGACGACGTTGTGCCGGGTATGCAGTAGTCACCCGGGAGAAAGTTATTGAATCATCAGCTCTTGCCTCAGGAACATCAGCGCAGAAAGCAGAATTGATAGCGCTAACAAGGGCACTAGTATTAGGTGCCGGACTCCAGTTGAATGTGTATACGGACTCAAAGTACGCTTTCACAACTTTGCATGCTCATGGAGCTCTGTATAAAGAACGAGGACTTATTACCTCGGGAGGCAAATCAATTAAGTACGGCCCAGAAATATTGATGTTACTAGATGCAGTATGGGCCTCAGCACAAGTTGCTGTTATGCATTGCTGAGGACACCAAACAGGAAAAGGAGAAGTTGCCCAAGGAAACAGATTTGCTGATGCCTCAGCGCGCAAAGCAACCATGACAGGCCAGATTTCACCACAGGTAACACCAGTACAAGCAGCATTGTTTCCAGTACCCCTCAACTTGTGGACGCCACGATATACCACAAGGGAACTAGACTATTATTGAAAGATGGATGGATTGAGCTGCCACCAGCTGAGGGCAACCAACCTCCAGGACGAATAGTGATCCCTGAATCATTGGGACCAGCCTTTGTAAAGGCCTTTCATCAAGCTACACATTATGGGAAAAGCGCAATGGAAAAGGCACTCAGACCCCATTTTTGCATTGCACTGTTGGGAGCCTTGTCAGCCTCAGTAGCCCGCCAGTGCGTAACTTGTGCGAAGAACAATGCCAAGCAAGGTCCTACACCACCACCCCGAGCCCAGTCAGGTGGTGTAACTCCTATGCACAACCTGCAAATAGACTTTACTGAAATGCCAAAAGTCAGTGGATATCGCTATTTGTTAGTTTTAGTTTGCACCTTCTCTGGGTGGGTGGAAGCTTTCCCCACCAGGACTGAAAAAGCCAGAGAAGTCACCAAAGTATTGCTGAGGGAAATCATCCCCTGATATGGAATCCCTGCAGTAATAGGATCAGACAATGGGCCCTCATTCGTATCCCAGATTACCGAACAGTTAGCGAGTGCCCTACAGATACAATGGAAGTTACACACTGCATATAGACCCCAGAGGTCAGGGAAAGTTGAGCGAATGAATCGCACACTAAAATCCCAGTTGTCTAAGCTATGCCAGGAGACCCACCTGAAGTGGCCCCAAGTTCTCCCAATAGCTTTACTTAGAATACGCTCAGCCCCTGTGAAATCATCAGGATTTTCCCCCTTTGAAGTCATGTATGGTAGGCCCCCACCAATAGTGCAGGGGGTCAAAGGGAGTTTGACACAAATTGGTTCAGAGATAACCAGACAAGAACTCCTAGCTCTTAGTTCTATTCTGCAGACTCTTCATGCGTGGATACAGGACCAGTTACCCATCAACTTAACGGAATCCTTGCATCCCTACAAGCCTGGTACCTCGGTGTGGATCAAAGATTGGAAGAAGACACCGCTGGAACCGCATTGGAAGGGACCGTATACCGTCATCCTGTCTACACCAACAGCTGTCAAGGTCGCAGAAATCGAATCTTGGATCCATCACAGCAGAGTCAAGCCAGCAGCAGTTTCAGAGCCAGATCAGTGGACAGCAGTGCAGCATCCTGATATTCTTTGAGGCTCACCCTGAGGTGGCAACCAGCAGCCTAGAGCTCCTCTGGGCCGCCTAAGAACTGCAGTGTTCTACAGGTGACAAGTCTTTCGAAGAGGATTGCTGTTTCTAACACAGCAAAAACACTTGTTTCTTCATTGAATAACTTTGCACTCACAGACTTTCTTTAGGCCAACTACGGTTGGTAAGTTGGCATACAGCGGAACCTTGAGGATCTTCAATCAACATTGACCCTCTTCAATCAACATTGACACCCGTTGAATTGCTTCATTAGCAAACGGGTCAGCATTGTGCCAAAAGGCAGTGGACGTCGAGGTCAAGATTTTTCAGCGGAGAATCAGACAGACTACAATCAACATGCATCTTTGTTTCTATTTTGTCCTGGTTGCCTGCCTGGGGGGATTTGAACTTATTCTTGCTTTACCCCCATGTACTGCCTGCATTACTTCCACTCGAACTGGAATGAAAGTAACTCAGACTTTGCTTAATCATTCTTACTATACCTGTACTGGTACAGTGAGCCAGTGTATATACAACACCACTGAACTGAATGTTTGTACTAAAGGAGATACTAAAGTTTGTTTTAACCCACATCAGAACCCATCCTATTATACTCTAGAAATACGATGGGATGATGCAGATGGAGCTTTACTTAATGCCACACCCCCACTCACTGACCCTACAAAGGGTGCTGTTTTGTATTTTGATGCTTGCTATGCTATAAATAGAGATGGTCGGTCTCATTGTGCTAACTGGGAAAAAGCATATTATTATGATCATAAGTATATGTATCCAGAAGGAACCACCGGGTGGGGGGCATGTACAGCTAAACGAGTTTTAGCAAATGAATATAGCATGACATGAAATGCCCCATCTTGGATTCATCGCCCAAGATGGGGCATTTCACTTGATACAGGGCCTTGATAGGTCCGAAACATGCATGTCGTGCAAGCTGTATTCCCTCACGGAAAATTATACATCGCCGCTGTTTTGAGATAAGTGATGTTTTCACTATTTTTGATGGTTTGGTTACCATGAACTTTTCTTTCACTAAAAGAGACTTCCCGGAGTGGAGGGGAAAGGCTTTCTCCTTTTCTCTCTTGCCGGGGGGGCCCGACATAAAAAAATAGGTGAACTAACGTGATTTCAAAGGATTATAAGGATTAAATAAGCAAAGGTGGAGTTTATGTATGGGACTCAACGTTCTATTTTCAATGACTCTTTCTGATTGAGCACCATCAATCCAGCAGGCTTTGGGTTCACAGTCATTTGCATTTCTCCCCCTTCAGCAAAGGATATTTGTGCCTGGAGCTTTGCAAGCAGATCTCGGCCCAAAAGTGGAATAGGGCACTCAGGCATATACAGGAACTGGTGCGTTATTTTCTGTCCCCCTAGTTCACACATGCGGTTCTGCAGGAGAGGCTTTGTGGCCTTAGCCCCAGTAGCTCTGACAATGGTGATGTATCGAGAACACAAAGGGGCTACTGGCTTTAGTATTCTGCTCCTGTATCCCCCATAAAGTCCATATATTGGTCCCCTATTTTCAGACTGACCATAGGCTCCTGGGGACCCAGGGAAACTTGGAGTCTGGTCTGGCCTAGTCTTCATCCATGCTGTAGCCCTCTTCGGCTGCCACTCACTCTATAGCTGCTTCCCTCTCTTGCTGGAACACTGTGCTCAGTTTATTCTTTCATGACTCTAAAATCAACCTCCTGTTCTCCAAATGCTCCCTCCTCCCTTCCTGGGGGTGGAGTCAAGATGCGGGCATTCACTTCTCTAGTGTCCTTCTTCTCTGCTATGGGTGCACTGATTCGCACCCAGTGGGGTCCGATCATTTTCACGACCCCTTCCACTTCCTCTGCTCCTTCGATTAGGAAAACCTCCTCCACGTCATTCAACTAAAGTATCAGCAAGAAGATCTGTTTTCATCTTTATCTTACATTCACTTTCTCAGTCACATTCATTTTCACAATTCACAAAGTTTCTGAATAACTTCCATTAACTGTGCTGTATTCATGCCCGCAAATCCATCCAGTTTCTGCAATTTCTGTTTTATATCTCTCTGGGACTGACTGACAAAAACACAAATTCTCCTGGGCTGCTGGATCGCATGGGGTATATAGTGAGGGCTGCCTGCACTATTTGGATCCCACTTGGGGTTATCAAGGCTGATGGGTCTGCATAATACTGTTCATTAGTTCAATCAAATCCTAAGGTTCCTCAGTGTAGGAGGCATATTGCAGCTTTCAGTTCAGTAAATCAGTGGCAGAAACAAAGCTGGTCAGCTGGCTAGTGCAAAGCTGGCCCTGGACCTAGTGCAATTGGATAACGTGACCCTCCCTTTTACTAGTAGTTGTACTTCTGAAGGTATACGGCAATCGGGACTGTCTGGGTTCCACTTCATGTTCTCGGGTGCTGGCTGTGAGTGACCCTGAACTGGCAAATGAATCCCAGCCTGTAGTGTCATCGGTGGACTGTGGCCCACTTGGAATACTTTAAACTGTGCCGGGGCTTTCGGTCAAGAGGGGGTGTACGTCCTTCTGCTGCTGAGGTGGCTGGTGAACTACTTGGGGTACATTTACAGGGAGGTGTCCTCCCCCCCCCCCTGCCCCATGCTCTGCCCGGGGTGGTGGCAGAGCTGATGGAACTGGCCTATAAAGATAATAAACGGGCAAGGTTCTTTTTTCCCTCCAGACTTCCGGGCCGGGCCCCCCCTCCCTTGTGTTTGCTACTAATCTACTACACTGTTTCTCATAGCAACGTTCTGTCCAGGAGGGCTTGTTTTTTTTTTTTTCCTTTCTCAAACATTTAACCAAGAGTCTATGTAGGGGAACTGATCAGGGAACATTCTCTGTACAATCTGATGAACACAGGAAACTACGGGGCCATGAAGTAACTAACACTGGCCACTCCCCTTTCACAGAGCATTTCTAATAGGAACGGAGACATTTTAAGTCTGTAGTCTTCAGCAAAGTCCTTGCTAAAATTCCTAGTCATACATTTCAACAAAATCTGCGTGGACTCTGACCCCCCCCCCCCACACACACACACACACACACCAGTCAGGCTGCATTTTCCTGTGGACTAAGCATAATGGATGTGTGCTCATTCTAAATAAGAACAATTTAGATAAAGTACTTAAAATATAAAACTATTATTTTGCAACATGTTATAACAACAAATCCAATAGAAAAAACTATGGCTCCTAACATGATGGCCACATATCTGTTATGTATGACTGGAATAAAATTACTTGGCATGAAAACTAACTGCCAGCCGTAATCAGCATGTCTCTGCAAAAGAAATTACTTTAAATCTTACAATTTAGGAAGCAGATATTCAAAAGACATTCCGAATACTTTTTTCATAAAGTGGGTGGATATCTGGAATACATATACACCCCTTTTTCTTCCTATTTTATTTTTATTAACAATAAGTATGTCTTCTATGAGGTGCTTGCCGCAGTATATCAGGAACTAGAATTCAAGCACGATGAACTCCTTATTCACTCAGGATTTAAATCACTTTCAAGTCGCGATCTGGTACTACTGGCTCGGGATGCTTCATAGTCCTGTCAGGGTTCTTAACCTCTGCTTCGTAGGACAAAGGGAAAACAAAAGCAGTTTCCTGAATTTTTCTATCATTGCCTATTTAAACCATAACAGTGCTTACTGAAGATTTGAACATAAATAACAAAAAAAGGCTAAGCCCACAAATGCATTATACCTATAGCCCTACAGAAATTCTTCTCACTTGGTCCGTACAAGTACAGGAACTTGAAAGGGGTTAATAAGAACTTAACCCTTTCCAGGCTAAGCCCAAAACTGTCGGGATCCACAATCCTGACTAAACATTCTTATTAAATGATGTATAATACATGACCATAGCAGAAGGAACATCACTATTAAAATATATTGAATAAAACAGGTACAATTTTCCTGAAATAAGCACAAATTAACCCAGCTGCAGAGTGTTGAGATTAAGCCTTCATAGGGTTAAAAAGACACTGCACATTCCTTTCTCCAGACATGCCCCTTCTCTAGCCAGCCAGTTTCAGGCTGTGCAGAAGAAAAGAAACAGGAATGAGTGAGACAGCTTCTTGATTTAAACGTGACTCCTGTCTTCTTAATACTATTTCTTAATCGGTAAACTGTTCCACAAATTACCCAACAGAATAATCTCACATTTATACCAGAAGGGAAACTCGCGGTTTCAACAGATAACAGAAATCAGATACAGAAAACATATAATAAGGACAGAAACACCAAAAGCTTCCTCCTTTTCGTGACCTGGGTGCAGTCGCCTGGCCAGGAACTGTGCTACTCAGGAGTCCACTCTCGCTCGGTCTGTATTTCAAGACCTCTCAATCACACAGGCAATCATATTATCACAAAAATCATTTTTCAAGTGCCCAGGTTTTCTGACTAACTGACTATTTCAAACAAGAAGGGTCGATGGCTTCGGCTTCCGCTTTCACTTACGCGGAGCGTACTAGGACCGCCCTTATGAGAGGTGATTGGGCTCTCTTGTCTCGCGCATACCCATGCGAGATTTCTCAGTTAGTCTATACCAAATCAGTCTTGCGCATACTCATGCAAGACTTTTTCCCCGGGCTGCACTGACTTTTAAACAAGAAAATATCTACTCACCGGATCCAGTTCCCGATACCAAACCAGTTCTTAGGTTGGATCCTGGACTCCCCTTGGGTTCTGAGGTGTTGGCCAGCTGGACCAAGTGGCTTGCCGAGGCAAGGCGGAACCCTCTCTGATACAAAGGGATCGGCGGCGCCTGAGAAGTTCCCCTGCGGTCAGACAGACATGGTTCCAATCGGACCAAACCTTTGAGGCAAGAAGTCATGGTATATTCACTTGCATACCATCCCCCGTTCGCACATTCCCGGCCCAACGCACCAACAATATGTAGCAGCTGATAAGCATGCAATAAATAAAACCAGGAGTCAGTTCAAAAGATCCAAGCCAATTTATTGTGCACAGGCCCAGTCAGTCAAAGCTTCAAAAGGAACTGAGCAAAGCTTTTACAGAGACATACTCATTTATACCCTTTTCTTCTGTTTGATACATGAGAACTTTCTATTGGTTCCAGCTTGATACATGCAAACTTCCTATTGGCTCCAATGCCCCCTGCACCTGTCCAATTAGAAATCCCTCCGGGGCCTAGCAACCAGCCCCCTCCCTTAGGACTGTTCTAACAATGGTGCAGTTTCTAAGTTTGATACTTCTCTACTGCAAGGTTATCCCTAGCTCCAAGAATGCATGTATTGAAACATTTCTTTCTTTTGCACACAAGAGAATAATGAAAGACTTATGAATTCATGTAAAACTTCTTATTAAGCAGTTTAAAACAGTTTTCTCATTTTTCACAGATTTTTGGTTCTTTTCTAGCTATAATGGGGGTTGGGATCCAGGCCTAACATACAGGCCTTTCATATTTGCAGACTACTCTAGGCCATAGCCTGCTACACTGTAGCCTTGCAGTTAGCTATATATAGGCTGACTTCTCTTATTATATGGTCTGCTGGTTAAAGTACTAGGCAATAAATCTTACTGCTGATGACTCTGATGAGACCCTTCACCTCCTTGGTTAAAATCACAACTCTGTTCGCCTTCTCTCATAGGTACCAGAAATTCCTCAGATACTGGGAAATCCAAATAGTTAGAGTTACCAGTAAATAAATAAGTTATTTGGATCAATCCTGATCCCTGATTTATTCCTTAGGGCTCCTTTTACGAATGCTTTTCTTGAGCTATCTGCCACATAGACCATAGGAATAAAATAGGCCATGAGCAGATAGCTCAAGCTAAGTGTTAGTAAAAGGAGCCCTTAGTGTTAAGGCCTCTGTAGTGAAAACATGCTCACCGATTTTAAAATATTGTTGGTGGTTAAATTAGATTACAAGTGAACTACGGAGAGAGGGAAAAGCAATGTGGTAGTGTAGCGGCAAACTGCAGTCAATGAATAAATCCAGGAGTCAATTTACAGGGTCCAAACCAGTTTATTTGTGCACAGGCTCAGTCAGTCAAAGCAGCAAAAGGAACTGAGCGGAGCTCTTCATAGAGACATAACTTTTTATACCGCTTTTCTAGCATGATACATGAAAACTTTCCATTGGTCTCATGCTAATTTCTACAAACTTTCTATTGGTCTGACATTTCCCTGAATTTGACCAATCAGGGTCTATGCCCTTTGCTCTGCTTTCTCCAGCTAGCTGAACAATGGTTTGGTTCAAACCTGGTTACTTCTCTACATCAAGGTCATATCTAGCTCCTAAAATGTGTAAGTAACAATTCTGGAGTAACGATTTAACATACAGGCATTGTATTCACTTTGTGCAAACTTTGCAATAGCAGCATTTCATTCTAAAACAGCATTTAATTCTGTCTTTTAATTTTATGTCTCAGCACTACTGAAATCCAGGCTTGGTTCTTAGGCCTGTCATTTTTCAGGTTCAGGCTTATGGCCTAGTCTATAGGTCTTGGCTACCACATTCCCCCCTTTGATTATTATCACCCTGAATGTTAAGATGGGTGAGAAACAAATCACTTATACTTGAGTTGTTGCCATGTTATGTGGTATAGGCCGATACCGTCTCATAGCTAGGAGCTTAGCTGTTGTCTTTCTTTCTACAATATTCTCAATGATTGCAGATATATTACGTAGGCAGAGGGGTAAAATGCATGGAAGTATTAAACATTTATTTTATTTATTTATTTAGACAGTTTTGTATACCGCCTTATCCTTCAATCAAAGCGGTCACAACACAATTGGGGGATACATTTAACACGCGGGGATATGAGACACATTACACTAATACTTACATGTTATTACTACTAGTACTGCAATTACCAACATAATAATTTCTCTCCCAAGTCCCACATTTCTGATTATAGTTTCTGTTTATGGCATCGCAAGCATCAAAGAATAGAGCTGCAGGTTTTGTAGGGTCTTCAAGTTGTTGAGTAGCATTTAAGAGAGTTCCATCTTCATCATTCCATCGTATTATCAGCACATAGTAGGATGGATTCTGTCGTGGGTGAAAACAAGTTCTGCTCTTTCCTTTTGTGCAAATGTTCAGTTCCGTGCCATTATATATGCATTGACTCACTATACCTGTACAAGTATAGTAGGTATGATAATCTTTTCTCCAGTACGAGTAGTAGTTATGCATGCAGCACAAGGTGGCAAGGCAAAAGTCAGTTCAAAGCATCTCAAGGCTGCTATCAAGATGAAACAGTAGAGAATCATGATAAAAAGTTTCTGAAGAATTAGTACAAGTCTTTGAAAAACCAGTGCAACTGTTGATAATTCTTGACCACGAAGTCTTCTTCTTCTTTACTGTACGTTGACCTGTTTTGCTCTCAGTAGCATGCAACAGGTGTAGCGTTGATTGTAGATCCTCAAGCTTTCGCTGTACATGACCTTACCAATTTCATTGGTAGGTGTGTAGAGCTGTAGATTCCAATGTATTTCAATAGACACAGTCCTTTTAGTTTGCACTGTCCTTGATCAAAATGGCACAAAGATTTTCAAATAATATATTCCATATTACAGTCTCTTTCTGTTGATGATAATCTCTTCAGAATAAACAAATAGTCTCTTGGGATTCAGGAATTCTATATTAGCACAGTCTCTTTTTTAAAATTTCCTGAATTTTTCAATTTGCTTGTCTTCGCAAAGTTAGCCGCAATGGAACTTCTGGATCATGTTCTGATGTCCACTGGTCTGGCTCTGGTGCTGCTGCTGATTTCACTCTGCTGTGATGAATCCAGGGTTCAAGTTCTGCAACTTTAACTGCTGTTGGGGTTAACAAGATGACAACATAAGGTCCTTTCCAATGCGGTGCCAACGGTGTCTTTCTCCGCTCTTTGATTCACACCGAGACTCCAGGCTTGAAAGGATGCAGCGGTTCAGTCAAGTTGATGGGTAGCTGATCTCGTATCCACGTATGAAGACTCTGCAAAACAGAACTTAAAACCAATAGTTCTTGTCTAGTAATTTCAGATACTATCTGCTTCATATCCCCTTTGATCCCTTTGACAATAGGTGAAGGTCTATCATACAAAATCTCATAGGGAGAAAGTCCTAATGACTTAGTAGGTGCTGAGCGTATTCTTAAAAGAGCTATTGGAAGTACCTGTGGCCATTTTAAATGTGTTTCCTGACAAAGTTTGGACAATTGAGATTTCAGAGTTCTATTCATACGCTCTACTTTCCCTGAACTCTGAACTCTGAGGTCTGTATGCTGTGTGTAACTTCCATTGTATCTGTAGAGCTTTAGCTAACTGTTGAGTTACCTGGGATATAAATGAGGGCCCATTGTCTGACCCTATGACTAATTGTATTCCAAATCTTGGAACAATTTCACGAAGTAGGACTTTAGTGACCTCTCTGGCTTTCTCAGTCCTGGTGGGAAAAGCTTCTACCCACCTAGAGTAGGTACTCACTAGAACAAGCAAGTAATGATATCCATTTGCTTTTGGCATTTCAGTAAAGTCTACTTGAAAATTACTCATGGGAGTAACTCCTGTTGATTGAATTCTTATTGGTAGATTAGGACCTTGCTTGGCATTGTTCTTGGCACATGTTTTACATTGACGAGCTTCTGAAGCTGTCAAAGGTCCCAACAAAGAAATATAAAAATGAGGTTTCAAAGCTTTTGTCATTGCAGTTTTTCCATAATGTGTTGCTTGATGAAATGCTTGAACAAAGGCTAAACTTAATGCTTCAGGAATCACTATTTGTCCAGGAGGTTGACTTCCCTCCTGTGGTGAAAGTTCTGTCCATCCATTTCTGAGTACTCCCCCTTCTTGTTCAATAATAGTCCAATGCTTTTGTAGTATATCGGGGATCCCATGAATTAAGAGGTACAGGAAATAGAACTGCTTGAATTGTAGTATTCTGAGTTAGTCTGTCCGGTAATGGCTGCTTTACGAGCAGAGGCATCTGCAAATCTGTTCCCTTGTGCAATTTCTCCTTTTCCTGCTTGATGTCCTTGACAGTGCATAACTGCAACTTGCTCGGGGGCCCATACAGCATCTAACAATGTCAATATCTCTGGGCCATATTTGATAGATTTTCCTCCTGAAGTTATCAATCCCCATTCTCTGTACAAGGCTCCATGAGCATGCAATGTTGTGAATGCATACTTAGAATCTGTGTATACATTTATACAGAGTCCTTTTCCCAGTATTAGTGCTCTTGTGAGTGCTATCAATTCTGCTTTCTGTGCTGATGTTCCTGAGGCTAGGGCTGATGATTCAATTACAAGATCCAGAGTTACTACTGCATATCCAGCACAACGATGTCCATTGACTACAAGACTGCTTCCATCCACGAAGAAAGTTTGTTCTGGATCTTCAAAAGGTACATCTGTCAGGTCTGGTCGACTTGAGAATACAGTATCCATGACTTCTATGCAGTCATGATCAGGAGGGTCAGTTCCAATTGGTAACAGTGTAGCTGAGTTTAAGGCCTGACTGACCATCAATTGCAATCGAGGATTTTCACACAACATGCTCTGGTACTTTAGCATTTGTGAGTTGGTGAACCAGTAATTTCCTTTGTGGTCCATGAGGGTTTGAACAGAATGTCGCACTATTACACAGAGATTTCGTCCTAGAGTGAGCTTGTCTGCTTCTGTTACTAGAAGTGCTGTAGCTGTGATGGTTCTTAGACAAGGTGGCCATCCTTTTGCAACAATGTCCAATTGCTTAGATAGATATGCTACAGGTCGCTGCCAAGATCCAAGTGGCTGAGTCAACACTCCCAAGGCGTTTCCTTGTGACTCATGAACATATAGACGAAATGGCTTCTGTACATCTGGTAGTCCAAGGGCTGATGATGTCATCAGGGCTGTCTTCAAAGTCTTGTATGCTGTTTCTTGTTCAGGTCCCCATTCTAATGGAGATTGTTCCAATCCTTTGATGGCTTGATATAGTGGTTTTGCAATTAGAGCAAAGTTGGGGATCCATATACGACAGTACTCTGTGGCACCCCAGAAGGCTCTCACTTGCCTCCTAGTGGTTGGAGTAGGAATACTGCATACAGCTTCTTTGCGTTCTGGTCCCAGGCGTCTAATTCTGCTGGACAACTAGAATCCTAGGTATTTAACTTGTTTGACATAATTATGCCTTGGCTCTTGAGACTTTGTATCCAGCCTCATTAAATAGAGTGCAAGAGTTCACTGGTGGCTTGTGGACATTCACTTTCTGAGTTGGTGGTTATGAGCAAGTTGTCCACATACTGGAGAAGAACCCTTTCTCCTGGGTTCACATAGTAGCTGGAAAGATCTTGATTTAAAATAGTACTGAAGAGAGTAGGTGAATTCTTGAATCCTTGAAGTAATCTAGTCCAGGTGAGTTGGCCCCGCCTTCCTGTTGTGGGGTCTTGTCATTCAAAAACAAACAAAAGTTGACTGGTGGGGGCTAGGCGCACACAGAAAAAGGCATCTTTCAAGTCCTAAACGGTAAAGTAAGCAGCCTCAGCGGGGATCAGTCCCAAAAGAGTATAAGGGTTTGGTACTACTGGGTGGATAGTTTTAACTGCATCATTTACTCGCCTCAGGTCCTGTACTGGGCGATAATCCCCTGTCCCAGGCTTCTTTACTGGGAGAATAGGGGGTGTTCCGAGGTGACTGACATTCCTTGAGAAGTCCATACTTCAGCAGTTTCATCAGATGGTGGTGAATTCCTTCAATGGCTGGTCACATGCACTGGTTCCACTCCTAGCTTGAGGGTGACAATGACAGGGGCTATGTTCTTCACTAGGCCAGGTGGATTATCTTCTGCCCATACTTCAGATGGGGCTATGAGGTTGGTGGGTATACAGGAACTAGCTGGCTTGATTGGAGATGCACTATAGAACCGCTATTCTTCTTCTTGGGGAACAGTCAGCACCATCAATCCAGCAGGCTTTAGGTTCACAGTCATTTGCATTTCTCCCCTTTCAGCAAAAGATATTTGTGCCTGGAGCTTAACAAGCATGTCTCGGCCCAGAAGTGGAATTGGACACTCAGGCATATACAAGAGCTGGTGCGTTATTTTCTGTCCCCCTAGTCCACACATGTGGTTCTGCAGGAGAGGCTTTGTGGCCTTAGCCTCAGTAGCTCTGAAAATGGTGATGCATCAAGAAAACAAAGGGGCTACTGGCTTTAGTATTCTGCTCCTGTATTCCCCATAAAGTCCATATATTGGTCCCCTATTTTCAGACTGACTCCTGGGGACCCAGGGAAACTTGGAGTCCGGTCTGGCCTAGTCTTCATCCATGCTTTAGCCCTTTTTGGCTGCCACTCACTCTATGGCTGCTTCCCTCTCTTTGCTGGAACACTGTGCTCGGTTTATTTTTTTTTTAAATCAAGTACTCCCTCCTCCCCTCTTGGGGTGGAGTCAAGATACGGGCATTCATTTCTCTAACGTCCTTCTTTTCTGCAATGGGCGCACTGACTCGCACCCTGTGGGGGCCATCATTTTCACGACCCCTTTTCACTTCCTCTGCTCCTTCGATTAGGAAAACCTCCTCCACATCATTCAACTAAAGTATCAGCAAGAAGATCTGTTTTCTTCTTTATTTTAGATTCACTTTCTCTTTCATATTTATTTTCACAATTCACAAATACTTTCTGCGCTACTTCCATTAACTATCGTTCAATTTAGTGGCAGAAACAAAGCTGGTCAGCTGGCTAGTGCAAAACTGGCCCTGGACCTAGTGCAATGGGATTGCGTGACCCTCTCTTTTACTGGTAGTTGTACATCTGAAGGCATACGGCAATCAGGCTGAACTAGCAAATAAATCCCTGCTTGTAGTGTCATCGGTACTTTAAACTGTGCCGGGGCTTCTCTTCTCCTGCTGCGGAGGTGGCTAGTGACATTTGCAGGATGGTTTTCCCCCCCCCCCCCCCCTTGCTCCAGGCTCTGCCCAGGATGATGGCAGAGCTGAGGGAACTGGCCTATAAAGATAATAAACGGGCAGGGTTTTTTTTTTTTCCTCAAACATTTAACCAAGAATCCTATGTAGGGGAAATGATCAGGGAACTACGAGGCCAGGAAGCAACTAACACTGAAATCTGCATGGACTCTGACCCCCCTTCCTCCCCCCATGGTGACGTAGTTAACAACAGACAGAGGGGGCGGCCAGTCAGGCTGCATTTTACTATGGACTACGAATCAGAACTACAATAATATTCCTCTGGGTGCACTTATTAAAAAAAACATATTATTGCTGTAAACAAAGGGTAGGCTGAAAACATAAGCATAGATTGATTGCAATAAGCATAATAGATGTGTGTGTGCTCATTCTAAACAGGAACAATTTAGATAAAGTCCTTAAAATATAACACTATTATTTTGCAACATGTGATAACAACAATTCCAATAGAAAGAACCGAACATGACGACCACATATCTGTTACTTATGACTGGAATGATAATACTTGGCATGGAAGCTAACTGCCAGCCGTAATCCGCACTTAAGCTGAACAGCGTCTCTGCAAAAGAAAGTACTTTAAATCTTACAGTTTAGGAAGGAGATATTCAAAAGACATTCCGGATACTTTTTCAATAAAGTAGGTGGATATCTGGAATACATATACACTTTTTTCCTCATTTTATTTTTATTAACAATAAGCATGTCTTCTATGAGGTGTTTGCCACAGTATATCAGGAACTAGAATTCAAGCACGATAAACTCCTTATTCACTCAGGATTTAAATCATTTTCAAGTCACGATCTGGTGCTACTGGCTCGGGAGGCTTTATAGTCCTGTCTCATGTTCTTTTTTTTTTTTTAAATTCTTTATTTTCGTTTTATAACAACAAAGGAAAAGGAAGACATACAGCTAAAAGACAGATACATAACGTGTAATACATACACCAAAATAAACCCCTACCACCCCCCTCCCCCCTGCTTCTTCTCTAGAAAACTAAGCATTCCCGAAGCGGGCGTGTACTTACATTATTGTGTTACAAAACCTAACGGTGATCTAAAACATGATGAGTGCGCATTATACAGGCATGTTGGAGCAATGAGCAGATTGTACATAATCATTAAGCATCTGCCATTTAGACAAGCGAGAGTGAGTTTGGACATGGGGAATAGCTCTCCGGGGTATCTGCTCATATTTACTATATAAGCAGACGGGGTTCCACCATTCATTGACAGTAAGTCGAGAGCTATCCTTCCAATTCCTCGTGATTAAGCATATGGCGATACCCAGCATGAAATCAAGGAGAAAGCGACCCTTCTTAGGAAGAGAGGGAACCTCCGCTACGAAGCGGAGTCCCACGACCTCCCAAGAGAGAGGTTCATGAAAGTGTAAGATAGATTGAATATGACCCCAGACCCGCCCCCAATAGACCTGCAGTTGAGGACATTCATAAATAACATGAGCGAAGGTTCCCACAGCAGTATGGCAAGACCAACACAGGTCCCTAGCATTTGGGTTCCATTTGGCTATTTTCTGGGGTATAAAAGCATCTGTGTGCACAGAAGAAGAGAGTTTGGGTAACAGAGGCAGACCGGAAAGCCCGCACTACTTTACTCCAGAAAACGCTCCATTGCACAGGGGTTAAAGTAGTTTGCAGTTCGCGCTCCCAGGCTTGTTGGGCTCTAAAAGTGTCCGTGTCTGTACCCTGGCATATTATAAGTAATCCTGTATGGCTGCTCGAATTTCTGACTGGAACTCTGGCTGAGTTAACAGGGCTCTATCAAAGAACCAGGCTCCCGAATTTCCCTGGGGTACAGTAGTGTTTAATTGAAAGGAAATGGCAGCATGATCTAAAATATATGGGGAGTGAATCTTTGCAGTGTCCACCTGAGGAACTAGCAGTTTTGAGATTAGAAAGAAGTCTATGCGAGACTGAGATTTATGAGGGAAGGAGAAGAAGGTGAAGTCAAGCTCATTGGGGTGTAGTAACCTCCATAGATCAACTAAAGCAAGATCCTTTATCAGGGAGGTAAGCGTGGCATGACTCTTGGGGGGACCACTCGTCCTAGGCGGCTGTTTGTCAATCAGGGGATCAAGGACTAGATTGAAATCCCCCCCAATAATCAAGGAAGTATTAGCCGAAGCCTGCGCAACCTGAGCAATGGTAGCAAAAAAAGGCGGGGTCATCAACATTAGGAGCGTAAAGGCATATACATGTAACTTCAAGGCTACCTATCTTGAGGTGAACTCTAGACCATCTACCTTCTGTATCTGAGCTAGTCGCAATAACAATAGCATGCAAAGATTTCCTAACCAGTATGGCAACCCACATTTCTTAGACACGGCTGGGGAATAGGCGGCCACCATGTAAGGTTTAATATTGAGTTTAAGAGTTTCCTTCGAATTTAAATGCGTTTCTTGGAGAAAAATCAGATCCGCTGCGTCCTGACTGAGGTAGCTTAGGATTTTCTTCCGTTTTATCGGATTATTGATTCCTTTTACGTTCAATGAGAAAATCTTACATGGTGCCATCAATCGGTAATAGACATTTTAGGTAAGGGCGCTTGATAACATATAACATAAGCAGAATCTGTACAACAATGTCATAATCATCGAGTATTCTGGCTAATACACCCCATATTGAAAAGTATGTACCAACGTATCTTAGAGAAGAAGCAAAACCCCCAAAGAATATGGCGACCAGAAGTCTGCGGGAGGAGGCCCTAGAGAGGAAATAGAAAGACATATAAAAAAAAGAAAAGAAACACCAGAGTCCATAATAACACTGTCTCTGATACTCATCAAGGCTGCTGTGGGTAGATGGAGTCGGGTCACAGATACCATCAAGAGTAAGGCCACAGACTGCCCACGCCTGACTCTTTGCTAGGCTGCGGCAGATCCAATATGGCAGGTACAGCGGATATGAGGAGACTTGCAGGAATATTCTGGAAGTCAGCGCATCAAGTCGGCTTCTTTGGAATCCAAAAACTCCGCTAGTAGATCAGGGTCCTCAAATGTTCTTGTCTGATTGTGAAGCGTGACCCGGAGCTTGGCCGGGTACATCAGGCCATAGCGTGCTTGTAGTTGTTGAAGCCTCGGCCGGAATTCCAGAAAGCGCTTTCGGCGGTCGACCGTGGATTTAGCCAAGTCGGGATAGAAGGAGATCTTGTGGCTCTCAAACTCCATATGGCCCTTTGCCCGAGAGGCACTTAGAATTTGCTCCACGTGTTGATATCTCAATAGTCGAAAAATGATAGGCCGCGGGGTCTTCCTGTTGAGCGTTATGCTTGTGGGTACACGATGAGCGCGATCAATCTCCAAATCTTTGGTAAAGGTGATTTGGAGTAGGGAAGGGAGGATTTTGCATAAAAACTCTTTCATGTCTCCCGATTCCGCTCCCTCCGGTATGCCCACGAGTCGTATGTTGTTGCGGCGCGCTCTATTATTGCCATCTTCCACCTCTTTCTGCAAGGCCCGCACCTGACGTTCAACTTTGTCGAGTTTGGACAACCGGGCCGCATGGGAGTCCAATATGCTCTCCATTTTGTCCTGACGCGAAGAAAGCCCTTCTAGCTTGCTTTGCAGCACACCAAAATCTTCCCGCAGCGCTCGGAGTGCTTCACCGTTTGCCTGCACAAAGTTTTTGACCCCTCTAATCTCTACGAGGATTTCCTGCTGCATTTCGGGGCCCTCGCACAAAGCCGGCCCCTTCTGCGGGGACGGAGGTTCAGTTTTGGAGCGTTTGCCGTGAGAAGCCGCTGGAGATCCAAATTCCAGGCGCGTTGGTTTGGTCCCCGCCATCTCACCAATGTGCCCCGGCAAGATCAGAGTAGAAGTTCTAAGTTAATGAGGTGTTAATTCAGGATTCTGAGTAGGCCTCTCGGGAGCCTCAGCGTTATGCGACCATCCCGCTGGACATCAGGCTCCGCCCCCCCTGTCTCATGTTCTTAACCTCTACTTCGTAGGACAAAGGGAAAACAAAAGCAGTTTCCTGAATTTTTCTATCACTGCCTATTTAAACTATTACAGTGCTTACTGAAGATTTTGAACATAAACACAAAACAAAGCTAAGCCCACAACTGCATTATACCTATCTCACTTGGTCCGCACAAGTCCAGGAACTCGAACGGGGTTAATAAGAACTTAACCCTTTCCTAGGCTTAAGCCCAAAACTATCGGGATTCAAAATTCTGACTAAACATTCTTATTAAATGATATATAATACATGACCATAGCAGAAGGAACATCACTATTAAACACATTGAATAAAACAGGTACAATTTTCCTGAAATAAGCATAAATTAACTCAGCTATAGAACGCTGAAATTAAGCCTTCACAGGGTTAACAAGACACTGCACATTCCTGTCTTCAAACACGCCCCATCTCCTTCCCCACTAGCTGTGCTTGAAGGAACAGAAACTAAAATGAATGAAACAACTTCTTGATTCTACAGTGAAGTGTTTACCTCTTTTTCCTTTTCTTAATACTATTTCTTAATCGGTAAACTGTCACAAATTACCTAACAGAATAATCTTACATCATACCAGAAGGGAAACGCGCGGTTTTAACAGACAACAGAAATCACTCACACATCTCACATACAAACACAATTGCATTTCCCAAAAGCCCAATCCTGACTATCTAGGCTTACCAAAATTTTTTACCATTACCGTTAATCATGATTTCTTTTACCAGAAGGAGTCAGTGGTTTCCTCTTGCGCTCTTAATAGCCCTTGCAAGAGTACTCGGACCGCTCCGGACGTGATCAGTGTCCTTTTACCATTTTCCCCATTACCATATGGTTCCAGGTTCCAGTACTGTCTGACTTAATAATATAAAAACTCTATACTCACTGGATCCGGTCCCCGATACCACACCAGCTTCTGAGTTGGACCCTGGACTCCCCCGGTTCGGAGGTGTTGACCAGCTGGACCCGATGGCCTGCCAAGGCAGGCAGAACCCTCTCCGATACAAAGTGATCGGCGGCGCCTGAGGCTTCCCCTGCAGTCGGACAGACATGGCTCCAACCGGACCAAACCTCAAGGCGAATTACGTGGATTATTCACTTGATACCATCCACCACTCGCACTTCCCGGCCAACGCACCAAGAAATGTAGCAGCAAACTGCAGTCAATGAATAAATCCAGGAGTCAATTTACAGGGTCCAAACCAGTTTATTTGTGCACAGGCTCAGTCAGTCAAAGCAGCAAAAGGAACTGAGCGGAGCTCTTCATAGAGACATAACTTTTTATACCGCTTTTCTAGCTTGATACATGAAAACTTTCCGTTAGTCTTATGCTAATTTCTACAAACTTTCTATTGGTCTGACATTTCCCTGAATTTGACCAATCAGGGTCTATGCCCTTTGCTCTGCTTTCTCCAGCTAGCTGAACAATGGTTTGGTTCAAACCTGGCTACTTCTCTACATCAAGGTCATATCATATCTAGCGCCTAAAATGTTTAAGTAACAATTCTGGAGTAACAATTTAACATACAGGCATTGTATTCACTTTGTGCAAACTTTGCAATAGCAGCATTTCATTCTAAAACAGCATTTAATTCTGTCTTTTAATTTTATGTCTCAGCACTACTAAAATCCAGGCTTGGTTCTTAGGCCTGTCATTTTTCAGATTCAGGCTTATGGCCTAGTTTATAGGTCTTGGCTACCACAGTAGACAAATGATGTCTATTTTGGTGTTTATATGCAGCAAGTGTGGCTAAGGTTAGAGCGATGGGCTGAGAACCAGGCTTCAAATTCCATCTTGTCCTGTTTTCTCAGAAAAACCAGTTTCAAGTATCTGTGGGTACTTTTTCCTTGAGCAGCTTTCAAAAGTGAAAATAGGCATGTATTTTCACTTTAAAAACTAGTGCAAAGTCCATGGACAAAAAGTACCCAAAGATTTTACAGCTGCTCAGGCAGTGATCAAATTACCCCCATGAAGTGTGGTAGGCGAAGGCCTATGATCCATGCTAATTGAACTAAACAGACATACCTAACTAGCTTGACCTGTAAATGAAGCCTGTGGAGAGGCCCAAAGGAGTTGCACATCCCCCAATAAAGCTGTTATTGTAGAATTAGAATTCAGTAGAGCAATTGAATTAGCTTAGATAAGCAGAACTGAGTCTTGGAAAAATACAGAAAAACATGTTTAAATGCCCACAGAACTGCTGACAGATAAGTTACAGAGCCCTGCTTCCCTACACGTACTAAGCTAGCTAAATGGCCTTGGAAGTAAGAAAGTAACAAGTTGGTGAACTGGCCATTGTAATTGGGACTAGAGGGAGGGTGAGCAGGTGCTAAGCCCACACGAAGAGCATGATTGGATAACCATATCAGTACCGGGACCAATAGAAGGGGTACGGGAGGTACAGGAGGTTACCGGGACTAATGAAATGTTTTCCTATGTCTAGAATGGTAGAAAAATCTATAAAAGTTGTTGTATTGCCAGAGAACATCGCTCAGCCATTTTGAACTTGGTTCTGCTTGAGACTTGTGCACAAATAAATGATTTGGACCTTCTGAACTGACTCCTGGTATTATTGGGTTGTGTATTCTCTGCTGCTACATATTCTTGGTGCGTTGGACCGGGAAGGTGTGGTATTAGAGGGTATATAGGGCAATATACCATGACTTTCCGCCTCTACAGGCTTGGTCCTGCCGGGATCGCGCCCTTCTGACGGGACTTTGCTCTCTGGCGCCACCGGTCCCTTGTATCGGAGGGAGCTGGTCGGACCTCGGCGGGTGCCGAGCCCGGCTGGAGCCAACGCCTCGAACCCGAGTGAGGGGAGTCCGAGGTCCAACTCATGCGCTTGCTAGGGAACTTTGAGGACCGGATCCGGTGAGTAGAATTTTGGTTTTGAAAGTCTAGACAGATGAGACAGAGCAGTACTGCCACTTGAATTTTGGAACTTGGAAATTGGTAAGAGAGCTCTCAAAGACGGGCCGATTAACCCCGCATGGGTATTCACAGGGCAAAACCCCCGTCTTCTTGTATTTGGAACTTGTAAAAGACTAGTCAGAATAGACAGAATTGAATTGCCTCCTGGGATACGTTGCTAGCATGATTGTGTGAATGAAGTGTGAATGAGAGGTTTGGCAGCACGGACCAAGCGAGAGTGGACTCTGGACTAGCGCAGTTCCTAGCCGGGCGACTGCGTCTAGGTCACGAAACGGAGGAAGCGTTTGGTGTATTGTCCGTCCTAACTGTGTATCTGATTTTTGTTATCTGTTGAAACTGCGAGTTCCCCTTCTGGTATAAATGTGAGATTATTCTGTTGGGTAATTTGTGACAGTTTACCGATTAAGAAATAGTATTAAGAAAAGGAAACAGACGCAAACATTTGGGCTAGGCATTGTAAAATCAAGAAGCTGTCTCACTCATTTTAGTTTCAGCACAACTAGCTAGGGGAGAGACAGGGCGTGTTTAGAGACAGTAAAATGTGCAGTGTCTTTTTAACCCTGTGAGGGCTTGTTTTCAGCGTTCTGAAGCTGAGCTGATCTGTGATTGTTTTAGGAGAGCTGTGCCTGTTTTGTTCAATATGCTCTAATAAGTGATGTTCCTTCTGTTATGGTCATGTATTGTGTATCATTTGATAGGAATATTTAGTCAGAATTTTGAATCCCGATAGTTTTGGGCTTAGCCTAGGAAAGGGTTAAGTTCTTATTAACCCCTTTCCAGCTTCTTATCTGTTCTAATATCTCAAGCCCTGCTTTGTGGTTACGGACCAAGTGTGGAGGATTTTGTAAAGCTAGTATTACATGTTACGGCATATAACTTTAAAATAAATACTTTATTCCGATCAGATAGGCAGATCTCATGGTCCAGACAGAAATGATAGAGAAATTAAGAAAACTGCTTTTGTTTTCCCTTTTGTCCTACAAAGTAGAGGTTAAGAGCCATCGCGACTTGAAGGTGATTTAAATCTTGAGTGAATAAGGAAGTTTATCGTGCTTGAATTCTAGTTCCTGATATACTACGGCAAGCACCTCATAGAAGACATGCTTATTGTTAATAAAAATAAAATAAGGGAAAAAGTGTATATGTTTGGTTCTTTCTATTGGAATTGTTGTTATCACACGCTCATGTTGTCTGCCTACCCTTTGTTCACAGTAATAATATGTTTTTTTTTCCTAATAAGTGCACCCAGAGGAACATTATTGTATAGTTCTGATTCATAGTCCATAGGAAAATGCAGCCTGAATAGCCGCCCCTCTGTCTGTTGTTAACTACGTCACCATGGGGAGAGGAAGGGGGGTCAGAGGGATTTAGCAAAGGCTCTGCTGGAGACTACAGATTTTAAAAAATAAATAAATAAATCTCCCACCCTATTAGAAATGCTCTGTGAAAGGGGGGTGGCCAGTGTTAGTTACTTTATGGCTCCGTAGTTTCCCGTGTTTATCAGATTGTGCAGAGAATATTTCCTGATCAGTTCTACATAGGATTCCTGGTTAAATGTTTAAAAAAAAAAAAAAAAACCCTCCCGGATAGAGCGTTGCTAGGAGAAACAGTGTAGGGCAGGGGGGGGGGGGACTCCTCCCTGTAGATTCCCAAGTAGTTTGTCAGCCAGTCAGCTGACCAGACTTGTTTAGGTACCTCTCCCTCTGCCACTGATTTACTGAACTGAAAGCTTTAGGATTTAATTGAACAAATGAACATTATTATTCAGACAGTATTATTCAGCCTCACTATATACCCCATGCAATCCAGCAGCCCAGGAGAATTTGCGTTTTTGTCAGTCAGTCAAAGAGAGAAGTGAATGCCCGTATCTTGACTCCACCCTAGGAGGGGAGGAGGGAGTACTTGATTGCAGAGTCAAAGATAGAATAAAACCAAGCACAGTGTTTCAGCACGAGAGGGCTACAGCATGAATGAAGACTAGGCCAGACCAGACTCTCAAGTTTCCTTGGTTCCCCAGGAGCCTATGGTCAGTCTGAAAATAGGGGACCAATATATGGACTTTATGAGGGATACAGGAGCAGAATACTAAAGCCAGTAGCCCCTGTGTTTTTCTCGATGCATCACCATTATCAGAGCTACTGGGGCTAAGGCCACAAAGCCTTTTCTGCAGAACTGCATGTGTGAACAAGGGGGACAGAAAATAATGCACCAGTTCCTGTATATACCTGAGTGCCCTATTTCACTTTTTTGGAACCGAGATCTGCTTGCAAAGCTTCAGGCACAGATAGCCTTTGCTGAAGAGAGAGAAATGTAAATGACTGTGAACCCAGAGCCTGCTGGATTGATGGTGCTGACTGTTCCCGAGAAGAGAAGTGGCGGTTCTATAACACACCTCCAGTCAAGTCAATACCCGCCAACCTTGTAGCCCCACCTAAAGTATGGGCAGAAGATAACCCACCTGGCCTAGCGAAGAACATAGCCCCTGTCATTGTCACCCTCAAGCCAGAAGCGGAACCAGTGCATGTGAAGCAGTATCCTCTTCCCTGACCAGCCATTGCAGGAATCCACTGCCATTTAATGAAACTGCTGAAGTATGGACTTTTCAAAGGGATGTCAGTCACCTTGGAACACTCCCCTTCTTCCTGTTAAGAAGCTTTACCGCCCAGTGCAGGATCTAAGAAAGAATGCATGATGCAGCTGGAACTATACATCCAGTTGTGCCATATCCTTACACACTCTTAGGACTGATCTCTGCTGAAGCTACATACATTTCACCATTCTGGATTTAATAGATGTTTTTCTGCATACGCTTAGCCCATGACCCCACTACAGGAAGGCGTGGCCAACGCACCTGGACAAGATTACCTCAAGGATTCAAGAACTTGCCTCACTCAGCAAAAGATTTGACAAGTTATCCAGTAATTCCAGGAGAAAGAATTCTACGGCAATATGTGGACAACTTGCTTATAACCACCAACTCAGAAAGTGAATGTCTACAAGCCACCAGTGAACTCTTGCACCTTTTTAATGAGGCTGGATACAAAGTCTCAAGAGCTAAGGTGGAATTATGCCAAACAAGTTAAATACCTAGGATTCCAGTTGTCCAGCGGAATTCGACGCCTAGAACCAGAATGCAAAGAAGCTGTATGCAGTATTCCTACTCCAATCACCAGGAGGCAAGTGAGAGCCTTCTTGGGTGCCACAAAGTATGTTGTATATGGATCCCCAATTTTGCGCTGCTAGCAAAACCGTTGTATCAAGCTATCAAAGGAATGGAAAAGTCTCCATTGGAATGGGACTTGAACAGGATGCAGCCTTTTGATCTTTGAAAACCACTCTGATGTTATCACCAACTCTGGGTCTACCAGATGTCCAGAAAGCCTTTCAGTCTCTATGTTCATGAGTCACAAGGAAATGTTCTAGGAGTGTTGACTCAATCTCTTGGACCTTGTTTGAGAGCTGTTGCAGCTACAGCCCTCCTAGTGAGCAATCTTCCAGTTACTGTACCACACTCTGTTCTAACCATAATGAAACACAAAGGAAACTTATAGCTAATTCACAAATGTTGAGGTATCAGAGTATGCTGTGTGAAAATCCCCAGATACAATTGAAGGTCAATCAAGTTCTGAATCCTGCTACATGGTTATCAGTTGGTCTTGAACCCCCTGATCATGACTGTTCAGAAACTATGGATATTGTTGTGCCAGATATGCAGTAGTGACCCTTGATCTGGTAGTTAAGTCCTCAGCCCTGGCCCCAGGAATTTCAGCACAGAAAGCTGAACTGATAGCTCTCACTAGGGCACTAACAATAGGAAAAGGGCCCTGTCTAAATGTGTACCCAGATTCCAAGTATGCCCTCACACCCTTGCATGCACATGGGGCCCTATACAAACAATGAGGGTGGATAACCTCAGGAAGCAAGTCCATTAAGTATGGCCCCGAGATTTTGATATTATCAGATACATACTGCCTACAGATTTCAGAATTTAGGAAAAAGTAAAAAATGTATGAATAGAACCCTGAAATCTCAGTTGTCTAAACTTTGCCAAGAGGTTTATCTGAAGTGGCCCCAGGTTCTTCCTATAGCCCTTCTTAGGATATACTTAGCCCCTGCTAAGTCTTTAGCAATTTCCCCTTTTTGAGATTCTGAGAATCTGTAGCCTATTTATAGGGAATAAAAGGAGATGTGAGACAGATAGGATCTGAAATTATTAGGCATGAACTATTGGTTTTAAGTTCTGTTTTGCAGAGTCTTCATACCTGGGTACAAAAAATTGATCACCCATCAATTTGCCTGAACCCCTGCATCCTTTCAAGCCTGGAGTCTCGGTGTGGATCAAAGAGTGAAGAAGGATACCGTTAGCCCTGCATTGGAAGGGACCCTATGTTGTCATCTTGTCAACTCCAACTGCAGTAAAAGTCGCAGAATTCGAACCTTGGATCCATTATAGTCGAGTAAAAGCCAGCAACTGCTTCTGAACCTGATCACTGGACTACTGTACAGCATCCTGAGACTCCATTGCGCCTCACCCTACGACAACAACCACGGACCTAAGACTTATTGGTCCCTCAGAAACTGCACTATTTCAAGACTATCTGTTTATCTGAAGGTAAGCCTCGCATCTGGAGAAAGCTGCAATCATCAGAAATAGACTGTGTTGTGTTAAGGAATTGAGTCTTCTAAGAGACTATTTTCAAATGCTCTGAGAAAAAAAAAAAATAAAAAAACCTGTTTTGCTCTCCTGAAAAGTGAACTGCTCTAAGGAGGCCTTAATAGCCTGGGAGACTGTACTATGATATTTTAAGAACCTGAGACATCCCAGAGGACAGTGATACTTTGGGATCTACAGCCCTACTCCTGCCACAAAGCTGGTAGGTCTACGTACGGCAGAAGCTTGAGGATCTACAATCAACTCTACATTTGTTATCTATTATGGATACCAACAGTTCCACCAATTCTCCAGAGACTATGCCCATTATGAATTCTTATTATTGCTTTATTTTGGCAGCAGCCTTGGAGTGCTTTGAAATGACTTTTGCTTTACCTCCCTGTGCAGCCTGTATAAGTAACACACGAACTGGGCTAAAGGTTCTTCATGCCTCCCAGAACTTGTTTCTTGAACTTGCCGAAGCAGTAGCATCTAGTCTCCACATTTATGACTGTTTGTTCTCAAGAACTGAATTATTCCATCCCCTATGATCAGACTGATTTACATAATACTACTAGTGAGTGGGTATTGGCCCACCCATTGTTGACAGTTTGTGTTTTGTTCGCACCGGACCACAATTTGCTATGAAGATCGGACAGCTGGACTGTCTAAATCAGAAGTTTTACAACAGCACAACAAAGAAGACATCTTGGTGGTCCGGTATAAATGCTCCTGAACCTTCTAATCCTTTAGTTCTTTTTCCCACTCTTGCCAAACTATGGACTTTGACTATCTGCTTGTTGCTCCCTTGTTTCTTGTCATTTTGCTTGCAGATGCTAACTTCAGTTATTAATTACACTGTAGAGTGTAAGGCAGCTACAAAGCTACCAGCTATGTGAAACTACTACCCTATACCACAGAGTGATATCTTTACCTAGTATGATGTGATTTGATTCTCACCCTTTCTCACTTGCGGGTGAGAATAATCAAAGGGGGGAATGTGGTAGGCGAAGGCCTATGATCCATGCTAATTGAACTAAACAGACAGACCTAACTAGCTTGACCTGTAAATGAAGCCTGTGGAGAGGCCCAAAGGAGTTGCACATCCCCCAATAAAGCTGTTATTGTAGAATTAGAATTCAGTAGAGCAATTGAATTAGCTTAGGTAAGCAGAACTGAGTCTTGGAAAAATACAGAAAAACATGTTTAAATGCCCACAGAACTGCTGACAGATAAGTTACAGAGCCCTGCTTCCCTACACGTACTAAGCTAGCTAAATGGCCTTGGAAGTAAGAAAGTAACAAGTTGGTGAACTGGCCATTGTAATTGGGACTAGAGGGAGGGTGAGCAGGTGCTAAGCCCACACGAAGAGCATGATTGGATAACCATATCAGTACCGGGACCAATAGAAGGGGTACGGGAGGTACGGGAGGTTACCGGGACTAATGAAATGTTTTCCTATGTCTAGAATGGTAGAAAAATCTATAAAAGTTGTTGTATTGCCAGAGAACATCGCTCAGCCATTTTGAACTTGGTTCTGCTTGAGACTTGTGCACAAATAAATGATTTGGACCTTCTGAACTGACTCCTGGTATTATTGGGTTGTGTATTCTCTGCTGCTACAGAAGCAGACCATCCCATCAGCACACAAGGAACATCAGCGTCCAATATTGTAGCAGCAGATAAGCATGCAATAAATAAATCCAGGAGTCTTTTCAAGGATCCAAGCCAGTTTAATGTGCACATGGCTCAAGCAATAAGCAATTTCAAAATGGCTGATTATAGCTTTCTTGTCCATTCTAAGCATAGGCAAACTTTTCATTGGTCCCAGTACCCCTCTCTCCTCCAAGGTCGCCTTGTTAAAACATATGGGAAGCAGGGCACTGTAACCTTGCTTTTTGCAGAGTTAATTAATTCCATAGAAGCATAGCACACCTTATCAGTACCAATTAAACTTGTTTTTCTATATTTTCTAAGTTTCGTTTCTGCTTAGCTATGTTCAGTTAAACTGAGTTAAGTTTCAATTCTATGGTGTCATCATTCAGGGGGGGTTTTCATTCCTCTGGGCCTAACTACAGGCTTCAGTTACAGGTCAAGCTGCTCAGGCCTGTCTGCTTAGTTCAATTAGCATGGATCATAGGCCGTCGCCTACCACAATATTAGAACTGGAACCTTCAAATACCTGCAGGTTAATTGTTTCCTTGAAAACACCATAGACATTTCTAAGTTCTCTGCTAGCCTCGAGATAGCATTTTACAGTCCTGGCAGAAAAAGTTATCAGGCATTGACTGCATCTGATAGCAGTATGGGCAATGAACGAATGAACGTTTTTCTAAAAGGAAGCATCAGTAGGAACTGACAGGAGATTTAGACACCTTGCAGTTTTTCATATGTCATAGCTCCAGGGAAACTGTCACCGATTCCAAAAGACATCTCTTATTTAATAAGGTTTCCTACAAATGCCATAAATTTAGTTATATTGCTGCACCTGTCAATGCGATTTTCTGCTAAATATTACATTTCTGTAGTAATCTCGCTCCTCAAAGAACACTGAGATTGCATTTCATTGCTGATGTCACTTTACAGATGTTTATGCATAATAGATGCCTTTATAACGTATGCTATTGCTCTGTAATGTATTTTGTGCTTACAGGAACAATATAATATTACAGAGAATAAGCCTGCATCTCCATGGTAACCTAGTGATATGACATCACAATCACTGTGTGAGACAGTAATTAAATGACAGTATGCCTAATAGGTTCAGCTACCTCATTCATACTATTTATCAGGGATGCATTACTGTCAGGATGGGAGGCCTGCATTGTGTCTGTGATGGAATAAATACAGGAATACAAAATGAAAACCACTCAACTACATTTAAACTGAAGACTCACTCATCTTGTGCATGAAACCAGTGGTTGATGGGTTGGTTACAGTTCCTACCCTGCTATTGGGGTATTAGTCATAGTCTACCAGATGGTGAGGTAGAGTACTTATGTAGTAGGGATATGCATTCATTAGTGTGCACTTGGTTTGTTGGCATGCCCTAAAAATTTTAATGCAGTCTAAATTGATTTAAAGAGCAATAGTCTAGAATTAATGTGTGTTAAGTCGTTAATGCATGTTAAAAGGTTCAACACACGTTAAAACATTTTTTATTAAAATGAATGTGTGACATGAGCAAAACATCTGAAAATCATGGAACAAGTCTGAAAATGGTTGAAAAACAAACAGAAAAATGTTACCATGCACATTCCTGCTGCGCAGCGCTCACCAGATCCTTCCCAGATGGACTAGCATCTTTTGGGGCACAGAATTAAATTTAAGGTAGAGGAAACTGCTGGAAAGTGCATTGGACTCAGGAGTCCAGTCCCAGAAAAAAAAAACAGTGTCTATTTAAGGAAACATAAGTATTTAAAATGCCTACTTCCACAGGACTAGCATCTTTTGGGGCACAGAATTAAATTTACAGGTAGAGGAAACTGCTGGAAAGTGCATTGGACTCAGGAGTCCAGTCCCAGAAAAAAAAAAACAGTGTCTATTTAAGGAAACATAAGTATTTAAAATGCCTACTTCCACAGGCATTGTAGCAGGTCCTTCTTCTTTCCTCTGCTTGGAACTTGCTTTCTGGGAACTTCCAGCTCAATTTCCAGTCCTGCTCTGAGTCCGTCTCTGATTCTGTCTTCCTGGACTCTCTCCTTGAGTGTTTGCTTGCTCTGCTCTTCCCTTCTGAGCAACCTTTTCCTCCTGAGCAGCTCTTCTCCCCTCTGCTTTTCCCTAAGCAGGGTTTATAAAGGTGCTTCCTGGGCAGCGTTTCTCTCTGCCTTAACAGGTGTTCATAATCATGCTCCAAGCCTTCTACTCCGTCAGCAGAGCTTGGGTGTGGCAGCCTAGCCTCAGAAACTCTAAGCTTGCTCTGAAGCCTGTGCACTGCTGGAATGTTTTTAAAGGTACAATCACTAATTTTCTCTAACTCTGCAGGCTCACCAGTGCCTTCCTCATCACAATATGTACAGTGTTAGTGTGGGTTATTCCTTTCCCAGCACTATATACCACTTACCCTCGGGATGTCCGTTAATCCTCTGGGCTGAGGAATCACCTTACCTTCTTTGTCTGGAAATCCAGGGGAACAAACACACACACTTGCATATAAGTAGTATGTAAGTTTATTCCACAGGTTAGAGGGGCTGTCTGTCTTTTATACATTAACAGAAACATATACATATGTCATCAACTCATTTATTTATTTATTTACATTCTCTTATATACTGTGCTATTCTGCATCAGTGTGGTTTACATTGAACAAACTGAAATTACATTGAACAGGGCATTATAACTTGGAGATAACTATTTTACAGGGAACATGGGCTATGGAGGGTTAAGTGGCTTGCCCAAAACCACAAGGAGCACCTGTGGGACTAGAAACCCCAGTCCTTCTGGCCCAAGGTTGCTGTCCTCTAGGGGGATTTGAACCCCTGACCTTCTGGCCTGAAGTACCTTGCCCCAACCACTAGGCCACTCCTCCACTCCTCCTCCAACTCATCCCCTGAGGCCCACCACAGCTTATCAGTAACTTCACAGATGTTAGTCGTCTCTGTGTAGAACAATCAATTGTTTTAGCACAGTACATTCCTTTCCATATATAGATATATACAGGACCCATTTTCCCCTGTGGGCCTCCTAGTCCTGCTACACACTTTAAGCTTTATTTTTTTCCCTATCAAGCCCCTCTTTGGGCCTGCATATGCCCACTATAAGAACAGCCAAACAGTCTTCTGAAGGACAGTTAAGCAGACATTATTAACTGGAGGTCGGTGGTGGCGCGCTCGGGTACATCAGCCACTGTGGAAACAGGTGTATAAGAGTACATAAAAGTGGTGGAGTTCTGCAAGGCCTAATTCAGCGGTGATAGCGGGGGTCTGGAAAACTGGGATCCATGAAGTCCAGCTAAGGGCATACAAGCGAACTGAATCCAAGTTGCATTGTTCTCTGTCCGATGTGCCTGCGTCCAAGGTCCTTCGTTTGTAAAATAGTATGTAGTCAGCACAATGACAACCGAGATCAATAATAAAGAAGAAAGGGCCAGCCAGGCACACTTTATGGCTGGGGAGAGTCAAACGTCTTCCAGGAATCCTCCGGTGCACTCTTGATGCGTGAGGCGTGTACCCATGTCGGATGCTTATCAGTCAGCACGGCTGTGCAAGTAACTGCAATAATCTCCTCCGGATCTCCAAATGGCGGAGCCCACTGGCCCTTCTTATGAAACAGCTTTACCAGCACACGGTCTCTCAGGCGGAATGGGTGCTTCGGATCTGTAGAAGGAAAAGGGAAAGCATTGTACATTTGTTCAGACACCGTGCATAAATATTTAGCTAGCTGTGTAGCATATTCTTCCTCTGCTAGCAACAAGTCATCTGCCATTATCACCGTTCCCCCGGGCCATTTCCAGGGTAAGGGTCGTCCCATCAGAATTTCAAAAGGAGAGAATCCAGATGCCCCGGGGGTTAGCCTAATCTCTGCCAATACAGCTGGCAGATATACTAGCCACCTTCCTGGGGCGTGTTGTGTAGCCTTTTTTAATTTTTCTTTAATTGTTTGATTCATTTGTTCTACTATCCCTGATGACTGTGGGTGATATGAGACATGAAATTTCCAGTCAATGGCAAACATCTGAGTAATCTGTTGTAACACCTTAGAGTGAACGCTGGTCCCTGATCAGAATCTATAGAAAGGGGACACCCAAAGTGGGGAATAACTTCCTTACAGAGAATTTTTGCTACTGTTCTAGCATCTTCCTTGGTCATGGAGAAAGCCTCTGGCCACTTTGAAAACCTATCTACAATGACCAACAAATACTTATAACCCCCTATCGATCGTGGCATACATGTGAAATCTACTTGTAGGGCCTGAAATGGGCCTTGGGGTGGGGGTAAATGTTGATATTGTCCTACTGCTTTTCCCTGCTGAACATTATTCCTAGCACATCTAAGCATTGACTCAATTGTGATTCCACTAAATGAGGCAAATCTCTGCAAACAAATATATCTCCAGGAACAAGCAGGAATGTAGTCTTCACATATGGGTATCGTCGGTACCGACGGAGCTTGCGTGGGAACGCTCCCCAGCGTCCAATTAGAAAGCCTTTGGGAGCATCCCATAGCACATGCGTGCTGCCTTCCCACCTTTCCCAACTGTCTCTCTCTTGGTTTTCTGCGGAGCCGGCAGGTCGCACTTCCTGTCACCGCAGAAAATATCCCTTTTATTCTTCTTTTTTGTGGTCGCGTCTGCCTTCCTTCAACGCTACACCGATACCGCCTGTTCTTTCTTTCTTTTTCTTATAAAAAAAAAAAAATTCCTGGACTCTTCCAGCTTTTTTCTCCTCTGGTGCCACGCGCCATTTTGGGCACTAGGCCCAACTTTCCTCTGCAATGGAAAAACCCGCCTCGGGATTTAAAAAGTGTTCCAAGTGTGGCGGTACCATCTCCATCACCGACACCCATGAGTGGTGCCTCAAATGTTTAGGTCCTGACCACTCTATCTCCGAGTGTGTTGCCTGTGGGATGATGTCGAAGAGGGGTCGGCAAAACTGAGCTGCTAAACTTAGCACCCTTTTTCCCTCTGATGCAGCATCTGTGGCATCAACATCTTCCAGGGCTTCGTCTTCCTCCCACGGATCTCAGGTAACTAAACATAAGTCTAGCCGGTCCTCAAAGGGTAGATCTCCTTCCAAGTATCGAGATGCCTCTGGCGTTACCCTTGAGGGACTTACACCGGCAAAATTGCCCCGGCGAGAGGCTTCGGCTTCCAAAGCATCATCGGGGCTCCAGGATGTTCTCGAGGCCCCAACCTCGGCAGAACTACTGGTGCCATGCTCTGGGGTACCGGCCGTTTTGCCCGGTACTGATACCCAGGCATTGGCGGCATCGATAGACCAGAGATTTTTGGCTATTGAACACAGTCTGATGGCTCTTCTCTCGGCATCGATGCCCCTGAAACTGCTTCAGACAATTCAACCGGTACCGGTACCCATACCGGTACTGACATCGGTACCAGAGGCATCGACATCGGCAGGTGGACTACCAGTACTGACGCAGCCTATGCCCTCCGGTACTGACAAGTCGGTTCCGGACCCTGTCGATACAGACTTCGATCGGTACCGGTATCGTGCAATGCACGATTACCCGGACAGGAGATACTTTTAATCCTCCGATGAGTCTGAAGACTCTGACAGCTCTGTCAATACCAGAGTACTTCTTCCTGAGGATTCTTCCTCTCCTAAACGTAGGATGTCTCCTCCTGAGGATATATCCTTCCAGGATTTTATCCAAGATGTGGCTCAAGGTCTTTCCATCACAGTGGCTCCTGAAACAGAGCCTAGGGTGAAGGAATTGGAGATTTTACAGTATCCTAAAGCTCCCAAAGAGGCAGCTACGTTGCCTATTCATGAGATCTTGCATGATCTCATGCTAAGGATGTGGGAAACACCTCTCACCACTTCTCCTCATTCTCGTAGGCTCGATACCATGTATCGAGTTCCTCCCTGTCCTGGATTTCAAAAAACTCAGATGCCCCACCATTCCATGGTGGTGGAGTCAGCTATGAGAAGGCTCAAGAGTGCAAAAAGACATGCATCTAATCCTACGGGTCGTGAATGTAGAACTCTTGATGCCTTTGGGCGTCGAACCTTCCAGGCCTCTATGCTTTCTGCCAGGATTAGTTACTACATTTTATATATGGGAATGTTCCTTAAGGAAGTTACAGGAGATCTAGAGCTTATGAGCCCTCTCCTTCCTGATGATAAGAGACAAGATTATCTTGCTCTTATCAAACATGCTCAAGATGTTTCCAAATTCGTAAATCGTGCAGGTTTTGTTTGTTTTGAGTGCATAAGCAGAATTTCTGCTATTGCCATAGGCGCACGTAGGATTGCCTGGCTCCAGGCATCTGACTTGGAACTTTGGGTACAGAACAAATTGGGGAATATTCCTTGCACTGGAGAGAATCTCTTTGGCAAAAATTGGCAAGAGAAAGCTAATGAGCTAGATGCTGATAATCTCACCTTGGATAGATTATCAAAATCTACAGCTGATCCTGCAAGGAAAAAGTCCTACAAAAAAACATTCTTCACTAGAAAGAAGAAGTTCTACCCCTCCTATACCCAACAAGGGCATTGTTCAGGTCAGTCTTCCCAAAAGGGTCAGCAGCAACCTAAACAAAGAAAAACAAAGGCTGCTAAGCCTCAACTGGCTCAGCAGACTCAGCCTCCACAGGGGCTTTGACTTCCATCTAGAGAACTTTGTCTTCCTGGCCCTGAACGTGCCAGAGCCTTCCACCATTCCAGGAAGGTTATGTTATTTTGCCCCCAGATGGGGGCAGATAACAGCAGAAACTTGGACTCTGTCCATTGTGAGAGAGGGATACAAGCTTCACTTCCTCAGCATGCCCCCTCCTACAATGCTAAGGCAGTTCAATTCTCAGACCTCTCTCAACTCCCAGTTAGATCACGAGGTCAGTCTGCTTCTTGTCCAAGGGGCAATAGAAGAAGTATCTGTTTTTCAACAGGGTGCAGGGTTCTATTCCCCCCTTTTTCCTTATTCCAAAGAAAACAGGAGGACACAGACACATTTTAGACCTCAGAGAATTGAACAAATATCTGTTCAAAGAGAAATTCAAAATGATTTCTCTAGGAACTCTACTGCCATACCTTCAGAGTCAGGACTGGCTTTGTTCTCTAGATCTCAAGGATGCGTACATTCATGTTCTCATCCATCCAACTCACCGAAGATTTCTTCGTTTTCTATTTCAAGGGAAGCACTACCAATACAGAGTTCTTCCTTTTGGCCTGGCCTCGGCACCAAGGGTGTTCACAAAATGCATGGCTGTGGTTGCAGCATTTCTCCGCACCCTAAAAATATTCGTCTTCCCTTACTTGGACGATTGGCTCATTTGAGCCCCATCAGAGCCAGAGGCCAGGATTTCCCTATCTCACACAATGCGTATCCTCCAATATTTGGGACTTGTCATAAACTTCCCAAAATCCAACCTAGCTCCCACTCAGTCTCTAGAGTTCATAGGAGCCCTGCTGGATACCAGACAGACAAGGGCCTATCTTCCACAGTCCCGCTGCCTTCACATTGTGCAGTTAGCTTCCCAAGCAATGCTAAAGTCTCACTTCACTGCTCGGGAAATGTTACAATTGCTAGGCCACATGGCATCCACCGTGCATGTGATCCCTTATGCCCGCCTCCATATGAGGGCAGCCCAGTGGACTCTATCCACTCAATGGACTCAGGCGTCAGGTTGCCTGTCAGACAAAATAGCAACCTCAGATCGTTTCATGTTGTCTCTCCAATGGTGGCAGTCACCCCAGAACCTGTTGGTGGGGTCCCCTTTTCAGCAACCCCCACCCCAAGTAACTCTAACAACATATGCCTCACAGGTGGGTTGGGGAGCCCATTTGCAAGGCCTCTCTACCCAGGGTACCTGGACTCCACAGGAGACCGATCTACAAATCAATCTTCTAGAGCTCAGAGCAATCTTCCTTGCTCTTCGAGTGTTTCACACCCAGCTCAGCTACAAAACTGTCCTAATTCAAACAGAAAACCAGGTAGCTATGTTCTATGTGAACAAGCAGGGCTCTCTGTCGCTCTGCAACGAAGCTTTGCGACTTTGGGCCCTCGCCAGAGAGCATCAGATTCATCTCCTTGCAGTGCATCTTCCAGGCATTCAAAACTCTTGGGCAGACAGACTTAGTCAAGTTCTGCTTCCACACGAATGGTCTCTCCATGCAGACTAGGTGGCCAAAATTTTCCAATTTTGGGGAACCCCGGACATAGACCTCTTTGCAAGTCTGCTGAATGCCAAACTTCCCCGGTTCTGTTCCAGAATTTCGGCCCAGGGTTGTCAGGCCAGGGATGCCTTCCTCCTCCATTGGGGTTGGGACTTTCTGTATGCCTTCCCACCCATTCCCCTAATTCTCAGAACTTTATTCAAGCTTCAGAGAGACAGAGGCCATATGATTCTCATAGCCCCACATTGGCCACGACAAGTGTGGTACCCTCTGCTCTTACATCTCTTTCAAGCTCCATCTCTGGAGTTAGGATCTGCTCCAGATCTCCTATCCCAGGAGGACGGGATGCTGTGGCATCCCAACCCCCAGTCTCTACATCTCAGGGCCTGGTTGCTGAAAGCCTAAACCTTCATGGTCTTAACCTTTCTCAGCAAGTAAAGGATATCCTTTATGCTTCCAGGAAACCATCCACAAGACGCTCTTATGCTTTCAAGTGGAAAAGGTTTACTATATGGTTTTCACAGAAGGGTCTCAACCCTCTCGCAATACCTCTGGAATCATTACTGGAATATCTCCTTCATTTGTCTAATGCAGGGCTTAAGACCAATTCAGTGAGAGTTCATTTGAGTGCCATTGCAGCTTCCCTCAAACCTTTAAATGGGCAACCTATTTCCTCTCATCCAGTCATAGCAAGATTTATGAGAGGACTTCTCCTAACTAAGCCTCCCGTTAAGCCACCACCGGTGGCATGGGATCTAAATCTGGTTCTTGGCCAGCTCATGAAGCCGCCTTTTGAACCTTTGAAAAAGGTAAATAAGTAAACTATTTAAGCTTTTAATTTACGAGATGTTCTCACTTTTTTTGGGCCACCCTGTATATAATATTAAATGCCCAACCTCTCTTGCACAACAACCGTGGGGCTCACCAAGAATACAGAAAGAAAATATATTAGCATACATGTGAGGAAAGCATAAACAATCAGCCTGATCAGTAGTCTTCAACAAATGCTGCTACACTTGTTACTCTAAGCAGGGGTCTCAAACTCCAGTCCTGGAGGGCCGCAAACCAGTCAGGTTTTCAGGGTATCCCTAATGAATATGCATGAGATATATTTGCATACAATGGGGTCAGTGCATGCAAATATATCTCATGCATATTTATTAGGGATACCCTGAAAATCTGACTGGTTTGCGGCCCTCCAGGACTGGAGTTTGAGACCCCTGCCTACAGTAACCTGGGGAACAGTAATGAGGCGAGAATTGATAAAGGTAGCCAGCTGGGGAGGGTCAAAAACCACACAATTAACAAACTGAAGCCTAACTAGGCACTTACATGGGAACTTAAGAAAAAATAATCTCCACAGCTGGACCACCTGTAGGACTAGTACCCCTGCAATTATGCGCCTGCAGATCTCCGGCCTGCTTAGCAGCTAAAGTCTGAACCAAAGCTGATCAAACAAGATGGTTTCCTGCTACAAAGTACTTTTGCTGTGCTTACAGTCTCAGACCTGACCTTCACACAAATGCTTGCCAAGTGATCATACCTGAAACTAGAAAAACCCTCTATGATGGTAAAACTCTAAGAGATAAGTTATAAACCAATCATAAAATTAAACCCACTTTTTATTCTTTTGTCGAAGTCCACCGAGGGAGGGTTAGGACGGTTAGCCAAACCCCCACCAGACTGTGAACTGCTTTTATTCTTATTAAGTCACCCTTGTGAATTTCAAAAAATCAAACACTTATCTTCATCTCCAAAACAGCAGCGATTCTTTTCATGTTGCAAATGACAAGATATTCAGTACACGACGTGCACGTTTCGGGTATCCGCCCTGTGTCAAGTGTGTTCGTCATAGAGTAATGCAACGTACTGCTATCTTTCTCTGCCTGCTTGAAAAAACGCCACCTTCCACATGGCTAATTCCGGGCATTATGTATAAACGGCTTTTACCTCAGCAGCATTTAAACAGGGAAACACCAATAGAAAGAGGAAAAAACCTCACTACTAGAGGTGTCCTCTTTTCTATAGGTAGAAAGACTCAACAGTCGGATTTCTCCACGTCACAAGATGGTAATCCAATCAATGTCTCGGTTAAGCCCAAAAGGCTGTATGGTATGTAGCAAAAAGATCCAGCGTTGTTCTAAATATTGCAACTTTTGCTCGCGGTCACCCCCGCGGGGATCCAAGGGGACATGGTCTATTACTGTCCCCTAGTTGAACATTGTATAGCACAATCTCATTTGTTTGAGGAGTTGCGTTGGACAGTAATAGACCATGTCCCCTTGGATCCCCGCGGGGGTGACCGCGAGCAAAAGTTGCAATATTTAGAACAACGCTGGATCTTTTTGCTACATACCATACAGCCTTTTGGGCTTAACCGAGACATTGATTGGATTACCATGTTGTGACGTGGAGAAATCCGACTGGTGAGTCTTTCTACCTATAGAAAAGAGGACACCTCTAGTAGTGAGGTTTTTTCCTCTTTCTATTGGTGTTTCCCTGTTTAAATGCTGCTGAGGTAAAAGCCATTTATACATAATGCCCGGAATTAGCCATGTGGAAGGTGGCGTTTTTTCAAGCAGGCAGAGAAAGATAGCAGTACGTTGCATTACTCTATGACGAACACACTTGACACAGGGCAGATACCCGAAACGTGCACGTCGTGTACTGAATATCTTGTCATTTGCAACATGAAAAGAATCGCTGCTGTTTTGGAGATGAAGATAAGTGTTTGATTTTTTGAAATTCACAAGGGTGACTTAATAAGAATAAAAGCAGTTCACAGTCTGGTGGGGGTTTGGCTAACCGTCCTAACCCTCCCTCGGTGGACCTCGACAAAAGAATAAAAAGTGGGTTTAATTTTATGATTGGTTTATAAGTGATCATACCTGAGCATAGAGAAGACTATTGTTTCTGTCCAATTAGTTTCCTAGGCCAATTAGTTGTCTACATGCAAGAACATCTGCTTCTCTGATCTTCATCATCCACTAACGATGCTACTGGCCTTGGGATGTCTGGAACTGCATATTGTTATTTTCCCTAATTATGGCTCCTAGATCTGCAGGATGAACACCTGTTCATTACCTTTTGATTCGCTGAGAACACCTTGGACTGTCTTGTGCCAACCAATCACCAGATCTATGACGGAGACTCATCACAAAGAATAATAGTCTGCATGGAAGAACGTTTGCGCCTTTTTGCTGTTTGTGCCCTGTTTACCTTGTGTCTGCTACCTGATCTGTCTGCAAGACAGACACACACTACGTGTGTTCAAGGCTGTTCTCCTGAGATAAGATTTTCACAGATACCTTTGGTTCTGTGTTCTCCCGCAGCTCACCTCTGAAAGGGCTGTAGCCTGCATTATCTAGCCTAGCTGCTTCCTTGGACCTGTGCTGCCCCAGAGACTTATTGGACCTCAGCCACCAGAGTGCCAGCAGGAGCTAAGGTACAGTCTTTTCTCTCCTCCTCTGGATGGGCAATGGTTAGCTAGAAACTTATTCCATAACTCTTCTCAGTGCAGAGCGATTCAGTGACTTCTGGTTACTAATCAGTGATTTATCACTTTGTCTAACTGTAATTTTATGCTGCAACAATTTGCTACCACATGTTTCTAATTATGTATACTTAGCTATATGTCTGTATATTTTTCTACCTCGCTGTCCATAATAAACACAGTATATATTGTCAGACGGCTGCCTAGGGTGAGAACTTACACAATCTTGACGATGCATATATTCATATGATTCTTGCAAGGTATTGTGGGTAATGTAGTTCTTTCACTCCCAAACACAGCTGAAGACAATAATTGAGTTGTGATACCAGTGGTAAGGCCAATAAAATACTTCTTTTATTGATGGGGATTAATTCACCCAGCACAAGTATGCTTGTTAGCAATATAAATGAGGTTACTTGCTTGCAGTATTTAAATGGATAACATAAAGTCACAAAGCAAATCAGAAAACAACCTTCAGCTTGTCAGGCAATTAGCTAATGTTTTCTTAGCAAATAATTACCAAATAAAAAGGCACAAAGAAATGAATAAACTTTGTTTGTTAGGTTAACTTCTGCTTATTTTCCACGCAGATCCCAGCAGTGATTCTCCCTTGCTCACACACACAATCAGGTGCAGCTTTAATTACTATCAATTGACCAGCTGAAACCCTTTAGCTGGCTGGCTGCTACTGTGTGAACCCAAATCCTGCTTTAAGAGCTGTTTGCAGTGGCAATAAAGAACAAAGTTAGGTTTCTTTGTGATGGCTGATGTGTTTGCTCACAGAAAGCTAGCAATAGCATTTAGATAGAGAACAGTCCATGTAATTAATAGTTTCATCTGCTGTATCTCCCCCTTCAGCAATCAGCATAGGGTCACTATCATACATTGGCACAGACGAGTCTTTCATTAAGGCACTATCATGAGAATGCTTATTCCCTTGCTGCCATTCACTATTATAGATAGGGTCTGGATCAGTGTTCATACCTGAGCCTCTCCTGCTATCATAATTCCTCTCTGTATAGCCTGGCCAGTATGTAATCCAGTTCTGATGTCCAGCCTTCCAATCTTGATCCCTGGACACTGGATCTTTCCTCACATACCTTCTAGCATAGGTCTGAAAGTCCTTTCCACATGCAGTCTTCTCTCTTGCAGGTAGCCACTGGTGATTCCTATCTCTGCCATTCCATTCCTCTGGCTGACTCCAGTCCAATGGACTCTGCTGGCATTTGGAATACCTCCCAGTATTGGTACTGCCTTGGACTCTCCCAAACCTGCCAATGGCCTTTCTTCTCTTCCTTCCAGAGAGTTTCCTTCTCTCTCTATCCGCTTGGCTTGGCTTCTGCTTCTCCAGGTGATACTGGTGCTTGAGCTTGAAGTTGTTGCTGTCTCCTTTCCTGAAGCTCTTTCTGTAGCTGTTATCTGTAGAATAAGCTCTATTCTTATTCTGTCCTAATGTGTGCTCCTCCCTAACACAGCGCAGCTGTGTTGAATCAGGCCCTGCCCTTTGAGATGAGTGCTTAGGGATTACCTCATAGCTCTCTTGATTGCACACACGTTTTCTCACTTCAGCCCCTCTCATGGCTGCTGGAAACCTGGTGCATTCTGGGACTGGTAGTCTTTTATGTGAAAACTCTGTTTTCTTGCTTCTACCAGAACTGACAGGTTGCTTGTTCAGAGTCACATCATCTTTTCTATAGCTCCTACCTGAGCTATGATAAGCTTCCTTATCACAATATATACAGAAGAGACTCCTTACCAGCAAAACTCATAGAACTTCGGACTGGGTATCAGTAGCTAATTACCCCCGGACATAACTGAGAGCATTATTTTTTTTGTGCTACTAATAATCCCTACACACCCTCGGTTTGAGAAGAAGGAATTCCCTTTGTCTCCGTTGGGTCTCTTGAGTCAGGTCCGGGTAAATATGCAATGATAAGCCCTTAAAGGGCAGGGAATGCTTCTTAAAATACAACTTGAGAAGCCATTCCTGATCAGATGAAAAGACAAATGTTATCAATAATATAGAAGGAACAACAGTTTCAATATCACTCGATTCAAGATTATTAGATATGTTAAGAATGTCCATATGCTGAGTTTCAACAAGAGAGGGCTGCTGTAAAGCAGGTGACACCTTCTTGCAGTCAGGAACATAATAAACTTTAGTTAATGAAGGTTAGGATTCTACAGGAACCTCAAGGACTTCCACAAAATATTGCTTCAGCATGTCCCTAACTGACATCAGGGATGAACGAGGAAAGTTAACCAATCTTAAGTTTGTGGACCAAACTTGGTTCTCAAGCAGTTCCTCTTTAAGCTTTATAGCAGTTAAGTCCTTAACTAAGGCAGAGTGATAGTTCTCATGATTCTGGACTTGGTGTTTGATGTTTAGCCAATCTACTACTTATGCTTATAGTAGAGTGGATTTTTTTTATTTTTGAGTCCTGTTTTCACTCTGGAGGTAACGTGTTCTATATTTGTATCCCTGAATAAAGTCTAAATTTTTTTGACTTCTTGTTCCAATTTGTCTTTCATCTTTTGATGAGACAGGCTCAATGGACACTGTGGGTTCAGTGAAATCAGGCCACCGGCCACCTTCGTGATTTGGTGGAAGTTACCAGCCTTCTTGTCCAGTCCCTGCATTGGTTTGGATCATCAGAACCTGCTCAAGGGTTTCCCATTTCAGAAGGCGTCACCTCAGAAAACAATGACAATAGATGCCTCCAAAATAGGTTGGGGAGTGCATCTGGATGGCCTTCACACTCAAGGCACCTGGTCCGAACAGCAGAGCCTGCTTCCAAGCAATTTCTTGGCATTGAGAGCTGTAGCTAATACCCTCAGGGCTTTCTGAGAATGATTAGACAATCAGATTGTCCTGATCAGGGGCGGCCCAAGGGGGGTGCGGGGCCATGTGCGGAGACTCGGTGCGGGGCCTCATTTGCATAAGTGGCCTTATTTGCATAAATATTTGCATAATGTTACCATACACTAACATGTCTCTTAATGAGTGTATGGATAAAGAAAGACTAAAAGATTTCTACATTACTATAATCCAGTGCCAACCGCCAGGCACATTAGGAACTACTACAAACGCTGCCCATTTAGAACCCATTACCCCTAAACTATACCCATAGAAATCAACATAATCTAATCAAAAAAACTCTTGATTTCTCACATGTATCCTACTGTAGGAACTGACCTAATCCATATCCCTATTATTCATTTATGATTTTTTAAATTTTTAAATTTTTGTTGGATCACTCACCATGAGAAGGAAACATTTCCTCTCTTGAAGTGAGCCCTCCTTTTTAATCAATTATAAATGACCCCTAACAGGCCATAACCGGACAAAACAATACTTATTGCCGTCCTTACCAGTCCAAAATACACCTTAAAACTTCAAAACCAAGCCATAACAAAATGAGCAAGGAAAGTGTACTTAGCTTAGTCCTATGCCAAAAAAAGGGCGATGTTTAAACCTCCAAGCAGTGGTACAAAGTGAAGCCTGCATCCAACTTCCTGCTCTCCCCCACCGGGAGTAGCTTAACAGTCCGGCCCACTACCGACCTCAAATATAGGAGCAAAAACCCTTCTTCAGCCAATGCACACGAGGTTCATGCGCAACACCAGCAGTGTTTCAAGCTGCTCCCGCTTCTCAGCTCTTCCTCAGGCAGATGAACCCGTTGAATTACAGTTCCGGTTAAATACCAATACGAGATTGACGTCATATCCCATGCTGACAAAAAGCTGCAAAAGTCATAGTTCCCCACAAAAATTCATAACTGAAGGCTCCACCAGTCAATGTCCACATTCAAACCCCCAGGGGCCATAGATCCCAACCGAAACATCCATTGCTGCTCCTTCTGTTGTAATCGTGCCTGGCGATCTCCTCCTCGAATAGGCTGCGGGACCACCTCCAAAACTCTCCAACGTAAGTCACTGAATGCATGGCCCGCCTGCTGACAATGCAGGACCAGGGGTGCTCCCAATTGCCTTGCATTAATCCTTGAGCGATGCTCCAGCAGACGTTTCCGAATCGGCCGCACAGTACGACCTACATATGTCAAATTACAGGGACAGATCAAAACATAAACTACAAACTCTGTTTAACAATTGGAAAAATGCAAAGATTTGCAACAAAACTGTGTATGTGGATCTGTCCAACTTATCCCCTGTAAAGTGGTAGAGCAAAAATCGCAATTATGACAAGCGAAATGCCCTTTCTGTTCAATTAAAGGGGGATGTACTGTATGATTGCTCGTCCGTATTACCCCGTGATCTACGATACGCTATTAACAATGGTTTCTGGAAACAAGCATGGAGAGATAACAACTCCCAATGTTTTTTCAAAACTTGTACAATCTTTGGAGCATAAGGTACAAAGGGAACAACCCCAATAACCACATTCTCTTTGGGATGAACCGGAGATCCCTCCCCCCACCAATCAGGGTGATTGTAAAGTGCCCGTTTAAAAGCTTTTCGTATCAATGAGGTAGGGTAGCCCCGCAATCGTAAGCGGTGACTAAGATCTTGTGCATGTATACGATATTGCTGTATTGAAGTACATAGTCTCCTAATGCGAAGAAACTGCCCAAACGGCAAACCTCTCCGCAAAGCCGGAGGGTGGAAACTTGTATATTGTAAAAGTACATTACGTTGGACAGGCTTCCTATAGAGAGTACTGTGTAAAGACGACCCATGTTAAAACAAAGTTAAATCCAAAAACTCAATCTGACAATGATCATATTTGGGAGTAAACTGCAAGTTCTCATTCAAAGAGTTTATCCATGTCAAAAATTGTTCCAAAGCCCCTTCTGAGCCCGTCCAAATAAAAAAGATGTCGTCCAAAAACCTTTTCCAGGTGAGGATATGACAGAAACTAGGGGACCCGTAGATAAATTGCTCCTCAAACTGGGCCATGTACAAAGTGGCCACCGAAGGGGCCACAGTAGCACCCATGGCCACCCCGAACTTCTGATGATAAAACTGTTCCTTATACAAAAAATAATTATTATCTAAAACTAACCTCAATAATGATAGCACAAAAGGTTTTGGCAACCTTGATGGAAGTGACCAATCTAATTCCGCCAAGACGTCATAAGCAGCCCCCTGAGGGATATTAGTATACAATGCAACGACATCCATCGTTACTAAAATTGAATCAGACGGGACATGCAATTGTGACATCATCATCAAAAAATGGAAAGAATCTTTCACAAAAGAACGGACTGACTTCATTAAAGGCTGCAAAAAATGGTCACAGAACTTGGACAAAGGTTCTAGAAGAGAATTACGACACAAAACTATCGGACGCCCCGGGGGGTCCACTATCGACTTATGCACCTTAGGGACCATATACATTATGGGGATAACCGGGAAGGAAGGGTTTAAAAACTCATACTCCCTTCTTGTAATCCAACTGCGATCCACAGCTTCCAAAGTCAATTCCTTTATCAGACTTTGTAACTGACTGGTCGGATCCCCTGGTAAGATAACATAATACTTCTCGTCTGACAAATGCTGCAACATCTTATTGTGATAATCAGTCGTATTTAAAAGGACAGTCGCCCCTCCTTTATCAGCCCTCCGACAAACAATCTGCTTATCTTCCTGTAAAGCTCGCAAAGCTGCAAATTGAGACAACGTAAGGTTAGAGCACTGTTTGTTATTGGAAGATTCGATCAAACCAAGATCTCTCAGAACTAACTGCTGAAAAGTAGTTAATGTGGCATCCGTACTAATAGGTGGTTTCCAATTAGATTTATTTTTGCAAACTGATATATCAGTAGAAGATCCCGAAATCCCCCCCATTGAAAAATAGAGCATAGTATGTAATTTTCTAAAAAATTAGAACCCATAGCAAACCCGCCGTATCCTGACAGCATTACCAGGACTCACAAAGCACCATACCCTACCTATCAAAAGGCAACACTGCAAATATTAAACCAATACATTTCAGAGAATACTGGGGAAAGAGAACAAGTGGCAATGTCAAATAGGAATTACATAAATAGAATACCTCAGCTCAGTTACACATGCAGAACATAGACCATCACCAAACAAGGAATCACAATTTAGAAACAGGAAGGCAATAATTAAACTGCGAACCCCAAAAGCCAAACTTGGAATGTACAACAACACCGTAAAAATAAAACTATAAATTAATTTCCTCTTGTACCAAACAAAGCGCAGACGTTAATGATGCACATTTCCCAGAGCTTTCATATTCCAGTTAATAAATTCAAAATAAAGAGATATCTTTCTACCTTTGTGCATTTTTTTCAGTTGCAATTGCTCCAGCCACTTTCTTCTGGTTTCTTCATGTTTTCTGCTAACTGTCCATCGTCTGCTGTCCATTTGTTCTTTCTTCTCTCTTCTAGTTTTTTTTTCCATTCTCTCTCTACATCTGCTTTAACATACTAATCTTTCTCCTTTTTCTCTTTCCTCATTCCTATTTCATCCACACAAATTTTACCCCTCCATCCTCAATCCCCACTTACTCTCCCAATACCCGGCCAATTGTAGATTTTTCATCCCTCCCACACAAAATATTTTTCCCCTCTCCATTTTACTCTCCCAGCCCAATCCCATTCTAATCCTCCCCCAACATAAGCTCCCTTCTAGTTCCAGTCTCACCCAGCATCCATTCCCTTCTAGTCCCTGCATCAGCCCATTTCCAGTCCTAGCCCCCCATCAACCCATTTCCAGTCCTAGCTCCCCCATCCATTTTCAGTCTGAGTCCCTTCATCAGCTCATTTCCAATCCTAGCCCCCATCAGCCCATTTCTAGTCATTTCCTAGCCCCACCATCAGCCCATGTCAAATCCTAGCTCCCCTCCACTCAGCCCAATTCCAGTCCAAGCCCCCCATGAGCCTACTTCCAGTTCTAGCCCCTCCATGAGTCCATTTCAATTCAAGCCCCCACCACAGCCCATTTCCAATCTTAGCTCCCCCAACAGCCCATTTCCAGTCCTATCCTAGCTGCTCCATCAGCCCATTTTCAGTCCTAGCTCCCTTCCCTCACAGCCCATTTCCATTCCAAGCTCCCTCCCCATCAGCTATTTGCAGTTCAAGCCTCCCCTTCCACTCAGCCCATTTCCAGTCATAGCAACCACCCAACCCATTACCAGTCCTAGCCCCCCATCAACCCACTTCCAGTCCTAACCCCCCATCACCCCATTTTCAGTTTAAGCCCCCCTATAACCCATTACCAGTCCTAACCCCCCATCAGCCCACTTCCAGTCTTAACCCCATCAGCCCATTTCCAGTCAGCCCCCCATAGCTCATTGCCAGTCCTAACCCCCTCCCATCAGCCCACAGCCCATTACCAGTCCTAACCACATCAGCCCACCTCAAGTCCTAACCCCTCCCCATCGCCCCCCATAGCCCATTATCAGTCCTAACCCCCCCATAGCCCATTACCAGTCCTAACCCCCCCAACAGCCCACAGCCCATTACCAGTCCTAACCCCTCCCCATCAGCCCATTTCCTGTCCTAGCCCCCCCATAGCCCATTATCAGTCCTAACCCCCCCATAGCCCATTACCAGTCCTAACCCCCCCCCATAGCCCATCACCCCATTTCCAGACAGCCATCAGCCCACAGCCCATTACCAGTCTTAACACCCTCCCTATAGCCCATTACCAGTCCTAACCCCTCCCCATCAGCCCATTTCCTGTCCTAGCCCCCCCATAGCCCATTATCAGTCCTAACACCCCCCCAGCCCCATTTCCAGACAGCTCCCAGCCCATTGCCAGTCCTAACCCCCCCCCCCCAGCCCCATTTCCAGACAGCCCCCAGCCCATTGCCAATCGTAACCCCCCCCCCATTACCGGTCCTAACCCCCCACCCCACACACCCCCCCCCCCACACACACACCCCCCACACACCGGCTTATGGCAAACTTAAAAAAAAAAAAAAAAGCTGGCTCTGGCTGCTGCCGTTGCCGCTACCACCACGGCAGCGGCAGAATGGAGTGTCCCGCGGGGCCTCCTCTGCTCGTTGAGCCCCTCTGCAAAGGCTTTCAGATTCGCGAAGGGAGAGTGTCTCCCTCGCGTCTCTGTTAAGCCCGCAGGGGCTAATGGGAAATTTCCCATCTGCCCCTTTAGACGTGAGGGGCTGATGGGAAATTTCCCATTAGCCCCTGCGGGCTTAACAGAGACGCGAGGGAGACACTCTCCCTTCGCGAATCTGAAAGCCTTTGCAGAGGGGCTCAACGAGCAGAGGAGGCCCCGCGGGACACTCCATTCTGCCGCTGCTGCGGTGGTAGCGGCAGCAGCCAGAGCCAGCTTTTTTTTTTTAAATGAAATTTAAAAAAAGCAGAATGTTCTTTGCGCGGGGCCCCCTGAAACGCGGGGCCCTGTGCAAAAAACATTCTTGCTCAATGGACGGGCCGGCCCTGGTCCTGATTAAGACTGAGAATCAGGTCGTGATGTACTACATAAACAAGGGGGGCACAGGTTCATATCTCCTGTGCTTGGAAACAATCCAGTTATGGAGGTTCAGAATAGGTAAAGGAAGGCGCCCCACCTGCAGATCAGTCAGACACAGGGAGCAGGAAAGCAGAACCACTGGAAGGAATGAGAGCTTTATTGCTGTGGGTCTGCCCTACATGTGTTTTGGCCAAACCAGCCTTCTTCAGAGGACTGTGACCACTAAAACCATAAAAATGCACATAAATAACATATAATAAGTACATAAAATAATACATAATCGAATGATATTAAAAAAAATAAATAATACTTAACCCTGGAATTACCAAGATTTTTTGCACACATATGACCGCACGACAAATTTTAATTGTTAACCATGAAAAATTTAAACTAAACAGACAAAATATTATTCCGAATAAATTATTTATTATATGAAGGTTAAATGTTTTGAAATTTAATGCTTTATCATAAAATTACATGAAGAAGAGTTGCCATGAAAGCAGTTTTTGCATGCACTTGATGAACACAGTAAAGTACTACAGTCATTTGCATGAGACACAGACAATTTCTGAATGTTCTTTGCAAACATTGCACTTGCAAGAGGTGCAAACTATGTTGCTTTTCTTGTCTTTTTCTCTGGAACAGCAGTGAGACCTTGCCCTTTTTTTTGGGATCCCGACATTGCAAACAGCATCAGTGGCTTCTTCAATGCTGGAAGAAGTCTCGCTGCAATTACTCTGAAGCAGCTGCTTTCCTAATTCCAAGAGGAATAGATGACATCTGTTCTTTGACTTGGACTACCATTCTGGATTTAGTGACATCCAAACAATGAAGGCATTCAAAGCACTGATGTCCAACATGTTGTAGAAGATTGTCACTGACCAGGGTCTTGTCATTCGTTTTGTGGTATACGTGCGCAACATTTGATCTGAGTATGAGTCAGGACTGACTCGAAGGCACATATTGCATTGCATTGCATCTACTCCACCTTTACTAGAATTATAGTCCAAGATCATGCGTGTTTTTTTGTCTGGACGTGTGTTATCTACTTCTTCTTGATCATGAAAACTGCTCAGAAGAACAACCACTTTTCCTTTCTTCGGGCAATAGGACAACAGAGTGGCGTCATCGCGAAAGGCAAACAATGAAGTGAATACCTCTCGGCCCTTTGCTGTTACAAATTCTGGAGGTAATTCTTTTTTGTTCTTTCGAATTGTCCACAAAAGTGTCATTTGTTTTTCTAGCAATTTCCGTGACAGGGATAAACTGCAGAAGAAATTGTCAACAGTAACATTTCTGCCAGATCGCGTCAATCCTTCAGTGAGTTGCAGCACAACCCTTTCACCCTGATTCTCTTCCCTGTTTTGTCCGAGTTTCCTTCCTGTATATACTTGAAGACGCAGAACATATGACATTGCACTGTCACACAACATCCATAGCTATTGTCTGAACGGAACACGGCCACGAAATGTAAGCAGTTGCTCATCCACGGTAACATTTTCACCAGGAACAAAGGCATCACTTAGAGTTGCTTCCCAGGTATCAAAAACGTGTCTGATTGGAGCAAGCTTATCCATGCCTCGTTGTTCACGTCTGTTGGTTGCATCATCAAATCTGAGAGCACAAGAAATTTGCTGAAAACGGTTACGGGCCATATTTTTGCCGAAAACAGAACAACCATCTTCAAGGTTCCACAACTGAACTATGGATTCATTTCGTGACTTGTACACGCCTGAGAGGATCAGAAGTCCAAGAAAACGTTGAAATTCTCCGTCTGTCAAATCTTTCCAGGTGTCCTCATAAATGTGTCTTCCTTGTTTGCTCGTCCAAGTAGAATGCTGCAAGAGGGCCATCAACATTTCATACAGCATACCTTGTAGGACCTTGTTGTACGGGCATAACATTAGCTCTGGCGTATCTTCCAGCAGCTTGCTTTATAGGTTTCCTGTTCCATGATGTGGCATCCTTAGATACATAGGCTTCAATGGCAACATTTGTGCTTATAGTTAATGAACTCTTAGCTCCTCTACGACCACAACTAAGATTCCTCACAGATGATACTGACACGGAGGACTCCTACCTTCTTCCCCGTCCAGCACAGCCTCGACCTTTGCTTCGACCTGTACCTTGACTCTTTGCTGCAGGCGATGTTACTGGCTCAACATCAGTCTCACATTCACTTGGCAACCAACTGCTGTCACCATCTGAATCATGACTGTCATCATCAGATTTATCGCCCGAACTTGGCTGATATGCTTCTTCGCTTACTGAATATGCTGCATCATCAGACGACTCAGAGCCGTCACTGTCAGCATCTCACTGGAATATTTCTCCTACTTGGGCAGCTGAATACTTTTGTTTTGACATCATAAACAATAACCTAAAATAAATAAACAAAGATAAAGAATAAAACGCAAAACAGTTTTACTATAGGTGTGCAATAATCGTGATGAACAAGCTGAAAGCCTTTAGATTTCATCGTAAATAATGAAAGAATGTATGATATCAATTACAGAAAATGTGTAATTTTCATAAAATAAGAGTACAAAAAATAAATGATACATAATTAATGATAAATGCCTTTGTCAGATCAAAAAATTCACAAAACTGCAAATTGTATCACGATCCAAACTGGACGTAAGCAACTGGGGTCAAAAATGACCCCATTGGTACTCTGTGCTGCAATTCATCACTAGTGTCACCTAGCGGATGAAAATTATTCCTCTCATGGCACAATATAAAGAGAATATTGACATGTGAAAAGTCATAAAAAGATTGCATTCTTGAACAACTAGTTTCCGAGATACGCGTTGTGAAACTTGCAATGGGGTCACTTTTGACTCCATCGGTATTCCCAGGGTTAAAACAGCTAATTCAATAAAGTGATACATGATAACATCAAAATCTATAAATAGATCACCAAATAAATATTTTGTCTAAAACCATACTGTGAAACAAAAACATTGTACAATGATAAATAAATAAATAGTTAAATAAAACTCTAAGGGGCTTATTCTGAGCCTGAAAAGTGGGGATGGATGGCCCGATGGGATGTCCATCCCCACTATCCATGGCTTCTCCTGTCCCCCCCCCCCCCCGAATAACTTCCCTGCTGGTTGTGCAGGGAAGTTAGACAGGGGCGGGAAATGGGCACCCAGGGGGCGGAGAGTGGACAGGCAGTGGGCGGTCGCTGGCCCTGGACATACAGGGCCAATTCTAATGTTGGTCCTGTATGTCCAATGTCAGCAAAATGTCCGGACGTTTTTATTTTAAGCTGCTGAGGTGCAGATGGGGCAGGGGGCGCAAGGGTTCATTCCCCGCAATCCGACCCTAGCCATAAGAGGCCAGATCCGGGGTTGGGCTGCGGGGAATAAACACTTTAACTGTGTAGCCGACATTGTGGCTTTCAAATGGAGCCACAGTGCCATGGCAACATAACGCCATGGCTCCATTTAAAAGACCTGACTGAGTTAGTTGGGCTACTAATGTATGTGCAGGCCAGGACTGAATCGTAGTCCAGGCCTGCACGTACATGCTTGTTCGCTATTCTGTCCCATGAGGCTAGATGTGCCCCGCAGGATCAGAATCGCGATCCCCTCTGTGCATCTGGTTCAGGCGGGATGCACAGAGGGGATATATGTCTGGGACAGAATTGGGCCCTAAATGAATAAGAACATGGAAATACTACATTCATTGAAAACATTAAAAATGTGTACAGACTACTGGTTTGAAATAATAATATAAGAATTGTATCAGTAGGAGCAATACATTGTATGATTCAGTCATGCAACTCACCATACACTGGAGAAAGAATGATATGCTCTTAGAATTAATAAAATCTCTGAATCTAGAACAGAAAATGATAAAATCGCCTTATGACATCATACAAACTTGTATAAATCGAAATACACATAGATATCCTATTAACATTGTAAACTTCCAAATATGAAACAGAGATACTAGGAAAGGAGGAGGGAACTGCTAATCTGTGGGAACAGCGATTGGTAGTGCCAGAAGTAGTTGTAGTGCATCTTGAAAAATGCCCCAAGGGTGGAATGTGACTCAGTGACCTCAATATACTTTTATGCCACTTGAAATCCAGTGAAAACCATAGAGTCTTTAGTGGTAAAGAACTTAAGAACACTGTGTATTTCATGATTGCACATAAGCACATTTGTATTTTTTAATTACTCTCGGGATAATAAATTCGCAAAAAGTGTTTGCGGTAACCTTCGATACAATGTAGTAAATGAACTGCTGTTCATGTGAAACCGTCAAGTTAACATAATTTCCCGAGGATTTACAATATGTGTCCTGACGTTTCAATCATTACAGGGGTTATCTAAAACTATTAGGATACAGCCAAAGTATTTTGTGCTTCTCAGGGCCATGGCAGATTGAATGTATCATAATATCACTAATCTTATGTCAAAACCAAATGAACTGGAAAGTAACCGTGCATCGTGCCAGCAGCATTTAATCAAGGAGAGCCATAACCAACGCTTTCCTCATTTGAAGTCACAGTTCAAACGGAGAAAAAAAACCCGGTGTTTTACTGGGATAGGCTCAGTGCACTATTTATCGGCTCTGGAATTTTATCATGAGTTGTTGACTGTATAATATGCATGCTTTAATGATAGTGGTTGACAAATTAAGCAGTTTTCCTTTTTTGACCTCTTTTTGGCTGGTTTTACGTCTTCCTCTTGGGTATCAGTGTTTACTCAGGGCAAGAAGGTTATTACATATTACTTTCAGGTTTTGTACTATATTATGTGTCAATTGGTAGTTTAACAATGGTCAATAAGTTTCAGTGCAGTTTTTTATTTTAACACATGGGTTTAACTTGATGGTTTCACCAGTGGATTAAGAGTATTCATCTTCTGAGTTGACATCAATGTGACATTATTCCTTTGTTCTATATTAAAGCGTTAGCTCCTCAGGCTTTCCGATATGGCCAAAACATGTGTAGGGCAGACCCACATCAATAAAGCTCTCATTCCTTTCAGTGGCTTCTGCTTTCCTGCTCCCTTTTTGTATCAGTTATGGAGGTTTGCCATCACTTAGGGCAAAGGTATTCAAATCCAGTCCTGGAGGGCCGCAAACCAGTCAGGTTTTCGGGATATCCCTAATGAATATGCATGAGATAGATTCAAATACAATGGAGGCAGTGCATGCAAATATATCTCATGCATATTCATTAGGGATATCCCGAAAACCTGACTGGTTTGCGGCCCTCCAGGACTGAATTTGAGTACCTCTGACTTAAGGGATGGAGCTCCGGGCCACTTTTCTGCCTGAGGAGCAGAATGCCCTGGTGGACCAGCTGAGTCGCATTCTCCAGCCACTTGAATGGACACTGGATAGGAGTGTGGTAGCCCATATCTTTCAGAAATGGGGTACCCCCTCGATAGACTTGTTCACCACCAAACAAAATGCCCAAGTGGATCAATTCTGCTCCAGAGTCACTTCCCGCAGCAGGCTGGAGCCGGAAGCTTTCGTCCTCCACTAGTGGAATGACATAACTCCCATAGCAAAGACCCCACTGAAATTTCAGGCAGAGAGGGTACGATGAGACTCATTATATCGTATTGGCCCAGACAGCCAAGATTACCCCTTCTGCTTCAACTCTTCCAGTGAGAACTTCTATGGCTGGGCTCTGCCTGGACCTTATATCACAGGAAATGGGAGAATGTTACATCCCAGTGTTCGTTCATTGGCCCTAACTGAGTGGATGTTGAGAGGCTACTCCTCTTGGAGCTTAACCTGCCTGACAGAGATGTTCCGTTGGCTTCTCAGAAGGCCTGAACAAGAAGGTCTTATGCATTCAAATGGAAGAGATTTGCAATGTGGTGTGCAGAACAGGCATTAGATACTTTTACTTGCTTCACTGACAGACTGCTTGAGTACCTCCTACATCTCTATCAGAGTTCACCTCAGCGCAATTGGGGAATACCATTGAGGAATAGAAGGAAGATCCATTTTGGCTAGCTGCTAGTGGCTTGCTTCTTGCAGGATTTTCTTCTCTTGAAGCCTCTCTTCAAGACCCTGGGGGTGACTTGGGACCTTAATGTGTTCTGGTGCAGCTCATGTTGGCTCCCATCAAGATGTTTGAATCCTATCCTAAAAGGTTCTTGATCTAGAAGGTTCCTGGTGGGACTTACATTAGCACGTCAGGTAAGTATGCTTCATGCTCTCATTGCTCATCCGCCATACACCAGGTTCCATCATAATAGAGTGGTGCTACACACTCATCCTCGATTCCTTCTGAAAGTGGTATCCACTTTCCATTTTAATTAGTCAGTCATTCTGCCAACTTTCTTCCCAAGGCCTCACACCCATATGTTGGACTGTAAATGAGCCTTGGCTTTCTACTTGGAGTGGATGAACGCCACTGAAAGTCCATCTAAAGGTAAAAACTGGGACTATTGAATTTGATATGGAAGGGCAGACTAGATAGGTCATGTGGTCTTTTTCTGCCATCATGTTTCTATATTTGTTTCTTTTGTGCTGGTGTGCAAATTCATTAAGTTTTATGTTTTTGGTGCATATTTATTAAACTGGGGCAAGCAGCTAGTGGAGGTTTTAGCATGCACTAACCCTTAATACGGGTCTGTGCTAACCAGTACCACACACTAAAAACAGTTGTCTGGTAAAAGTCCTAGACTAACCTTTTTGTATAGTTTGGGTGAGATTGGGGTGGGCTATGCTCAGAGGCAGGGTGTGGATAACTTTGGCAGCTAGCTGTCACAGCTGCTGATAGCATGGGTATGCTTAACACCAACTCAAGTTGGCATTAACTGCAGGCAATTACAACTCCCCATGACAGCTCCCCCTTAAAATATAACCCCCACTCCCAGAGACCCTAATGTCACCCTCCTTTGAGTCCTATCCCTGACCCCCAGCACTTCCTATGTTAGCTCATTTGCCTACTCTCCTGCTATTGCAAACTGGATTAAAAATAGCAGCTATGACAATTAGTGGTAGTCTCACTAGGAGCAATTACTCTTATTTGGCAGACTGACCACTAGTACCAGTAAACTATCACTAGAGGCCATATCCACCATTTTGAACCTGGGCAGCAATGGGGCAGGAGAGAAGGGGATCACTCCTGCCTCATCCACTAGACTATGAGGGGATACCCTGGTAAGTTCCATAGGGGTCAGGGGGTGGGTGGCATTAGGGTCTTCAAGAGTGGGATGTGTTTTGAGGGTGGCTGTCATGAAGGGGGTGGGGTTGTCATACCTGGAGGGAATTCAGATAGGTGTGCAGGGATCAGAGTGGATAGTTGAGATTCAGGGGATTGACTTTCTGTGCCTCAAACACAATGGTTTTATTTGAACAGTCCTGGGGGTCTACAGTATATATCTCAGCAGATAGGGCAAATATACCCACACCATCTGCCGATGCATGTAACACGAGTCCGTGCGGTAAGTATGTGCCATGTGCAGTAACTTCAGGGCATTTGCTGAACCAAGTCCCAGTAGTTAGCACACAGCCTTTGCACTTACCACATGTTAGTTTTTGCTCCTTACATGCACTACGTTCAAAAACTTAATGCACTTTAATAAACATTAGTATTGATAGTTCTGTTGATTTTATCATGAGCTGCCTAGATCAATGTTTTTTGCTAGATATATTATATTAAACAATCATTCAATCAATAAATAAATATCAGTGTAACATATGTGTATTAGAATAACTGCTATTTCCATCCAAAATCTCGATGGGGATGTGAAAAGTTAATTTCTCTCTTTGTGAATATTTTCTCTAGGAAAAAAAAATCACTTTCCACAAATAAAAAAGAATACAGCAAAAACTGACAAATAAGTTCTTTTTTCCTCTTTTACATAGACATATATAAAGAAAGGGAGACAGCATGTGCTTATGAGAAAAAGCGCAAGAGGGACTCATGAGACTAATTTAAACTGAGTATCTCAATCTGCATAGCTGCTTCAGATCTTTTTTTTCACTGATGATGAGTTCCCTAGGCATTATAGAGTGAATGTATAATGAAACAGTGACTGACTGATTCTCTATACCCTGACATCCATTTTCTCTATTTTGGGTTTATTTATTTTAAATTATGCCTCTAAACTGATTAACCCTTTTATTTCATTTGGAGTTGTTTTTAATACTTAAATATACCCTGCAGAGAAATTGGGGATTTTCTGTTTTTTTTCAAGTTTTCTTGTTACGTTTCTCCCATGTGTGTGATAAATGAATCATAATGGAAGTAGTTGCACGTTTTTACAGAACAGAATAATCAGGCAAGCTTATAGAAAAAAGAACTATTCTGGCAGAGGTCATAATACACTGCCTTGTATAACAGAATGCTTTAAGTCACTCTTTCTGTATTTTTAATAAGGTCCTCATAAATGGAAGCATTAGGCAGAAAGGACTCATAGCCATACAGCACATTCATAAGACATTTGTCAATGTGTATTCAAGACTATTGATGGCAGTGACCCACTTTATACTTTTATACTAAAAGGAACAGTTGCAAAGGTTAAACATTTGCATGAAAGCTTGGACACCGTTTTAAAATATCATCTTGGAAACCCAGACCAAATATATCCTATATATTAAGAAAGGTCAAAGGAAGGCCAAATGATTGCTAGAATGGTTAAATGATGAAGTGAAAGAGACTATTAAAGCCAAAAGGACGTTTTTAAAAAAATGGAAACGATCCCCTTGAAGAAAATATGAAAGAGCATAAAGATGAACAATTATGATGTAGACCATCATTAATTCATTCATTCATTTATATGATGACTTAATTTAACATTCAATTCAACATTATTGCTCAGGGCGATGCACAACATAATTAAAATACAAAGTCACAACACAACAATAAATTAAAACACGTTAAAAGTATGAGTGCTATAAAGGTACAAGCTCATAATAAAACTTTTTTCAAGTATATTTGAAGCAAGAAGCCTATGAGGGAGTTGTTTTGCCCACTGAATGAACAAGGGAAAAAAAGCCCTTTACAGAAAAACTAAGGGGTATGTTTACTAAACTGCGCTAAAGGAGCAAGTGTGCTGTTAGCGTGCGCTAATGCGCCATTAGCGTGCGTTAACTCCACTTTAGCATTCATTAATGCGATTGGCAGTGTAAAGTGCCCTATGGGTGGAGAGTAGGCGGAGAGTAGAGGTCAATGGGCGGGAAGTGGGCGGGAACAAGGCCTTGCTCCCTTAACGATGGCACCTTAACACCAGGAACCTTACCGCATATCAAAACCTGTCGGTAAGAGTGCATTTTGAGGAGAGAGAGCCTCTTTAAACATCTGCAATGTGCTGTACAGACAGGTAAGCCCAAGAGTATGATAGTAGTGCTCCATTAGCAGCACCAACATAGTGCCCAAGTATCAAAAGGCACTATGTTGATGGTGCAAATATGGCAAAGGAGGGTTCATGTGGATCATGCAGTGGAGGTTGCTGGTGCACAGGGTGGACCAGGCACATAAGCACATAAGAACTGAAAATATGCCAGACTGCATCAGACCAAGGTCCATCAGGCCCAGTATCCTGTGTCCAACAGTGGCCAATCTAGGTCACAGGTACCTAGCAGTTTCCCCAAAAGACACACAGGATCTACAATGCTTGTAATGGGGCAAGCAGTGCATATCCCGGGTCCTCTTTAATAATGGTTAATGGACCCTCCCCAGGAACCTGCCCAAACATTTTTTAAATCCAGCTACACCAACAGCCTTTACTACATCCTCCGGTAATGAATTGCAAGGTTTGACAATGCGTTGACTGAAAAAAAATCTTCAGCTGGTAGTCCTAAATGGGTTACACTGTACCCACATTGCATGTCCCCTAGTCTTTCTACATTCTGATGGCTTAAACAATTGACTTATGTTTACCCATTCCATTCCAGGCAATATTTTCTAGATCTCTAACATAACACCCCTCAGTCGTCTCTTCTCCAGGTTAAAGAGACATAACACTGGCTGGTGGTGATGGGGGTCCCTGGAGAGGCAGATGGTTGTGGGGGGATGAGTGGCCATCCATGTATGCCTCTGCCCTGCCCCCGCCAGACCCTGCACCCTGCATGTTGGTGGGCCTGGGACAGCATACCACCAACCCTGACAGCACATGGGCATGTCAGCATGGCATGGGGGGAGTTGGCGGAGGGGGCTGCGACACCCGTCTGCAGCAGACCAAGGCCATGCCTTGCTCCAGTATGCCATGCACAGTGCAACATGTGCCAAGGTCTATCTAACGGTAAGCATATCATCCCCAGGGACTGATGTGACCATGTGGCAGCACTGTGGTGCATTACGCACATTGGCAGAGGGTCACAGGTTGTGACGCAGTAGCAGGGCTGGAAGCCATGGAAACTGATACTGACCCGCTGGAAGTTTCAGTTACTGCAGGTAAATGCAAGGTTTTCCCTTCTCAGCACAAGATGCACAGAGCTAATCAGCTAACACAGCTCACCTCAGGGGAGGAGAGAAGCAGAGTTGCTGATTGGGCATGCCCTAGCTGGAGGCGAGCTCCCCAGAGCAGGGGCACCTTGTTAAACAGAGAGAAGGAAGACAGTAGGGGAAGGAGTGGATTTGGAACGAGTATCAGAAGGGGAAAACGAATGAGAAGGCAAAGGACGTTGGAAAAGCAACAAGGAAAGGAGAGTGAAGATGGAATAAGGCAAGAAGCTCTCTTTGATACAGAAACCTTTGACCTAGCAAGAGAAACACTGCCCAGCTGTGATACAAGGAAAAGGGATTCAGAACCAGGAAATAGGTACCGGGGATACTCAGTGCCTGAAAGAACCTTCTGGGAGCAACAGAGGTTAGAAGCACTGAGAGACCCAGGGTTAAAGCCTAGGTTTCTGGAAGAGACAGCTGACCCTTGGAGAGGAAGGCAGCGTGGCAAGGCATTCTCAGACAAGCCTCATTATAAGGTACCTGGTGTATTTAATTCATATGACAAGTTTTATGAGAACCCAGAAAGAGTAAATGCTGACTTTAAAACTCAGGACAGCCTCAGGCCTTGTGAAAGCAGTTGGCTGCAGCCTGAAGTTCGTTTTCTCACCAGACAGCTGAAGCTTTTATCAAGCAGGCTAATATAAAGAATACAGCTGAATTGTTCAGGGGAGAATTAAGCCAGGATGTTTTAGGAGGTCCTACCTTCGAATCACTCCTTAGAAACACTCCTCATACAAAGGAACTTGTTAACCCGACACCTGCATACAGAGACAAGTGGGAGAGGGGTAACTTCACTGCAGTGAATGAATGTTTGAACAGAGACGGCATTGCTTGCTTTCCAGAAGTAAACTCTGTAAACAATTACTTACCCAAGGAAGGAGTAAATCCTCAGTCTAGCCCAGCTAGAAAGCAAGCTGAATTTCTCCTTAAAGAGTTTAAACAATTCTTAGATAAAAGAGCTATTGCTGAACAGAAGTTAGTGCAAGCAGGAAAGAATCCTGAGGCAGAAATACCATTAGCTTCTCCGTTGCCCATGATTGAAGTGAATCAGCCAATGGACTGCTCAATTGGGCTGATTGACAGAATTAACTAAAGCAAAGCTTGAATGGTCATTTTCTAGCATATCCTGAAAGGTATGTTGTTTAAATACCTGGACGAAGAGCTTATGAAAATGTATGTTGTTTAAGTACCTGGATGAAGAGCTTATGAAGCAGTGAAAATAAGCTAAAGCATAATTTGGATACAACTCATGAACAGTATTGTTTTCCCTTGTTTATTGTGATTGCAAAGTAAGAGGACACATGATGTAATGTGAACTCCACTATGAGAGGACATTTTAAGCACAGCATTGAAAAGCCTTGATTTTCTTTTGTTCCTGTTTTGGTCTAATCCTCACGCCTGTTCCATTCCACCACGGAGCGGGGTAAATAAATCCTTATATAAATAAATATTCTTGTGCCCGCCTATCATTTGGCCCCACAACTACAAAGGCCCATCCCTCCTTAAACCCTCAAGGTTAGGGAGTGGATGCTAAGGGTAACAAGGTTCGGGTCTTGGCTGTGGATCATGCAGTGTATGTCCTTGTGGCTAATATTTGCCCACAGTGTAGGTACAACACCAACATGTGCAACCCCCAATGATTCAGCCAGAAAGGTACAGACACCCACAAAGTCAGGCTCTACTATCCTCAGCTGGATGGAGAGTCAGGCTGACAGCACCTGCACATTGAGTGTGCATTAACATCAGAGCGCACTACTAGCTCCTGCAAAATGAGCACACCTTAACAATGCCTGAGCTGAGATTAGGACCAGAGTGGCAGTCAGGAATGCCAACCATCCCCATTTTTGCACAGTGCGTCGATATGAGTGTGTGTGTGTGTATGTCTATTATTATTATTATTATTATTATTATTAAAGACTTATAAAGTGCCGCAACATACGAAGCGCTGTACAAACATTTATTTATTTATTTATTTATTTAACAGTATTTCTAAACCGCCTTATCTTAATAATCAAGGTGGTATCACAGCAAGCAATCAGGTAAAGTGTGTGTGTTGTACATGCAGTGAGGATGAAACTTGGTTGTGTGATGGCGGTGTTGGGTGCTTGATTTGTTTGAGCTATGTACAAGGTGGGCTATTTACAGTGGTGATAAAAACACATTTTATATACATACAGTTGTTTAGGAGGATTGGAATGCTGTTATCCATTCTCTTAGGTTATGTGATGTGACCATAGTGCTCTATGAACAGCATGGTTTTCAGTTGTTTTCTGAAGTCTTTGAGGTCTGGAGTTGCCCTTAGATCGTCCGGTAGATTGTTCCATATTGTTGGAGCAGCCATGGAGAGAGCTCTGTTTGTTGTATCCTTGCGTGTGTGCTTGTATTCATTTGGGGTACTGACTCGGTTGCGTGTTTGACTTCTTCTAGGACGTGCGCTGATTTCCGGTTGTATGAGCGTGTGGAGGCTGTTGGCTGATGTGTGCTCTTTAATCTTAAATAGGTTTATGATAGTCTTGTATCTGATGCGAGCACTGATTGGGAGCCAGTGTAAGTCCTTTAATGTAGGTGTGATGTGCTCCTGCCTTGCGGTTCCGGCTATGATTCGAGCTGCAGTGTTTTGTGCCAGCTGGAGTGGTTTGAGAGCTTGTTTTGGTAGTCCAAGGTATATCGGATTGCAGAAGTCCAGTATTGGGGTTATCAGTGCTTGACAGACGGTACGGAAGTGTTCTGGGGCGAGGAGTGGTTCAGTCTCCTGATGATTCGCATCCTGTAGTAGGCTTTTTGGATTGTTTTGTCTATGTGTGGTTTGAGGTTGAGTTTACTGTCCAGAGTAACCCCAAGGTATCTCACCTCTGATCTTATCGGTATCGTAGTGCTTTGTATCTTTATGTTTGGTGGGTGTATGAAGCTCTGGTTCCGAGTGATGATTAAAGCTTCGGTCTTGTTGTAGTTTATTGCGAGGTTGTTGTTTTGGCACCACTTCGTCATTTGGGTAAGGCAGTCTGTTATCTTAGAGAAGTCCGGGTTGTCGATTGATATCGGGGAGTATACCATGATGTCGTCTGCGTATATTGTGTATTGGATGTTGTTCTCTTTCATAATGTTGCATATTGGTTGGATGTAGATGTTAAAAGGAGTGCTGAGAGTGCGGATCCTTGCGGTACTCCTTGTTGGACGTTTATGGGTCGGGAGGTGTCATGTCCCACCTTGACCTGTAGCTGTCTTTCGGTTAGGTACGAGTGGAACCATTTCAGAGTGGTACCGTGTATACCAGTGTTCTTTAGTCTCTCCAGGAGCATATTGTGGTCAACTGTGTCGAAAGCTGAGGAGATGTCGATGAAGATCATTATAATTCCATTCCTGGTGTTGTCAATTATTCTTATGATGCTGTCGAAGAGGTAGATCAGTAGAGTTTCGACTCCATGGTTGGGACGAAATCCGTGTTGGTTGTCGTCGAGAGTTCCGTGTTCGTCAATGTGTCCTGAAGTTGTAGTTGAACCGTCTTTTCGATTATTTTTGCGAGGAAGGGTATGCTGGAGATTGGTCGGTATGCTGCTGGGTCCTTTTTGTCGAGAGTAGTTTTCTTTGTGATTGGTCTTACTGAGGCAAGCTTTAGTTGCTGTGGCATGAGTCCTTGAGTGAGTGAGTTGTGTACCATTTTATGCATGGTTGGTATCAGGCTTGATTTGGTGGCTTTGACCCATGGACACTGGGCAAGGGTCAGTAGGGGCAGTACTTGTGTTGATTGTGGAGATGATGTGGGATATCTGTTCTTTTGAGGGAGAGTAGAATGTGCCCCAGGTTTTGGGGTGTACGTTCGTTCTTGTGGTTCCACTGGGTGTTGTGCGCTCTGTGGAGTGGAATTTGTCTTTGATGTGGTCAGCGAATTTCTGTGGATCCACTGTACTTCTCTTTCTGCTGCTGTTTGCTCTTTTGTCAGGGTTTTTACTATTTCGAAAAGTTCTCTGGGTTTGTTGATGGAAGAATTTATCAGGTTTGTGTGGAATTCTCTCTTTGATTGGTTGATGTGTTCATTGTATTGTTTTTGCTTTGTTAGGTAAAGATGTTGGTCGGAAGTAGTTTTGTTTTTTCTCCATCTCCGTTCAACATAGAAGAGAGACAGTCCCTGCTCATCAGAGCTCACAATCTAATAAGACAGAAAACAAAATAAGTTACATAATACAAATAACAAAAATTTACAGGACAATGTAAGCAAATGTTGATAGAGAGATCAAGATAGGGTACGGCATGAACAGAAAGCAATAGTGAAGAGGTGGGATTTTAGACTGGACTTAAAAATGGCCAGGGAGGACGCCTGGCGCACAGAGATAGGAAGACTATTCCAAGCAAAGGGTGCTGCCAGTTGAAAGGAGCGAAGTCTGGAATTGGCAGTACGAGTAAAGGGCACAGATAAATGAAGACTATTAGAAGAGCGAAGCAACCGAGAGGGGGTGTAAGGAGAGATGAGAGATGAAAGGTACTGGGGGGCAGAAGAGCGAATACATTTATAGGTCAGGAGGAGAAGTTTAAATTGGATATGGAGACGGATGGGAAGCCAAAGAAACAACATGAGGAGAGGAGTGATGTGGGAAAAATGAGACTGGCGGAAAATGAGTCGAGCAGCGGAGTGTTGAATTGACTGAAGAGGAAAGAGGTGGCTTGCAGGGAGGCCGGCAAGGAGAATGTTACAATAATCAAGATGGGAGGTAATTAAGGAATGGACAATCAATTTAGTGGTGTCAACAGAGAGGAAGGGGTGAATTTTGGAAATATTGTATAGAAAGAAATGACTAGTTTTAGCAATGAGCTGGATATGTGAAGAAAAAGAGAGAGAGGAATCGAAGATAACACCAAGGAAGAAACAGGGAGGAGTACAGAGTTATCAACAGAGAGAGAGAAAGGGGAAAGAGGATGGGAAGCATTCGGGGGAAAGATAAGAAGCTCAGTTTTGGCCATGTTCAGTTTTAAGTAGCGGTGGGACATCCAGGCAGCATTGTCAGAGAGGCAGAGTGAGATCTTAGACTGGATATCAGGAGAGATAACAGGTGCAGAAAGATAGATTTGAGAGTCGTTGGCATAGAGATGATAGTGAAAGCCATGGGAAGAGATAAGGGTGCCAAGGGATTGGGTATAGAGAGAGAAGAGGAGTGGACTTAAGACGGAACCCTGAGGAACTCCTATAGGTAGTGGGGTTGAAGAGGAGGAGGAGCCATCGAAGCACACAATGAAAGAGCGATGGGATAGATAGGAAGAGAACCAAGATAGTACAGAGTCTTTGAATCCAAGTGAGGATAGGGTGATAAGAAGAAGGTTATGGTCAACAGTGTCGAAGGCAGCAGAGAGATCAAGAAGAATGAGGACAGAGTAAAAGCCTTTGGACTTTGCCAAGAACAAATCATTCGAGACCTTAGAAAGAGCAGTTTCAGTGGAGTGTAGGGGATGGAAGTCGGATTGTAAAGGATCCAAGAGGGCATGAGAGGAGAGGAAATCAAGACAACAGTGATAGACTGCACGCTCAAGTAGTTTAGAGATGAAAGGAAGGAGAGAGATGGGATGATAGTTAGAAGGACAAGTGGGATCAAGTGAAGGTTTTTTGAGGAGGGGTGTAACCACGGCATGCTTGAAAACAGAAGGGAAGGTTGCAGTGGAGAGAGAGAGGTTAAGAATATGAGAAATAGAAGGGACAAGAGATGAAAAGATGGAGCTAAGGAAGTGGGTGGGGAAAGGGTCAGAAGAGCAGGTAGTAGGTTTGGAGGAAGAGAGAAGGAACAATGTTTCCTCATCAGAGACCATAGGGAAGGAAGAAAGGGTGGCAGAAGTTTGGGATGGAAGAAAGGGTGGCAGAAGTTTGGGGAGGGGAGAAATGGGAAATAGGGGGGGAGAGGGGGAGGAGGGGAACTGGAGGGTGATTGTGTGGATTTTATCATGGAAGTAGTTAGCCAAGATTTGGGCAGAAAGGGAGGGAGGAATCAGGGGTGGAGGCACACTGAGGAGAGAATTGAGTGTGCTAAAGAGACAATGAGGATTAGAGGAAAGAGAGTTAGTCAGATTGAGGAAGTAAATTTGTTTGAAAAGTGCAATGGCTGATTGGAAGGAGGAGAGCATGAATTTAAAGTGGAGAAAGTCAGGATAAGAGCGGGATTTGAGCCAGGCACACTAAGCAGAGCGGGCACAAGAACACAGAAAGCGGGCAATAGGGGAGAGCCAGGGCTGAGGAGAAGAACGCCTAACAGGATGGGGGATGAGGGGGGCAAAAGTATCAAGGGTGGAGGAGAGTGCAATGTTATAAGAGGTCACAGCCTCATCAATAGAATTGGAAAGCATAGTGGATGAAAGAGATAAGGAGAGAGAGGAGGAGAGTGCTAAAGGATCAATGGCAAGAAGGTTTCTAAATAGGTTAGTGTAGACAAGACGAGGCTGGGGTGGGGGATGATGAATAGTAAGGCTTAAAAGGTGGTGGTCAGATAAGGGAAGGACAGAGTTACAGAAATTTGAAGGAGAACAGTAAGAGAAGAAAATTAAGTCAAGGCAGTGACCATATCAGTGACTGGGGGCAGTGGAACAGAGTTGAAGGTTATTTGAGGAGGTAAGGGAGAGAAGCTTTAAAACAGAGGGATCAGAAGGGCTGTCAACAGGAATGTTGAAATCACCAAGAATAAGAGTGGCGAAGGAAGGGTGAAGAAATGCTCAGCTGCCCCCCAACACTATCTGACATTCTCCAGCAGCAAGCCTCCAGCCGCTGCACCCTGCAAGGTGTTCCAGCAAGACACATACTAGCTGCAGACACTCTGCTAGCTAGTCCATAGTGTATAGTCCTGGAGGAAATGCGTGTACACAGAACTGGGATGTCAGCATACCCACCAAGCAAATAAGTCAGTGATTGGGCCTCAAAAGAGACCCATAAATATCACATGAGAGAAATACTATATAGCACTATGGGGGAACCTAGCCATGCCATGGTCACTGCTTAGTCAGGGTGAGAGTGACCTCCCAGAAGGACATGCTGTGGCCACGCTGTCCATGCAGGTGGTGGCCGGGCACTACAATGTCCGAGCCATTGCCCTATGCTCTGTACAGATGAATCCAGGCCAGGCCACCCTATCCAGGCTATTCCCACAGTACCTTGCTCCTTATTATGCACATTGGCAGGCCAATACTGGCAACAGTGCTAGCAGCGTGGGCTGTGGAGGGTGTTGGCAGCCACCACACACTGGATAGACACACACACACTCCCCACACCTATGCCAGCATAGTGCAACTATAGAGGTGTTTGGCAGCCCTGGCCACCGCACCAGTCCTGGGCATAGTGCAGGCATGGCTATGGTAAGCAATACTGTTGGGGTCATTCTCCAGGGTGGTAAACAATGTCAGACACAAGACCTGTAACACACTCCACAGACATCAGAAAGGTTGCTATGATGCAGCTCACTCAGAAAATTGTACTTAACTTCGGAATTGCTATCTGCCAGTAATCATAGCAACCTTTTGATAGCTGTGTACCATATTCCCAGGTTTAGGGTGGTATACAAGTGCTAGTATTGGGAGATGCACGCAGGGCCCAACATCCTGCCTCTCCAGGAGGCTTTGGATAATGGAGCCTGTGGGTGCGGGTGTGTCTGCCCCTGTTGGCCGCTGCTTTAGGGCAGAGATTCCTGACTCCAGTCCTGGTGGGCCAGACACTGTTCGGGTTTTCATGCTGTCCCTCATGAATATGTATGAATACATCTGCATACCATGGGGGTGGCGCATAGAAATGCAGCACAGTCATCTTTATTATAGACAGCATGGAACCTGAATGGTGTTTGGCCCTCCAGGACTACATTTGGGAGACTCTGCTCTAGGTAATGCGCCTGTTTATGGTGTCTGTGCTCTGTAGGGTAAAATGTAGGTGTTTTGGGCATGTTTACATCATCTGCAATAAAGGTTCTGTCTGTATTAGCAGTGGGTAAAATATGGGAACTGGGTTGGCAGGAACCACAGCTAGGACTTGAACCTGTGTCCTTTTGCTCCTGAACACACTGGTTGTGTGCACTGCACCACCGTGTTGTCACAGAGTCAGTGCATTCCCTGGTGATACCATGACTGTTCGTCGGACAGGGCCTGTCTGTTGCAGTGCATGCACCCACCTACACAGGGCTAGGCCACGGTCTGCTCTGGGCAGCTGCCACTGCCCCCTCCACCACCAGTATCCCTCTTGCACCATGCTGACATGCCCTTCTGATGGTGTTGCTGGTGGAGCGCAGTCTCAGGCCATACAGTGTGCGGGTAGGCGGCTGCCTATGGTGCGAGTTCTGGGGTAGGGGTGCCTGCATAGGTGTCCACGCTTCCCCCCAGCACCGCCTGCCAATGTTCCGTGCCCTTGGGGGTAGCTGCTGGGTACTATCCCCTGTGACACTGTGGGAAACACACTCATGCCCATGTTGGGCCTTCAGCAATTGCTGTCTGGCTGCTCTGCTGTTTCAGCATTCGATGCGCCACCTAGGCATCACCCTAGTCCACACTGTAGCCCAGCTGTACCACAGCATGTGCCGCCTGCGGCCCTCTGTATCCCCTTTTCCGGCATCTGTCCAGTTGCCCATTCCGACATGCCCACCCTGCTGTTGCGGGACATGTGCACGCCATAGGACACCTGTCCAATAACAAGGGAAAGCCATGATCAGCGCTATCTCACTGTGGGCTCATTTACCTTGTATGGGGACGGAGCACAGCCCCTTCCACGATTAATATCTTTTTTTTTAGCTTTCTTTGGGGGGGAGGGGTTGGATGTTTCCCATTAATATCACTATTGGTCAGCTTGGTTATGTTTTTTTTCCAGTTTGTTGAGGTCATTTTCAATGTTTATGTGCCCTTTTGTTCTGTGCACATGTATCACACTTATCACTTTTTGTAGGTTTCCCTGCCTATGCTCTACTTTGCTGACACTAAATGTGCATCTAACGGCAGGTTTTCAATCGCGTTAGGATTCAGCTCTTCAGATCAGCGCGTTAGTGTGACTGGAGCCTCTCCCCGCCCACATTCCGCCCATTGACCCCTTCTATCCGCCCTCTCTCCACCTTCTGCGGTGTTTTACCACGCCGCGGAACGTCTACGATCGTTAAGTATCGTTAACGTCTCATAACATGCGTTAATGTTACTTAACAATCGTTAACGTTACATAACGCGCATTATGTAACTTTACTGCAGTTTAGTAAACATTCCCTTAAGTGTTTTTTACCTCCCACCCACCCCAGGCATAATCTTAGTTTTATAGGCTCTTAAACCTATTAAATGGAAGGAAGTGGTCAAATTCACTTTCAGGTTCAGCTGGTTGTCCTCATCAGGAATAGATTAATTAAGGCCCTGAAATTAATTAATTAATCTTGAGGTGAACAAAGTCTCTTAAACTTATTGGGCATAGTTGTACTAGTACAAGTATCCCTAGGAACTTTAAGTAAGAAAACAACTCAAATATCTAATTAAATCCTTAAATTTAAGATGCAGACAATAGTCCAGCAGTGTGATGTGGGCTATCTAGTCTTTTGCAGTGAGTGCCATATGTACAGTACGATTTTCTCCAAGTTCATGAGAGGTCTTAAATATGCACTAGGTGCAAGAAGCTCTTTGCTCTCAAGGAATGAACCTGATCTCTGGAGGCTAGAGTAGCAGACTTGGAGAAGCTAAGGAAGACAGAGATGTATATAAATGATACCTACAAGGATGTACTAGAGTAGTCCCACCTCCAGTCTGGCAGCATCTCTGTTGTCATGGAGGAGAGAGGTCATGTAATAAGAGAGCATCACCTTCTTGCAGCAGGAAGTGATCCTGTATCTAGAGGATTCCTCTCACACCAAGGATGTGTCTCCAAGGCCAGTGCTCATGAGGGAAGGCCATTATAGTTGGTGATTCAATCATTAGGTATGTATATAGCTGGGTAGATGGTGGATGTGAGGATCACCTGATCTGCCTGCCTGGTGCAAAGATAGTGGATCCCATGCACCACCTAGATAAGATTTTAGATAGTGCTGAGGAGGAACCTGCTACCTTTGTACATGTTAATACCAATGACATAGGAAAGTGTGGAAAGAGGTTCTGGAAGCTAAATTTAGGATTTTAGATAGAAAGTTGGAATTCCAGAACTTTCAGGGTAGCATTCTCAGACATGCTTCCCTTTCCACGTGCAGGACCCACGAAGCAGGCAGATCTTTAGAATTAGGTGATACAAAACCCTCTTGTACTGAGGCGGTTTTTCCAGGACCATGTGCTCATGAGGAAACTGTAAGGATGGCCATTATAGTTGACAATTCGATCATTAGTCATTTGGACAGCTGGGCAGCTGATGGACATCAGGATAGCCAGGTAACATGCCTATCTGGTGCAAGAGTAGTGGACCTCATGCACCACCTAGGCAAGGTTTTAACTGTCTGCCTGGTGCGGAGGTAATGGATCTCACGTATCACATAAATACGTTTTTAGATAGTGCTGGGGAGGAGCTTGCTGTCTTGGTACATGTTAGTACCAATGATATAAGAAAATGTTGGAAAGAGGTTCTGGAGGCCAAATTTGGGATTTTAAGCAGGAAGTTAAAATACAGAACTTCCAGGATAGCATTCTCATAAATTATTCCTGTTCCATGCACAGGAAACAAAAGGCATGTAGAGCTCTTGAGTCTCAATGCGTGGATGAGATCATGGTGCAAGGAAGAGGGTTTTAGATTTTTTTAGTAACTGGGCAACTTTCTGGGGAAGAGAGAGGCTTTTCCGAAAGGATGGGCTCCACCTTAACCGGGAGGAAAACAGGCTGCTGGCATTAACCTTTAAAAAGAAGATAGAGCAGTTTTTAAACTAAATAGGGGAAAGTCGACAGTTGCCCAAGAGTATATGGTTCAGAAGGATGCATCCTTGAAGGATACTAGCAAAAGAGGAAAGTTACAGCATCTTGATAGGGAGGTTCCAATAAAGATAAAAATAACTCAGATGCCTTTAACTACAGAGCAGACAGATCTGAAAAATTCAAAATTACCCTTGTCAACTGATAACCAGATTGTTGATATGAATAAAATACAATCTCTAAAATGCCTGCATGCAAATGCTAGAAGTCTAAAGAATAAGATGGGAGAGCTAGAACACATAGCACTAAATGAAAGGTTAGATATAATTTGCATCTCAGAGACCTGGTGGAAGGAAGACAACCAATGGGATAGCATAGTTACTCACCTCTCCGGGAACAGCAGGAATCAGTCCTCTCATATAGGTGATGTCAGCACCGATGGAGTCCGCGCAGAGCATTTCCCAAGCTTTCAAAGAAAGCCTTTGAGAATGCTACCACACATGTGTGGTCCCCTTTCCACCCAAGGTGCCATCTTGTTCAGTCAGATGACATAGCCTAGGTGAAAAAACAAAAACAGATAGAGGAAGCAATTCCCAGGGGAGGAGGGAGGGTTGTGAGGACTGATTCCTGCTGCTCCCGGAGAACACCTGTTACAGGTGAGTAACTATGCTTTCTCCAGGAACAAGCAGGAAATCAGTCCTCACATATGGGACTCCCTAGGTCCAGGCTGCTGGAACCTAAATCACAACAGCACCAACGGTGACCAGCAGAGAAGGCCACTAGTTGCAGAAGACGAGTCCCTATCGAGAGACTCCGCAACACCCAGCTACCCTCATCGCTATTAGTCCGGTAGCCTGACCATCAACGAGCTGAAGGGCAGGAGTTGCCTATACACCGAGTAAGCCTGACCATCGACAAGCTGGATGGCAGGAGTTGCCTATGCAGCAAGTATGCTATGGATTACCGCCTGGTCTAAGGCACTGTCCCTGCAGGACTCACTTTCTAGGCAGTAATGTGCTACAAAGGTATGAACTGAAGACCATGTGGCGGCCTTGCAAATTTCCATCAGCGGTATTGCGCGCAGGTTGGCCCTGATGCGATGAGCAGTGAGCCGGTGCTCCAGGGATAGGCCAGTCTTCTCATAAGCAAAGGCGATGCAGTCCGCCAAAAGGACAGAGTCTGTTTGGTAACCGGAACCCCCCAGCTTACTGGGATCGAATGAGACAAAGAGTTGGGGTTTGTGATGGTCCCTGGTCCTATAAAGATAGAAGGACAGGGCTCTCTTGCAATCCAAGGTGTGCAAGACTGACTCTACTTTGCCGGCATGAGGCCGTGGAAAGAAGGTAGGGAGATCCACTTCCTGGTTGAGGCGGAAAGCAGACACCACCTTAGGAAAGAACTTAGAATGCGTACAAAGCACCACTCTATTCGTGTAGAACCGGGTGTAGGGAGGATCTACTACCAGGGCCTGCAGCTCGCTCGTCCTGTGAGCAGAGGTCATGGCCACCAAGAAGGCCACTTTCCAGGAGAGGTACCTCAGATGACAAGTGGCCATAGGCTCAAATGGTGGTCTGGTGAGCTGGGACAGCACCCCATTAAGGTCCCATTCTGCAGCCAGAGGATGGAGGGGGGGCCTAGACAACAGAAGACTCCTGAGGAATATGGAGACTAGGAGCAGGGTCAAGAGGGGCTTTCCCTCTATAGGGTGGTGGTTCGCCGCTATAGCGCTGAGATGCACCTTGACTGAATTCTATTTCAAGCCCAAGTGTGAGAGATGCAAAAGGTATTACAACACGAGTTCTACCTGGCAGGTGAACGGATTCACTTTCCTGTCTGCGCACCAGACAGAGAACCTCCTCCACTTGAAGGCATAAGTCCTTCTAGTGGAGGGCTTCCTGGAAGCCAGGAGGACCTCCACGACCTCCCTCTTGAGGCAGAAAGGGGCCAACGCTACCCATCAGCAGCCACGCCATCAGCACTAGGGCCTACAGGTTGGGGTGCAGGAGGGAGCCCTCCTCCTGCGAGAGAAGGTCCAGTGCCTGGCCCAGGGGTACCAGGGCTGTCACTGACAGAGAGAGCAGCAGGGTGAACTAGGGCTGCCTGAGCCACCTGGGGGCCACCAGAATCACTGAGGCATGCTCGCTCTGGATTTTGAACAGACACTTGGGTATCAGGGGGGGTCGGTGGGAATGCGTAAAGAAGACCCTGCGACCATGATATCAGAAACACATCCGCCACCACCCTCCCGCAGTGTGGCTGAGGGGAGCAAAACCACAGAAGCTGCGCATTGTCTTGAGAGGTGAACAGGTCCAGGCAGGGCCTGCCCCAGAGTCAGAAGAGCCTCTGGGCTACCTCAGGATCCAGTGACCACTTGTGCGGCCGGAGGACCCTGCTGAGCTTGTTGGCCAGGAAGTTGTCCTGGCCCGGTAGGTACACAGCCCTTAGGGTCATACAGTTGCATACTGTAAAGGAGTGAAGTGCTACAGCCTCCTGACAGAGGGAGTAGGAGCCTGTTCCACCCTGCTTGTTCATGTAGAGGTCCCTGGTTGTCCATCTGTAAAAGGATTGTAAGACCTCGGAGCAGGTGGCAGAAGACCCGCAGGGCCAGAAAGATGGCCTAGAATTTGAGGAGGTTGATCTGCAGGAGAGACTCCTCAGAAGACCAGTAGCCCTGAGTGTGCTGGCCCTGACAATGCACACCTCAGCCTGCCAGGGAGGCGTCCATAGTACGAACCCTCTGAGGTGCTAGTGCCTGGAAAGGCATCCCCACACTGAAGTGGTGTGGGGACTTCCACCAGACCAGGGAGGACGCCAGATGCTGGATGACCTACACCCTGTCCCCCAGTCCGCCTGTGGCCTGAGACCACTGAGACCGATGGCACCACTGGTCTGCCAACATGTGTAGGTGGGCTAGGGGGGTAACATGTACCATTGACACCATGTGGCCTGACAAGCAGAGAAGCCACTAGGCTGGCACCAACCTGCAGACTGGCATCTCCCCAGCCAACAGTATCAGGCAGGGGGCTCTGTCTTCTGGGAGGAAAGCCTTGACCAGCAGATTGTTCAGCTGGGCCCCTATGAATTCCAAGGTCTGAGCTGTGGAGATCCTGGACTTGGGGTAGTTGATAACGAAGCCCAACCAATGGAAGCCTTGTGGCCCAGTCCACCTCCCGGACGGTGCTGTCTCTCATGAGCCAGTTGTCTAGATAGGGGAAGACATGAGCTCCCTGAAGGTGCACATGTGCAGCTACTGCAACCAGGCACTTTGGGAAGACCGTTGTGGAGGAGGTGAGGCCGAATGGGAGCACCCTGTACTGGAAGTGCAGACCTCCCACCACAAACCTAAGGTATTGCCTCTAGGAGGGATGCATCAGGATGTGGACATAAGCGAACATGAGATCCAAGGAGCAGAGCCAGTCTCCCTGGCGGAGGTAGGACAGTAATGTTCCAAGAGAGAGCATCTTGAACCTCTCCCTCACCAGGAACCTGTTGAGGTTGTGCAGATCCTTGGGGACAAGGAAATATCTTGAGTAGAAGCCCATGCCCCAGAGGTGGTGGGGCACAGGTTCCACCGTCTTGTCCTTGAGCAGGTTTGCAAGCTCTGTGATGAGTAAGGCCTGCTGAAGAGGTGGATGGGATGGCTCTCCTGGAAAGTAAGCTGGAGGGTTTTGCTGCAGGTGGAGGGAATAACCCTCTCTCACCAGCCGCAGAACGCACTGGTCTGTAGTGATGGTGGCCCAGCTGTCGGTGAAGGAGGCTAGTTGACCCCCTATGGGCTGAAGTGGGTCTCCTGGGGGAGGGGAGACCCTGCCCACTGAGTCAAAAACACCATCTGGCTGAGGGGGGGCTGGCGCCTGAGGCTTCAGGGCCTTGGTTTTCCTGGACCCATGCCCCTGGCCCTTTGGCTGTGTGGGTTGGTGAGGCTAACCCTGGTAAGGTTGGTAATGGGTAGCCGAGGGGTAACCCTTTTTCCTCAGAAAAAAAGGTTTTCTTTCCCAAGGGCTTCTTCCCAAGGAGAGCTGTGGTCTTTTTGGAAAGTCTCTGCTGGGTAACTACCTTGGCATTGATCTCGGCGGCCTTATCGGACATAGGCTTTACAAATAGATTCTCCCCATTGCAGGGTACGTCCAGGAGCTTCTCCTGCACCCACTACTCCAGGTCTGAAGTCTGCAGTCACACCTGCTACTGGGCACCGATGCCCGCAGCCACCACCCAGGCTGAGGCCTTGAGGCAGCTCTAGAGAGAAACTTAGAGCAGTGCCGGACAGCCTCAGTCAAGGACAAGAAGCACTGAAGGGGTTCCTTGGCGAGGCCTGCTGAGAACCCCGAGACTACTGGACCAGGTTCTTCAAATGCATGCCCATATACAGCTCATTGGCTTGTATATGGCACACGAGCATGGAGCCCTGGTGGCATTTATAGCCCAGGGCATCGAAGGACCAGGCCTCCTTGCACGGGGGCATAGACGAGTAGGTCTTTTGATTCTTGAGCCTTTGCATCAACGACTCCAACACCATCGAGGTGTGGGGGAGTTGAGACTTATGGAACCCCGCACCCTTCAGGACTCGGTAAATGGGAGTCCGGTGTCTCCCATGTCCAGAGCTGGAGCCTCTCAAGGAGGGTGGGATTAGGACTGTGAGAATCTCCTTGGGCAGAGACTCGTACTGCAAAATTTCCAGCTCCTCAGTGCATGGGTCCTCCTCGGACTCCGTCTGCAGTGAGAGAGCCTGGGCCATGTCCCGAATGAAATCATGGAATGCCACATTCTCAGGTGGGGAGTGACATCGAGGCTGCAAGGGTGAGGATGCCAAATGGACGTCCCGAGGCCGGGAAGTCTCGGGAGAAGCCTCGTCCTTGGTCTCCCATTCGGATCCCGAGGTAGTTGAGGACTCATCCTTGAGGGTAGCCCCGAGGAACCAGGGACCAGCCGAGGACCATGGGTTAGACCCACATAGGCTTGCTGGGAAGGACCAGAGCCCCAAGGACTGGGACCGGGACCTCAACTGGGCAGAGGGCTTACCTGAGGCCGGCGGCACTCAGTGCCCAGCTCGACACCCTGAGGCTCCCCAGAAGCCGTGGGTCTGGGTGTCGGGGCCAATGATGCTGGGAGTCCAGACATCAAAGCCTGCTGATAAACCAGAATGGAGGAGAGGCTCTGCTCCATGACCGCCATGCAGGCCTCTAGGCCCGATGGCTCAGCAGCCTTTAGTGTGTACACCGAGGGCCTCGAGTCCAACGTTGGTATTCCAGAGAGTGTGTCCTCCAGGAGGACTATAGGCTCTCGAACACTGGCACGGCCGAGGGCTCCTGCCTCAAGACCTTTGGAGGGCGTTGCACCGAGTTGCCTGAGTCCCATCATGGGGCCTTCCCAGGTTTCGTCGGCAACTCGGGAGGCCACACCTTCTTCTTCTTCTTAGGAGGGTCCGGTGACCTACCGGAGAAGCCGCCACTGCGGGACTCTGAGGATGCCTGGACCTCCCTCAAGGAACCCTCCTTCGTACTGGGCGGGAAAGGATGCTGGAGTGGAGTCTGGCTCAGAGAACAACTTTCCCTGCAACTCCAACCTCTTTCTGTTCATCTTGGGCATCGTGACCTGGCACCAGTTACAGGAGGAGCTGTCGTGGTCTGGGCCCAGACAGTGGAGACAGCAATCATGAGTATGGTTTGGCCACAGCAGTCACACTTTTTAAATCCACCGGGAAGAACACCCAGCCAGGGTCAAGGACTCCCGGGAGAAAAAAGGCACGAATGCCAGTCAAGGAAAACCTCGACAAAAAAAGACTGCAATGAGGCCGATGACAGCACTGAGGTGCCCGACTTGAGGCGTAGGATGGTACAAAACCAACTTCTAAGAATTTGGAAGAGGAAAGAATCACTTTTTACGGGAGAGATGAGGACCACGTCCGTTGGGCTCTGCGGAAAAAAGGAGACTAAACAAGATGGCACTCTTGGGTGGGAAGGGGCCAAGCATGTGTGGTAGCATTCCCAAAGGCTTTCTTTGAAAGCTGGGGAAATGCTCCACGCAGGTTCTGTCAGCACTGATGTCACCATTATGTGAGGACTGACTTCCTGCTTGTTCCTGGAGAAATCAAGATACCTGGGTTGAGTCACACAGGACAAATGTTTTGCAGGAAACAAAACAGTCTGTAGGACCTCTATGGATAGAAATTCCATGTAAAAAGGGGAAGGCAGTGGGGGAGTACTACAATCCACTTGGCCAGAATGAATGGATGGATGATGAAATGCTTAAAGAAATCAGGGAAGCTAACAAAAGTTACAACACAGTAATGATGCATGATTTCAGTTACCCTCCTATCGACTGGGTCAATGTCACAACAGGATATGCTAGGGAGATAAAGTTTCTAGATGTTCTAGATGTTTCTAGTGTTCTGCTTCTTGGAGCAACTGGTTGATGAACCAACAAAAGGGGAAGCTATTTTGGACCTAGTCCTTAGTGGAATACAGGATCTGGTGCAAGAGATAACTGTGTTAGGGTCACTTAACAATAATGATCATAGCACGATCACATTTGATTAAATAAATGGAGGAAGGATGGCAAGGAAATACACAGTACTACCTTTTAAATGACCTGGAAATGGGAATAACGAGTGAGGTAATCAAATTTGCAGATGACACAAAATTATACGAAGTTGTTAAAACCCAAGAGGAATGTGAAAAATTGAATGAGGACCTGATAAATTGGAAGACTGGACATTCAAATGGCAGATGAAATTTAATGTGGACAAATGAAAAAGTATGCACCTAGGAAAGAGCAACCCAAACTATGGTTACATGATGCAAAGTTCCACATTAGGAACCATCACCCAGGAAAAAGATTTAGGCGTCATCATGGATAACACGTTGAAAGTCTTCCCTATTTCCATTTGTGTCCTTCCCTCTCAGGCTGTAAAATATGAAAGTGTTATTTCATTTACTGATGATTAGGCCAAGCCGTGTTTATCCTTATCCTTGAATTTAGCAGAGACTTTCAATGAAAATGTCAGTAGCATGTTGAAATCCTCCACCCAGTGTGCAGCAGCGACCAAGAAGGCAAATAAAATGCTAGGAATCATAAGGAAAGGAATGGAGAATTAAACTAAGGATATTATAATGCCTCTGTATCGTTACATGGTGCAACTGCACCTTGAATATCATGTGCAGTTCTGGTCGCCATATCTTAAAAAGGATATAGCGTTATTAGAAAAGGTAGAGAGAAGAGCCACCAAAATGGTAAAGGGGATGGAAGGATACCCCTGTGAGGAGAGGCTTAAAAGGTTAGGGCTCTTCAACCTGGAAAAGAGACAGCTGAGGGGAAATATAATAAAGGTCTAGAAATTAATGAATGGAGTGGAACGGTAGAAGTAGATTGATTGTTTACACCATCAAAAAGTAGAAAAACTAGGGGGACATGCAGTGAAGCTATAAAATAACCCACTTAAGACTAATAAAAGAAAATATTTTTTCATTCAATGTGTAATCAAACTCTGGAATTTGTTACCAGAAGATATAGTAAAAGCTGTTAGCATAGCTAGGTTTAAAAAAGGTTTGGACAAGTTCCTGGGGGAAAGGTCTATAACGCATTATTAAAGAGAACCCAGGAAATCCACTGCTTGCCCCAATACAAGCATTGTGGAACCTGTGTGTCTTTATGCTAGTTACTTGTGACCTGGCTTGGCCACTGTTGGAAACAGGATACTGGGCTTGATGGACCTTAGTCTGACCCAGTATAGCATATCTTATGTTCTTATTTTAACTTTCAAAAGGGAGACTATGGGGTATGTTTACTAAACTCCGGTAATGTTACCCGCGTTAAGTTCCCCGGTAATGTTATGGATAAAGGAGTGGGCGGTACATCGGTAAAGCAAGTCGTGTCAGGTAATGCATGTTACAAGGCGCTTAACGCGCAGTACAGTGCGCCATGGACCCACCGCTCGTGAACATCACAGCCGACGGGAAGCAGCAGCGCGTCGAAAGGGGTTGCAATCTAAGGCACGCTGACAGTAGAAGACGTGCTGAGGGATGTGCAGACATGGTGCCACATGAGAAATGGAGCCGTAGGTGTAAGGCCATAGACCATAGGTAGCTGATATCGCAGTCTGTAATGGGGACATGAGCCACAGATAAACACATGCACACACAACATGAAATGGTGTGCAGTGAAAATAGCATGCAGAAGAGTAAACAAATTAAACTGAAAGGGTGTCAGGGGTCAGTCTGAAGGGCCAGCTATGTGGATGGTGTGTGTATAAGGGCAAAATGGGCAGGGAATCCAAAAAGGAGTAAGAGGGAATGAAACCAGTACACTGAAGAGCCCAAACACAGCTCATCAACACCAATACCAAACCACTGAGCCACCTGCCTACCCAGACAACCCAAAGAAAGGGAGCATATGTAACAGCTAGCATGTGACGGATAGGCTGCATAGAGGGGACAGTGAAGAGACGGAAGGGTGTGTGGAGAAGGGACAAAGCCGGAGCCATTGTATGGTAAGGAGAGCAGAACAAACAAAAAGAAAGGAAAAGGAACCTGTGGGACCCAAACCCACAACCTATGTTGGCTCCACGCACATCTGCAACCACTATCCCGAACAAACACAACAGACATAATGCAAATATGTTCCACCAAGTGGCCATGGTATCTGCTAGATTATCACGCAGTAGTACGGCCTATGCGCATTGCATCGTACGCGCGTTGCGGAGAATGCATGTAGCAGGGGGTCTGATGTGCAGCATGCACAATAACGTGCATGACATTGCAGAGCTTTCTACGTGCCTTATGAGATATGTCTAGGCACCTTAGCATATGTGGGTAGACTATGGCGCATAACAACACACATCCCAAACAGACATCACGTGCATTCACTGCAATACTGCACACTACCTGTCCATTGCCCATCCCCTGTGCTCCCACCAGTTCTAGGCCTACAGCTGTACCCCAGCCCCCAACCATGGTCTGAAATTCACCAGCAGCAGGCACAGTCAGACTGTACCTGCTGCACCACACCAGGTGTCGCAGCCATGCACAAACTAACCGCAGACACTTCACTAGCCAGTCTATCCTGCATGTTCACAGTGGAACTATGCACACCCAGACCTGGGTTGTATGGCACAGGCATCTGGCAGGTGCCCCAGTAACTGATGGCCCCCTGCAAACTTGAGACACACAAATATCACCTGAGACAGATACTATGGAGCACTATGTGGGAACATAGCCGTGCCATGGTCACTGTTTGGTCAGTGTAAGAGTGCCCTAACAACAAGATCTGCTGTGGCCACCTTGCCCATGCAGGTGATGGTTCGGCACTACAATGCCCCAGCCATTGCCCTACACCCTCTATAGATGCATCCTGCCCAGTCCGCCCTGCCCGGGCCATACCCACAATACCTTGCTCCTCATTATGCACATTTGCAGGCTAAAGCTAGTAATAGTGGGACATTGTGGGCCCAGTGAGGTGTAGGCAGCCACGAAACAATGGGTAGACATACACACACACCAATTGCAGCATTGTGCAAAGTTAGGGGTGGTTGGCAACCCTGCCCGCCACACTGGTCCTGATCACAAAGCTGACATTGCCAGATTGTGCAGGAGGTAGTAGTAGTGCTCTGGTGGTGACTGTGGCTCCGTGTTGTGGCCAACAGCCTGACTCTGCATGGAGCTTTGGATAGTGGAGCCTGTGTGAGTGGGTGTTTGCACCCCTTTTGGCTGCTGCTTTGGGGATTGCACAAGTTGACGTTGTATCTGCATTGTAGGGTAAAATATAAGGACATGCTCTGTGGGATCCTCAGCTGGGACCTGAACCTGTGACCTTCTGCTCCAAGATACACTGGCTGTGTGTACTGCACCACACTGTTGCCACAGAAACACAGCAGTCCCTGGGGCTACCTTTACTTCACCTCAGCCAGACCTTTTCTGTTGCACTGCACACCACGTACTGGTACAGGGCATGGCGTGGGTGCACTGCAGGCAGGTGCCACTGCCCCCTCCAGCACCAACACACGCCCCCCCCTGCCATGCTGCCTGACCATATGCTGTCGTTGCTGGTAGTAAGCAGTCACACGCCATCCACTGTGCAGGTAGGCGGATGCCTAGGAAGCGGGGTCTGGGGTGGGGAGGCATACATAGACATCCCCACATCCCCCCCATCAACGCCTACCAATATTATGTCCCTTCCACATGGGGGATGGATGGCTGGGGGGATGTCAGGTCAGTGCCCTAGGAACTATTGGCTAGGGTACACCAGGTAGATGTAGATGAATTGTGTTTGGCCTTGGTCAGCTGCTGTCTTGCTGATTTCCGGTTTCTATGTTCCTATGTGCCACCTAGGCAATGACCTAGTCCACCCTGTGCCCCAGATGCCGCCACTACATGTCCTGCCTGCAGCCCCCTATGCCCCATTTGCACCATCGCCATAGTGGCCTTTCATACTTGGGCACTATGCTGTTGCTGCATATGGATCACTACTATCACTTTTCTTGGGCTCCCTGCCGATGTTGTACATTGCTGATGCTAAAATGGTTTCACCCTCCTGCATATCTGCATCTAACGACAGGTTTTCAGTCCCGGTAATGTTCAGCCCTTCAGTACCCCGCGTTAGTGTTGCGGGAGCTTCTCCCCGCCCTCTCCCCGCCCATTGACCCCTTCTCTCCGCCCTCTCTCCGCCCCCTGCGGGACTTACCACGGACCGTGATGTTAACGCATGCTCGGTGCCCTTAACGCGCGTTAACGTTACCTAACACGCGTTAATGTTGCCACTGCTACGTTAATGCGGTTTAGTAAACATAAAAAAAAATAAAAGGAATAGCTGCAAAAGTTAAAGGTTTACATCAAGCATACTATCTTGGAAGCCAAGACCACTTCTATTCCACTTTTTAAGAAAGATAGAAGGAAGTAAAAAAAAGATGAGGTCAAAGAGGCTGTTTTTGCCAAAAAAAAGCATCTTTCAGGAAATGGAAAAAGGAGTAAAATGACAAAAATGGGAAACAACATAAGCACTGACAGGTTATATGCAAGGCATTGATAAGGCAGGCAAAGAGAGAATTTGAAAAAAGCTTGCTGTGGAAGCAAAAATTCACAATAAAAATTTTTTTCAAGTATATTCGTAGCAATAAACCTCTGAGAGAGTTAGCTGGACCATTAGATAATAGATGGATAAAGGGGGGGCTTAGGGAGGACAAGGTTATAGTGGAGAGACTGAATAAATTCTTTGCTTCAGTCTTTATTGAAGAAGATGTAGGTAAGCTACCCATGCTTGACATTTATTTATTTATTTATTTATTTAACATATATTTATAACCCGCAACTTCCAGAGTTCAGTTGCGGTTCACAATAAAACAACATTCCACAAAGCATAAGCTTAGTTTTACATCGAACATTTTTGTAACAATAAAAGTAATGGTTAACAGCCTGAACTAATGCAAAATAGCAAAACTGGCTTATTAAACTATGTACAAAAAAACTATATACAGTTACATGTTGAGGGTACTCTGGAATTGGATCATAGTGTTTATATAATAGTGTATTGTCTGTTAAATTGTTGGGATAAGTATTACTCTGTCATAATTTTTAACCTTTATCTGAGTGTATCCAGGGGTTATCTATGTTGCCGTAGTGCATGGAGAATAAATAGGTTTTTAGTTTTTTATGGAGTTCCATGATTTCGGTTATAGTTCGTAGGTCCTCCAGAAGGGAATTCCAAATAGAGGGGGCAGCATGAGAAAAAGCTCTTTTGTTAGTTAATTTATTTGCTTTTATGAAATCATTAGGGGTATTTAGTTTATTTGAGTATCCTTTTCTGTGCGTGGTTTTTTGAGGTTCCATGCTAATTAGATTGCTTAATGGGATTGGGGCCATGTTGTTTAAAGCTTTATATGTAGTTATTGTGGTTTTATATATTATCCTACTTTGAATTGGCAACCAGTGTAGGGAAGCTAGTATTGGTGTTATGTGCTGGATTGAGTGTGCTTTCGTTATAATTCTGGCTGCTGCGTTTTGTGCTAATTGGATTCTTTTTATGGTTTGTTTCGTTATACCTAAAAGAATTAGGTTGGCAAAATCAAAGTGCGGTGTTATTGTAGCTTGGATTATATTAATGAAGTCTAGTTGGTGTACTAACGGGCGTAATTGTTTAAGGATTTTAAGTTTAAAGTATATTTTCTTTATGGTGTTTCTGATGTGAGTGTTCATCGTCAGACATGGTATCTAAAGGTGATGTATTACAAGAATTGAAACAAATTTTGATAAACCAGGAAGATGTATTACAACTATTTGATAAACTAGAGAAGCAAATTACCTGGACAGGATGCTATACATCTAAGGGTGCTGAAAAAACTGAAATATGAGATTGCAGACCTTTTATTACTAAACTGTGAATTAATAATATCATCTGCTATCATTGAAGATTGGAGAATGGCCAATATAACACCAATTTTTCAAGTGTTCCAGAGGTGATCAGGGAAACTACAGACTGATAAGCCTGATTTCAGTACCGGGCAAAATGGTAGAAACCATTATAAAGAATAAAATTACTGAACATATAGATAGTCACGGTTTAATGGGAGAAAGCCAACATGGATTTAGCCAGGGAAAGTTTTGTCTTAATAATCTGTTATATTTTTTTGAAGTTGTGAATAAACAGGTAGATAAAGGTGAGCCGATTGATGTAGTGTATCTGGATTTTAAGAAAGCCTTTGACAAGGTCCTTCATCAGAGACTATTGGCCAAATTAAAAAGACATGGGATAAGAGGCAGTGTACTATTGTGGATCAGGAACTCGTTAAAAGATATAAAACAGAAAGTAGGGTTTAAATGGGCAATGTTCTCAAAAAAAGATGAATGGTGGAATACCCCAGGGATCTGTGCTGGACCTGCTGCTTTTTAACATATTCATAAATGACCTGGAAATGGGAATAATGAGTGAGGTGATGAAATTTGCAGATGACACAAAATTATTCAAAGTTGTTAAAACACAAGAGGATTGTGAAAAATTGCAAGAGGACCTTGATAAATTGGAAGACTGGACGTCCAAATGGCAGGTGAAATTTAATGTGAACAAGTGCAAAGTTATGCACTAGGAAAGAACAACCCAAGCTATGGTTATACAATGCAAGGTTACACATTAGGAACCACCACCCAGGAAAATGATTTAGGCATCATTATGGATAATACATTGAAACCCTTTGCCCAATGTGCAGCCAAGAGAGCAAATAGAATGCTAGGAATCATATGGAAAGGAATGGAGAATAAAACCAAAAGATATTATAATGCTTCTGTATCATTCCATGCTGTGAATGCACCTTGAATATTATATACAATTCTGGTTGCCATATCTTAAAAAGCATATAGCAGAGTTAGAAAAGGTACAGAGAAGAGCCACCAAAATGGTAAAGGGAATGGAATGCTATCTCTATGAGGAAAGGCTTAAAATGTTAGGGCTCTTCAACTTGGAAAAGAGAAGGCTGAGGGGAGATACGATAGAGGTCTATAAATTAATGAATAGAGTAGAACAGGTAAACATAGACCGGCTGTTTACTGCATCAAAAAGTAAAAAGACAAGGGGATATGCAATGAAGCTGCAATGTAACCCAATTAAGGGGTATGTTTACTAAACTGCGGTAACGTTACATAACACGCGTTATGTAACGTTAACGATCGTTAGCGCATCATAACGCGTGTTATGATGCGCTAATGATCGTTAACGTTACATAACACGCGTTAACCAACATTAACGATCGTAAAGCTCCGCGGCGCGGTAAAACACCGCAGAAGGTGGAGAGAGGGCGGAGAGAAGGGGTCAGTGGGCGGAGAGTGGGCGGGGAGAGGCTCCCTGCACACTAACGCGCTAATCTGAAGATCTGAATCCGAACGCGATTGAAAACCTGCCGTTGAATGCACATTACAGGGGAGAGAAACCATTTCAGTTTCAGCAATGTACAGCCCAGGCAGGGAAACCAAAACCAAGTGATAAGTGTGATACATGTGCACAGAACAAAAGGGCACATAAACACTGAAAATAACCCCAACAAACTGGAAAAAAACCATAACCAATCTGGCCAATAGTGGTATCAATGAGAAACATCAACCCCTCCCCCCCCCAAGTAAGCTTCATAGAACAGATATAAATCGTGGAAGGGTCTATACTCCGTCCCCATACAAGGTGAATGAGCCCACAGTGAAATAGCGCTGCTCAGGGTTTTCCCCACCATCGGACAGGGTTCCTATGGTGTGCACATGTCCCGCAACATCAGGGCGGGCATGTCGGAACGGCAACTGGACAGATGCCGAAGAAGGCATCTGCTGTGGTGGAGCTGGGCCACAGTGCGGACTAGGGTGATGCCTAGGTGGCCCATACGAATGCTGAAACAGCAGAGCAACCAGACAGCAACTGCTGAAGGCCCAACATGGGCACGAGTGTGTTTCCCACAGTGTCACAGGGGATAGTACCCAACAGCTACCCCAAGGGCACGGAACAGTGGCAGGCGGGGCTGGGGGGAGCGTGGATGTCTATGCAGGCACCCCTACCCCAGAACCCGCACCATAGGCAGCCACCTACCTGCACACTGGATGGCCTGAGACTGCGCACCACCAGCACCACCAGCAGAAGGGCATGTCAGCATGGTGGCTGAGGGATAATGGTGGTGGAGGGGGCAGTGGAAGCTGCCCAAAGCAGACCGTGGCCTAGCCCTGTGTAGGTGGGTGCCGTGTACTGCAACAGATGGGCCCTGTCCGACGAACAGTCATGGTATCACCAAGGAATGTACTGACTCTGTGACAACAAGGTAGTGCAGTGCACAAAACCAGTGTATTCAGAAGCAGAGGGTCACAGGTTCAAGTCCCAGCTGTGGTTCCTGATAACCCAGTCCCCATATTTTACCCACTACTACAACGTGCTAATACAGACAGCACCTTTATTGCAGATGACATAAACATGCCCAAGACACCTACATTTTACCCTACAGAGCACAGACACCATAAACATGCACATTACCTAGAGCAGAGTCTCCCAAATGCAGTCCTGGAGGGCCAAACACCATTCCCGTTCCATGTTGCCTCTGAAAAAGATGCCTGTGCTGCATTTCTATGCGCCACCCCCATGGTATGCAGATGTATCTCATGCATATTCATGAGGGACAGCATGAAAACCCGGACAGTGTTTGGCACTGCAGGACTGGAGTTGGGAACCTCTGCTGTAAAGCAGCAGCCCACAGGGGCAGACACACCCGCACCCACAGGCCCCATTATCCAAAGCCTCCTGGAGAGGCAGGGCTTTGGGCTCTGCGTGCATCTCCCAATACTAGCACTTGCATACCTTAGTAATGCCACCCTAAACCTGGGAATATGGTACACATCTATCAAAAGCTTGCTATGGTTACTGGCAGATAGCAATTCCTAGGGTAAGTACAATTTCCTGAGTGAGCTGCATCATAGCAACCTTTCTGATGTCTGTGGAGTGTGCTACAGGTCTTGTGACTGACAGTGTTCACCAACCTGGGGAGTGACTCCTACAGTATTGCGTACCATAGCCATGCCTGCACTGTGCCCAGGACTGGTGTGGTGGCCTGGGCTGCCCAACACCTCTATAGTTGCACAATGCTGGCATAGGTGTGGGGGAGTGTGTGTCTGTCTATCCAGTGTGTGGTGGCTGCCAATACCCTCCACAGCCCACACTGCTTGCACTGTTGCCAGTATTGGCCTGCCAATATGCATAATGAGGAGCAAGGTACCGTGGGAATAGCCTGGATAGGGTGGCCTGGCCTGGATGCATCTGCACACGGCATAGGGCAAAGGCTCGGACATTGTAGTGCCTGGCCACCACCTGCATGGACAGGGTGGCCATAGCATGTCCTGCTGGGAGGTCACTCTCACTCTGACTGAGCAGTGACCATGGCATGGCTAGGTTCCTCCATAGTGCTACATAGCATTTCTCTCATGTGATATTTATGGGTTTTCTTTTGGGGCCCAATCACTGACTTATCTGCTTGGTGTGTATGCTGACATCCCCGTTCTGGGTACATGCGTCTCCTCCAGGACCATGCACTATGGATTAGCTGGCAGACTGTCTGCAGCTAGTATGTGTCTTGCTGTAACACCTTGCAGGGTGCAGCAGCTGGAGACTTGCTGCTGGAGAATGTCAGATAATGGTGGGGGCAGCTGAGCATTTCCAGGCCTGCCGTCTGTCTGCTATTGCTTTATGGATGTGTACCACTCTGTCTGTTCCCCAGCAGGACTGGGGTTGATGGTCCCCTCTACTGTTACCATTGCAGGGAGGTAGACTGTGGATCTATTGGTGGGTGATCCTGTTTCCCACCCTGAGCCCCAGAGGGTGGGTTGTGTGGTGGTACATGATCTGCCTATGGGTCCATACACCCCCTCCCTTCACCTACAGCAGGTAACCATGGCACCAACACAGGATATGCACTATTCTGGGTGCATCATCGCCCATATGGACTAGACATGACTGAGACATACAGCAGGACACAGATGTATCGTAGGAGGGTCTAACGGAACTACCTATCACACACTGCTGTGGACCTGCAGCATGGCGTATTTCAGCCATGAAAGGTGCTGTGGACCTGGTGCTGGGCGCCCCACCTCAACCTCAGGGTGGGCACAGTACCCGCACAATGTGACTGTCTGTGGCTACTCTGTGGCAGTGCCACACACTGTCTGTTCCCCCTACCAGGCCGAGGTGCTGTGGGGGGGAATACCCAATCTTGTGCCCATCTATCGACTGCTGATTTGCATGTGCAGTGCATCATGGGTACGGGTGGGTTAACCCTATCCTGGTAACCACAGCAGACAGTTTGTGTGGTGACGTGCAGTTCTTCTGCAGCCAGCCAGGGCTTTGTTCACAGCCTTATAAGGTGTCCTATAGGGGACATTATAGGGTGCCTTGGCGGACAGTACACTTTATAATGTGCCCTATGGAGTGCGCTATGGGGTGCCTTATGCAGCACCTTAGGTTATGCCACCGTGAGGGTGTGTTTGCTGACAGCACTAATTAAAATACACGTCAAATGCCTCAACAATCACTACTTAAATGTAAAGGGTGCTGCCTCAGCCAGCCTTATACATTAGGCCCACTTGGGAATCAAACCCATGACCCCTTTACCATCAGTCAGTGTTGTAACCATTGTGCTACAGCTCTGTTGCTGTGCTTGTATGCCTGCGCGCCTTTTTAAGATTAACGCGCGGTAACATGCCCTGTAGCGCTCGTTCATTTATGGCGCCTTGTAATACGCATTCTCGGTGCGTTCTCAGTAACGATGTACTGCCCATGTCCTTATTTGGGATTTCTGTCTCTACCGCGGCTCCTAACGTGAATCACACTAACGCAGTTTAGTAAACATACCCCTAAGACTAATAAAAGAAAATATTTTTTTCATTCAATGCATAATCAAATTCTGTAATTTGTTACCGGAGGATGTAGTAAAAGCTGTTAGTGTAGGCAGATTTTAAAAAGGTTTAGACAAGTTCCTGGAGGAAAGGTCCATAAACCATTATTAAAGAGGACTCAGGAAATCCACTGAGGAAGATGATTAGCGGGGTGCCTCAGGGTTCGGTCCTTAGCCCGGCACTGTTCAATATATTTGTGAGTGATATTGCTGAAGGACTGCATGGAAAAGTCTGTCTTTTTGCAGATGACACAAAAATTTGCAACAGAGTGGACTCCCCCGACGGAGTGGTTAACATGAGGAAAGATCTACAAAAGCTGGAAGACTGGTCTAATGCTTGGCAACTATGATTTAATGTGAAAAAGTGCAGTGTCATGCACTTGGGTAGCAGAAATCCAAGGGAAAAGTACACGATAGGGGGTGAGAGGTTGGTATGCATGGTTCAGGAGAAAGACCTTGGTGTGATTATCTCTGATGATCTCAAGGTGGCAAAACAGTGCAACAAGGCGGTGGCAAAAGCCAGGAGGATGTTGGGCTGCATACAAAGAGGTATTACCAGCAGAAAGGAAGAGGTACTTATGCCACTGTACAAGTCACTGGTGAGGCCTCACTTGGAATACTGTGTTCAGTTTTGGAGACCATATCTTGCAAAAGATGTAAAAAGACTGGAAACTGTTCAGAGAAAGGCGACCAAAATGATTTGGAGCCTGCATCAGAAGCCTTATGAGAAGAGACTTGAAGACCTAAATATGTACACTTTGGAGGAGAGGAGGGACAGGGGATATATGATTCAGACCTTTAAATACTTAAATAGAAATGATGAACAAACAAACCTCTTCCAAAGACGGGGAAGCTGTAAAACTAGAGGGCATAACATGAAGCTGCAAGGTGGTAAATTAAAAGGCAATGTCAGGAAATATTTCTTCACTGAAAGGGTGGTGGATGCTTGGAATGCCCTCCCGATGGAAGTGGTGGGGGCAAACACGGTGATGGAATTCAAAATGGCTTGGGACAAACACAGTGGATCCCTTTACAGCAACAGGATAAAAGCAAAATAAACGGTACCATCTAACTTCTGAACTATCTAGCGTCTCAACAAATAAGGGTGTCCTACATGGAGTGGTGGGTTCACCCCTAAACAAAAACAAAAACATGGGGAGGGGTGGCCTGCACAGAGCGACAGGTGCACCTACTCTTGCCATCTTGCTGGGCAGACTAGATGGACCATGTTAGTCTTTATCTGCCGTCACTTACTATGTTACTATGTTACCCCTGGACAAGCATTGTGGAATGTGTGTGCCTTTTTGGGAACCTGACAAGTACTTCTGACCTAGATTGGCCACTGTTGGAAATAAGATACTGGGCATGATGTTCTTGGTCTAACCCAGTATGGCATTTTTTATGTTCTTATGTCATCATTTGTTCCTGCCTGCTAGTGTATGTGGGCAGAAGTACACATCCTATTAAATTATGTTTGTCAGAATCTTTGGGGCTTGTTTACAAAGCCGTGGTAGCGGTTTTCGATCGTTATCGGAGCCGCAGCCCCTTTGAAATCAATGGGGCTGCGTCTCCGATAACAATCGGAAAACGCTACCGTGTCTCCGATAACGATCGGAAACCGCTACCGCGGCTTTGTAAACAAGCCCCTTTGAGTAGATTGAGTAATGGAGTGATAATGGCTCCAATGGTTGCTCATTTTTAAGTGTCAACATACCACCACTGAGTTCATTTGTAGAGTGATAGATGTGGTTCCGACCCATTGGAGAAAAGATAATAGAGTACAGCTGCTTTAATTAAAAGGAACAGCAATGGATCTAACAATTGAATACTATTTCTTCTAATGGACTTAAGTAACAATGAGCTTGAATGTTTATCAATTGTGTGATGTGGGAAGAATGAGTGCGTCGTGGGTGTGTCTTACACTGCCTTTATAAATCAGCTAGTTTGTGAGAGTCTTTCAGAGAACAGTGCTGAGTTACTTTGATCTTTCCCTGACACAGAAATTGGTTAGATCCTGTAGAAAATTTTAGCCTGCTTTCTCATGGAAAATAAGGCATATGAGATTTTGTGTATTTCTATACTTTCAGAATAACTTTTGATGCTCTATCTACTCCAGATTTTCAGGATATCTCAGAGAAGATCATGAGAATTCTGGCAGGGTTTTATTCATTTTGACTCACATAACTGTAGATGGATGGGTAGAAGAAGAGGTGGTTGTTTGGCTTTCTCTCTTCCTCATACTCTTTACTGCTTGATAAGTGATTCTCCTCTTGCTCTTCTTTTGCTATATTCTTGCCCCTTTGCTCATTGGTTCTTCCCTTTCTCCCTTACTTCTTCTGTCACCTTGGTCTTTCCTTCCTCTCCTTTCCCTCTGCATCTTCTATCCTTGCTTTCCCCTCCCTCTCTTTCCCATTCCCTTGCTTTTTTCTTTCTCCCTCCCTTCCTATTTCCTCTTGTTCTCTCTCTGTTTTCACTCTTGACTCCCTCTTTATCACTGCCATTTCTCTCCCTTTAATCTCCCCTCTCTTTATCTTCCTTTGTCAAAGTATGTGTCTACATTCACAGACATTGGAGTGGGATAATCAGTTCTTTATAGAACTTCTTGTTAAATGTTGTCATAATAAACTTTATCATAATCATAAGCAAATTTCTGTACCAAAGATGGAAATGAGGCATCATTACACATCTCTTGCTTTCCTATACAAATTATTTATGTCACATTCCTTTTAAATCTTTTTTTACTAGTAATCTTTTACCTTATCTACATATCCCTGTTACTGGGCTCCTTTGTTTGAAAAACAGGATATTTTTCTTGCTCATGGGCTAGAAATATAGTGAATGTGATTAATATGCATGTGCTGCTGTTTGCATAATTTGAGGGTCAAAACGTCTACAATGATAGCTGCGAAGCCAGGTCCTGGGTCATAAATATAATAGGGAAATAAATTAAGCCACCAGAAAGCATTCAAATCCCAAATTCAAGCACAGCTGGTATTAGAAAAAGCACCCATCCTCCAGCTAGTTTATCATTCACACTCCAATGATCTTTATGGAAATGACCAATAAGTCAGACAGGGTACAAATAGGCCCACTGAGGTAGTGTTAATACCCATTCTTATCAAATGGAATCACCATGGAGCTAATCTTCTGCAAATTATTTCAGGGACTTGACATTTTATCTGCACATTTAGGCCTGCTGGAAAAGGGCCATCAATCTGGAAGGTGGCACAGCTGATTTCTGTCAGCACCTGACTTAGTATTTATTAAGCTAAACTAATGTACATCTTTTCAAACACAAATGAACATGAATATCCTTAACTATCACTGGAGTGGGAAGGAAAGGATGAAGCCAATTAGGGTATAAAGAAACAAAAACAAAACAAAATGAATGGTCAAAGAGAGCTCACAAAAGGCCATATTGCCATATAACTGTTACTCTAATCGATTTTAGTCCGTTTCTTTGCCTTTGCTTACTCTTCAATATTAAAAAGATATAACCAAATGACAGAAGTTACAAACAATTCACTGTAGATGTGTGTATATATATATATACACACACACACACATAGGAATATAATGGAAAATCAGATTTTCCTCCAGGCATGGGTAGAACAAATTTCCAAACTTGAGAAGAAAAAGACTGTAAAATTATAGAACATTCACCAAAGATGAATAAAGGAGTAAAAAGTGTTCATAGTCTAAAGATGAACAACCTGGACAGACAATTCAACTCCATAACCCATATTCTAAATAAGGTTGCAATATGGCACAGGACAGTTAGGGAAGCTAAAGATGAAAACATAACTTTGGCATCAGTTTGGACCAAAGAAGTGTCAAAGGAGACAGTCAGTATGGAATTTTTTTTTTCAAATAACTGCAAACCCTGATTTGCTAAAAGATGATATATGATGCACAGAGCATGCATAACGAAAGGAAAAAGAAACAAAAATGAAATACAGGATACCAATAAATTTGTAAAATGTAAAACCTGAATAGGCATGCTGGTACATCCTTTCTTAGATAGTTCTAAACCAGAAGGGTGTGGGACAAAGGTGCTATCAGCAGTGGAACAAACTGTAAATATCTCAATAAATTAGACACGTTGAGGCCGATTCTAAGCGGTGGACCTCTAGGCTGTCTGGACATCCCAAAATTGTACAGGCCCCAATTGTACCCAATTCTGCAACTGCGGGAGCTATACGTTCCCGCGGTTGCAGAATCAGGGTACGTAGATGGCCCGGCATGCCATGAGAGAGGTATAGATCACTGCCCAGCCAGCCCTCCCAACATTCCTGCTGGTGTGCCGGTGCAGCGGCGTCCTGTCACCATGGCACCAACACATCCAGCAGGAGCATCCAATACCCGACCCCACAAACATATCGTTTCCCCACTGCCTATCTCATGGCGGGGGCAGCCAGAGCCTGGATTGGGCAACAGGACATCTCCTATGGTGGCACATAGTCTTTGGGGGGCTGCAAGGCCCAATTCCTCCCCGTGCCTGGCACATGTTCCACCTTTGAGGTTGAATAAGCCTGGCTTCTAAGTGGCTGCCAGCGGATGTACAGGGCCCTGACCAGAATAGGCCCTGTACATCCGGGTGCCTCTGCCCGCCACTGTTCTGCCCTCTCTCTGCCTCTGTCCCGTCCCCTCCTGCCCTTGTCCAGTGCTCCCCGTACAAAACCTCTGTACATGCAGGGAGGCAACAGAGCAGAATATGGTCCCTGTGAATAGCGGGGGTTTTATGCCCAAGCCGGATGTATAATCCCGCTATTCGGGGATCAGAATCTACCCCATAGGGGTCAATTTTATAAGGGGGTGAGTATTTTTAGTAGCCAAGGGTGGCATTTTCAAAGGCATTTACATGGGTAATTGCCCTAGTTACCTGTGTAAATACCTTATCCTGGATTTTCAAAAGGCACCTACACGGGTAGAGCCTTTTGAAAATCCTGGATAAGTTCTTAATGTGCCCAGATGCTATGTATTTAGCATCAGGGCATGCTGGGGCATTCCAGGACGGAACAGGGGTGGAGGAAAGGGATAATCTGGTAGCAGAGATTTTCGATGTTACCGGCTTAGCCCTCTGTGCCTTAAAGATAGGCGAGATTTTTCCTCGCCTATCTTTTAGGTGCAGGGGCTAAGCAGATAGCATTGAAAATTGCTTCTACCTGGCTAGCTCCTGCGACTTCCAGATTGTGCAGCATGAACCGGATTTTCAATGTCGGGGCTGCATATGACTCTGCCATTGAAAATCTGTGTTAGACGGATGGCGGGCCGGCTATGCGCCAACACGGCACATAGACCCACCCAAATGAAAATCAGCCCCCAAGTATATATCTAATTAGGAGTTATTTTAATCATTGGCACACGCATGTGGCATACAAAACACCCCATACTGCCATCATTTGTCCTTTGCCATAGGCCTGATTAAGCAGAATTTCCAGTCACGCCTTGATAAATTACCCAAACATGTTATATCTTATGAACTGCAGAAGGAAGCTCTCTTTAGCATAGTGCAAGTACTACGGTGAGTGCTTGTAGTAAATTTGAGAGATTACCAAGGTAGAATGATACTGTCGGGAAGGAAACTGCACTTGTAAGTATTTACTTGCTGGGAAATTCTCTAAATCTTGGGGAAAAATGAATTCTTTGGGTTAAAGCTGATAAAATCTGAGTACGAGTAATTCAGTGTTTTAGTTAAGCCAATTAGGGCATACTATTACCAGACAGCTTCCATGTAAATGAAAGTCAGGGCACACAAGACAGCTTTCAGTTGGTGTTTCTTTCCCTCCCAGTTACCTTGGCTCCCACCCACCCAAGACATAATCCTTTATTTATAGCCTCCAGGTAAAGTGAAAAGAGTAATCTTACTCACTTTCAGGTTTAATTGACTATCTTAATCAACAAGTTATTAGGCTTTAGAAGTAGATTAATTAGTTCCTTGCAGTTAACTTTGAGGTGAAATCTAAAAGTTCCTTATACTTATTACATGACAGTATGGATGTACTACCCTCTGCCTGGCCAGAATGATCAGACAGATGATTAAATTCTAACATAAATTAGGGAAGCTAGCAAAGTTTACAACACAGTAACAGTGGGAGATTTCAATTACCCCAGTATTGACTGGGTCAGTGTTACACCCAGTCATACTAAAGAGATAAAGTTTCTAGATTAAATACATAACTGCTTCATGGAACAGCTGGATTAGGAATTGAAACGAGAGGAAAGTATTTTAGACCTAGTGCTTAGTGGAACACAGGATCTAGTGCAAGAAGTAATGGTATTGGGGCTGCTTGGCAATAGCAATCATGATATGAACACATTTAATTTAATAAATGGAAAGAGGATAAACAGGAAATCCACTGCACTAGCATTTAACTTTCAAAAAGGAGACTATGATAAAATGAGGAAAATGGTTAAAAAAATACTAAACGGAGTAACTGCAAAGGTTAAGAGATTACATCAGGCAAGGGCATTATTCAAAAATACTATCTTGGAAGCCCAGACCAGATATACTATATTTCACATTTTAAGAAAGGTGGAAGGAAGGCCAAATGACAGCCAGTATGGCTTAAAGGTGAAGTAAGAGAGGCTGTTATAACTAAGAGAGAATCCATCAGAAAATGGCAAAAAGAGCCAAATGACGAAAACAGGAAACAAAATAAGCACTGGCAAGTTAAATGCAAGGCATTCATAAGGCAGGAAAAGAGAGAATTTAAAAATAAGCTTGTCATGGAAGTAAAAGCGCATAAAAGAAATTCAAGTACATTCATAGTAAAACACCTATGAGAGTTAGACCATTAGATAATAGAGAGGTAAAAGAGGCACTTAGAGAGGACAAGGCCATTATGGAGAATTCTATGCTTCAGTTTTTACTAAAGAAGATGTAGGAAACTTACCCATGCTAGAAATGGTATTTAAAGGTAATGTATCAGAGGAGAGGAACTGAAATATATCTCCATAAATCGGGACAATCTAATATGGTTATTTAATAAACTAAAAAGCAGCAAATCACCTGAACCAGATGGCATACACCCCAGGATTCTGAAAGAACTGAAAAATGAGATGGCAGACCTACTTTTAGAAATCTGTGAACTAATTTTAATTTCACTAAGAGTATCTCATGAGGAACCTTGTCAAAGACTTTTGGAAAATCCAGATACACTATATCAACTGGCTCACTTTTGTCTACCTGTTTATTAATACCTTCAAAAAAATATCACAGATTAGTAAAACAAGACTTTTCTTGTCTAAATCCATGGTTTAATGGGAGAAAATCAACATGGATATAGCCAAGGAAAGTCTTGTTTTACTAATCTTTTATATATTTTTTTTGAAGGTATGAATAAACAGGTAGAAAAAGGTGAACCACTTGATATAGTGTATCTGGTTCCTCATGAAATACCCTTGGTGAAATTAAAAAGTCATGAGATAGGAGGCAGTGTACCATTGTGGATTAGGAACTGGTTAAAAGATAGAAAACAGAGATTACGGCTAAATGGCCAATTTTCTCAATGGAGAAAGGTGAATAGTGGAGTACCCCAGGGATCAATGCTGGGTCCAGTGCTTTTTAACATATTCATAAATGACCTGGAAAGAGCAATAATGAGTGAGGTGATCACATTTGCAGATAAGCCCAGTGTGCAGTGGCTTCCAAGAAATTAAACAGAACGCTAGGAATCATAAGGAAAGAAATAGAGAATAAAACTAAGGATATTATAATGCCTCTGTATCATTTCATGATGCGACCGCACATCGAATATTGTGCAATTCTGGTCACAATACCTTAAAAAGGATATAGTGGAATTAGAAAAAGTATGCAGAAGAGCCACCAAAATGGTAAGGGGATGAAAGCATTCCCCTTTAAGGATATGAAAGAGTGTGTTAGGAGGACAAGGTCATTAGGAGGCTAACCCATGCAGCAGAGAGAAACTATAATGTTTCATCCAAGTCACCCTCACCCATCGTTAGTGAACATAAAAATATAGGAACGTAATATATACCATACTGGGTCAGACCAAGGATCCATCAAAGCCCAGTATCATGCTTCCAACAGTGGCCAATCCAGGTCACAAGCACCTATCAGGCTTGAAAAGGTATACAGATTCCATGCTGCTTGTCCCAGGGGTAAGCTGTGGATTTCCTCGGTCCTCTTTAATAATGGTTTATGGACTTTCCTTCCAGGAACACATCCAAACCTCTTTTAAATCCAGCTACACTAAAGGATTTTACTATATCCTCTGCTAATGAATTCCAGAGTTTGATGAGGCGTTGAATGGCCAATTAGTCTTAAATGTGTTACATTACAGCTTCATTGCATGTTCCCTAGTCTTTCGACTCTTTGAAGGAGTAAATAACCGATCCTTGTTTACCCATTTCCCTCTTTTTATTATTTTATAGATCTCTATCATATGTCTCCTCGGCCCTCTCTTTTCCAAGTTTATTTATTTAACAGTTTAAATATACTACTTTATCCTACGGTCAAAGCGATTTACGTTGAAACACAACAGCATACATTGAAACAGGGAAATCAACTTGGAGGTTATATTTAATATGAACTTAAGCTGATATGTCAAGGGTTACATTAGTCCCAAATAGAGAAAATCGCACTCGCAATGGGGTAAAGCCAAACACAAAAAAATGAAATACCAGTAAAGTGGTCGCAGGTGTTTTATTCACAAATCCCTATGCATTTCGGCATACGCCTTCGTCAGAGGGAATGAACCTCAAAATAAAACAAATGAAACAGAACATGCCATAAATAATGCATAACTTAATTAAAACACTTAAAAAACAAATATTATTAAAATCATAAACAAATGAAAAAGCATAAGATGTGAGAAAAACACAAATATAAGAAAAGGTAAGGCTGAGCATAAAAATGAATAAAAACAATGGATTGCGTAAAAATGAAAAAGTAAAAAAAAGTGTATGTAGGGCACACTGTCCATAGTCATAATAAAAGGCAGAGAGATGAGGAGGATAGAAAGAAACACCCTCAGTGGGTGTTAAAACTTACTTACGAAGCACCACTATGTACATACTGTGTATGAACACAAATCAATCTGCAAATTGTAACAAACCAATGACAAATTAGAACTAAAAGTTAAAAATTAAGAATTGAAAACTGCAACATATGCAGTCCGGTATTGGAGAACAATACAGAAACCACCAGAGGTTTCTGGGAACCAACTACTATGGAAGGACTTTAAAACAGTGAGTGTCCCACAATAAGCGGTAGCAATACTGTGTATTGCTGTCAACATTGGCAGGAGGACACAAAATAATGTGAAGGTAATCATGCTATCAGTCAGAACATCAAAAAACATGCATACCCTTATGTAGCTGAAAAAGAAAACATTGAAAAACTTGCCTGACTGTGTGGCTCTGGAGCACATATTCACGCTGCAGAGAATTGTAAAGGTAGAGGGCTGGAGACGCACTCCAGCCTCCTTATGAGCCACGGTTCGTTTTCCTGCCAAAAAAAAAGTCAAAGTTAAGGGCCAGAGAAAAATTAAAAAATGCCAAAAGTGTATTACAATGATTACTGACACAGAAAAGGAAGCTATCATGTTCTGGAACATATTTTCAAGTGATTGTGTCTATTGTATGAGCACGGGCCTCATCGGGATATGAGTTGCACCAAAGGAATGTACTAAAAAGGGTGCAAAAAGTGTTGATCGGGAGAAAATCACTTTTCTTAGGCAGGCACATCATTTAAACTGCTTGCAGTTTGACCTAGTTTCAGTATGGACAAGTGTCATTGTCAAAGGGAGGGACCATAAAAGCATACTGTATGCTGTTGGTTTAAAACCATAAGACATTGGAGTAAATCATGACTGTATTGCAGGAGTGAATGTATTGTAGGACAATATGCCAAAACAGAACCATGATGTTGAAATAACAGATTTACATTAGTGACTTTAGGTGGTCAGGGGCTAGAGGATGTAGGGAGGAGTAAACATGGGAGGGTGGGCGGTAAGGGGGACTGAGGATTTGAATGGTGGCTGGCTAAGTCATGTTGTCTGAGAAGCAGTCTTTAAATATGTAAGTCTTTAGGGCTTTTCTGCAGGTTGAGATGTCCTTTGTGGCCTATAGTTTGTCAGGGATAGAGTTCCATAAGGATGGGGGGAAAAGAGAGAAGGCTCTTTTTGGAGTGGTAGAGCTGGTTTTAACAAATAGTATTAGTATGCACAGCAAGTTCTGTGAGCCATTTTGTTGTTTTCTGTTATGAGGTGTGGCTTGAAGTAGGGATTGCAAGTGTAGCTAGGATGAGTTATTGAGAATCTTGAAGGTTGTGAGAATGGATTTGTATTTTATGCGTTCTATTGGTAGCCAGTGAAGTTGTTTGAGCAAGAGTGTTGTGCTCTGTTTTTTGTGAGTTGAAGAGGGTTTCATGCTGCTGTGTTGAGTGCGAGTTGGAGTGGGTGGATAGCTGTTTTTGGTAGACCTTGAAAGATGATACCATAGTAGTTGAAGTGTGGAAAGATGGTGGCTTGGAGGACTGAACAAAAGCCGTGGTTGGTTAGGAGAGGTATGAGGTGCTTGAATGTCTTTAGTTTGAATTAAATGCCCTTTGTAAGAGCTCTTTGCTGAAAAGCCCTAATCTTTTAAGCCTTTTTTCATAGAGATACTCTATCCTTCCATCTCCTTTACCATTTTGGTGGCTCTTCTCTGTATCTTTTCTAAATCTGCAATATCCTTTTTAAAGAATGACAACCAGAATTACACACAATATTTGATGTAAAGTCACACCGTGGATCAATACAGAGGCATTATAATATCCTTTATTTTATTCTCCATTCCTTTCCTTATGATTCCTAGAATTCTAATTGCTTTCCTGGCAGCCGCTGCACACTGGGCAGAGGGTTTCAACATATAGTTGTGGTCAAAATTAATGGCACCCTTGCAGGTGAACCCCTTAATATTCAATATCTCAAAAAAAAAGGGGCCAGTGAAATGGCTTTGGTTTATATATGCACACATATTTGCCACAGAGAAACATTATGGCAGAAAAAGACCACATGGCTTATCTAGTCTGCCCTTCCATATCACCACAACAGTCCCCTCTTTTCCTTTAGAGATCCTCTGTATTTGTCCCATGCCTTTTTGAATTCAGACACTTTCCTCATCTCTACCACCTCCACTGGTAGACTATTCCAAGCATCTACCACTCTTTCCATAAAAAAATATTTCCGCATATTACTCCTGAGTTTATCCCCTTTCACCCTCATCCTGTTTCCCCTCATAGCAGAGTTTGCTTTCAATTGAAAGAGGCTCTGCTCTTTTGCATTTATACCATGGAGGTATTTAAACGTCTCAATCATATCACTTCTATCACGCCTTTCCTCTAAAGTACACATATTAAGATCCTTAAGTATTTCCTAATATGCTTTATAATGAAGACCACTAACTATTTTAGTAGCCACCCTCTGAACCGACTCCAACCTGTTTATATCATTTTGAAGGTGCAGAATTGCACCCAATATTCCAATGAGGTCACACCAAAGACTTATACAGAGGCACTATCACCTCCTTTCTTCTGCTGGCCATTCCTCTCCCTATACACCCAAGCATCCTTCTAACTTTTGCTGTTGCCTTTTCTACCTGTTTAGCTACCTTAAGATCATCAGACACAATCACACCTAGATCCCACTCTTCTTTTGTGGACAGAAGTACTTCACCCCATATACTATATCGCTCCCTTGGATTGCTGCAGTCCAAATGCATGACCCTGCATTTTTTAAATTAAATCTCAGCTGCCAAATTCTACACCGTTCTTATCTACACCTTCCTGGGTGTCTACTCTATTGCAGATTTTGGTATCATCTGCAAAGAGGCCAACCTTACCCGACAGCCCTTCAGGTATATCACTAACAAAGATGTTAAGAAGAATCGGACCAAGGACAGATCCCTGGGGCACACCACTGGTAATTTCCTTCTCCTCAGAGTGAGCTCCATTTACCTGTACCCTTTGTCGCCTCCAAATCAACCAGTTTCTAACCCAAGCAGTAACTTTAGGGTCCATCCCTAAGGTGCTCAGTTTGTTTATAAGTCGCCTGTGCGGAATGGTGTCAAAGGCTTTACTAAAATCTAAATACACCACATCTAGGGCTCTCCCTCAGTCCAACTCCCTGGTCACCCAGTCAAAGAAATCAATCAGATTTTTCAGACAAAACCTGCCTCTGGTGAATCCATGCTGCCTCGGATCCAGTAATCCATTGGACTCCAGAAACTTCACTATTTTCTCTTTCAACAGTGCTTCCAATTATTTACTCATCATTGAGGTTAAACTAACAGGCCTGTAGTTCTTAACCATATCCTTACTTCTACTTTTGTGAACAGGGACCACATTTGCCTCTCTCCAGTCCTCTGGCACCACTCCTGAATCAAATGAAGCATTGAAAAGGTCAGTCAGTGGAGCTGCTAGAACTATCCCATGTTCCCTCAATATTAATGTTGACCACTACTGTATTATCCATGATGATGCCCAGATCCTTTTCCTGGGTGATTTTCCTAATGTGTAACCTTGCATCTTGAGTTGTTCTATCTACATGAATAACTTTGCACTTATCAACATTAAATTTCATCTGCCATTTTAATGCCCACTCTCTCAATTTTTCAAGGTCCTCTTGCAAGTTTTCACATTCTTCTTGCATTTTAAGAACTTTGAATAATTTTGTGTCATCTGCAGATTTGATCACTTACTTCTTATTACCATTTCCAGATTATTTATATTTATTTATTTTATTTAGACAGTTTTGTATACCGCCTTATCCTTCAATCAAAGCGGTCACAACACAATTGGGGGATACATTTAACATGCAGGGATATGAGACACATACACTAATACTTACAGGGAACATGGGCAATGGAGGGTTAAGTGGCTTGCCCAAGACCACAAGGAGCATCTGTGGGACTAGAAACCCCAGTCCTTCCGGCCCAAGGTTGCTGTCCTCTAGTGGGATTTGAACCCCCGACCATCTGGCCTGAAGTACCTTGCCCCAACCACTAGGCTACTCCTCCCTCCATAAATTTGTTAAAAAGCAGTGAACCCAATACATATTCCTGAGATATACCACCATTTACTGTTCTCCATAGAGAAAATTGACCATTTAAACTTACTCTCTGTTTTCTATCTTTTAATCAGTTCCTAATCCACAACAGTACACTGCCTCCTATCCCATAACTTTTTAATTTCCCCAAGAGTATTTCATGATCGACCCTGTCAAACACTTTCTGAAACACTATGGGACCGATTCTGTAAAGCAACTTGAAGGGTTGTATGTATCGGTGGGACCTGCAGCCCCGCAACCCGTCCTGCCCCAATGCCGCAAGCCACTCTCCTGCACTCACAGAGCTACTGTGCGGGGAGAGCAAGATGTGGGCGGGGCATGGGTGGAACATGGGCGAGCTAGGCTCCAGGACAAACAAGGCCAATTTTGGTCACGCCCTGTACATCCTTGAAGCGCCTTGAGGACGCCCAGCTTATTCCACCTCAGAGGTGGAATAAGCATGGGATGCCCCTTCTCACCAGCCCAGCAAGAGCCCAGGAGCTATGGCACAGGCGAGGCTGAGTCCCTGCCACTCCATTCTGGTCCAGACAGACCCTGGCAAGGGTTGGGTTGCAGGAAACTTGTTCAGAGGGGTGTCTGGCCTGCGAGAGCAAAGGGAACCTGGACATCCTGCCGCCTGGACATTTCCTGCAGTCACTGAAGGGGCACACCAGGCCATATCAGGGCCTGATCTTGAATCCACAGGAACGTCTGGCTCCCATGATGCAGAATCGGGTCCTAATTGACAGTATAAGGACCAGTCAGAGGAAGCGGGGTCCCATGTACAATAAATAAGACGTGTGACTGCAGACATGTGGGAAAGGGGTGGGGAAGGGCGGGGAAAAGAGGGTGACAGGCAACCTCAGGGAGAGGAAAAGGACAGGTGGCAACAGATGGCAGACTAAAGGGTTTGGTCAGAGAGCATAAAAAGAATGCCAGCATGTTCAAGGGTGAATGTCATCAACATAAATATTTAACCTGGGTCATCCTCTCTGCCTTCTCATCAATCATCCAAAGCCATTCCTCCATGGCAGCCAACGTCTGCAAGATCAGCTGCTGCTCAACATCTACTATCCTATCTCATATTGAAGCTGTAGAAGGAAGTTGGAACTTCAACCTCATTTGCCACAGCAAATGTTTCTACGGATGTATGAGGGGCATACAATGGCAGCAGGTGACTGTCTAGGACCTCCAAGGGCTCCAAAATGAGCACTACCTCTTGACTATCATTGTCCTCTTCCTGGTATGACATGAGGAGCATTGAGAAGAGATTGTGAAGGAAGGGTGATCTGGGAATACTTGAGATTCTGAGAGGTTCTGGAGCAGGTAAGTGTTGCAGGGCCAGTCCTACACCAATGTACCCACATCGCTGGAGATCCTGGAGGAAGTCTAACAGCTTCCTTCTGGGTTGTTGGAAAAAAAACAAGCTGTTAGCGATGTGCATATATAGGATACTGCACAAGGCTTACTGCCATCATTAATTCCATTATTTGGAGGCCTATGAGTGGTGTCTCCTTAGCAGGATGAATATGTACAAGAGAGGGAAATTGACATTAGGGTTTACATTATAATGAGCACAAAGTGGACATATTTCCCAGGGATACTGAGGGAGCTTGGAAATGTGTGAAAGTGGAACGGGATCAGGTCTTGTGGAGATTGGATAGGTAGAAAGAGTAGTCACAGTCCATCGATTTGGATGTTGTGAGGCTTGTCTTACAGATAGTGGGCTGTCAGTTTGGATAACATGGATAGGTTTCCTGAAAGGTATGCATGGTAGAGGCAGTATTGAATGGACTGAGAGGAAATCTAACCAGAATTATGAATACCCTTGAAAGTGGACAGATGTTTGGAAGAGGCTGGAACCTGTAGCTAACTGTGGCTCTTGTAATCATTTTACTATAGGCCAGCCTGTGAAAGAATTGTGGTTTCACTCTGGAATAATTTTTCCAAATGAGTTTGTTTTGCACATACCATGACAGCAATAAACCTCACTCCTAAGCCAACGTATATGGTGGAGAATCTCAGTATCTCAAATTTACTGCTAACACTCACCGTAATACTTGCATTGTGCCAAAGACAGCTTCCTTCTGGAGTTCACAAGATGTAACATGTTTAAGCACTTGTTAAAATGCGACTGAAAATTCCTCTTAATTGGGCCTGTGGCTCCCAATATAATGGGAAATATTTTTGTATCTTTCTGACACATTTGCTTGGTCTCCGCATTTCTTTGTACTTCAGAATCTTCTCCCTCTCCACATGATTCACAGACTAATCACTTAGAACCAACAGGTCTATTATCAAAGCCGTTTTGGTGTTTTTCTTCTTTATCACTATGTCAGGTTTTCTCGCATCCAGCTTCTTATCCATCAGAATGGAAATGTCCCAACTTATCATAACTTCTTCAATCTCCATAATTTTCTTAGACTTGTGATCCCAGTGCTGTAGGTCTTACAAAGTTTCCAGTAGATGAGACATGCCACCATGTTGTGCCTTTCTATATAGACATTTTCTGCCATCAGAACTTCTCAACTGGCTATAAGATGAGTGACCCTTTCCAGTTCTTTCTTACAGAATTTGCATATCTGTTCTACCAATTTTCTCTATGCTTGCTGTGAACCACTTTGTCCACAATCCTCTATCCTGAGCCACAACAATCAGGCTCTCATCCTTAGATTTCTGTTCACCTCCTCTTAATCACTCATGTATCCTGGATTGATTGACAAATGGTTCCTGGAGTAATGCTTTATATTCCTCAGTGTACTAATGTTTTTAAGAGTTTGCTGATCTAATATGTGGTTTCACTCTGGCTGTTTGGTGCTAGACATGGTGGTAAGTGAAGAGGCAAGGCCAAGTACCACAATGGTTATGTGCATACATTCATGGCTTCATTTAAGATTTTGGTGCCCATAGTCAAGACCAGACAGCAGCTCCCAAAAAGTATGGGGGAGAGGAAGTCAGTGAGAGATCCTAAAGGTAGGGGAGTCAAAGGAGAAGAGGAAGTCCATAGTTTCATAGTGACACCCTTTGGAAACACACATTCACATGGTTCTGAAGTAATTGGAGGCAGATTTCCCTTTAGCCTGGGTATTTGGCACTTTCAAAAGTTGGTGCCCCAGGCAGTTGCCTATGTTGTCTATTTCTACATTCAGGCCTGCATACATATAGCAATGAAAGAACAGAGAAGGCTTTTGTGAGGGCTTGGTACTGACCTGATTCTTGCTGCATATTGATCTAGATCTCCACAGGTAATTGGCCCATTTCTTAAAATCCTAAATCTGCACAGGGAAAGAGAGAGACAGCGAGAGAGAGAGAGAGAGGGAGAGGCAGGTGAATAAAAAGTCCCTTCGGCCATCTTGAAGGGTCCACCATTAACTCATGTGAATGAATAGTGAGGCTTCCCTTGAGAGTATCTGTATCTGCTGGATACCATAGTGATGTTTTCAGGAAGTGCAATGTGCATATCAGAAGCAGGATGGCACTGGCACCCCAACCATCTCTCTTCTGATGTTCTACCTGTGTAACAGCCATGTGCTCAGTTACATGCCATCCACCAGCACTGCTTTGTATATTTCCTCCTGTGATGCTATCTCATATGGGTTCTCTGATACATCATAAGGCTCCAACAAGATGGCAATGACAGAGGCTGTGCTAATGCAGAAAGTAGGTTGGCTGATGAGCCCTTCATAGAGCAGTCACATAGTCCCTTTCACATGCATCCTTCCAAGGAGCTTCCCATGCAGGCCTGGATTTAGGCACAGGCAACACAAGAAAGTGCCTAGAGTGCCAACCTTTGAAGGCACCAAGTAGCTAGCTAAACATGAACTTAATTCCTCTTGCTTTACAACTAAGCTCTATGATCTCTGGAAATGAAATCTCCTCTCTCTACCACTCTCCAGTTCTGCCTATGGATGCCAATAGCTTTAATCCAGCTCTGCTTTCATGTACTATCCCTTACATCTCAAGATTGCAACTCCCTCAAAGATAGCAAGGATCACTCATTAGAAATGTGTCATACAGATCAGAGGCCTATCTCAGATCTTGACTCTTTTAGACACTTCTCTCACTCCTCAGAGCGTCAGAACTAGTGCACAGATCCAGATCACTGTTTTCTAATAAGAAAGTCTAAGAGGCATGTTTACTGAAGTGCACTACCAGGGTAGCACAGGGTTGGTGCACGGTTTTGGAGCTGTGCTAAAAAGTAGCATGGGGCATCACGTTAAAAACCTTGCATTATCCTGGTAGCATGCTTCAGGGCAGGGATAGGCATTCCCAGCATAGCATGCTGGTAGCCCAGGTGCAAATAACGCCACCTCAGTTGGTTGCACTCTTTCCCCCTGGCATGTTTGCCAAATTACAGCATGCTTTGTCTACACTAACTTTGGGGGCACAGATGCACAAGCTCCCTTGTAGTTAGCTTGAAACTCCATGCTGGTAACATGGCCCATATGCATTTAACCAGCACAGAGCTTAGTAGTGGTCATGCATCTAAGAGAGGAAAAAGTCAAGTAGCCCAAGCAGTTGGATGGCATCAGAGCGCACCTTCCTGTGCAGTCAGACCTCTTTGGACAGACTATATAAATACAAAAAGGAACACTTGTGGACATAAACAAACCATCAGAAATAAATTAATGGAATAATAAACATTAAGGAAGTTATCTGCCTGGTGCGAAGGTAGCGGACCTCACACGCCACCTAGATAAGGTCTTAGATAGTGCTGCGGAGGAGTCTGCTGTCTTGGTACATGTTGGTACCAATGACATAGGAAAATGTGGTAGGGAGGTTCTGGAAGCTAAATTTAGGCTTTTAGGTAGGAAGTTGAAATCCAGAACTTCCAGGGTAGCGTTCTCCGAAATGCTTCCCGTTCCACGCGCAGGACCCAATAGGCAGGCAGAGCTCCGGAGTCTCAATGCGTGGATGAGACAATGGTGCAGAGATGAGGGGTTCGGATTTGTTAGGAACTGGGGAACATTCTGGGGAAAGGAGGGGCTCTTCCGAAGGGATGGGCTTCACCTTAACCGGGATGGAACCAGGCTGCTGGCATTAACCTTTAAAAAGGAGATAGAGCAGCTTTTAAACTAGATAATAGGGGAAAGCCGACAGTCGCCCAAGAGCGCATGGTTCGGAAGAATGTATCCTTGAAGGATACTACAAAAAGCAGAGAGGTTCCAAAAAAGAGTAAAGTAGCCCAAATGCCCTCGAGTATGGAGCAGACAGAACTTAAAGATCCCAAATTACCCATGTCTACCAATAGCCAAATTAATATGAATAAAATACAGTCTCTAAAATGCTTGTATGCAAATGCTAGAAGTCTACAAAACAAGATGGGAGAGTTAGAATATATAGCACTAAACGAGAGGTTAGATATGATTGGAATATCAGAGACATGGTGGAAGGAGGACAACCAGTGGGACACTGTGATACCTGGGTACAAACTATATCGAAATGATAGAGCTGATCAAATTGGTGGAGGGGTTGCGCTCTATGTTAGAGAGGGCATTGAGTCAGAAAGGATTAAAGTTTTGCAAGAAACAAAATTTGCTGTAGAATCTCTATGGATTGAAATTCCATGTAAAAAGGGGAAGGCGATGGCAGTGGGGGTGTACTATCGTCCGCCTGGCCAGAATGAACAAATGGATGATGAAATGCTCAAAGAAATCAAGGAAGCTAGCAAACGTTACAGTGCAGTAATAATAATGGGTGATTTCAATTACCCCGGCATCGACTGGGTCAGTGTCACAACAGGACATGCTAGGGAGATAAAGTTCCTAGATGAAATAAATGACTGTTTCTTGGAGCAGCTGGTTCATGAACCGACCAGAGGGGAAGCAATATTAGACCTAGTCCTTAGTGGAACACCAGATGTAGTGCAAGAGATAAGGGTGTTGGGGCCACTTGGCAATAGTGATCATAGCATGATCGCCTTTGATTTAATTAGTGGAGGAGGGATAGTAAGGAAATCCACAGTACTACCCCTTAACTTTCGAAAGGGAGACTATGATAGAATGAGGAAAACAGTTAAGAAAAAACTAAAAGGAGCAGTTGCAAAGGTTAAAGACGTACATCAAGCTTGGGTGTTGTTGAAAAATACTATCTTGGAAGCCCAGACCAGCTGTATTCCACGCTTTAAGAAAAGTGGAAGGAAGTCCAAAAAATTGCCAGCATGGTTTAAAGCTGAGGTCAGAGAGGCTGTTGTTGCCAAAAAAGCATCTTTCAAGAAATGGAAAAAAGAGCCAAATGATGAAACCTGGAAACAGCACAAGCACTGGCAAGTCAAATGCAAGGCATTGATAAGGCAGGCAAAGAGAGAATTTGAGAAGAAGCTTGCTGCGGAAGCAAAAACGCGAAATAAAGACCTTTTCAAGTACATTCGTAGCAAAAAACCCGTGAGAGAGTCAGTTGGTCCATTAGATGATAAAAGGGTTAAAGGAGCACTAAGAGGCGACAAGGCGATAGCGGAGAGACTGAATGAATTCTTTGCTTCGGTCTTTACTGAGGAAAATGTAGGGATGTTACCCACGACTGAAGTGGTATTTAAAGGTGTGGAAGAATTGAAGGAAATATCGATACATCGGGAAGATGTCCTACAACTATTAGATAAACTGAAGAGTAGCAAATCACCTGGGCCGGATGGTATACATCCAAGGGTGTTGAAAGAACTGAAATTTGAGATTGCAGACCTGCTATCAGTAATCTGTGAACTATCATTAAAATCATCTCTAATACCTGAGGATTGGAGGATCGCCAATGTAACACCAATTTTTAAAAAGGGTTCGAGGGGTGATCCGGGAAACTACAGACCGGTGAGCCTGACATCAGTACCGGGAAAAATGGTAGAAACCATCATAAAGAATAAAATTACTCAGCATATAGATAGTCATGACCTAATGGGAGACAGCCAACATGGCTTTAGACAAGGAAGATCTTGTCTTACTAATCTGTTATGTTTTTTTGAAGGAGTGAATAAACAGGTGGACAAAGGTGAGTCGGTTGATATTGTGTATCTGGACTTTCAGAAAGCCTTTGACAAGGTCCCTCATGAGAGACTTTTGGCAAAACTAAAGAGTCATGGGATAGGAGGCAGTGTACTACTGTGGATCAGGAACTGGTTAAAAGATAGAAAGCAGAGGGTAGGGCTAAATGGCCAATTTTCCCAATGGAGAAAGGTGAATAGTGGTGTACCCCAGGGATCTGTGCTGGGTCCGCTGCTTTTTGACATATTCATAAATGACCTGGAAAGTGGAATAACGAGTGAGGTTATCAAATTTGCTGATGACACAAAACTATTTAAAGTTGTTAAAACCCAGGAGGATTGTGGAAAATTGCAAGAGGATCTTGATAAATTGGAAGACTGGGCATCAAAATGGCAGATGAAATTTAATGTGGAGAAGTGCAAGGTTATGCACCTAGGGAAGAACAACCCAAACTATGGTTACACGATGCAAGGTTCCACATTAGGAACCACCACCCAAGAAAAAGATTTAGGCGTCCTTGTGGATACCATGTTAAAACCCTCGGCCCAGTGTGCAGCGGCGGCCAAGAGAGCAAATAGAATGCTAGGTATGATAAGGAAAGGAATGGAAAATAAAACAAAAGATATTATAATGCCTCTATATCGTTCCATGGTGAGACCGCACCTTGAATATTGTGTGCAATTCTGGTCGCCGCATCTTAAAAAGGATATAGCAATTTTAGAAAAGGTTCAGAGAAGAGCCACCAAAATGGTAAAGGGGATGGAAGGCTACTCCTATGAAGAAAGGCTAAAAAGGTTGGGGCTCTTTAACCTGGAAAAGAGACGGCTGAGGGGAGATATGATAGAAGTCTATAAATTAATGAACGGAGTGGAACGGGTAAACGTAGATCGATTGTTTACCTTATCAGAATATAGAAAGACTAGGGGACATGCAATGAAGCTACAGGGTAAACTATTTAAGACTAATAAAAGAAAATATTTTTTCACTCAACGTGTTATCAAACTCTGGAATTTGTTACCGGAGGATGTAGTAAAGGCTGTTAGTGTAGCTGGGTTTAAAAAAGGTTTGGACAAGTTCCTGGAGGAAAGGTCCATAAACCATTATTAAGAAGGGACCCAGGATATCAATGCTTGAACCAATACAAGCATTGTGGAACCTGTGTCCCTTGGGGAAACTGCTAGGTACGTATGACCTAGATTGGCCACTGTTGGAAACAGAATACTGGGCTTGATGGACCTTGGTCTGACCCAGTATGGCATATCTTATGTTCTTATGTTCTTATGTTATCTTAGAAGCCATATTTGCAATGTATGCATGCATAATCAGGCATATACATGTATAAAAACACATCCATGTCTAAATGGTCATTTTAGAAAGGGTCCAGTTTACATGTGAATATCCTTGATACATGGTACTCAAATCCAGTCCTGGAGGGCCGCAAACCAGTCAGGTTTTTGGGATATCCCTAATGAATATGCATGAGATATATTTGCATGCACCACCTCCATTGTATTTTAATCTATCTCATGCATATTCATTAGGGATATCCCGAAAACCTGACTGGTTTGCGGCCCTCCAGGACTGGATTTAAGTACCTCTGGTTTAGGGGGTATGTCAGAGATGTTGTCTAGGCGTGATCTGGATGAAACAAAAATCTACACATGTATTTCTTGTTTCATATAGGGACTGCTCGTGTAGGTCCAAAATTCTTCACATCCAGATTTCTGCCTGCTCCCTGACAGGTTAAGGTGGATTTCCCCTTTAGCACAACCCCCCCCCCCCCCCATGTTTATTTCCCTCTCCAAATTGAAATGAGATAAAGATGGCATCCGCTGTAGTTAACTAAGGGTATCTGCACGTCTAGGTTTGAGAAATGACTCAAATATACATGTAAATACTGCCATTTTGAAATGCTGGTACTTACACACGTAAGTTGCTGGGTTTCCTCTATCAATTGTTCCCATGTATATATTTGTGAAATGGCTCCTCTTGCTGCATGTGGACATAAATCCCTGTGCATGCCCATACTTCTTTCTGTGTATTTCAGAACCAGCTCCACCATTAGAACTGAGTACATCCCGACCTTGACGTCTCAATTCCAATCTCCATCTATTATTTTAAACTGTGCCTTCAGATATCAAATAATAATCAAAAAACATAAAATCATAAAGGATAATAAAATATAAAACAACCGTTCACAGTCAAAATATAACACTTCAGAAAATACCCATTAAAGTTTTTTCTGTCAATGACGATACAGAAATATTAGCAGGGATTGGACATTTGTGAGTTGGACATCTGAACACAGGAACTTAGATGTGCAAAGCATGAAGTCATCCCTGGAGCCATTTTAGAAGCTGAGTACATAGACGTCCCCAGCACAAAAGTATCTATGTAGGACAGGGGCATGGTGGAGGCATGCCCTGGACAGAGCAAGGGAGATATACATCATGGTGCAATTTCAGAACAATGCAAGCATACCTGACCTTAGTTGGTGAGATATCCATGCCTTTACCTGCTCCTGGCCATGAATTATGTGAAAAAAAAAATAGCTCAGCGCATAATGTGCTTTCATTACCACAAGTATTATTTCCTACCTGCAGAAACCCGTGTGTAAATACCTACTCCAAACTTATTACTGGTCCACCATCACATTTTATTTATTTATTTATTTATTTATTTCAATTTTTTATATACCGCGCTATTTACAATCAGCGCGGTTTACAGAGAACCAAAGACCAGAACAACAGGCTGCTCGGTATTACATAAAACAGGAAAATAAATTTGGATAAGATAAACATGGATAATATGGGGGTAAAAACTATATATATTGAACTATATACATAGAATATTAATCTGCTAATTCGATCACATGAGAGAAGTAATTATGTAATATTATCAATAATGTTTGGAAAAGGAGGGAATTCTGTTAAGTTTGTGGTAAGTATTAAGCACTTTATGTGGGGTAGTATTTGATGAATAGGTTATGTTTGAGGGCCTTTCTGAATTGGACTATGCCTGTTATGGCACGAATTTCGGGTGGTAGGGAGTTCCAATGTTTTGGGGCGCAAAACATGAAGGCTCTGTTCGCTGTTGCTTGGCTACAGGTTGTTATTATGGCCTTCGGCATAATTAGGGTGTTTGTCGCTATTTTTCTTCTGGCTCTAGTTGGAGGTAAAACTTGTGTGAGATCAGTTAGAGAGTTTGCAGACAAACCATGTATGGCCTTGTATGTGAGAATTAGGGTTTTGAATATGATCCTGCCTTGTATCGGGAGCCAGTGAAGATATTTGAGAATTGGTGTCACGTGATCACTCCTGGATGCTCCTTGTAGAACCCTTGCAGCAGTGTTCATGGCAAGTTGAAGAGAACTTAGGGTGGATTGTGGGAGACCTTGTAGAATTGAATTGGCGAAATCGAAATGTGGTAGGATGAGTGCTTGGAAGATGGTTCTAAAATCGCCTGGGTCCAGTAATGCGCGTAGATGCCTGAGTGTGCGTATCTTGAAGTATACAGCCTTTGTTATATTGTTAACGTGTGATTTCATATTGAGACGGTGGTCCAGCGTGACTCCAAGGTATCTTATTGCTTCCTTGGTGGATAGATCAGCTCCTTTGACACTTATTTGTGCTGGTGGAATGAAGTTAGGGTCTCTTGTAACGAAGAGAACCTCAGTTTTCTTATGTTGGATGCGGAGGTTCTGTGAGAGGAGCCATTCTGATACGGCATTGAAGCAATTTATTATGGGCAGTAGATCTAATTGCATTGTCGAAAATGGCATATAAAGTAGGATGTCATCTGCATATATCATACCTTTCACGTTGAAAGATCTGATGATATTGCAGATGGGCTGCATGTAGATGTTAAACATGAGAGATGAAAGAGATGACCCTTGCGGTACTCCTTGTTTTTGGTGGAAAAGATTTGATTCTCCTGTTGCAGATTTTACATATTGCATTCTGGTGTCAAGGTAAGATTTGCACCATTCCAGCGCTGAACTATCGATGCCTTTTTCCTTCAATCGTGTAATGAGTATCTCGTGATTTACCGAATCAAACGCTGCTGCTATATCTAAGAAGATTAGCACGACGCCTTGGCGGATGTTGTCTATACTGGTGAGTATGTTATTGAGGAGGGTGGTGAGGAGTGTTTCAACTCCATGATGTTCTCTGAAGCCATGTTGAAAGTAGTCGAGAGGAGCTGTGGAGTCTATGTGGTCTTGAATTTGGCGTTGCACCTCTTTTTCAAAAATTTTTGCTAGGAGGGGAATGCTAGCGATAGGCCTGTATGAGTCAGCCTTTTAGGGTCTAATTTGGAATTTTTTAATAATGGTCTGATGGATGTGAGCTTTAGAGCAGATGGGAATGATCCAGTTGAGAATGAGAGGTTCATGATTCTTGCAATGAATGGGCTGAATACATGTCTAAGTACCTGAAATGGCAGGTCAGGACCTGCAAGTCTCATAAAATACACCCCCCCCCTTTTCTGATATACCCCTTCCAGTACATCTAAGTACCCGATTCTGAGGCCATGCAATTTAGGGACATCCACATTTGTAAAATGGCCTACACCCATGCATGTGCCTGGCCTTGCTATCTGCATGGGACTCATCTCCAGAACCGGTTACTAGGACGTTCATTTTTCAAGGTGGAGACATAGGATTTTCAGAAGGCACTTATATGTGCCTCTCTCCACTGCTGCCACTCCCTGGGATTTTTGAATGTTCTGCTCTGGACATCCCTTCTGAAATCCCACGTCACATAAATTGCTAACCAGTGGACCAACCCGAACAATGGTTTCTTGTAATATCTCTGCTCCCTCTCCTTTGTAAAATCAGACCATGATGCTACACTGAGGTTTTCAGAAGAGAAAATTTTAAAGGATATTTTTAGGAGTAGCCCAGTGGTTAGAGCTACTATCTAGTACCCAGAAGATCAAAGCTTCAGCTCCCACTGGCACTCCTTGTAACCTTGGGCAAGTCACTTTGCCCTCCATTGCCTCAGAAGAAAAGGCCTGGCAATCTACTTCCAGTGATACATTGCCAAGAAAACCCAGAGGCAGCTGCATCAAGAGGAATCAGCATTAACTTGACAGCACTTAAAAAAATGCAAATACTTGTCATGTATATTCATTGTAGATAAACTAAAATCTTGGTTGGCTTTGGAATCAAAAGGACAGGTTTAGAAATCACTTTCTCTTGATTTAAGAAACACAGTAACTAAAGGATTTATTTCTCTCATTTTGTGCCTATGAGCAAAATGTTCAGAGCATCTTACCTTTGAAAACAGCCAAAACTCATACCAGCTGAAGTGTCACTCTCAGATTCTTACAAGCACTGAATGTCTAGCTGGTCTTTTAGGCTCTAGAATGCCAGCCACGGTGCATTGTTCCAATATTCCATTCCAAACAGTGTGCTCTGTGCCCTTTCTTTCTTGTTTTGTCTGTTTAAGAATCATGAGAAAGAAGTGCCATTAATAAAAATGTCTGTGCAGAAAGTTCATCTATAGTTACCACCATAATCTATGGGTTTTACATTCTGCCAGATCAAAATAATACTCAAGGTCAGGAAACCATTACATGGGAATCTAGACATTTTCTCCTCTAGCCCTCATCAGTAGGAAATAAGCACTTCAGCTTTATCAAACTGGATGATAATTCATTTATATAGTGCAGCAGCTTTTTCCCTAAATTAATAGCTCTCCTTCTAGATATTTTGTGCAGCTCTGTCCTAATTTAAGCTTTATACCCAATGTGTTTGAAAACCAATTGAAAGTTTCCAAATGAACTATCTTCAATCATATTGGAATATACAGAGGGCATGAAAAGGTAGCATTTAAACCACAGGTAACAGAAACACTCCGAATGTGAAATAACTCCAGAAGAGATAAAAAGAAGTACAGACCAATACTCTAATATGTTAGCAAAAGATCAAATTTGTCTTTTTTTATATATTCTATATTTTTTTCTTTTTAAAGGAAAGCATGTCAGAGTTAGAATTCTTCTATCTACCATCTGAATTTCTGTAATTTAAATGAATTTATCATATAGGTAAGGCTTCTGAACCTAGGTGGTTTTAAAATAGAACTTCAGATGTCTACTATTATTCAGGCAAATAAGTGCTTTTGGAGAGCGAATAGAATAGAGGTTTATCATGATTTTGAATTCTATGTGAATTTTTAGATGGGTGCAGTAAGGGAATGTCAGTTGGAGTTTCCAATCATGTTGGGTTTGAAAAACCTTATCAGCTACTCTCTAAGTTCATTTCCATTACTCTCTCCCCCCTCCTTCACGAACCTGCTACCTGTAGTTTCCCTCTCTCCTCACAAGCCCTTCTCTCTCCTCTTTCTCCATCCATCCTCAGTCCCTCTCTTTCCCCAAAAGCCTCTCTCTTTCTCTCCCTCAGTTCCTTTCCTTATGTGTTTTTGTTGTGCAGCGATCCAGACGCCCTAATGTCATGGAGAAAGCTGGATTCTTTGCAGGTTGTGATACCTTTCATAGATGTAACATAAAGACCTGACAAAGATGATAATGTCCTTGAGTATCTGAGAACACGTAAGGGCTTTCTGAGATGTTACATCTTGGGCAGGAAGAATTCTGCATTGTTACATCTGGGTTCAGTGGACAAAAATGTCCAGAATCCCTTTCTACAACTGTTGCCTCCCCAGTTCTGCCACTCCCTCCCCCTTCCTTTCACCACACCCTCTCCAGTCTTATCATGTTACTCTGTTATTGCAGGGTTTTCACTGGCTGCCTGTGAATAAAACATGCCTGTTAGCATATATCTGTAAACCGCTTTGACCCGGTAAAAAGCAGTATATAAGCACAGCTAAACAAATAAAAATATCTGGCCACCACACTCCAGGCAGCTAGCAATAAGCATCTCAATAGACAACAAAGGAATCAGTCCATATTCTCAAAGGCCAAACGACCTGGAAAAAAAATCTCCAATTCAAAGGGAATCTGAAACAGCATAATACTGGAGATCCAAACTTGGACCACCACCCAAAAGCTTTATAGTTCTGGGCAAAGCCTCCTTATGTACTCATAATCCCCCTGCATCACACATTCTCACAAGCATCACTCATCATCTAACTGTCCTCACTTGGAAAGAGCAACTGGTGTTAAGTACAGTTGTGGTCAAAATTCTTGGCATCTTTGTACATCAATCTCTTAATGTCCAACATCTCCAAAAGAAAAATGGGCAGTGAAATGGCTTTGGAGTATGTATGCACACTTATTTGACACATAAAAGAGTAAAATAAAATAAAACCAATTAAAAAAGGAAATAATATAAAAATGGGGACATTGCCAAGACATGAATATTTCAAAATAACGAGTGAGGTTATCAAATTTGCAGATGACAGAAAACTATTTAAAGTTGTTAAAATCCATGAGGATTGTGGAAAATTGCAAGAGGATCTTGATAAATTTGAAGACTGGGCATCCAAATGACAGATGAAATTTAATGAGGACAAGTGCAAAGTTATGCACCTAGGAAAGAACAACCCAAACTATGGTTGCCCAATGCAAGGTTCCACATTAGGAACCACCACCCAGGAAAAAAATGTAGGCGTCATCATGGATAACATGTTAAAATCCTCCGCCCAATGTGCAGAGGTGGCCAAAAGAGCAAATGGAATGCTAGGTATCATAAGGAAAGTAATGGAAAATAAAACAAAGGATATTATAATGCCTCTGTATCATTCCATGGTGCGACCGCACCTAGAATATTGTACGCAATTCTGGTCGCCATATCTTAAAAAGAATATAGCATTATTAGAAAAGGTACAGAGAAGCGACACCAAAATAGTAAAGGGGATGGAAGGATACCCCTATGAAGAGAGGCTAAAAGGTTAGGGCTCCTCAACCTGGAAAAGAGACAGCTGAGAGGAGATATGATAGAGTTCTATAAATTAATGAATGGAGTGGAACGGGTAAACGTAGATCGATTGTTTACTTCATCCGAATATTGAAAGAGGGGATATGCAATGAAGCTACAGGGTAACCTATTTAAGACTAAAAAGAGAAAATATTTTTGCACTCAACGTGTAATCAAACTTTGGAATTTGTTACCGGAGGATGTAGTAAACAATCGATCTACGTTTACTTCATCCAAATATTGAAAGAGGGGATAGGCATTTACGATCCATGCTGGAACCAAATGATTTCAGGACAATCTACAAGGCGTTGATCATACCTCATTTTGACTATGCCAATGCCATCCTACAAGGTCTGCCCCAATCCACCTTGAACCCGCTGCAGCTCGCCATGAACGCGGCAGCAAGGGTCATCCATGGAGCCTCCAGAAGTGACCACGTGACGCCTCTGCTGATACAGTTACATTGGCTACCCATCCAGGCTAGAATCGTTTTCAAGACCTTGTTACTCACTTTTAAAGCTGTTAACAAGCTCTCCTCTGAATCCTTAACTGCCCTCATCCATACCACATCTCCAAATAGAGCAAGAAGATCCACGGCTATAAATTCTCTAAAAGTCCCGAAAGCACTAACAGATTGCACTTCATCTACAGCCAATAGGGCTTTTAGTCTCAGTGCGCCAAGATGCTGGAATGCATTACCCCCAGGTATCCGGGCTATTAAGAGCCTAACACAGTTTAGGAAAACCCTCAAATTCCACCTTTTCAACAAGTACCTCATAGAGCCCAACGACACCCCATAGAGTCCAACAATACAATCCGCTAAGCAAATATATGGTATCTCAACAACATGCCAAGAAAGATACTCTAACCCTTAGTGGTGCATATGTTTCTATGAAACTCCTGTTCATATGACTCTATGTAGCAAGTTTTGTAAATAGTTACCCCTGTTATCCAAGTTTTTTGCCCTGTTATCTGTAAACTCATACGTGTTAACTGTACTGAGCATTTTTGTTCCATGTAAACCGCGCTGATGCTGAATAATGCGGTATATAAGAGACTGTAAATAAATAAATAAATAAATATGCAATGAAGCTACAGGGTAACCTATTTAAGACTAAAAAGAGAAAATATTTTTTCACTCAACGTGTAATCAAACTTTGGAATTTGTTACCGGAGGATGTAATAAAAGCTGTCAGTGTAGCTGGGTTTAAAAAAGGTTTGGACAAATTCCTGGATGAAAGGTCCATAAACCATCAATAAAAGGAGCCCGGGATATCACTGCTTGACCCAGTACAAGCATAGTGGAACTTGTGTCTTTTGGGGAAACTGCTACGCATTATGACCTAGATTGGCCACTGTTGGAAACAGCATACTGGGCTTGATGGACCTTGGTCTGACCCAGTATGGCATATGTTATGTTCTTATGTTCAAAATTTAGGTGATAACTCTATAAACCCACACAAACACTCTGCCAATACTATCTAAGTAAGACTATTCTATCAATTACTGTATTTTCTTTTTTTTTTGTCGGATCACCTGCCATGAGAGGTCACCCTCTCTCGTAGCAGGCCCTCCTTTTACTCAAATTCTTTTAAAACAAGGCTGCAATAGCCTAAAACGTACTCCAAGGAAAGACACCAATAAGTGCACCCTCTCAGTAATATGTAGCTAAAATAATGCATATCTGCTGTCCCGCTACTCCAAATTTGTTACAGGCTACTGTATAGATAAGCATATTGTGATGATTTAAAATCCTTCGTCAGAGGTGGCTGAACTTTGCCATATAATAAGCATTGCTAGAGTAGCTTCACTTTTAGGATCGCCAATCAAAGTGCAGCTATCTTTAATCAAATTCAAATTCCCTCAAAGGACTGGGTACCACAACACAATGCCGTGTTTCAAGCTCCATGCTTTCTTGGCGTAATCCCATCATGCATCCATTTCCGGTTTTATCTCTCTTCCATAATTAAACAGCAGATAATTTGAATTCACTAATCAAGGCATCTAATATAGTAAAAGCCAATCCAAAGTAAATCCTCAATGCAGATTCCACCAATCGATATCCATGTTAAGGGCATGAGGAATCACTGACTGCAACTTATAAATCCAATGCTGTTCTTTATATTATATACACCTGATCCTTCACATAATCATCTGTATCCCGTGAAAATTTCTTAATTTTTGATGCTTGCAATGTATGAGTAGTTAGTTCATCCCAATTTGTTTTATATATCTCAGCTGATAATTGAGAAAGAGGCACAACGGCAAATTCAAGATCACATCGATGCCGCTGCTCCCTTAGACAGCTGCCAACACGGATTCAGAGAATATCATGGGGTCGAGACACTACTCACTGGTCTATTCAATGACATCATCACTGGAATTGACAACATCCGTCAAGGTTTTGTGCTCATCTTTCTAGACATCGCCGCGGCGTTCGACTCTGTGAGTCACGAAATTCTCCTTGGAAGACTGAAAGAGAAGGGCGTCTGCAACAGTGCACTAGGATGGTGCAAATCTTATCTTGACGGCAGATGGCAATATGTGAAATCTGGATCAGAAGAGTCAACACATTTCCATCAAAAGCAAGGGGTACCCCAAGGCTCATCATTATCCTCCTTACTTTTCAATATCTACATGCAGCCTATCTGCAATATCATAAGATCATTCAATGTGAAATGTTTGATATATGCAGACGATATTCTCTTATACATGCCCTTCTCCACAACTCACATGGACCTGACCCCACTCACAGACTGCTTCAATGCAGTTTCAACTTGGCTCCAGACACAGAACCTACGCATTCAACATAATAAAACAGAGGTGCTATTCATCACCAGAGACGCCATCTTGACTCGCACTGCCCTCGTCAGTGTTAAAGAAGCTGATTTGCAAACCAAAGATGCAATAAAATATCTGGGAGTTACCTTGGATCAACATCTTGACATGAAACGCCACATAAGCAACATAGTCAAAGCCGTCTATTTCAAAATCCGTTCACTCAAACACCTACACTCCCTGTTGGACCCAGATGACTTCCGAACCATATATCAAGCGTTGATCCTGCCGCACTTTGACTTTGCAAATGCCATCTTACAAGGTCTCCCCCAATCCACACTAACCCCCTTACAGTTGGCCATGAATGCCGCAGCTAGGGTCCTTTACGGAGCACCCAGAAACGACCACGTGACCCCCATTCTCAAACAGCTGCACTGGCTACCGATCCATGGGAGGATCACCTTCAAAACCCTTCTATTAGCTTTCAAGGCAATCAAAGGTATTTCAGCCTCCTCACTCACACATCTTATCCACATTGTCCCTCCCAACAGATCCAGAAGAACAACAGCTGTCAACTTGCTTGCAATACCAAAGGCTTCGACAAAGTCCAACAAGACAACCACAAACAGGGCTTTCAGTTTTTATGTACCCAAATGCTGGATTGCTCTACCCCTGACATTAGGGCCATAGCCAACCTATATCAGTTCAGGAAGGCTCTCAAAACCCACCTGTTCCTCCAACACTTACCAGACAGCAATTGATCCTAGATATACCTCTCAGGAAATGACCCAATTTAGAAAGAAAGGCCCTTACATGCATTATCTGACTTTGACCTATCCTTCCAGTGTAAATAGCTTATGTATATAGTTAACCCTGTTATCCAAGTTTGTACTCCTGTTCGATGTAAAACCTGACAGCTTGTGTTATGGTCGTTAAGTTATGATGTAAACTGCGCTGATGCTAAATAGCGCGGTATATAAGAAATTGTAATAAATAAATAAATGATTCTATCTTGAGCTGTTGTTCCATTTGTTCTACTTGATGTTCCATTAAACCTTCCTCCACTGTCAAACGTTCAATCAAGAGATTAACAAGATCCAGCCCACATTTATTCAAAATGCTATTCGATTTGACGTAAAAATCTTTATCATCTGTGAACATGTGGGGGGGCTTTAGCACACTGAGACCACGTGGAATCATTTTCTGTTTCAAATATTGAGCTAAGGCTGCTGCATGTAATTGTATTCTGACAGCTCTCTTGTGTAAATTCTCCAAATTTACCCAAGAGGACATAGAGGTCGAAGATGGAGGCAAAGAGGTATCATCTAATAGGAACGGATGTTCTAACAACTTTTGAATAGCAGCTTCCGAAAAAGCAAACATTGCTGTGTTGGATTGTGAAACTTGCTGTTCAGACGCCATTGAACTACAAGAGCTGACTCATATAATAATTCTCTGACACAAAAAAGCTCAAAGAAATCACCAAATATATATATTCCAAAATTTAGGTGATAACTCTATAAACCCACACAAATGTAACTAATCGACAACCAATGAGATAATGACACATTATCTAAAACCAACCTCTGGGACATTAACTGGGTTGAACCCCTGGGACATTAAACGGGGTTGGTTCTAGGTAACATGTCATTATCTCATTGGTTGTCGATTAGTTACGTCATTCAATGGAGGTATATAAAATGAATAAGGCTGACTTCGGCCAGCTCATATTCGCAATGGAGTTTTGAAAAAGGGCTAAGAGTATCGGGAGCCCGAAACACAATGTTGGGTCAACATTTATTATATACCATATACCAAGTTGCAATTTGAATGAGGACTATGAGACCTTTGTTTCAAGCTGACTTTGGACAGTTTGCTGCTTTATCCGTCCCCCCTTTAGCTCCTGCATCTTCGGAGGCATTGTAGGGGAGCTGAAACAAATCACCTGGATATTGTGTGGGGAGATTTTTGGAAAGCTAAGTAAATCTTTATAACCCTCGTTGGAGGAGCAGTATATATATGCAGCACAATAATATTTTGTTGAATGTCAGCTGTGTTTGGATGAGACTTACCTAATAGCATTAAGTGCCTAATAGTTTGGCGGGATTTATTTCCTACACTAAATCGATTATACCCTATGATTTGGATATCTTGAGGAAATGTTTTGTTGGGGTTGCGTCCCCATTTTATACAAAAAAGAAAAAAGGAACGTTTATGCTACGAGAAGATTGTTCATCTTCAAGGCATTAGTTCCGACAAAAATTTAGGTTCAGTTTATATATCTCTTTGGAATTGGGATAACATATTTAAGCTGGCAGGGGCAGATGATGACATATATTTCAAAGGAGGATAAACATGAGATTTTATGATACAATTTATAGATAATAAGATTGGTAGTCCAGCAATAATGTCTAAGGCTTCCTGCTGATGTATGTCTGTATATAATGATGTCACATCCATAGTTACTAGAATAGATTGTCTGTAATCCTGAATGGCCTGTAATAACATAATAAAATGAAAGGAGTCCTTAATGTATGAACATACATTCAAAGTCAAAGGTTGAAGAGGTTTGTCACAAAATGTGGACAATGGTTCCAAAATGGAATAATGACAAAACACTATTGAGCAGCCTCGAGGTCTATTTAATTTTTTATGTATTTTAGGGATCGTATATAAAATTGGGATGCTCAGATGTTCAAATTTGTTTTTAGTAATCCAGCACTGTTCAAATGCCTGGGTAGTATAAGATTTAATTGCTTCCTGTAAAAGTGGAGTTGGATCAGTTTGCAATCTCTGATAATATCTCTGATATTTTATATGTAATCAATATCTATGAGGCTAGCCCTCCTTTAGTACTAGGGATGTACAGTCTTGGCATACACTGATTCTCGTAAATTACCTCATGGTCATTGAGGAGTTTTTTTTGTTCACACATCCAATTTTTCAAGATCCTTAAGAGTCTAGTCTACAATTCCAAAACTGTATGAGAGTACATGAATTGCCAGCTGATTGATGTTAAAGCATTTTTCCATAATGATTTTTATTTTCTAAAACATTCTTTACTGATCTTTTCTCTCAGTAATTTCCTCAAGTGTCATTCGTTCCTCTACTCTGAGATATTTTTATACACCTTCCTGTTCAAGTTCCGAGATGTTTTCCATTTTGCTCAATTTTCCTCTAAAAAAGTTACCTTAGCACATTTGTCAAGTCTAAAAATCATCCTGATATCATCAGTAAAGCTTTTCACTACACAAAGTTGACCTGCTAATTGTTGGTAGCTGGAACTATAGAGCTTCAGGTAGTCTACAAATAGTGAATGTGCTGTTAACTCTAGGGTGTTACTTTATTTAGGATTCAAGCTAAATTCGTATCCCAAAGAGTTAATGAGAGTACTAATTGGATTAAGTACCATATAAAACAGAAGCAGTGACAGTGAATCTCCCTGAAATATTCCTCGCTGGATCTTAATGTTAGGAGTGATGTACTGACCATCTTCATACTTCAAAAATAGTGTGGTTTGCTACATTGTCATGGTGAAATTAATGTTCTCTATCAAACTAAAATATACAGTACCTTGTACATTTCAATGCACTTTATTATCCAACAGTGTGGGATGCTGTGAAAGGCTTTCTTATAATCAATCCATCCTATAATGAGATTTCTGTTTTTCTTAGCACTGGCCATGATGGCCTTATTTAAGATTAACTGGTATTTGGTTCCATATGCTCCCTTCTTATTGCCCTTTTGCTCTATTGCCATGATGTTATTGGACTCAATATGATTATATATTCTGTCCGTGTCTATTGCAGTAGAGAGCTTATAAATTGTAGGTAAACAATTTTTGGGAATATTACTTGGGTCCCCCTTTGGAAGGAGAAATATTCTTCCCATTATAAGACATTGTGGTGTTAGGTTCTGCTTCTTGATCAATTGTTTTTTGCAATTTGCCAGGTCTTGGTGGAGTGGTGTTAACTGTTTGAGCCAAACATTGGTCACTCCATCTGGGCCAGAGCTTTTTCAGTTTGGGGCTCATTTTAACCTGCTTTACAGCAATAGGTATGATGTTTGATTTCTCTAAATGTTCCAGTATGCAGGGTAACCATTCTGCTTCTTGATTATGCTCTATGGGGTCCTCGTATAAGCTTCTCTAGAAGGTTTCTGTTTCAACTTTTGATGGTGGTGTTTTTACCATATTAATGCCCTTCCCAATTCCCTGTAGAACTGTTTTGGATTCTCTCTAGTTTATTTTGATATCTTTCTTTTCTTTTTCCTTCATATCTTCGCAGTTTTTGCGCTTCTGCTGCTACTTACAATTTATTATGAGAACATATAAATTTCAAGTTGACTTCTGTTAATGCAGCAGGCTTCAATTTAATGTCTTGGATCTTCCTCAATATCTTTGATAATCTTAATAGTTTAGATATCTGTCTAGCAGGAATACCTCTGCACACAGTGATTGTATTTTTCCTTCAATGCACTTTTTCCAAGGAGGAACAGTTATTGTTCTCTTTTTCTTCTGGACCTGCACTTTAGCTGGTACTATTCTCACAGTAATAAATTTAGCCACACAATATTGTATTTGATTTATTTTGGTGATGTCCATAAATGTTCCCATTATACAGGATATGGCCTTGTCTATCTTCATGATCACACTTTTAACCTTAGGTGTTAAATGTAACTTACATAATCTTTCCCTTGCCTGGAAGCCAGCATATTCATCTTTTTCAATGTGGACTAGGAGTTTGATCTTCAATTTTTCCACCTCTGGTTCTTTCTCCTCCCTTTCTTCTTCCTCTTCAGTTGATTTGTTGACCTGTCCTTTGATCATCTCACTCTCCTGCAGTTCCAGATCTCTATGCTCCAACTCCCCCTCAACTGCTCTTTCTTTTTCTGTGTAAACCTTTCTTCTCGTTCTCTCAACCAGGTCACCTCTCCTCCCTCTATTTCTTTTTCCACTGAAGCCCTTAGTTGATGCAAGATGTTATCATTCACATACTTCTTTACTTTACATTAATTTCTGTGGTTTATCTCCTGTCACAGTGGATCCATGAACAAACTCACTATGGCCTTTATCCATGGTAGGAATGTTATCTGCATCTGCAGTGTCTGCACTATTGCTACTATGATCATTAGCCCTACTGCGGAGGCTACAGGTGGGCACCTTTTCTTCCCGGGCAATGTGTGGCCAGTATATATTTTTATTTTTATTTCCTACCATACTTCAATTGTAGTATTGCTTGGCTGAGATTTAGGGCCCTGTTTACTAAGCATTTTTCCCATAGCACAAAATGAGAAAAGACCTTTAGCAAACAGAGTCCTTACTATAGGTTTTGTAAAATGGGGTCACCACGTGAAGGTACTCAGCAAGACTTAAGGAGGAAAATATATTCTCTCCCCCTAAGAGATGCACAACAATTCACCAAACACTGCTAATGAACTGTTGCAGGCAGTGCTTTTTTTGGAAAAAGATATTTGCTGGTACGTATTCCTCAGGAGTCAGTTGTCAGTACACTTATTTCGAGCAATAGCCTATTTAATTAAACATGCCTAAGGAAACTCTAAAAACTGATCAATTCGTGCATTTTCTCATTTGCAAAAATAAAGCATGCCTCAACTAATTAACCTTTAAAATGTTATAGAAAACACCAAATTTCAACAATTTTCATCAGACACGACATCCCAACTTCATTCTTCTCCGGACTCGCCTTCCCTCGGGCTCGCGTCGGAACAGCTCTTGTTGGGGCAGATCTGACCTTTGCACTTCACCATCGCTCCTCAACGGCGGGGCCATTCCAATCACAGGGCTTCCGTTTGGGCAGAAGAAGCTTTACCCTCTGTCCACGCCCTATGATACTGCCTCTTCAGCAGGACTCTCCCCTAAGACTAGGGGAGAAGAGGCTATCACAATCACCCCTAGTCCCAGTAGTTGATTCTCCCTACTAAAGGGAAAAGGGTTTTATTTAGCCTACACATGACAACGTTCACCTTAAGGTCACACAGATACAAAGTTAATATCTAACCGGGATGCACTATAGTGATCGTCAGATGCAACCATCGAGATCAGCCTATAGTCTGTGGATTAGAGCCACTGTGTCCAGCTCCATTCCATTTAGAGTGCAGTCACCCCGTTGCCTGTAGATGGGATATTACAGTTGCTGCCTTAACATTTAACAGGAAGATCCGATATGATTGACTACAAGCAGTGATAACTAAGCTACTTCGGCTCAGATAATATCATAGCCGCCCTAGGCCATCCTAGTCTATTTGTGGCAGGTCCTCTACAGTTGCTTAGATGAAATACGATATCTGGCTGTGAATGGTCAACAGTCTAAACAGTTAACAAAAAACACAGCTATAGTAAAAGCTGACATGTTCCCGTTTGGCCCATCTATAAAATTTTAAAAATAAAATGTATCAAAAATTCAAAATCAAAATGAAAAAGAGACAGCAATGAGATATAGCTACTTAATATTTTTAATTTTTTTGGCTCAAGATTTTCTGGTACGCTGTACAGATTTTTCGGTACGCCGTACCACCATGTACCATCACAAAAAAAGCACTGGTTGTTGGTGAATTTTATGCTGTGCCTCTCTTTGACTTCTTGTCTAGCTCTGTGGGGCAGGTACTGTTTCTTCTGTGTTTATGTACAGTGCTATACATGCCTTGTAGCATTATTCCAAGGGTTCTCTAACCAGTCCTCAGGACACACCTAGCCAGTCAGGTTTTCAGGATAACCACAATGAATATTGTAAATCTCTCTCATATTTATTCATTTTAGATATCCTAAAAACCTGACTGGCTAGGTGTGCCCCAGGGGCTGACTTTTACACTATTTTATAAGCGGTCATTTACATGTTAATCTAGCTACATATGCACATAAATTTAAAAAATATGACCATAGTAGATGCATACTTTACCATCTAAGGTATACACTTCCTTATAAAATTAGTCCCAGAGAGGATAATTTTGTAACAGGATGCCTAAGTTAAGGCAGTGCAATATACTTTATAAAATGATAGCTTAAGTGGCAGAGACTGCACTTTAGGTTGCGGTATAGACACTTATACCTGTTCTATAGCAGGCAGGCGTAAATTAAATCCATGTAAAGTTTCTGAAAATAAGAGTGAACTGTCTCAGACACGCCTCCATCACACCCCCTACCTACGTGGCTATCCCCGCGCAGGAGATGTCTTTAAAAGCCATTTGTAAAATGGCTCCAGAGAAGTCTTCATGATTTGGACATCCACCTGTATGTTTTCAGATGTCCAAATTGTGACTCAAGCTTTTAAAATGCACTCCCATAGAATGCACACCTGAAATGATATAAATGTATGCAGTAGCATTCTAAATACAATTTCTCTAGGTTTTATGCTAATATTTTGTATTTATCTTATTTATTTATTTATTTATAAGAATTTATCAGCTGTCAATCCAAGAAAAATTCTTTACTTGTTGAGGTACAATAAGACATAGAATCATACAAAAAACTAAGCAAAACAAGGCAAACCAGGCACATGGTAATCACCTTACAAAATTGGGGCAGGACAGGAGGGAACTTAACCATAGCCATATACTTCAACAAATAAGAATGCTTTAACCTTTTTACAAAAAGCATTCATATTAACTTCCATAAAATAGGATCGGCCACCAAAATGGCCCTATCCCAAGAAGCAACTAACCTTGACTTCCTGCATGATGGTATCTTCATTAATAACTGGTCTTCTGATCATAACAACCTAGCAGACACATTTCTTTCCACCACATCTTGCAAATAACTATGTACAAGCCCATGAACCACCCTCAGCATCAAAAGCATTAACTTAAACTTAAATTGTTCTATGAGCTAGTGAAGCTCCTTCAAATATGGGTAATGTGCTCAAAATAATGACACCCCCTAATTAACTGTGTTGCAGCATTCTTCATTTAAGTTTGGTGCTCTTAAGGTAGATTTGGGCACAACCAGAAAGATAGCATTCCAACAATCTATACTGGAGAGGACCAACCCCTGTAACACTGAACAAAAGTCCTGTTTGCCTAAAGAGGACCACAGCATGTGTAATAAACCTATCTTAATAAACATGACTTCTGTCACTTGTCTCACATGGGACTGCAGTGAGAGAGGTGTCAAGGGTATCCCCGGGCTATGAAGCTCTTTCCTTACCACCCATTCATATTCTAACACCACCCCCACCCCCACAGACACACACAAAGGGAGTGTGAGACCCTGTGATGGAGTGTTTGGGAAACACCCCATCTCCCACAGGAAAACTCCCCAGCCAAGCCTAGCACAAGTGAGGTATTACACTGTAAACCCCTGTCCCTTTAAGAAGAAAGGCTTGAGAATGCCTGTGAAAGGTGTGGCCAGGCTCCAGGCTTTATCCCAGGAAGCAAAGTGACCTGGGAAGAAAGAGCCCAAGGTGTTCTAGAGTACGGAGTGACCACCTACATCTAAGGAGATTCTATGAGAAGGTAGAAGTCAAGGTGTTTCCAAATTGGTCAACAGGCTTGTGGTGCCACTACTGTGAAGTCCTGAGTGAAGAAACTTTGGGGGAGGGGAGAACTGTTTCTCTGCTACTGTTGTAAAGCCCAGAGTGAAAGAACTTTGGGGGAGGGGAGAACTGTTTCTCTGCTATTGCTGTGAAGCCCAGAGTGAAGGAACTTTGGGGGAGGGGAGAACTGTGTCTCTGCTACCACTGCTATGAACTCCCTGTAAATAAAGCCTATTCCTTTAATCCTCCGCTTGGCTCCATGAGGTTTGTGTCCTGACCCACTTGCAGTGTCCTACATATGGTGGCAGTGGTGGAATTCTTCTTAACCAAAGGACAGAAGAAACCCCACGTACTTCCTGAGCTGACCTCTCCACAGGCAAGAAATAAAGAAAGGAAGGGTTTTTTTTTGTTTGGTATACAGCTGAAAGGGTTAGCCCTGCTGTAGTTAGGGAAGAAACCTCAGTTTAATTAGAAGCCGGACAAGCAGGAATTTTGTTTTCTTTCTCTTACCCAGGGTGAGTTGCAAGGAAAAAATAAAACAAAATGGAAAGATCACTCCAAACCCTTGTGGAGCAACAGCAGCAGCTACAGCATGCCCTAGTGGAAGGACAACAACAACAACAACAGCAGCAGCTACAGCGTGCCCTCAGTTTATGACACAAGTTAAATTATGGAATCATTCTTTTACTAAAGCCATCGATAAGGTAGCTCCAAAAAAAGAAATACTCTATTCCACAAAAGTGTGACCACCCATGGCACTACCATCACCTTAAAACACTTAAAGAGGCAATTATGTCACCTGAAATATATTTGGAGACAGAATAGATATCCATCATCCTTAACAAAATATAAAGATCTATCCAAAATATTTCTGTCAATGCCGAAGTCTGCTAAGAAGGAATATTACTCAAACCTCTTCCTTTCTGATTAGAACCCAAAAAAAACTGTTTTCAGGTCTTAGAAAACAAACTTTGTCCACCTAGATACTTTGTCTTATTCTACTACTTCTTCAAATCTCATTGTTGATGATCTGGCTCATTATTTCCTTTGAAAAACATCGGATATTCATCATTCCATCAAACTTCAACTAACTGTCCTTAGACTAACCCATCAAGATATATAAAATTCAGTGGGATCTGGTGAGACTCAAGATGGCGATCTGAACAGACTTAACAGGATGCTGCGGTGCTGTCTCAGCATTCTTTAGATGGTAGATGCTTTTGTCCTCGGCAGACATAGGCGAGAGAAAAGGGAAAGGAAACCTTTTTCTCCTGGAAGGTTCCGCTTCCCATTCGCTCTGTCAGATTACCCTTGATGTCTTCCGGGGCTCCTGTCGGCTCTCCTTTGGTGTCTTCCTTGGACTTGCCTGTCGGGCAAATGGTAGGCACCACTGAGGAGGAGGCCAGAAGGAGGAAAGATATACCACTGTTGTTTTTGGCTCTCCCTGTCCAGGAGGCTCTCTATTGGCAATTTCCTCCCCTCTTTAAGCCAGGACAGAGGAGGATTTCTTGGAACATTGATTGCAGCTGGCATGAACTATGAGTGACAATGCACAGGGGAGGGAAGAGACTGCCTCAGGTTTGTTCTCTTGGAATGAGCAGAGACCTTGCGTTGTGACTCTGGAGTCACTCTAGGATGCTATCCAGAGGCTCAGCTCCTTCATGCCTGCTTTATCTGTCAGATTTGTTGGGGATTTGACTATCATTTCTCAAATTGTTGTAGCTCAATCCCAAATGCTAGAACAACAGACTGCCAAGTGTGACTCGTTAGAGTCTACAGTTAGTGCTGCCCAGTGCCTGGGGGAAGCCTTGGTGAAGGATAAGAACATTATACGTCATAGAATGGAGCACTTGGAAAACCAAGTGTGGAGGACTAATTTAAGATTTTTGAACTTTCCAAGATCTCCCCTGATATCTGTATAGATATGGCCCAAACATATCTGACCAAGGTTCTGGGTATGACCCTGAAGGTGTTTCCTCCATTGGTTAGATCTCAATATTTGTCAATTCGGGGGGGGGGGGGTTAGCCCCTCAGGTGAACAAGGAGACTGTTGGGATGAACCTTACAGTTTCTGGAGTCTTTCTTGGAGGTGGTTACTCAGAGGACTACCTTGATAGTCACTTTTGTTTTGGAATTTGACCGCAATACTGTTTTTAAATTGTGTTTCTGTGCTCAAAAGTGTAGGTATTTCCAGATTTATCTAGATTGTCATAAAAGCATCACCAGGAATTCCTGGTGCTGAGACCCAGAGTTTAAACCCTGTGGTCAGTTTTGTGTTGCATTTTACTTGTTCATATGTGGTTGTTTCTGAGGCAAGGAATTGTCTTTTTTGAGCCTAGGCACTGTTGGAGTTTATTGTGGCTAGACAGGAGGCAAGGGTCCAGGTTATTGTCCCCGAAGCAACACTGTAAGGTCCACTGGAAGTGCATCTAAGGGGGAGACATTCTGGGATTTAATCTGCTCTTATTTTCTTTTCATTATTCCCTTTTTTTGGATCTAATTCTTTATTTTGTTTGGACTAATGTGTCAGGCTTATTTTGGTGCTACTTATTTTTTTCTTCTTCCATATTGGTATGTAAATATCTGTTTCTCAATTCACTTACTTGTGGGTGATTGTTTTGAAAGCAGCACCTTAACCTCATTTAACGTTCCATCTTCATTAGCTATTAACAAACTTGAAATCAACCTACCGACCTTGTTCCAGTCTCCAGGGTCAAAAACCAGATTAAGCTCCTACCACCCCACCTAACTTCAATATTTTTTTCCAGCCTTGAACAAGAATTGGCACACATGACTTTTTGAAGGAGGCCTTCATTTATCCTGTACTTAAAAATCAAAAGGCTGATCCTGCATTCCCTGCCAACTACTGACCTATTGCTATACATTTTTAGCTAAACTCTTAGAAAAAAACTGTAGCCAACCAGCTGAATTCATTTTTAGATAAAACCAATGTTCTCTACCCTAAGCAAAAGGAGTTTTCATTCCACAAACGGCACAGAAATATTTCTTCTTGGTCTGATGGACTTCCTCCATATAGATCTGGATGCTTACAAAGTCATTATCATATCTCTTGATCTTTCCACAGCTTTTGACATGTTAGATCACTCTCGTTTCTTGAACAGATTGTGCAATATTGGTCTAAATGGTACTGTCCTAAATTTGTTCACTTCCTACCTTACCAATGAATCTCTCTACAACCTCTGGAATAGCTCTCCATCTCTGGCCTTCCCCTTTACTTTGGGGGATCCCCAAGGTTATATTCTTTCCCCCATGCTATTTAATATCTTTATGACCTGCCTAGTCGAGCTTATACAATCACTCAAACTTACTACATTCATATTTGCTTGACATGCAACTCCTCATCACTTTTGAGCCTGGTGATCCCATGGCAATGCCATCATTCCTAAACAAATTGGACCTAATAGCTGCATGGATAAGCAGTAATAAATGAAAGTTAAACCCCTCAAAAACAGAGTATCATCTTCACTTATGAAGACTCTATGGTACTCCCCTCTGTATCTAACATCAATGTAACGCCTATTGCCATCAAAGAATCTATTAAGATCCTAAGTATCACATTAGATGGCTATCTGTTGTTTTCCGCCATATCTCAAATAGTATTAAAAAACTTTTTATGCTCTCCATATGATCCACTTAACTTGATTCTCTGTTTTTATACACCTTAACAGATGCCCTCATCCTTTCCCATGGCAGTTTATCCAAATGAGTTAATTTTGCGCATACCACACAATCATGAACCTCACCTCTCTTTTTCTGTACTCATATTTTAATGTATCAAATGTAAACTGTTGAGGTAACTTTTTGAATGATCAGTGGTATATCAAATCCAATAAACTTAAACATAAATGATTTGGGGTCAACTATGTCCTAATATGATTGATACATCCCTTTAGAGAATTGGAAAGATTCTCCCCTAAATTATGAATTGGCAGAATAATCTGAATATCATCTCCATATAACTAAAATAAGAAACCCAGATCTCTCAACAAACCTCATAAAGGGGTTGTATAAGGATTGAATAATAATAGGGATAAACAAGAACCCTATAGCACCCATGAAGACTTAGAAAACCACCGTAAGCAACCAATCTTCTAGGAAGTAAGCAAACAAATTCAGTACACACCCTACATGCCCCCTCTTTCTTAATCTCCTAAGCAAAATTGGATGGCTCAATGTGTCAAACATTGGTGGTCTCTCTAGATATATCCACAAACAGCCTTTCCTGCATCTAAACCTCCTTAGTAACACATCCATCATAGAAAGCATCACTGCCTCTATACTGAATTCCCTTTGCAAACCAGACTGCCCGTCATCTAAAAGATCTCTCTGGGTTACAAATTCTGACAATCTCTGAAACACAAAAGTATAGAAAACTGTTATGTAGCTTTAGAAAATCATAAATTGAATCACTGATGCAAATACCTCATCTTAAAACATTATTCAGAGTGACTTCTTAAATCACTGAATGTTTTAAAATGAGGAATTTTCATCAGCGATTCAATTTATGGTTTTCTAAAGCTAAGTACCAGTTTTCTACAGCTTTGGAATATAACAAGCAATAAAAACAAAATAACAATATTTAAGTGGACCAATGATTATAAAGAAGCAAAGGCAGTTAACAAAACGTTTGCCAGCAGTAATCCATTTATAATGGTCCACTAAATAATGTGTTTGAAATTGACTGGTATGTGAAATTAAGTGATATTTTGCAAACATAGAAGAAGTCTTTGCTTGATTTTGTTTAGTAACCTGTATTACCCCACCTGTTTGCATTTGTTTCCTTTACCACTATATGAAAGTTATCATATACATACATGCGAGGGAGGGAAGCCAGAAGATACCCTCTCCTAGAGATATCTCCAGAGATACATGGTAATCTTACACATTGTTGTCCAACTAATTTCTTTTGATGCATCACTGTCATCCCATTGATTTCAGATAGGTATTATTGTATGCCTCTTGGAGAATGCAATCAGATTTTTTTTAGCATGTTTCACGTAAGCAATAGCGCCCATTGAAGAGGATTCATTTTTCGTTGTTGTCATGTTTGTCTGTGCGCGTTTATTTGCAATTGCACCCGCATGCACAAACAGATGCCTCCCACCACACTGTAGAAGGATAAAGAGCTAATGGGGTCCTGGTCCCACTGGCATGAAGAGCAGAGCAGCAGAAAGAAACTGCCAGCAAGACTCCTGGAATCCAAATGGCTTGAAGAGTGAATCTTCAGCCTGGCTCCCTGAGAGCAGCATTTCTCTGTCTTTTCCCTTTGCTGACTTCTTCCTCCACTCAACATGTTTATTATTTAGCAGCTTTTCTATACCACTTTATCCTGTAGTCAAAGCTGTTTACATTAAACAGAACAGTTTACATTACAACGGGGTAGTCAACTTGGTGAGAGCTTAAAATGTGGTGGTGCAAGTTATCAGGGGAAGCATTGGGGGCAGGTTAACAAATGGATTAAGGAAGAGGAGGGGTAGGGGGACTGAGGATGTTGCATAGCGGGTGGTTATATCTTCTCTTCAGTGGAGCGGTCTGTGAACAGGTGAGTCTTAAGGGCCTTTCTGAATGTTATTATGTCCTTTGTAGCCTGAAGCTTGCGAAGGATGAAATTCAGGAGAGATGGTGCACATAGGGAAAAAGCTCTGTTGGATGTGGTGGAGTTGGTACTGGTGTAGAGTGTTGAGATGCTTAATGTATTCTGGGATCCAGTTCACCTTGTTTGATTGTTTTGAATTTGGTGTATTAGTGTTTGAAGATGGGTGGGGGACAGGTCATTGATGACTTTGAAGGTTGTGAGGGTGGATTTATATTTTATTCATTCAATAAATGAATAAATGAATGGTAGCCAGTGTAGTTGTTTGAGCAAAGGTGTTATGTGTTTAACTGAATGTGCATTGCAGAGGGTACATGCTGCTGTGTTGAGGGCAATTTGGAGTGGGTGGATGGTTGTCTTTGACAAGTCTTGGAGGATAATATTGCAGTAGTCCAGCTGTGGGAAGACGAGAGCTTGGAGAACTGTGCGAAGGTCTTGATGGGTTAGGAGAGGTCTGAAGTATTGTATTGTCTTGAGTTTGTAGTAGATGCTTCTGCTGATGTTTTTGATGTGGGTAGAGAAGGTTAGGCACTGATCAAGAATGACTCCTAAGTATCATAGTTTACTTGTAGTTGGGTTCCATCAATGTTTATGGTGTTTGGTGGGGTGAAGCTGCTGACCCTGGAGGTGTAGAAGGCTTCAGTTTTCTTGAGGTTTATGGTCATGTTGTGGGTGATGAGCCATTTACTGATGGAGGTGAAACAATTCCTTATGTTTGTCATGTCTGGGTTAAGTGTGTTGATGGGTGCGTAGATGTGGTATAGGAAATGGTGGGCCTGATATTGAGTCAGCAGCATTTTAGAAGGGCTATGCACCTCATTGGCACATAGCCCTCCCCACCACCCTTTAACTTGGATATTCAATGCTGCAGCAATGGCATTGAATATCTGGGCACCACTGCACATGCCAAAAGCTGCCAAAGCTAACCGGCAGTATCGATATTGCATGCTGCGCCTCAAAGATAGGTGACAAAAAATCCTTTCCTATCTTTAAGGCACAGATTGCTAACTGGGCAGCATGCAATATTGCTGCTGCCCTGTTAGCAACAGTCTCCACCTCTGCTCTACCCCAGAACACCATCAATACTAACCAGATAGCATCAGGGCACATAGGAGAGTTAGGAGGGGATAGTCAAAGCACTAACTGTATAAGTGCCATTGAATATCCCCAGTTAAAGCATTTACAGGTTTACCAGGCTGTAAACCATGTAAATATAAGAACATAAGAGCATAAGATATGCCATACTGTGTCAGACCAAGGTCCATCAAGCCCAGTATCCTGTTTCCTACAGTGGCCAACCTAGGTCATACGTACCTAGCAGTTTCCCCAAAAGACACAGGTTCCGCAATGTTTGTACTGGGTCAAGCATTGATATCCTGGGTCCCTTCTTAATAATGGTTTATGGACCTTTCCTCCAGGAACTTGTCCAAACCTTTTTTAAACCCAGCTACACTAACAGCCTTTACTACATCCTCCGGTAACAAATTCCAGAGTTTGATTACACGTTGAGTGAAAAAATATTTTCTTTTATTAGTCATAATTAGTTTACCCTGTAGCTTCATTGCATGTCCCCTAGTCTTTCTATATTCTGATAACGTAAACAATCAATCTACGTTTACCCGTTCCACTCCGTTCATTAATTTATAGACTTCTATCATATCTCCCCTCAGCCGTCTCTTTTCCAGGTTAAAGAGCCCTAACCTTTTTAGCCTTTCTTCATAGGAGTATCCTTCCATCCCCTTTACCATTTTGGTGGCTCTTCTCTGAACCTTTTCTAATAACTCTATATCCTTTTTAAGATAAATGTCTTTTGAATATTGTGCCCAGTATGTTTGTGTGATTGTGCAGATCGGTTGGATGAAGATATTGAATACACAGGTACACTAAAAAAAAATTTTTTTAAACTGCCTCTAATGTTTCGATTGATTTTTACGTTTTTTGGTGCGCTGAATCCAAATCTGGTAACCAATTTGCTCCATCACGTACAGATTTTTTGCTACATTGGGTTAGCAGTTTGAGGTGAACGTTTCAGATTGAGTGCGATCGAGATAAAAGTTTCTTGGATGAATTCTTTATACTAATTGTTTAGTAGTTATTCAAATAAGAATAAAGAAAATTGTAACAAGGCAGCACATAAGAATAGAGTAATGTCAACAAAACACACTGTGATGGTAGCAAAATTGTCTGCACTTAAAACAGCCACATACATGTGCACAAACATTGAGCATATAAGAGCGAGGTTAGACACAAAGCAAAGCAAAGAAATGTGCAAAAAATGTTGTACAGGTATGTATGTAAGAATAGAAAACGCAAACCGCACCATTGCAATACATGAAGACAAACACCCGATGGTGTGAAAATAAAATTCTAATAAATGAGATCCGACACTGTGGTAATAACTAGCAAATTTTTATTTCAAAGTTTAGTAAAAACACGATATTTGTCAACACAGTTTAGATTTTAAAGTCATTCTTGGGTCAATCAATCTCCTGGTGGGCCCGTTTCTTCTTCCCCCGAATGCTTCTCTTGGTGCGCTGCTTGGCGTATTTTTCATCTGGGGTTTCCCGCAGCAGCAACCAGCAGAAATCGGCCATCATAGTGGTGTTCCATCTTCCTTGGTACCTTCTCTCTGCGTCCTTGATGTCCTGGTGAAACCTTTCACCTTGTTCTTCACTGTATGCCCCCAAGTTTTCGGGAAAGTAGTTCACATGGGAGTGCAAGAAATGGACTTTCAGGCTCATGTTACAGCCTTGTTCTTTGAAGGCATTGAGCATCCTGGCAACAATATCCTTATAGTTCTCATCCCGCCTGTTCCCCAAGAATTTGAGAACAACATCCTTGAAGGAATCCCAGGCTTCTTTTTCCTTCTCAGACATCGTTTCAGTGAATGCTCCATCTGAAATGAGTTTCCTTATATCAGGGCCAACAAACACTCCTTCCTTTAGCTTTGCTTCAGAAAGTCGGGGGAACTTTGAGCAAAGGTACCGAAAGCACTCACCATCTTTTGGAAGGGACTTGATGAATTGCTTAATGAGACCCAACTTAATGTGGAGAGGTGGTAATAGAATTTTATCACGAGGTACCAAGCTCTCATGAAGAACATTTTTCTCACCGGGTCTCAAATACTCCCGAATTGGCCAGTCTTTTTTCCCCCAGTGTAGGTCGCAGGCCCGGCTATCCCACAAGCAAAGGAAGCAGGGATATTTGGTGAAACCGGATTGCTGCCCTAATAGCATGGATAGAATTTTAAAGTCTCCACAAATCATCCACTTATGCTCATCATAACGAATCTTCTGAAGAATCAGGGCCAAATTCTCGTATTTTTCTTGGAGAATAACAGAGTGAGCAATAGGAACTGAAGCGAATGTGTTGCCATTATGAAGAAGAACACCTTTTATGCTGTCTTTTGACGAATCAATGAACAGCCGCCATTCAGCAGGATCATACTTGAGTTTAAACTTTTCCATCACTCCGTATATATCGTTGCAAAATACTAAATCTTCCTCTTTGCTGAAATACTTCAAAAATTATGTCTCGCGGTTGCGGTACCAATAAAAAGTTGTTCCTGGTGACAATAGATTTTTCTGTTTAAGCCGAGAACCTAGCAGTTGGGCAGCATCTTTTGGGAGTCCTAAATCCCGGACTAAATCATTCAATTCAGCTTGAGAGAAAAGTTCAGGTTTCGGATCTGGTTCAGTTTCAAACTCGGAAGTACTGGACTCATCGGGAAAAGCCATCTGATGAGTCTCATCATGATCAGAACCGTCCACACAAATATGATCCAAAGATTTTGGTGGTTCAGGCACAGGTACTTCGTTGCTATGAGGCATAGGCCTAATTGCTGAGGGAAGGTTGGGGTAACTTATTACGTTCTTATTTTTTAAGTTGTATCCCTTCACAATGCAAGAGCAAAAATAGCAGTCACTGCTGTGGTCTCTTTGTTCACGCCACATCATAGGTATTCCGAAACAAAATGCTTGTTTTTTACCTTTCCATCCATAAGCGTAGATCTTCCTCACATGTCTTGCACACTTTGTGAGGAGCCCACGGTTTGTCTTGATCGCCTAACTTCAAACCGAAATAGGCGAAATATACTTTCTTAATAAATGCAGAAATGTTCCTCTGCCGCTTTTTCACGGTATATTCCCCACAAATAAAACAAAAACTGTCCGGAGAGTTGACGCAACCTCTGGCTCTGTGAGCCATCACAAATACACAGCACTGCAAACTACAACTGTAGTGAACCACTTCGGAATAAAGCTGGATTATGACTGAGCAAACAAAAGGTAATAATGAACTTGCAAGAAACTGAAATTTGACAGGAACGTTCATGTCGCAACCACCGTGTTTGAGCGAGCGAACGAGGCGAGGCGAACAGGAAAGAACATGCGCCAGCGCGAGTACTGGATTTAGCCCCCCGCCTCCCAATTGTCCTGTTAATGTATAAAATGAATACAAAACACTCTAAAATATCATGAGGGAGTGTTTCAAGTTAGTTAACCATTACAACCTCTATTTTGGGCCAAGAAAATAAACTGCAGTCGGCTAAAAAGAAATTATGTGAACATTCCTTATATGGGTAAGAAATCTAATTTTGCAAGAAAACGTGACGTGATGGAAATTTTTGGCTATTTTTCCTGGATTCAGCACCCCAAAATCTATAGGAATCAGTTGCAAAACTGGAGGCAGTTTTTTGGTAGTGTACCTGTGATATTAGTGCAGAGAGAGCAGAGCCCTGCGGGACTCCTTGACTTTGGATGTATGGTGCTGATTTTGTGGAGCCTGTTTTTCCTTGAAGTTGTCTGTTTGATAGGTAGGACTTGAACAAGTTTAGTGGAGTGTCTGCTAGTATAATTGCTTGAAGACATCGTATGATTAGGTTGTGAAGTATTGAATAAAATGCCTTCTTGATGTCTAGGAAGATGAGCAAGTATCCTGTGTTGGGCTTGTCAGTACCCTTTATTAAGAAATGCAGCCATGAATGATACTACTCCATGGTGAGATCTAAATCCATGTTGCTGGGGACTGAGGGAGGAGTGTATCTCTGTATGATCCTGGAGCTAGTGGTACACAATCTTTTCTAGTATCTTGACCATGAATGGGAGGCTGGCTATAGATCTGTAGGAGGTTGGTTGGTTGATGTCGTTTGTCATTTCTTACTGGATGAATGGAGGCCATTTTGAGTTCTGGGGATATGTAACCTTGTTGTAGTGATAGTTGGGTAATCTTAAGGATTGTTGGTGCAAGTTCTTGCCTGGCTATCTTGATCCAGCTGACTGGGAATGGGTCAAATGAGGATGTGGTTGTGTTAATGCTGGTAATTAAATCTTATAGAAGTTCAGGTGTGACTGAGAATGCTTTCCAGGTGTGATTAGGTTTTAACTATTGTTAATTTGTTGTGTCTACGAAAGTGCTTATATTGTTGTTGCATGTAGAGGTTAGGGTCTGGAAGAAGTCTGCCATTGCTTCTAAGATTATGTTTGTTTCTTCTGTTCGTTGGGAAGTATCTTTTGTTAGGGATTTTACTACTTCGAAGAGCTCAAAGGGACTATTGAGCCTTGGATTAGTTTTGCATAATATTCCTTTTTTGCTTGATATGTGGCTGTCTGGCATTGGTTAAGTTTGATTTTGTAGGAGGTAATGCTGTCGGGTGTTCTGTTGTTTCTCCACTTCCTCTCAATAGCTCTGAGAGTGCTGAGAACCATATTGCAGCTTTGTGTCTTTTGTGATGTTTGGACGTGTGTGGTCTTGTTGCTGCTTCAGTTATGGCTTTATTTCAGGTTTGTATGTGGGCATAGAGGTCTTCAGGAGTGGATTGCAGATTAGGCAGGATTTTCTCAAGAAGATCTTTTTTTTTCTAAGTTTATGAATCTGTGTGAAATGGGTTCATCACAGTGTGGTCTTTGATCTAGTGCATTGTGGGGTTTGATGATAGAGATTATGTTATGATTCGACCAGGGGATGTCATTGGCTGTGGGAGACGAGATGGAGTGGATTTCAGTGAGACTCTGTATATGAAGATCATTCCAAGAGTATTTCCTTTGCTGTGAGTGGGTTGCTTGATGATTTGGACATAGTCAAGGGCCTCCATAGCAAGGAATGTCTTTGCATTGTTTGGGGTGGTAGATGCAAGGTTGAGGTCTCCTAGGAGTGTGACGTAGTTGACTTGTTCTGTGATTGCATACTGTTTGTAGTAGTATGTCTAGTCACTCTGGGCTAGCACTTGGGGAACTGTAGGCAAGTAGTAGAGTTATGTTGCCATGTGTTATTGTTATTGTGTCCAGTCCTTTGTCAGAGGACTTGGTGAGGGTGAGGAAGTTGAGGTTCTTCTTTGCTAGAATGAATACACCTCCACTTTGGCGTTGCGTCCTTGGAGAACTGAAGAGATTGTAGTCATGTGGTGTTAGTTGGTTCAACAAGACATTATCAGTTTCATTAAACCAAGATTCCGTGATGCTTAGGCTGACAATGCTGTTGTCAAGCAGGAGGTTTGTGAGGAGATGGATTTTGTTTTTTGCTCACCTAGCATTGAGCAGGGTGCACTTTAGGTTTGGATTGTTGATTGTGTTCTTGTGTATAGGTGATATGGCAGAGGGTGCATGTGTTTTGATGTGAATGATGTGGTGTTATTTATTTATTTATTTATTTAACACTTATTTCTATACCGCTCTTTCCCAAGTATCAAGTGCGGTTTACAAAGAACAGTAAATTATATGGTATGTGGAAGCACATACTTAGTCGTATTACATAGAACAGGTAGAACTATTTACAAGTAACAATATAACATTTGAACGGTAAAAAGTTAGAACGTATTTACATTATGGGTACTTACAAATTATATCATCAAAATTGTGATGGGTACATATATTTTGTGTGTTTTGTAGTATTGTAGTATTGTTGCTAACCTGTGTCTCTTTGTGTATTCTGATTAGGTAGTGTATTGTAGTGTAGAGAGAATAAGTGTGTATCTAGGCCTGTTTTTGTGAAAGGTGGGGGCAGTTATGATTGGTATGAAGACTGGGGTGGAGGTTAGTGCTGTTGTGGATATGAGGTGAGGTAGAGATTTAAAAGGATAGCTAGGGCAACCATTATAGTGTTGAGGGGACCTTCTATGGTATATTTTGCTGGTGGTCCAGGTGAGGTAATGGGAGAGCTTACTGGCTGATGATGTTGTGGCAAGTGGGGACTGTGTGGTGGTTCTTCTCAGAGTAGAATGGTTGCCTTTTGGTGGGGTTGCGGTGGTGTGGGTAACAGCCTTTAGTCTGTTATTCTGTGAGGCAGCACTCTCGTTGGGGTTGCAGTTGTCTTCCAGGGAGAAGTTGTGTCAATAGGCTGGTTCAGCTGCTCCAGTGACCATGCAGGACTTAATAGAAGGCTCTTTGATATATGCTGTGGATGATCCATTTGAGATTCTTGCTGTCATGAGATTACTCCTGTTTGTGGAGCATAACGTATGTGTGGGAGGGATTAGCCACATAGAGTGCTGATGGTGTAAACTGGGATGCAGCACTCTGAGGGCCATGCCTAAGGGCCTTCTAGTGAGGCCCTCAGGCATGGGCCCGCCAGCCAGGTGCGGGCTTGCCTGAGCACGCCCTGCTTTTGAAAGTGGCTGCCAAGTTCTATGGTGGTAGTGGTGGGGGACAGAGATGAGCTCACTTCCCACTCCCTTCTGCTGCCACTGTTCAGGCCAGTGTGCCTTTGTTGTTAGGTGCCTGAGCATGCCCTTCTTTTGAAAGCTGCTGCCAAGTTCTGATTGGTGATAGTGGTGGGGAGGACTCACCTTAAAGTAAATAGTGGCGTTCCCAAGGGATATGTACTGGAAACGTGCTTTAACATTTTAAAAAGTGACAATGGGTTTTGGGGTGCTTTCTGCCATGTTTGGCATGAAAATGGAATGAGTTGATTTGCTCCTGATTTCTCTGAGAGAAACCTAGCATGTACTAACACTCTGCAGATTCCACTTGTTCCAGTCCTGGGCACACACAACATCATTGTAGATGTCCATTTGAGTGAAATAATTTGTTAATTACTGGAGAAGAATATACTGGGGTTCATACATAGGCGCCTATATTTAGTTTAGTCATTTAGGGCTCAATATTCAGTGGTGTCGGCTAGTATTTTTAAAGCGCATAGCCATCGCCACTGAATACTTGTATATAGCCCTCACGACACGCCATGTCGCTATAGCCGCATAATGACCCCACCATTGTATATAGCCTGTATATAGCCTGTATACGCTTTCCCCTGTTATCAATCCAAGTTGTACTACCCGTTCATTGTAAGTGCAAGATAGGCTCTTCCTACCCTGCACAAAGAGTTATCTGTAAACCGCACTGATTTTAAAAAGCGCGGTATATAAAAGCATTAAATAAATAAATAAATAAAATAAATATCGTTGCTGACTGTTTATCCCCGGGTGCTGCCCCCAAAATGCCCTGATACTAGCCAGTTAGCATGGAGGCTATTTGGCAGCACTAACCATGATAGTGCCACTGAATATCCCATTCACCCCTGGCCCTGAGTCTTTAATTGAAATAGTATTGATTTCATGCTCTGATTTTGCAGTTTGCGTGGTTTATTGCCACCTGAACTTCCAGTACGTGATTTATTAATTTTTGCAGATTTTATTTAAAGTTTGCTTATCTCAGTGGAACAATTATGTATCTTAGGAGATTTTAATCTGCCCATTTCCTCAAATGATGGGGAAAAGGATTTGTTGTATTTGTTTGATATCTTTGCTTTAGGTTTTGTACAGATAGTGTTAAAAGTGACTCAGAAAGCTGCTCATACTTTAGATTTCTTTTTGTTTTTTTTAAATGAACGCTGTCACACATTTTTTAAAATGATGTAAAGATTTTAGAAATGCTGAGGTGAGACCATTTCGGCATTTCTTTCAAGTTAAAAGTAGACCATCAATGTAGAAGGAAGAGGGTCTCATAGATATTGAGGCCTTATAAAAATTGTGTGTTTTGGGATAACTTTTCAGAGAAATCATTGAATAGCACTTCCCTTGAAAGAGATGAGGGTTAGAGAGAGGCAGCGCTTAAGACATCATAAATCATAATTGAAAACAGAGACAAAGTTAGCACCATTGGTGGCACACTGTTTCGAAACTAAGGGGTATGTTTACTAAATGGTCTTAATGTTACTGGCGCTAGTTGCAGCGTTAACGTAAAGAATGCCATATAAGGTAGTAGGCGGTCTGGCAGCAAGGTAGCAAGAATCTGTATCGCGCGATAGTGGGCACCGTGGCACGTTAACGCACGTTAACCCTAAGTTCATGCCAGTGCAGTGTTAGAAGCTATAAAGATGTAGCCCACTGGTAACTGCAATGATGGCAGAGGTCATGGGTTCGATCCCACAGTGGTGTTGTTTAAGAAGGCAGGTTTGAGGCATTTCCTTTTAATTTAAATCAGTGCTGCCAGCAAAAACACCCTCACAGTGCCATAACCTAAGGTGCCTCATCAGGCGCCCTATAAGGTCACATTATAAAGCGCCCTGTCCGCCAAGGCACCCTATAATGTGCCCTATAGGGCGCCTATGAGGCACCTTAGGCTACGGCACTGTGAGGGTGTTTCTGCTGGCAGCACTGATTTAAAGTAAAAGGAAATGCCTCAGACAGCATTCTTAAACAACACCACTATGGGATCAAACCCCTGATCTCTGCCTCCATAGTCATTGAAGTAATCAGTGGGCTACATCTCTATAGCATCTAACACACTGCTGGCTGGCTACAGAAAGACTGCAGGTCACCACATAAACTGTCTGCTGTGGTTACCAGGATAGGATAGAGACAACAGTACCCATGATGCAATTCACATGCAGAACAGCAGTCTAAATCTAAACACAAGATGGGGTATGCGCCTCTATAGCACCCCGGCCTGGAAGGGGGAACTGACAGTGTGTGTTACTGGCACAGAGTAGCTACAGACCATGGCATTGTGTGGTTCCTGTGCTCACCCTGAGGGTGAGGTGGGGGGCCCAGCACCTGGCTTGGCTGAGATAGGCAGTGCTGCAGGTCTCCATCAGTGCCAGTGTGTGATGGGTAGTCCCTGCAGACACACCTGTGTCCATCTATATTTCCCAGTCATGTCTAGCCCTTGTGGACTATGATGCACCCAGAATAGTGCATATCCTGCCATGGTCACATGTTATAAGTAAAGGGTGGTGTTTGGACCCCAAAGTGGATTATGTAGCACCACCCAACCTGCCCTCTGTGGGTCAGGGTGGGGGACAGGATCTCCCACCAACTGATCCACATTCTACATCTCTGCAATGCTGGCAGTAGAGGGGACCATCAACCCCAGTCCTGCTGGGGAATAGGCATCCTACAGGGCAGTCAATGCAGATCTGTACGCATCACATAGAGCAGTAGGCCTGAAAAAGATCAGCTGCCCCCACATCTGACATTCACCACCTGTCCCACAGGTGACCTAGCTGCCATAGCAGCAGCCGCGGATGCGAATGGGGACAGCCAGCCCTGAACAGCCGCACCCATGGAGCCAGTGACAGAGCCGTTAGCGGTGGATGAAGGAGCTCCCCCAAACACACCCGTTGGGGACAGTGGCACTAACACCCCGCCTGCGTGTGGAGGGGGGGCAGACGTGAGTGAGGAGCCCGGGGACGTGCCGGCAGAGGGAGGACGACATCACAGGGATGCAACGCCAGCAGCAGTGGCAGAGGTTATAGTACAGATGCAGGCCCACACCGCAGCGGCACACAGGGATGCTGAGGGTGAGTCCCAAAATGTTGTCTGCTCTCAATGCGTCTGCATCGATAGTCCTGTCATTCCATGACGACAATGCACTACCTGCTGTCTTCACAGGTATACGGCATTTGCTGCGTTCGTGTCTGCGTGAGCAGCGGAGGCAGAGACGTGCCCTACGGAGACACCACAACATGCTGTACAGGGTCCTGATGGGGGTTCCACGGGTAGCCGCAGCTGCGGAGAGCATGGCGGCCACCATGCAAGCCATAGCTGCACAAATGGGGGTGCCGCCACCACCACCACCGCCATCGCAAGCCCCACCTACAACAGTGCGAGCAGCAGCACCGCCAACAGTGCCGGCAACAGAGCCACTGGCATTGCAGGGTGGGAGGGGCCGGGAAAGGCGTGGCAGGGGCAGGGGAAGGGGAAAATAAATGCATGAACATGCAGCTGTACAACATGTCATGTCTCCTATGTTTCTTGTGGGGGCCTGTATCACGCACAGCCCACACATGCATGACCCTGGGGCATGGGCGCTGCTAACTATTTTGACATATGGTGTAGCCACCGACACTGCTGTGGACAGCATGGGATGCCCCACCTGCTCTTGGGCGCACGCCAGCAGGCACACACTGTCGAGCAGCTGCAGCCAACATCTGTTTGCCTCATCCGTTCCCCATGAGCTAGGGGGCTGGGGGTTTGCAGCGAGTGCTCATGGGCCATGGAGGGGGACAGGGCATGGCATCATGTGGGCTGTGGGTGATGGGGGGGGCAGGACCTGAAATGTGCAGCGGGATGATTGTCGGTGGGAAAGGTCTGGCAATGGCCTATTAGTGGCGTGGTGGAAATGACCTGATGGGGCCGCCACCAATTCTGGGCTGGTTGCATTGGCTCTGAATCGGGATGAGTGGTGGTGGTGGTTGACACACAGTGTACCCATGATGGTGCATGGCCGTTACATGGGCCCAGGGGAGGGGGGGGACAGATATCCTGGTGGGTGGGTGGGTGGGTGGGTTGAGCAAGGGTATGGCATGTGCCCAGGTTGCTTCCACACAATGGATATGTCCGACATCACATGGGTACGCGTAGGAGGACCTGACTTGCTGGGGCACCAGTACATTGATGGGGTGTCTCTGTCCCACCCACCATGCCTTGCTATCCCCTATGTTAACAGGATAGGACTCTACATATCCAGGTCTCGGGGAACACCAAAGGGATCAGGGCACAGCACATACACTTACCCAGACTGCGGGCACAGCTTTAGCAAAGGTACAGTATACCCTCAGTCATAGACAGGCACTACTGAGTCTACGCGCCGTGCTCCAATGACCATAGACAGTCCCAAAGGCACCTTTCGCCTGGCAGGCAGACTGCCAGTCCTCTCTGTTACGCATCCCACTGTGTCCGATACCTGTCCCTGTGGCCTCTGGTCAGCCATCAGTGTAGCGCTCAGAACAGCACACGGTTAGCCTTCGTCACATACCAGCTACATGTCCGTCCCCTCCCGTGCCACTAACATCGTGCACATAGCATACTATCCAGACCCTCCTGGGATGCCCCACAGGCACATGTGTGTAGGGACAGTCCATGTGGTTGCAAGGGTCAATGTCCGTGCTGCTGTCCTGTGTTCTGTGCCATGCTATGTGTCATATATCAACGAATGGCACGGGGCAGCCTTTATGCAGTGGAGCCCCCATGTGCATCACCTGCACAATGCCCCCCGACACCATGACATACAAGAGTAATGGACACATGTGGCCCAGCCCATGTCACCTTGTGGCCATGTCCACTCTGTCCACCCATAGCCCTGTGCACATCTACGCTCAGTGTCCATTAGCCCACCTGCTGTGTCCCTGCCATCCTCCACCCAGGACTGCGCCCATCACAGATGCTGCACATAGCCTTTCATGTTCCACCACTGCTGGTCCCTGGGCACTGTTACATGTGTGTGCTCTGGGACATGTGAGGCAATACCACATGTAATGTCCATAGTATCGCTAGATGCATGACACGTGTACAGTGCACTGCACACACCCTTTGTATCATACACTGACACACATGTGTGTGCCCTCATGTGTCGCTCACAGACCACTGACCCATAGCAAAGAAGGATATCTGGACAGCACAGTGTAACGCTAACAATGAACAACTTTATTCAAACTTTAACAGGGTGTGGTGGATGAGACATTGTCCACCATGGTGGCATCCCCGTCATGCAGCCCTGCTGCTCTCCCTGTGTGGGGTGGGCCTTTGCATGGGCTGTCACAGGGCGGGTGTGCATTGCGTATCCACGCGCTACACACCCTGGGGACCCCTGTCACATGGTGGCTGATCCGGCGCACCCCCAGCTACGCGCTCCTCCAGCGAGCGCAGCCGGTCAGCCACCATGGTCAGGGTCGCCAGGACCTGCCCCATGATGAGGGCGTGCTGTCTCTGGGCGTGTGCATGCGCACGCACAGCCGCTGCCACGTGCAGTCCGCACATGCAGCCACACAGACACAGGTCTCCCTGTGTCTGTGTGGCTGCATCCACGGTGCGCCTGTCAGCAGCTATGTGTGCCATGTCCACATCCAGAGGGGACGCATCGGCCTCACTACGGTGCAGGTGGCTGGCGCCCCCGTTGCCCTGTGACAGCCCATGCAGATGGGCACATGACCCACATGGACCAGGCCTCCCCGCACCCGCTCCATCCCCCTCCAGCTCTGCATTCCCCGGCTCATCCCCCTCCTGCCCCTGTCCCCCCACAGCAGGGTCCCCCCCCCCTCCCAAGCCACCAGTACCCACCCCTCCGCACCCTGCCCTCCCACCACCTCTGCCCTCTCCCCATCTCCCACCGCCTCCCCCGCCCTAGCCACCCTCAGCTGCTCCATTCCCTCCTCTCCCGCCCCCCCTCCTCTGCGTCCTCCTCCCCCTCCACGATGTCATCTTCTTCTCCCCCATGTTGCGGGGTGCCTTGGTCCTCCACCCCTGGGCCGGCCACCACCTCCTGGCCATCATCGTCATCCGGCTCATCGTGGCCCGCATCCTGCTCCCCAGGCTCCTCTGCAGCACGTGTATCCGCTGTGGGAAAGGGGAACAAGTGTCATTGCCATAGTCACCCAGCAGCCACAGTATTCACATACATCCTGTGTTCAGGACAGCCAGTGCCCCACAGGGCCATGTCACCTCACGCACCATCCTGTTGGGCCATCCGCTCCCTCCGAACACGCTCAATGAATCGCGGGTATTTGGCCCTCAGCTCCCGCGCCTTCTTACGGAGATCCTCGACCTATTGGAGTAACGACAAATATTGACATTAGGGGACGGACACCCTTTCGTTACCTCTTACAGAACACATATATATTTCACAGTGTGCAACATGGCTAGGCCCTATGATCACAGACTGGGGCATTCCACACAGCACCAGGATGAGGTGTGGGGCTCTGGGGTCAGGCCTACTGCATCCTGGGGCTGTGGTCTTTTCCCTCTACTCACCAACAGGGACAGATACCAGAGCACAGGGACTGGGAAGAGCCCTCATTTGGGGCCTGCTGCATCCCTGGGCTATAGCTCCTCCCTGTATGCACAGACAGGGACAGATACCAGAGCACAGGGACTGGGAAGAGCCCTCATTTGGGGCCTGCTGCATCCCTGGGCTATAGCTCCTCCCTGTATGCACAGACAGGGACAGATACCAGAGCACAGGGACTGGGGAGAGCCCTCATTTGGGGCCTACTGCATCCCTGGGCTATAGCTCCTCCCTGTATGCACAGACAGGGACAGATACCAGAGCACAGGGACTGGGAGAGCCCTCATTTGGGCCTGCTGCATCCCTGGGCTATAGCTCCTCCCTGTATGCACAGACAGGGACAGATACCAGAGCACAGGGACTGGGACGAGCCCTCATTTGGGGCCTGCTGCATCCCTGGGCTATAGCTCCTCCCTGTATGCACAGACAGGGACAGATACCAGAGCACAGGGACTGATCCCCAGTCCTCATTTGGGGCCTGCTGCATCCCTGGGCTATAGCTCCTCCCTGTATGCACAGACAGGGACAGATACCAGAGCACAGGGACTGGGACGAGCCCTCATTTGGGGCCTGCTGCATCCCTGGGCTATAGCTCCTCCCTGTATGCACAGACAGGTACAGATACCAGAGCACAGGGACTGGGGAGAGCCCTCATTTGGGGCCTGCTGCATCCCTGGGCTATAGCTCCTCCCTGTTTGCACAGACAGGGACAGATACCAGAGCACAGGGACTGATCCCCAGTCCTCATTTGGGGCCTGCAGCATCCCGGGGCTATAGCTAGGTCCTCTAATCACAGACAGGGGCAGTTACCAGAGCACCAGGACGGGGTAGGGACGCTGAGGTGGGGCCTGGGGGAGTATCTTGGGGGGGGGGGATAGGCTTCACTCACAGCTGGATGTGGAGACACCTTGCAGTCCCTATCTGTGCATATGTGATTGCTGACTTGGTTGCATGGTGTTCCTCTGCACATCCTGGGTTGGAGTGCCTGTTCCCATGGACTTACCTCACGTGGGTAGTCTGCACTGCGGTTGTAGCGCATGGTGAGGCACTCCCAGGCTCTTCGCACCCTTCCCAGATTCTGCCTCCTCGAGGATCCGGGGAATAGGCGCCTCTGCCTGAGGCAGAAGAGCTCTGTCAGCAGGTAGAGCTCCCGCTGGTTGAAGGCTGGCTTCCTCGACATTGAAGCCATGTCTGTGGAATGAGATATGCCTTGCTACGTGCGTTGCTACGGGCGTAGCCACATGCGTTGCTAGGGGCCTAGCCATGTGCGTTGCTAGGGGCCTAGCCACGTGCGTTGCTATGGGCATAAGAGCGTGCGTTGCTACGGGCGTGAGAGCGTGCGTGGGTATGTTTGTTCTTACCTGCGGGGGCTCTCCATATGCAGCTCCCAGGGTTTAGTACTGCTGCTACATCTCCTAGGTAAAGTTGTTTGGACTCTGCTCATTACAGGGTCTGCTTTATGGTTCCTAGCCCCTTCTGCTGCACACATCTCACATTTTCATACATTCACCTTCCTTTGCCTAGAGGTGCCCATGACATAGAGCTGTATCAGACATATGTGCTGTACCTTCTCTTTGGATGTATTGAGGGGAATGTGTGGTGACAGGGCCACAGAGGGAGTCGCAGTTTAATTAGCTGTAAGGTTCACTTTGGGGGACATGTGGGGGTGTTGTGAGGTTTACTTTCTTGGACTGCATAGCATGGCATTGCTCATTTCCATGTGTTTTCTTTGACGGTTGGACTATATCCTCTCTGGGCTTTGGGCATAGACCATTGGCTTTGGTTCTCTATGGCACCTCAGGTCATGGTTTATTTCAGACACCACTGCTCGGAGAGTGATTGCATCTGACAGCCCTGCTATGTATCAGCACAGTGGGGCCGTACCCACAGCCTCTGGCTCCACAGTCGGTGCATTTGACAGTGGGTTGCAGTTATGTCTGTATCTGTATCTCCTTCTCTATGACTGACTGACTACAGAGGGACGTCAATTCCCCACACAGTCCATCCACAGTGGTTCTCAGGGTTTGTTTGGCCAGGTCACACCCATGATGCACTTGATATGCAAATCAGCTTTTCACAGATACACACCATGGGGAAAGCAAACCCACAGCACCTTGTCCTTGTGGTGTAACTGAACATGTGCACCCCCACAGCAGCTAGGCATAGTAGGGGTGTCTGAGCGTGTGTTTTACTGGAACAGTGTACCTACACACCATCACATTTTTCTGGTACTGTGCTCACCGTGAGGGTGAGGTGATGCGTAAAGCAGCAGGTCTACAGCAACATCCATGGCAGACTTAAGCCATCCACAGCAGTGTTGCTGTGTGGGATACAGTAGTTTCTGCACAAACACCTTGGATATATCCATATGGATCAGTCAGGTGTGGTCCCTAGGGGGCATCTGGTGGTAAACAGTCTCCCTTCACCCTCCCTGCACTGATGGCAGTGGAAGGGCCATCACCCCCAGTTCTGCTGTGGGTCAGACACCTCTCTGGCCAGTTCCTGCAATTCTCTACATACCCATAGCACAGTAGCATGCACACATTAGGGCTGTATAGGCTAGGCTGCACCCCACCACCATATGATATCATCCAGCACCAGGCCTTCAGCCAATGCACCCTGCCAGGCTCTCCATCTGGACATATACCAGCTGTATACAGTCTGCTAGTAGGTCCATGCTGCATGTTCCTATTGGAACTGCATGCACCCACAACTGGACTGGGATGGCAGCATACACAACCAGCAGATAAGTCAGCAACTGGCCCCCATAGGGAGACACATACATATCACCTGACAGAACTACAATATAGCACGATGGGGATGCCTAGCCATGCTGTGGTCACTGCACAGTCAAGGTGAGACTGAGCTCCCTGCAGGACATACAGCAGTCACCCTGTCTGTGTAGGTGGTGGCCGGACACTACTATGCCGCAGTCGGTGCCCTGTGTGCTGTGCAGATACAGCCAGCCCATGCCACCATGTCTGGGCTCTACTCAAAGTACCTTGCTCCTCATTATGCACATTTGCTGGCCAATACTGGCAACAGTGCTGTGCGTGTGGCCTATGTAAGGTGTTTGCAGCCCTCACACACTGTAGAGACAGACACACACTCCAACACCTATGCCAGCATTCTGCTACTGTGGAGGGGGTCCAGCAGCCCTGCCCCCCACACCAGTCCTGGACACAGCCCAGGCATGGATATGATCCGTACTACTGTTGGCCGTCGCTCCCCAGGGTGGTAAACACTGTCAGTGACCTGACCTGTAGCACGCCCCGCAGACATCTGACTGACTGTTCTGATGGGGCTCGATGAGCAAACTGTGCTTGACGTAGGACTTGATATCTACCGGTAATCATGCGACCTGTCTAATAGGTGCATACCATATACCCAGGTGTAGGGTGCCATTGCTAGGGTATGCCTGTGCTAGTATTGGGGGATGCACACAGGGCCCAATGTCCTGGCTCTCGAGGGGGCATTTGCCACTGGTGCCTGTGGATGGATGGGTGGGTGTGTCTGGCCCTGTTGGCTGTTGCTTTACCGCAGAGGTTCCCAGATCAGGTCCTGGTGTGTCAAACACTGTTCGGGTTTCCCTGCTGTCCCACCTACATATGCATGGCCTACATCCGCATGCCATGGGGGTGGTGCATAGCTATGCAGCACAGGCATCTTCATTGGAGGCATCATATAACCTGAATGGTGTGTGGCACTCCAGGGCTGCATTTGGGGGGCTCTGCTCTAGGTACTGCGGCTGTTTCTGGTGTCTGTGCTTGGAGTAGTAATATATAGGCATAGTAACCCTGTGTATGTTCGCAGCACTACAGGTTTGTCATTACAGTCACGGTACATTTGGGGGGAAAAAATGTTCACTAGAATGGACATTGACACAACTGGGCTTTGAAACTGTGACCTTCTGTTCTTGCACACACTCTCTGTGTGCACTGCACCACCGTGGTGCCACAGGTATGCTGTATTCCCTGGGGAGTCCATGACTGTACATCCGACAGAGCCTGTCTGTTGCGGTGGACAGTGCCAGCCTGCACAGGCCTAGGCCACTGTCTGCTGTGGTTTGCAGCCACTGCCCCCTCCACCACCTGTACCCTTCCGCCAACATGCAGACATGTCCCTATCTGGGAAAAAGCATATGACCTGATTGAGTTTTGGCACTCCAGGACTGAATTTGGGGGACTCAGCTGTAGGTAATGCCCATTGTTATGGTTTGTGTGCGGTGTAGGGTAAAATATAGGTGTTGGAACCATGCTTATGTTCTCTGCCATAAAGGAGTGTCTGTACTATCACTGTTTAGTGGTGGGTAAAACTATGGGGACTGGGTTTGCAGGAGCCCCAGCTGGGATTTGAACCTGTGACCCTCTGGTCCTTCAGGCACTGGCTGTGTCCGCTGCACCACACTGTGGCTACAGAGACAGTGCAGTCTCTGGAGATAGGAAACCTGGCCGCACGAGTCAGACACCCTGCTCTGCACAATTTTACTGTGGGCTCGTTTACCTTGTATGGGGACAGGGGTGCAATTAAACCTCACAAATGACCTCCAAGAAATGTGGAAAAAATCAAAACCAAGCTGGGCAACATGAAAAACACTCCCAGGAAAGCTCCATTAAAATGCAGTGATTTTTGAATGAGTCTACGGAGCGTAGACCCTTCCAAAAATCATTTCTTTTTTTTGGAGCTTTCCTGGGAGTGTTTTTTATGGTTGCCCATTAATATCACTGTTGCCCAACTGGATTATAATTTATTTGGAATTTTTTGTGGTCATTTTCAATTTATATTTGCTATTTTGTTCTGTGCACATGTATCACACTGCTCACGTTATGTGGGTTTCCCTGGTTTTTCTGTACATTGCTGACGGAGATGGTTTCTCTTCCCTTTAAATGCCTTTAACGACAGGTTTTCATTCGCGTTAGAATTGAGCTCAGGAATTCAGTGCGATAGTGTGAGGGGAGCCTCTCCCCGCCCACTCTCCGCCCATTGACCCCTTCTCTCCGCCCACTCTTCACCTTCCGCGCTGTTTTAACGCACCGCGGAGGCTTACGATCGTTAATTGCGGTTTACGCGCGTAAGGTACGTTTAACGATCGTTCGCACGTCAGACCGTGCGTTCGGACGTGCGAACGATCGTTAAACGTACTTTACGTGCGTTATTCACGATTACCGCACTTTAGTAAACATACCCCCTACTGTGGCAACATGCTTCTGCAGCTATAAACTCAACTCGGCTGAAATGGCTCCCAAACGTTTTACTCTGCTACAAACACCAGTATACCTGAGCCCTCCCATTTAAAACTACAAACCATCCAATCAAAATCCCTGAACTCATAATCCACCAATCCCATTCACACTAACAGAAAGCCTCTGACAAAACTTTACTCAATGAAAGCAATGATATATAAACGTGTTTTTATTATTTTGGAAGGCAAATATATATAAATTAGGGATATTTTCAATATGGAGGATGTATACATGAAAAATGCTAATAGAGTCCTACTTTTAATTTGTGGCTGTAATTTTGTTGTGGGATTCTTTCTTTGGATGTATAGATACGTTGTTATTTATTTATTTAAAGTCTCTTTTATACCGCGCTATTCAGCATCAGCGCGGTTTACAATAAACAGTGAACATACACATTTCCAATAGTACTTTGTGTTTACATATGAACAGGATAATCAACTTGGCTAACAGGGTAACTATGTACAACCATAAAATATACAATATATACAATTTGTAGGCTGATCATGTGTTTGTGTGGTTTTAGACAGTAGTGATTTGGGTGGATTCGGCAAATGGATTTTTTTCCTCCAGGAGCTTGTTCAAATCTTTTTTTTTTTAACCATTACACTAGCAGCTTTAGCCACATCCTCTGACAATGAATTCTGGAGCTAAAGTTGTGTTAAAGTGAAAAAATACTTTCTCTTATTTGTTTTAAACTCATTGCTTAGCAGTTTCATTGTTTGTCCCCTAGTTATTGTGCTTTTTGAACAAGAAAAAAACCTATTTGCATTTACCCATTCCACTCCACTCATTTTTTAGCCCATGGGATTTTGTAAGTGTTAGTAGCCCTTTTGCAGGTAATTATTCAATGGATGCAAATGAGTTCCATAGAAAACTGAGTGCAAAATTTAGCTGCAGAGACCTAGAAAAACAGATAATTACATATCATCGATGTATAGTTAATCTTTGCAAAAAAAGCCTGTAAAATCTTTTCCGAAGGACATTTTTGGCCAAATTCATAATTAATGAGCTGCTTAGTGTATGTAAATTGTATTGAAGTAACTTAATAGTTATGAATTGTACTAGATTTCCCCCAGGGAGGTGATGAGGGCCTTCATTTCAGATTTTGTGTGTCCTTTAATTCTTAGCATCACCACTCGAAGGGGGCATCAGATATGATTTTTATCAGGCGATAGAATGACCCACAACAAAAGGCAATATCCTGTCCATCTGACATGAAATGAAAAGGAGAAACACTATGTCATCAGAAGCATCAGGATGGTGAAGAGGCTAGGCCCCACCATCTGTACATGGTTGAGAGGAATAGTTTCTGATTGTTATTGAGTATGAGAGAAGGGTTTTTATTTCAAGCCAGCAAAAATGAGAAGGAACCAGACAATTGTAGCATCCAGTACCAGCAGAGGTTCCCACCTCTTTATCTGCAAAAATGACAGTCAATCCCATGGCACATGAAGTAGATAAAGACATAGACATGCAGCATTCTGGAGAGGTCAGAGGGGAGGCAAGAAAGGAGAATGGAGGGTGAGAGAAGGAAAGTGATAAAGGAAAGGTTGAAGGAGAGATGAGAATAAAGGGAATGAAGACAAGGAAAGGAGAAGGAAGATGGACTGACTTAAAAACCCCAGCACAGAAACCAGTCTTTCCAGTAATCTCAAGTCACCTTTCCCCCCCTGAATTCTACTACTACTACTACTACAACTACTATTACTGAGCCTTTGTATAGAGCTTCAAGACAAATGCAGCACTGCACAGGCATGTAATAGACAGTCCCTGCTCATCAGAGCTTACAATCTAGTCAAGATAGACAACACAGAAGGTGTAGACAGGGATAAAACAAGGGGGAAAGGAAAAGAAAAAGGAGATCAGGTGAGTCAAGATCCAAAAGCAGCAGCGAAGAGGTGAGTTTTCAGCCTGGATTTGAAAAGGGTCAGAGAAGGCACCTGACGTACAGACACTGGCAGTTTGTTCCAGGCGTAAGGTGCAGCAAGGTGAAAGGAGCAAAGTCTCTGGAGTTGGCAATAGAAGAGAAAGGCACAGATAGAAGCAATTTGCCAGAAGAGCAGAGTTCCCGGGGGGGGGGGGGGGGGAGGGTGCAGGGAGAGATAAGAGAAGAAAGGTAGTGAGGAGCTGCAGAGTGAATGCACTATAGGTCAGCAGAAGTTTGGGCTGGATGCAGAGCCAGTGAAGTGACTTGAGAAGAGGGGTAGAATGAGCATGATGTGGCTGGCAGAAGATTAGCCGTGCAGCAGAGTGTTGAACAGACTGAAGGGGAGAGAGATGATTCAAAGGAAGACCAGCAAGGAGCAGGTTACAGTAGTCAAGACGGGAGGTGATTAAGGAGTGGATATGCGTCTTAGTAGTGTGTTCAGAAAGGAATGGGTGGATTTTGTTGATGTTGTAGAGAAAGACATAGCAGGTCTCGGTTATTAGATGGATGTGTATGGGAAAGGAGAGAGAGGAGTCAAAGACAACTCCAAGGTTGCAAACCGAGGAAACGGGGAGGAGTAGAGAGTTATCCTCAGAGACTGAGAAAGGAGGAAGAGCAGAGGAGGTTTAAGGGGGGGGGGGGGGAGAAATAAGAAGATCAGTTTTGGCCATGTTCAATTTCAAGTGGTGGTGAGACATCCAAGCAGCAGTGTCAGAAAGGCAGGCAGAGATCCGGGTCTGGATTATCACATTATCTGGATTATCACTAAAAAATTGTCAGGAAGCAAAATCTTTGAACAAATTTGTTATCCAGTGTTTAGTCTGCTAACCAGATTAGTGCCCACATAAAGTTAGGAGAGGTGAACAGCTCTAACCAGATAGCAAATACAGTCAGTGGCGAAACTGGATATTCAGCACAGGATGCCAGATAGGCTCTGGCGCTGAATATCTGGCTTCA